>CM077344.1:44617509-46078613 GCA_039655645.1 Ammopiptanthus mongolicus | reverse complement strand
AAGCACAAGTATACACAAGTAGTACTAAAGTATACATGGTGGCCCCATCAGTAGGGCTGTATAGATACAGACAAAGGTACATGAAGAATTGAAAATATAACCAAGATACATCCAAGGACCTCCAAAAAGAAACTCTCAAAGCTTACTAGCACTCTCCCCATCCCACTCTCAAAATACATCAAAAACCTTTCCACATAATCTTAGAGACGCACTGGTTGGCTTTCACCCTTAGTGGTGAGGATGCCCTGAGCTACCCTGTCCCTCTCCATGAGTGCGCCTATAAACCCACATAGGCTCACACTCGGATGAGGAACTTGACACAACAATCCTACGTCTCTGAGCTGCCCTCAGGTACTGCTCTGTACGCCTACGCTGACCTTTGTAGACGAAGCCTCTCCTGCTGGATACTATCAAGGACTGGGGTGCCACCCACAAGTAGTCTCGCTCTCTCTGCCTCGGTGGGTGCCACATCCGAGGGAAGGTAAGAAACTGGTACATGAGATAAGGTCCTATGATGTCAACATACGGCGGTGTGCCGCTCCGGAAGATCAAGCTGATAGGTTCAGTGTAAACGACCAAAAAGGCCAAGGGGTCCACCTGCCATCCCTTCTCATCATGGTAGACGATCTCAATGTCCCCTAGCACCAGCATCCGCGGTGCCCTCGTGATAAATGGGTGAAGTCTCGGGTCCATCCTGGTCCTCCGTAACTCGTTGTCTGTTAGCACAACCGAACATACTCATACAAAGAAATACAAGGAGATAAGATATACAGCACATCTATGACAGGGATGATGCAATGCAGAATATATAGCAAACACAACCATCTCTTAATACCACGACACTATGGTCGTTCCCTAGTTATATGTACATATACTCTTTCTATGCATGCCTACCTGTACTAAACACCCTACTAAGGTTCATTCCGGTAATCCATTCCACTCGCTGTGACTCATAAGAGTGCATCACTGCTCAACTGTCCCAGACAAGAAGGGTTAACTGAGCCTCCTCGGAAGATCCATCGGCAACTGGAAAGACTCAGGGTCCAGTCGGGATAGTAGGACATGCCCAGGATCGCCACGACACGATAGGTGCTACCATACCGGTCTCATGTTGGTACACCTGTGTCCAGTATATCCCTAAGATTATGCAGACCTACCCTTCCGTTTTTCGCACCCGCACTCGGTGCACCAACCTCGTATACCTCATAACATATGGCTCGCCACTTGGCATCATATGCATATGCTATGCATGTCATCCATCTCTCTTGAGCTGATATTGCAATACATGCAAACTTGCTCTTAGCAACATGAGCTCCAAGCTCCAAAAGTAACCATCACGAGCTCCAAGCTCCACTTGTAGACATATGAGCTCCAAGCTCCCATCATGACTTTATGAGCTCCAAGCTCCAACTATAACCTCATATCTTAACCATCGGCTCGAATGTCCATAACGGGGTCAAAGCCCTAATCAAGTTGAACCTCCAAATCTCATATGTACACGCATTTCTAGATATAATGCAACAGTTCATCAATTATCAACATGCTCCATACAGCAGTAAACAGTATAACAGACCACATGCTATTATCATCAACACACCATGCATATCTTACAAATCTCAGAAGTAACAAGTACATATAGCAACACATAGCATATATTATCATGCATCACAAATCTGCTAACCTAGGGTATCAAACACAACGGTGATTGCCTAAATTAGACTAAACCTAGGGTTTAGGTACTTTGCCAGGGCTCAACCTCACGTAGGGTTTAAGGTTCCCCTACACACACAAAACATACAACAAAGCTATATAGACTACTCTTGCCTCCCCGACGTGAGTAACTCTTTCTCCTCACCTGATAGCAAATGTAGCGATAATCACGAACACAATGAGCACTCCTTGCTCCCCTCTAAGCCTCACGGTAGCAGGTCACTTGCTCCAAAAGGGTTCCGCACGCAACTTCCAAACTTGTCCTAATCACGGAAACAACAGGTAGGCTATATTGTTAACCCTAATATGAAGTTAAAGGTAGATACGGAATCTGGGCTTACCCTCGTCGAATCACAAAATAAAATCGGTAGAATTGGAGTAGGAGTCCGACTGATCATGAAAACACGATCGGAATCGGAATCGGACAAACGAACGGATCACAACCTTGAATCAAAGCTTGGAACATGTCTCTGGCCTTCTCTCACACTCTCTGTAACTCTGGAATTACCAAAACTTCGTGCATGTTGAAAATGGACAAGTATTTATAGAGGTAAACTCTACTGACAACGCTTTAGCATTTTGGATCTCCATGCTTTAGCGTTCCAACGCTTGAGCATTGGCTTCCTCAACGCTTGAGCGTTGAGATTTCCTCACCACCAAGACATCGCCCATTACGTGCCAGCCGCGACGCGTAACCGGTGCGTGTGACTTTCTGTCCCATCACTGCCAGTCAACTGGTCAGAAGGTCCACGCTTGAGCGTCCACACTCTCCACGCTAGAGCGTTATCACGCTTGAGCGTTCTACTGGTCCACGCTTGAGCATTCTGCTCTTGATCTCTTGTCCCTCATCCTTCTCTTATCCAAATCAATTCCTACTCTCAACATGTTCTCTAAGCACACTTTCAAGCCATGATAGTAATTATCAACAAACATAGAAATACCTGATCTAGGCCATCTATCTCAATTAAGGCTTCAGAAAAATCGGGATGTTACAGTATCCATGGATCCATGAGTGTCAATATCTAAGCTGTCACCCCCAAAAACTCGCCTCTTCTTCTTAGGACCTGACACTTCTGTCCATACTTCCGAATCAATTATTGGATGCATTGAAGAGTCTTCTCCGTACTTCTCTAATATTATGGTGTCATATGACTCCTAAAACAACACATTAACAATTAGTACATGATATGATACAATTGCAATATAATATGATAGCATCAGTAAATGTAACACCCCCCTCGAGGTGTTACAGTTCGTAACCAAAATTTTTCTTTTTCGGTTGATTAAAACCTTTTCGAAAATATTCATTAGTTTTCTTGCGGAAATTCTGATACCAATCCAATTGTTTAACAATAACAAAGGAATAAATTCAAACTCACCATTCATATATGTCATTCAACTTTGCCTTAAGGCATACATCAATTCGATTTCTTATTACACATTATACTGAGTCACGGTCAAAAGACCTGACTTTAAATATCAAAATCCTAAGAGCTAGTCTAACAAAACTCTAAGAATAATAAAGTATACCACCTAGCCTGCATCATCTCGATGAGACTGGGCCTCGTCATCAACAGTCCATCCGTCTTTGTCGTCAACGCCAACGAACTCAGCTGCAGGGCCTCGCAGTGACCCAGAGGACCGTTGAAAAAACATCTGTACATGTGTTCAAAAAACACAACAGGGGGTCCAACATGTACAGGCAAGGGTGAGATTACTCTTACACAAGTTTATCGTAATAGCCACACAAGTAAAACAGCATATAAATCATGCATCAACATAGTCATGCGATAAAATATCAGTATTCAATATAATATCACTTTCAAATATCATACTCATTCATCAGGAGAAATCAAATGAATGCATGAGACTTCTCAACTCTCTAGTTCATGTACTTCGAAGACTCTTAACTCCCCTTCCTCGAGCGATAGGTCGCGAATACTCCCATAACACAATTGTTCTCGTGAGTCGGCCTCTCAATTTAGGTCCGAGCTCTAATTATTCTGGGGTAACGCGTCAAACCATATCCTGAATAGTCCAGTTTCTGATTGAGTTCATTCGTGTTGGGTAGCCGATTTACCACGGCACGGGGTCGCGAGACCTCCGGCCACTTGTGGAGTTTCGAACACAGAATGCCCCTATAGACCTAATGGTCTTAACTAGCTGAATTCTCAACCACTTGGGTTGTAGCTCGGTTCAAATGGCACGTCAGCCGACTCATGCATGTATGCAGAAGGTTTTCCATTCTTTCTTTTCGTTCATTCCTTCTTTTTGGTTCGTTCTTTCTTTCTCTGTCAAGGCACACGGCTCATGACTCATTTTAAAGGACATATAGCTCGTTCAACTCAAATTTCAAGATGCGAAGTACTAGGTCGACATCGCGGACGCTAGACTTGCATAGGACACTAAGTCCGTTCTTTCTCTTTTCCAAAACACAGGACACATAGTCCGAGTGCTCAGTCCACGATGTACTAGCCGACGTCGCGGACACTAGACTCGCATATAGGACACAAAGTCTGTTCATGTCACAGAACTCTAGCCCGACGTCTCGGTCACTAGGTTCATGTGCTTCACATGCGTGAAGGGGTAATCACCAGTTTTATCAATTTCATTTTCTTAGTTCAAATCTCAAAAACAAAACACAGGTTCTTTTTGGTATAAACTAAAACTCGATTTCGCTCGTTTTCGCTCTAAAACTCTTTTCCACAAAACTTTTCTTTATAAATCATTTTCGAAGACTCAAGTCCCAAGGGTTCATTTTCAAAGGATTTTGGCTTAAAAAGCCTTTTCTAAAGGTTCCCTCGTTTTAAAATATTTTTCCAAAGATTGTTATTGGAATAACTTTCATGAAGAAACTTTTTTGGTTTTCGGGACATCAAATACTTTCATAAGATACTTTCTTTAACAAACTAAATACTTTTCATGGTTTTCTTTCTTGTACAACGTGTTTAGAAAATAATGATAAAGCAACTTTTCACTATTTTCCTCACTAACTCTCAACTTCCTAAGTCTTATTCAAAAACATCTTGGATTCTTAACTTAGTGGCTTTTTAGTAAAATTGGCCATTATGACCTTTAGCTTAGAAGCTTTTCATTCCTCAAATCAAAACATGTGCTATGCTCTTAACTAGTCCAGGATATATATATATATATATATATACACACATATACATATCAATTTTCAGTTAAGGCATCAATGCCGCAATTCATATTTCAATCATCCAGGCATATACTTCATCAAGTTCATACACAACATATATTCATTCAAACTCAAATCAACATCATACATGTGTTCAATCCAAGGCAAAAATGCCACAATTCACATCACAACCAAACTCATGTGACTATCAAACTCATTGGAGCTAATCTCCCCTTACCTCTAGAAGTCATCCTCCGAAGGTAAAGTCGCCCGATCGGTCCATCAATTCTCCCGATTCTTCGTCCGAGTATCAGACAACAACTACAAACACACGACCACACCAATCATCAACAAATAACAACATAATTAACAACATCAAAGCATGGATTCTCCTTCCCCAAAAAGTCTAAGGTTCGGCCAAAAATGGTGATAAGAGCTAGGGATCTCATTTGGTTCCAATCTTTTGGAAGGTTGGTTCTTAAGCTTGATGGACACTAGTGTAAGTCCTAATACCCAAAAATATGAAACATGACCCATGGTTCTTCCCACCTATAGGTCTCGGCCATGAAGAGAGAAATGGGTTAGGAATTGATTTGGTTTTCCATCACTTGGATTCAAAGATAATAGGAAAGACAAGGATGGAATCAAGAGTTAGAAATCAAAAATTTGAACAAAAACACTATTCATCATCATCTCTAGGGTTCGGCCACTTTGGGGAAAATAGGCTAGGATGAGAGTTTGATCATATGCTCTTGGGTTTAGGTAGAGGATGATGAAGTGAGCTCAAAGAAATTGGTTTCCCATTAAAAGGGTTTTTTGTACAATTTCCTATGAATTTTTGAAATTTGGATCTTGAAGTTGGAACTCAAGAAATCAAGTTCTTAAATCATGAAATAAGAAGAGATTCATGAATATTAGAGATCATATAAGTGATCTTACCTAAAGAATGATGAAGATTGATCAAGGAATCAAGCTTTTCTTTCATGGATTCAAGCTTTTCTCTTAGAGAAAATGGAGCTTTCTCTCCATGGAGGAAGATGAAGTATTTGGAGGTTCATTTGGGGGCTGGTTTGCGTGGGGTTTGGGGCTGAATGGGGGCTGACCAGCCTTTAAATTAAGTCACTTAAGGGCAAAATAGTCATTTCCTTCAAGGGTAAAATGGTAAAAGTGAAAAAGGTTAAGTTAGGGGTATTTTGGTCATTTTGCGTCCAGGTATTTCCGAACGTCATGACGACTCTGGCATGCTCTCCCAAGTGATATGACATGATTCGATATCAAGATTATCCGTTGGAGGGTCTCGGTGAGTTCGTATGAGGCTTCGTTCGTCACCCGATTAAGGATTTCGATCGAAAAAAGGTCAGGAAGTGATTTTTTTGAAATTTAACCAAAACGTAGAGAATCGAATTCTAAGACTTACTGTCTCGTTCTCGAGTCCATCTGAGGTCTCTAGAGCAGTAAAATCTTACTGACAGTGCAAAAATGTAAACCGGACTCCGTCTGAGTTTTTGGCTCAAAAATTAATCGTAACTTCGTACGATAGCGTTGAACATGAATATGGTCTCGGTTTATTTTATTTCCCTCTCTAGGTCCTTCAATAAAATACAAATATATAAATACTGATAAATAAACTCTCTAGAGAGCTTTGAAAAATCAGGATGTTACAGTAAACATCCAGGACACAATTGTAATATAAGTCATACTCCTCATTACAGTTAAATATGAACTTTATATGGCTATATTACAGATAATGACTAATGGCAAAATAAATTATGGGTATCATGACCAGTGTTCTGCTTTAGTCTGAGATTGGGCCAGACCTTGTTCTCATCTGCTTCCCTTCTCTTTATGTCTTTCGGTGTTGAATTCTACCGCTACACAACTACATTTCGTTTTACAAATCTCAAGGGGTAGTTGGCTTTTGCTATTAATGTTGTTTTAGTTTTTCTGGCTTGACCTTCTAATATTACTTCCCCCTGAGATTTTGCACAGCTTTTTGGCTCTCTTATTCATCCTTTCCTTTCACATATTAGCTATTCATAGATTATATGCCAAAGATGATATTGGTGGATGTTTACTGATGGTTAAACATGAATTATGGTCAATCCAGTGGCCAGTGAGAAGTTACAAAAGAATATAAAGAATTCTACATCTCTTACTCTGAAATTAATATGAATTCCTCTCCTAGAAAATTATGCCAGCAAGAAAGTACATTAGTTCAATCTCCTTTTCCAATCTCCAACACAAGTTGGATTTCATTATTTTGAATGGGAAAGGTTATTTTCCAAAGGCAATACATGTCAAATATTAGAATAAGTTGTAGCACTATCATTTAGATATTTATTGTTTTAGTTTTTTATCCTCCTCTCCCAGCACAAAAAGCGACTTCTGTCGTTCAATGCTGTCAACAGTGGCTAGGAGCATGCATTAGAGTACTCTGATGACAAGGTGACCACAATGATGAGAAATAAAGCATCTAGATAAACCCAACAAAATTCCAAACTTATGTATTTTAACTACTCAATTCCGCATATAAAAGATATAACAAGAAATAATCTAACATAGACTAAATATTAGAGATATGTACTGCTTAAGATTATCAAGTAAGTTATCCAATATTCCCGTAGAAAAAAAAAGTTTTTCAATAATGCTGTTGAACGAAGCTATTGTGACAAAGCAGAGCAGCAAAGTTTTAATGCCTATTGCCAAATGTATATGGCCTTTGATCCATCTCAGAGAAACAAGGTCACATCAAAGTTTCAAGAGGCTGCAAAGTCAGGTATAGTTTTTAAATAACTTACAATAAAGTTCTTCGAGCGCTGAGACACATAATACCCATCTTTATTCTTATGATCATGATCGTAAACATCTCTATAAGAAACTGGATGCTTCGACTCTGCCTCCTATAATCAACATCTATTAGAATATAAATGTCAATAAAGTTGTATACGAAACTATATATTTACTATCCTCCTCTTATGTTCAGCAAAGCTCATCAAGCCTCCAATATGCAACAGTGAATCGGGTATGGCTGCCCTATTACTTCGATTAGCATCAGACTTCTTCCTCCACTTCGGCGTCAACCAAATGTCAACTAAACCATCCTATACTTCTATCTTCATTCCTCTGGGCCCATGGCGCTTAGTGTAAACCAAATTTGTCGAGTTCACCTATTTTAAGGCCATTTTTCTTGCATTTTTTAAATGATCAGGATAGCGGTCCGTGCATGTTCTTTCCTACACCCAAGCTCGGCCCAAGGGCAAAGCAAGTGAAGCCCTTGCTTTCGGCCTCTCAAAATAAAACAATTTTTTCTTTAAAAAAAAGGCCCACTTTGTATTTTTGTTTTATATTAGCTTTCTGATATGTATAATATATCAACAAACAAAAGTTAGTCCATTTGGTATAAAAACTTACCATTAGGTGTAAGGTCCAGGGATCAAATCCACATTGTGCACAAAATAATTAATTTTGTATGAAATAATTGTTGGGTTAATTTTTTAAAAAGGCCTCACCATGAAGTTTGCTTTAGGCCTCAATAGGTGTTGGGCTGGCCCTGCCTACACCATTCTTGCCATGCTACGATCATAATCTGATGCAAACTTATATTTACCCTACACCAATATAATATAAATATATTTAACTATAAATAAAAATAACATATGATGCTAGAAAATATAACTTCTTACCATAAAATCCAGAAATAGCTCATCCTTCACGCGAATCGGATAATTTTTCCATAAATGAACTGGAACAGGCATCCGCGTGATCACACTACATATAATATCACGAGTCACACTTTGGGGAGCAAAACTCCTCCTACAAGTGGAATTTAACCTCTAAGTTATCAAATTTAAACTCTAAAAACATATTTAGTTTCAATTGATATGACTTACAGGTGGAATTATTGCACAAAATCACTATTACTTACGGGTTGCAGATGGCATCGACAGATATAACTTTTCTCCTATCGGTTTCTACATGAGATCCTCCACTCGAAGGCAGTGAAGTTGGGCCATTTGCTGGTGGATCAGTAGAGTTTGGGACAGAATCCGAAGTAGCATTGCTCATCTTACTATTGTTTGAAACTTTAGAACTGGCTCTAGTACCTTTTTTCAAATTATTTGCATCAACTTCTTGCTGCCTGAGCAATTGCTTTTGCTTAGATTTCTCCTTAACGAGCCACATCTCTTCATCTTCACCATCATCATAGTCATAGTATTCATCATCCTCTTCTTCATCTTCACTACTTGAGACTAATTGACTAGAACGGATTTCACTAGTTTCCCCAGAAGAGTATGGTCTGCTGCATGGTATGACAGGCCTTTTTGAGGCACTGCCATTATGAGAAGAACTGTGAGCCCTTTCAAAATCAAGTTGCTACGAAGACCGAGTGTTAGACAATAAGAAAGTTTTAGTGGTCAAAGTCAATTTTATAAAAATTGAACCAAAAATCAAAACAAAAGACAAGCAAAATAAAATGAATAATGTGAGGAGACACTAACCACTTCTTTAGAAGATGGCACATCATCTGGAAACATATGCCTAGAAAGATCATTATGCAGTCCTCGCCCAGAGCTATTCCTTCTTGAAAATGCCTCCACTGCACATGATAATCTATCTAGAATCTCTTTCCCAACTAAGATAAAAAAGTATTAGGAGTTAGCCTATGGGAGTGTGCTGCCAATTTTATAATCTTAGACTGTCTACTTTTGGACAATTCAAGAACAATTTGTATATTATGCCAAACACAATATACAAGTTGTTATAGAACAGGAAACTAAGGTCAATGCATGTCAACAGAGCTTAATATGCATGCCAAAAATTCAAGTCATTCTATAAATAAACTCACAGTTGTTGCTTAACTTATCAGACAACAGGCAGCGACAAATCTGATCCAAGCTCTAATATTTTTAGGTGGTCCCTATTAAGTTGTACAACACAAACAATAATTATCAGAAGTTAAAAAGGAAAAGAAAAAATGTACATTATGCAGTAATAGCAGTATGTATGTATGTATGTATGTATGTGTTAGTCTTATACCTGAGAGCGTGCTCTTTGAAGGTATTGTTCGAGTTGGGTAAGCTTTAATCTACTCGACTCTAGCTGCTGCACATAAGCCTATTCCAATATAGAGAAGGAAAATGCAGCAGCAACCACATTCACATAGTTTCTTTTAAGGTCCATCTTTTCATTATAATATAAATAAACTATTTCTAACCAACTTTTTTTTTTGTTTAAGGCAAAAGGTATGCAAAAGCATCACAATGGGAATAGCCATCCCAACTAGGTTGGCACTACTAAACCCAACAATCATTTGCAGCATACCTAATTTTATTAATAAAAGAGAAAAGAATACAACGAAGCATGGGGGGCTTAAACCAAACCCATGAAAAAATCACTTAAACCTATAATTTGGTAAACCAAATCTATCATGAAAAAATTCTGTCCTAACAAAATTAGGCAATAAATCCTACCATTGAAAACCTTGGATCGAAATACCATGAGAAGCAAGCTTATCTGCACAAGCATTCCCTTCTCTAAAGATGTGAGATATCCTCAAATTCATCCTTGCTACCAATTGCATGCAGGTTTTCCATCGAGTCACCAGCTGCCAGGGAGCAATTTTGGATGAATTATAAGCAGAGATTACCAATTGAGAATCACTTTCGATACAAAAATTATTCCAACCCTTATCAAATGCAATTTCTATTGCTGTCATCACACCAATAAGTTCAGCATGGAAAGCAAAAGAAATTCCCAAGTTTGATGAAAAACAGCCTAAAAATGCTGCACTTTTGTTTCTAAACATTCCACCACAGGCTGCTATTCCAGGAGTACCATGTGCAGCACCATCCTTGTTACATTTAATCCAAAGACAAGGGGGAGGAAGCCAATTTACTTGCATGATAGAAGGAGCCTTTGGAGGATTACCTTTGACTAAAAACTTTTGAAGAATAAGAAGATCCTCCATCGAATTATACATAACTGTAGAAGTAATCAAACCAGACATATGGACATAGCAGAAATAATGCTTTTACTGAATGAAGAGATATTTCCTTATCCTCAAACCTCAAACTGTTCCTGCATCTCCAAACAGTACTAAACACACTAATCACAACAGCAACAATGATATCTTTAACCGGTGGCTCCAATTTTTGTTGCAAACTGAAAGAATAGATGTAAAGGAAGAAGTATAAATAGCTACATTGATAATGTTACTCAACCAGCTCCATAGATTGGTTATAAAAGGACAGAACAAAAAAATATGCTTTGTAGATTCTGAACTTTGATAGCAAAGACTGCACACTAAAACCACATAACAGCCCCTCTTCCAAAGATTGTCATCCGCAGGCATCTTCCTGTGTATAGCTCTCCAAACTAAAAAAGATTGAGATGGAGGAATGAAACTGTTCCAGATTAATTTGCACCAAGACTGTGGTTGTCCAACTGAATTCTGAAAAATATAGGCATTCTTTAAAGACAAATAACCATTAGAAGATTTACTCCAAACCAGAAGATCATCTGATTGGAATTTAGGAAGAACAACTCTATTAACATATACTTCAAGAGTAGGAAAATTCCTGGTCAAAATAGAAAGGATAGATCATATGCCATTATCAACAAAATCAGCAACCTTAGCTACTAATGATTGATGCATATCTTCAGGAATAGACAAGAAGTTAACCAAAGTCTGAGTTGACCATAGATCAGTCCAAAAATTAATACTTCTGCCATCACCAATAAGCCAACAAGAATTCTCTCTAACACTTGAGAGATAATCTTTCAAACCAATCCATATAGAAGAGCTGACATAATAAGAAACAGAATTTGAGCTCTCTAGCTCTAAGAACACAAGCCCATTGGTTACTAGATGAGATCAAATCCCAACAAAGTTTCAACATGGGCCTTATTAATAGCTTTTACATATCGAATTCCAGGCCTCCTTCATAGGTTGGTGTGCAAACATTATGCCAAGAAACAGTAACAAGCTTCCTAACAAAAATATCTCCAGACCATATAAAGTTTCTAATCCAAAGATCAATTTGATTCAACAATGAAATTGGCCATTGATAAACATGAAAACTGTAAAGAAACATGCTATGAATGACATAATTAACCAACTGTACCCTACCTGCAACACCCTTTCCCGAGTGTCACATTCCCGAACGTTTATAAGGCCGAAAATATTTATTAATGCGGAAAATATGATTTTTCTTTTTCTTTTCTTTTCATAAAGATATAATGGGATTAGTAAAGGTAATAAATAATACTAATAAGTGAACTTAGGTTCACCATGCATTACTAGGACATACATACAGTATTATAATACAGAAAACAGAAAACAGAAACAGAAATAACAACATTACTATATACAGACATAAGTCTAATGTATGACTGACATAAGAAATACAATAAGTACTAGGAGTCATAGCTCCCAAAAGGTACTACAAAAACTGACATAGTCTGGCTGACAACAAAACTAAAACAGCAAAAGAGTCCACCTCCGAACTCAAAGGGACTGCGGAACCGAACCATCGTCGCGTCCATCTGTTCAAGCATCAACAGCAAGTACCAGCAGAAACATACAGATATGGGTGAGATTCCCGTTCATCAACACAACAAAATAGCAGTAGCAAAAACGGGACGACTCACCGGGTAACAGCGTACCCAACATGCTTACAAGGTTCTCAATATAAATCATATTAGGCAGTTAACAACATAATAGCATGCTAAACATTTAACAGCATAATATAAGGCATCCTTAAACAATACAGCGATGTATAACAGTAAATGTAAACATCAATAGCCATAAACATCAATAGCCATGCAATGCAATGCAATGTATATGACTCAATGTCAATGTCACTGGGTACTACTCTGACCCCTACTCCATGGAGCTAACAAAACATTCGGAGAGAGTGAATGGGAGGACATGTTCCGGTTTCTGCCAGCCATGAGCAAGATGCTACAACATTCGTAATGTGCACGTATCTGGCTTTACGGTAACACTCTCGACCAAACATGAAAAGTACGGCATCTAGTAGAGGATATCAGTGTATTGCACGGATTCGCCACGACACAGAAGAATCACCAATTGGTCACATGTCAGCCCTTCCAACCCTGATACCTCCAAAAAGACCATTGAAGATCGTCACCGTAAGATTCGCACCCGCATCAAGGTGTAAGCTCAACTCCTAGGCTCAAGGCCTTACAACTATGCACATGAAATGCCAATGCTTACACAAAGCAGATGCGATAAAGCAATGTCTATCCATTAGATAGACCTCAAGGTTCACTAAGGTTCTCTTCCCTAGGAACTACACACATCTTTGTTTTATAAAACATTTATCCATCGGATAAAACAATTATCCATCGGATAAATATCTCGTGATTCCTTTGGAATGATCCAGACTGCTTTCAGAATCGCCGACTGTCCCCACAAACCAACACAAGTCTTTTCAGCGTGTTTTGTCCTCACTCACACGCTTTCTAGGAAACTTCCCAGAAGGTCACCCATCCCATAATTACTCTAAGTCAAGCACGCTTAACTATAAAGCACTTATGTTCTAAGCTCCCGAAAAGAAGATAAATCTTGTTGGTATGAGTAGTACCAATCAATTCTTATATGCCTTCCCTTAACTATACAGTCCCATACCTGCATAGCCTCAGGATTCCTTCCACTGTACAGTCCCATACCTGCACAGTCTCAGGATCTCTCTCATTCCGGTTATCACAAGACAGAAACAATTGAACGATTAACTTGGATCCGAATCATCGGTCCGTCATCGAACTACTGTTTCGAAAACCAAAACGTTTTGTGTTTGTGTTTATGTCTTATGAATTAAGTCTCAAGTCCTAAGCATTATGAATAAGGATTGAGAATCCTCTTAGATAAGTCTTTAAGCCTTTCTAAGATATTAATCCCTTGTTTTTCAATTAAGGAAACAAGTGTTGATTTCACTTAAGTCTTATGAAGTCATTGATGTACTAAGTCATCAATGGTATAGTACATGGTCTTGTTCCACCACATACCATACTTAATTAACCCTTGTCTTCAACTCTAAGTTAATTACTTAACTTAGGTTTTTCACGCGTAAAACTTTACGATTGAGTTAGAAAACTCTTTTTGTAAACCAAACAACTTTTACAGTTGAAAACTCATTTGATTTAAAACAACATTTGAACTACATACTTCATTTCTAGCATTTTCTGAAACATGAAATTCGCTTAGCGGATTTACATTCGCTTAGCGAAATTGAGGCAGTAATACCTCTTTTCGAACTCCTCTGGATCGCTCGGCGATACACAAATCGCGTAGCGAAATATATTGGATTCGCTTAGCGAATATGAATTCGCTTAGTGCAAGTTCAGACGGTTGCACCTCTTTGGAAACAACTCTGGATCGCTCGGCGAAACAGAATTCGTGTAGCGAAATTTCACTTTATTCGCTTAGCGAGTATAATTTCGCTTAGCGAAATGGAGGCGGTTATACCTCCTTTGGAGACTTCTCTGGATCGCTCAGCGAGACTTAAATCGCGTAGCGAAATTCGCTGGGTTCGCTTAGCGAATATGAATTCGCTTAGCGAAAGTGAGGCAGTGATGCCCAACTAAGACTCTCCCTGTTTTTCGCGTAGCGAAAGTAAATTCGCTTAGCGAAAAGTTGCCTTAAAACAAGACATCAACCTTATGGAACCATTTTGATTCTCTTCATGAAAACACTTCTTTTCTCATTTTGAGTCACTTGATTAGCTAGATGAACTAAGGATAAGGTATAAAACATGTTTCACTTTGGTGAAACCACTTTGAGATTTAATTCCCTTTAAAGTCACTTAGGGTTTTTCTTTGAAAAACACAAGTTATTGAAAACACTTTCTTTACATCAAAACTTGACTTGTCCAAGAACTATTCATATCCTTCCTTTCCTCAAGGTCATGGCTAATAGCCAACTAGGAATCAATGTGAAGTTTTACTTCATCCACCAATCAAAGTGTAGCTCATAACACTTACACAATCATGATAACCATAATACACATTACTACATCATAATCAAACATCCAAGTCCATCACACATTATGGTCTCATAATCAACAATAAAAGTCCATACTTGATCTAGTGATCAAAGTAGGTTTTCCCAACATACATGAAAATGATTTTTATTCAATCATCAACATATGCTAAAGCATACACTCATCAAGACAACCTTGTTCTTGAAGAGAACTTAACAAAACATAACAATTAAAAGTGAACCCAAACTAAAGGGTTTCACCCACACATAAAGTAAACAACCATCTTCACCACCACCATCTTGGTGTGATGAGGTTCTTCTCCCCATACCTGTTGAAGAGCAGATTCCCGGATCAAAGTCGGTTGATCGGTTTGTGAACCTTCTGATAATTGTCACCAACTACAAACAACCAAACAATCAAACATTAAACAACAATCAAACCAAACTCAACAATTCTCACAAAGAGGGTTTCGGCCACCCTAAAGAGAATAAAGCTAGGAATTGATCTTGGTTTTCCATTTCATGGATTCAAAAGCATTAGGAAAGCTAAGGATGAAATCAAGTGTTAAAAATCAAAACTTGATGAAAACACTATTCATCATCATCAAGAAGGGTTCGGCCCTAATGTGCTTTTTGAGCTATGATGAGAGTTGAATCATAAGCTCTAGGGTTTAGATAGAGAATGATGAGGTGAGTTCAAAGAAATTGGTCTCACATCAAAATGATTTTTCTACAATTTCCTATGGATTTTCAAAGTTTTGGATCTAAGAAATGATTTTCATGAAAATGAAGATTGATCTTGAAATAAAGAAAGATTAATGAAGCTAAGAGGTCATAGAAGTGATCTTACCTTGAAATGAAGAAAGATTGCTCAAGGAATCAAGTGATTCCAACAAGAACTCAAGCTTTTTCAAGAACAACAATGGTGTTCTTCTCTCAAGAACAACTATGGAGCTCTATCTTTGGAGGGGCTGTGCGAAAATGAGAGTGTGAGTGGCTGAGTTCAGCCTTAAAACAAGTCACTTAAGGGCAAAAAGGTCATTTGCCAAAAGGGTAAAATGGTAAAAGTGCAAAAGACTAAGGTTAGGGGCATTTTGGTCATTTCGCATCTAGATTTTCCCGATCGTCATGACGACTCTGGCATACTCTCCCAAGTGTCCTGGGATGTTGTGATATCAAGATTATCTGTTGACGAGTCTCGGTAAGTCCGTATGTGGCTCCGTTCGTCACCCGATTGAGAATTTCGCCCGAACGAAGGTCAGGAAATGATTTTTCTGAAATTTTTACGAAATTTAACCAAAACGTAGAGAATCAAATTCTAAGACTTACTGTCTCGTTCACGGGTCCATCTGAGGTCTTCTGAGCAGTAAAATCATACTGTCAGTGTAAAAACGCAGACCGGACTCCGTTTGAGTTTTTGACTCAAAACTTAATCGTAGCTTCCTACGATATCGTCGAGCATGACTATGGTCTCGGAACATTTTATTTCCATTCCTAAGACCTCGAATAAAATAAAGACATTAAAATACTGAAGAATTAGAAAACGTGAAAATTGGGGCGTTACACTACCCATTAATGACAACAAAGTACCTTTCCAAGAAGCTAGTTTTGTTTTTATCCTATCTGTAATTGGTTGAAGATGAGATCTTCTAGGTTTCCTTTTAAACATAAGATTGAATCCTAGTTTTCTCTGCTAGGGTTTGCATGGTGGTTGCACCATGAATTTTTTCTCGAATTGTCCATGGGAACTTTTGTTTCCTAATCTTAATTTACCTCCACCTTCTGCTCCTCCCCCACCTATCCTTCCGCCCTCAATTCCCCATTCTTCTTCCCCTTCCTCCGCTTTTTCACATATCAAGAAAACATTTGCGCAGGCATTGAATAATGCATGTGACATTCCTTTGAGTCAATTACCAACTCCATGCATGAAGGGTGACGTTGTGGCAGTGAAAATCCCTCAGGAAGATTATGTGGCAGGCATTGAAGCCTGTAAAAACAACCTGCATGGTCGCTTGGTTTTAATAAGAGGAGATGCTCATATCAAAGTTGTAGACCTGCGCTTAAAGCTGCAAAAGTTATGGAAGTCTATTGATAATTGGAGAGTGACTCCTATTAGTAAGGGGATTTATGAATTTGCTTTTTCCTTTGTTGAGGATTTAAGGAGCGTTCTAGCTGTGGGATCATGGCCTATCAACCCAGGTTCTTTGAAGGTTTTTTCATGGACACCGGATTTCTGCCCTACCCTTGTGAAACAAACCACTTGCTTGTGTTGGATTCGTGTCCATTGTCTACGACAAGAATATTAGAAGAGGAATTCTCTTTTTGCGATTGCCAGAGGGATAGGCATTCCCTTGGCTCTAGATGATGCTACAAGTAATAGAACCTTGGGACACTATGCTAGGATTTTGGTAGAGATTGATTTAACCAAGCTGATTCAAGAGAAGATCTTGGTTGAAAGGGATAACTATGATTCAAGAGAAGATCTTGGTTGAAAGGGATAACTATGCGTTCTTGGTGGATGTTCAATATGAATTCATCCCTCCTTTCTGCAATTCTTGTGTGACTATTGGCCATTCATCTCAAGAATGCAAGAAGAAGCCAAATTATCAAGTTATTAATACAGAGCATGATCAAATAAAGTCAAATATAGTTTCCTTGCCTCCCAAGAAAACTGTTACCAGATATGTTCCTAAACAATTCCTTGAGAAACAGGATAATTCTGCTGACATTTGGATAAAGGAAAGAACATCGTGATTGATGTTTCCCCTTCGCCAAGAGTGTTTGTTGATGGTGAGCCTAGCAGATTAAATGATGTTATTAAGGAAAAATCTCCAAATAAAGATACTGTTTTAAATGGGAAAGTTAATGATGCTTTGGATCGGAATCATCAAATTGATGATATTCCAGATAAGGAGGTTAATACTGGCCCCTTCCTGCCGTCGACTGTTCCATATGTGATTGATCAAATAGTGGAGAAGGCAGTTGAGTGCTCTTCACAGGATAGTCGGAAATCATTTGTACCCAATACAAATTCTTGTTCTGTTTCTGTTAACAGTGGCCTCCAATAATTTGCGTCAGCTGAGGAGGTTCTTAAGGAGAATTTATTTCACACTCCTCAGCATATAGATAATCTTGTTGTTGCTAGAGATTTTCATATTGCCACAAGAGGTAAATTCTGGGATGATCATCCTGATGATAGCCTGTCTAATCAAGGTCATGATATTGAGAATCGGTTTGAAGATGATTTGCAAGTCTGTTGTCTTCTCTTTTATTGGTAACAGTGCTCTCGGTCCAAATGGTTTTGCAGGTTTTTTCTTTCATAAATATTGGGACATTATAGCAGTAGATGTCTTTAATGCAATTCTCAGTTTTTTTCAGCAAAGCTGGCTCTTTACTAATTTGAATTCAAATGTCGTTGTTTTAATTCCAAAGATCAAAGGGGCAGACCGGATTGAGCAGTATAGGCCAATTGCACTTGCCAATTTTCTATTTAAGATTATGACCAAGGTTTTAGCTGATAGATTAGCCATCATAGCTCCTACGCTTATTTCTGAGAATCAAAGAGGTTTGTTAGAGGCAGGAAGATTTCTGATTGCATTTGCATTGCATCAGAATCAGTTAACTTGCTGGATAAGAAAGCTTTCGTTGGGCAGTTGGCAATGGAAATTGACATCAAAAATGTAACGCCCTGATTTTCACGTTTTCTAATTTTTCAGTATTTTAACGTCTTTATTTTATTTGAGGTCTTAGGAATGGAAATAAAATATTCCGAGACTATAGTCATGCTCGACGATATCGTAGGAAGCTACGATTAAGTTTTGAGTCGAAAACTCAAACGGAGTCCGATCTGCGTTTTTACACTGACAGTATGATTTTACTGCTCAGAAGACCTCAGATGGACCCGTGAACGAGACAGTAAGTCTTAGAATTTGATTCTCTACGTTTTGGTTAAATTTCGTAAAAATTTCAGAAAAATAACTTCCCGACCTTCGTTCGGGCAGAATTCTCAATCAGGTGACGAACGGAGCCACATATGGACTTACCGAGACTCGCTAACAGATAATCTTGATATCACAACATCCCAGGACACTTGGGAGAGTATGCCAGAGTCGTCATGACGATCGGGAAAATCTAGAGGCAAAATGACCAAAATGCCCCTAACCTTAGTCTTTTGCACTTTTACCATTTTACCCTTTTGGCAAATGACTATTTTGCCCTTAAGTGACTTGTTTTAAGGCTGAACTCAGCCCTCACACCCTCTCATTCACGCAGCCAAGCCCTCTTGAAGAACCAAGAACACCCATCTCCTTCCTTAGAGCAAAACCTCCATTGTTGTTCATGAGAAATTCATGAAACCTTGTTAGAATCACTTGATTCCTTGAGCAATCTTCCTTCATTTCAAGGTAAGATCACTTCTATGATCTCTTAGCTTCCTGAATATCTCTTTATTTCAAGATCAAGATCCACTTTCATGAAAATTATTTCTTAGATCCAAAACTTTGAAAATCCATAGGAAATTGTAGAAAAATCCTTTTGAGGTAAGACCAATTTCTTTGAACTCACCTCATCATTCTCTACCTAAACCCAAGAGCTTATGATTCAACTCTCATCATAGCTCAAAAAGCACATTAGGGCCGAACCCTTCTTGATGATGATGAATAGTGTTTTCATCAATTTTTGATTTCTAACACTTGATTTCATCCTTAGCTTTCCTAATGCCTTTGAATCCATGAAATGGAAAACCAAGATCAATTCCTAGCTTTATTCCCTTTAGGGTGGCCGAAATCCTCTTTGTTATGATTGTTGAGTTTGGTTTGATTGTTGTTTAATGTTTGATTGTTTGGTTGTTTGTAGTTGGTGTCAATTATCAGAAGGTTCACAAACCGATCAACCGACTTTGATCCGGGAATCTGCTCTTCAACAGGTATGGGAAGAAGAACCTCATCACACCAAGATGGTGGTGGTGAAGATGGTTGTTTACTTTATGTGTGGGTGAAACCCTTTAGTTTGGGTTCACTTTTAATTGTTATGTTTTGTTAAGTTCTCTTCAAGAACAAGGTTGTCTTGATGAGTGTATGCTTTAGTATGTTGTAGTATGCTTTAGCATATGTTGATGATTGAATAAAAATCATTTTCATGTATGTTGGAAAACCTACTTTGATCACTAGATCAAGTATGGACTTTTATTGTTGATTATGAGACCATAATGTGTGATGGACTTGGATGTTTGATTATGATGTAGTAATGTGTATTATGGTTATCATGATTGTGTAAGTGTTGTGAGCCATACTTTGATTGGTGGATGAAGTAAAACTTCACATTGATTCCTAGTTGGCTATTAGCCATGACCTTGAGGAAAGGAAGTGCAACACCCTTTCCCGAGTGTCACATTCCCGAACGTTTATAAGGCCGAAAATATTTATTAATGCAGAAAAATACGATTTTTCTTTTTCTTTTCTTTTCATAAAGATGTAATGGGATTAGTAAAGGTAATAAATAATACTAATAAGTGAACTTAGGTTCACCATGCATTACTAGGACATATATACAGTATTATAATACAGAAAACAGAAACAGAAATAACAACATTACTATATATACAGACATAAGTCTAATGTATGACTGACATAAGAAAATACAATAAGTACTAGGAGTCATAGCTCCCAAAAGGTACTACAAAAACTGACATAGTCTGGCCGACAACAAAACTAAAACAGCAAAAGAGTCCACCTCCGAACTCAAAGGGACTGCGGAACGGAACCATCGTCGCGTCCATCTGTTCAAGCATCAACAGCAAGTACCAGCAGAAAACATACAGATATGGGTGAGATTCCCGTCATCAACACAACAAAACAGCAGTAGCAAAAACGGGACGACTCACCGGGTAACAGCGTACCCAACATGCTTACAAGGTTCTCAATATAAATCATGTTAAGCAGTTAACAACATAATAGCTTGCTAAACATTTAACAGCATAATATAAGGCATCCTTAAACAATACAGCGATGTATAACAGTAAACGTAAACATTAATAGCCATAAACATCAATAGCCATGCAATGCAATGCAATGCATATGACTCAATGTCAATGTCACTGGGTACTACTCTGACCCCTACTCCATGGAGCTAACAAAACATTCGGAGAGAGTGAATGGGAGGACATGTTTCGGTTTCTGCCAGCCATGAGCAAGATGCTACAACATTCGTAACGTGCACATATCTGGCTTTACGGTAACACTCTCGACCAAACATGAAAAGTACGGCATCTAGTAGAGGATATCAGTGTATTGCACGGATTCGCCACGACACAGAAGAATCACCAACTGGTCACATGTCAGCCCTTCCAACCCTAATACCTCCAAAAAGACCATTGAAGATCGTCACCGTAAGATTCGCACCCGCATCAAGGTGTAAGCTCAACTCCTAGGCTCAAGGCCTTACAACTATGCACATGAAATGCCAATGCTTACACAAAGCAGATGCGATAAAGCAATGTCTATCCATTGGATAAACCTCAAGGTTCACTAAGGTTCTCTTCCTTAGGAACTACACACATCTTTGTTTTATAAAACATTTATCCATCGGATAAACCATTTATCCATCGGATAAATATCTCGTGATTCCTTTGGAATGATCCAGACTGCTTTCAGAATCGCCGACTGTCCCCACAAACCAACACAAGTCTTTTCAGCGTGTTTTGTCCTCACTCACACGCTTTCTAGGAAACTTCCCAGAAGGTCACCCATCCCATAATTACTCTAAGTCAAGCACGCTTAACTATAAAGTACTTATGTTCTAAGCTCCCGAAAAGAAGATAAATCTTGTTGATATGGGTAGTACCAATCAATTCTTATATGCCTTCCCTTAACTATACAGTCCCATACCTGCATAGCCTCAGGATTCCTTCCACTGTACAGTCCCATACCTGCACAGCCTCAGGATCTCTCTCATTCCAGTTATCACAAGACAGAAACAATTGAACGATTAACCTAGATCCGAATCATTGGTCCGTCATCGAACTACTGTTTCGAAAACCAAAACGTTTCGTGTTTGTGTTTACGTCTTATGAATTATGTCTCAAGTCCTAAGCATTATGAATAAGGATTGAGAATCCTCTTAGATAAGTCTTTAAGCCTTTCTAAGATATTAATCCCTTGTCTTTCAATTAAGGAAACAAGTGTTGATTTCACTTAAGTCTTATGAACTCATTGATGTACTAAGTCATCAATGGTATAGTACATGGTCTTGTTCCACCACATACCATACTTAATTAACCCTTGTCTTCAACTCTAAGTTAATTACTTAACTTAGGTTTTTCACGCGTAAAACTTTACGATTGAGTTAGAAAACTCTTTTTGTAAACCAAACAACTTTTACAGTTGAAAACTCATTTGATTTAAAACAACATTTGAACTACTTACTTCATTTCTAGCATTTTCTGAAACATGAAATTCGCTTAGCGAAAATGAGGCAGTAATGCCTCCTTTGGAACTCCTCTGGTTCGCTCGGCGAGTTATAAATCGCGTAGCGAAATGTATTGTATTCGCTTAGCGAATATGAATTCGCGTAGCGCAAGTTCAGACGGTTGCACCTCTTTAGAAACACCTCTGGATCGCTCGGCGAGACAGAATTCGCGTAGCGAAACTTCACTTTATTCGCTTAGCGAGAATGATTTCGCTTAGCGAAAGTTCAGACGGTTACACCTCTATTGGAGACTTCTCTGGATTGCTCAGCGAGATGTAATTCGCGTAGCGAAATTTGCTGGGTTCGCTTAGCGAATATGAATTCGCTTAGCGAAAGTGAGGCAGTGATGCCCAACTAAGACTTTCCCTGTTTTTCGCGTAGCGAAAGTAAATTCGCTTAGCGAAAAGTTGCCTTCAAACAAGGCACCAACCTTAGGGAACCATTTTGATTCTCTTCATGAAACCACTTCTTTTCTCATTTTGAGTCACTTGATTAGCTAGATGAACTAAGGATAAGGTATAAAACATATTTCACTTTGGTGAAAGCTCTTTGAGATTTAATTCCATTTAAAGTCACTTAGGGTTTTTCTTTGAAAAACACAAGTTATTGAAAACACTTTCTTTACATCAAAACTTGACTTGTCCAAGAACTATTCATATCCTTCCCTTCCTCAAGGTCATGGCTAATAGCCAACTAGGAATCAATGTGAGGTTTTACTTCATCAACCAATCAAAGTATGGCTCACAACACTTACACAATCATGATAACCATAATACACATTACTACATCATAATCAAACATCCAAGTCCATCACACATTATGGTCTCATAATCAACAATAAAAAGTCCATACTTGATCTAATGATCAAAGTAGGTTTTCCAACATACATGAAAATGGTTTTTCATTCAATCATCTCATCATCAACATATACTAAAGCACACTACAACATACTCAAGCATAAACTCATCATGACAACCTTGTTCTCCAAGAGAACTTAACAAAACATAACAACTAAAAGTGAACCCAAACTAAAGGGTTTCACCCACACATAAAGTAAACAACCATCTTCACCACCACCATCTTGGTGTGATGAGGTTCTTCTCCCCATACCTGTTGAAGAGCAGATTCCCGGATCAAAGTCGGTTGATCGGTTTGTGAACCTCCTGATAGTTGTCACCAACTACAAACAACCAAACAATCAATCATTAAACAACAATCAAACCAAACTCAACAATTCTCACAAAGAGGGTTTCGGCCACCCTAAAGAGAATAAAGCTAGGAATTGATCTTGGTTTTCCATTTCATGGATTCAAAGGCATTAGGAAAGCTAAGAATGAAATCAAGTGTTAAAAATCAAAACTTGATGAAAACACTATTCATCATCATCAAGAAGGGTTCGGCCCTAATGTGCTTCTTGAGCTATGATGAGAGTTGAATCATAAGCTCTTGGGTTTAGGTAGAGAATGATGAGGTGAGTTCAAAGAACTTGGTCTCACATCAAAATGATTTTTCTACAATTTCCTATGGATTTTCAAAGTTTTAGATCTAAGAAATAATTTTCATGAAAATGGATCTTGATCTTGAAATAAAGAGATATTCAAGAAGCTAAGAGATCATAGAAGTGATCTTACCTTGAAATGAAGGAAGATTGCTCAAGGAATCAAGTGATTCAAGCTTTTCAAGAAGAAAAATGGAGTTTCTCTTCAAGAACAACAATGGTGTTCTTCTTTGGCCAGAAATTTCGTGAATGAGGGGCTGGATGGGCTGAGTTCAGCCTTAAAACAAGTCACTTAAGGGCAAAATAGTCATTTGCCAAAAGGGTAAAATGGTAAAAGTGCAAAAGACTAAGGTTAGGGGCATTTTGGTCATTTTGCGTCTAGATTTTTCCGATCGTCATGACGACTCTGGCATACTCTCCCAAGTGTCCTGGGATGTTGTGATATCAAGATTATCTGTTGGCGAGTCTCGGTAAGTCCATATGTGGCTCCATTCGTCACCCGATTGAGAATTCCGCCCGAACGAAGGTCAGGAAGTGATTTTTCTGAAATTTTTACGAAATTTTACCAAAACGTAGATAATCGAATTCTAAGACTTACTGTCTCGTTCACGGGTCCATCTGAGGTCTTCTGAGCAGTAAAATCATACTGTCAGTGTAAAAACGCAGACCGGACTCCGTTTGAGTTTTTGACTCAAAACTTAATCGTAGCTTCCTACGATATCGTCGAGCATGACTATGGTCTCGGAATATTTTATTTCCATTCCTAAGACCTCGAATAAAATAAAGACGTTAAAATACTGAAGAATTAGAAAACATGAAAATCGGGGCGTTACATTCCTACCCCTCTTAAAAGAATTTCGTCCTCGAAATTCCATGACTTAAAACTAAACCTACTCGGTCGCTGAAGATTAAGGAAAGAAATTTTCAACAAAGGAAATTTTTCCTGGTCTTGGTCTCAGAAGAAAGTAAGAACGTATACAAAAGAATTTTACCAATCTGAAATGAATATAGGAATATCCAGTATGCAAAAAGACTCTTCAGTAGGTTCGTGAGTGTAAAAATGCATAGCTAATACATGTTTACATCCATGACTCTAATAAAGTTCCTTCTTTCATAAGAACCTTCCAATAAACTTTGGAATCAAAAGATAAACAGTCTGGTAAAAATCAGACTGGATCACCTTCACCAAAAGTAAAAGTGATTAGACTAAGTTTCATCAAGAAACCTCCAGTATCAAAAAGTTGTTTATGTTATAACTCAAGAAATAGTCATAACAAAACTTTCAGTGAAATAATACGAAAATGTCCAGACCAATGGACACCATATTACCAATTCACTCAATTGTCTAATACATTGAGGAATACGTAGGAGTGTGAACACAAATGTTCCCTTGAGATCAGGCAGCACTAACACAGGTGAAGTAGTCAACCTTCTCTCTAATCCTTGCAAACTTTCCTCACAGGCTTCAGTCCATTCAAACGCTTCATCCTTCCTTTGAAATCACATGACCTAAAAACTTTACTTCGTCGAGCCAAAACTCACACTTGGACAACTTTGCATATAGCTGTTTCTCCTTCAGAACCTGAAGAATCACACTATGATGTTCAGCGTGTACTTCCTGGTTTCGCGAATAGATGAGTATGTCGTCTATGAAACAACCACAAACTTATCTAGATATGGACGAAAGATCCTATTCATGTAATCCATGAATATAGCTGGAGCATTCGTCACACCAAATGGCATCACAAGATACTCGTAGTGCCCACAGTGTGTTCGAAACGCTGTCTTCGGTATATTTTCTGCCTTCACATGAATCTGGTGATAACCCGATCGCAAATCAATCTCGGAGAAAACTGTCGCTCTCCTCAACTGATCCATCAAGTCATTTATCCTCGGAAGTGGATACTTGTTCTTAATAATAACCTTATTCAACTGGCGCCAATCCACACGTAAGCAAGATGTTTCGTCTGTCTTTCTCACCAACCGCACAGGTGTTCCCTACGGCGACACACTGGGTCTAACGAACTATTTTCCCAATAAGTCCACCAACTGTTCCTTCAAGGTTTCCAACTCAGCAGGTGCCATATGATAAGGTGCCATAGACGCTGGTCCTATTCCTGGCACAAGATCGATCACAACTCGATGTCTCGAACTGGCGGTACACCTGGTACTTCAGGAAAGACTTCCGGAAACTCGTTAGTAACATGTATTCGTTGAGCTCCCTTTCTCAAAGAAACGTTTCCTTGGTTGGCAGTCCAAATCCAGAATTATCCGAATCAGGGAAAACTAAGGTTTTGTTTGCACCGTCTAATGGGATATAGTTACAAGATAATCAATCCATCCCTATGATCACATCCATTTGCGGAGAGGCAAACAGATTAAATCAATCAAAAACGTTCTATCCATTACAGAAAATAGAACAGTTCAAACAGACTTTCGCAGTTATAACGGGCTTTGCAGAAAGTGCAAAAATTACCAAATCTAAGGGTAAGGAAAGATACAGATAAGGTTCTACCTTCCACGACGATCAGGCCGTGAATCAAATCTTCCTTTTGAGAAGTCTCAGCATCATCCCCCGTATAAACTCCACTCATTGCCTTAGGCTTCGTTGCTAGCACATCGTTGATAGAATGTGTAGCTTTTGATTGCACACAATCGCGTGAAGTATGTCCTGGCTTCCCACACTTGAAGCATATGATTCCCTTGATTAAGCATTCTCTGGTGACATGATTGTTCTTGCCACACTTCATGCACTTCTTTGGGGCGCTTCCAAATTGACTAATATTCCCACTGCTTCCTCCTACAGAACGTTGTTGTTGACCTTGCTGTTTTGAATACGGTTTCCATCGAGATCTATCATCACGACCATTGGTGCCTTTATGGAACCTAGTCGGTCTAGAGTGACGTTGCCTTCCTCCACGAGTCTTCATCAGATCTTCAATTACGAAGCATTCATCTACTAACACCGAGAACTCTTTGACCTTAAGAGGTAGCACCTCTCCTCGAATCTCGTCCCTTAAACCTTCTTCGAACTTTGTGCACTTCCACTTCTCATCGGGATGAAGATGGAAATACCTCGAAGACTTCAGCAGGAACTCAAAACGATCAGCATATTCTTTGACAGACATTCCTCCTTGACGTAGCTGCAGGAACTCCATGTCTTTCAACTCGTCTTGCACCCGTCGGAAAACACTCGTTCTGAAGAACTCTGCTAGCGACAACTTACAAGAAAGCAAAAACATTACTACCCTGTCCAATATCATTCCCCTTCAGAAACAATAATGCAGAGAGTAACAAACAATCGTGGTCTTCTTCACAGAAACACAACACAGAAAACAAACAATACAAAAGGATAGACCGAAGTCATCACCCTCTCCAACATTGTTTTCTCTCAGAAACAATAACACGGAAAACAATCAGAGAAAACACAACACAAACAAGACAGACCATAACCTACAAACCCCAAAAAGACTCGGCCAGCTCTGATACCAAATAATGCAACACCCTTTCCCGAGTGTCACATTCCCGAACGTTTATAAGGCCGAAAATATTTATTAATGCAGAAAAATACGATTTTTCTTTTTCTTTTCTTTTCATAAAGATGTAATGGGATTAGTAAAGGTAATAAATAATACTAATAAGTGAACTTAGGTTCACCATGCATTACTAGGACATATATACAGTATTATAATACAGAAAACAGAAACAGAAATAACATTACTATATATACAGACATAAGTCTAATGTATGACTGACATAAGAAAATACAATAAGTACTAGGAGTCATAGCTCCCAAAAGGTACTACAAAAACTGACATAGTCTGGCCGACAACAAAACTAAAACAGCAAAAGAGTCCACCTCCGAACTCAAAGGGACTGCGGAACGGAACCATCGTCGCGTCCATCTGTTCAAGCATCAACAGCAAGTACCAGCAGAAAACATACAGATATGGGTGAGATTCCCGTCATCAACACAACAAAACAGCAGTAGCAAAAACGGGACGACTCACCGGGTAACAGCGTACCCAACATGCTTACAAGGTTCTCAATATAAATCATGTTAAGCAGTTAACAACATAATAGCTTGCTAAACATTTAACAGCATAATATAAGGCATCCTTAAACAATACAGCGATGTATAACAGTAAACGTAAACATCAATAGCCATAAACATCAATAGCCATGCAATGCAATGCAATGTATATGACTCAATGTCAATGTCACTGGGTACTACTCTGACCCCTACTCCATGGAGCTAACAAAACATTCGGAGAGAGTGAATGGGAGGACATGTTCCGGTTTCTGCCAGCCATGAGCAAGATGCTACAACATTCGTAACGTGCACGTATCTGGCTTTACGGTAACACTCTCGACCAAACATGAAAAGTACGGCATCTAGTAGAGGATATCAGTGTATTGCACGGATTCGCCACGACACAGAAGAATCACCAACTGGTCACATGTCAGCCCTTCCAACCCTAATACCTCCAAAAAGACCATTGAAGATCGTCACCGTAAGATTCGCACCCGCATCAAGGTGTAAGCTCAACTCCTAGGCTCAAGGCCTTACAACTATGCACATGAAATGCCAATGCTTACACAAAGCAGATGCGATAAAGCAATGTCTATCCATTGGATAAACCTCAAGGTTCACTAAGGTTCTCTTCCTTAGGAACTACACACATCTTTGTTTTATAAAACATTTATCCATCGGATAAACCATTTATCCATTGGATAAATATCTCGTGATTCCTTTGGAATGATCCAGACTGCTTTCAGAATCGCCGACTGTCCCCACAAACCAACACAAGTCTTTTCAGCGTGTTTTGTCCTCACTCACACGCTTTCTAGGAAACTTCCCAGAAGGTCACCCATCCCATAATTACTCTAAGTCAAGCACGCTTAACTATAAAGTACTTATGTTCTAAGCTCCCGAAAAGAAGATAAATCTTGTTGATATGGGTAGTACCAATCAATTCTTATATGCCTTCCCTTAACTATACAGTCCCATACCTGCATAGCCTCAGGATTCCTTCCACTGTACAGTCCCATACCTGCACAGCCTCAGGATCTCTCTCATTCCAGTTATCACAAGACAGAAACAATTGAACGGTTAACCTAGATCCGAATCATTGGTCCGTCATCGAACTACTGTTTCGAAAACCAAAACGTTTCGTGTTTGTGTTTACGTCTTATGAATTATGTCTCAAGTCCTAAGCATTATGAATAAGGATTGAGAATCCTCTTAGATAAGTCTTTAAGCCTTTCTAAGATATTAATCCCTTGTCTTTCAATTAAGGAAACAAGTGTTGATTTCACTTAAGTCTTATGAACTCATCAATGATGTACTAAGTCATCAATACCATATAATTACATGGTCTTGTTTCACCACATACCATACTTAATTAACCCTTGTCTTCAACTCTAAGTTAATTACTTAACTTAGGTTTTTCACGCGTAAAACTTTACGATTGAGTTAGAAAACTCTTTTTGTAAACCAAACAACTTTTACAGTTGAAAACTCATTTGATTTAAAACAACATTTGAACTACTTACTTCATTTCTAGCATTTTCTGAAACATGAAATTCGCTTAGCGAAAATGAGGCAGTAATGCCTCCTTTGGAACTCCTCTGGTTCGCTCGGCGAGTTATAAATCGCGTAGCGAAATGTATTGTATTCGCTTAGCGAATATGAATTCGCGTAGCGCAAGTTCAGACGGTTGCACCTCTTTAGAAACACCTCTGGATCGCTCGGCGAGACAGAATTCGCGTAGCGAAACTTCACTTTATTCGCTTAGCGAGAATGATTTCGCTTAGCGAAAGTTCAGACGGTTACACCTCTATTGGAGACTTCTCTGGATTGCTCAGCGAGATGTAATTCGCGTAGCGAAATTTGCTGGGTTCGCTTAGCGAATATGAATTCGCTTAGCGAAAGTGAGGCAGTGATGCCCAACTAAGACTTTCCCTGTTTTTCGCGTAGCGAAAGTAAATTCGCTTAGCGAAAAGTTGCCTTCAAACAAGGCACCAACCTTAGGGAACCATTTTGATTCTCTTCATGAAACCACTTCTTTTCTCATTTTGAGTCACTTGATTAGCTAGATGAACTAAGGATAAGGTATAAAACATATTTCACTTTGGTGAAAGCTCTTTGAGATTTAATTCCATTTAAAGTCACTTAGGGTTTTTCTTTGAAAAACACAAGTTATTGAAAACACTTTCTTTACATCAAAACTTGACTTGTCCAAGAACTATTCATATCCTTCCCTTCCTCAAGGTCATGGCTAATAGCCAACTAGGAATCAATGTGAGGTTTTACTTCATCAACCAATCAAAGTATGGCTCACAACACTTACACAATCATGATAACCATAATACACATTACTACATCATAATCAAACATCCAAGTCCATCACACATTATGGTCTCATAATCAACAATAAAAAGTCCATACTTGATCTAATGATCAAAGTAGGTTTTCCAACATACATGAAAATGGTTTTTCATTCAATCATCTCATCATCAACATATACTAAAGCACACTACAACATACTCAAGCATAAACTCATCATGACAACCTTGTTCTCCAAGAGAACTTAACAAAACATAACAACTAAAAGTGAACCCAAACTAAAGGGTTTCACCCACACATAAAGTAAACAACCATCTTCACCACCACCATCTTGGTGTGATGAGGTTCTTCTCCCCATACCTGTTGAAGAGCAGATTCCCGGATCAAAGTCGGTTGATCGGTTTGTGAACCTCCTGATAGTTGTCACCAACTACAAACAACCAAACAATCAATCATTAAACAACAATCAAACCAAACTCAACAATTCTCACAAAGAGGGTTTCGGCCACCCTAAAGAGAATAAAGCTAGGAATTGATCTTGGTTTTCCATTTCATGGATTCAAAGGCATTAGGAAAGCTAAGAATGAAATCAAGTGTTAAAAATCAAAACTTGATGAAAACACTATTCATCATCATCAAGAAGGGTTCGGCCCTAATGTGCTTTTGAGCTGTGATGAGAGTTGAATCATAAGCTCTTGGGTTTAGGTAGAGAATGATGAGGTGAGTTCAAAGAACTTGGTCTCACATCAAAATGATTTTTCTACAATTTCCTATGGATTTTCAAAGTTTTAGATCTAAGAAATAATTTTCATGAAAATGGATCTTGATCTTGAAATAAAGAGATATTCAAGAAGCTAAGAGATCATAGAAGTGATCTTACCTTGAAATGAAGGAAGATTGCTCAAGGAATCAAGTGATTCAAGCTTTTCAAGAAGAAAAATGGAGTTTCTCTTCAAGAACAACAATGGTGTTCTTCTTTGGCCAGAAATTTCGTGAATGAGGGGCTGGATGGGCTGAGTTCAGCCTTAAAACAAGTCACTTAAGGGCAAAATAGTCATTTGCCAAAAGGGTAAAATGGTAAAAGTGCAAAAGACTAAGGTTAGGGGCATTTTGGTCATTTTGCGTCTAGATTTTCCCGATCGTCATGACGACTCTGGCATACTCTCCCAAGTGTCCTGGGATTTGTGATATCAAGATTATCTGTTGGCGAGTCTCGGTAAGTCCATATGTGGCTCCATTCGTCACCCGATTGAGAATTCCGCCCGAACGAAGGTCAGGAAGTGATTTTTCTGAAATTTTTACGAAATTTAACCAAAACGTAGATAATCGAATTCTAAGACTTACTGTCTCGTTCACGGGTCCATCTGAGGTCTTCTGAGCAGTAAAATCATACTGTCAAGTGTAAAAACGCAGACCGGACTCCGTTTGAGTTTTTGACTCAAAACTTAATCGTAGCTTCCCACGATATCGTCGAGCATGACTATGGTCTCGGAATATTTTATTTCCATTCCTAAGACCTCGAATAAAATAAAGACGTTAAAATACTGAAGAATTAGAAAACATGAAAATCGGGGCGTTACAGGAAGGATATGAATAGTTCTTGGACAAGTCAAGTTTGATGTAAAGAAAGTGTTTTCAATAACTTGTGTTTTTCAAAGAAAAACCCTAAGTGACTTTAAATGGAATTAAATCTCAAAGTGCTTTCACCAAAGTGAAACATGTTTTATACCTTATCCTTAGTTCATCTAGCTAATCAAGTGACTCAAAATGAGAAAAGAAGTGTTTTCATGAAGAGAATCAAAATGGTTCCATAAGGTTGATGTCTTGTTTTAAGGCAACTTTTCGCTAAGCGAAATTACATTCGCTACGCGAAAAACAGGGAAAGTCTTAGTTGGCCATCACTGCCTCACTTTCGCTAAGCGAATTCATATTCGCTAAGCCAACCCAGCGAATTTCGCTACGCGAATTAAGTCTCGCTGAGCGATCCAGAGAAGTCTCCAAAGGAGGTATAACCGCCTCCATTTCGCTAAGCGAAATTATACTCGCTAAGCGAATAAAGTGAAATTTCGCTACACGAATTCTGTTTCGCCGAGCGATCTAGAGGCGTTTACAAAGAGGTGTAACCGTCTGTACTTGCGCTAAGCGAATTCATATTCGCTATGCGAATACAATATATTTCGCTACGCGATTTATGTCTCGCCGAGCGATCCAGAGGAGTTCCAAAGGAGGCATTACTGCCTCATTTTCGCTAAGCGAATGGAATTCCGCTAAGCGAATTTCATGTTTCAGAAAATGCTAGAAATGAAGTAAGTAGTTCAAATGTTGTTTTAAATCAAATGAGTTTTCAACTGTAAAAGTTGTTTGGTTTACAAAAAGAGTTTTTCTAACTCAATTGTAAAGTTTTACGCGTGAAAAACCTAAGTTAAGTAATTAACTTAGAGTTGAAGACAAGGGTTAATTAAGTATGGTATGTGGTGGAACAAAACCATGTGCTATACCATTGATGACCTAGTATATCAATGACTTCATAAGACTTAAGTGAAATCAACACTTGTTTCCTTAATTGAAAAACAAGGGATTAATATCTTAGAAAGGCTTAAAGACTTACCTAAGAGGATTCTCAATCCTTATTCATAATGCTTAGGACTTGAGACATAATTCATAAGATGTAAACACAAACACGAAATGTTTTGGTTTTCAAAACAGTAGTTCGATGACGGACCGATGATTCGGATCCAGGTTAATCGTTCAATTGTTTCCGTCTTGCGATAACTGGAATGAGAGAGATCCTGAGGCTGTGCAGGTATGGGACCGTACAGTGGAAGGAATCCTGAGGCTATGCAGGTATGGGACTGTATAGTTAAGGGAAGGCATATAAGAATTGATTGGTAAGCATATAAGAATTGATTGGTAAGCATAAGTACTTTATAGTTAAGCGTGCTTGACTTAGAGTAATTATGGGATGGGTGACCTTCTGGGAAGTTTCCTAGAAAGCGTGTGAGTGAGGACAAAACACGCTGAAAAGACTTGTGTTGGCTTGTGGGGACAGTCGGCGATTCTGAAAGCAGTCTGGATCATTCCGAAGGAGTCACGAGATATTTATCCGATGGATAAATGTTTTATCTGATGGATAAATGTTTTATAAAGTAAAGACGCGTGTATTTTCTAAGGAAGAGAACCTTAGTAGACTTCGAGGTTTATCCGGGGGATAGACATTGCTTGATCGTATCTGCTTTGTGTAAGCATTGGCATTTCATTTGCATAGTTGTAAGGCCTTGAGCCTAGGAGTTGAGCTTACACCTTGATGCGGGTGCGAATCTTACGGTGACGATCTTCAATGGTCTTTTTGGAGGTATCAGGGTTGGAAGGGCTGACATGTGACCAGTTGGTGATTCTTCTGTGTCGTGGCGAATCCGTGCAATACACTGATATCCTCTACTAGATGCCGTACTTTTCATGTTTGGTCGAGAGTGTTACCGTAAAGCCAGATACGTGCACGTTACGAATGTTGTAGCATCTTGCTCATGGCTGGCAGAAACCGGAACATGTCCTCCCATTCACTCTCTCCGAATGTTTTGTTAGCTCCATGGAGTAGGGGTCAGAGTAGTACCCAGTGACATTGACATTGAGTCATATACATTGCATTGCATTGCATGGCTATTGATGTCTACATTTACTGTTATGCATCACTATATTGTTAAGAATGCCTTATATTCTGCTGTTAAATGTTTAGCACGATATTATGTTGATGACTGCTTAACATGATTTATACTGAGAACCTTTGTAAGCATGTTGGGTAACTTGTTACCCGGTGAGTCGTCCCGTTTTTGCTACTGCTGTTTTGTTGTGTTGATGAACGGGAATCTCACCCATATCTGTATGTTTTTCTGCTGGTACTTGCTGTTGATGCTTGAACAGATGGACGCGACGATGGTTCGGTTCCGCAGTCCTTTTGAGTTCGGAGGTGGACTCTTTTGCTGTTTTAGTTTTGTTGTCGGCCAGACTATGTCAGTTTTTGTAGTACCTTTTGGGAGCTATGACTCCTAGTACTTATTGTATTTCTTATGTCAGTCATACATTAGACTTATGTCTGTATATAGTAATGTTGGTGTTTCTGTTTTTCCGTTTACTGTTTCTATATTTATAATACAGTATGTCCTAGTAATGCATGGTGAACCTAAGTTCACTTATTAGTATTATTTATTACCTTTACTAATCCCATTGCATCTTTATGAAAAGAAAAGAAAAAGAAAAATCGTATTTTCTTCATTAATAAATATTTTCGGCCTTATAAACGTTCGGGAATGTGACACTCGGGAAAGGGTGTTGCATTATTTGGTATCAGAGCTGGCTGAGTCTTTTTGGGGTTGTAGGTTATGGTCTGTCTTGTTTGTGCTGTGTTTTCTCTGATTGTCTTTCTGTGCTATTGTTTCTGAGAGAAAACAATGTTGGAGAGGATGATGACTTCGGTCTATCCTTTTGTATTGTTTGTTCTCTGTGTTGTGTTTCTTTGAAGAAGACAACGATTGTTTGTTACTCTCTGCATTATTGTTTCTGAAGGGGAATGATATTGGACAGGGTAGTAATGTTTTTGCTTTCTTGTAAGTTGTCGCTCGCAGAGTTTTTCAGAACGAGTGTTTTTCGACTAGTGCCAGACGAGTTGAAAGACATGGAGTTCCTGCAGCTACGTCAAGGAGGAATGTCTGTCAAAGAATATGCTGATCGTTTTGAGTTCCTGCTGAAATCTTCAAGGTATTTCCATCTTCATCCCGATGAGGAGTGGAAGTGCACAAAGTTCGAAGAAGGTTTAAGGGACGAGATTCGAGGAGAGGTGCTACCCCTTGAGGTCAAAGAGTTCTCGGTGTTGGTAGATGAATGCTTCGTAATCGAAGATCTGATGAAGACTCGTGGAGGAAGGCAACGTCACTCTGGACCGACTAGGTTCCATAAAGGCACCAATGGTCGTGATGATAGATCTCGATCAAAACCATATTCAAAACAGCAAGGTCAACAACAACGTTCTGTAGGAGGAAGCAGTGGAAGCGCCCCAAAGAAGTGCATGAAGTGTGGCAAGAACAATCATGTAACCAGAGGATGCTCGATCAAGGGGATCATATGCTTCAAGTGTGGAAAACCAGGGCATACTTCACGCAACTGTGTGCAATCAAAAGCTAGACATTCTGTCAACGATGTGCAAGCAGCGAAGCCTAAGGCAATGAGTCGAGTTTATACGGGGGATGATGCTGAGACTTCTCAAAAGGAAGATTTGATTCACGGTCACATCTTCGTGGGAGGTAGAACCTTATCTGTATCTTTCCTTACCTGTAGATTTGATAATTTTTGCACTTTCTGCAAAGCCTGTTATAACTGCGAAAGTCTGTTTAAACTGTTCTATTTTCCGTAAATTTTTGATTGATTTGATCTGTTTGCCTCTTTCGCAAATGGATGTGATCATAGGGATGGATTGGTTATCTTGTAACTATACCCTATTAGACGGTGCAAACAAAACCTTAGTTTTCCCTGATTCGGATAATTCTGGATTTGGATTGCCAACCAAGAAAACGTTTATTTGAGAGGAGGAGCTCAACGAATACATGTTACAAACGAGTTTCTGGAAGTCTTTCTTGAAGACGTACCAGGTGTACCGCCAGTTCGAGACATCGAGTTGTGATCGATCTTGTGCTAGGAACAGGACCAGCGTCTATGGCACCTTATCATGGCACCTGCTGAGTTGGAAACCTTGAAGGAACAGTTGGTGGACTTATTGGGAAAACAGTTCGTTAGACCCCCAGTGTGTCGGGAACGCCTGTGCTGTTGGTGAGAAAGAAAGACGAAACATCTTGCTTATGTGTGGATTAGCGCCAGTTGAACAAAGTTACCATTCAGAACAAGTATCATCTTCCGAGGATAAATGACTTGATGGATCAGTCGAGGGGAGCGGCAGTTTTCTCCGAGATTGATTTGCGATCAGGTTATCACCAGATTCGTGTGAAGATAGAAGATATACCGAAGACAGCGTTTCAAACACGCTATGGGCACTACGAGTACCTTGTAATGCCATTTGGTATGGTGAATACTCCTCTATATTCATGGATTACATGAATAGGATCTTTCGTCCATACCTAGATAAGTTTGTCGTTGTCTTCATAGACGACATACTCATCTATTCGCGAAACCAGGAAGTACACGCTGAATATCTTAGTGTGATTCTTCAGGTTCTGAAGGAGAAACAGCTATATGCAAAGTTGTCCAAGTGTGAGATTTGGCTCGACGAAGTAAAGTTTTTGGGTCATGTGATTTCAAAGGAAGGATGAAGCGTTTGAATGGACTGAAGCCTGTGAGGAAAGTTTGCAAGGATTAGAGAGAAGGTTGACTACTTCACCTGTGTTAGTGCTGCCTGATCTCAAGGGAACATTTGTGTTCACACTCCTACATATTCCTCAATGTATTAGACAATTGAGTGAATTGGTAATATGGTGTCCATTGGTCTGGACATTTTCGTATTATTTCACTGAAAGTTTTGTTATTACTATTTCTTGAGTTATAACATAAACAACTTCTCGATACTGGAAGTTTCTTGATGAAACTTAGTCTAATCACTTTTACTTTTGGTGAAGGTGATCCAGTCTGATATTTGCTAGAATATACATCTTTTGATTCCCAAGTTTATTGGAAGGTTCTTATGAAAGAAGGAACTTTATTAGAGTCATGGATGTAAACATGTATTAGCTATGCATTTTTACACTCACGAACCTACTGAAGAATCTTTTTGCATACGGGATATTCCTATATTCATCCCAGATTGATAAAATTCTTTTGTTACTTTCTTCTGAGACCAAGACCAGGAAAAAGTTCTTTGTTGAAAATTTCTTTCCTTAATCTTCAGCGATCGAGTGGGTTTAGTTTTAAGTCACGGAATTTCGAGGACGAAATTCTTTTAAGAGGGGTAGGAATGTAACGCCCTGATTTTCACGTTTTCTAATTTTTCAGTATTTTAACGTCTTTATTTTATTCGAGGTCTTAGGAATGGAAATAAAATATTCCGAGACTATAGTCATGCTCGACGATATCGTAGGAAGCTACGATTAAGTTTTGAGTCGAAAACTCAAACGGAGTCCAGTCTGCGTTTTTACACTGACAGTATGATTTTACTGCTCAGAAGACCTCAGATAGACCCGTGAACGAGACAGTAAGTCTTAGAATTTGATTCTCTACGTTTTGGTTAAATTTCGTAAAAATTTCGGAAAAATAACTTCCTGACCTTCGTTTGGGCGGAATTCTCAATCGGGTGACGAACGGAGCCACATATGGACTTACCGAGACTCGCCAACAGATAATCTTAATATCACAACATCCCAGGACACTTGGGAGAGTATGCCAGAGTCGTCATGACGATCGGGAAAATCTAGAGGCAAAATGACCAAAATGCCCCTAACCTTAGTCTTTTGCACTTTTACCATTTTACCCTTTTGGCAAATGACTATTTTGCCCTTAAGTGACTTGTTTTAAGGCTGAACTCAGCCCTCACACCCTCTCATTCACGCAGCCCAGCCCTCTTGAAGAACCAAGAACACCCATCTCCTTCCTTAGAGCAAAACCTCCATTGTTGTTCATGAGAAATTCATGAAACCTTGTTAGAATCACTTGATTCCTTGAGCAATCTTCCTTCATTTCAAGGTAAGATCACTTCTATGATCTCTTAGCTTCCTGAATATCTCTTTATTTCAAGATCAAGATCCATTTTCATGAAAATTATTTCTTAGATCCAAAACTTTGAAAATCCATAGGAAATTGTAGAAAAATCCTTTTGAGATAAGACCAATTTCTTTGAACTCACCTCATCATTCTCTACCTAAACCCAAGAGCTTATGATTCAACTCTCATCATAGCTCAAAAAGCACATTAGGGCCGAACCCTTCTTGATGATGATGAATAGTGTTTTCATCAATTTTTGATTTCTAACACTTGATTTCATCCTTAGCTTTCCTAATGCCTTTGAATCCATGAAATGGAAAACCAAGATCAATTCCTAGCTTTATTCCCTTTAGGGTGGCCGAAATCCTCTTTGTTATGATTGTTGAGTTTGGTTTGATTGTTGTTTAATGTTTGATTGTTTGGTTGTTTGTAGTTGGTGTCAATTATCAGAAGGTTCACAAACCGATCAACCGACTTTGATCCGGGAATCTGCTCTTCAACAGGTATGGGGAGAAGAACCTCATCACACCAAGATGGTGGTGGTGAAGATGGTTGTTTACTTTATGTGTGGGTGAAACCCTTTAGTTTGGATTCACTTTTAATTGTTATGTTTTGTTAAGTTCTCTTCAAGAACAAGGTTGTCTTGATGAGTGTATGCTTTAGTATGTTGTAGTGTGCTTTAGCATATGTTGATGATTGAATAAAAATCATTTTCATGTATGTTGGAAAACCTACTTTGATCACTAGATCAAGTATGGACTTTTATTGTTGATTATGAGACCATAATGTGTGATGGACTTGGATGTTTGATTATGATGTAGTAATGTGTATTATGGTTATCATGATTGTGTAAGTGTTGTGAGCCATACTTTGATTGGTGGATGAAGTAAAACTTCACATTGATTCCTAGTTGGCTATTAGCCATGACCTTGAGGAAAGGAAGGATATGAATAGTTCTTGGACAAGTCAAGTTTGATGTAAAGAAAGTGTTTTCAATAACTTGTGTTTTTCAAAGAAAAACCCTAAGTGACTTTAAATGGAATTAAATCTCAAAGTGCTTTCACCAAAGTGAAACATGTTTTATACCTTATCCTTAGTTCATCTAGCTAATCAAGTGACTCAAAATGAGAAAAGAAGTGTTTTCATGAAGAGAATCAAAATGGTTCCATAAGGTTGATGTCTTGTTTTAAGGCAACTTTTCGCTAAGCGAAATTACATTCGCTACGCGAAAAACAGGGAAAGTCTTAGTTGGCCATCACTGCCTCACTTTCGCTAAGCGAATTCATATTCGCTAAGCCAACCCAGCGAATTTCGCTACGCGAATTAAGTCTCGCTGAGCGATCCAGAGAAGTCTCCAAAGGAGGTATAACCGCCTCCATTTCGCTAAGCGAAATTATACTCGCTAAGCGAATAAAGTGAAATTTCGCTACACGAATTCTGTTTCGCCGAGCGATCTAGAGGCGTTTACAAAGAGGTGTAACCGTCTGTACTTGCGCTAAGCGAATTCATATTCGCTATGCGAATACAATATATTTCGCTACGCGATTTATGTCTCGCCGAGCGATCCAGAGGAGTTCCAAAGGAGGCATTACTGCCTCATTTTCGCTAAGCGAATGGAATTCCGCTAAGCGAATTTCATGTTTCAGAAAATGCTAGAAATGAAGTAAGTAGTTCAAATGTTGTTTTAAATCAAATGAGTTTTCAACTGTAAAAGTTGTTTGGTTTACAAAAAGAGTTTTTCTAACTCAATTGTAAAGTTTTACGCGTGAAAAACCTAAGTTAAGTAATTAACTTAGAGTTGAAGACAAGGGTTAATTAAGTATGGTAAGTGGTGGAACAAAACCATGTGCTATACCATTGATGACCTAGTATATCAATGACTTCATAAGACTTAAGTGAAATCAACACTTGTTTCCTTAATTGAAAAACAAGGGATTAATATCTTAGAAAGACTTAAAGACTTACCTAAGAGGATTCTCAATCCTTATTCATAATGCTTAGGACTTGAGACATAATTCATAAGATGTAAACACAAACACGAAATGTTTTGGTTTTCAAAACAGTAGTTCGATGACGGACCGATGATTCGGATCCAGGTTAATCGTTCAATTGTTTCCGTCTTGCGATAACTGGAATGAGAGAGATCCTGAGGCTGTGCAGGTATGGGACTGTACAGTGGAAGGAATCCTGAGGCTATGCAGGTATGGGACTGTATAGTTAAGGGAAGGCATATAAGAATTGATTGGTAAGCATATAAGAATTGATTGGTAAGCACAAGTACTTTATAGTTAAGCGTGCTTGACTTAGAGTAATTATGGGATGGGTGACCTTCTGGGAAGTTTCCTAGAAAGCGTGTGAGTGAGGACAAAACACGCTGAAAAGACTTGTGTTGGCTTGTGGGGACAGTCGGCGATTCTGAAAGCAGTCTGGATCATTCCGAAGGAGTCACGAGATATTTATCCGATGGATAAATGTTTTATCTGATGGATAAATGTTTTATAAAGTAAAGACGCGTGTATTTTCTAAGGAAGAGAACCTTAGTAGACTTCAAGGTTTATCCGGGGGATAGACATTGCTTGATCGCATCTGCTTTGTGTAAGCATTGGCATTTCATTTGCATAGTTGTAAGGCCTTGAGCCTAGGAGTTGAGCTTACACCTTGATGCGGGTGCGAATCTTACGGTGACGATCTTCAATGGTCTTTTTGGAGGTATCAGGGTTGGAAGGGCTGACATGTGACCAGTTGGTGATTCTTCTGTGTCGTGGCGAATCCGTGCAATACACTGATATCCTCTACTAGATGCCGTACTTTTCATGTTTGGTCGAGAGTGTTACCGTAAAGCCAGATACGTGCACGTTACGAATGTTGTAGCATCTTGCTCATGGCTGGCAGAAACCGGAACATTACCTCCCATTCACTCTCTCCGAATGTTTTGTTAGCTCCATGGAGTAGGGGTCAAAGTAGTACCCAGTGACATTGACATTGAGTCATATACATTGCATTGCATTGCATGGCTATTGATGTCTACATTTACTGTTATGCATCACTATATTGTTAAGAATGCCTTATATTCTGCTGTTAAATGTTTAGCACGATATTATGTTGATGACTGCTTAACATGATTTATACTGAGAACCTTTGTAAGCATGTTGGGTACGTTGTTACCCGGTGAGTCGTCCCGTTTTTGCTACTGCTGTTTTGTTATGTTGATGAACGGGAATCTCACCCATATCTGTATGTTTTTCTGCTGGTACTTGCTGTTGATGCTTGAACAGATGGACGCGACGATGGTTCGGTTCCGCAGTCCTTTTGAGTTCGGAGGTGGACTCTTTTGCTGTTTTAGTTTTGTTGTCGGCCAGACTATGTCAGTTTTTGTAGTACCTTTTGGGAGCTATGACTCCTAGTACTTATTGTATTTCTTATGTCAGTCATACATTAGACTTATGTCTGTATATAGTAATGTTGGTGTTTCTGTTTTTCCGTTTACTGTTTCTATATTTATAATACAGTATGTCCTAGTAATGCATGGTGAACCTAAGTTCACTTATTAGTATTATTTATTACCTTTACTAATCCCATTGCATCTTTATGAAAAGAAAAGAAAAAGAAAAATCGTATTTTCTGCATTAATAAATATTTTCGGCCTTATAAACGTTCGGAAATGTGACACTCGGGAAAGGGTGTTGCAAAAAAGGCGTTTGACACTATTGCTTGGGGAATTTTGATTCAAGTTCTTAAAGCTTTTGGTTTTGAAGCTAAGTTTTGTGACCGGATCAGCCTTATTTTGCAGTCTGCTAAACTGTCTCTTTCCATCTATGGTAAGAATGTTGGTTTCTTTGGTTGCAAGAGGGGTGTTAGACAAGGAGATCCTTTATCTCCTCTTTTGTTTTGTCGTGCTGAAGAAGTGTTACGCAGAGGCATACCAAGTTGGTGGATGATGATGACTTACAGCTTATGGCAGGACCGAGGGGTTTTAAAATGCCAAGTCATGTCCTATATGCAGATGACATCTTGATTTTTTGTAGGGCTTCTAAGAAGAGTCTCAGCAATTTAATGAAGTTAATTCAAGAGTATGAACATGCTTCTGGTCAGGTTATTAGCAGAGATAAATCAAGGTTTTTTTGCTGTTCTTTATCTCAAAGAAGAATTAATGAAGTTGCTTGTTTAACAGGTTTTGGATTGGGCACTATTCCTTTTATTTACTTAGGAGTTCCTTTGTTTAAAGGTAAGCCTAAAAGGATCCATCTTAGACCTATAACTGACAAGATTAAGCTCAAGTTATCTAATTGGAAAGGCTCTCTTTTATCTATTATGGGCAGAGTGCAATTGGTTAATTCAGTCATATTTGGTATGCTGTTATACAGCTTCCAGATATATAGTTGGCCTGCTTCAATATTGAAGGAAGTGGATGGTTGGATAAGAAACTTTGTGTGGTCTGGTGATATAAACAAAAGGACGGTTGTTACAGTTGCTTGGAAAAAAGTTTGTAAGCCGTTGGTGGAAGGAGGTCTTGGCATTAGATCAATAAAGTCTAGAAATAAAACTGGCATGCTGAGATTATGTTGGTAGCTGTTATCTTCCTCTAGCTCTTGGATTGATCTCTTGAAAGCTAGAGTGTTTAAAAATGATACTCCTATTTCCTATCATGTCTCTTCTTCTGTTTGGCCAGGAATCAAGTCTAATTTGAGTCTTATTATGCTGAATGCGACTTGGCAAATTGGCAATGGAGAATCAGTCAAATTCTGGACTAATCAGTGGCTGTCTTGACCTTTAGTGCAAATATGCAATCTTCCAGATCATTTGCATGCCTTTCTTCAAGCTCAGGTTAGTGATTTCATTGTTGAAGGAAAATGGTCTATTCCTGTTGATTATTTGCATCAGTTTCCAGAAATGGGGAATGAAATAAAGAAGATCACTATACCTAAGATTCCTGTTTCAGATTCTTTGGTTTGGAATAGGTCTTCTTCTGGTGATTTAAGCTTCAAGCAAGCTTATGAGTTTGTGAAACCTTATGGTCCTTCTCTGAACTGGTTTCAGCTAATTTGGAGTAACTGCATTCCTCCATCAAAGTCCTTTATTGTATGGAGAATCTTACATGGTAAAATGCCAACTGATGACAACTTATGGAGTAGAGGCTGTTGTGTCATTTCTTTTTGTTCTCTCTGTGGTAATTCTGCAGAATTCTCACATCATTTATTTCTTGATTGTCCTTTTGCTACATCTATTTAGATTTGGTTTGGAAATTTGATCAATTGTACTATTGATTGCTCAAATTTTGATTCTGTTTTAGCTGTTTGTACTAAAGGCTAGAGCATGCAGGCTCAAGATGTTGTGGTTGCAGGTATCATTTATGTTTTTTAGACAGTTTGGCACTGTAGGAATAAGTTGAAATTTGAAGATATTAGAATCAGCTTGTAGGTCGCAAAAATTATGATTATTTCAAATGCTTCTCTTTCTGGAAATGGTAGCTCGATTAAAAGGAGAGCTATAGCTTCTGATATGAGTTTGCTAAGGCAGTTTTCTGTTTCTGCTCATCTTCCTGTTGCTCAACATATTGTTCCTGTTTGTTGGCAACCTCCTCTTCCAAATTGGGTTAAATGCAACACTGATGGTGCTGCTTCAGGCTGTCCAGGACCATCTTCTTGTGGTGGAATTTTTAGAGGAGGTAAAGCTGAGATTATTGTTTGTTTTTCTACTAATCGTGGTGTGAAGAATGCTTTTGAGGCTGAACTTTATGGTGCTATGTATGCTATTGAAGTGGCTTTTTCCAACGGCTGGTATAGTTTATGGCTAGAATGTGATTCAAAGCTTGTTGTGACTGCTTTCCAAAAATCAAAGATTATTCCTTGGAAGCTAAGAAACCGATGGAACAATTGCTTAGAGTTGCTCAAGCAAATGAGATTTGTTTTCTCTCATATCTATAGGGAAGGAAATTCTTGTGCGGACAAGCTTGCTGCTTATGGTTTGTCTATCATTGGCTTTCATTGGTGGAGTTCGATTCCTAGTTTTGTTGCTGCTGATTTTATTAGAAATGGGCTAGGTTTACCTTTTTATAGATTTAAATAATTCTTTCTGTGGGATACTATTCCTAGTTTTATTAGTGTTGATTTTCTTTTAGGAATAGAGTAGGCTTGCCTAACTATAGATTTAAATAATGGTGTTTTGCAAGGGTTTTGGTTGAAGTCCCCCCTTGTTTTTTTTTTTTTTTTGTATTCTTTGTTTTTTTTAATAAAGTATTGGGATGCTGCAGATGATTGGTGAAGTCTGGGGTGCCAGCCTAGCTGGGATGTTAGGTCTTTACAGTGACGCTTTCTGCATTCCAATTTTTGCTTAAAAAAAAAGGTTTCCTTTTAAACAAAGGAACACCTAAATAATAAAAAGGTAACTGTTCTGAAGAGAATCCCAGAAAAGTGGAAATTGCATCAACTCTTCTTGGAACCATGGATCCATGATAGAACTTTGATTTCTCTAGACTTACATTTGACCAGAAGATTCACCATATTCCTTGAAGAGGTCTTTTAAATTCTACAAATTTTGATTGGAGCCTCTACAAAAAACCATTATGTCATCTGCATAAAGTACATGACTTGGAATTTTGCAATTCCTTGGTCCTGACACTGGATGCAGCATGTTGTTTTGAACCAAAAAACTTATCCCTCTACTTAACACATCTTCAGCTAGAAAAAATAAAAGAGGAGAGAGTGGATCTCCTTGTCTAACTCCTCTTTTACAAGAGAAGAAACCTACAACATGTCCATTAACTGAAAATGATAATTTTGCAGAATGCAAGATTACATTAATCTAATTGCAAAAAGTAGTGCTGAAACCAAAAGCTTGCAAAACTTTGATAAGAAATTTCCAATCTATAGTATCAAAGGCTTTCTTGATATCTATTTTTAAAGCAAGATTTCCACCATAGACTTTTTTATCCAATAAGTTGATTACCTCAGAAGCTGTACAAACACAGTCATAAATCTGCCTCCTCTAATAAACCCCCTTTGATTTTCTGAAATGATGTTTGGGGCAATCAAAGCCATTCTATCAGCTAGGACTTTGGTAATAATTTTAAATTGGAAATTAGCCAAAGCAATAGGCTTATACTGCTCAATTCGACCTGCACCTTGAATTTTTGGAATTAAAACTACCAAGTTAGAGTTTAAGTTTGGTATCAGCCTACCTTTGAAAAAGAATTCTGAAACTGCATTGAAAACATCATTAGCAATTATTTCCCAGTATGTTTGAAAGAAAATTCCTCCAAACCCATCCGGACTAGGAGCACCATCACCATTCATAGAAAATACTGCTATTTTAACTTCCTTCAACGATGGAAAACTAGTCAACATTTGATTGTCTTCAAAGGTGACTGGAATAACCTTTTGAATCAGATCATTATCAGAACATGAATTATCAGATGCAAACATTTCAGTGAAGTAGTGCAGAATGAGGTTCTCAATTTCATCCACACTGTCAAGGATTAAATCCCCATTTCTAAGCAACGAAATCTATTTTGTAGCATGCCTAAACTTAGCAATTTTATGGAAATAAGCTGTATTCCTATCTCCATAAGAATGCCAATCATGACTAGATTTCTCTTTCCAAAACACATCTTGACATTTCAAAGCTTTTAGTAATTCAATCTGAGCTGCATTATCCTGATCAGAAATTTCATCCTCATAACCATCTAACTCAAACAGCTCTTGAATTTGCTTAACCTCCCTCATGGCATTCTCAACTCGGATATGCACATCTCCAAAGACTGACTTGTTCCAATCCCTGAATTTCTTCTTTAGATTCTTTAATTTTTGAGTAAGAACACTCTGAGGGCAACCAGAAACCGGATCCTGCCAGGACTCAGAAACCGGCCTATAATAGTCTTCATTCTCAGTCCACATTTTTACAAATTTGAAAGGATGACTATGATTTTGAACTACTTTCTTCATAATTAGCATAATAGGATGATGATCAGATTTAATTCTTGGAAGAGTACACCAAGAAATACTAGACCAGTAATCAATCCAAGCATCATTACAGATAGCCCTGTCTAATCTCAAAACAGTATGACTATTACCTCCCCTTTTATTTGACCAAGTAAACTCAGCTCCCCTTGTAGGTGAATGAGTCAGATTGCAGGTATCAGTCCATGATCTAAACTCATCTCAAGAAATTTGCAAAGGTAAACCCCCTCCTCTTTTTTCATGTGCTCCAAGAACTGCATTGTAATCTCCAACAAAACACCAAGGTTCACAATAAGACTGCTGAAGATGAGACAAATCTGACCAAAGCAACCTTCTCAATACATGAGTAGTACAAGCATAAATTGCTGCTATAAAAATCTCTTCATCATTCCAATTGACAGAAAAAGACGCATATTGATTATAAGAACTAATAACTGATGGAACCAAATTATCATCACAGAGACACCAGAGATTAGGTAATAAATCATTCCTTGAATTTACTGCAAAGGACTTATGTTTTAACTGACTCCAATAACTCAAAGGAACTTGATCTAAGCTTATCCAAGGCTCAGATTTAAAAACAAAATTAGGCTTATTTGAAACACAATTTTTAAGAACCAATCTAGATTCTAGATTACCAAACCCTCTAACATTCCAATAAATGAGCTTCATTAAACAAAGTTAGAGGGACCTGCTCTAGATATATTTTTGTAAACCTTAGGAAGAGACTGTTGCCCTGTCTTAATTTCTTTTTCTGAGACTTAGTCAACATTGGAGTAAAGCCTAAATCATTATCATTATCAGATAAAGAACCTGAATTGTTTGCATCAGCATTACTTTTCCCATCTTTCCATAGCATAGACAAAGTGTTAATATCTCTCTGAACAGAGATTGGAGTCGATTTTTCAGCAGATGACTTTACACTGGATTCATCATCACAAACTGGAGAATTATCAACAGAATCAGGAACAATAGACACAGAATCATTCTCACCGCCAGCTGCATTATTATCATTTATTTGAGCTGATTCATCAAAAACAGATTCAATGGAATCATCCTCATCTTCCAAATTCTGATAGTTGCACAATCATTTGAGCTTACTGGTTGTAGCACATGATCTTGAGAACCAGCACCTAAAACAGATGTGTTAACTCTAATGCCATCATCTTTTAAAAATTCTTCACCCTGAGATGTAACCAAATCTTTAGAAACATCATTATTCATTCTTTCTTGGTTATCTGCCGGGTCAGCATCGGTGGAAAGTTGGTTTCCATGATTTGCCTCATTATCAACAACTATATCATTTTTTAACCCAAACTGATTTTCTGCAGGATCATCATCTTTATTTTCTTTATTTGTTGCATCATTAATATCCTTTGGAGAATGAATTCCTTCCGGATGTATTGTGAGATCAACAGCATTAATACCAGTATCTTCATCCATCGACTTAGGAACCTCCTTACTAGCACCTGCACCAGAAGTACCAACACTAGGGTTCTGTTTTGGGACATATGTAGCAACAGATTTACCTTTCTGCACACTTCTCTGTTCTTTAACAATCTTGATACTCTGACCTTCCTTCTTGTTTACATCGATCAATAGAGTGTCCAATAGTTTGACAATGAGAACAAAAATAAGGAAGATTTTCATAATGAATTCCAACATAAAAAGCATACCCCTCCCTTTCAACCATAATTTCAGATGGCAGATTTTGCGAAAGATCCACGTCAACCAAAACCTTGGCAAAATGACCAAAAACTCTATTTCTTGTGGCTTCATCTAAAGAAATAGGTGTTCTAACACCATTAGCAATCTCAAACAGAATTTTTGGATGCCAATATTCTTGCAGAAGATCATATATACGAATCCAAGATTGAACATGGGTTGATTTTGCTTGTTTGGGTTAAAATCTGGAACCCATTTAGAAAGGTGAAGCATACTAGGATTCAAACTCCAAGAACGTACAGACCAAACCTTTCCCAAATCTTCTTGGGTTGCAAAACAGAATTCGTAAAAACCTTTTCCCAACGGGATCATACTCCAATTACTCAATGGCTTCCATAGTTGCACCAGTTTTGCCCGCAAATCAACAAACTTTATTGGATTATTTCCTTTCTCCATAAGTAAACGTCCATGAAGATTATTTCTGCAACTATTTAGACCTTTCACGTATTCATCTTCAGTGATCTTTATAGTTATAGCATCACCCTTAACACACGGACGAGGTAATTGAGATAAAGAAATCTCAAAAGAATTACTTAGGGCCTGGGCAAAAGATTTCCTTTGAAAAGAAGAACTAGGAGAAGAAGAGAAAGAGGGAGGAGAATAAGAAGAAGAATCAAGAAATTTCCATGGGCAAATCGGTTTGCTTGTGGCCGAAGCCATTGACATGCAAACCCTTAGTTGACCATGCAAGACAAACCCTAGCAGAGCAAAATTCAACCACAACGAATCATCAACGAAACCATTCCTCCATTCCACACTATCTGATTGGTAGGAGGATTTTCTAACCAACTAACAACATTTATAAGTAGAATATGTGATGGGACACACCTTGTTCCTGAGACGACTTTTCCTTGCAACCTTTCTATTCTGTGCTAAACGTCTCACTGTTTGAAACCAAATAAAACAAGAAAATCTTTACTTAGCTCTTTTGTATACGCAAAAGTAAAACCAAAGAATAAAAATATTTAGGAATATAATATATAACATATATTATTAAAAAAGTATTTTTAAGAATATGTTAAGTATGTGTGTGTGTGTGTGATATTCAAAACCTTTGGATCAAGTGGCTTCTCTGATGTGGAGCTAGCTCCCTTCTTCTGTAATAGAAAGAACCAAAAGTTACTTTTTCTTCAGAAAAAAATATTATTTCAGAGGGGAAAGGCTAGAAAATAGAGAGGTAAACTCAAATGTAAAATTGATCAGCTTAGTTTAGAATAGGGGACTAGAAAACCAGAAAAATGTAGCCATAATAGTAGCTTTTTAGATGCTAAATAAATCAAGGAGGGAAATAGGAAAAAAATTGTTCAACATAACTCAACTTCATATCCTAGCTTTGAGGAATTGAAGTTGTTAAATGCAAAGCTTACATAGATGTCATGCTTTTAACCAAGAACATAAGATAAAATGATCATTAGAGTGCTCACAAAATTGGTAGTGCAAGATAAACCCATGTTTCCCCTTCACCTCATCACACAACATCTCAAGATCCTTAGTTTGTTCCATATATATAAATTCAAAATAAAGATTCACTAGCATTTGCATATTCATTTTAAGAAGCACTCCCAGTGCAACAAATTTCATTCAAGTAGAATACTGAAATTCCAAATAATACCTCAGCACAGTCTCATAAATTTTATCAAATACAACAAAATGAACTCACTATCATTTATCTGATAATCAACAACAAAAAATAACTGCAAATCGAATTTGGAAGCACTTAGGGATTACAACAAATCACCAAACGAATTGCACAGCGAAGCTTAGGGATTTGATTCGAAACAAATCACCAAACGAATTACAACCGAAAATCAACACTGCAAATGCAAAAATCAAACTGCAAAGAGTTTCAACAAATTTGATATTTCTATGGTTCAACAAAGAAAAAGAGAAATGAGCGAAGAAAGGTTAAGATCTAAAGCATTACCATTTCCAAAAGAAGCGTCAAAATCCGTGATGATTACTGAGTCTCCAAATCTGCTCCAATCGCTACGTGAACGCTCTGCGTCTTGATGTAGATCTGCTCAAATTGCTACGCCAACGCTTTGCGTCTTGATCACGATCCAAAAATATACTCGAAGGTACCCCATGCAGCCTCACAACCTCCTTGATGTAGATCTGAGTTAATCGCTCCAGATAGTAACTCTAGTTGATAGGCAAGAAGTGAGCACAATTCGTCAACCTGCCAATGATTACCTAGATTGCATGGCCTAAAAACCGAGCTTCCTCTAACCAGAACTCGCACTTTGACAGTTTAGCATACAACTGCTGGTCCTTTAGCAATTGCAACACCGCCTTTAGATGCTCTTGGTGTTCCTCTCTACTCGAAGAGTATACAAGGACGTCGTCGTTGAACACAACAACAAACTTGTCAAGGAACTATCAGAAGATCCTGTTCACATAGTCCATGAACACAACTGGAGCATTAGTCACACCGAAAGGCATAACTAAGTACTCGTAGTGACCATACCGACTCTGAAAAGTAGTCTTTCGCACATCTTTCTTCTTCACTGGGAACTGATGGTATCCAGATCGTAGATCGATCTTAGAAAACACAACTGCTCCCTTCAACTGGTCCATCAAATCATCTATCCATGGTAACGAATACTTGTTCTTTATCGTTACTTTGTTCAGCTGACGATAGTCTACGCACAACCTCGAGCTCCTATCCTTCTTCTTAACAAACAACACTGGCGCTCCCTATAGAGATGCACTAGGTCTGATGAACTTTTTGCCTAGCATCTCGTCCAACTGTTTCTTCAGTTCCTCCAGCTCAATTGGAGACATCAGATATGGCGCTATCAAAATAGGTCCAGTCCCCAGAATCAGGTCTAGAGCAAACTCCACCTCTCTGTCCGGTGGCAATCCGGGAACATCCTCGGGAAACACCTCCGGGAACTCTAGCACAATAGGTAAAGCTCTGACACTAGGAGTCTCCTTGGCCTCCAAAGAGAACAACACCACGCATTCGTCTGATCGTCCACCCGTCGGAATGCTCTCATCGGCAGGCCTCCAAATTGCTTTGAAAAAAGGAGGGTTTTGTTTGAATAGTTTACCATAGCATGGTTGGCCGAAAGCCAATCCATGCCTAAGATAACATCTATCTGTTGCATAGGCAAATAGATAAGATCAGCAAACAAAGTTCGATTCTCTATGGTGACACGACATTTAAGGCATACTGATAGGGTAGTCAGAGAATCGTCAGTAGGTGTTGAGACAGTTAAATCATAGGGTAACGAAGAAATGAGAAACCCTAAGTAATCCATGCACTCTAACGATATGAAAGAATGAGTAACCCCCAAATCAAATAAAACTGATAAAAGTTTAACAGAGACTAAGCATTTACCTTGTATCAGGTCAGGGCTTCGAGACGCTTCAGAGCCCCTCATGGCAAACACCATTCCGGTCATTTGTGGCCTACTCTATTGCCTTTCTACAACTGATCTTGCACCGCCAGTCTGAGCTCTACCGCTCGGCTCTTGAAACTGAGCCCTTCTGGTAACCCTCGGCCTGCAATCTGAGGCTTAATGACCATCTGACCTCAACTGAAACACTTGATGTGCTGTGTCCTCGGGCAACTCTTGATGCGATGTGGCCCACCACATCTGAAACAGGTCCTGGTATCTTGCTGGACCAAACTAGAACCACCTCCACGATAACTTGTACTCTGTTGGGTTGAGCGATCATACGACTTCACTCTCTGTTGGTACCTTCCTCCCCTGCCTCTATGGGTGCTCCGAACAGGTCCAGCACTTCTGACTTGTTGTTGGACTGTCCCTGCTCGGTCATGTCCTTCCACTACTGTGCGCTTCTCTACCAGCCCAGGAAAAGAATTGATGCTCAAGGGCAACATCGTCCGCTTCAACTCCGATCTCAATACAACTTCGAACCTCCGATACACCCACTCTTCATCAGGATAAACTTGATAGCACTGGGAAAACTTGAGCAGTGCTTCGAATCTCATTGCGCACTCGCCAACGGACATCTGTTCCTGCTTCAGACACTCGAACTCCTTCTCCTTCTCTTGCCTGATGCTTCTTGGAAAATACTTCTCCAAGAAACTCTCCCGAAACAGTTGTCAGGTAACAATCCTTCCTCCGGTCTCTAACAGTCTGGCCTTGGTCCTCCACCAAGCTTCCGATGCTCCAACCACCATGAAAGCAGCATAGGTAACTTTCTGATCTTCCATGAAATGCATTGCTATAAAGACATTCTCAATCTCTTGTAACCACATCTCTGCGGCCTCTGGATTGTACTCTTCGTGGAACTGAGGAGGATTCCCTTTCATGAAAGCATTGAGACTTGTGTCCACGGTCTCGTCTTTTCTGACAGCTTGTAACTGGGTCTACCTTAACTCTCTTTCTTGCTGCCGCTGCATATACTAGGTAGTCTGTTGAGTTTGTTGCATCATAGCGGTAGCCAAATCCCTCATGGCTCTCATCGCTTCAGACGTTTCACCACCACTTCCTGTCCCTGAGTGGTCACCGTTGTTGTTTTGTTGTGATCTCCAATCATAGCCGGCCTACCTCTTGTACCTCGACCTCGAGTCATTTAGCCTCTTGTAAAAAGGAGCTATCCGTTCCAATTCATAAGACATATAATAGCACTTAACAGTTAAACTTATCATATGCCTTATGAATGGAAACAGTTATCACACTTCGATAACTAGCACTTTGGACACTTTACCCAAAACCAGAATTAGTTGATACAACTCGGTTATCCACCATTAAAGCCAGTACACTTGCTAGATTCGCAGTCATGGTTCCGGACAGTGGAGGTCCATGGCCCTTTATAGAACCAAATTGCTCTGATACCACCAAAATGAGACGACCCTCCATTCCCAGAAGGATAATCCCATTAGTCCCAAGCTTACTTTATTAACTATGCCTAACCGTATTATAGCGATAGCGTGGTATTCAAACCACGTTGCGGAAATGAATGCAAAGAAACATCCAACATACGGAAAGCATAGATCACATCAGAGTAAAGCGCAAGCATAAGGTAACTATACATATATATAACCATGCATAAACGTAACCCCAACAGTGGGGCACTGTACATATATATATACATAAGGTCTGTACAAAAATTGAACGATAAACAAACTGAAAATACATCACAAACAAAAGAAAGACCCTTAGAGATCTCCACCACTCCCCCAACCCACTCTCAAAATACATCAAAAACCTCGCCACTCAGCCCTAGAGACGCATTGGCAGGCCCTCACAATCAGTGATGAGAATGTCTTGAGCTACCCTGTCTCTCTCCATGCGTACGCCTATAAACCTGCGTAGGCTCGTACTCGGACGTGGAACTCGACACGACGATGCGACATCTCCGGTATGTCCTCAAGTACTGCTTGGTATGCCTCTGCTGACCTTTGTAGACGAAAGCCTCGCCTACTAGATATCACTAAAGACAGTGGCGCCGCCCACAGATAGTCCTGTTCTCGCTACCTCGGTGGGTGCCACATCCGTGGAAAGGGGAGAAACTGGACAACTCTGAATGGTCCTAGGAGATCCTCCACATGCGATGCCCCTCCTCTAAAGAGAATGTTGACTGGTCTTGTGTAGACCGATAAGTAGGTAGAGGGGTCCACACGCCACCCTCTCTTGTCATGGTAGATGATCTCGATCAACCCCAGTACCGGCATCCTTGGTACCGACATGATGAAAGGGTGTATCCTCGGGTCCATCATCCGGTTCGTCTTCACGTGAACCAAGAACCAAAACCAACAATAGAACAATAGGGAGATAAGAATACAGTGCATAGCAAATCGGAAGCGACAATAGTAGTGCAGTAAACAACAACATGTAACAGATGGCATGTATAGCATATATAAAATTTACTGCACATAAGCAAACGTCTCTCGAGACAACACATGCAACGAACACCCATCTCCATAAACCTCACTCACAAATCAATCCTTTAGACCGGGATATTAATCTCATGCAGTATGTCGGCCGAATCTCACAAAGTTGGTTCCACACTGGAACGGTTCCCCACTGGAACAAGTCCACACCGGAACGGGTTCTGTGTCGGAATGGAGTTAGTTTGTCCAAGAAATCTAATCGCTCATTGTGAGCAATAAGAGTGCATCCCCCTTCCACACCTGAACCGGGGTGTCTTGGTCGCCTCGGAAGGTTAGCCTGGAACATGGAAAGCTCAGGGATTAGTCGGGCAAAGCGAACTGAATCGGGCATCACGACAGGATAGGAGCTACCTCATCCGTCACTGTAAACTATTCCTGAGACTGGTAACATCCCCAAGGTCACTCACTTGACTGCCCCCTCCGCTTTTCGTACCTGTACTCAGGTACTACTAACCTCGTATGACGCTGGCAACCCATACTACCTGTCATACGGCCTTGCCACTTGGCAGCTGATGATATACAACAAAAATCCTCAACGGGCTTGATACCGGACCTCATGCCTAATGTTCAATCAGCAACAACATGATGCTACTACATCAACACAGCCACCGACATGTTCTCCCCAGTTGAACAACTGGCGCGAACACTAACACGAACACCGACACGTTCTCCCAGGCAGCCACGAACTTCAAGAGCAGCTCCAAGCTCCTCCAACAGTCCGGCCTCAAGTTCCAAAGCACAAGCAATCATGAACGCAAACTTTGTCCTAATCACGAGCACAACACATATGCAATAGGGTTAGCCCTAGGGCAAGCTCAAGGATCGATGAAGAAAGGTAAAGACTCGAAGAACCACGAAGAACACATGTTAGGGATTCGAGTTTACCTTTGGCGAATCGAGAAAATAAACCGTCAAAGTTGTAGAAAACTTCCTCGCGATCACAAGCGTGTAGTCGGAATCGCATTCCGGTACTTCGATCGCCTTGAAACTAGCTTTCTCTCTCTATAATTCTAGAGTCTCTCTCTAGCTCTCAGAACTCGTGCTTGAAGAAATAGAAAACTACACTAGGAGCATCCTGCTGAGAACGCTAAAGCATGGACCATCAGCACGCTGGAGTGTGGCCACGTTGGAGCATGGGGCTCTCTCCACGCTTGAGCGTGGAGCCTCGTCCACTCCGCTTTCACCTTGGCCTGACAAGTGTAGCACACGCGTCAAAAAGCACACCAGCTGGCAAACGCACTCAGCACGTTTGAGCGTGCAAAGGCCAACGTCTGAGCATTGGCACACTAGGGCGTGCTCCCTCCCCACACTAGAGCGTGCTGCTCAGTTGGGAAGTGCCTTCCAAACTTTTGGCTTCCCTAGTTCCTCGTTTAACACCTTAGGCACTTCCAACTTGATTCAAGCCTATTCCTAAGCTTCCAACTAAGTCTTAAACTAATACCAAACAATCAATACAATCAACCAAAGCCTTAATCGACGAACCACGCCCCACATTGCCAATGGCAAGCAAGCACATGGAAGCATCCGAAAGCACCGAGTCCGCGTCGCCAACCGCGACTAGCACCAAAAATCCTTCGGAACAAGCACAAACACTTCATGCCCAAACCCAATCTAAATTACATCCAAAGGGGCCAAGGAGGAAGCACCATTCCGCATGCATCATAGGTGCAAATCGAGTCATATTTCAAAAAAACTCCTAGACCCACCTCCAGCTGCCCTCGCTACCCACGCACCCCTGCTAAAAGCCACTAACGGACGATGAGGAATTACCTTTCGTTCTGCGGCTCTACTCCATAAGGCATCACCTATCACCACGTCCGTTCGCGGTCCAAGGGGGACATGTAACAACAGCCATGGTGCATCCAAGAGGATTCCCAAAAAAATTTCCGAAGAATCACACCATGACTTGATCGGCACCTCAACATCAAAGATGGCTCAACGTGTCACGTCCCATTGCCCCACATTTTTCCAAAGGACCCACTTGCGTCCCCCACCTACAGAAAAAGGTTTGGCTTTTTCGGAAAATAACCCGACTGAATCACCTACCTTGCCATAGGTAAGGCACTATAAAATGCTAGGAGCCATTGCATGAGTGTGGGAGGAAGACCCAGGGGCACCACGGTTGGCACCCTGCTAGGCACCAAGCTGGGGAGGGACAATAAAGCAGCTAGCGCCGGATGCATCATCGATGCCAATCAAGTCACATTGCAAGAAAGCTCTTAGAGCCACCGTCGGCTGCCCTCGCTACCCACGCACCCCTGCTAAAAGCCACTAACGGACGATCGGGAATTACCTTTTGTGCTGCGGCTCTGCCCCGTAAAGCATCACCTATCACCACTTCCGTTCGCGGTCAAGGGGGGACACGTAACAACAGCCACGGTGCATCCAGGAGGATTCCACCAAGACTCGATCGGCACCTCAACATCAAAGATGACTCAACGAGTCACGTCCCATCGCCCTAAATTTTTCCAAAGGACCCACCTGCAGCCCCCCCACCCACGAAAAAAGTTCGGCTTTTTCGGAACGTAACCCGATTGAATCACCTACCTTGCCATGGGCAAGGCACCATACAATGCTAGGAGCCATTGCATGAGCATGGGGGGAAAACCCAGGAGGGCACCACGCTTGGCACCCTGTTAGGCACCACACTGGGGAGGGACACTTGAGCAGCCAGTGCCGAATAAATCATAGATGCCAATCGAGTCACACTGCAAAAAAACTCCCAAACCTACCTTCGACTGCCCTCGCTACCTACGCACCCCTTCTAAAAGCCACTAACGGACGATTAGGAATTCCTTTTCGTGCTGCGGCTCTGCCCCGTAAGGCATCACCTATCACCACGTCCGTTCGCGGTCCAGGGGGGACACGTAACAACAGCCACGGGGCATCCAAGAGGATTCCCACAAAAATTTCCGAAGTATCGCACCACGAATCGATTGACACCTCAACATCAAAGATGACTCAACGAGTCACATCCCATCGCCCCACATTTTTCCAAAATGCCCACCTGCGGCCCCATCCCCCGAAAAAAGTTCGGCTTCTTCGGAATGTAACCCGACTTAATCACCTACTTTGCCATGGGCAAGGTACCATACAATGCTAGGAACCATTGCATGATCGTGGGGGGGGGGAGACACAAGGGGCACCGCGCTTGGCACCCTGGTAGGCACCACGTTGGGGAGGGACGATGGAACAGACAATGTCGGATGCATCATAGATGCCTATCGAGTCACATTTCAAAAAAGCTCCTAAACCCACCTTCGACTGCCCTCGCTACACACGCACCCCTGCTAAAAGCCACAAACAGACGATCAGGAATTACCTTTCTTGCTATGGCTCTGCCCCGTAAGGCATCACCTATTACCACATCCGTTCGCAGTCCAGGGGGACACGTAACAACAGCCACGATGCATCCAAGAGGATTCCAACAAAAATTTTTGAAGCATCGCACCAAGACTCGATCGGCACCTCAACATCAAAGATGACTCAACGAGTCACGTCCCATCGCCCCACATTTTTCCAAAGGACCCACTTGCGCCCCCCCCCCCCACCCACGAAAAAAGTTAGGCTTTTTAGGAACGTAACCCGACTGAATTACCTACCTTGCCATGGGCAAGGCACCATACAATGCTAGGAGCCATTGCATGAGCGTGGGCAGAAAACCCAGGGGCACCATGCTTGGCACCTTGGTTCGGTCAGGCAGACACCTCCCCCCTATAATAGGCTAATATGCAAAAACCCATTTTGCAGTAGTGGATATCTTTTTTGCTGGGGAGATATACTGCCTTTTATGAAGCTAGAGATCGAATTTCGGCCTGATTTTTTGCAGACTTGCTTATAAAAATGGAAACTAGTGGTACTGAAATTTGCAGAATTTTTCACCAATCAGTTATTGTTTTATAATTTTTCAAAGTGGGAAAACCAAAACAATTCCCCGAAAATGGAAAATAGGTCTAGAAATCGAATTTTGAGCTGAAGTTTTGTAGGCATGCTAAGAATATTATTCCCAAGGTTGCCCAAGAGTTTCGTGGAATTTCATGAAGGTGGTGAATGTTTATGATTTTTCAACCAAAATCGGGAATATGCGACATTCCGGCGACAAGGAACCTCGGCTACAAATTGAATTATGAGCTAAATATTTGCAAGCACTCTTACAAATGTAAATCCAGAAATCCCTCTAAATTTCGTGGCATTTAATTGAGGGGTTGGATTTTTATGATTTTTTCACCGAAATGTGAAATACGCGTACGCCTAAAAAATCCGCCAACCCGGATGACTAGCTGCCATCTCCCCCCACGCCTTCCAAAAGGTCCAGGGGGTTCAAAGGAACACTTCTAAGCTTGCATCTCAATCCTTTCTTGTCGTTGCTCGGTGCGTCGGCGATGTTCACCTAGCATCAGGGTCATGCACGAGTCACTAGCAATCCCAAGTGAGCCCCCATGCACCTAGCACCAGGGCCGTGCTTGGGATATGAAGCCCACTCAAATCTTAAGGGAGACCCTGACCAACCAAGGGCTCGGGCTACCGAAAATGTCCACGTGCACCCAGGGCTCAGTCCCATGGCACAAGATCGTGCAGTGCGACTCATCCTTGTGCACCGGGAACAGGGATTCGGCACCTGGGCTTGGTCACTCGACCCGTGCTCGTGGGCATCTTGCGGGAAATTAGTCTCCGGGTACAAATCATTAAGGAGTCACGAACCTTTTTACTGATCAGTGTATTGCTCGGAGTCGCCATGACACAGAAGAGCTACCAACTGGTCACATGTAATTCCAATCCTTATACCTCCAAGACTATTTAAAACGTCACCGTAAAATTCGCACCCACATCAAGGTATAAGCTCAACTCCTAGGCTCAAGGCCTTACAGACTCATGCAATATAATGTCAATGCTTACACAAAGCAGATGCGATAAAATGTCTATATACCATATAAACCTCGTGATTCCACAGGAATCTTCTCATATAGGTCTTTTAGCATTAAAGTGTTTCATAACATTTATCCATCGGATAATTTCAAGATTCACCAAGGTTCTCTTCATTAGGAACTTCACACATTTTAAGTGTTTTAAACTTTTATCCACTGGATAAACCTCGTTATCCCTCCGGGATCGAGTCATCACAAGACTATACAGTTAGACGATGTCCTCGAGTCCGACTCACCGGCCCGTCATCGAACTACTGTTCCCAACCAAAACGTTTCATGTTTGTGTTCATGTCTGATGATACATTTCTCAAGTCCTAAATGTCTTATGAAGAAGGATTGAGAATCCTCTAGTTAAGTCTTAGATCCTTTCTAAGTTAGAGGGTATTTGTCTTTAAAGTAATGAAATACATCTTGATTCACTTAAGTCTTATGAATCGATTGATGAATGAATCATCAATGGTATAACATATGGTCTTCTTTCACCATGTCCTATATTTCCATATCTCTTTCTTTCACTCTATGTTAATTACTCAACTTAGGGTTTTACACATAGGAAAATCCTTAGTTTTGAGTTCAAAACTCTTTTGTAACATGGTGAGTACATAACACTTATTTGTTTTATATCTTGGCAAAGTGCCTTATTACCTTTGATTCAAGCCTTATACTTTCAAAACCTTATTTCAAAAAGCTTTGTAACTTTAATCAATCTTAAATTTGGAATTTGGAGTTTAAAACTCTTTTGCTTTAACTTAAGAACAGAAATCTTCTTAAGTCTAAATCCTTTTTAACTTGAAACCGTTTATACATAAACTTGAAATTGAGTGATGAAAACACTTATAGTAATATCAAAAGAGTTTTCACAACCATCCTTTTAAGACTATATTACTCTTAGGGTGTAAAAGATTAGTTTTCTTCCTTTTTATCTATGAATCCTACTTGATTCAAAACACATTTTTTATGTTCAAAACATTGTATTGAAAACCAAAGGTTGATTTTACGTTAAAAACGTACTCGTGGCCGTAGGCCAATATGATTTTTCTCAAGGTGAATTGTTCTTGGAAATACTTGTTTCATTGCTCAATAAATTACTTAGGGGTTCTAAAATCACTTGAGTTTTAAAGTTTGAAGTTCAACTTCGTATTTCTTTAGGCTTTGGCTGAATTGTATACTTGTTGTATGTGAAGATTTCGTTTCACCAAATCATTCCAGAATCAATTATGATCATCAATACATCAAGATTAATAACAACATAACATCCAATTCCAAAAATCAACATCAAACCCGTATACAAAAATTTTCAGCATTCAAACACCATATTGTGACAAAGATTTGATTGACCAAACGAATAAATGAGGACTCATATGAAAGCTTAGGATGACTAGTTTTTTGTCTATAAAATTTGTTTTCACAAAAAGTAACCGAATTGGTACAGTTTCACGAAATAAGACACTGTAGAATCCAAGACAAAAATTTATGCTTAGATTGAAACAGATTTTCAAGAGTCAAATATTCATGGAACTAAACGACATTTGTTATCAAAATGAAGCCCAACATGTCTAGTTTCAGGATCAAAAACAATTTTTAAAATTTGAGGTGTAGGTTGAGAGAAAAACAGAAATGACTCACACAAGGCCATATCTGAAAATCACATTTTCATAAACTCTTTTCAACAAATAAATGAAGGAACCCTTGGTTAGGGTTTTCCAACACATAAAAGCAATTTCAAACATTCAAACACATCAATAATCACAATCAAGCAATAAATAGTTATTACAACATAGTTCTCATAGAGAACCAAATAGACAAAGTAGCAAAACCCTTGGTTTAGGGTTTTCCCCAAACCAAACCCATAAACCATTTTCACAACCATCAATGTGGTGTGATATGGTTCACTCCCCCATTACCTTAATGAAGATCTTTAGGATGAGCAAAACTCCAAGTCCTTAGAACACAAGGTGGCCGAACCCTAGATACAAGAAAAGACAAGATCTTGAACTTGTTTTCATGGAAATGAAGAACTGGAAGATGATTACTCAAGGTATAAAGTAAAGAAATGAAAAGAAAGAGGATTTAGAAGCTCACCAACACAAGAACAACTTGAAGGTTAGCTTGATGTTCTTGGTGCTCAAGAACAGACATCACCAAAACAAGAAACTTCCTTCACCAAAGTTGATCCTTAGACCAAGACAAGGTGAAGTATGGTTTTAGAAATGAAGAAGGAAACTTTGATTCGAGATTATGGTGAAGAACCGTGTAGAGAGAGGTTAGAGGATTTGAAATTTTGAGAGAAAAGGTGTGTTTGATCTTTAGAAGCAAAATGGGAAGTGTTTTTGGGTGTTTTGGTGGTGGTATGGCCGAATGGCCTTATGGCTTGTATAACCAAAATTTTGGTTGATTTCCTAATGCCATTTGATGGGATTTAGTGTAAGTAATTGGATGGATAGGATTGATGAAGGTACATATGTGTTACTTCCTTGTTAAAAGGTGGTAAGATTAACCAAAACTAGGTAGATTAGCTTTTTCCATAAGAGGTAAAGTTGACAAAGTTGATAAGTTGTCATGATTTTGACAAAAAGGTGACATCGTCTCGTGAAGCGTGAAAAACAGTCACAAACGTTTCCCGACTCTAGGCCGTCGTAATTTCCCGGTCCCGGTCCAGATTACTTCCCGACCCTGACACGCTTCCCAAGATAAAGCGATCCTGATTAAAATAATAATATGTTTACCAGTTCCGACTTAAAACAACACAACAGGCTCAAAACAACATTTTTTTGATTGTTAAGCTCATAATTGAAATTCAAGTATGAATTTCCAATTATTAACTATTTTTAAGATTATGATTAATCAGATTGTATTCTCAATCAAGTTATTCACACAAACAGTTAAAAAGGCAGACACAAGATTTTTGGGATGTTACAACACTACCCTCCAAAAAGAAATTTTGTCCTCGAAACCAATATCAAGATACCAATTAGAGTTCTTGGCCTTCAAGCACACCTACAACACAAAATTAGGATTTAACCTTTGGTACCCAAACCATCTTGGGTCCTTGAGAGTTAGCTTTGGGCAAAGTGCCCTTTGGATCCCATGCCTTTTTAGCATTCATATTCTTATTTTTCCGAACATTGCAAATTGAAGCAGTGTGATCTTTTCTATTACATTGAAAACATTTTACAAAAGGATTGCTAGACATATTGTTGGGACCAAAAAAAATTTTAAAGGAATTTTCATGAATTTTTGGTGATAACCCAAACCCGCTTTGTCATATGTGCCTTTTTGATTTCCCAATAGGACATTTAGGTTGTCACAACCCGTAGTGAATTTTGCAAGTGTATTTTGTAGATCCTCAACTTTATTTTTCAAAACACTACTTTCATCATATTTGCTAACTTAATTTTTCTTACTTTCACAAAAGATACGAGTAGAAGTTTCATTTAAAACATTTTGCTTTTGATTAACCATATCCATTTTTTTTTTCAAAATATTGACTTTAGTTTCAAGAAGAGAAATAGATTTCTTTGATGAAGAAATTATTTTATGAAGACGAATAGTTTCATTATTTAATTCTTCACGTGCAATGAGTAAATCATCATACGACAATCTGGTTTCAAGTTCAAAATCGTTTACCTCATCTTCCTCATGATTAGCCCTATGGCATAGGTTTGCCTCCTCGTTGTCTGATGAATTCATGTCATTGTCTTCCCATGCAATGTAGGCACTTCTTCCTTTTCTATCCTTTTGTGGGCTCTTCTTATGTGACCGTTTTTGCCACAATTGAAGCACGTTGGATTGTACGAAGCTCCTCCTCCCTCATTCTTCCTTTGAGGAGTAGAAGATTGTTTTGCTTTGCCTTTATACCTTAGGAGCTTTTTGAACTTGCGTATCATCAAGTTCATATTTTCCTCATTTTCATTGAGGCTTTCACAATCGTCAAAGTCGGTTTCTTCTTCCCTTTCATTAACACTTGCCTTAAGTGCAAGTCCTTTCTTTTTCTTGTCAGTTTCTTCACGTTCAGTGAGTCGATTTAATTCGAGCTCATGTTCCTGTAATTTGCCAAATAGAGTTGCCAAAGTCATAGACGATAAATCTATAGATTCAGCTATAGCAGTTACTTTGGGTTGCCAACTTCTATTTAAACATCTAATCACTTTATTAATTAAATCTTTATTGCTAAAGGATTTTCCAAGAGCCCTAAGATGATTAATAATTTGGGTAAAACGTTTCTGCATATCATATATGCTTTCACCCTAATTGATCCTAAATAGCTCGTATTCAGGAGTTAATGTGTTCATTCGAGCCCTTTTGACCTCAGTAGTACCTTCATGGGTCAATTGAAGGGTGTCCCACATTTCCTTGGCAGTCTTGTAATTAGAGATCCTATAGAACTCATCGCAGCATAAAGCTGAAGTGATGATGTTCCTTGCTCTCAAATTGTATTGGACCTTCTTCCTATCTTCGTCAGTCCAAAGATTTCTTGGTTTGTCCACCACTGCATTATTGACTGAACTGCGTCCCAAACTTCGAGGTTGACAGCCTCAAAAAATATTTGCATTCTTTCTTTCCAATAACCATACCCTTCACCATTGAAAGATGGGGGTCTGATGGAGTGTCCCTCATGATTAAAACCGTTTGAAGTTATGTTACCTCTTGAGGCGATTAAGCCTATAAGCAAGAGTTAAGCTTTGATGCCACTTGTTGACAAGTGACTCCAAACACAAGAGGGGGAGTGAATTGTGTGTAATGTGAATTTTCGAAAACTTTTACACAATAAAGCACTTGCAAAATAAATGACTTGAAATTAAATTGCAATAAAATAAATTGCAGAATATAAAAGACGTAAAATAAACTGTGATAATAAAAGATAAGGAAAATAGTAGACGCGCAGTTTTATCCTAGTTCGGCTACTAATGTGTGAAATCCGCAAGTGTACGGCTTTATCGTCAAGTAATAAAAAGATATCGAACCCACAGAGACTGGATAATTAAATATCAGACAATTAATAAACTAATTTATCTAAACAAAAGAATTTTAAGATTTTGAAATTAATGATAGAATCGAGTAACAAATAAAATAATAAATATAAGATAAGATTGCAAAATCGGGATTGAGTTTTCGAAATAGAAAAAGGAATTTCCAGGAATTGGGATACCGCAAAACAACTTATGCTACTCAATTGACTACCCCCTTTATTAATTATCAATTACTTTGAAGGTGAATTTATCCTAATATAGTTAGTGTTCCCTCTTGATATACAAAAATCGTGCCCAAATTAACCAACTCCTACTCTCGTGGTAATTGAAATCAATTTGGACCCATTAAGGTTTGTGACAATTCAATGAACCCTCGAAGGACCGCTTCTAACTCTCATGATTTAAGTCCTAAGTTCAACTTCTATAGATCCAATACCTAAGTTCACTTCTCAGTCCATCCCTAGAGTATCTATGACATGCAAATAAGCGCGCGCCAAATTTACAAGTAATCAAAGCAATAGATATTGTAACATCCTTGTTTTCTGAAATCCTAGGTGATATGAATGACCTTGATCGAATGTATGTATGTTTGTTTGGTATATGTAATCATGGCTTGGAATTATGCTTAGAAGGCATCTTAAGGGTAGGAATGAATTGGATAAGAGGAGGATGAGGAACAAGTGATTAGGAGAAGAACGCTTAAGCGTGGGCCGGTAGAACACTCAAGCGTGATAACGCTCTAGTGTGGAGCGTTTGGACGCTCAAGCGTTGACCTTCTGACCAGTTGACTGGTAGTGATGGAACGTAAAGTGACACATGTCAGTTACGCGTCGCAACTGGCACGTGATGGGCGGTGCCTTGACGGTGAGGAAACGTCAACATTCAAGTGTTGAGGAAGCCCACGCTAAAGCGTTGGAGTGCTAAAGCGTGGAGACCCAGAACACTTAAGCGTTGCCAGCAGAGTTTTACCTTTATAAATACTCCTTCATTTTCAGCATGGGAGAGTTTTCCCATTTTCTCTGGAACTGAGAGCACGAGACTGAGAGATAGACCAGAAGAGGTTGGAGCTTTGATCCAAGTTTGTGATCCATTCGTTCATTCGATTTCAGTTCCGATTGTGTTTTCGTGATCAGCTCTTCGTGTACTCCAATTCTACCGGTTTGCTTTTGTGATTCGACGAGGGTAAGCCAAGATTCCATATCTACCAACATTGTAGCTATACAATGTTCTCCTATGGTTTAAGCTTCTATTCACAGTTTTAACTTCATATTAGGGTTAATAATATAGCCTACGTGTTGTTTCCGTGATTAGGACAAGTTTGGAAGTTGAGTGCGGAACCCTTTGGAGAAAGTGACCCGCGGCTGTGAGACCTAGAGAGGAGCCAAGAGTGCTCGTTGTACTCGTGATTGTCACTTTCTGTGCTCGTTCCAAAGCCAAATTCTCCCAAATTTGGATCATAGCTTCCTCAACCCATAAGGAACATAATCAAGCTCTTAAACATGCTTAACTTATATCCTAAACCTTATTTGGAAAAACAGGATGTTACATTACACCCCCGTAAAAGGAATTTCGGCCCCTAAATTCAGTAGCAGATAGAAACATCAAGATCATGCACACACCTTACTTCACTGGAAACATATGTCTTTACAACTTACCGAAATACATAAAGGCAAAGATACAGTCATCCAACTTAGATTCCAGAACTACTACCCTTTAAAACATCTTAGAACAAAAGAGATTCATCAACTGCATCCCAAAAGACAATTTCGTAGCTTATCCACTCAAGTTTGGGACGACTTAGCTCCTCATAACATGAACACACGTCCCGCTGCTTATGGTCTGTCGGTCCATGTTCCTTGCTCTCCAACATTAGGTCTTGCCACTAAACCTTGCCTACAGTTATGAGCCATATATCCCGACTTGCCACATAGGAAACAAATAAAGTTCCTTGCCTGGCAATCTCTAATCAGGTGTGCTCCTCCACACTTAAAACATTCGAACTGTTTATGTCCTTCTTCTCCAGCTCGTAAGGTTTATGTTCCTGTTAAGGCTTCTCTTCCCTATCTTCATTATCATTTCATCTCACTCATAGGACTTTCATCTTGTATCATTTGCACTAAGGAGAGTGTTTCTATTTTTCATTCAACTTGTTGATCAAATCTGCAAGGAGGATGAGGTATCCCTCTTGGTTGTTTGATTGAGGCTTCTTCACAAGGGTGGGGAATCCCAAGTGAGAAGGGCTATTTGGTAGTAACGGTTTTCAAGCGCCTTGGTTAGCTTGGCCTTAGTGGACAAATCCCGGAAACTTATTTTGCGGACTAGACGTAGGTCACCAAAGGTGGTGCACTAAACCAGGATAAAATCTCGGTTTCACACTTCTCTTCCCTCGATCTCTTTTATATATATCTGCTATTTAAATTGGTTGTTTACATTAGCGAATTAATTTGAGAAAACCAATTTTCAAAAATTAAGGAAGAATTTTTAAGACTTAATTCACCCCTCCCCTCTTGAGTCAAAGCCACCTATTCCAACAATTGGTATCAGAGCTAGACTCTTGCATAAAGAGATTAGCAACTTCAAGAGAAATGGCTTCAGATGGTGACTTCCTTTCGGAAGGATTTTCCTTTAGATGACCCCCTGCGTTCAGTGGACAAGAATATGCCTACTGGAAGGAGTGCATGATAATATTCATCCAATGCATTAATTGGAATGTCTGGGATGCTGTGGAAAATGGACCCTATGTCCCTAAGAAAGAGGTAGAAGGTAAAATGGTTGATAAACTTAGAACTGAATATACTGATGATGACCATAAGAAAGCTCAATACAATTTACGTGCACGTAATATAATAACATCTGCTTTGAGTAGAGGAGAATTTTTCAGGGTGTCAAATTGCAAAACTAGTAAGGACATGTGGGACACACTTCAACTCACTCGTGAAGGGACAAGCGATGTCAAGTGCGCTCGGATGAACAAAATGATTGGAGAATAAGAGCTATTCATGATGCAGTAAGAAGAATCAATTCAGGACATGGCCAAACGCTTTCATCACATTGTTAACCAGCTTGCTGGTTTGGGTAAGGAATTTAAAAATGAGGATTTAATTAACAAGGTCTTACGTTGTTTAAGCAGGGAATGGCAGCTGAAGGTGACGACATTTGCAGAATCAAGAAACCTTGAAACCATGGACCTAGCCACATTGTTTGGTAAACTACAAGAGCATGAACAACAACTGGCCTGCTTGGCTGAACACAGAGAACAAGAAAAGAAAAAGAAAAGCCTAGCACTAAAAGCATCTACCTCTAAAGTAGAAATGGAAAGCCAAGAGGACATAGAAGAAGATGAAAATTCAGATAGTGAGATGGGGCTTTTGGTCAGGAAGTTCAAACGATTCATGAAGAAAAGCAACCAAAGGAAACCTGGATTCTCCTCTTCCAAAAAGCCTTTCAACAAAGACGGCTCAAGCTCGACACCCACATTCTATGAATGTGGAAAAGTAGGCCACATAAAATACAAGTGTCCAAAGCTGCAAAAGAAAGACAAGTATGAAAATAAAGACAAGAAGGACAAAAAGCTTAGGAGAGCCTACATAGCATGGGATGAGAATGAATTAGATTCATCCGACGATTCTGATAATGAGGAAGCCAACCTTTACCGTATGGCTGATCATGAAAGTGACGACGAGGTAACATCTATTGCTTCTGCTTCTGCATATGATGAAATGCATGATGCCTTTCTTGAATTGCATAATGACTTTATGAGGTTGGCTAAAGAATTAGAAAGATCCAAGAAAATGATTGAATATTTGCAAACCCAAGTAATTTCCTTAACCAAAGAAAGACTAGAATTAAAAAAGGAAAACTATAGCATTGGGTATATTCAAGCAAACCATGTACGCAAGAATGGTAGTAAATATGAAAATCAAATAAATGACTTAGAGAACACTCTTACAAAATTTACCAATGGTGGAGATAATTTAAATGTGTTTCTTGGAAATAAAAAAGGTGTGTATGATGAGGCTGGCTTAGGATATAAACCCAAAGACCACGAAAAATCATTCTTGAAGAAAATGTTTATGCCTGTTCATACATCGACTAGTCTATTTGTTAGATGTTTTTATTGTGCCAGGAAAGGTCACACTGCGTCCAGCTGTAACATGAGAAAAAGCACTAACACAAATGAAAGAAAAATCACTACAAGAAAACCCGCTTATACCTATGGCCTTTTACCGAAGGTCAACAGGCCATCGATAATTTCCTCCTTTCTGACGGTCTGTGCCGTCGGTAAGTAATCAGTACCCTTACCGATGGCACAGACCGTCGGAAACAAGAAAAGTGATCGTTTCCTCGGAAACAAAAAAAAAAAAGTGATTGTTCGCTCGATAACATTACCGAGGGAACCGTGGTCGGTACGTCGTTCGCTAATTTTGGCGCAAATAAGCGCCTAAATATTCCCGCTCTATTTCCGATGATCTGGCCGTCGGTAAGGGTATGCTGTTGGTAAGTGTCGTTTCATTTTCTCCGAGGCAACGATCACTTTTCTTGTTTCAGACGGTATGTGCTGTTGGTAAGGGTACTTTTTACTTACCGATGGCCAACGGTTCTTGTTGCCGACGGTCTAGGCCGTCGGTAAGGGTGATTCATTATTACCGATGGCTAGACTGCCGATATGTCGTCAGTATAGGTCACTAATACCGCGGTCAGTACCCTTCCGTCCCATTTCTCTCTACGACCCTCCCCCTCTGCGACCCTCTCCATCGTCCTCTCTCTGCAAGCCCTCCTCCCTCCCTCTTCCTCTCTCTGCAACCACCGGAGCATCTGCCACTGCCACCATGAGGCCACCCTTTCTCTGCAACCACCGGCCACCAAAGCTCCGTTCGACCACTGTCAGGCTCCCCACCGCGAGGTAACTCTCTGCTCTCCCTCTTTCATTTCTTCTCTACTCTCCCTCTTATTTCTTCTCTGTTCTTTCAGTCCCCCCTCTGCACCGCCCTCTGAATGCACCACTGCCACTACAAATGCGTTTTCAGCAGCTGCTTGGAGAAGATAACTAGAACCAGTGGGTGCATTTTCGTTTTCTCCACAAGTAAGGTACTGAAAATTGGTTTTTGGTTTTGGTTCAATCGACTGGGTCTGAAAATGAGTTTTCGATTTTGAATTTTTTTTCACCTGCAACGATCTTTGTTCATCTGAAAATGGGTTGTGATGAAAACTGTTGGCTGCCTTGTGTTGTCTGTGATGAAAATGTCTTTGATTTTTGTTAAATTGATCGACAAAACTTTTGCGTGTATACTGTGATGCGGATTGAGTGTACAAAAGTTTTCTTAAAATGATGTGAGTATTTGGCTGGCTTTGTGTGTTTATAATGTGATGTTTGAATTTGATTGGTGCTTAATTCATATTGATTTGTTTCCCTAGGAAAAAATTTGGTTGAAAGCTATTTAATTTGAAAAAAGTTACTTCAAGCACATAGTTAGATTTTGGATATTTTTGATACTAGAACTACAAACCTGTTTTCTTGAACTAGTGCATAAGACTTTAATTTCAAAATAATTAGAAATAAATTTAATAATATGTTTAAATAATTATAATAAATTTATTCATAAAATTTTAACAAATTTAAAAAATTAATTATTAAATAAAAATTGGATAATTAATAAATCATAAATAGAAAAATAAAATACTAATGAATAGAATATCGAAATCTTTTAACACTTGTATTTGTTTTAAGCCTCATAAGACTTATAATTAAAAAATAAATTATCGATATATTTAGTTTAAGTTAGAAACCTGGACCTGAAAAACATGCCTAGGCGGTGGTGGCTGAGTCATGGCACATTGCAGATGGTTGGGCAGCTGATAGTGTGATGCGGCGGGACTAATTAATGAATAAAATTTAAAATTTAAATAATTAAATAAGGTAGAGACAATAAATAATATTTAAATAATTGAATAAAGAGGTTAAATATTTGAAAATAAATTACAACAACAATTAAATAACAAAATAGGTTAATAAAATAAATAAGTCCGCAATAAGGAATATAATACCAATTTTCTTAGCACTTAAAATAGATGTTAAGGCTCATAAAACTTAAAACCAAAAAAACAAAATAATGAATAAAATTGATTAATTAAATAATTAAATGGGATCAATTTAATTGATTAATTAAATGGGATCAGTTTAATTGATTAATTAAATGTGATTAACTTAATAATTAAACATTGGGCCTATAGCGTACAGTAGCCCAATTGGGTTAGGTTAAGTGAGTGACAACTATTAGTAAGTTGTGCATGTCACTTAAGTGATACACAACGTAGAGTACTCATAACGGCCGCTATACACTATTGACAACCGTGCCTCTTCTCTCTCTCTGTCTGTCGCGCCTCTCCCAATCCTGATAGCTAGCACTACGGTATCTCTGACGTTGGTTTACTCGCGTGGACTGAGTAGAGGTATTGCTACCTTGCAATACTAGTGATAGAAGAACCTTTCCCTTTTTGGTGATAGCAGCAGTGTTCCTCGGATCTGCTGCACTGTAGCTGTGTAGATCGAGTTGCCATTCACACCGTAGCAATGTTCGTGATTTTCCAGTGCTACTGACTTGCACACAGTGTTCATGGTAAAGCTACGCTTGAAGAGGTAAGCACTTATCTTTGTGATTCATGTGCAATACGTGGTCCTTAGTTAAGGGGTTTTTCCGCTCAAGAGGTTTTTGAAAATTGTTTTTAAAAATTATCCCTCTGGAAACCCCAACAGTGGTACCGGAGAGTTGGTTGTAGTATGTCATGTATCCAAGGGTTGTTTGTCTTTGTATGATAACATGTTTATTGCTTTTAAATATGATTTGTATGCTTAAAAGCATGTTTGTATGATTTGTATGTGACATAAATCTGTTTGAACATGTTTATTTGCTTGGTTGTGCTTATAACATAAACAAGGATTCGTTTCTGGAATCCTGCTGCGGCGCGAAGCACGGCCGTGCGCATTTGACTCTGCGTTAGTGAACGCATAGCACGATCGTGCGCCGTTTAGCAGAACCATGCAACTTTCAAACAGCGTTCAATGAACTTTGGGCACGGTCGTGCACCTGCTTAACGGCGTCAGTGAGTTTTCAACATGGCCGTGCACCGTTTAGCACGACCGTGTGCCGTTTGGCACTGCCGTGTTGATGGACAGAATGTGATTTTGTCCCCTTTTGCATATTTATAAATTGTTTATTAAATGGGTGGTATATGGTTATGGCCCTAGTTTTGGTGTTTAATTTTATTTGGTAAATACAGTCTGCGTGTCATGATTTATTGTATTTATTTTATAAATATGGCCTGCGTGTCATGATATTTACTTTATTTATTTTATTTTAAATTTCGTAAATTCCTCGGGATGACATGGAGGCAATACCAAATCATGACGCCAGTGGGAGGAACTTTGAAAGTTTGCTCGAAGGTCAAAGATTGTAATAATTAGTTTTAATTATTGCACATTAGGAGGCCATAATCATAATACCTTTTATGTCTTGTATGTTTATGTATGTGATGCATGAAATGTATGAGATGCATGATTTAAATTTGGAATTTAAATTGATAGCATGTATGTCATTGTATCCTTAATATGTTTTGAATGTGTGTAAGCTAGTATGCCATGTATGCTATGAGAGACGTTTATATGATAAACAAGCCGGTGAGATCATTTAATAATTAAATTCCCTCAATAAATTAAGATATTAAATGCCTCCCGATGCGTGGCACTCGTCAAGGCCAGAATCATTTAGGTGTGGGTCATGCTACAGCTGAGCACCTTAATATATTTTGGTGAGGCGCGAAAGGTGAAATAAACTACAGCCAACCATTGGGTTGAACTTAACTAAGCATATTCAATAGGATTGAAATGGCTTAGAGGCATGGGGTTGGGCATTAATCCATATGATGGATTAGAATAAGGAGTTATTCACCCAACTGGTCCAAGAATTACATTAGATGTAATTGGAAAGGAGTTTCCTCCCTAAATAGCTGAGTTATTGGCGATCAGCCACAACTGACTTAGAACGAGGTGAAATATGGATCTTGGTCCCACTAGAAAATATTTCAATGGAATTTTCCGAGTCAATGATGAGGGTCAATGATTTGAGTAAAATAGTGGGAGCGTTTTTAATATAGACCTATTAAATATGTTTTTAAAATCATGATACTTGTACTTTGTATATTTCTTTATGTAGATATCCATGGCACCAAACACAACTAATAATATGTCACTGCGATCTGTCCTTGAGAAGGACAAGTTATCTGGAAGTAATTTTCTGGATTGGTACCGAAACCAGAGGATTTTCCTCAGGCAAGAGAAAAAGTTGTATGTTCTTGAGGAGGCTGCTCCTGAACTACCAGAGGATGCTTCTAGGGCTGACAGATATGCTTATAAGAAGTATCAGGATCATGCCCTGGATGTTAGCTGCCTCATGCTTGCCACCATAACTCTAAGCTTCAGAAGCAACATGAGAACATGGAGGCGTTTGATATGATCGGACGTCTGAAAATGCTCTACCAAGAACAGGCGAATTAGGAGCGCTTTGAAGTTTCCAGAGCCCTCTTTAATTGTAAGCTGGCAGAATTAAGCCCCGTTGGACCTCATGTACTCCTTTTGATTGCGTACATTGAGAGCCTTGAAATATTGGGTTTTCCACTAAGCCATGAGTTGGCTACAGATGTAGTTCTGTAATCGTTGCCAAAAAACTATAGTCAATTTATCATGAATTACAACATAAATGACATTGACAAAACTCTTCCAGAACTGCTAGGCATGTTGAGAGCTGTTAAGTAGAACATTAATAAGGGAAAAGGTATAGCCATAATGATGGTTGATTCTGGAAAGCAGGCTAAGAAGAAGCCTTGGAACAAGCAGAAGGGCAAAGGCAAGAAAAATTTAAGACTAGCACTTCTAGCTTGAAGCCCGTGGGCGAGGTAGCTAAGGAAGGCAATTGCCACCATTGTGGCAAACCTGGCCACTGGAAGAGGAATTGCAAGAAATATCTGGAAGAGAAAAAGATGGGAAGTGAGACTTCCGCTTCAGGTATTTATGTTATTAATGTTAATTTATCTACTTCAGCATCTTGGGTATTTGATACTGGATGTGGTGCTCACATTTGTAATAATGTGCAGGGACTAAGAAGTAGGAGGAAATTGACTAAAGGTGAAGTGGATCTACACGTCGGAAATGGAGCAAAAGTTGCTGCATTAGATGTAGGGACTTATGTTTTAACTTTTCCTATTGGGCTTGTTTTGTAACTTGATAATTGTTATTATGCTCCCGTTATTATCGAAAACATTATTTCTGTTTCTTGTTTGGAAAAGAAGGGTTTTCATTTAATTGTTAAGGACAAATGTTATTCTCTTTATTTGGATAATGTTTTGTTTGCTAATGCACCATTGAGTAATAGACTTTATATTTTTGATCTCTATGTGTCCATATATAACATAAATGCGAAAAGGATCAAACCTAATGGTTTGAATCCTTCAAATCTTTGGCATTGTCGTTTAAGCCATATTAATGAGAAACGCATCTCCAAACTCTATAAAGATGGATTATTGGATTCTTTTGATTATGAATCATTTGATACGTGCGAATGTTGTTTATTGGGGAAGATGACTAAGACCCTATTTACTAGTAATAGTGAAAGGGCCAGTGATCTTTTGGGCTTGATACATAGTGATGTATGTGGGCCACTGAACAAATCTGCTTGAGGTGGTTTTTCCTATATTGTCACATTTACTGATTACTTCAATAGATATGGATATGTATATGTAATGAAACACAAATCTGAAACCTTTGAAAAGTTCAAAGAGTTCAAAAATGAAGTAGAAAAACAACTTGGCAAGAGTATTAAAGCCATACGATCAGATCGTGGTGGTGAATACCTTAGCCAGGAATTTGATGACTATCTAAGAGAGTGTGGGCTAGTATCCCAACTCACTCCTCCCGGATGATGTGATCATGAATTCATTAAGCATGTGGAAGGAAAATTACAAGGATTTTATTATTTTAATTCTAAAAACAACAACTTAAGGGTGTGGGGTTCTGGTTTGTTTTTTGATAATAAGATTTTTTGGGGCTATTAATTTGACCAAGTTGCATCACGGCTTTGGAGAAATAATTAAGGATGTTTTTGAGTGGCTAAACTATAGGCAATTTACGTTGACTTGTGATTGGTTGATATTTACAGATTGTTGGACAATTATTTTAGGGAGCAAGGCCATTCACGTTCAGCACATTTACTTGTGACAGTTTGATGCTTGGATTAATTTGTCATGACTTGAGAAGGAAGGCCAGTATGGAATTACTATTATTAATTATTGTTCCACCAATCAGGTCAAGTCCAACGAAATTAAGGGATTGCAAGCATTTTCAGTTTTTCATGGACATCACGTGGGAGCTATGATTTAGTACGACAAGGAGCTGTTAATTTTTACAAAATAAGGACTATAGCATTTTTGGTGTATGTAGAAGAGGCAACCTTTGGCTTGCATGCTCAGGTGACTCTTTGGATACATTGAGTGTTATTTAATTAGCACTTAAATGGGATAGTAATAAGATAAATAGTAATGATAGTTAATACTATCAATAGGAGTTATGTCACTAAGCAGTGAACTTTTGCTTGCATTGTACTAAAGGCTATATATAGCCCAATATTATCAATAAAAGATAGGTGGGAATTTTCAGAAATTGACACCTTGTGTATTGCTGAGAGTATGTCTCCCTTGGGTTTTTGGGTAAAAGAACTAAATCTGATCTCATCAAAGCAACTTGTGGCAATCAAACACATGACTTATCACTCACCTTCTCACCTATATCTTGAGTGTGGCGTGTAACACCCCCGTTTCTGTAACTATTTATGACCAACATTTAATTGTGATCGCTACCTTATGTTTGATATGACATATATATATATATATATATATATATATATATATATATATATATGTCAATGTTTATATGATGGTTTATATCCATGGTTATGTTGTGGTAAAGTTTCTTTTGTCGTCAAGAGACGAAAAACCGATAAAAGTTCTATTTTGATCGTTATCGGATAATTTCTCGTTTTGCGTGCCGGAGGCCGGGAAACGGGGAATTAAGTGAGATGTAATGTTGAATTACATTTTCCATTACCTTGTTGATTATTCCTAATGAAGAGGATTAGCATTCTTAAAATCCAAAAATTTACCAAAAGTAGTAAAAACCAATTATCCATATTTGGTAAAAAGCCTAATTACCTAATTCCTAACTAAATGAGAATGTAACTATTCTTGTTACATCTAGTCAAAGCCATTCGGCCATGATGCTTGGGGAAGAGCCCAAAATCCTCCTTTTATCATATCCAAGAAAGTTATGACATTAACCACTAATAGAAAAAGCATCTTAACCATTTTTGGTTAATCTTGTCCTGAAGCCCTCCGTAAGCAACAACACACTCATCAACTTGAATCTTGGCTCTCCAATCTTTATGATCAAAATTGAATGAGGATTTGGAGTCCACAAGGGAGGGAGAACTCGGCCCTTTAGGTGTTCAGACACCAAAACACTATTCCATTCATTTCTCACTCAAAACACAAAAGTTCAAGATTGTCTCTCTTCTATCACTTCCCTCTTGCATTCGGCCAGACCTATTAAGTAGTCTTACTCACCTTATTTCATCATTCTAACTTCATATTCTTGTTTATCTCATTCATCTAAACAACTTTCCTCTTTGGAATTTCTTCATTTGAAGTTGTTTGCTTCAAGTTATTCAAGAATCATTCAAGATGGTTCAAGCTTCTTGAACTTGATTTTGAACCCTTGTTCAAGAGTAATTTTCTAATTTAGTTTCTTCTCTTTAATATTCTTGAGAACAGATTTATGTTATCATCCTTATGATGTTGAAAACTCATTGTGTTCTCATTGTTTATGAAGTTGAACAAAATCAAGTTTTGAACTAGGATTTCCTTATAAAGATCTTTACTTTGTTGTCATATTAAATTATGCTGTTGTGTTGATATGATGATTATGTTTGTATGTGCTAGGATAAAAGTATATTGGCACGGTGAAAAACTATTCTTAGGTCCAAAGATCAAAGGATAGGAATTTTGAATGGTTTGAACTTGTTTATGTTCTAAGTTGTCTTGATAACATGCTTATATGTTGATGTGATTATTCTATGCTACTTTGGATGTTGTTGAATGGCTGTATTTTGGTGGTACATGACCATGAGTGGTTTGGCCTTGACATGTTTAGGAGGGAAGCCAATGCTTCCATGTTTAAGTCATGGTAAAATGAACTTAATATGGTCTAACAATGCAATAAAACAAAGAAAAACCTATCCTATTTTCCTATAGGGCATTCGGCCTTGGTGTAGAAAATAGGGTTAGGACCTTAAAATGGTAATGCTAAGGGGTTTTATATGTTCATAGTAAAGTATAAGAGGAATATAAATTAAAAAGGTTTCCAAAGAAACTAGTTTTAGGTTCCAAAGAACCATGTGTTGTGAAATGAGTGTTTTGGGATTTCATGAAGGAACTATTTTAAGAATAAGTTAGCTTGATGTTGATCAACCACTTATTTTAATAAGTTGTTTTTGGAAGAAAAGTTTTTCAAGAACCAAGATTTTCATAATTAATCAAGATGGTTTTTAAAGGATTTTTGGTTAGTAAGTCTTCTTTAAGAAGATATGATTCTTACAAAGCCTTCTTTAAAAACAAAGAGTTTTAATGTATTACCTTTTTGATCTTTCCAAAACCTTATATGTTACATTTCATTTGAAAACAAATTGGTGATTTTCAAATAAGAAGTATGTTTTCTTCTACACTAAGTAATAGAACTAGGAAACTAATTCAAAGAAGTTTTACACTAAATGAGACAGCTATGGAAACTTGATTAGAGTTTTCAAACTATACTTAATAAAGGAGATTTCATCAACTACTTTACTATAAGGATAGTACTTTGAAGCTTTTCACTATAATAGTAGAAACACGCTATATCTCCTAAAAGGGATCTATATGAACTCCTTAATGGACTCATAAGATTCTAGTAAAAGGCATGTACTAATACCTAGTGGCCATGACAAAATCATGTCCCACATCCTTGATGATTTAGATCATCCAAGGACTCCATAATGTTTAATCACTAAGATTTACTTATAAAAGTAATGTCCCTTGTTAGACAAGTGAGAAGATTGATGAAGGGGATCCTTGTGGATCCTAACCTCCATAATACATTTAGGTTATGGACTAATGTATCATAAGACAAGAACATCGTGCTACGAACGACAAAGTGGTACGAGATTGCAAAGGACAGAACCAAGGATGGGTGACTAATGGCAAGTCGTGTGAAAGTGGGTCCTGTAAGGGTATTCTGTGGTTTATCAAGAGATAAACGTGGTGCTACAGTGATGAGGTAGTACGTGGCTGTTTGTAGCATTTCTTGACATGCATATGCATCTGTGCATGAGTTGGGCGTGATGCCAAGGAGTTGAGATTACACCTTTGTGCAGGTGCGATTGTCTGAGGTGTCGATCATGAGGATCTTGGGGACGTCGGGGGTTGGGGAAAACACATGTGGCCAGAGAGTAGCTCCTCTGTGTCGTGGATATCCATCGAAAAACACTGACGTCCTGATGGAAACACCGAGCAAATCACGATTTGGGTAAAGAACGTTTGGCGTGAGCCGTTATGATGATTGCAATCATTGGATGTGGCACTGTGGGCTGAGATAACGTAGACAATGTTCTCCCAATCACTCACTCTCATTATGTTTAGCTCCATGGAGTAGAGGTCTGAGTCATGTTGCATTAGTGTCATTGCATACTTGAGTTGACATTTGACCCATATTATTGTTGATTGATATATTAACTGCGATGCCATGTAATTTAATTGTTATGCTGTGAAAGCCCATGTGCTAGTTGCTGATTGGATGCGTGTGTGCGTGACTTTTATCACTGCTATTCTGGTTGTGCGATATGCGGAATCTCACCTCATTACTTTTGCTATCACGCTGCTCGCGTGGTTTTCTTTTTGCTATGGTGAGTAGATATGGCGAGCGATCCACCTTCTCGATTGACCTTGGACTTGACGCTTCAAGACGGGGCGGATGCTTGGACGATCCATCCTGACGGACGTTGCACATACACGGTAGCAGTGAGTTTCACGAGTAGGAGAGAGTTGCCTTTCTCCATGACGAGCCTGTCTGAGAGAGTTTGTACTGTACGGTTTAGTGGTGAGGTTAGCACAGGAGTCACCCAGCCACCACCACCTGTTGATCATCCGCGACAGCCCAGCACCCAGACTGCAGTTCCTCGGGAGGAGCCCCGTGACATATATGTTGACCCTGCTTCTATGCCACCTCCTCCTACTACACCGTCTACTTCTGCTGCACCTGCAACTGCGGCCGGCCCTTCTGTCCCCGTTGGCCCACCCCCAGGGCCTACTTATGAGCCTTCCGAGATACACGCTCTGATTCCCCACCATCGGGCGACTTGGAGGATGACTGCTCTTAAGAGCACACCAGCTCCTGCTAGGGTATTCTTTTTTACTCCCCTCATTGTCCTCTCGTCTGACGATGAGGAGATGGAGGAGGAGGAGGAGGAGGAAGCTCCAAAGTATGTTCCAGAGGACGTTCCTGAGGTAGCCCCTGCCATCCCATGGTGATTGAGGACTGAAGAGGAGGCGTTGTGGTACGCGGAGCAGATCATGAGCGGTTATGACATGCAGGCCTTGGAGGATGAGGACGAGGAGGAGGAGGATCCTGAGGAGTATTACTCTGATGACTAGTGTAGTGTCAGTGTTTGCCCAATCTCTAGAGTCTTCCCAGTGTCTGTATATTTACTATGTACCCCTTCCCCCTTTATGTTGTGGAGCTGCGTCTCCTGTAGTACAGGTTAAGTTTGCCTTTATGTTATTTTGTTTTCTCCTGTAGTCCAGTGTTGAAACAACTATGTGTACCTATGTATTTTGGGAGATGTTCTATCTTTTAGTATTGATTATGATTATGCGTATTGTCCTTGTGGTGTAAGTATACATGTATGGTTTTGGAACTTGAGTATAAAAGAAAGGAAAAAGAAAACCCATATTTTCGGTAAGCTCTATTTATATATTTTCCGCTTATAAATTTATGGTCTTGTGTTGAATAATCATGACCCCTAAAGTGGGGTGTTACATTATTTGGTATCAGAGCTGGCCGAGTCTTTTTGGGTTTGTGGTTGGTCTATCTTGTTTGTGCTGTGTGCCTCTGTGACTTGTGTGTTGTTGAATTCTGAAAGGAATGGCAACATTGTTTGAGCTTGTGGCAAAGGAGTGCAGACAACCCAAGGCAGAACCTGCTGTCAATCTGGTTTGAGCAGTAAGGCCCAAGGAAAAAGGGTGAGTCTACTCAGTGAATGGTGCTGAAGCTTCTAAGAACCAAGACCTGATCCAGGGAGAAGGAAACATTGGAGGTAAAACTTTAACTGTAGTGTTTGATTCAGGCACAACATATTCTTTTATTGCATATAGTTGTGTTAAGCTTTTGGGATTACCTGTTTGTTCACTATCATTTGATTTGGTTATTTCCACGCCTACTGCGAAACCTGTTGTTGTAACGCCCCAATTTTCACGTTTTCTAATTCTTCAGTATTTTAATGTCTTTATTTTATTCGAGGTCTTAGGAATGGAAATAAAATGTTCCGAGACCATAGTCATGCTCGACGATATCGTAGGAAGCTACGATTAAGTTTTGAGTCAAAAACTCAAACGGAGTCCGGTCTGCGTTTTTACACTGACAGTATGATTTTACTGCTCAGAAGACCTCAGATGGACCCGTGAACGAGACAGTAAGTCTTAGAATTTGATTCTCTACGTTTTGGTTAAATTTCGTAAAAATTTCAGAAAAATCATTTCCTGACCTTCGTTCGGGCGAAATTCTCAATCGGGTGACGAACGGAGCCACATACGGACTTACCGAGACTCGTCAACAGATAATCTTGATATCACAACATCCCAGGACACTTGGGAGAGTATGCCAGAGTCGTCATGACGATCGGGAAAATCTAGATGCGAAATGACCAAAATGCCCTTAACCTTAGTCTTTTGCACTTTTACCATTTTACCCTTTTGGCAAATGACCTTTTTGCCCTTAAGTGACTTGTTTTAAAGGCTGAACTCAGCCCTCACACCCTCTCATTCACGCAGCCCAGCCCTTCTTGAAGAGCCAAGAACACCATCTTCAACTTTAGAGAGAAAACACCATTGTTGTCTTGAGAAAAGCTTGAGTTCTTGTTGGAATCACTTGATTCCTTGAGCAATCTTCCATCATTTTAAGGTAAGATCACTTCTATGATCTCTTAGCTTCTTGAATATCTCTTTATTTCAAGATCAAGATCCATTTTCATGAAAATTATTTCTTAGATCCAAAACTTTGAAAATCCATAGGAAATTGTAGAAAAATCATTTTGATGTGAGACCAATTTCTTTGAACTCACCTCATCATTCTCTATCTAAACCCAAGAGCTTATGATTCAACTCTCATCATAGCTCAAAAAGCACATTAGGGCCGAACCCTTCTTGATGATGATGAATAGTGTTTTCATCAAGTTTTGATTTTTAACACTTGATTTCATCCTTAGCTTTCCTAATGCTTTTGAATTCATGAAATGGAAAACCAAGATCAATTCCTAGCTTTATTCTCTTTAGGGTGGCCGAAACCCTCTTTGTGAGAATTGTTGAGTTTGGTTTGATTGTTGTTTAATGTTTGATTGTTTGGTTGTTTGTAGTTGGTGACAATTATCAGAAGGTTCACAAACCGATCAACCGACTTTGATCCGGGAATCTGCTCTTCAACAGGTATGGGGAGAAGAACCTCATCACACCAAGATGGTGGTGGTGAAGATGGTTGTTTACTTTATGTGTGGGTGAAACCCTTTAGTTTGGGTTCACTTTTATATGTTAAGTTTTGTTAAGTTCTCTTGGAGAACAAGGTTGTCATGATGAGTTTATGCTTGAGTATGTTGTAGTGTGCTTTAGTATATGTTGATGAAGATATGATTGAATGAAAAACCATTTTCATGTATGTTGGAAAACCTACTTTGATCACTAGATCAAGTATGGACTTTTATTGTTGATTATGAGACCATAATGTGTGATGGATTTGGATGTTTGATTATGATGTAGTAATGTGTATTATGGTTATCATGATTGTGTAAGTGTTGTGAGCTACACTTTGATTGGTGGATGAAGTAAAACTTCACATTGATTCCTAGTTGGCTATTAGCCATGACCTTGAGGAAAGGAAGGATATGAATAGTTCTTGGACAAGTCAAGTTTTGTTGTAAAGAAAGTGTTTTCAATAACTTGTGTTTTTCAAAGAAAAACCCTAAGTGACTTTAAATGGAATTAAATCTCAAAGTGTTTTCACCAAAGTGAAACATGTTTTATACCTTATCCTTAGTTCATCTAGCTAATCAAGTGACTCAAAATGAGAAAAGAAGTGTTTTCATGAAGAGAATCAAAATGGTTCCATAAGGTTGATGTCTTGTTTTAAGGCAACTTTTCGCTAAGCGAATTTACTTTCGCTACGCGAAAAACAGGGAAAGTCTTAGTTGGGCATCACTGCCTCACTTTCGCTAAGCGAATTCATATTCGCTAAGCGAACCCAGCAAATTTCGCTACGCGAATTACATCTCGCTGAGCAATCCAGAGAAGTCTCCAATAGAGGTGTAACCGTCTGAACTTTCGCTAAGCGAAATCATTCTCGCTAAGCGAATAAAGTGAAGTTTCGCTACGCGATTTATGTCTCGCCGAGCGAACCAGAGGAGTTCCAAAGGAGGCATTACTGCCTCATTTTCGCTAAGCGAATGTACTCTTGCTAAGCGAATTTCATGTTTTAAAAAATGCTAGAAGTGAAGTAAGTAGTTCAAATGTTGTTTTAAATCAAATGAGTTTTTAATTGTAAAAGTTGTTTGGTTTACAAAAGGAGTTTTCTAACTCAATCGTAAGAGTTTTATACGTGAAAAACCTAAGCTAAGTAATTAACTTAGAGTTGAAAACAAGGGTTAATTAAGTATGGTATGTGGTGGAACAAGACCATGTGCTATACCATTGATGACTTAGTACATCAATGAGTTCATAAGACTTAAGTGAAATCAACACTTGTTTCCTTAATTGAAAGACAAGGGATTAATATCTTAGAAAGGCTTAAAGACTTATCTAAGAGGATTCTCAATCCTTATTCATAATGCTTAGGACTTGAGACTTAATTCATAAGACGTAAACACAAACACGAAACGTTTTGGTTTTCGAAACAGTAGTTCGATGACGGACTGATGATTCGGATCCAGGTTAATCGTTCAATTGTTTCTGTCTTGTGATGACCAAAATGAGAGAGATCCTGAGATTGTGCAGGTATGGGACTGTACAGTGGAAGGAATCCTGAGGCTATGCAGGTATGGGACTGTATAGTTAAGGGAAAGCATATAAGAATTGATTGGTACTACCCATACCAACAAGATTTATCTTCTTTTCGGGAGCTTAGAACATAAGAACTTTATAGTTAAGCGTGCTTGACTTAGAGTAATTATGGGATGGGTGACCTTCTGGGAAGTTTCCTAGAAAGCGTGTGAGTGAGGACAAAACACGCTGAAAAGACTTGTATTGGTTTGTGGGGACAGTCGGCGATTCTGAAAGCAGTCTGGATCATTCCAAAGGAATCACGAGATATTTATCCGATGGATAATTGTTTTATCCGATGGATAAATGTTTTATAAAACAGAGACGTGTGTGGTTTCTAAGGAAGAGAACCTTAGTGAACCTTGAGGTTTATCCAATGGATAAACATTGCTTTATCGCATCTGCTTTGTGTAAGCATTGGCATTTCATGTGCATAGTTGTAAGGCCTTGAGCCTAGGAGTTGAGCTTACACCTTGATGCGGGTGCGAATCTTACGGTGACGATCTTCAATGGTCTTTTTGGAGGTATCAGGGTTGGAAGGGCTGACATGTGACCAGTTGGTGATTCTTCTGTGTCGTGGCGAATCCGTGCAATACACTGATATCCTCTACTAGATGCCGTACTTTTCATGTTTGGTCGAGAGTGTTACCGTAAAGCCAGATACGTGCACGTTACGAATGTTGTAGCATCTTGCTCATGGCTGGCAGAAACCGGAACATGTCCTCCCATTCACTCTCTCCGAATGTTTTGTTAGCTCCATGGAGTAGGGGTCAGAGTAGTACCCAGTGACATTGACATTGAGTCATATACATTGCATTGCATTGCATGGCTATTGATGTTTATGGCTATTGATGTTTACATTTACTGTTATACATCGCTGTATTGTTTAAGGATGCCTTATATTATGCTGTTAAATGTTTAGCATGATATTATGTTGTTAACTGCCTAATATGATTTATATTGAGAACCTTGTAAGCATGTTGGGTACTCTGTTACCCGGTGAGTCGTCCCGTTTTTGCTACTGCTATTTTGTTGTGTTGATGAACGGGAATCTCACCCATATCTGTATGTTTCTGCTGGTACTTGCTGTTGATGCTTGCACAGATGGACGCGACGATGGTTCGGTTCCGCAGTCCCTTTGAGTTCGGAGGTGGACTCTTTTGCTGTTTTAGTTTTGTTATCGGCCAGACTATGTCAGTTTTTGTAGTACCTTTTGGGAGCTATGACTCCTAGTACTTATTGTATTTTCTTATGTCAGTCATACATTAGACTTATGTCTGTGTATAGTAATGTTGTTATTTCTGCCTCTGTTTTCTGTTTTCTGTATTATAATACTGTATGTATGTCCTAGTAATGCATGGTGAACCTAAGTTCACTTATTAGTATTATTTATTACCTTTACTAATCCCATTACATCTTTATGAAAAGAAAAGAAAAAGAAAAATCATATTTTCCGCATTAATAAATATTTTCGGCCTTATAAACGTTCGGGAAAGTGACACTCGGGAAAGGGTGTTGCAGTTGTTACGGCTAAGGCCTGTCTAAACTTCCGTATTATCGTTGAGGGTAGGAAGTTTGTAGCCAACTTGATCTATTTCCAATTATCGCAAATAGATGTTATCTTGGGGATGGATTGGCTATCCTCTAACCATATTCTTTTGGACTGTGCCAACCGAACCCTAATTTTTCCAAAAAGTGAGATTTCTGGTTTTATCTCTGCCAATCAAGCGAAAGCTTCTTTGAGAGAAGGAGCCTAAGGATACATGTTGTTATCCTTTCTGGAGGTCAGTAGCGAGAAAGATGCGCGTTCGATTCTGATTGTCGACGAGTTTCTAGAAGTCTTTCCTGAAGACATACTTGGACTTCCACCGGTTAGAGACATCGAGTTCGCAATAGACCTAGTGCCGGGATCTGGACCAATATCTATGGCACCGTACCGGATGGCGCCCGCAGAGCTAGAGGAGCTAAAGAAACAGTTGGAGGAGCTGATGTCCAAACAGTTTGTTAGGCCCAGTGTGTCACTGTGGGGAGCACCAATTCTGCTTGTGAAGAAGAAGGATGGGACATCTCGGCTGTGTGTGGACTACCGTCAGTTGAACAAGATCACTATCAAGAACAAGTACCCACTTCCGAGGATTGATGACCTGATGGACCAGTTAAGAGGAGCAGCTGTGTTTTCTAAGATAGATCTACGGTCGGGTTACCATCAGATCCGAGTCAAAACGGAGAATGTTCCAAAAACGGCATTCAGAACACGTTATGGACACTATGAGTATTTGGTAATGCCATTCAGAGTGACGAATGCACCTGCCATATTCATGGATTACATGAATAGGATCTTTCGCCCTTACTTAGATAAGTTTGTTGTGGTATTTATCGACGACATCCTTGTCTACTCTAGGCATAAAGAAGAGCATGCAGAACATTTGCTAGTGGCACTGCAAATACTCAAAGAGAAGCAGTTGTATGCCAAGTTTTTGAAGTGCAAGTTTTGGCTAGAAAAGGTTCAGTTTTTGGGTCACGTTATCTCTAAGGAGGGGATCGCTGTGGATCCCGCGAAAGTGGAAGCTGTGTTATAGTGGGAACAACCGAAGACAGCAACAGAGATCTGTAGTTTCGTCGGATTAGCGGGCTACTATCGGAGGTTCATTGAAGGATTCGCCAAGATTGTGGCACCGTTGACCAAGTTAACGCGGAAGGACCAAGCGTTTGCATGGACCGAGGCCTGCGAAGCTAGTTTTCAGGAATTGAAGAAGCATCTGACCAGTTCACCAGTGCTAGTACTTCCAGACCCCAACGAACCTTCGGAGGTATTTTGTGATGCTTACACTTCAAGGAAGTTAAAGAATCATGAGAAGAACCATCAGATCCGAGTCAAAACGGAGAATGTTCCAAAAACGGCATTCAGAACACGTTATGGACACTATGAGTATTTGGTAATGCCATTCAGAGTGACGAATGCACCTGCCATATTCATGGATTACATGAATAGGATCTTTCGCCCTTACTTAGATAAGTTTGTTGTGGTATTTATCGACGACATCCTTGTCTACTCTAGGCATAAAGAAGAGCATGCAGAACATTTGCTAGTGGCACTGCAAATACTCAAAGAGAAGCAGTTGTATGCCAAGTTTTTGAAGTGCAAGTTTTGGCTAGAAAAGGTTCAGTTTTTGGGTTACGTTATCTCTAAGGAGGGGATCGCTGTGGATCCCGCGAAATTGGAAGCTGTGTTATAGTGGGAACAACCGAAGACAGCAACAGAGATCTGTAGTTTCGTCGGATTAGCGGGCTACTATCGGAGGTTCATTGAAGGATTCGCCAAGATTGTGGCACCGTTGACCAAGTTAACGCGGAAGGACCAAGCGTTTGCATGGACCGAGGCCTGCGAAGCTAGTTTTCAGGAATTGAAGAAGCATCTGACCAGTTCACCAGTGCTAGTACTTCCAGACCCCAACGAACCTTCGGAGGTATTTTGTGATGCTTACACTTCAAGGAAGTTAAAGAATCATGAGAAGAACTATCCGACTCACGACTTGGAGTTAGCTGTAGTGGTTTTTGCTCTGAAGATTTGGAGGCATTTCTTGTATGGGGCAAAGTTCAGCGTTTTCAGTGATCACAAGAGTCTGAAGTACTTGTTTGACCAGAAGGAGCTCAACATGAGACAACGAATATGGTTAGAGTTTTTGAAGGACTACGACTTCGAGTTGCACTATCATCCTGGAAAGGCAAACGTTGTAGCAGATGCCTTAAGTAGAAAAGTGCTCCATGTGTCTGCCATGATGGTCAGAGAGAGAGAGAGAGCTCATCGAGCTGTTCAGAGATCTGAAGTTAGCTGTAGAAGCATCTCCAGGGAAGCTCGGTGTGGGTATGATCACCGTGGAGAGCGATCTCTTGAATCAGATTAGAGAGAAACAGAGTGAGGATCAGTATCTCATGAAAGAGAGAGAGGCTGGATGGGGGGAGACCACGTCAGAGTTTGTGGAAGGACCAGATGGGATTCTGAGGTTCAAGGCCAGAATTTGTGTATCCAGTGATGCGAATCTATGGAGGTTGAAACTTGAGGAAGCTCACATGCGCAAGCTGAGTATGCATCCGGGATCAACCAAGATATACCAAGATCTGAAACGGATGTATTGGTGGCACAGGATGAAGAGAGATGTTGCCAATTTTGTATCGACATGCTTAGTGTGTCAGAAAGCGAAGGTGGATCACCAGAGACCCGCGGGAATGCTGCAACCCTTAGGTATTCCCGAATGGAAATGGGATAGCATCTCCATGGATTTCGTGACTAGTCTACCTAGGACGCCGAAGGGTTATGATGCTATTTGGGTGATCGTGGATCGACTCACAAAGTTAGCAACTTTTTACCCATAAACATCAAGTACTCAATGGAGAAGTTAACTCAGCTTTATATCGGGGAGATCGTTAGGTTACACGGTGTACCATCCAGTATCGCTTCAGACAGAGACCCGAGGATCACGTCTCGTTTTTGGCAAAGCTTGCAAGAGACTCTAGGAACGAAGCTGCGTTTGAGTTTGGCATACCATCCGCAGACAAATGGTCAGTCGAAGAGAACGATTCAGTCTTTAGAAGATCTGTTGAGAGCTTGTGTGCTTGAGCAATCAGGGAGCTGGGAAGGATTTTTTCCGTTGATAGAGTTCACATACAACAACAGTTTTCATTCTAGCATAGCGATGGCACCCTACGAAGCTCTGTATGGGAGGCGTTGTAGAACACCGTTATGTTAGTACCACGATGGAGAACACCTTACTCTAGGACCTGAGCTTGTACGTCAGACTACCGAGAAGGTGAAGTTGATCCAAGATAAGATGAGGGCTACTCAGAATAGACAAAAGGGATATGCGGACAAGAGGCGTCGACCGCTTGAGTTCCAGGAAGGGGACCACGTATTCTTGAGAGTCACACCCATGACTGGGATAGGTAGAGTAATAAAATCCAGGAAGCTCACACCAAAATTCATTGAGAGTCATAGAGCCTGATGCAGTACAATTAAAGGATAACCTAACTTTTGAAACTTCTCCCGTCAGGATCGAGGACCGAAGAATGAAGCAGCTTCGAGGGAAGGATATTGATCAAGTAAAGGTCATCTAGAATGAAGTGTCCGAGGAGGCGAAGTGGGAGCTGGAAGACAAGATGAAGGAGCAGTATCCTCAGTTGTTTTGACGTCCTTAAGTTTCGAGGACAAACTTTTTGTTGTAGGGGAGTGTTGTAACACCCCCGTTTCTGCAATTGTTTATGATCAACATTTAATTGTGATCACTACCTTATGTTTGATATGACTTATATATATATATATATATATATATATATATATATATATATATATATATATATATATATATATATATATATATGTCAATGTTTATATGATGGTTTATATCCATGGTTATGTTGTGGTAAAGTTTCTTTTGTCGTCAAGAGACGAAAAACCGATAAAAGTTCTATTTTGATCGTTATCAGGTAATTTCTCGTTTTGCGTGCCAGAGGCCGGGAAACTGGGAATTAAGTGAGATGTAATGTTGAATTACATTTTCCATGACCTTGTTGATTATTCCTAATGAAGAGGATTAGCTTTCTTAAAATCCAAAAATTTACCAAAAGTAGTAAAAACCAATTATCCATTGTTGGTAAAAACCCTAATTACCTAATTCCTAACTAAATGAGAATGTAACTATTCTTGTTACATCTAGTCAAGGCCATTCGGCCATGATGCTTGGGGAAGAGCCCAAAATCCTCCTTTTATCATATCCAAGAAAGTTGTGACATTAACCACTAATAGAAAAAGCATCTTAACCATTTTTGGTTAATTTTGTCCTTAAGCCCTCCATAAGCAACAACACACTCATCAACTTGAATCTTGGCCCTCCAATATTTATGATCAAAATTGAATGAGGAATTGGAGTCCACAAGGGATGGAGAGCTCGGCTCTTTAGGTGTTCAAGACACCAAAACACTATTCCATTCACTTCTCACTCAAAACACAAAAGTTCAAGATTTTCTCTCTTCTCTCACTTCCCTCTTGCATTCGGCCAGACCTAGTAAGTAGTCTTACTCACCATATTTCATCATTCTAACTTCATATTCTTGTTTATCTCATTCATCTAAACAACTTTCCTCTTTGGAATTTCTTCATTTGAAGTTTTTTGCTTCAAGTTATTCAATAATCATTCAAGAAGGTTCAAGCTTCTTGAACTTGATTTTGAACCCTTGTTCAAGAGTAAGTTTCTAACTTAGTTTATTCTATTTATTATTCTTGAGAACATCTTTATGTTATCATCCTTATGATGTTGAAAAATCATTGTGTTCTCATTGTTTATGAAGTTGAAAAAAATCAAGTTTTGAACTTGTTTGTTTCTCCTCTAGGTCACGGTTTTCCTAGTGGTTTTGGTGACCAAGTTTTCATCTTCTACTATTCAAGGAAGCTTCACAAAGGTAATGGGAGGGAGAACCATATCACAACATAAATGGTGGAGATAAAGGCCTCCTAATTTGTTGAAGGAAAACCCTAGATCAAGGGTTTCCTTATAAAGTTCTTTACTTTGTTGTCATATTAAATTATGTTGTTGTGTTGATATGATGATTATGTTTGTATGTGCTAGGAGAAAATTATTTTGGCATGGTGAAAAACTATTCTTAGGTCCAAAGATCTAAGGATAGGAATTTTGAATGGTTTGAACTTGTTTATGTTCTAAGTTGTCTTGATAACATGCATATATGATGATGTGATTATTCTATGCTACTTTGGATGTTGTTGAATGGCTGTATTTTGGTGGTACATGACCATGAGTGGTTCGGCCTTGACATGTTTAGGAGGGAAGCCAAAGCTTCTATGTTTAAGTGATGGTAAAATGAACATAATATGGTTCTAACAATGCAATAAAACAAAGTAAAACCTATCCTATTTTCCTATAGGGCATTTGGCCTCGGTGTAGAAAATAGGGTTAGGACCTTAAAATGTTAATGCTAAGGGGTTTTATATGTTCGTGCTAAAGTATAAGAGGCATATAAATTAAAAAGGTTTCCAAAGAAACCAATTTTTTGTTCCAAAGAACCATGTGTTGTGAAATGAGTGTTTTTGCATTTCATGAAGGAACTATTTTAAGAATAAGTTGGCTTAATGTTGATCAACCACTTATTTTAATAAGTTGTTTTTGGAAGAAAAGATTTTCAAGAACCAAGAGTTTCATAATTAATCAAGATGGTTTTTTAAGGATTTTTGGTTAGTAAGTCTTCTTTGAGAAGATAGGATTCTTATAAAGCCTTCTTTAAAAACAAAGAGTTTTAATGTATTACCTTTTTGAGCTTTCCAAAACCTTATAAGTTACATTTCATTTGAAAGCAAATTGGTGATTTTCAGATAAGAAGTATGTTTTCTTCTACACTAAGTAATAGAACTAGGAAACTAATTCAAAGAAGTTTTTACACTAAATGAGACTCCTATGGATACTTGATTAGAGTTTTCAAACTATACTTAATAAAGGAGATTTCATCAACTACTTTACTATAAGGGTAATACTTTGAAGCTTTTCACTATAATAGTATAAACACGCTATATCTCCTAAAGGAATCTATATGAAGTCCTTAATGGACTCATAAGATTCTAGTAAAAGACATGTACTAATACCTAGTGGTCATGACAAAATCATGTCCCACATCCTTGATGATTTAGATCATCCAAGGACTCCATAATGTTTAATCACTAAGAGTTACTTATAAAAGTAAATTTCCTTGTTAGACAAGTGAGAAGATTGATGAAGGGGATCCTTGTGGATCCTAACCTCCATAATACATTTAGGTTATGGACTAATGTATCATAAGACAAGAACATCGTGTTACGAACAACGAAGTGGTACGAGATTGCAAAGGATGGAACCAAGGATGTGCGACTGATGGCAAGTCGTGTGAAAGTGGGTCCCTTAAGGGTATCCTGTGGTTTATCAAGAGATAAACGTGGTGCTACAGTGATGAGGTAGTACGTGGCTGTTTGTAGCATTTCTTGACATGCATCTGCATCTGTGCATGAGTTGGGCGTGATGCCAAGGAGTTGAGATTACACCTTGGTGCAGGTGCAATTGTCTGAGGCGTCGATCATGAGGATCTTGGGGACGTCAGGGGTTGGGGAAAACACATGTGGCCAGAGAATAGCTCCTCTATGTCGTGGATATCCATCAAAAAACACTGACGTCCTGACTGAAACACCGGGCAAATCACGATTTGGGTAAGCAACGTCTGGCGTGAGCCGTTATGATGATTGCATTCATTGGATGTGGCACTATGAGCTGAGATAACGCAGACAATGTTCTCCCAATCACTCACTCTAATTATGTTTAGCTCCATGGAGTAGGGGTCTGAGTCATGTTGCATTAGTGTCATTAAATACTTGAGTTGACATTTGACCCATATTATTATTGATTGATATATTAACTATGATGCCTTGTAATTTAATTGTTATGCTGTGAAAGCCAATGCGCTTGTTGCCGATTGTGTGCGTGTGTGCGTTACTTTTATCACTGCTATTCTGGTTGTGTGATTTGTGGAATCTCACCTCATTACTTTTGCTGTGCTTGGTATTCTTTCTGCTATGGTGAGTAGATATGGCAATCGATCCACCTTCTCGATTGACGTTGGACTTGACGCTTCACGACGGGGCGAATGCTTGGACGATCCATCCTGACGGACGTCGCATATACAGGGGAGCAGTAAGTTTCACGAGCAGGAGAGAGTTGCCTTTCTCCATGACGAATCTGTTTGAGAGAGTTTGTACTGTACGATTTAGTGGTGAGGGTAGCACAGGAGTCACCCAGCCAACACCACCACCACTTGCTAATCATCCGTGACAGCCCAGCACCCAGACTGCAGTTCCTCGGGAGGAGCCCCGGGACATATATGTCGACCCTCCTTCTATGCCACCTCCTCCTACTGCACCGTCTACTTCTGTTGTGCCTGCATCTGCGGCCGGCCCTTCTGTCCCCGTTGTCCCAGCCCTAGGGTCTACTTATGAGCCTTCCGAGCTACACCCTCTGATTCCCCGGCATCGGGCAATTTGGAGGATGACTGCTCGTAAGAGCACACCGGCTCCTGCCAGGGTATCCTTTTCTGCTCCCCTCATTATCCTCTCGTCTGACGATGAGGAGATGGAGGAGGAGGCGGAAGAGAAAGTGCCCAAGTATGTTCCAGAGGACGTTCTTGAGGTAGCCCCTGCCACCCCGTGGTGGTTGAGGACTGACAAGGAGGCACTGCGGTACGTGGAGCAGATCATGAGCGGTTATAAAATGCAGGCCTTGGAGGATGAGGATGAGGAGGAGGAGGCCATGGAGGAGGACGAGGAGGAGGAGGACCTTGAGGAGTATTACTCTGATGACTAGTGTAGTGTCAGTGTTTGGCTAGTCTCTAGTGTCTTCCCAGTGTCTGTATTTTTACTATGTACCCCTTCCCCCTTTCTGTTGTGGAGCCGCGTCTCCTGTAGTACAGGTTAAGCTTGCCTTTATGTTATTTTGTTTTCTCCAGTAGTCCAGTGTTGAAACTACTATGTGTACCTATGTATTTTGAGAGATGTTCTATCTTTTAGTATTGATTATGATTATGCGTATTGTCCGTGTGGTGTAAGTATACATGCATGGTTTTCGAACTTGAGTATAAAAGAAAGGAAAAAGAAAACCCATATTTTCGGTAAGCTCTATTTATATGTTTTCCGATTATAAATTTATGGTCTTGTGTTGAATAATCATGACCCCTAAAGTGGGGTGTTACATGGCGTCAATATCCATTCCTTTTCCTGAAATTTCAAGGTGGTCCGGATCAGGATCATATCATCGGAACCCCACAATGGAATGGCAAATCCGAAAGGAGGAATCGCACCTTGTTGGACATGGTATGATCGATGATGAGTGATTCAGATCTTTCAGACTATTTCTGGGGTTACGCATTGCTTGCAGCAACATTCACAATTAATTGTGTTCTATCTGAGGTGGTAGAACAAACACCACATGAGATGTGGAAGGGGCGAAAACCTAGTTTATCTTTTATGAAGATTTGGGGCTGTCATGTCTATGTCAAACGTTTAATCACAGATAAACTTTAACTCAAATCAGATAAATGTACTTTTGTGGGGGTATCCCAAAGAAGCGAAAGGATACTATTTCTATAACCCCTCTGATGACAAAGTATTTGTCGTAGGGATTGGAGCGTTCTTTGAGAAGGAATACATCTCTAAAGTAGACAGTGGGAGAATAGTAGAACTTGGAGAAATCCAAGCACCACAGAGTACTGACTCGCCTGTAACGGAACAAGAACCGAATCCACAAGATGTTGTGGTTCAAGTACCAGTTCAAGTAAAACAAGAACCGCGTAGGTGAAACAAACCATATACACAACCTGAGAGATTTGGACTTCTCCTAACTCAAGAAGGTGATGTACTACTCATGGATCAAGATGAGCCTGTCACCTACCAGGAGGCCATAGTTGGACCTTGGTGGAGCCACCCGAAGCGGTAAAACCCATAGGGTGCAAGTGGGTCTTCAAAAAGAAGATTGACATGGATGGAAAGGTTAGTACCTTCAAAGCGTGACTGGTTGCGAAAGGTTTCAAGCAAGTTCATGGTGTAGACTATGATGAAACTTTCTCTCTAGTTGCAATGATTAAATCTGTTCGGATCCTACTTGCTATTGCTGCATACCATGATTATGAAATCTGGTAGATGGACGTCAAAACTGCATTCCTTAACAGGAATCTCCTCGAGGATGTGTACATGACACGGCCTGAGGGTTTTGTCAATTCAAAGGATGCTGGAAAGGTGTGCAAATTGCAGAGATCCATCTATGGACTCAAGCAAGCATCCAGAAGCTGGAATCTTCATTTTGATGAAGCTGTAAGATAGTTTGGATTCATTAAGAATGAAGATGAACCTTGTGTGCTCAAGAAGGTTATTGGGAGCATGATTGCTTTTCTCGTATTGTATGTGGATGACATACTACTCATCGGAAACGATATTCCTACACTACAAAATGTAAAGACATGGTTGGGGAATTCATTCTTGGTGAAGGACTTAGGCGAAGCTTCCTATGTATTGGGAATCAGGATCTATAGGGATAGATCGCTGAAATTATTAGGCCTTAGTCAAGATACATATATTGCCAAAGTGCTTAGGCGCTTCAGTATGCATGATTCCAAGAAGGGTCTCTTGCCTATGTCATATGGCATATACTTGTCCAAGGGACAATGCCCTACTACATCTGATGAGAGGGAACGCATGAATAAGATTCCATATGCTTCGACAATTGGATCTATCATGAATGTTATGATATGTACTAGACCAGATGTCTCGTATGCCTTGAGCATGACGAGCAGGTACCAATCTGATCCTGGTGAGAGTCACTGGACAGCAGTCAAGAATATCCTCAAGTACTTGAGAAGAACTAAGGATACATTCTTGGTCTATGGAGGTGAGGAAGAGCTCATTGTAAAAGGTTACATTGACGCTAGCTTCCAAACTGATAAGGATGATTCCAGATCGCAAACAGGATTCGTGTTTTCCCTTAATGGAGGCGCTGTGAGCTGAAGAGCTCAAAGCAGGAGACAGTTGCCGATTCTACAACAGAGACTGAGTATATTGCTGCATCCAATGCAGCAAAGGAGGCTGTTTGGATCAAGAAGATCATTTTTGAACTTGGTATTGTTCCTAGCATTGCGGACCCGATTGACCTCTATTGCGATAACAATGGAGCAATCGCGCAAGCCAAGGAACCCAGATCTCACCAACGATTCAAACACATACTCAGGCATTTTCATCTCATTCGGGAGATCATCGATAGAGAAGATGTGAAGATATGCAGAGTTGATACACTAGTGCTAGTGGGAGATTATTGGTGTAAGCCCTAGTGGCCAATATATATTTATTGGATTTATATATTTTATCATGACTTTATTTTACATTTTATATATATGAGGCATTTATTTATTATGTTATATTTGATGATCATATTTATAGCATAATAAAGTTCTTAGAATAGGTAGTTCATTTAATGGAACATCAAGTATGGCTTGACCGTGAGATGCAATTAAATTATGGAACACTATTCTTAAATATCCATAGTCAAGTATTATTATTAATAAGGACAATAATAATACATTGAGACTATTATGTGAGTGTACTAATGACCACATCTCACGGGTTAATCAAATCCCGAATGATTCTTGACTCTGGTTCCGGTTTCGTCCGCGTCACCTAAAACAATCAAATACAATTCAATTCTCAACAACAATTAACACAAGAAAACAATATCAAAACATAAATTTTCTCCTCCTAAAAGGTCCAAGGTTCGGCCACAAAAGGTAAAAAGGGTTAGGGATCACATTTGGTTCCAAACTTTTGGATGGTTGGTTCATGAGCTTAATTGGTTAACACTAATACAAGTCCTAATACCCAAAATTTTGAAACAAAACTCAAGGTTCTACTCATTGAAGGTCTCGGCCATAAAGAGAAAAACATGGCTAGGGATTGATTTGGTTTTCCATCACTTGGATTCAAAGACAATAGGAAAGGTAAGGATGGAATCAAGAGTTAGAAATCAAAAATTGAACAAAATCACGATTCATTCATCTTCCTAGGGTTCAGCCACTTTTAGAAGAATAGGCTAGGATGAGAGTTTGATCATATGCTCTTGGGTTTAGGTAGAGGATGATGAAGCTATCTCAATGAAATTGGTTTCCCATTAAAAGGATTTTTTCTACAATTTCCTATGAATCTTTGAAGTTTTGGATCATAAACTTGAAAACTATGAAATCAAGATATCAAACTTGAGATAGGAAGAGATTCATGAAGCTTAGAGATCATAGAAGTGATCTTACATAAAGAATGATGAAGATTGATCAAGGATTCAAGCTTTTCTCTTAAGGATTCAAGTTTTTCTCTAAGGAAAAATGGAGTTTTCTCTCAAGGAAGAAGATGAAGTCTTGGAGGCTCACTCTTGCTGGTTTGGGGCGTGAATGAGGGGGCTGACCAGCCCTTAAAACAACTCACTTAAGGGCATTTTGGTCTTTTCCTTCAAGGACCAAAATGTCATTAAAGAAAATGTTAGGGGTATTTTGGTCATATGGCGTCCAGATATTTTTGAACGTCATGACGACTCTGGCATGCTCTCCCAAGTGATTTGACATGATGTGGCATCAAGATTATCCGTTAGTGGGTTCCGATGAGTCCGTATGCGCCTCCGTTCGTCACCCGATTGAGGATTTCGCTCGAAAAAAAGGTCAGGAAGTGATTTTTTTGAAATTTAACCAAAACGTAGAAAATCAAATTCTAAGACTTATTGTCTCGTTCTCGGGTCAATTTGAGGTCTCTGGAGCAGTAAAACCCTACTGACAGTGTAAAAACGCAGACCAAGCTCCGTTTGAGTTTTTGGCTCAAAATTTAATCGTAGCTTCATGCAATAGTGTTGAGCATGAATATGGTCTCGATTTATTTTATTTCATTTTCTAAGACCTCGAATAAAATATAAACTTACTTATCCTACTTAATGATATATAAAAGCAAAGAAAGAAAACAGGGTGTTACATTACTACCCCTCTAGAAAAAAATTTTCGTCCCTGAAATTACGTACCTTGAAAAAGATTAGGGGTACTATAATTTCATCTTGTCCTTGAGCTCCCATGTTGCGTCTCTAGTTGCTTCATTCCAAACAATCTTGACCAAGGGAACTTGTTTTCCCTTGAGTTGCTTGATCCTCTTATCAACGATTCGCACAACCGATGTTTCATAAGACATGTTTTCTCGTAATTGTACTATATTAGGTCTGCTTACATAGGACGAATCAGGAATATACTTTCTAAGCTGTGAGACATGGAAAACATTATGAATGTTGGATAGAAAAGGTGGTAAGGCAATCTGGTATGCTACTGGACCAATACCTCGAAGAATTTGGTAGGATCCAATGAATTTGGGAGTGAGCTTTCTGGACTTCATAGCTCTACCTACCCTAGTCGTAGGTGTGACTCTCAAGAACACGTGTTCACCTTCTTGAAACTCGAGGGTTCATCGTCGTTTATCTGAGTAGCTCTTTTGTATGCTCTGTGCTATCCTCATCTTTTTGCGGATTTGCTTAATCTTTTCCGTTGTTTGTTGCACAAGTTCGGGGCCTATAATCACATTTTCTCCATCCTGGTACCAACACAACGGTGTCTGGCACTTTCGTCCATACAAGGCCTCATAGGGTGCCATCCCTATGCTAGAATGATAGCTGTTGTTGTAGGTGAATTCGATAAGAGGCAAAAGATCATCCCAACTTCCACCATGGTCTAGAACACAAGCCCTCAACAGATCTTCCAAAGATTGTATTGTTCTCTCTGTCTGTCCATCAATTTGAGGGTGATAAGTTGAACTCAGCTTCAGCCTTGTTCCTAAAGCTTGATGTAGACTTTGCCAAAAGCGTGATGTAAACTTTGGGTCTCTATCAGAGACTATGCTTGACGGCACTCCATGTAGTCTGATTACTTCTCTGAAATGCAGCTTAGTTAACTTCTCCACAGAGTAGTTGATCTTAACAGGTAAGAAGTGTGCTGACTTCGTCAACCTATCAACGATCACCCAAATTGAATCAAAACTCTTAGAAGTTCTCGGTAATCCTACCACATTCATTGAGATGCTCTCCCATTTCCATTAAAGTACATCCAAGGATTGAAGCATTCCTCTAGGTCGTTGATGTTCTACCTTTGCTTCCTGACAGGTCAATCATGATTCTACATACTCAGCCACTTGCTTCTTCATTCTCGGCCACCAAAACTTCTGTTTCAGATCTTGGTACATTTTGGTTGATCCAGGGTGAATGCTCAGCTTGCTCTTGTGTCCTTCTTCCAGGTCATTTTCCTCATCTCTGGGTTGCTAGGTAAAAAACTCGTCCATTTCATCTCAAGATGCCATCAGTTCCCAAGCTGAACTCTGCAGCCTTTTCCTGTCCAAGTAACTCCTTTTTCTCTTATAGGTACTCATCAGTTGCTTGCTATTTGCGGATTGTTTCCATCAGTCCACTAGATACCTTGATCATTCCCAAGCTAATCTTCTCGTGGTTCACTTCCACAACTAGATTGAGATCACGAAACTATTCTATCAATTCTAACTCCTTAACCATCATTGCAGAGATGTGCAGGGTCTTTTGACTCAGAGCTTCTGCAACGACATTTGCTTTCCCAGGGTGATATAGCAAAGTGTAGTCGTAGTCCATAAGAAATTCCATCCAACGTCTCTGCCTCATGTTAAGTTCCTTCTGGTCGAACAGGTACTTCAAACTCTTGTGGTCACTGAAGACATCGAACTTGGATCCATACAAGTAATGTCTCCAGATCTTCAGGGCAAACACCACAGCAACTAACTCAAGGTCGTGCATCGGGTAATTCCTTTCATGAGTTTTCAACTGACGTGGTCGAACAGGTACTTCAAACTCTTGTGGTCACTGAAGACATCGAACTTGGATCCATACAAGTAATGTCTCCAGATCTTCAGGGCAAACACCACAGCAACTAACTCAAGGTCGTGCATCGGGTAATTCCTTTCATGAGTTTTCAACTGACGTGAAGCATACGCTACAACCTTCCGATGTTGCATAAGTACACATCCTAATCCTTGATGTGAAGCATCACAGTACACTTCATAGGGTTCGTCTGGTTTAGGTAACACTAACACTGGTGAGGTTGTCAGAAGTTCCTTCATCGTCTGAAAACTTTCCTCACATTTTTCAGTCCACGTAAACGGTTGGTCCTTCCTCGTAAGTTGAGTCAACGGCGCAACAATCTTTGAAAATCCTTCGATGAATCTTATGTAATAACCAGCCAGTCCAACGAAATTGCGGATTTATGTCACGGTCTTGGGTCTCTCTCACAGAAGTACTGCCTCCACTTTCATAGGGTCAACGGCAATCCCTTCCTTCGTAATCACGTGCCCCAAGAATTTGACTTCATCCAGCCAAAATTCGCATTTGGGAAGCTATGCATACAACTTCTCCTTTTGAAGGATCTGTAAAACTTGTCGTAAATGTTCCTCATGCTCCTCGGGATTCTTCGAGTAGATAATTATATAGTTTATGAACACGACAACGAACTTATCTAGAAAGGGACGGAAAATCCGGTTCATGTAGTCCATGAAGATAGCAGGCACGTTCGTCACTCCAAAAGGCATCATGAGTTACTCATAGTGACCATAACGAGTCCTGAATGCAGTCTTAGGTACATCCTCGTTCTTTACACTAATCTGGTGATAACCGAATCTCAGGTCAATCTTTGAAAAGACAGCGGCTCCTTAAAGTTGATCCATCAAATCATCTATGTGTTGTAGAGGATACTTGTTCTTGATCGTTATCTTATTGAGTTGACGGTAATCCCTTCAGAGTCTTGAACTCCTGTCCATCTTTTTCACCAATAACATCGGTGCTCCCCACGGGGACACACTTGGCCTCACAAACCGCTTGGACATCAGGTCCTCTAGTTGAGTCTTTAGCTCGGCTAACTCCATAGGTGACATTCTATATGGAGCTATAGAAATCGAACCGGATCCTGGAACTAAGTCGATCGCAAACTCGATGTCTCTCACAGGTGGCAAACCTGGAACGTCCTCGGGAAAAACTTCCGGAAAATCTTTCACAACCGGCACATCGCTCAAGACAATGTTTGAGACGACCTGCCGTCCCATCAGTAGAACCTAAGATATTAACTAATCTTAATCGCATAATAAACGTTAGCGCGCCTTATTAAAACGAAGCGAAGCGGAAAATTTAGCGCGGAAGCAAACAAATACACGGCACGCAACGCTTCAGAGTACACAACTTAAAATATAAAGAAATATATCACATACAGTATTGCCCCATCAGTAGGGCTACAGTAATACAGTAATACATACGAGTATACTCTTACAAACCAAAATAAAAGTATGAAAGGTAGGCCGAGAGATAGCTCTCCGACTAATCACGATCATTGCCCAACCTCTCGAGGCTAGGGTCCGCAGCACGTCCTCCAGCGTCAGGCTCGTAAGGAATGCCGTCCAGCTCTTCAGCAACTGGTTCCTCCTCGGGGTCTTCCCATAAAATAAGAGCAATACATACAGAAAAATAGCGGGAGATAAGAAACATATATCATCAATATGGGAGAGGGGCATCAGTACAGCATATATATAAACATCACACAACACAGATAACATATATAACACAATCTCTTCCATCTCTTAAGTCACCAATCACAATCATCTCAAACATCGTTCTCTCATATAAGCCTATGGGAGGGATACTAATCCCTATGTATATGCTGTCTTCCCTATATGCATGTCGGCCGATACATCACGTCCCCAATTGGACATCCCCGTCGGGATCACATCACATCACATCACATCATATCCCGCCTCGGGATTTTACGTAACGTCCCCAATTGGACATCCCCCTTTGGGACCAAATGCTGTGGTATGAAATGTTATGAAAATGCAACAAACATCCATTGCAGGTTGATATCGGAACCTCACGCCTAAACACTCGTCCACGACCACGACACATCGCATCACATCAACGTCAACATCAATCATCACATCAACATCACATCATCATCAACATCACATCGGCATCAGCATCACGACGCCTTGCGTCTACGAGCCACAGCTCCACGATCGAGACCACAACGATATCAACCCGAACAACATCAACACTCACCATACTCTCATCAACACTCAGCCAATCAAATCACAATATCATCACAATAGTAATTCTACCAGTACAGCTATCATCATAAAGTCAAACAACAATTCATCACGTAGGCAGTTCAACAAAATAAAACCAACATATAATCAAATAACCAATTCGACACATCAACTGCAATAAATCATAAATGTCATATCATCAACTTAGTGGTGATAGCCCAAAAGTACCTACACCCAGGGTCCAGGCACTTTATCCAGGGCTCAACCTCTAGTAGGGTTTTAGGGTTTCCCTACACAGATATATATACTCTATACTAGCTTGCCTTCCCGACGATATGAGTTCTTTCTCCCCACCTTAGTAAAGCTTTCGAGAGATTCCGAACGCGGCTCCGCAACAGTCAATCGGGTGCGCGGTTGGAAGTTCGAGTCCTGTCCGATTCTATACCACAAAACACAACCACAAATTCATATAATTAAATCATAAGTTCCCTGTATTTTTTGTATAGGTTGAAATGAAGACGATTTAAGAAAGAAAGTAAAGCTGTCAGAATTCCGCTAAGCGATTTTATTTCGCTAAGCGAAATTTGAAAGGAAGTAAAGCTGTCAGAATTCCGCTAAGCGAGTTTATTTCGCTAAGCGAAATTTCTCCAGAATGTAAAAACCCATTTTCTCCAAAATATACATCCATTCAGCCTCTTTAAGAAAAATAGGCTAGAAAGCTTATTTGATTTCAATCTCTTGGATTATGATAGTAGGGGATGATACTAGCTCATAGGAATTGGTTTGGTCTCAAAATGATTTTTCTACAATTTAAAGGGAGAAAATAAATATTGAGAGCTCAAGGATGAAATCTATACCTTCTAGGTTGTAGAGGAGGATGAGAGGAGCAACTTTGCTTCACAAACTTGCTTGAAAAAGCTTGAGGAAGCTTGAGGAAAAAGAGGTTGAAAATGGAGGAAGAAGAAGGAAGAAGAAAGAAGAAGAAGGAAGAAGAAGAAGAAAGAAGAAGAGAGAAGCAGGAGAACAGCAGCTGCCCACGTGAAATGAGGGGGAGAAAAAGGTGAAATGGGGTATTAAAATAGGTGATTTAAGGTTTAAGAAAGGTAAAAGTAATAGTGGGTAATTAGTAAAAACTAACCAAGGGCAATTTGGTCAATTCACGTCCCGATAAATTTGAAAATACTCACCACATTTGTAGGAGTCCCAAAATGATTTAACATAGCCCTGGTATGAAAATCATTGGCTCAAGGTTCTCGAAAAACCCTAAGACAACTCGAATCGTCTCCCCGATCGATTTTCGGTCCGAATATAAAATATTATTTATATTTTTGGACGTCAGGACACATTTTAGCAAAAAGGTAGAGGATTGAATTTTAAGACTAATGGTTTTGACCGTTACTCAAAATGAGGCCATGATAGTAGAAAAACACTATCATCCAAAAAAACATAGATCGGGCTCCGTTTGAGTTTTCGGCCCAAAACTTAACCATAGCCTCCTACGATAGCGTAGAGCGTGACTATGACATCGGAATAATTTATTTAATTTTCTAGATAAAATACAATTACTTAAATACTAGTTAAATAAAAAGATTAAGAAAATCGGGGTGTTACAACGTTCCTCTCGATTTCTAAACAGGATAGAAACATGTATCCATGAGCTCCTTCTTTCAAAGAAGCTCTTACTTGGTTGGCAGTTAAAAATCCAGAAATCTCAGGGTCAGGAAAGACTAAGGTTCTATGTGTACAGTCTAAAAGGATATGGTTGGAAAATAACCAATCCATGCCTAGGATCACATCCAATTGAGTCAAAGGCAAACATATTAAGTCAACAAGAAAGTTCCTATCATGAACAATAATAAGACAATTCAAACATATTGTATTTACAGTAATAGGTTTAGCAGTTGGAGTAGTGACAATCAAATCAAAAGACAGCGAAGAAACAGGCAAGTCTAACAGTCTCACACAATTCAAGGAGATAAACGAATGTGTCGCACCCAAATCAAATAGTACAGTTAGGAGATTACCAGCTATGATGCAACTACCTTGTATGAGATCATCAGATTTGGAAGCATCGGCGCCACTCATGGTATAAACCCTTCCCCTCGCCGTTGGTCTAGCAGTTCTTACATTGTTGACAGTCGGCTCGGGTTTTGGAGTAGGGCAATCCCTCGCGAAGTGTCCTATCTTCCCGCATTGGAAACATAGAACTCCTTTCAACTCGCAGTTATCAGTTGGGTGTCCTTGTTTCCCACACTTGAAACATCTCTCAACTTGCCCCTGATTCTGGTCGTTTCCACTTCTTCCACCGTAACCAGAAGCGACAGGACGATAGGATTGTTGTTTCTGACCATTCCCTTGAGGTTGGAAATTCGGCTTCTTCTGGGACTCCTTCCCTTTCTGGCTCTGGTATTGGCTTGGGTTCCTGGACCTAGACGGTCCTCCCGCAGTACTCTTGTTCTCCCTTCCTCTTCTCATCTTTTCGAATTTTCTGCACTTCTCCACCAAGGCTTGAAAGTTACGGATTTCCAGTGGTAACACTGACTCCTTGATCTCGAAGCGCAGACGTCCTTCAAACCTCTCGCATTTCCAGTCTTCGTCGGGTTAGGCTTGGAAAAAGCGGAAATACTTGGCGAGTGATTCAAAGTTTGCCGCGTATTCCCCAACATTCATGTCCCTGTGCTGCAGCCTCAGCAACTCCTGCTCTTTCTCGGTCCTAGCACTTTGGGGAAAGTACTTGTCTAGAAACTTAGTGTGAAATACCCCCCAAGTGATCTGTTGGTTGTTGGCTTCCAGTAGTTGTCTGGTTCCTCCCAACCAATACTTTACATCACCCAGCAACAAGAATGTGGCATAGTCCACCTTCACTCCCTCGGGGCAGTGCAGAACAGCAAATATCTTCTCTATCTCTTGCAGCCACAAGTCAGCCTTTTCCGGGTCACAGTCCCCATGAAACTGCGGAGGATCATGATGCCGGAAGTCGACTAACCCTCTGGCATCAGCAGCAAGATTGGCTCTTTGTTGATTCTGTTGGTTCTGTTGAGCCATCTTAGCTGTCTGTTGAGCAACAGAAGCCGCCATATCGGCCATGGCCTGGATAGCCCGATTAATGTTGTTGTCATCAGCATTGTTGTCAACAGTGCCGCGACCTCCACTACGACCACCTCTAAGATTCATGTTTCCCTACAAGGCAAACCGATCATATCTTAATAAGGAAACATAAGCTCATGTGTCACGCACTAGTGTGCTAAGTAATGGTGTGTCACAGTGCTAGTGTGTCAACACACATTGCTTCAACAGAGAAACAATTCAAACAAAGTTCAAACAGAGATCACAGAACACAAACACAACAAACCTATACCCCAAGGATTTCCGAAAGACTCGACCAGCTCTGATACCACTAATGTAACACCCACCTCGGGTGCTACGTACTCGAACACGATTGTGGAAAACATCAATAAAATAAAACGCTGGTTGCTTTCGGAAAATACTTTAATTATGTAACTAGGTTCGAAAACGCGGGTCTAAAAATTTTCTGCATGCATTGGCAATCCAAACTCAAGACAAAGAAATAAATTGTAAAACATACATCAACATTTCAAATTCATACTAATATAATCATGACATAAATTCAGGTCTAAAATATCCTATTATAGACTCAAGACATAAGTTCAATATACGTGCAGCAAATAATATAAGACTGCTTCAAAATAAAAGACTCCTATGCTGGTCGGGCTAAAAGTAGCCATTGGGATACAACCCCAAAGTCCGCTCCAATTCCTAGAGGAATTCGGAGGGATCCTCTGTTCAGCTCCTTCAAAAATCTCTGTCATCCGAGTCCTCACGTGTCCGCGGGGACCTATGATCAACATCTGTACATGTGTTCCAAAAACACAATAGGATGTCCAACATGTACAGGCAAAGGTGAGATACTCATTGCATAAGTTTATCATGATAGCCGCACAAGCGACAAACAGCATAAACATCCACAGATAAATATAGTTATAAAAACAGTTATTTAATAACACAATATCTCAAACACTATCATGAGTTATAATAATGCATGAGACTCCAATATCGTCTTTCGAATTCATGTACTCCAGAGATTCTTACTTCCCTTCTTCGAGCGATAGGCCGCAATAACACCCGTAATACAATTGTTCTCATGAGTCGGCCTCTCAATTTTGGTCCGAACTCCAATTATTCCAGGGTACCACGTCATAACCATATCCTGAATAGCCCAGTCTCTGATTTAGTTCATTCGTGTATGGCAACCGATTTACCACGGCACGAGGTTGCTACGCCACCGGCCACTTGTGGAGTTTCGAACAGAGAATGTCCCTATAGACCTAGTGGTCTTAAATGGCTCAATTCTCAACTACGTAAGTTGTAGCTCGTTTTCAAATGGCACGTCTGTCGGTTCATGCATGTACACAGAAAGTTTTCTGTTTTCTTTTTCATTCATTCTTTCATTTGTTGAGGCATAAAGCTCACGACTCATTTTAAAGGACATTAAACCCATTCAAATCGAAACACAAGACGCGAAGTGCGAGTGCTCAATCCACAAAACACTAGTCTGACGTCTCGGTCACTAGGTTTGTGTTCGTCTCAAAAGATTGATCGTTTTTCCTTCTGTCTTATTTTCTCAAAACAACTTTGGAAGACAAAACTCAATTTCATTTTCTTGAACTAAAATGTTTCTTTTCCAAAGAAAAAATTTCCGGGAAAACACTTTTTCGTAAACCAAACCGTTTTCTAAAGGTTCTTTTTCTTTGAAAACGTTTTTCAAAAAGGAAAACACTTTGCATTGACTTTTCCTTAAAAGTATTTTTTCTTTTAGAAAGAAACTAACTTTTCAAAAAGGAAAGCTACTTTTTCTTGATAAAACAACAAGTTTTCCCAAAAATACCTTTTTGATTTCAAAACTCGATTTTCAAAACTTCAATTTCGGTTTTCGATTATTTTAATTATTTGTCGAGTCATAGCCAGTCCTATGATCTTTACCAATCTATATAGGCATCAATGCCATAAATCATGATCAAGTATACAAGTATGTTTCATTAAGTAAAACAACTTCATATCTCATTCAAAACATATCTCCAATCAAAACTTCCACATCAGATATATCAATCAAACACCATGAAACTACCAAACTCAAATGAAATACCTCCCTTTACCTCTCTAAGTTGCTCAATCAAATCCCGAACGATTCTCGGCTCCGGTTCCGGTTTCGTCCGCGTCGCCTAAAACAATCAAAAACAATTCAATTCTCAACAACTATCAACACAAGAAAAACAACATCAAAACATAAATTTTCTCCTCCTAGAAGGTCCAAGGTTCGGCCACAAAGATTAAAAAGGGTTAGGGATCACATTTGGTTCCAAACTTTTGGATGGTTGGTTCATGAGCTTGGTTAACACTAATACAAGTCCTAACCCAAAAATTTGAAACAAAAATCAAGGTTCTACTCATTGAAGGTCTCGGCCATATAGAGAAAAGCATGGCTAGGGATTGATTTGGTTTTCCAACACTTGGATTCAAAGACAATAGGAAAGGTAAGGATGGAATCAAGATTTAGAAATGAAAAATTGAACAAAATCACCATTCATTCATCTTCCTAGGGTTCGGCCACTTTTAGAAGAATAGGCTAGGATGAGAGTTTCATCCTATGCTCTTGGGTTTAGGTAGAGGATGATGAAGCTAGCTCAAAGAAATTGGTTTCCCATTAAAACGATATTTCTACAATTTCCTATGAATTTTTGAAGTTTTGGATCCTAAACTTGAAAACTATGAAATCAAGATTTCAAACTTTATATAAGAAGAGATTCATGAAGCTTAGAGATCATAGAAGTGATCTTACCTAAAGAATGATGAAGATTGATCAAGGATTCAAGCTTTTCTCTTAAATATTCAAGTTTTTCTCTAAGGAAAAATGGAGTTTTCTCTCAAAGAAGAAGATGAAGTCTTGGAGGCTCACTCTTGCTGGTTTGGGGCGTGAATGAGGGGGCTGACCAGCCCTTAAAACAACTCACTTAAGGGCATTTTGGTCTTTTCCTTCAAGGACCAAAATGTCATTAAAGAAAAGGTTAGGGGTATTTTGGTCATTTCGCATCCAGATATTTCCGAACATCATGACGACTCTGGCATGCTCTCCCAAGTGATTTGACATGATGTGGCACCAAGATTATCCGTTAGCGGGTCCCGATGAGTCCGTATACGACTCCGTTAGTCACGCGATTGAGGATTTCGCTCGAAAAAAAAGGTCAGTAAGTGATTTTTTTGAAATTTAACCAAAACGTAGAGAATCAAATTCTAAGACTTACTGTCTCATTCTCGGGTCAATTTGAGGTCTCTGGAGCAGTAAAACCCTACTGACAGTGTAAAAACGCAGACCGGGCTCCGCTTGAGTTTTCGGCTCAAAATTTAATAGTAGCTTCGAACGATAGTGTTGAGCATGAATATGGTCTTGGTTTATTTTATTTCGTTTTCTAAGACCTCGAATAAAATATAAACTTACTTATCCTACTTAATGATATATAAAAGCAATGAAAGAAAACGGGGTGTTACACGGCACGCTCAAGCGTGGGAAGGGAGCACGGCCTAGCGTGACAACGCTCAAGCATTGGTAACGTTGAACGCTCAAGCGTTCTGAGTGCGTTTGCCAGCTGATGTGCTTTTTGACGCGTGTGCTACACTTGTAAGATCAGGGTCAAGGTGGAGCGGACAGGATTCCTTGCTCAAGCGTGGAGAGGACCTCACGCTCAAGCATGGGCACGCTTAAGTGGGGAGATCCTGAACGCTAAAGTTTTATCAGCAGGATCCCTCAAGTGGAGGTTTTCACTTCCCTCTACACTTGATCAACTCTCCATTGTTGAGCTCGAAGTGCAGAGAGTTCTAGAGAGAGGTCAGAGCGTTTTAGAGAGAGAAAGCTTGTTTCGAGGCGATTGAAGTACCAGAACGCGATTCCGACTACACGGTTGTGATCGGGGCGAAGCCTTCTACGATTTTGACGGATTACTTTCTCGATTCGCCATAAGGCTAAGTACGCGCTCGTGATTTCCTGCAAGTTGGAGCTTGAGGCTGCGGCTAGGGAGGAGCTTCGACGCTCTTCCGGAGCTGTTCTTTGTGTTCGTGGTTGCAGGAGAGGAGCAAGCCGGTGATCGCGTGGATTTGCGTGTCAACTGTTCAGGTGGGGAGAAAGAGTACTGCTACCGTCGAGAAGGCAACCCTAACCCTACTAGTGTTTGAGCCCCGATAAAGTACCTAAACCCTAGGTTTAGCTTACTTTGGGCTACCGCCATTAAGTTTGGAAACCCTAGGCTAGTAAACTGTTGATTGAGGATGTTTTCGTTTCGTATGACTGTATGCTGCTGATTGTAGTTATTGCTATCTGTCTAAGTGCCTATATGCTACTTGGTATATTTGATATGCTGCTATGTGCTATTGTCGATATTATTGATACTGTTATTATGTTGTATGATGTGAAGTGAGCGTTGTGGTGGAATGCTGTAGAGTTAAGTTTGGCTGTGTGCCGTGTTGTTGTTGGGTTAATATCGTGATTGTTTGAGCTGTGGCTCGTGGATGCGAGGTGTCGAGGCTATGGCCGTGTGGATGCAGTGGCATCGTGATGTTTCTAATTGAGAGTTTAGGCGTGAGATCTGGTATCAAGCCCGTTGAGGATGTTTGTTGCATATAATCACCAGCTGCCAAGTGGCGAGGCCGTATGACAGGTAGTATGGGCTGCCAGCGTCATACGAGGTTAGTTGTACTTGAGTGCAGGTACAGAAAGTAGATGGGGCGGTCAAGTGAGTGACCTTTGGGATGTTGCCGGTTAGTTTACAGTGACGGATGCGGTAGCCCCTATCCTGTCGTGATCCCCGATCCAATCCGGTTTGTCCAACTAATCCCAGAACTTTCCATTGTTCTAGGCTAATGTTCCGAGGCGACCGAGATACCCCGGTTTCGGTGTGGAAGGGGGATGCACTCTTATTAGTCACGGCATGCGGTTCGGTTTCTTGGACAAGCTAACCCCGCTCCGACACAAAACTTATTACGGTGTGGACTTGTTCAGGTGTGGAACCATTCCAGTGGGAACCAACTTTGTGAGTTTTCGGCCGACATGCTGCATGGGATTAGTATCCCGGTCTAGAGGATTGATCTGAGTGTGAGACTCACGGAGATGGATGCTTGTTGCATGCGTTGTCTTGAGAGACGTTTGTTGGGATGCAGTAACTGTCATATTTGTGATATCTGCTATATGCTACATGTTATATGTGTTTACTGCATTACTGTTTTTTTCTGATATTGTTATGCACAGTATTTCTTATCTCCCTATTGTTGTTTCTGTTGTTCTGTCTTTGGGTTCGCTTGAAGACGATGAGCCAGCCGAGGCACAGGATGAACCCGAGGCTTCACCCATTTATCATGGGGCCACCGTGGATGCCGGTGCTGGGCGACATTGAGATTGTCTATCATGACGAGAGGGGATGGCGGGTGAACCCCTTAACCTTTTTGGTGGTTTACACAGGACCCTTCAGTCTGATCTTTTGGAGCGGCATGCCGCCGTATGTGGATATCATTGGCCCCTACCACATGTACCAGTTTCTTCCTTTTCCTAGGATGTGGCGACCGCCAAGGTAGAGGGAGCAAGACTATATGTGGGTCGCACCCCAGTCTTCAGTTGTGTCGAGCAGGAGAGGCTACGTCTACCGAGGTCAGCCCTGGAGGACAGAGCGGTATCTGAGTACCTACCATAGGCGCATGATTGTGGTGTCCAGCTCTTCGTCAGAGTATGAGCCTTTGGTGCGGTACAGGCATACTCATGGCGAGGGTCAGGGTAGCTCAAGGCATCCTTACCACTGATGGTGAAGGCCTGCCAGTGCGTCCTAGGGAGTGAGCTGAGAGCTTTTTATGTACCTTTTAAGAGGGGACTGGTAGTGCTGGTGAGCTCCGAGATTTTTTCTTTGGATGTTGCTATATTTTCAGTTTTTCTTTCACAACTTGTATATGTATGTACAGTGCCCTGCTGTTAGGGCTACAGTTACGCATGTTATATATATATATATATATATATATATATATATATATATATATATATATATATATATATATATATATATATATATATATATCTTTTAGTTATGCTTTTGCGCTTTACTCTGATAGTTCTCCTATGCTGCCGTCATTGTTTTTTTGATTCTGCAATGTTGTTTGAATACCACGCTATCGCTTATATACGGCTAGGCATAGTTAATAATAATAGGAGCTTGGGACTAATGGGATTATCCTTCTTAGAGAGGAGGGTCGTGTCATTTTGGTGGTATCAGAGCAGTTCGATTCTAAATCGGACTATGAGGCCATGTTGTCAGAGCAATCGAGTCCGGTTAGGACCACGGACTGTGAAGGTAAGTGTACTAGCTTTAACGGTTGATAACTGAGTTGTATCAGCTGAGTCTGGGTTGGGTAGAATGTCTGATGCGCTAGTTATCGAAGTGTGATAACTGTTTTCATTCATAAGGCATATGATATGTTTAATTGTTAAGTGTTATTATATGTCTTATGAATTGGAACTGATAGCTCCTTTTTACAGGAATCTAGATGGCACGAGGAAGAGGTAGAAGGCCGGCTGCGACCGGAGGCAATGACAATAATAACAATGGTGACCACTTAGGGACATGATGTGGCGGTGACACTTCTGAAGCAATGCGGGTCATGCGGGATTTGGCTACCACAATGATGCAACAAACCCAGCAGACTGATCAATATAAGTAGAGGCAGGAAGAGGAAGAAGCCAGACAGGATCAGCTGCACACCGTAAGAGGAAATGAGACGGTGGACACCAGTCTCAATAATTTCATGAAGGGAAATCCTCCTCAATTCCACGGAGAATACAGCCCTGAAGCTGCAGAGATGTGGTTGCAAGAAATAGAGAAGGTGTTCATGGCCACACGCTGCAGAGAAGACCGAAAGGTTACATATGCTGCCATCATGCTGGTTGGAGTAGCAGAAGCTTGGTGGAGAACCAAGGCCAGACTGTTAGAGGCCGGAGGAAGAATGTTAACGTCGCAACTGTTCCGGGAGTGCTTTCTGGAGAAGTACTTCCCGAGGAGCATCAGGCAAGAGAAAGAGAAGGAGTTCCTGAGTCTGAAATAGGAACAACTGTCCGTTGGTGAGTACGCGATGAGGTTTGAGGCGCTACTCAAGTTCTCTCAATTTTATCAGATTGGTTGAGACCCGAGTTGAAGCGAGCGATGCTACCTCTAAGTATCAATTCTTTCCCCGAGATGGTGGAGAAGTGCACAATGGTGGAAGGACACGACCGAGCAGGGACTGTCTCACAACAAATGACAAGTGGTGGACCTGTTCGGAGCAACCAGAGAGGCAAAAGTGGCAAGTTCCAGTGGAGGGCGAGGCCGTATGATCGCCCAGCTCAGTTTAATGTCAACCACGGAGGGAGAAGCTCCTGTCAAGGGCAGCAGGAAATCAAGACCTGTTTCCGATGCGGGGGACCGCTTCTAGTCAAGAGTTACCCAAGGACCCAGCACATCAAGTGTTTCAACTGTAACCAGATGGGCCACTATGCATCAGATTGCAAGCCCGGAGTTAGTAGAAGGGCTCAGTTTCAACAGTAGAACGGTAGGGCTCAGAGTGACGGAGCAAGATCGGTAGTGGCAAGTCAATAGAGCAGGCCACAGACGACCAGAAGAGTGTTTGCTGTGAGGGTTTCTGAAGCCTCTCGAAGCCCTGACCTGATTCAAGGTAAATGCTTAGTCTCTGGTAAGCTTCTGTCGGTTTTATTTAATTCGGGGGCTACTCATTCTTTCATATCAATAGAGTGCATGGATCATTTAAGGTTGCATGTTTCTATATTGCCCTATGACTTGACTGTTTCAACACCTACTGGCGATTCTTTAACTACCCTATCTGTATGCCGTAAATGTCCTGTTACGGTAGAGAACCGTCAATTTTTTGTTGACCTTATCCGCTTGCCTATGCAACAGATATATGTAATCCTAGGCATGGACTAGCTTTCGGCCAACCATGTAATGTTAGACTGTTCGAACAAAACCCTCAATTTTTTCGAGCAATCTGGATTAACGCCTGCCGACGAGAGTATTCCAACGGGTGGACGATCGGACGAGTATGTGGTGCTGTTCTCTTTAGAAGCCAAGGAAACTCCTAGTGTTGAAGCTTTGCCTATCGTGTAAGAGTTTCCGGAAGTGTTTCCCGATGATGTTCCTCGACTGCCACCAGAGAGAGAGGTGGAGTTTGCTATAGATCTAGTACCGGGAACTGGGCCTTGAGCTGACAGTGTTACACCCTCGTTTTTGTAACTCTTTATGATCAACATTTAATTGTGATCGCTACCTTATGTTTGATATGAATTATATATATATGTCAATGTTTATATGATGGTTTATATCCATGGTTATGTTGTGGTAAAGTTTCTTTTGTCGTCAAGAGACGAAAAACCGATAAAAGTTCTGTTTTGATCGTTATCGGGGGTAATTTCTCGTTTTGCGTGCCGGAGGCCGGGAAATGGGGAATTAAGTGAGATGTAATGTTGAATTACATTATAAATTACCTTGTTGATTATTCCTAATGAAGAGAATTAGCTTTCTTAAAATCCAAAAATTTACCAAAAGTTGTAAAAACCAATTATCCATTTTTGGTAAAAATCCTAATTTCCTAATTCCTAACTAAATGAGAATGTAACTATTCTTGTTACATCTAGTCAAGGCCAATCGGCCATGATGCTTGGGGAAGATCCCAAAATCCTCCTTTTATCATATCCAAGAAAGTTATGACACTAACCATTAATGGAACAAGTATCTTAGCCATTTTTGGTTAATCTTGTCCTTAAGCCTTCCTTAAGCAACAACACGCTCATCAACTTGAATCTTGGCCCTCCATTCTCTATGACCAAAATTGAATGAGGATTTGGAGTCCACAACGAGGGGAAGCTTGGCCTTTAGGTGTCCAAGACACCAAAGTCACTATTCCATTCATTCTAACCTGTCACTTGAAAACACTAAAACTCCTAAGTTCTCTCTTCTTTCTCCTTTCTTCCTAGTTTAGGACAGACCTGGTACGTAGTCTTACTCACCTTATTTCATCATTCTAACTTCATATTCTTGTTTATCTCATTCATCTAAACAACTTTCCTCTTTGGAATTTCTTCATTTGAAGTTGTTTGCTTCAAGTTATTCAAGAATCATTCAAGAAGGTTCAAGCTTCTTGAACTTGATTTTGAGCCCTTGTTCATGAGTAAGTTTCTAACTTTGTTTCTTCTCTTTATTACTCTTGAGAACATCTTTATGTTATCATCCTTATGATGTTGAAAAATCATTGTGTTCTCATTGTTTTAGAAGTTGAAAAAAATCAAGTTTTGAACTTGTTTACTTCTCCTCTAGGTCACGGTTTTCCTAGTGGTTTTGGTGACCAAGTTTTCATTTTCTACTCTTCAAGGAAGCTTCACAAAGGTAATGGGGGAGTGAACCATATCACACCTTAAATGGTGGTGATAAAGGCCTCCTAATTTGTTGAAGGAAAACCCTAGATCTAGGGTTTCCTTATAAAGTTCTTTACTTTGTTGTCATATTAAATAATGTGGCAGTGTTGATATGATAATTATGTTTTTATGTGCTAGAAGAAAATTATTTTGGCATGGTGAAAAACTATTCTTAGGTCCAAAGATCTAAGGATAGGATTTTTGAATGATTTGGACTTGTTTATGTTCTAAGTTGTCTTGATAACATGCTTATATGTTGATGTGATTATTCTATGCTACTTTGGATGTTGTTGAATGGCTGTATTTTGGTGATATATGGGCATGTTTGATTCGGCCATATGATGTTGAGGAGGGAAGCCAAATCTTCTATGTTTAAGTGATGATAAAATGAACTTAATATGGTTCTAACAATGCAAATAAAACAAAGAAAAACCTATCATTTTTCCTATAGGGCATTCGGCCTTTATGAGGAAAATAGGATAGGACCTTAAAATTTTAATGCTAAGGGGTCTTATATGTTTATACTAAAGTATAGAAAGTATATAAATTGAAAAGGGTGTCCAAAGAAACCAAGTTTTGTTTCTAAAGAACCATGTGTTGTGAAATAAGGGTTTTTGGACTTCATGTAAGAACCATGTTAAGAATAGGTTGGTTTGATGTTGATCATCCACTTACTTTAATAAGTTGCTTTAAAGAAAAGTTTTTCAAAGATCCAAGAGTTCCATTATTAATCGAGATGGTTTTTAAAGAATTTTAGTTAGTAAGCCTGCCTTGAGAAGATAGGATTCTTACAAAACCTTTCTTTAAAAACAAGGAGTTTTACACTATCTACCTTTTAGAACTTTCCAAAAGTTATAAGTTATAGTTCATTTGAAAACAAAATAATGATTTCAAAAGAGAATTATGTTTTCTTCTCCACTAAGTAATCGAATTAAGGAAACTAACTCAAGGAGTTTTACACTAAAATGAGACACCTATGGACACTCGATTATAATTTTCAAACTATACTACATCAAAGAGATTTCATCAACTACTTTGACATAAGAATAGTACTAAGGGAATCTATAAGAACTCCATAATGGACTCATAAGATTCTAGTAAAAGACATATACTAATACCTAGTGGGCATGACAACCTTGTTCCACATCCTTGATGATTTAGATCATCTAACGACTCCATAATGTTTAATCACTAAGAGTTACTTATAAAGCATGAGTAATGTTCCTTTGCTAGACAAGTGAGAAGATTGATGAAGGGATTCCTTGTGGAACCCTAACCTCCATAATACATCTAGTGTATGGACTAATGTATTATAATACATGAACATCGTGTTACGAACGATGAAGTGGTACGTGATTGTAAGGAACGGAACTAAGGATGGGCGACTAATGGCAAGTCGTGTGAAAGTGGGTCCCGTAAAGGTATCCTATGGTTTATCAAGGGATAAACGAGGTGCTACAGTGATGAGGTAGTACGTGACTGTTTTGTGTGGTTTTCTTGACATGCATCTGCATCTGTGCATGAGTTTGGCGTGATGCCTAGGAGTTGAGATTACACCTTGGTGCAGGTGCGATAGTCTGAGGTGTCGATCATGAGGATCTTGGGGACATCGGGGGTTGGGGAAAACACATGTGGCCAGAGAGTAGCTCCTCTGTGTCGTGGATATCCATCGAAAAACACTGACATCCTGACTGAAACACCAGGCAAGTGACGATTTGGGTAAAGAACGTCTGGCGTGAGCCGTTATGATGGTTGCAATCATTTGGATGTGGCACTGTAGGCTGAGATAACGCAGACAATGTTCTCCCAATCACTCCCTCTTGTTATGTTTAGCTCCATGGAGTAGAGGTCGGAGTCATGTTGCATTGTGTCATTGCATACTTGAGTTGATCCTTGACCCATACACATGTGATTGATATATTGACTGTGATTCACATGTTAACAGTGATATATATATATATATATATACATTCACTGTGATGCCCTGCAATTTATTTATTATGTTGTGAAAGCCCATGCGCTATTATGCTGATTGGGTGCGTGTATGCGTGACTTTTATCACTGTTATTCTGGTTGTGCGATATGCGGAATCTCACCTCATTACTTTTGCTGTCATGCTGCTCGCGTGGTTTTCTTTCTACTATGGTGAGTAGATATGGCGAGTGATCCACCCTCTCGATTGACGTTGGACTTGACGCTTCACGATGGAGCGAATGCTTGGACTATCCATCTTGACGGACGTCGCACATACACGGGAGCAGTGAGTTTCACGAATATGAGAGAGTTGCCTTTCTCCATGACGAGCCTGACTGAGAGAGTTTGTATTGTACAGTTTAGTGGTGAGGGTAGCACAGGAGTAACCCAGCCACCACCGCCACCACCTGCTGATCATTCGCGACAGCCCTGTACCCAGACTGCAATTCATCGGGAAGAGCCCCAGGACATATATGTTGACCCTGCTTCTATGCCACCTCCACCTACTGCACCGTCTACTTCTGCTGTACCTGCATCTGTGACCGGCCCTTCTGTCCCTGTTGTCCCACCCCCAGGGCCTACTTATGAGCCTTCCGAGCTACACCCTCTAATTCCCCGCCATTGGGTGACTTGGAGGATGACTGCTCGTAAGAGCACACCGGCTCCTGCCAGGGTATCCTTTCTTCTCTTCTCATTATCCTCTCATTTGACGATGAGGAGATGGAGGAGGAGGAGGAAGAGGAAGTGCCCGAATATGTTCCGGAGGACGTTCTTGAGGTAGCCCCTGCCAGCCCGTGGTGGCTGAGGACTGACGAGGAGGCGCTGCGGTACGAGGAGCAGATCCTGAGCGGCTATGACATGCAGGCCTTGGAGGATGAGGATGAGGATGAGGAGTAAGAGGAGGAGGCCATGGAGGAGGACGAGGACCCTGAGGAGTATTACTGTGACGACTAGTGTACTGTCAGTGTTTGGGCAGTCTCTAGAGTCTTCCCAGTGTCTGTATACTTATTATGTACCCCCTTCCCTTTTATGTTTTGGAGCTGCGTCTCCTGTAGTATACGATAAGATGGTCTTTATGCTATTTTGCTTTTCCTTGTAGTTAGATGTTAAACTACTATGTGTATTATGAAAATTTGGCAGAAGTTCTACCTTTTAATATTGTTATGATAATGCATATTATCCTTGTTGTGTAAATATACGTGAAAGGAGCAGCTGTGTTTTCTAAGATCGATCTGCGATCTGGATACCATCAGATCCGGGTTAGGAAGGAGGATGTGCCAAAGACTGCTTTTCGGAGTCGGTATGGTCACTACGAGTACTTTGTTATGCCATTTGGTGTGACTAATGCTCCAGTTGTGTTCATGGACTATATGAACAGGATCTTTTGACCGTTCCTTGACAATTTTACTGGCGTATTCATTGATGACATCCTTGTATACTCTTCGAGTAGAGAGGAACCCCAAGAGCATCGAAGGGTGGTGTTGCAAGTGTTAAAGGACCGGTAGTTGTATGCTAAACTATCAAAGTGCGAGTTCTGGCTAGGGGAAGTTCAATTTCTAGGCCATGTGATCAGTAAGGATGGAATCGCAGTGAATCCTGCGAAAGTTGAGGCCGTAGTGAGTTGGGAAAGCTTTAAGTCTGTAAGCGAGGTGAGAAGCTTTCTTGGTTTAGCGGGTTACTGTCGAAGGTTTATCGAGGGATTCTCTAAGATTGCGTTACCTGTGACGCAGTTAACGAGAAAGGGGAAGACGTTTGAGTGGTCAGAGGCTTGCAAGCAAAGTTTCCAGGAGCTGAAGAGAAGACTGACCACATCACCTATGTTGGTGCTACCATATCCGTTAGAAAGATTTGATGTATACTGTGATGCATCTTATCAAGGCTTGGGATGTGTGTTCATGCAAGATAGAAAAGTGGTGGCGTATGCCTCTAGGCAATTGAGAGTACATGATTGGAACTACCCAACGCATGATCTGGAATTGACTGCGATAGTGTTTGCATTGAAGATATGGAAACACTATCTTTATGGTGCTAAATTCAACATGTTTAGCGACCGTAAGAGCCTAAAGTACCTGTTCGACCAGAGAGAGTTGAACATGTGGCAGCGAAGGTGGACGGAATTCATAAAGGACTATGAATTCGACCTGCAATACCATCCAGGTAAGGCGAATGTAGTGGCGGATGCACTCAGTAGGAAGTCCCTTCATGTATCTGCGATGATGGTAAAGGAGCTAGAGCTTTTAGAGGCGTTTAGAGATCTAAATCTGGAAGCGGAAATCGTCGAGGATAAGCTGAATCTGGGGATGGTTAAAGTAACTAGCGATTTCTTAAATCTATTGTGGAAGAAGCAAGCTGAGGATAAGTACCTCGAGAGCGTGAATTAGTTGATAGAGGAAGGTAAGACTTCGGAATTCATAAGAGGTACTGATGGTCTGCTTAGGTATGGTGGTTGGGTTTGTGTACTAGCGGATAGAGAAGTCATGGATATGATCTTGGAGGAAGCACACAAGACCAAGATGAGTTTTCATCCGGGGGCTACCAAGATGTATCAGGATCTGAAGAAGCTGTTCTGGTGGCCGGGGATGAAGAAAGATATGGCGGCTTATGTCCTAACCTGCTTGGCGTGTCAGAAAGCGAAGATTGAACACCATAAGCCAGCAGGGTTGTTGCAATCACTGGATGTCCCAGAATGGAAGTGGGATAGCATTGCCATGGACTTTGTTTCTGGGTTGTCGAGGACTCCGAAAAGGTGTGATGCAATCTGGGGAATCATTGATAGGTTGACGAAGTGTGCTCACTTCTTACCGATCAACCAGAGTTACTCTCTGGAACGATTAACTTAGATTTACATCAAGGAGGTTGTAAGGCTGCATGGGGTACCTTTGAGCATTGTTTTAGATCGTGATCCAAGGTTTACCTCTAGGTTTTGGAGGAGCTTACACAGTGCAATGGGAACAAAGTTAAGTATGAGTTCTGCTTATCATCCTCAAATGGATGGTCAGTCTGAACGAACAATTCATTCATTGGAAGATCTCTTAAGAGCATATTTGTTGGAGAACATAGGAAGTTGGGACGAGTTTCTTCCATTGATCGAGTTTACTTATAACAATAGTTTCCATTTAAGTATCGGAATGGCACCGTATGAGGCACTATATGGACGTAAGTGCAGGACTCCGTTGTGTTGGTTTGAGATTGGAGAAAGTCAGCTGTTAGGTCCAAAGTTGGTACGGCAAACAACGGAACACGTCCGTAAGATACGGGAAAAGATGAAGGTTACAAGGGATAGGAAGAAGAGATACGCCGACAAGAGGAGGAGACCTTTGGAATTCTAAGAAGCCGACCATGTCTTCATGAGAGTTACCCCAATAGCTGGAGTGGGCAAGGCAATCAAATCCAGAAAGCTAACATCTAAATTCATAGGACCGTTTCAGATTCTTCGAGGAATCTGCCCTGTAGCCTATCAAATAGCTTTGCCACCAAATTTGTCAAATCTTCACGACATCTTTCACGTCTCTCGGCTTAGAAAATATCACCCTGATCCATCAAACGTGTTAGAGCCCGAATCAATCCAACTGAAAGAGAACCTTGAGTACGAAGCTTCACCTATTCGAATCATGGGTAGAAAGATCAAGTAACTGCATGCCAAGCACATTCCATTAGTCAGAGTGGAATAGAACCCAGTGACTGGTGATTCAACCTGGGGGTGTGAAGCTGAGATGCACCAGAGTTATCCCTTTTTGTTCACAGGTAAGCGACGGAAATTTCGTAGATGAAATTTTCTGCAATGGGGGTGGTAATGTAACATCCCGATTTTCTGTGACTCTAGTCGAGTTAATTAACCTCGATTAGGGCTTTGGATGATTGTGTGAATTGTTGTGTGCTAGTTTAAGACCTAGTTTGAAGCTTAGGAATAGGCTTGAACAAGGTTGGAGGTGCCTAAGGCATTAAACGAGTAACTGTGGAAGCCAGAAGTTTGGAAGGCTTTTCCACGCTGAGCGGCACGCTCAAGCATGGGAAGGGAGCATGCCCTTGTTTGACAACGCTCAAGCGTTGGTAACGTTGCACACTCAAGCGTTCTGAGTGCGTTTTCTAGCTGGTGTGCTTTTTGACGCATGTGCTACACGTATCAGGCCAGGGTCAAGGCGGAGCAGACAAGGTTCCACGCTCAAGCGTGGAAAGGACCTCACGGTCAAGCATGGGCACGCTCAAGCATGGAGATCCTGCACGCTACAACATTCTCAGCAGGATCCCTTAAGGGGAGGTTTTCACTTTCCTCTTCACTTGATCAACTCTGCATTGTTGAGCTCAAAGTGCAGAGAGTTCTGGACAAGGGTCAGAGCGTTTTAGAGAGAGAAAGCTCGTTTCGAGGCCATCGAAGTACCAGAACGCGATTCCGACTACGCGGTTGTGATCGCGGCGAAGTCTTCTACGACTTTGATGGATTACTTTCTCGATTCACCATAAGGCTAAGTACGCGCTCGTGATTTCCTGCAAGTTGGAGCTTGAGGCCGCGGCTAGGGAGGAGCTTCGATGCCGTTCCGGAGCTATTCTTTGTGTTCGTGGTTGCAGGAAAGGAGCAAGCCGGTGATCGCGTGGATTTGCGTGTCAGCTGTACAGGTGGGGAGAAAGAGTACTGCTGCCGTCGGGAAGGCAAGAGTAGTGTAAGATGTTTTTCTGCTATGTGTAGGGAAGCCCTAACCCTACTAGTGGTTGAGCCCCGATAAAGTATCTAAACCCTAGGTTTAGCTTACTTTGGGCTACCGCCGTTAAGTTTGGAAACCCTAGGCTAGTAAACTGTTGATTGAGGATGTTTTCGCTTCGTATGACTGTATGCTGCTGATTGTCGTTGTTGCTATCTGTCTAAGTGCCTATATGCTACTTGGTATATTTGATATGCTGCTATGTGCTATTGTCGATATTATTGCTACTGTTATTATGTTGTATGATGTGAAGTGAGCGTTGTGGCGGAATGCCGTAGAGTTAAGTTTGGCTGTGTGTCGTGTTGTCGTCGAGTTGATACCGTGAATGGTGTCGTTGCTGTGATGCTGATTTTTCAAGGCTGTGGCCGTGATTGTTTGAGCTATGGCTCGTGGAGGCTTGGCGTCGAGGCTGTGGCCGTGTGGATGCAGTGGCATCGTGATGTTTCTGATTGAGAGTTTAGGCGTGAGATTCGGTGTCAAGCCAGTTGAGGATGTTTGAAGCATATCATCACCAGCTGCCAAGTGGCGAGGCCGTATGACAGGTAGTATGGGCTTCTAGCGTTATACGAAGTTAGTTGTACCTGAGTACGGGTACGGAAAGTAGATGGGGCGGTCAAGTGAGTGACCTTGGGGATGTTACCGGTCTCGGGAATAGTTTATAGTGACGGATGAGGTAGCCCCTATCCTGTCGTGACGACCGATCCAGTACGGTTTGCCCGACTAATCCCAGAGCTTTCCATTGTTCCTGGCTAACGTTCCGAGGCGACCGAGATACCCCGGTTCCGGTGTGGAAGGGGAATGCACTCTTATTAGTCACGGAGAGCGGTTTGGTTTCTTGGACAAGCTAACTCCGCTCCGACACAGAACCTGTTCCGGTGTGGACTTGTTCGAGTGTGGAACCGTTCCAGTGGGAACCATCTTTGTGATTTTTCGGTCAACATGCTGCATGGGACTAGTATCCCAGTCTAGAAGATTGATCAAAGTGTGAGACCCATGGAGATGGATGCTTGTTGCATGCGTTGTCTTGAGAGATGTTTGTTGGGATGCAGTAACTGTCATATCTATGATATCTGCTATATGCTACATGTTATATGTGTTTACTGCATTACTGTTGTTTTCCAATATTGTTATGCACAGTATTTCTTATCTCCCAATTGTTATTTCTGTTCTTCTGTCTTTAGGTTCGCTTGAAGACGACGAACCAGCCGAGGCACAGGATGGACCCGAGGCTTCACCCGTTTATCACAGGGGCACCGCGGATGCCTGTGCTGGGCGACATTGAAATCGTCTATCATGACGAGAGGGGATGGCGGGTGGACCCCTCGACCTTTTTGGTGGTTTACACGGGACCCGTAAGTCTGATCTTTCTGAGCGGCACGCCGCCATATGTGGACATCATTGGCCCCTACCGCTGTACCAGTTTCTTCCTTTTCCTAGGATGTGGCGACCGCTGAGGCAGAGGGAACGAGACTATATGTGGGCGGCACCCCAGTCTTCAATTGTGTCCAGCAGGAGAGGCTATGTCTACCAAGGCCAGTGCCGGAGGATAGAGCAGTATCTGAGTACCTACCATAGGTGCCGGATTGTGGTGTCCAGCTCTTCGTGAGAGTATGAGCCTTTGGTACGGTACAGGCGTACTCATGGCGAGGGTCAGGGTAGCTCAGGGCATCCTCACCACTGTTGGTGAGGGCCTGTCAGTGCGTCCTAGGAAGTGAGCTGAGTGCTTTTTATGTACCTATTGAGAGGGGACGGGTAGTGCTGGTAAGCTCCGAGAGTTTTCCTTTGGATGTGTATTTTCATATTTTCTTTCATAGCTTGTATATGTATGTACAGTGCCTTACTGTTAGGGCTGCAGTTACGCATGTTATCTGTATATATATCTTTTAGTTATGCTTTTGCGCTTTACTCTGATAGTTGTCCTATGCTGCCATCGTTGTTTGTTTGCTTCCGCAACGTTGTTTGAATACCACGCTATCGCTTTTATACTGCTAGGCATAGTTAATAACAGTACGAGCTTGGGACTAATGGGATTATCCTTCTTAGAGAGGAGGGCCGTCTCAACAGGTCCATGTGTTGATTAATTGCACCGAAGTTAAGCCATACCTTGAGTATGTATTGCATATCCTTTTCTTTCAATTACATAATATATAATATATACTACTCTGCTAAAAATATGTATTGTCCAATTTGTACAGAGCATTCTAGTTATCTGAAAACATAAGTGAGCAAGAACAATCTGCTCGTATATATGTAGATTTTCCAATGTGGTTTACAAAACAAGTATATTCAAATTCTGTACGTAGGATTACATAACTTTTTTGCATCTAACATAAGGAATTTACCCATATGTAGGTTTCCCGTGAGGCACCAACTCCTCTCAATAGACACTTAAGGAACTTATCCCACGGTCCTTATTCATGTGTCAAAGAATGGCACACATTCTTCGTGAACGGGTACAAATTTCATACCCATTCATGGAAGGAGGGTAAAAAAAAAAAAAAATCAACAGCGGGGATACGTGAAGGGCATCACCGAAGGGGGTGAAGATGACTTCTACGGAGTAATCCAACTTATATATGAATGGGCGTATACTACTTTAGACTATACAAGAAGAATAGTTCTATTTTATTGTAATTGGTTTGATCTATCCATTAGAGGCACAAAATTGAATCCAAAATATAATACGGTGGACATCTGCATGGGTAGCAGATATCATAACGTTGTTCCATTTATCCTAGAACAGAATGTGAGACAAGTGTATTATGTCCAATACCCAGCAACCCGAAAGGACAAACGAGGTTGGTGTGTCGTCATCAAGACGAAACCACGGGGTCGCATTAAAGCTGATGATCAGCAGGATGATGTGCCTTATCAAGTGCATGAAATGTCTCGTGTAAATGAAGACATTGAAGTTGAGCGAACTGTTTGTTTACGGGACTTGGAAGCTGCTAGTGAAGAAGTGGATATTGATAACTTATCATCCGTTCATGAGCATTTGGATGAAGAAAACGAAGTCGTTGATTCAGGAGAAGAAAATGTTGAAATTAGATCTAAAGATGATGGAGACTTTTTGTCAAATTCTTAATAAAACTTAAGATCATGTAACCTTTATAATTAGATCATGTAACTTATCAAACTCTGAATAAAAGTTAGATAATTATTTTATTGTTCTATCTTAGATGATTATTCGTAATTATTTTATTATTTTATTATTTCATCTTAACAGTAAATTGTTCTATAGACACATGGCATCTGGAGGACATGATCCACCACCACCCATACCACCCACAGGTGGTAAGGGTAAGGGTGTCGACATTGCTTCTCGTTCAACTCGTCGCCAGACCAGGGCACCTCGCATTGTTACTCGTGATGTTGCAGAGGTTTCATGTCTATGCCTTCAACATCTGCCTCTGCGGTGTCTGCACTCCCATCACGCCCGCCTACACCCACATAGCAACCACGTACACCGCGAGCAGCACCGCCTCCACCAGCTGCACCTACTCCACCGATTTTACCTATGCCATTCAAAGTATCCGGGATCGATATGACTCCCATCCCGGGGTTCGAGACACATAGACATTGGGGCGCTTCTAGCTCAGCTAGTGTGGGTGCATCATCACCTGCTCATCAGGGTACGGAGCAAGAGCAGGAGTATAGTCCCGGGTATACACCCTCACCTTCAGAGGCGGATGCAGAGGAGGAGGAGGAGGTTGAGGTCATGGCTGATGGTCGTCGACCTATCATCAAGCCATCTGGTAAAGGGTAAGAATTAATAAAATAAATTTATTCAGTTTTAATTACATGTTTTACTTGATATTGATTCACATGCTTTTACTGTTAAGGTTACTTCCTTCGTAGGTAGCTTCGAAGAACATCACAGCTATTATTGAGTCGATGTTCCATTATCCTTGGTTCACATAGGGACATCTCAAGAACAATGAGGGGCGGAGTTTCTTTGACGCTTATAGAGTAAGTTGTAATTTTCAATTTACTTAATATTTTTTGGTTTATTATTTCATAAATTATTAATATAATAAATTACTATTTATGTCTTTCTAATGCAGACAAAAGTTGCTTGGAGAGCCGAGCATGAGGCATTGGTCGAGAGGAACTTTCACATGAAGGCCTCCCATCGCCTATCTGATATGCTCAGGGACCCTCACTTGAAGGGCGAGCGACCCTCGTGGATGGGAGATGCTGATGACAACCAAATTGGTGGGTTGCCTTGGTGATGATCTTAGGTTGAATTATCAAGCACAATTGGTTAGACTACCAATGAAACTTAGGAAAACAAGTAGTGTTCAATTCAAGAAAGAAAGAAACAAGAAAATGGATGGAGATGAGAATGGGGGAGAGGCGCCACAAATCCAAGGGGATTTGATAAGCCTAGTGAAGATCGCCACAAAAGTCTTGGACTCTTGATAAGATCAAGGGGGTGGCTCAATCAAGAACCTTAGAGAGACAATACCCTCACAATTGGATTCAATCCAAAATCAACTTCTTAGTTCTCTTTTCCATTCATCATACTCGAATTATATAAGAGATGGAGGGGTGCATACAAAAGGTCATTACTAGATGACAAAACCCCTTTCATGACTATGCCACTAAGTGGTGTAATAAAAGCATTTACTAATCCACTAAGTGGCTAAATTATTATCCTACTTAAGTGACTAATAAAAAGTGGTTCCATAACTTCTAAAGGAGTTACCTAGGCATGCAAGCCAAAGTTGCCCTCCTAGAAGCTTCCAATTTCGTGCATCGTCATGAATTGGGCTTGGTCAACATACAAATTTAGTGTAGCTCACCTTCATGGACACCAAAGTGAAGTTCCCCCAAAATTGGATCCACAATAGCCTATTACATTTTATTTAATTAGAAATAAGACTAGTAAATGGGCTTCCAAGTAGCACACGCCCTTCATCATCATGGTTCTTCAAGACACTTTGAATTTTAACATAATAAAATCCTTGTAGTTTTCCTTCCACATGCTTAATGAATTCAGGATCACATCAGGCTTCCATTCTTCAAAAGGATTTGTCCTCAAATCCAAACCTGCATCAAAAGTTAGTGGATTATCTAATAGCATCTTTCTTTTATGCCTTCCACCTTTTGCTTGAAAATTGGCTATTCCATCCCTTTTTCTCTCAAAACTTTCATTGTTCAAGATATATCCCTCATTGTTCTCTTTGTGCACTACTTTTCTCTCATGGTTTTCATTTTTACAATCCAAAACCTCATTATTTTCTTTTCCATCTTCTTTTCTCTCACTGTTTTGCTTCTCAACTTCGTTCTCTATGCCTTCTTTTTTTTCTTCTTTTCCCTCTTTACTCTCCTTTTTCTCTTCACTTTCTTTTACCACTCTATTTTCATCACTCTCAATCTCATCTTTCTTTTTCTCATGGACCATACTCTCTTGTTTTTCTTTCTCTTCAACACGCCTTGCTTGTCGTTGATGCCTCCATGGACGCCCAAGTACCAAGTGCCTTGTTTTTGTAGGCACCACATCACATAGTACCTCATCTTCATTTCCCTCAAATTTAAACGACACTAGTACTTGTTTGCTCACCATCATGCTGCCCAAATCAATAAATTCTGGATCCTCGAGACTATTGAGTGAATATGGTTGTGGATGCTCCAGAACATGAAGTGACAACTTCTCTACCAAGGTTGTGCTGGCCATGTTGATGTAACTTTTCCTATCAATGGTCAAGCTACACACCATGTCCTTCACAAAGCACCTAGAATAGAAAATATTCTTCCTTTGCTTGACTTCCATGAATAACAAAAAAGGTAGAAGATGAAGAACAAAGAAAATAGAATCAAGAACACAAACAAAAATTCAACCAAAGCCTAAGCTTTGATACCACTTGATGACAACCAAATTAGGGGGTTGCCTTGGTGATGATCTTAGGTTGAATTATCAAGCACAATTGGTTAGACTACCAATGAAACTTAGGAAAACAAGTAGTGTTCAATTCAAGAAAGAAAGAAACAAGAAAATGGATGGAGATGAGAATGGGGGAGAGGCGCCACAAATCCAAGGGGATTTGATAAGCCTAGTGAAGATCGCTACAAAAGTCTTGGACTCTTGATAAGATCAAGGGGGTGGCTCAATCAAGAACCTTAGAGAGACAATACCCTCACAATTGGATTCAATCCAAAATCAACTTCTTAGTTCTCTTTTCCATTCATCATACTCGAATTATATAGGAGATGGAGGGGTGCATACAAAAGGTCATCACTAGATGACAAAACCCCTTTCATGACTATGCCACTAAGTGGTGTAATAAAAGCATTTACTAATCCACTAAGTGGCTAAATTATTATCCTACTTAAGTGACTAATAAAAAGTGGTTCCATAACTTCTAAAGGAGTTACCTAGGCATGCAACCCAAAGGTTGCCCTCCTAGAAGCTTCCAATTTCGTGCATCCTCATGAATTGGGCTTGGTCATCATACAAATTTAGTGTAGCCCACCTTCATGGACACCAAAGTGAAGTTCCCCCAAAATTGGATCCACAAATAGCCTATTACATTTTATTTAATTAGAAATAAGACTAGTAAATGGGCTTCCAAGTAGCACACGCCCTTCATCATCATGGTTCTTCAAGACACTTTGAATTTTAAAATAATAAAATCCTTGTAGTTTTCCTTCCACATGCTTAATGAATTCAGGATCACATCAGATGCAGTCTAGGATGCCCTATGCCGCCACTAGGTTACTGCTGATTTCCAGAAAAAATCAGCGCAGGCAAAGAAAAATAGGGCATCAAAGAAAGGTGGGAGCCTGCACACAGGTGGTTCCATCTGCCAGGTGGAGTACTTTGAGCATATGGTACATTCATAACTTCATTCCTATTTAATACATATATTATTCATATTGTTTTTTAATTATTATTTACTTATAATTTATGTTTGTGTACGTACAGGTTAGGGACAGAAGGAGACCAATGCCGATTAACGAGCTCCACCGCCACACCCATACCAGGAAGGGTACTAGCGAGTATGTAGATGAGCGTTCTAGGCGCACTCAGGTAATGCCCCATTTATTTATAGCTTTAAAATGTATGGTTTTATTACATATTATAAATGTCTTGATTAATTTGTTTGATTATGCATAACAAGAGGAGTTCGAGGAGAGGATGTCTCAGGCAACAGCCTCTTCCTCCACCCCACTTGACCCTGAGGAGGAGCGGCTTGCGCTGCGTGCGTGGGCAGAGGTTGTTGGCGACAAGAAGAAGGGTCGTCTTTAGGTTACAGGAGACCTTTCCGGTAACTATCTGAAATGGTCTTCGAGCTTGGGTATCAACGCCACCGCATCCATCAGAGCTAGTCGCCACGCTGATCAGGAGATTGCTGAGCTGAGGCGGAGACTGGCTGAGTCCGAGCGGCATGCCGAGGAGAATGAGCGGCGTGCCGAGGAGCGTGAGCGTCAGATGGAGACGTCGATGCAGCAGATGCTATAGACCATACAACAAATGCAGCAGCAGCCCCCCAGCAGATCAGCCGACCAGTCGCACTAGGACCGACGATGATGAGGACTCTTTCGATGATCTTATCCATTCTCCTCGTCATTATGATAGAGATTATTAGATTTTCATATTAATTTTTTTATTTATATTTTTATGTATTGTAAGAACATATGATATTTATCATTTCGATATAATTTTAATTTTTTAATATTATTTTTAATTTTATTTTGCACTATTTATTTAATTAATATGTGTGAATAATTAATAAAAAATAAGATTATTTAATAAATATAAAATATAATTAAATAATAATTAATTAATCAATTAAAATATAAATTTAAAAAAAATATTTAATTATATATACCGATGGTCTAGCCGTCGGTAATGACCTATCCACATTACCGATGGCCTGGTCGTCGATAAAGTGCTTAGGTTGTGCATGGGTCATTACCGACGGTTAGACCATCAGTAAGCTAAGATGGCAAACTTACCGACGGCCAATGCAAAAGGTCGTAAGTAATAATTATCGAGGACCCTCTTTCCAACGGATTCTTGACCGTCGAAAAGTGATTGTTACCGAAGGCTTTTGGTGATTACCAACGGCTTTTGGCCGTCAGTAATGAGCTGTTTTCTTGTAGTGAATGTGGGTTCCCAAGCAGAGGCGGATCTTTGTTGGAGCCGGAGGGAGCAACGGCTCCCCTCAACATTTTATAACTAATTTTTTAATATATAGAATCTTCCTTTTCTGCAACACCCACATGCCATTTTCCGTCACAGGCCATCAGCCACCGCAGCGCCACCATGAACCGCGCTCCTCCGCAGCGCCCACGATGCTTTGCAACCTCACCTGCGACCTGTTGGTTCCTTCTACACTATGCTTCATCTCCTTTATTTCACTGTGCGGCACTTTCACTCTTTTGATTCCTGATTCACATTGGAGTTGCTTTCCCTTTTTGTTTTCAATTCATATTTCTTGGTTTTCTAATTGGATGTGGGCTCTAATTCCTTTTCTTCTTGCGTCTAAGTCACAAATTCGTTTTTGTTGGGCGTGGCCAACTTCTCCTTTTTGAGTTTTTGTCAAAGTCTTCAACCCCTTTTTTATTGCAATTTCAACTTAGTATCATGGCCTCAAATTGAATATTGAGCTGAATAAGTTAATATATTTATTCCTATAGCCAACTATAGTTCCTGGATATTTTATCTTTAGATAGTAAGTAGTAACATGTGACATTAGCAAACACCATACAAGCAATAGAGAATACCAATCAAAATCTTCGCATATGATTAGAGTTGGGCACCATCCAAATTCATATTTCATTATCTTTAGTTGATACTTAAGTTGAAGCCAAAGGCTTAATCAAAATCTCATCATCAAAAGGATTATATCACAGTGGAACATTATTTTAGAGTTAACATTTTTTTGGTCACCATTAACAAGCAATTGCAGGAATTGAATCACAGGTCTGGTGAGGAAGTAATGGAGTAAACAAGTTATATATTTTATTGTTACTTTTTAGTAATATGTTATTTTAAAACTTTAAAAAATTATATATGATTTACATGAAGTTTAATTATATTATTTTAACTAATAGCTAATGGCTCCCCCTAAAGTTGTAGTCAAGATCCGCCACTGTTCCCAAGGAACACCTTCTGGCACTAACACCCAAGGACCCGAGAAAATTTGGGTACCTAAAAACAAAATATAAATATTATTTTTGTAGGTGTGCTTTAAAGCCAAGAGCGCAAACTGGTACCTTAACAGAGGCTGTGCAAAGCACATGACAGGAGGCATCACCAAGTTTACATCATTTACACCAAAGATAGGATGACACGTAACATATGGTGACAATAACAAAGGTCGAATCCTAGGCATTGGAAGTGTTAGTGGAAGTTCTGCAATATCAATAGATAATGTGCTCTACGTAGAGGGATTAAAGCATGAGCCAACTATGCGACAAAGGTAACAAAGTTAGCTTTGATTCTAAGTCTTGTGTAATTGAAAATATGCATGATAAAAATAAGAAATTAATTGGACATAGGATTAATAATATATACATGCTAGACTTAGATGATATCTCTTCAAATGATGCATGTTGTCTTGTCTCTAGAGAAGAAGTTAGCTATCTTTGGCATCGTAGAATTGCACACATCCACATGGAGCACTTAAATAAACTTGTTTCAAAAGAACTTGTAATTGGTTTGCCAAATTTGAAATTTAAAGAAGATGGTTTATGCGATGCATGCCAAAAAGGTAAATTGGCAAAATCCTTTTTAAATCAAAAAAATGTTGTGTCAACAAATAGACCTTTACAACTTCTCCACATGGATTTATTCGGTCCTTCTAGGACTAAAAGTTTTGGGGGGAATTATTATGCCTTAGTAATAGTTGATGATTTTTCAAGATTTACATGGACTTTATTTCTTACTCATAAAAGTGAAACCTTTAAAGCTTTCAAGAAATTAGCAAAAATAATTCAAAATGAAAAGGATTTAAAAATTATGTCTATAAGAAGTGACCATAGTGGGGAATTTGAAAATGAAAGTTTTGAAATTTTTTGTAATGAAAATGGAATTCAACATAACTTTTCTGCACCTAGAACTCCTCAACAAAATAAGGTAGTAGAATGGAAAAACAGGTCACTAAAGGAACTTGCTAGAACAATTCTCAAGGATGCAAGTCTCCCTAACTATTTTTGGGCATATGCCGTAAAAACTGCATGTTATGTTTTGAATAGAGTTTTAATTAGACCCATATTAAAGAAAATTCCTTATGAACTTTACAAAGGAAGAAAACCAAATCTGTCACATTTTCGAGTTTTTGGATGCAAATGTTTTGTTTTAAATAATGGTAAAAATAGCTTAGGAAAGTTTGATGCCAAAGTTGATGAAGGGATATTCTTAGGATATTCATCCACCAGTAAGGCATTTAGAATTTATTGTTGGTGTAAGCCCTAATGGTCAATCCATTTTGAATAGATAATCATTTGTGTCATGACTTTGATATATGTATAAGGCATTTATTTATTATGTTATTGTTATGATCATATATATAACATAAATAGGTAGTTCATTTAATGGAACGAACACTATTCTTAAAATATCCATAGTCAAATATTATTATTAATAAGGACAACAATAATACATTGACACTATTATGTGAGTGTACTGATGATCACATCTCACGGGTGAGACAGCCCCTCCTTGGAGGTCCCATTTAGTAACCCGAACTCATATTCATAACATTACAGCGTAGCGCGATTATATAGAAATGCGGAAATATTAAAACAACCAACACTAATACCACAACCATAAATATAACATACATATAAAAGTACTGGCCCCATCAATAGAGCCTACAACAACTGATACCAACTACAAACCCTCAGAGTGTGCAACAAATATAAACTGAAAGCATGGCAACAAAATAAAATACATAAGACTTCCTCTCCTGACCCCAAATATACATTTCGCTCAAACCCATTTACTGTCCATAACAAAACTAAGACTAGCTACCCAAACAAGACTCTAATGTATACGGTAGTCGAGCCCGTATACACCACTCGTCGCTGGGACTAATCAATCTCCCAGAAACGGTCGTCATCCTTGTACAACAACTCAAAGTCTCCCAACACTGGGATCCAGGGCTCTCCCGCCAGCATTAGGCTCAACAGGTGTGCCATCAATCTCCTATGGCAGCTCCTCAACAGAATTTTGTCGTGCGATCGAGAATAAATAAAATACAACATAGAGAAATACGGAAGATAATAAACAGTAATACATCATAGATAAGGAAACAGCTATAAAATAAGCTATACTGATAGCAACGCACAACAGTACAACAGCGTCAAGGAATCATCTCCCAAGTCCTTCCCTCTTAGCTACTGTCTCTCACACTCATGCAACTAACGACTATATGGACGCGATCATGACGCGACATCCCCAGCAGATCAAGATGTCCCATTCATCACTATGCCACCCCCTGTAATGCAGGGTTTGGCCAATAGCCCTCTAGGCTCAACTCATAGGTACGACATATTCCCCCGCCCGCAGGCTAGGTCAGAATATTCGCCCGTCAATAACTCAACTTACGGCAACGACATATCCCCCGCCCGCAAGCCAGGTCGGGATATTTGCCCGTTCACAATTGATGGGTACGATCATCTCCCCACAGGCAAGATCGATCGTCCATATGCCAACACAGCGATGAACAATAACGATGCAGCATGAACCTCACCGACTCATCTCGGGATCAGCAACGTAGTGTCTCAACCTCAACCGGTACACAACTATGACCAACTTTCTCCGGTATAACCGGGTCTCAACTTTCAACTTTATATCTCAACATAAATATATCAATAGGATCTCTAGGTTGAGCACTAAAACACACACACACACACACACACACACACACACACACACACACACACACATATATATATATATATATATATATATATATATATATATATATATATATCCTCGAAATCCTCACCACATATTCATCTCCCAATTTATCAGGAATTATTGCCTATCTCTACTCATACTACAATGATCACAGGTATCACATCATAAGCAACTATAATCATATTCAATAATCATGTTCATCATATCTACTCATAGGCATATACTCAAGTAATCCTAAGCATGTTACTAGGCACACATACATATCAACGTGTATCATATTAAGCATACCGACACACAAGCATACAACCTCGACATATTATAAAATCAACCTATCGGCAATAAACCTACAATGCCTAAAACAGTATTGGTACCACCAACTAATAGTCGCCAATGTGAGTTAGGTGTTGTCGATTACTCAACCACTAGTAGGGTTTAGGTCACCCTACGCATATCAATATATATTATTTTATTCTTGCCTCCCCGACGATATTGTGGTTCTTTCCTCCACCTGAACAGTTTCCTACGCGCTTTCCCGTGAAACACTGACTGTGGCTCCGCAACCGGCAACCGTACATGCTTAGAACAATCAAACACAGTTTGATCCTTCACAACAAATCACAACCAAAAATTAATAAAATCCAACAAAACTCATCTAGTTTATGTGAACTATGGTTCGGCCTTCACTAATTAATTAGGCTAAGGACGTTAAAATTTTACTAACCCTTGGATTAATGATCCTTAAGTATGATGAAGACATAATCAATAATCATTTATCAAAGATTTGAATCAAAACTCACCCATCCATTAAGGTTAGGGTTTCGGCCTTCAATGGAGAAATAGGGAGGAAATTTCTTTTGGGTTCATGCTTCTAGATGATCAATATATGCATCATGATGAGTTCATAGAAATTGGTTTCATGTCAAATGGGTTTTTCTACAATTTTCTAGAGATTTTTGAAGAAAGTTTCATGAAAATGGATGAGGATGATTCATGGCTCAACTTACAAAAAATGAATGAAGAAGAGTACATGATTGATCATGGTGAGAAGAGATTGCCTCTTGGATGATGGGAAATTGCAAGAAATCAAGTAGTTTCTTCACAAATTTTGCTTATGGATCACTTGAGAAAATGAGAGGAAATGAAGAAGATGATGAAGGTAAGAAGAAAAAATGAGTGAATGGCCTTGATGGGGAGGGGGGATTGGCTTGAGAAAGAAGGGACAAGAAGGGTCAAGTTTTGTTCATTTAGGGACAAAAGAGTAAATTCACTTAGGGACAAAATTGGCATTTAACAAAAGCCTCAGGACATAAATGTCATAAAATCTCTAAAGCCAAAAATATCTTAGATTTTTTTAGAAGGTCATGATGACTTGTGGTGAGTCATATGGCAAAGATGTATTTTCATTAATTCCTAGGGGCAAAATGGTCTTTTATCATCCTAAATATCTTAGATATTTTAGAAAGAAATGATGACTTGTAGTGAGTCATGGTGGTGACTCTCCCTCTGACTCACCGCACTCAAGTGACTTGTGTCCCGCATCCGGTGTCTTATTTTGTCTCTGCACGTCCGTTCTTAATTCTGTTGATTTCCCGATTTAGGTTTTACGCCCAAATAAAGTATAATAACTTATTTATTTTGAAAATTTTCAAAATAACCAATATCGTTGGAAACGAGATATAAAATCTAACCATTTCGTTCTCGAGTCAAAATTAGGTTTTTTGATCAGTAAAATCTTACTGTCAGTGAAAATGCAGACCGGGTTCCATCTGAATTTTCAACCCAAAATTTATCCGTAACTTTCTACGATAATGTAGAATATAAATATGATCTTGGTTTATTCGAAACCATTTTCTAAATCTCGGATAAAATATAAACTTATTTATATAAATTACCGATCTTAAAAAAGAGTGAAAATTGGGGTGTAACATTACTATCCCCCTTAAAAGAATTTCGTCCTTGAAATTCGATGTACCTTTTAGAACAGACTCGAATACTCTCGTTGCATGTCCTCTTCTCATTCCCAGGTAGCATCTCTTGTCACTTCATCCCATATGACTTTAACCAACAGAATGTTTTTTACCTCGGAGTTTCTTAACCCTTCTATCCGCGATCCTTACAGGTAAAGCCTCATACTCAAGGTTCTCTCTCAATTATATTGACTCTGGTTCTAAGATGTGCAATGGATCGTTGTAGTATTTCCTCAACTGAGAAACATGAAAGACATCATGAAGATTGAATAGGTTTGGTGGTAAAGTGACATGATAGGCTACAGGACCAACTCGACAAAGAATTCGAAGTGGTCCAATGAATCTAGGAGTAAGCTTTCTAGATTTGATTGCTCTGCCAATTCCAGTTCTTGGAGTCACTCTCAGAAAAACATGATCTCCTTCCTGGAATTCTAAAGGTCTTCTCCTTTTATCGCTGTAACTCTTTCGTCTATCTTGTGCGGCTTTCATCTTTTCCCTTATCCTCTCAATTTGGTCCGTCATCTGCTGTACCACCTCCGGTCCTAACACTTGACTTTCTCCTGTCTCATGCCAACACAACGGTGTTCTACACTTTCTTTCGTACAATGCTTCGTAAGGTGCCATACCTATACTTGAATGAAAAATGTTGTTACAGGTGAACTCAATCAACGGTAAGAACTCATTCCAACTTTCCGTGTGTTGTAAAACACAAGCTCTTAAGAAGTCTTCCAATGATTGAACTGTTCGTTCTGACTGACCATCCATCTAAGGATGATAAGCAGAACTCAACCTCAACTTAGTTCCCAAAGCCTTATATAACTGCTTCCAGAATCTAGATGTAAATCTAGGATCTCTGTCGGAAACAATAGTAGAAGGCACTCCATGCAACCTTACCACCTCTTTGATGTAGATTTGGGTTAACCTCTCCAATGTATAACTCTCACCAATAGGTAAGATGTGAGCACACTTTTTCAACCTATTGATGATTACCCAAATTGCATCATGCCTCTTTGTAGTCCTTGGCAAACCAACCACAAAATCCATAGATATACAATCCCACTTACATTCTAGAATATCCAAAGATTGTAACAGTCCTGCTGGCTTTTGGTGTTCTATCTTCGCTTTCTGACAAACCAAACAAGCCAACACATACTCAGCTACTTCCTTCTTCATTCCAACCTACTCTTGTGCACTTCTTCCAAGATCGTCCTTCTTAGATCTATAACTATTGGCACACAAATCCTATTCCCGTACCTTAAGACTCCATCTCGATTCATTCCAAATTCAGAAGTTCTGCCGTCTGTTACTTGTTCATTCACCTTCTGAAGATACTGATCAACTTCTTGCTTCTCCTTGATCGTCTTCAAAAAGTCGCATGTCACCGTGACCATCCTTAGGTGCATCTTATCTTTAGATACTTCTGTACCTAGATTCAGATCTCTAAACTATTCAATCAGTTCCATCTTCTTCACCACCATAGCAGATATGTGCAAGGATTTCATACTTAACGCATCCGCTACAACATTTGCTTTTCCTGGATGGTACTGTAGATTAAATTCATAATCTTTTATGAATTTCGTCCACCTTTTTTGCTTTATGTTTAACTCTTTCTGATCAAACAGGTACCTCAAACTCTTATGGCCACTGTACACTATAAACTTAGCTCCATAGAGGTAGTGTCGCCATATCTTTAAAGCAAACACTATAGCTGCTGGTTCCAAATCATGAGTCGGATAGTTCCTCTCGTGAACTCTTAGTTGTCGCGAAGCATACGATACCACTTTCCCTTCTTGCATTAGGACACAACCCAATCCTTGGTATGATGCATCATAGTATATGTCAAATTGTCCTAAAGAATCTGGTAACGTCAGCACTGGTGATGTTGTTAACCTCTTCTTCAGCTCTTGAAAAATTTTCTCACATTCATCCGTCCATACAAAGGATGTTCCCTTCCTTGTTAGCTGCATCATCGGCAACGCGATCTTCGAGAATCCTTCAATAAACATTCGGTAATAACCAGCCAATCCTAGGAAACTTCGTGCTTCACTTACCGACTTAGGACTCTCCCATTGTACCACATCTTCAACCTTTGCTGGATCTACCGCTATCCCATCTCGGTTAATCACATGAACTAAGAATTGCACTTCTCCCAACCAAAACTCACACTTGGAAAACTTTGCATAAAGTTGTCGATCCTTTAACACTTGAAGCACAATCCTAAGATGTTCTTGATGTTCTTCCCGATTAAGGGAATAAATAAGAATGTCGTCGATAAACACAACTACAAACTTATTCAAGAACGGTCGGAAAGTATGGTTCATGTAATTCATAAACACTGCTGGAGCATTAGTCACACCAAAGGGCATAACCAAATACTCATAGTGTCCATACCGACTTCTGAACGTCGTCTTTGGTACATCCTCCTTCTTGACTCAAATCTGATGATAACCAGATCGTAAGTCAATCTTCGAGAACACTGCTGCTCCCTTCAAATGGTCCATCAAGTCATCAATCCTTGGTAACGAATACATATTCTTGATTGTCACCTTGTTCACCTGTCGATAATCCACGCACAGCCTTAAACTTTCGTCCTTCTTCTTGACGAACAACACCGGCGCTTCCCAAGATGAACCACTTGATCTTAAAAACTCTTTACCCAATATTTCATCCAACTACTTCTTCAATTCTACTAACTCCGCTGGAGACATTCGACAAGGTGCTATCGAAATCGGTCCAGTTCCTGGTACGAGATCTATAGCGAACTCTATCTCTCTCCTCATCAATCTTGGGAAATATTTCTCCAGAAAACATTCCCTAAACAGTCCCCAGTTGATAACTCTTCCTTCTGCTTCAAGCATTCTCTGCTTGCCTTTCCACCATAGCTCAGCACCTCCCATCAGCATGAAGGATGCATAAGTCACCTTTCTGTCCTCACGACAGTGCATTGCCGCGATGATTTTCTGCAGCTCCTGTATCGAGAGTTCTGCTCCTTCTAGATTGAAGTCACTATTAAATTGTGGTGGCTTCCCCTTTAGAAAAGTACTTAGTCTAGCATTTTCCATCTCTACTTCACCTCTCTGATTCTGCCTTTGCTGCTGCTGCATAGTCACTTGCAACAGTTGAGCATTTTACTGCGTCTGCTGCAACATTGTCGTTGCCAGCTCCCTAACTGTCCTTAGGGTTTCAGTTGACTCTGTCCTACCCCCAACGTGGGAATTCTCTCCATTACCATTCCTGGGTTCGGCTACACCTTCAGTGGCTCTTCCGCCACGTCCTCTACCTCGTCCGCCAGCCATTTAATTTCCTGTAGAAGAAATTATCAGCTCACATTTGCAAGACATACAACACTATATTATCATATACATGCATTATATGCCTTACAAATACTCGAAACAGTTACCTCTTATGACAACTCGCGTATCGGACACTCTACCCAACTTCTAAGCATAGTCCATACCCAATGCGGGTTCAACTAGACACTACCAGAAATCACATCCTGACCCAAGTAGTCCTTGATTAACAATCAAATTGCTCTGATACCATACAATGAGACTCGGAGGTCCCATTTAGTAACCCGAACTCATATTCTTAACGTTACAGCGTAGCGCGATTATATAGAAATGAGAAATATTAAACAACCAACAGTGATACCACAACCATATATATAACATACATATAAAAGTACTGGCACCATTAGTAGAGCCTACAATAACTGACACCAACTACAAACCCTTAGAGTATGCAACATATATAAACTGAAAGCATGGCAACAAAATAAAATACATAAGACTTCCTCTCCTGGCCCCAAAAATACATTTCGCTCAAACCTATGTACTGGCCATAACAAAACTAAGACTGGCTACCCAAACAAGACTCTAATGTATACGGTAGTCGGGCCCATATACACCACTCGTCGCTGGGAGTAATCAATCTCCTAGAGACGGTCGTCATCTTCGTACAGCAACTCAAAGTCTCCCAACACTAGGATCCGGAGCTCTCCCACCAGCATCAGGCTCAACAGATGTGCCATCAATCTCCTCTAGCAGCTCCTCAGCAGAATCTTCTCGTGCGATCGAGAATAAATAAGATACAACATAGAGAAATATGGGAGATAAGAAACATCAATACATCATAGATAGGGATAAAGCTATAAAATAAGCTATACTGATAGCAACGCACAATAGTACAACAGTGTCAAGCAATCGTCTCTGTAACACCCTCATTTTTTGTAACTGGTTATAATCACCATTACATTGTGATTGCTACCTTATGTTTTATACGGCTATATATATATGTGGATGTTCATATGATGGTTTTTTATCCTTAGTTATGTTGTGATGATGTTTTCTTTTGTCGTTATGAGACGAAAAACTGATAAAAGTTCTGTTTTGATCAGTATCGGGTAATTTCTCGTTTTGCGTGCTGGAGGCCGAGAAACGGGGAATTGAGTGGAATGTAATGTTGTATTACATTTTCCATTACCTTTTTGATTATTCCTAATGAAGAGAATTAGCTTTCTTAAAATCCAAAAAGGTACCAAAAGTAGTAAAAACCAATTATCCATTTTTGGTAAAAACCCCTAATCACCTAATTCCTAACTAAATGGGAATGTAACTATTCTAGTTAAATTTGGTTAAGGCCATTTAGCCATTAGGCCATTTCATCTTGGGAGAAGCCAAGATTGGCCTTCTATCCTTTCAAGTCATGTTTATGACACTAACCATTAATTGAAAAAGCATCTTAGCCATTTTTGGTTAATCTTGTCCTTAAGCCCTTCATTAAGCAACAACACACCTATCTACTTGCATCTTGGCCCTCCATTCTTTATGACCAAGATTGAATAAGATTTTGGAGTCCACAAGGCCCTAGTATTCGGCCATTAGGTGTTCAAGACACCAAAAATACTATTCCATTCATTTCTCACTCAAAATACAAAAGTTCAAGATTTTCTCTCTTTTCTCACTTCCTTCTTGCAATCGGCAAGCCTTGGTTAGTGTTCATACTCATCTTATTTCATCATTTTAACTTCATATTCTTGTTTATCTCATTCATCTAAACAACTTTCATCTTTGGAATTTCTTCATTTGAAGTTGTTTGCTCAAAGTTATTCAAGAATCATTCAAGAAGGTTCAAGCTTCTTGAACTTGTTTTTGAACCCTTACTCAAGAGTAAGTTTCTAAATTAGTTTCTTTGCTTTAGTAATCTTGAGAACATCCTTGTGTTATCATGTTTATGAAGTTGAAAAATCAAGTTTTGAACTCGTTTGCTCTTCCTCTGGGTCACGGTTTTGAGCTTGTTGTTGGTGACCAAGTCCTCTTCATTTTTCTTTTAAGGAAGCTTCACAAAGGTAATGGAGGATTGAACCATATCACACCTTAAAGAATGGTGATAAAGGACTCCTAGTTTTGTTGAAGGAAAACCCTAGATCTAGGGTTTCCTTATAAAGTTCCTTACTTTGTTGTCATATTAAATTATGTTGTTGTGTTGATATGATGATTGTGTTTGTATATGCTAGAAGAAAATCATTTTGGCATGGTGAAAAACTATTCTTAGGTCCAAAGACCTAAGGATAGGATTTTAGAATGTTGAACTTGTTTATGTTCTAAGTTGCCTTGATAACATGCTTATATGTTGATGTGATTTTCTAGCTACCTTAGATGTTGTTGAATGGCTTCATTTTGGTTGAATATGAGCATGTGAGGTTCAGCCTTATGGTTTTTAAAGGGGAAGCCAAAGCTTCTAAGTTTAAGTGATGGTATAATGAACTTAATATGGTTCTAACAATGCATATAAAACAAAGAAAACATATCCTACTTCTATAGGGCATTCGGCCTTCACATAGATAGTAGGGTTAGGACATTAAAATGTTGATGCTAAGGGATTTTATATGTTCATACTAAAGTATAAGAGGTATATAAATTGAAAAGGTTTCCAAAGAAACCAAGTTTTGGTTCCAAAGAACCATGTGTTGTGAAATGAGTGTTTTTGAATTCATGTAGGAACTACTTTAAGAATAGGTTGGTTTGATGTTGATCAACCACTTATTTTAAATAAGTTGTTTTTGAAAAAAAGATTTTGAAGAACCAATAGTTTCATAGTTAGTTAAGATGGTTTCAAGGATTTTTGGTTAGTAAGTCTTCTTTGAGAAGATAGGATTCTTACAAAGCCTTTCTTTAAAAACAAAGAATTTTACACTATTACCTTTTTGAACTCTCCAAAATTTTATAAGTTATACTCATTTGAAAACAAACTGGTGACTTCAAATAAGAAGTATATTTCTTTTACACTAAGTAATAGAACAAGGAAAACAAATTTAATGGAGTTTTGTACTAAATGAGACACCTATGGACACTTGATTAGAGTTTTCAAACTATACTTAATGAAGGAGACTTCATCAACTATTTAGCTATAAGGATAGTACTTTGAGGCTTTTCACTATAATAGTATAAACGCGTTGTATCTCCGAAGGGAATCTCTACGAGCTTCATAATGGACTCATAAAGATTTTAGTAAAAGGCATATACTAATGCCTAGTGGTCATGACAAAATCATGTCTCACATCCTTGATGATTTAGATCATCTAAAGACTCCATAATGTTTAATCACTAAGAGTTACTTATAAAGTGTAAGTAATGTTCCTTGTTAGACAAGTGAGAAGATTGATGAAGGGGGATCCTTGTGGATCCTAACCTCCATAGTACATCTAGGTTATGGACTAATGTATCATAAGCCATGAACATCGTGTTATGAACGACGAAGTGGTACGTGATTGCAAGGAATGGAACCATGGATGGACGACTGATGGCAAGTCATGTGAAAGTGGGTCCCGTAAGGGTATCCTGTGGTTTATCAAGAGATAAATGTGGTACTATAGTGATGAGGCAGTACGTGGCTGTTTTGTGGCATTTATTGACATGCATCTACATCTGCACATGAGTTGGGCGTGATGCCTGGGAGTTGAGATTACACCTTGGTGCAAGTACGATTGTCTGAGGTCTCGATAATGAGAATCTTGGGGACGTCGGGGATTGGGGAAAACACATGTGGCAAGAGAGTAGCTCCTCTGTGTCGTGGATATCCATCGAAAAACACTGACTTCCTGACTGAAACACCGGGCAAATCACGATTCGGGTAAAGAACGTCTGGCGTGAGCCGTTATGATGATTGCAATCATTGGATGTGGCACTGTGGGCTGAGATAACGCAGAAAATGTTCTCCCAATCACTCACTCTTGTTATGTTTAGCTCCATGGAGTAGGGGCCTGAGTAATGTTGCATTAGTGTCATTGCATATATGAGTTGACCTTTGACCCATATTATTGTTGATTGATCTATTAACTGTGATGCCATGTATTTTAATTGTTATGTTGTGAAAGCCCATGCGCTAATTGCCGATTGGGTGCGTGTGTGCGTGACTTTTATCACTGTTGTTATGGTTGTGCGATATGCAGAATCTCACCTCATTCCTTGTTGTTACGCTGTTCACGTGGCTTTTCATCTTGCTTTGGGAAGTAGTCATGGCGAGCGACGCATCATCTCACTTGGCGTTGGACTTGACACTCCATGATGGAAGGGATGCCTGGAAGATCCACCCGAATGGACGTCGTACCTATACCGAAGCTGTCAGCCTCACGAGTAGGAGGGAGTCACCCTTTCACATGACGAGCCTGTCAAAGAGAGCTTGCACTTTACGTGTCAGTGGCGGAGGTAGCACGGGGATTTCTCAGCCACTGCCACCTCCATCACCACCTGTTGACTATTCACACCTGCCTAGTGCCCAGCTCACAGCTCATCAGGAGGAGCCCAGGGACGTACATATTGACCCTTCTTCCATGCCACCCCCACCCACTGCACCGTCTACTTCAACTTTGTCTATGTCTGCTGTCGGACCATCCGTTCCCATAGCCCCACCCTCGGGACCTACCTGTGATACCCTTAACCCCAATATAGATTTATTATATAAATATTGATTTGCGAAAAGATTCTTTGCGGAATAAAGATAAGATTTCTACCATTAATAAACATTTTCGCAATAGTTAAGAGTATCACCATTCATAAACTCAACTTCAAATCCAATTAAATTAAACATATTGTCATAAAACGTTTACAAGTTTCGCATAAATAATAAATAGTTTAAACAAGATAATCCCCTAGCCCGATGTCACATGGATCAGAGCTAAACAAAAACCCATAAAGAAATAAATAAAATGATCCAAAGCCTAAAGAACAACATCAAAATGAAAACAACTCCTAATAGAGCATCCACAACTCCACGTAAGCTCCAATGCGTTACTCCTCAATCACTTGAGAATCATCTGTACAAATCGTACATTATACAAGAAGAGACACAAATACAAAGGGGTGAGAAGACATACTCATATACATATGTTATGGAAGTAAAATGGAGATTAAGGCGAGTGCATACACACAAATATACATATATAGGTTAACATACATAAACATATAAATATTACACACCCACAAATATGACATAATCATCTTCGTAATTCAAGTCAAATCATTTCATAACATTTACCATATCATTTCATTATATTTTGTAAACATGTCGCATTACAATCACAAGCAACAATGTCCCCTTGGACTCATACAACACACATATTTGAGTACCCACAAACAGGCTCTCTAGGGGTTGGGTCTCATCCACAAGCTCTTAGTGGCTGGATCCTATCTCGGGCCATTCGATGGCTGGGTCCATGAACGGGTCATTCAGAGCTGAGTCCCATCTCGGGCCTTGCAAAGCTGGGTGTCACACAAGCAATCACAAATGAGTACCCATCACGGGCTCCTTAGAGCTGGGTGTCACACACAACATCCACAAATGAGTACCCATCACAGGCTCCTTAGAGCTGAGTCTCACACATAAACAATACATCACATTTCAATATAGTTACAATCATAGTTCATATACATTCATCCTTAACTATAACTCAATATTCACATATTATAATCTCAAACCAATAGTTATATAATTCATGATCAAAACATTATCATAATAACATTAATAACACTATACCACTTATAGTAACACATACATATTTATAACATCCTTATAGCAATAGATACACGTCTTCATGATATCACAATCATATAATTGATTCAATACTATATTCATAGCACACAATCATCTAAGCCATTGCTCCAACAATGGTATCAGTAAATCACTCAAGGCACAAGGGGATCATTGGAATCCCCAATCACCTTAATCAAATTCTCACACTCCCATATGATATGATCATCTTTCCCCCCATACCCGGTATGACGAATTGCACAGCCTAAGGGTAAGAGAAACAAGGATTCGCTCTTGATTTCCTCTTCACGGTCCAGTGCTTGATCATGATCTACCCAGCAAGAGCAGGATTCATACATTCAAGAAGTGTTCTTGATGAAGATCAACCAAAACAAGGACTTCTCTTTGGTGGTTTAAGAAAGAGATCAAAGGAATTTCATGAGAGATGAAGAGAGGCCGTTTTTCTGAGTCTAAGATAGAGAATAATAGGGTTTAGGTCGTGCTAAAGGGTTTAAAGAGGAGTTAAGACGAAAAGGGCCGAATCAAGGGTCCCAAACTCGTTTCTGCATAAAAACGCAGTAATAATCGATTATTATGATAATCGATTATGACTATTCTGATTCGACAATTATTGTTCTCAAATACCCATAATCGATTATGGGTAACCAATAATCGATTATGGTTGTTCTGACACGCATAATCGATTATAATTATGGCTATTCTGACTTGTAGATAATTCTCTAAGCTTTCCAATGCATTCAAGATTGTATCAATTGGACATGTAGAGCTCAAGATACATCCAAAACCGTAAAACAGGTTTCGTGACCCTTTCTAAAGATTAAACTACCCAAAACATACACTTAAACACCCAATATGGAACTAAGGACATAGATCATCAAAACATATATAAACACATTGATACACATATAAACGAAAATTGGGGTGTTACACTACCTATGAGCCTTCCGAGCTATACCTCTGATTCCTCGCCAGCGGGCGAATTGGAGGATGACTGCTCGCAAGAGCACACCGGCTCACACTAGGGTATTCTTCTCCACCCCACTCATTATCTCCTCGTCTGATGATGAGGAGATGGAGGAGGAGGAGGAGGAGGAGGAGGAGGTACCAGCGGATGTACCGGAGGTCATACCCGAGGTAGCTCCTGTCGGCGCGAGTCAGGACGCGTGGTGGACGAGGACTGATGAGGAGATGCTTTGGTATGCCAAACAGATCATGCATGGATATGACATGCAAGCCTTAGAGGACAAGGATGAGGAGGAGGAGGACGAGGAGGAGGAGGACCCAGAGGAGTACTACTCTGATGAGTAGTACAGTGTCAGTTTTTGGCCAGTCTCTAGTGTTTTTCCAGCGTCTGTACTTTTATGATGTACCCCCTTCCCCTTTATGTTATGGAACTGCGTCTCCAAGTAGTGTAGGTTGAGTTATCTTTATGTTGGTTACTTTCTTTTGTAGTTAGATGTTGAAAACTGTGAGTTTTATAGATATGTATTATGGAAAGCTTTTGATTGTTTCAATGTCGGTTATGTTCATGCGTATTTATTCTTATGAGTACAAGCACACTTAATCTGTTTTCGAAACTTGAGTATAAAGAAAAGAAAAATAAAACCCATATTTTTCGGTAAGCACTTTATATGTTAATATATACATATATATATATATATATATATATATATATATATATATATATATATATTTCCGCATTTCTTTCGTCTTGTGTTAAATAATCATGACCCCTAAAGTGGGGTGTTACAATCTCCCAAGTCCTTCCCTCTTAGTTACTGTCTCTCACACTCATGCAACTAACGACTATATGGACGCGCTCATGACGCGACATTCCCAACAGATATGTAGGGTTCGGCCAACAGCCCTCTAGGCTCAACTCATGGGTACGACATATTCCCCCGCCTGCAGGCTAGGTCAGAATATTCGCCCGTCAACAACTCAACTTACGGCAACGACATATCCCCCCACCCGCAGGCCAGGTCGAGATATTCGCCCGTTCACAATTGATGGGTACGATCATCTCATCGCAGGCAAGATCGATCGTCCATACGCCAACACAGTAATGAACAACAACGATGCAGCACGAACCTCACCGACTCATCTCGGGATCAGGAACGTAGTGTCTCAACCTCAACTTGTACACAACTACGACCAACTTTCTCCGGTATAACCGGGTGTCAACTTTATATCTCAACATAAATATATCAACATGATCTCTAGGTTGAGCACTACAACATATATATATATCCTCGAAATCCTCACCACATATTCATATCCCAATTTATCAGGAATTACTGCCTATCTCTACTCATACAACAATGATCACAGGTATCACATCATAAGCAACTATAATCATATTCAATAATCATGTTCATCATATCTACTCGTAGGCATATACTTAGGTAATCCTAAGCATGTTACTAGGCACACATACATATCAACGTGTATCATATTAAGCATACCGACACACAAGCATACAACCTTGACATATCATAAAATCAACCTATCGGCAATAAACCTACAATGCCTAAAACGGTATTCGTACCACCAACTAATAGTCGCCAATGTGAGTTAGGTATTGTCGGTTACTCAACCACTAGTAGGGTTTAGGTCACCCTACGCATATCAATAGATATTATTTTATTCTTGCCTCCCCGACAATATTGTGGTTCTTTCCTCCACCTGAACAGTTTTCGGCGCGCTTTCCCGTGAAACACTGACTGTGGCTCCGCAACCGGCAACCGTACATGCTTAAAACAATCAAACACAGTTTGATCCTTCAAAACGAATCACAACCAAAAATTAATAAAATCCAACAAAACTCATCTAGTTCATGTGAACTATGGTTCGACCTTCACTAATTAATTAGGCTAAGGATGTTAAAATTTTACTAATCCTTGGATTAATGATCCTTAAGTATGATGAAGACATAATCATTAATCATTTGTCCAAGATTGGAATCAAAACTCACCCATCCAACAAGGTTAGGGTTTCGGCCTTCAATGAAGAAATAGGGAGGAAATTTCTTTTGGGTTCATGCTTCTAGATGATCAATATATGCATCATGATGAGTTCATAGAAATTGGTTTCATGTGAAATGGGTTTTTCTACAATTTTCTAGAGATTTTTGAAGAAAGTTTCATGAACATGGATGACGATGATTCATGGCTCAACTTACAAAAAATGAATGAAGAAGAGTACATGATTGATCATGGTGAGAAGAGATTACCTCTTGGATGATGGGAAATTGCAAGAAATCAAGTAGTTTCTTCACAAATTTTGCTAATGGATCACTTGCGAAAATGAAGAAGATGGTGAAGGTAAGAAGAAAAAAATGAGTGAATGGCCTTAATGTGGGGGGGGGGGGGGTTTGGCGTGAGAAAGAAGGGACAAGAAGGGCCAAGTTTTGATCATTTAGGGACAAAAGAGTAAATTCACTTAGGGACAAAATTGATATTTAACAAAAAGGCTAAGGACATAAATGTCATAAAATCTCTAAAACCAAAATATCTTAGATATTTTTAGCAGCTCATGATGACTTGTGGTGAGTCATATGGCAAAGATATATTTTCATTAATTCCTAGGGGCAAAATGGTCTTTTATCGTCCTAAATATCTTAGATATTTTAGAAAGAAATGATGACTTGTGGTGACTCGTGGTGGTGACTCACCCTCTGACTCATCGCACTAAGGTGACATGTTTCCCTCATCCGATGTCCGATTTTCTCTCTGCACGTCCGTTCTCGACTCCGTTGATTTCCCGATTTAGGTTTTACACCCGAATAAAGTATAATAACTTATTTATTTTGAACTTTTTCAAAATAACCAATATCGTTGGAAACGAGATATAAAATCTAACCATTTTGTTCTCGAGTCAAAATTAGGTTTTTTGATCAGTAAAATCTTACTGTTATTGAAAACGCAGACCGGGTTCCGTCTGAATTTTCAACCCAAAATTTAACCATAACTTTCTAGGATAATGTAGAGTATAAATATGATTTTGGTTTATTCCAAATCATTTTCTAAATCTCGGATAAAATATAAAATTATTTATATAAATTACCGATCTTTAAAAGCAGTGAAAATCGGGGTGGTACAACTGGTCATATATATTAGATATCATGTCTTCACATAGTTATAAATATTAGTGGAATATTTGTACTGGAGTGACCCACTATGAGAACGCTGCATAATAGTTATGTAAGTGTCATAAGCGATTCTCTTGGTGACCATAGTGAAGTAGTCCTTCGACTTGAAATAACTACGATTTCTAACATATGTAGTTGTAGGCTTTGATACTATGAAATGTTGTCTATAATAGGACAAATATAAAGATATTTATTGGACCTACAATGAAACATGTTGAATAATGTGAGTGATGTAGATAGGATTCGTCCCTCCTACATAACAGGGGGTAATATCTATAGGCTTCTTGATATTATGCGATGTAGAAATGCATGACCATGCTAAGCTGGGACAATATGAGATATTGGACATACATGATCGTACATCAATTACTAGATTAAGAAATGAATAATTGTACTTAACAAGGATGACACATTTATGCCTTGTGTCCAATTAAGACATTGAGACGAAAGGACTTTGACTTCACATTATATGTGGTTAGAACATGGTTTTAATTGTATCACTAATATTCTAATTAATTGGGTAGCAATGATGTATTGCTAGATGCCACTCATTTTTTATAATATTAATTAATTTTTAATATGATTAATAATAATTAATATTATTGGCAATTAATTGAGAACCTATAGGGTAGAGCTGTCAATTCTGGCCAACCCATGCGGGCCAAGGCATATTTCGAGCCGGACCAAACAGGGAACGGGTCACCAATTTCCTAGCCCAGCCCTCATTGGGCTGCGGGCCAAATGGGCCAGCCCATGGGCCACTATTTTTCTTACAACTATATTCCTTGTTTTGACCCATCAACAATGGAATAATAATACAGTGGGATATCTATGATAAAATCCATGATAAAACATTAAAATTTAAAACCAACACAGTTTCACAGTTTAATAAAATGCATAATCAACAACAAACAACTTCAAATGTGGAAACACGTTTCTAGAAGTTCACTATGAACTTGGTGCTGTTTGTCCTTGTTTAATCTTGTTGTATTCCTGGATGCATTTATTTTGTCAATGAACCCCCTTTTTTTGGGGGGAAGTGGGGGTGGTTAGTGTAACACCCCCTCGGTGCTACATCGCAAACTCGATGCAGAAAACATATTCAATTAAAAACGCTGGTTGCTTTCGGAAAATACTTTAAGTAAATAACTATGTTCGAACACGTGGGTTTCCAAATAAAAAAAGAAAACTTCTTCACGCTATAATCATTAAGTACAGGGAAGATGGAGTAAACCTCATAACCTACACCAATATTAAACATCCATGACAAAATAAATCTAAGGTATTAATGCCGAAGCATATAGGTTTTCTAGAAATAGAGTTTAAACTAGTAGTAGAAATTCTGGTCTATTATCGCAGATTACAGACTTCAAAAACATTAAGTCAACATAAACACAGCAGATAAGATAAGACTGCTTCAAAAAAAAAAAAAAAAAAAAAAAAAAAAAAAAAAAAAAAACAAGACTCTAATGCTGGTCGGGCTAAAAGTTGCCATTAGGGAAAAACCCCAAAGTCAGCTCCGATTCCCAGAGGAATTTGGAGGGAACCTCCTTCTCTTCACATTCATGGGACTCCGTCATCAGAGTCCTCAAGTGTCGGCGGGGACCTCTGGGCAGCATCTATACATGTATCCAAAAACACAACAGGGTGTTCAACATGTACAGGCAAAGGTGAGATACTCGTTTCACAAGTTTATCACGATAGCCGCACAAGCGACAAACAAAACATACATCCACATATAAATACAGTTGTATTAACAGATATTCATGGAACATAATATCTCAAACATCATCATAAGTTATAATAATGCATAAGACTCCAATATCATCTTTCTAATTCATTATCGCCGGAGATTCTTAACTTCCCTTCGTCGAGTGATAGGCCGTAAATACTCCCATAACACAATTGTTCTCATGAGTCGGCCTCTCAATTTAGGTCTGAACTCCAATTGTTCAAGGGTATCACATCTCAACCATATCGCGAATAGTCCAATCTCTGATTGAGTTCATCCGTGTTTAGCAGTCGATTACCACGGCACGGGGTCGCGATGCCTCCGGCCTCTTGTGGGGTCTCGAACACAGGATGCCCCTGTACACCAAGTGGTCTTAACTGGCTCATATTCTCAACCACAATGGATTGTTGCTCGATTTTGTGGCACATCTACCGATTCATGTATGTACACAGAAGGTTTTCTGTTTTCTTTTTCGTTCATTCTTTTTATCAAGGCACACAGCTCTTGACTCGTTTTAAAGGACATTTAGCCCATTCATTCAAAACACAGGACACATAGTCCGAGTGCTCAACTCACAAAACACTAGCCCGACGTCTCGGTCACTAGGTTTACAGATTTCACAAAGTGAAAGGGTAATCACCATTTTTCTTCCTGGTCTTATTTTCGTATATAAAACTTGGAAAACAAAACTCAAAACTCATTGGCATGTACTAAAACGTTTTCACAACTCAGCGCAACAAGGTGAGTCCCTGTATGTATCTCAGATAAAATATAAACTTATTTATATAAATTACCGATATTCAAAGCAGTGAAAATCGGGGTGTTACATTACTACCCCTCTAAAAAAATTTCGTCCTCGAAATTACATACCTGGAAAAAGATCGGGATATTGTAATCCCATCTCGTCTTCGAGTTCCGATGTTGTGTCTCCAGTCGCTTCATTCCAAACAACCTTGACTAAGGAGATTTGTTTTCCCCTGAGTTGCTTGATCCTCTTATCATCGATTACATGGAAAACATTATGAATATTGGAGAGAAAAGGGGGTAAGGCAATATGGTAAGCTACTGCACAAATACGATGAAGAATATGGTAAGGTCCAATGAATTTGGGAGTGAGTTTTCTGGACTTTATAGCTCTACCTACCCCAGTCGTGGGTGTGACTCTCAAGAACACATGTTCACCTTCTTGAAATTCAAAGGGTCGCCTCCGTCTGTCGGAGTAGCTCTTCTGTCTGCTCTGTGCCATCTTTATCTTTTCACGGATTTACTTAATCTTTTCCGTCGTCTGCTGCACAAGGTCGGGGTGCAAAATCATACTCTCTCCATCCTGGTAGCAACACAACGGTGTCTGACACTTTCGTCCGTATCGAGCCTCATAGGGTGCCATCCCTATACTAAAATGAAAATTGTTGTTGTACATGAACTCGATAAGAGGCAAAAGATCATCCTAACTTCTACTATAGTCTAGGACACAAGCCCTCAGCAAATCTTCCATAGGCCGTATCGTTCTCTCCGTCTGTCCATCCGTTTGAGGGTGATATGCTGAACTCAATCTCAACTTTGCTCCTAACGCTTGATGTAGACTTTGCCAAAAACATGAAGTAAACTTTGGGTCTCTATCTGAAACGATACTTGACGATACTCCATGTAGTCTGATCACTTCCCTGATATACAAATCGGTTAACTTTTCTATTGTGTAGTTGATCTTAAAAGGTAAGAAGTGTGCCAACTTCGTTAGCCTATCAACGATCACCCAAATCGAATCAAGACACTTAGAAGTCCTCGGTAAACCTACCAGAAAATCCATTGAGATGCTCTCCCATTTCCATTCGGGCACATCCAAGGATTGAAGCATTCCACCAGTCGTTGATGTTCTACTTTTGCTTTCTAACAAGTCAGACATGATGCTACGTACTCGGCCACTTGTTTCTTCATTCCTGGCCACCAAAACCTCTGTTTCCGATCTTGATACATTTTGGTTGATCCAGGGTGAATACTCAGCTTTCTCTTATGTGCTTCCTCCAGAATCATTTTCCTCATCTCTGGGTTGCTAGGTACACAAACCCGTCCATTGTATCTCAAGATGTCATATGTTCCCAAGCTGAACTCTGCAGCCTTCTCTTGTCCCAGTAACTCCTTTTTCTCTTTAAGGTACTCATCATTTGCTTGTTGTCCTCGGATCGTTTCCATCTGTCCACTAGATACCTTGATCATTCCCAAACTAACTTTTTCATTGTTCACTTCTATAACTAGATTGAGATCACGAAACTGCTCAATCAACTCTAACTCTTTAACCATCATTGAAAAGATATGTCGGGTCTTCCGACTCAACGCGTCTGCGACGACATTTGCTTTTCCAGGGTGGTATAGTAAAGTGAAATCATAGTCCTTGAGAAACTCCATCCATCGTCTCTGCCTCATGTTAAGCTCTTTTTGGTCGAATAGGTATTTCAAAATCCTATGGTCACTAAAGACATCAAACTTAGTTCCATACAAGTAGTGCCTCTAGATCCTTAATGTAAAAACCACAGCATCTAACTCTAGGTCGTGCGTTGGGTATTTCCTCTCATGAGTTTTCAACTGGCGCGAAGCATAGGCTACAACCTTCCGATGATGCATAAGCACACATCCTAAACCCTGATGCGAAGCATAATAGTATACTTCATATGGGTCGTCCGGTTTGGGTAACATTAACACTGGTGAGGTTGTCAAACGTTCCTTCATCTCCTGGAAACTTTCCTCACATTTCTCCATCCAAGCAAAAGGTTGGTCCTTCCTTGTAAGTTGAGTAAACGGCGCAACAATCTTTGAGAATCCTTCGATGAATCTTCTATAATAAACAGTCAAACCAATGAAACTGCAAATTTCTGTCACAGTCTTGGGTCTTTCCCACAAAAGTACTGCTTCCACTTTTGTAGGGTCAACGGCGATTCCTTCCTTCATAATCACGTGCCCTAAGAACTTTACTTCATCCAGCCAAAACTTGCACTTAGACAGCTTTGCGTACAACTTCTTCTCGTGAAGAATCTGTAAAACTTGTCGCAGGTGTTCCTCATGCTCCTCGGGACTTTTAGAGTAGATGAGAATATCATCGATGAACACGACAACGAACTTATCTAGAAATGGACGAAAAATCCAGTTCATATAGTCCATGAAGATAGCAGGTGCATTCGTCACTCCAAAAGGCATCACAAGGTACTCATAGTGACCATAACGAGCCCTGAATGTCGTCTTAGGTATATCCTCAGCCTTCACTCTAATCTGGTGATAACCAGATCTCAGGTCAATCTTTGAAAAGATAGCAGCTCCTCGGAGTTGATCCATCGGATCATCTATGCATGGTAGCAGATATTTGTTCTTGATCGTTATTTTGTTAAGTTGACGGTAATCCATACAAAGTCTTGAACCTCCTACCTTCTTCCTCACCAACAACAATGGTGCTTCCCATGGGGACACACTCGGCCTCACAAACTACTTAGACAATAGATCCTCTAGTTGAGCCTTTAGCTCGGCTAACTCTTTAGGTGACATCCTATAGGGGGCGATGGAGATCGGACTGGATCCCGGAACTAAGTCAATTGAAAACTCGATATCTCTCACAGGTGGTAAACTTGGAACATCCTCAGGAAACACTTCCAGAAAATCTTTCACAACCGGCACATCACTCATAACAACGTCTGAGACGACCCGCCGTCCCATTGAAGAACCTAAGATATTAACTATCCTTAATCGTATTATAAATGTTAGCATGCCTTATTAATACGAAGCGAAGCGGAAAGATTAAACGCGGAAACGCAACTAAATTTAGGCACGCTGCATTTCAGAGTACACAGTCATAAAATATAATATATATATATATATATATATATATATATATATATATATATATATATATGAAACAATAGTAATTTATACATATAGAGTACATTAGTACAGACTATAAGCAAAATACATCAAAAGATAGAGAGAAGACTCTCAGACTAACAACGGTCGCCACCTCTGCCTCTAGAGGCCAAGGTCCGTGGCTTGCCCACCGGCATCAGGCTCGTAAGGAGTGCCATCCAGCTCTTTAGCAACTGGTTCCTCCGCAGGGTCTTCCCATAAAATAAAATAAACACACAAGGAAAATACAAGGAGATAAGAAACATGCATCATCATATGGGAGAGGGGCAATAGTACAACATATAGACATGCAGCACACAACACATAGAAAACATATAACACACCAACAACCATCTCTTGGGTCACACAACACAACCATCTCAAAAGTCACTCCCTCAAATCAAACCTCTATGAAGGATACTAATCCCCATATGCATGTCATCATTCCTATATGCATGTCGGTCGATATCATCACGTCTCCAATTGGACATCCCCATCGGGATTAATAACATCACGTCCCCAATTGGACATCCTCGTAAGGATAAAAAAATCACGTCCCCAATTGGACATCCTGTAACACCCTCCTCGGGTGCTACGTACTCGCACTCTAATGCGGAATAAATCAAGAAAACAAAATGTTCGTTGCTTTCGGAAAATACTTTAATTAAGTAGCTACGTTCGAAAACGCAGTTTCTAAAAATTTTCTGCATGTATAGACAAAGCAACTCAAGACGAAGAAATAAACTTCATATCACACGTTGATTTTCACTGTTCATAAAAACATAAACATAACATAAAACTTGGCCTAATATATAACATATTACAGACTTAGAAATAAGTTCAACATACGTGCAGTAATATAATATATGACTGCTCAAAATAAAAGACTCCTAAGCTGGTCAGCTAAAACAACCCAACGTCAACTTCATCAGAACGCTTCGTCATCCGAGTCCTCACGTCTTTGCGGGGACCTGTGATCAACATCTGACATGTGTTCCAAAAACACAACAAGATTTCCAACATGTACAGGCAAAGGTGAGATACTCATATAAAGTTTGTCACGATAACCGCACAGGTGACAAACAACATAAATACAATTATGTGAACAGTTATTTATTTAATACATTACAGCATCTCAAACATTATCATCAGTTATAATAACGCATGAGACTTCAATATCATCCTTCTAATTCATGTACTCCGGAGATTCTAACTTCCCAACATCGAGCGATAGGCCGTAGTAACACCCATAACACAATTGTCCTCATGAGTCAGCCTCTCTATTTAGGTCCGAACTCCAAATGTTCCAGGGTATCACGTCATAACCATATCCTGAATACTCCAGTCTCTGATCGAGTTCATCCATGTTTGGCAGCCGATTTACCACGACATAGGGTTGCTATGCCACCGGCCACTTGTGGCATCTCGAACACAAAATGCCCCTATAGACCTAGTGGCCTTGAATGATTAAATTCTCAACTACTAGAGTTGTAGCTCGGTTTCAAATGGCATGTCTGCCGGTTCATGCATGTACACAGAAAGTTTTCTGTTTTCTTTGCGTTCATTCTATCAAATGTCGAGACATAAAGTCCACGACTCGTTTCAAAAAGGCATTAAGCCTACTCAAATAAAAAATACAGCACACGAAGTCCGAGTGCTCAATCCACAAAACACTAGCCCCGACGTTTCGGCCACTAGGTTTGGGTTTGTCTCAAAGATTCATCATATTTCTTTTGGTTTCGTTTTTCTCAAAACAACTTTGGAAAACAAAATACGTTCATTGTTCTTGAAACAAAACATTTCTTTATCAAAGGAAACATTTTTCGGGAAAGACACATTTCTTGAAAACAAAACCGCTTTCTAAGGTTTCACGCCTTTTTAAAACACTTTATTGAACAAAACACATTTTGCACGACTTTTCACAAAATCACTTTTTACTTTTAAAAAGAACATACTTTTCAAAAAGAAAGACAACTTTTCTTGAAAAAGCAACATGTTTTCCAAAACCCACTTTTTGATTTTCAAAACACGGTTTCCAAAACTTTGATTCGGTTTTTCGAGTCTTTTAATAATTATCGAGACATAGCCAGTCCTATGCTCATCCAGGATATAAATATATATATAGACATCAACAATCCATAATCATCATCATAATATCAACTAAGGCATCCATGCCACAATTATCAACAAATGTGCAAATATGTTTCATTAAGTAAAACAAATCCATACATCATTCAAATTCATCTCCAATTCAATAATCAAGTCGTCATATACATATATCAATCATGCACTATGAAACTACCAAAATTAAATGACTACCTCCCTTTACCTCACAAGGAAGTGTTCAATCCAAACTCGATCAGTTCTCGGCTCTAGTTCCGATATCGTTTGCGTTGCCTAAAACAATCAAACACAATTCAATTCAAACAACAAATCAACATCAATCTATAACATCAAAACATAAATTTTATTCCCCTAAAAGGCATAGCGTTCGGCCATGAAAGTGTAAAAAGGCTAGGAATCTCATTTGGTTCCAAACTTTTGGAGGGTTGGCTCATAAGCTTTGTTAACACTAATTCAAGTCCTATGACTCAAAAATGTGAAACAAAACTCATGGATTTTTCTCATGAAGCTCTTGTCCTCTTTGGACAAACTAGGCTAGGAATTGATTTGGTTTTCTATGACTTGGATTCAAGAACACTAGGAAAGCTAAGGATGGAATCAAGATTAGAAATCAAAAATTTGATGAAAAATACTATTCATCATCACCTTAGGGTTCGGCCATATTGGGATAAATGAGCTATGATGAGACTTGGATCATGAGCTCTTGGGTTTAGGTAGAGGATGATGAGGTGAGTTCAAAGAAATTGGTTTCATATCAAACGGATTTTTCTACAATTTCCTATGGATTTTCAAACTTTTGGATCTAAGAATGACTTTCATGAAAATGGAGTTTTGATCTTGAGATTGAGAGAGATTCAAGAATCTAGGAGATCATAGATGTGATCTTACCTTAGAATGGAGGAAGATTGGTCAAGGAATCAAGTGATTTCAACAAGTGAATCAAGGTTTTCACGGAGAAATAGATTTTTCCTCAAGAACAACTATAGAGTTCTTGCCTGGGAGGGGGCTGTCCGTGAATGGGGGCTGAGAGGGGCTGTGTTCAGCCTTTTAAAATGTTACTTAAGGGTAAAAAGGTCATTTGGTTCAAAGGGTAAAATGGTAAAAGGTGAAAAGCTTAAGTTAGGGGTATTTTGGTAATTTCGCGTCCCGAAATTCCCAATCACCATGACGACTCTGGCATGCTCTCTCAAGTGATTTGACATGATGTGATATCAAGATTATCCATTGTCGGGTCCTGCTAAGTCCGTACGCGGCTCCGTTCTCCACCCGATCGAAGATTTCGCTCGAATGGAGGTCAGGAAGTGATTTTTGGAAATTTAACCAAAACGTAGAGAATCGAATTCTAAGACTTACTGTCTCGTTCATGGGTCCATCTGAGGTCTCCTGAGCTTTGAAATCATATTATCTGTGTAAAAATGCAGACCGGGCTCCGTTTGAGTTTTCAGCTCAAAACTTAATCGTAGCTTCCTACGATATCACTGAGCATGATTATGGTCTCGGAATATTTTATATCCCTTTCTAAGACCTTGAATAAAATATAAGTTCATAAATACTGATTAAAAAGGAAAACTTAAAAATCGAGGTGTTACATTACTACCCCTCTAAAAAAAAAATTTTCGTCCTCGAAATTACGTACCTTGAAAAAGATCGGGATATTGTAATTTCATCTTGTCCTCAAGCTCCCACGTTGTATCTCCAGTTGCTTCGTTCCAAACGACTTTGACTAAAGGAACTTGTTTTCGCCTGAGTTGCTCGATCCTCTTATCAACGATTCGCACAGGCGATGTCTCATAAGACAAGTTTTCTCGTAAATGTACTATATCAGGTTCCATTACATGGGACGGATTAGGAATATACTTCCGAAGTTGTGAGACATGGAAACCATTATGAATATTGGACAAAAAAGGTGGTAAGTCAATCTAGTAAGCTACTGGACCAATACGACGAAGAATTTGGTACGGTCCAATGAATTTGGGAGTGAGTTTTCTGGACTTAATCGCTCTACCTACCCCAGTCGTAGATGTGACTCTCAGGAACACGTGTTCACCTTCTTGAAACTCGAGGGGTCATCTTCGTTTATCTGAGTAGCTCTTCTGCCTGCTCTGCGCCGCTTTCATCTTTTCCCGGATCTGTTTAATCTTTTCCGTTGTTTGTTGCACAAGTTTTGGGCCTATGATCATGTTCTCTCCATCCTGGTACCAACACAACGGTGTCTGGCACTTTCGTCCATACAAGGCTTCATAGGGTGCCATCCCTATGCTAGAATGATAGCTGTTGTTGTAGGTGAATTCTATAAGGGGTAACAGATCATCCCAACTTCCACCATGGTCAAGAACACAAGCTCTCAGCAGATCTTCCAAAGACTGTATTGTCCTCTCTGTCTGTCCATCAGCTTGAGGGTGATAGGCTGAACTTAGCCTCAACTTTGTTCCTAAAGCTTGATTAGACTTTGACAAAAACGTGACGTAAACTTTGGGTCTCTATCGGAGACTATGCTTGATGGCACTCCATGTAGTCTTATTACTTTCCTGATATACAGCTCAGCTAACTTCTCTACTGGGTAGTTGATCTTAACAGGTAAGAAGTGTGCTGACTTCGTTAACCTATCGACGATCACCCAAATCAAATCAAAACTCTTGGAAGTTCTCAATGCTACTACAAAATCCATTGAAATGCTCTCCCATTTCCATTCAGGTACATCCAAGGGTTGAAGCATTCCTCCAGGTCGTCGATGTTCTACCTTCGCTTTCTGACAGGTTAAACATGACGCTACATACTCAGCCACTTGCTTCTTCATTCCTGGCCACCAAAACTTTTGTTTAAGATCTTGGTACATTTTGGTCAATCCAGGGTGAAAACTTAGCTTGCTCTTGTGTCCTTCTTCTAGAATCATTTTCCTCAACTCCGGGTTGCTCGGTACACAAACTCGTCCATTACATCTCAAGATGCCATCAGTTCCCAAACTGAACTCTGTAGCTTTTTCTTGTCCAAGTAACTCCTTTTTCTCTTGGAGATATACATCAGTTGCTTGTTGTTCATGGATCATGTCCATCAGTCCACTAGATACCTTGATCATTCCCAAGCTAATCCTCTCGTGGTTCACTTCCATAGCTAGATTGAGATCACGAAACAGTTCTATCAATTTTAGCTCTTTGACCATCATTGAAGAGATGTGAAGGGTCTTCCGACTCAAAGCGTCTGCAACGACATTTGCTTTCCCAGTGTGGTACAGCAAATTGAAGTCGTAGTCTTTAAGAAACTCCATCCAACGTCTCTGCCTTATGTTAAGTTCCTTCTGGTCGAACAGGTACTTCAGACTTTTGTGTTCACTGAAGACATCGAACTTTGATCCATACAAGTAATGTCTCCAGATCTCCACTGCAAAAACCACAGCAGCTAACTCAAGGTCTTGCGTCGGGTAATTCCTCTCATGAATCTTCAACTGGCGTGAAGTATAGGCCACAACCTTCCGATGTTGCGTAAGCACACATCCTAAACCCTTATGTGAAGCATCATAGTACACTTCAAACTGTTCGTCCGGTTTAGGTAATACTAACACTGGTGAGGTTGGCAAACGTTCCTTCATTGTCTGAAAATTTTCCTCACATTTTTCAGTCCATGTAAACGGTTGATCCTTCCTTGTCAGTTGAGTCAACAGCGCAACAATCTTCGAAAATCCTTCGATGAACCTTCTGTAATAGCTAGCCAGTCTAGCGAAACTCTGGATTTCTGTCACAGTCTTGGGTCTCTCCCATAGAAGTACTGCTTCTACTTTAGCAGGATCGACGACAATTCCTTCCTTCGAAATCACATGTCCTAAGAATTTGACTTCATCCAGCCAAACTTCACACTTGGGCAGCTTTGCATACAGCTTCTCCTTGTGAAGGATCTGCAAAACTTGTCGTAGATGTTCCTCATGCTCCTCGGAACTTTTCGAGTAGATGAGAATATCATCGATAAACACAACAACGAACTGATCCAAGAAAGGGCGAAAAATCTTGTTCATAGAGTCCATGAAGATAGCAGGCGCATTCGTCACTTCGAAAGGCATCACGAGGTACTCATAGTGACCATAACAAGTCCTGAAAGCAGTCTTAGGTACGTCCTCGTTCTTCACTCTGATCTGGTGATAACCGGATCTTAGATCAATCTTTGAAAAGATAGCGGCTCGCTGAAGTTGATCCATCAAGTCATCTATGCGGGGTAAAGGATACTTGTTCTTGATTATTATCTTGTTGAGTTGACGATAATCCACACAGAGTCTTGAACTCCCGTCCTTCTTCTTCACTAACAACACTGGTGCTCCCCACGGGGACACACTTGGTCTCACGAACCGTTTAGACATCAGATCCTCTAGTTGAGTCTTCAACTCAGCTAACTCCGTAGGTGACATCCTATAAGGAGCTATAGAGATCGGATCAGATCCTGGAACTAAGTCGATCGCAAACTCGATGTCCCTCACAGGTGGCAAACCTGGTACGTCCTCTAGAAAAATTTTCGGAAAATCTTTCACAACCGGCACATCGCTCAGGACAACGTCCCTCTCGATTTCTAAACAGGATAGAAGCATGTATCCCCGATCTCCTTCTTTCAAAGAAGCTCTTACTTGGTTGGCAGTTATAAATCCAGAAATCCCAGGGTCAGGAAAAACTAAGGTTCTATGTGCACAGTCTAAAAGGATATGGTTGGAAGATAACCAATCCATGCCTAGGATCACATCCAATTGAGTCAAAGGCAAACATATTAAGTAAACAAGAAAGCTCCTATCATGAACAGTAACAGGACAGTTCAAACATACTGTATTAACAGTAACAGGCTTAGGATTGTGACAATCAAATCAAAAGACAACAAAGAAACAGGCAAGTCCAATTGTCTCACACAATTCAAAGAGATGAACGAATGCATTGCACCCGAATCGAATAGTACAGTTAGGAGATTACCAGCTATGATGCAACTACCTTGTATGAGAACATCAAATTTGGAAGCATCCATGCCACTCATGGTATAAACCCTTCACCTTGCTGTGGGTCTAGCAGTCCGCATGTTGTTGAAAGTCGGCTCGGGCTTTGGTGTAGGACATTCCCTCGCGAAATGTCCTATCTCTCTGCATTGGAAACATAGAACTCCTTTCAGCTTGCAGCTATCAGCTGGGTGTCCGGGTTGCCCACACTTGAAACATCTCTGGGCTCGGCCTTGGTTCTGGTCGTTTCTGCTCCCTCCACCGTAAGCAGAAGCGACAGGACGATAAGATTGTTGTTTCTGACTATTCCCTTGAGGTCGGGAATACGGCTTCTTCTGGGACTGCTTCCCTTTCTGGTGTTGGTACTGGTTCGGGTTCCTTGACCTAGACGGTCCTCCTGCAGTACCCTTGTTCTCCCTTCCGCTTCTCATCTTTTCCACTTTTCTGCACTTCTCCACCAGAGCTTGGAAGGTACGGATATCCAGTGGTAACACCGACTCCTTGATCTCGAAGCGCAGACCGCCTTCGAACCTCTCGCATTTCCAGTCCTCGTCAGGTTGGGCTTGGAAAAAGCTGAAATATTTGGTGAGTGATTCAAACTTCGCCGCATATTCCCCGACAGTCATATCCTTTTGCTGCAGCTTCAGAAATTCCTACTCTTTCTTGGCTCTGGCACTTTGGGGAAAGTACTTGTCCAGAAACTTGGTGCGAAAAACTCCCCAAGTGGTCTCTTGGTTGTTGGCTTCCAGCAGTTGTCTGGTTCTTCCCCACCAATACTCTGCATCACCCAGAAACAGGAATGTGGCATAGTCCACCTTCACTCCCCCGGGGCAGTGCAGAACAGCAAAAATCTTCTCTATTTCTTGCAGCCACAGGTCAGCTTTTTCCGGGTCACAGGCCCCATGAAACTGTGGAGGATCATGACGTCGAAAATAGACTAACCCTCTGGCACCAGCAGCAAGATCAGCTCTCTGTTGGTTCTGTTGATTCTGTTAAGCCATGGCTTGGATAGCCCGATTCATGTTGTTGTCATTAGCATTGTTGTCAGCAGTGCCGCGACCTCCACTACAACCACCTCGAAGATTCATGTTTCCTTACAAGGCAAACCAAACATACCTTAATAAGGAAACATAAATCAAAACTAGTGTGCCAACACACATTGCTTCAACAGAGAAACAATTCAAACAAGGTTCACAGAGATCACACAACATAAACATAACAGACTCACTTCCCAAGGATTCCTGAAAGACTCGACCAGCTCTGATACCACTAATGTAACACACCCTCCTTGGGTGCTACGTACTTGGACTCTAATGCGGAATAAATCAAGAAAATAAAACGCTGGTTGCTTTCGGAAAATACTTTAATTAAGTAGCTACGTTCGAAAACGTAGTTTCTAAAAATTTTCTGCATGCATAGACAAAACAACTCAAGATGAAGAAATAAACTTTATATCACACGTTAATATTCATTGTTCATAAAAACATAAACATAACATAAAACCTGGCCTAATATATAACATTTTACAGACTTAGAAATAATTTCAACATACATGCAGTATTATAATATAAGGCTGCTCAAAATACAAGACTCAAGCTAGTCGGCTAAAAGTAGCCATTGGGGTACAACCCAACGTCAACTTCATCAGAACGCTCCGTTATCCGAGTCCTCACGTCTCCGCGGAGACCTGTGATCAACATCTGTACAGGTGTTCCAAACACACAACAAGGTGTCCAACATGTACAGGCAAAGGAGAGATACTCATATAAAGTTTATCACGAAAGCCGCACAGGCGACAAACAGCATAAATACAATTATATGAACAGTTATTTATATAATACAGTACAACATCTAAAACACTATCATCAGTTATAATAATGTATGAGACTTCAATATCATCCTTCTAATTCATGTACTCCGGAGATTCTAACTTCCCAACATCGAGCGATAGGCCGTAGTAACACCCGCAACACAATTGTCCTCATGAGTCAGCCTCTCTAATTAGGTCCGAACTCCAATTGTTCCAGGGTACCACGTCATAACCATATCTTGAATAATCCAGTCTCTGATCGAGTTCATTCGTGTTTGGCAGCCGATTTATCATGACACGGGGTTGCTACGCCACCGGCCACTTGTGGGATCTCGAACACAGAATGCCCCTATAGACCTAGTGGTCTTGACTGATTAAATTCTCAACTACTAGAGTTGTAGCTCGGTTTCAAATGGCACGTCTGCCGGTTCATGCATGTACACAGAAAGTTTTTTGTTTTCTTTGCTTTCATTCTTTCAAATTTCGAGACATAAAGTCCACGACTCATTTCAAAAGGCATTAAGCCCACTCAAATAAAAAACATAGGACACGAAGTCCGAGTGCTCAATGCACAAAACACTAGCCTCGACGTCTCGGCCACTAGGTTTGGGTTTGTCCCAAAGGTTCATCATATTTCTTTTGGTTTTGTTTTTCTCAAAACAACTTTGGAAAACAAAACACGTTCATTGTTCTTGAAACAAAACATTTCTTTATCAAAGGAACATTTTCCGGGAAAAACACCTTTCTTGAAAACAAAACCGCTTTCTAAGGTTTCACGCCTTTTTAAAACACTTTACTGAACAAAACACATTTTGCACGACTTTTCACAAAACCAGTTTTTACTTTTCAAAAGAACATACTTTTTAAAAAGAAAGACAACTTTTCTTGAAAAAGCAACACGTTTTCCAAAAACCACTTTTTGATTTTCAAAACACGATTTTCAAAACTTTGATTCGGTTTTTCGAGTTTTTAATAATTATCGAGACATAGCCGGTCCTATGCTCATCCAGGACATATATATATATATATATATATATATATATATATATATATAGACATCAACAATCCATAATCATCATCATAATATCAACTAAGGCATCCATGCCACAATTATCAACAAGTGTGCAAATATGTTTCATTAAGTAAAACAAATCCATGCATCATTCAAATTCATCTCCAATTCAATAATCAAGTCATCATATACATATACCAAACATGCACTATGAAACTACCATACTTAAATGACTACCTCCATTTACCTCACAAGGAAGTGTTCATTCCAAACTCGATCAGTTCTCGGCTGCGGTTCCGATATCGTTCACGTCGCCTAAAACAATCAAACACAATTCAATTCAAACAACAAATCAACATCAATCTATAACATCAAAACATAATTTTCTTCCCCTAAAAGGCATAGGGTTCGGCCATGAAAGGGTAAAAAGGCTAGGGATCTCATTTGGTTCCAAACTTTTGGATGGTTGGCTCATAAGCTTTGTTAACACTAATTCAAGTCCTATGACTCAAAAATGTGAAACAAAACTCCTGGATTTTTCTCATGAAGCTCTTGGCCTCTTTGGAAAAACTAGGCTAGGAATTGATTTGGTTTTCTATCACTTGGATTCAAGAACACTAGGAAAGCTAAGGATGGAATCAAGAGTTAGAAATCAAAAATTTGATGAAAAACACTATTCATCATCACTCTTAGGGTTCGGCCATATTGGGACAAATGATTTATGATGAGACTTGGATCATGAGCTCTTGGGTTTAGGTAGAGGATGATGAGGTGAGTTCAAAGAAATTGGTTTCACATCAAAAGGATTTTTCTACAATTTCCTATGGATTTTTAAACTTTTGGATCTAAGAATGAGTTTCATGAAAATGGAGTTTTGATCTTGAGATTGAGAGAGATTCAAGAAGCTAGGATATCATAGAAGTGATATTACCTTAGAATGGAGGAAGATTGGTCAGGGAATCAAGTGATTTCAACAAGTGAATCAAGGTTTTCAAGGAGAAATAGATTTTTCCTCAAGAACAGCTATGGAGTTCTTGCTTGGGAGGGGGCTGCGCGTGAATGGGGGCTGAGAGGGGCTGTGTTCAGCCTTTTAAAATGTCACTTAAGGGTAAAAAGGTCAATTGGTTCAAAGGGCAAAATGGTAAAAGGTGAAAAGCTTAAGTTAGGGGTATTTTGATAATTTCGTGTCCCGAAATTCCCGATCGTCATGACGACTCTGGAATGCTCTCCCAAGTGAGTTGACATTATGTGATATCAAGATTATCCGTTATTGGGTCCTGGTAAGACCGTATGCGGCTCCGTTCTCCACCCGATTGAAGATTTTGCTCGAACGGAGGTCAGGCAGTGATTTTTTTGAAATTTTTGTGAAATTTAACCAAAACGTAGAGAATCGAATTCTAAGACTTACTGTCTCGTTCACGGGTCCATCTGAGGTCTCCTGAGCAGTAAAATCATACTGTCAGTGTAAAAACGCAGTTCGGGCTCCGTTTGAGTTTTCGGCTCAAAACTTAATCGTAGCTTCCTACGATATCGCTGAGCATGATTATGGTCTCGAAATATTTTATATCTCTTTCTAAGACCTCGAATAAAATATAAGTTGATAAATACTGATTAAAAAGGAAAATAAAAATCAGGGTGTTACACATCCCACCTCGGGATTAAAAACATCACGTCCCCAATTGGACATCCCCCATTGGGACCAAATATGCTATGGTATGAAATGCTATAATATGCAACAACCATCCATCACAGATTGATACTGGAACCTCACACCTAAGCACTCGGCCACAGTCATGATGCACTGCATCCACATCAACATCAACATCACCACGCCTTGCGTCCACGAGCCACAGCTCCATGGTCAGGACCACGACGGTATCAATCCGAACAACAGCGCAATCGCGCCATACTCTCATCAACAATCATCCAGCCAATCACAACAATACATATGCCAATATAAATATCATCATGTTGACAGATAAACAGCTATTGTCCTATTAGAAAATTCAACAAAGAATCTGAATCATCAGACAAGAGTCCTATTGTCTGCTATGAATGCAAGAAACCCGGTCACATCAAATCTGAGTGTCCTCGTTTAAAGAAAGCTCCCAAAAAGAAATTCTTCAGAAAGAAGAAGAAAGGAATGATGGCCACGTGAGAAGATCTTGAATGTTCATTTTCTGAAGGGGAAGAGACAGAGGAAAAAGCCAATCTCTGTCTGATAGCGAAAGCAGACTCAGAATCTGAAACCGAGGTACATCTTGAATTTGAGGAATTGCATGATGCTTATGAAGAGCTGATAGAGGAATCCAAAGGATTATCTAAAGCTTTCAAATCCCTCAAGAGAGAATATGTTAAACTCCCCAATGAGCATAAACAAAAATCTCAAGAGTGTGAGATGCTGGCCAAAGAGAATAGCCAGCTGAGGACTGAAAAGTCTAATGAAGCTTTGATCTCAAGTGAAACATCACATTCTGAAGAAGTTGTTAAGCTTCAACAGAAAGTGAAGGAACTCACTTTTGATCTTGCTAGATTTGTTAATAGCAGATAGAACTGTCAATATGGGCCAGCCCACCCCACTCAGCCCTGACCCATGTGGGTTAGGGCCAAAAAGCCCACAAGACTAAAAAGCCCACAACTAAGAAAGCCCATAGGGCCAAAAAGCCCCCAAAGCCCCAGGGCCAGGGCCAGCCCATGAGCCCTATATTTAAAAAAAAAAAACTTATTAAATGCAATCAAATGTAGCCATTTTTTTGTGTTCAACCTCTGCAATGTAGGAAAATCCGCTAGAAGTACAAGTCCTGCTTATATTAGAAAAGGGTAATTCATTTTGTGAGCCACATTTTATCTCTCAAGTATATGAATAAGAACATATTACGTTCATGGCTTACATGGATTTATTTAAAAAAAAGAAAGGAAAAAAACATGACTAGAGCAACATGAAATCTAAGAAACACTATTAAATTCAGTAGGATGAGTTTGTTGTTGGTGTTGATGATCCAAGTGATGAGTTTGCTGATCAGAATTCATGTTCAAGCCAATCCATGTATTTCAGTGGAGGAAAAAGCCTACATTTATATAAAATGAGAGAATTAGAGAACATGGAACATGGGCTACAGGACATGCTTAATTGAAAGAATCACAATCATAGCATTTGAGGGTTATTGTGTACTTTAATTGCAGTCTAAGCTTCTAATCATAAACTGATATTATGGTTTTTGTGTTATGAATATCCTCCACCCACACAAATCAAGCAAAGAAGCAAGTTCGGCCTTCACTGCCTACCAATCTTGAAATATTTCTCTCAAATCCATAACCCCAATAAATCCATTATGAATGGCAAAGCAATACTTTTCACTCAAACAAAAAGATACTGTACCACTGATATGACAGATACTGTACCAATAAACCCATTATGAATGTCTACAATTACAGATACTTGCTAAATGCTGCATTTCCACTGATATGACAGTAATTGTTGACCAATATAATTCAAAAAAAAATAATTTCAGAGATCACTGGACTGGACTCCACATGTTGAATGAAAGAAACTGACTTGGTTCACTTGGATGTATAACAGGTTTACTTTCTCCATTGAATTGGTCCACTGTACTATAATGGATTACAGTATGAAACCAAGCAATATTAGGACAGTTAGAGGTCAGATATAGCATGTTGAATATGAGCTTCAACATCTTCAAGCACATCGGACTCTCCTATTAATGCCTCATCACTGTATCACACCCATCTTCATCTAAAAATCACAACCAATTAAAACACAATTAGACAACCAATCCTAAGATAATAATGTAAGATAAGATAACACATAATTATAAAAGATTAAAATACAAAGTCTTACCATTAAGATTTTTGGAAAATCCGTGTAACCAATTCCTCGTGCAAATTAACATCTGGATATGTTCAGGAAGAGTGGAACTTCTATACTTGGTAAGAACACGTCCACCAATACTGAAAGCAGATTCAGATGCCACTGTGGTAATGGGAATACTGAGCACATCTCGTGCCATTAAAGAGAGTGTAGGAAACCTTTTCTCATTGGTCTTCCAATATTGAAGCACATCAAAATCTTCATTGTCATCAACCTCTTTTTCTTCCAAATATACATCTATTTCACTCTTCCCAATGGTGAATTTAATTTCATTCTGATAAGTTTTATATTCCTACAATATATAATATATTAATTATCTAAACAAAAGAAGAATGAAAGAAAGTAATGACTAAGTACATATAAAAAACTTACACTAATAATAATCTTTGATCTCTTTGGCTTACTCCCGTCTCCATGTGGCTTAGGCAACAAGCTAGATTCGTTGGATGATTGAGAAAGAGAAACATCCGGGATAGTGAAGTTGCTTGCATATTCTCCATAAAGCTTTTTAAATTTTTCCCTCACATTATTAAACTTAGCTTCATAAGTTGAAGGATTAACCCGAGTATAGCAATAATATAAAAAATCAATCTTCAAGCGCGGGTCAAGAATAGCTCCAAATGCTAGCACAACACTATAATCGTTCCAATATTTGACAAACTTCTCTCTCATCTTCAAAGACATTTCCCTTATAACAGCATCATCATTCTACAAGTTCTCTACTAAGATGCATTCAATTTCCCAAACTTGCATAAAATACATGTCAGAAGTTGGATAAGATGAACCAGATATCATATTTGTTATCTCATAAAATGGTTCCAAGAATTTGCACATTTTCTCTCCCCTCCTCCATTCCTCATAAGATGGACAATATGGATAATTACTATCTGCTACTTGGAAAAGATCAAAAGCTTTCTCATATTTGATTGCACTTTCTAGCATCAAATATGTAGAATTCCACCTTGTAGTCACATCTAATCTTAAACCAATGTTCATATCTAAGAGTGCATCAATGACACAGTCTTTGAATTTAAGCATTCTCCCATATGACGCTCTAACATACTTAACACTCTCTCGAATTTTACAGAGTGCTTCATGAGCCACTTTCAAACCTTCTTGCACAATTATATTGAGTACATGAGCACAACAGCGTACATGAAAAAATTCTCCATTACACAACAAATTACCTTGCTTACAAAGATGTTTTTTCAAATGGTCTTGCATATTACCATTAGCAGAAGCATTGTCCAAGGTAATGGAGAACACTTTCTTATCAATACCCCATTGCTTTAAGCAATCAAATATAGTGGCTTTCAATTCAACACCGGTGTGTGGAGGCTTCATTCGACAAAAATTAAGAATCTTACTAGTCAATTTCCAATTTTCATTAATAAAGTGAGCCGTTAAACACAAGTAACCCTCAGTAGTAGCTGCTGTCCATACATCAGAGGTTAAACAAACTCTATTTGGAATCCTATACATGATTTGCTTAAGTTTGTCCTTCTCTCTAGTATATACTTTTTTCACATCTGACAGAGTTGTATTTCTAGAGGGCATCACAACATCGTGATTTAGATAATTTGCCCAATCTTTGATTTCCTCATATTCAACAAAATTAAAGGGATGGTCATGTTTAAAAATGGCTTCCGCAAGTTTTTCACAGTGAGTCTTTTGATTGATTTTTCTATGTTCATGAGGATTCACATCTACACTTGAGTTTACAATACTTTTACAAACAGAAACATGATGACTTAAATGTGAAGTCCCATAATTATTTTTGGTGTTTGGGTTTTTGCCAATTGCATAATCACGACCACAATGATTACACGAAGCCCTTTCAATGCCATCCTTGTCTTTACCAATTTTTGTAAAAATTTCCAAACATTCGAGATTTCTTTCTTACTCATCTTAGCACTTCCAGACAAAGGAGTTTCAGAAACAATATCATCATCCATATTCATATTCATAGTGTTACTCGTAGACTCCATAATAGAATTTTGTAGTTCCTATGCATTAAAACAATTAAACAAACAATATCAAGAGAAGATTGTAAAATAAGTGAGTTTACTAATATTTCTACTATAGCTTGTAGTTTTGTGTTAAGTATATACTAATTAACCTTGGCTATGGTTACAAAACTATCATGTTAATTTCCACTCTAACTAGACTCTGAAAGGACTAAAGAGGCAGCATATGAGCCTCTACCAGGAGGCCCAATCAATGGCAGTCATAGAGCCTCTACCTTCGCATTCTGTTACCTACTTACAACACAATATGTTGTTTTGCTAGCTAAAACTTAACAAAGAACATGTTACTTACAGCACTTACAAGCTAAATATTGTTCCAAGTGAGGATGGAATAGCTCCACAACTACTCTGTTTCCACCCAAATACCTATGAAATGAAAATAAATGCATAAGAAACAATGGCAGTACTTTTAGAACAAAAACCCAACAAGAAAACAAAATCATAGAACATAATCAACATAATTGATAATAGATATGAATACCTTCAGTAGATCTTAAACGAGTTCCTCAAATCACTGCACTAGAGCAGAAGAATTCAAATCAATCACGCAAGAATTTAGGGTTCAAATTTGGGATTTAGGGGTTTCGAAATCGAAATCCAATTCGAAATCAAACAAAACATAAAAAGAATGAGGGGTTTCGAAATCGAAATCGAACAAAGCATAAGAACTGAAATCACTGAGTTGTTGCGAAATCGAAATTGCACAAGAATGAGGGGTTTTGAAATCGAAATCGAAATCGTGTTTCTCTCAGTCTCACAGAAGAGAACGAAAGAGAGAAGTGAAACGCGATTGGGAGGATGAGTCTCAATCTTCTCACAGAAGAGAACGAACGAGAGAAATGAAATGCGATCTCAGTCTTTCAGTCTCACTGAGTTGTTGTTTTTTTTTTGGACAAATTAGAGAGTGGGCTGACCCACAAATGCCCCAGCCCCAACCCTCGAAAATGTTTAAATTATGGGTTGGGATTAAAACTGACCCACTTAGGAAGGGGGCTAACAATTGAGGGGGTAAATAGTGGGTCAAATGGGGTGGGTTAGCCCATATTGACAGTTCTAATAGCAGAGATAATCTGACAAAACTGCTTGGATGTCAGAGACACTCTCTTAACAAAGAAGGCATTGGATATGATCATCAAGCTGATCATAAAGTATCAACAAGAACCTCAACAGTATCTGTTAAATCCACTTCAGTTAGAATTAGATCCGTCTGTAACTTCAGTGGAAAAGCTAGACTTGTTATGTCTAAGTGTACTCACAAGAAGAAGAGGAAGTCTTCACAGACTCCTAGAACTAACAGAAAAGGACCCAGAAAAATATGGGTACCTAAAGATAAAATAATTTCTGTTGCAGATATCCTTAATAGGACAAAGCAAACTCCTCTGCTGGTACCTGGATAGTGGTTGCTCGCGACACATGATAGGAGAAAGGTTTATGTTCCAAGACTTCCAGCCTAAGAATGGTGGATATGTTGCCTTTGGAGGCAACCAAAAAGGAAGAGTAATTGGTGTTGGTACAATTGGTGGTAAACCCCCTCTTCCCTCAATCTCTAATGTGCTTATGGTTGAAGGACTAAGACACAATTTACTTAGCATAAGTCAATTATGTGATAGTGGATTTGATGTCTCCTTCAATAAGAATGAATGCATAGGCAAAGGCAAGAGTGGCAAGACCCTCTTTTCAACTAATAGACAGCAAAATCTTTATAAGATTGAGCTAATTGAACTTTCAGATCAAAGTGTAACCTGTCTGATGTCTGCAGAGGATGAAAGGATGAAAGATGGTTATGGCATAAGAAACTAGGACATGCTAGTATGAAACTTATTTCAAAATTAAAAAGGGATAACCTAGTGAGAGGATTACCTGATATCTGTTTTAAGAAAGATTTTTTATATGATGCATGTCAGAGAGGTAAACAAGTAAAATCAAGTTTCAAATCTAAAAACCTTGTATCAACCTCTAGACCTCTTCAGTTGTTACACGTGGATCTGTTTGGACCCGTTAGTGTTGCCAGTTTAGCGGGAAGGAAATATGGATTTGTCATTGTTGATGACTATTCAAGATTTACATGGGTACTTTTCTTAACCCACAAGGATGAGTCTTTTAAGACCTTCTCTGTATTCTATAAGAAAGTACAAAATGAGCAAGGTTTCTGTATTTCTACCCTTAGAAGTGATCATGGGGGAGAATTTGAAAATGAGCAATTCAGACTGTTCTGTGAAGAGAACGGAATCTCTTAAACTTCTCTGCACCTTGAACTCCATAGCAAAATGGAGTGGTTGAGAGAAAGAACAGATCTCTGCAAGAGATGGCTAAGTCAATGCTCAATGAAAATAATCTCCCTAAGTACTTCTAGGCTGAAGCAGTAAACACTGCTTGCTATGTGCAAAACAGAATATTTATAAGGTCTATCCTAACGAAGACTCCTTATACATTGTGGAAAGGTAAAAAAAAAAAAACCTAACATATCTTACTTCTATGCATTTGGATGTGAATGCTTCATCCTAAATACTAAGGATAAACTTGGAAAGTTTGATTCCAAGGTGGATAAAGGTATCTTCTTTGGATATTCTGAAATGTCTAAGGCATATAGAGTCTTTAACTCTAGAACCTCTGTTGTTGAGGAATCCATTCATGTAAAGTTCAATGATAATTTAAAGACTTATAGGGAACTATCAGATCTAGAAGATGATCTTGCAGGACTTGACCTAACCCAACATGAAAGTCAACAGCCAAAATTATCTAAAGTTGAGTCTGTTGAGAAATCTGTCAGACAAGTGGAGCAGATGAGTCATCAGTCAAGTCAACATCAGCATGATGATTCAAATGTTAGAAGAGACTGGAAATTCAAAGTTCATCATCCGGAAGATCTTATCATTGGAAGTCCCTCTGAAGGTGTTAGAACCAGATCTGTATTAAGAGAGTCAAGCAATATGGATTTTCTATCTGAAATTGAACCAAAGCATATTGAAGAAGCTCTTGAAGATGAAAGCTGGATTCTTGCCATGCAAGAGGAACCTAATCAGTTCAAGAGGAATGATGTCTGGAAACTTGTCTCCAAATCAACAGACAAGTCTGTTATAGGAACAAGATGGGTTTTCAGAAACAAGCTAGATGAAGATGGCGAAGTTGTCAGAAACAAAGCAAGGTTAGTATCTCAGGGCTACAACCAACAAGAAGGTATTGACTATACCTAGACTTTTGCACCTTTGGCTAGGATAGAAGCTATTCGCATACTCATGTCATATGCTGCACAACATCAAATCACTTTATTTCAAATGGATGTAAAAAGTGCTTTTTTAAATGGTATAATTGAAGACGAAGTTTATGTTAAACAACCTCCTGGTTTTGAAGATAATAAAAAACCAGATCATGTTTTCAAACTTAAAAGAGTTTTATATGGTTTGAAACAAGCACCTAGAGCATGGTATGGTAGATTTAGTTCTTTTCTTATGAATAATGGCTTTATAAGAGAAAAAGTTGATACAACCCTGTTTAAAAAATGCTCAAAAAAAATAATTTCATAATAGTTCAAATATATGTTGGTGATATCATTCTTGGAGCTACTAATGAAAATCTGTGCAAAGAATTCTCTAAATTGATGCAAGCAGAATTTGAAATGAGCATGATAGGAGAATTGAAGTTCTTCCTTGGGCTGCAAATCAAGCAGACGAGTGATGGTATCTACATCCATCAACAAAAGTACATCAAGGAAATTCTAAAGAAGTACAAAATGGATAGCTCAAAGGTCATGAAAACTCCCATGCAACTTAATGCTAATCTAAGCAAAGATGAGGAAGGTAAAAAGGTAGACCAAACTGCCTACAGAGGTATGATTGGATCTCTTCTTTATTTAACATCCAGCAGACCTGATATTTAGTTTAGTGTCTGTATATGTGCTAGATTCCAATCTGATCCTAAAGAATCTCATCTTAAGGCTGTTAAAAGAATATTTATATATTTGCTTGGAACCACTAATCTTGGTTTAATGTACTTAAGAACACAAGAATACAGGCTAGTTGGTTTCTGTGATGCTGACTTTGCTAGAGATAGAAATGAAAGGAAAAGCACCAGTGGAGGATGTCACTTCATTGGAGCAAACTTGGTCTCTTGGTCAAGCAAAAGACAGACAACTATTGCACTCTCAACTGCAGAAGTAGAATACGTCTCTGCTACAAGTTGCTGCTCACAGCTCTTATGGGTAAAACATCAACTTGAAGATTACTCCATATTTGAGCATAATATATCTGTCTGGTGTGATAATTCAAGTGCTATTTGCTTAACAAAGAATCCCATACAACACTCTAAGGCTAAGCACATAGAAATTAAACATCACTTCATAAGAGATTATGTTCAAAAAGGTGTATTTGATGCTAAGTTTGTTAAAACTGAAAATCAATGGGTTGATATCTTCACAAAATCATTAGCTGAGGATAGGTTTAAGTATATAAGAGATAACTTGAACATACATTGCATTGTTGAATAACCTGTCTAATGAGTATTGCATTACCCGTCTATGATTAACCGTCTGACCCTGTGAGTCATACTCATATTTGAAATAATCTATTTAAATGGTTATTATTCTTTAATGTCATTTTATTATCTGAGGCAAAACGTGTCCATGGCAGTTTTGTTTTTCTTTTAAAAATTAAACCATTTCTTTTGGATCCTTTATCTTTATGTTTTCAAAACTCTTTCTTATTTTCGTTGTCGCTTCATCTTCCTCTCACCCTCTCTATCTCCAAACTTCTCTAACCCTAAACCCTCTGTCATGGCACCCAAGAAGAATCTATCTGCTACTATAATTGCTCAACGATACAACTTGGATGTCGAAGATGCAACATCCTTTCCCAAGTGTCACATTCCCGAACGTTTATAAGGCCGAAAATATTTATTAACTCGGAAAATACAGTTTTCTTTTTCTTTTCACAAGATGCAATGGGATTTAGTAACGTTAAATAATACTAATAACGAACTTAGGTTTGCCATGCATTTCTAGAACATAATGCATAATAAATACAGGGACATAAACAGAAAAAGAAATAATACTATATACAGACATAGGTCAAATGTATAACTGACATAAGAAATACAATAAGTACTAGGAGTCGTAGCTCCCAAAAGGTACTACAAAACTGACGTAGTCTGGCCGACAACAAAACTAAACCACAAAAAGAAGGTCCGCCTCAGGGCTCAAGGAGACTACTGGACTGAACCATCATCACGTCCATCTGTTCAAACAGCAACAGCAAGTACCAATAGAAAACATACAGATATGGGTGAGATTCCCGTTCATCAACACAACAAAACAGCAGTAGTAAAAACGAGACAACTCACCGGGTAACAGCGTACCCAACATGCTTACAAGAATTCTCAATGTCAAACATATTAAGCAGTTGACAGCATAATATCATGTTAAGCAGTTAACAGCATAAAATAAGGTACTCTTAGACAGTACAACGATGTATAACAGTAAATGTAAACACCAATAGCCATGCAATGCAATGCAATGCAATGTATATGACTCAATGTCAATGTCACTGGGTACTACTCTGACCCCTACTCCAAGGAGCTAACAAAACGTCGGAGAGAGTGAATGGGAGGACATGTTCCGGTTTCTGCCAGCCATGAGCAAGAGGCTACAACATTCGTAACGTGCACGTATCTGGCTTTACGGAAACACTCTCGACCAAACATGAAAAGTACGGCATCTAGTAGAGGATATCAGTGTACTGCATGGATTCGCCACGACACAGAAGAATCACCAACTGGTCACAGGCCAGCCCTTCCAACCCTGATACCTCCAAAAAGACCATTGAAGATCGTCACCGTAAGATTCGCACCCGCATCAAGGTGTAACCTCAACTATTAGGCTCAAGGCCTTACGACTATGCAAATGAAATACCAATGCTTACACAAAGCAGATGCTATCAAGCAATGTCTACCCCCCGGGTAAACCTCGAGTTCCACTAAGGTTCTCTTCCTTAGGAACTATACGCGTCTTTGAAAAACAAAACCTTTATCCACAGGATAAATCTCGTGATCCCTTCGGGATCGAGTCATCACAAAACTGAAACAATCGAACGACTGATCGGGATCCGAATCACCGGTCCGTCATCGAACTACTGTTTCAAAACCCAAAACGTTTCATGTTTGTGTTTATGTCTTATGAAGTCATTGATGTACTAAGTCATCAATGGTATAGTATATGGTCTTGTTCCACCAAATATTACACTTAATTATCCATTGTTTTCAACTATAAATCAATTACTTAACTTAGGTTTTTAAAGCGTAAAACTTTACAGTTTGAGTTGAAAAACACTCTTTATAAACAAACCATTTCTCGTGAGGCGAAGGTCTATGTCGTGACGCGAGGTTGAGAAGTTATCTTTACTGTTTGGACAGTTTTTCTGCTTCGCGAGGCGAGAACTGCTTCGCTACGAGAGGCCGAGAAGCTGCATCTTTGCTGCTCGGGCTAGTCCATTGTCTCGCGGGGCGAGACGGGGTTCGCTGGCCGAGTGCCTTGTTTTCACTTTCCCTAACTCCTTCATTAATTCTCCTTTTGAAACACTTAGTTTGATTAAAAGACCTATGGCTAAAGAAAAGACATTTTCCCACTTTGGTGACACACTTTAAAGGTTAAAACTTCATTCGATCTTTGGATCAAAATCACTTTTGTTTCTCTTTGAAAACATAGGTTAGGAAATCATGTTTTGTTGCATCAAAACTTTGCCAAAACAAGAACAACACATGTTCTTATATTTTCTTCTTACTAAGGCCGCAAGCCTGCTCCAATTAAAAATGGAGACTTTGCTTCACCAACAAAGCAAATGTAGCTCAAAAGCTCACACAATAATGATAAACCACAATACACATTACTACATCATAATCAAACATATAAGTCCATCACACATCATGGTCTCATAATCAAACAATAAAAGTCCATACTTGATCTAGTGATCAAAGTAGGTTTTTCAACATACATGGAAATGATTTTCATTCAATCATATCTTCATCAACATATGCTAAAGCACACTACAACATACTAAAGCATAAACTCATCATGACAATCTTGTTCTCCAAGAGAACTTAACAAAACTTAACACATAAAAGTGAACCCAAACTAAAGGGTTTCACCCACACATAAACTTAAACAACCATCTTCACCACCACCATCTTGGTGTGATGAGGTTCATCTCCCCATACCTGTTGATGAGCAGATTCCCAGATCAAAGTCGGTTGATCGGTTTGTGAACCTCCTGGCAATCGTCAATAACTACAACAACACAACAATCCAACATTAAACAACAATCAAAGCCAATCTCAACAATCTTAACAAAGAGGATTTCGGCCACCCTAGGTTAAAAAGGTTAGGAATTGGTTTTGGTTTTCCATTTCATGGATTCAAAGGCATTAGAAAAGCTAAGGATGAAATCAAGTGTTAAAAATCAAAAATTGATGAAAACAATATTCATCATCATCAAATAGGGTTCGGCCAAAAAGGAATTTTTGGGCTATGATGGGAGTTGAATCATAAGCTATTGGGTTTAGGTAGAGAATGATGATGTGAGTTCAAAGAACTTGGTCTTACCTCAAAAGGATTTTTCTACAATTTCCTATGGATTTTCAAAGTTTTGGATCTAAGAATTTCTTTTCATGAAAATGAAGATTGATCTTGAAATAAAGAAAGATTCAAGAAGCTAGGAGATCATAGAAGTGATCTTACCTTGAAATGAAGGAAGATTGCTCAAAGAATCAAGGGATTCCAACAAGTGATTCAAGCTTTTCAAGGATGAAAATAGAGTTTCTCTCAAGAACAACTATGGAGCTCTAAAGGGGAGGGGGCTGTGCGTGAAAGTGGGAGGGTGAGGGGCTGAGTTCAGCCTCTTAAAAGCTCACTTAAGGGTAAAAAGGTCATTTGCCAAAAGGGTATAATGGTAAAAGTGTAAAAGACTAAGGTTAGGGGCATTTTGGTCATTTTGCGTCCTGATATTTCCGAACATCATGACGACTCTGGCATACTCTGCCAAGTGTCCTGGGATGATGTGATATCAAGATTATCCGTTGGCGAGTCCCGGTAAATCCATATGTGGCTCCGTTCGTCACCCGATGGAGGATTCCGCCCGAACGAAGGTCAGGAAGTTATTTTTCTGAAGTTTTTGTGAAATTTAACCAAAACGTAGATAATCGAATTCTAAGACTTATTTTCTCGTTCACGGGTCCATCTGATGTCTTCTGAGCATTAAAATCATATTGTCAGTGTAAAAACGCAGACCGGACTCTGTTTGAGTTTTTGACTCAAAACTTAATCGTAGCTTCCTACGATATCGTCGAGCATGACTATGGTCTCGGAATATTTTATTTCTATTCCTAAGACCTCGAATAAAATAAGGACATTAAAATACTGAAGAAATAGAAAACGTGAAAATCGGGGCATTACAGAAGATGTTGAAAAGATCATCCCTGGCAAAATCATTGATCTTGAGGCTCTAAGTCGTTTGGGTATGGACGTGTTTGAAGAACTTAACTACTCTAACTGGATGCCGTTCTTCAAAGTGAAGGAGCTTGTACATCCAAAGTTGGTAACTGACTTCTGGACAAGCGCCGTAATCATTCGCTCTCCTAGTGGTTTTCCCACGGAGATTCAAGCGCATGTGCACAACCAACGCTTCTCCTTCTCCCTCAACACTCTGGAAAATGCAACTGGTTGCCCTCGACATGGGGCTGGTTTTACAGAAGAGTGGGAACACTCCTTAAGCCAGAACAACATCAACATCGCTCTTTATGGTACTCCAAACCCTCCCAACTTCAAATCCATAACCCTTATCCCCAAATGTCGATTCTTGCTCAAACTTCTACAAGAATGTGTCTTACCTAGGAAGGGATCTAGAGACAATGTGTCTAAGTTGGATAAATTTGCCCTCTTTCATCTTATCCACAAAATCAAGGTAGACCTAAATGACCTCATATTCAAACATTTCATGTCTTTGATGAAGAGACCTAGTTCTCCGACCTATCCATATGGCATGCTTCTGACCAAGCTCTTTAGAATAAAAATCTTTGTACCTGAAGATGTCACCTTTGTGGACTTGGCCCGTCCTTTGGACAAAAAGACTCTCTCTATGATGAGATTCTCAACTCCTGCTCAATCTTCAACAAATCAAGCTTCAAAGGATTAGCAAAGCAAAGCTCCTGCTGAATCAACAGACGAGTCTAAGGCTCCTACATCTGAAAATTTGTGGGAACCTCTGGAAAAGTTGCTAGACAAGGCCAAAAACCTTCTTCTAGACAGCCAACCACTTCCACTGGGACAGAAGAAAGTGTCTAGATTCTCACCTTCAAGAGAAGGAAGATGTCTCCTAGGAAGAAAGCTCTTGTTGTGGAGGATTCTGAAGTTGAGACTTCTAAGGCTTTGCTGAGTGAGACTGTTTCTAGTAAAGAGGATGCACCTACTCAGGGGGAGCAGCTGAAGAAGACTTTAGGCAAAACCAAGGACAAGCTAGCATTTTGTCCCGAAGTTATTCCTAAAAAGAAGAGATCTGGTATAATAGTTGTAGCTGCTAATGTAGAAGCTCCTCCTATTGAACCAGCTGCTTTAATTGAGGCTCCTAGACATGTCAAGAAGCTTATGATGTCAGAGAACTCCACCCTTCTTGCAAATTATTCATCTTCAACCTTATCCTCTTCATCTCATGAAGAACATCCTACTTCACCTATCCAGGAAATCTGCTCTCATTCCACTCATACTCCATCTTTTTTGGTTGTGTCTGATGTATGTCATGTTCCTATTTCAAGAGATTCAACTCCCAACAAAATAGTTGGCATTTCATCTTTTTTGTTCAAATCTGATTTGCAACATTTAATGAGTGCAAGTGTCTCTAACCTACTTGTCATCCCTCCTCCTCCTCCTCACTTTACAAACACCTGCAGGGACATGTATTTGATGTTTCCTATTGTTATCTTTCTTCATCACCCTAACCCTGCTATTACTTACCCTAATGGCTTTGTTATTATACCCAATTCTTCTAAACCCCTCTTCTACATCATTACTGGCTCTTTTTCTTTCATAGAACATATAGATCTTCTAATCCCTAACCATAGGTTATTCTCTGCTGAACCCTTACCCCCACCTGACCTTCTTATCCATCCATCGATTCGCTCTATTTTATCTTCTATCTTTCCATCAGCTACAGAGGATCACTCCTCTGATGATGCTTTTCTTATATTCGCTTTTCTACCTCTTATCTTCTATAGAAATCTTCATCTACGATTCTTTCCCAGGATTTCTAAGTCCTTCTTTGTCCCCTCTGTACCACCTGTCTATGCTCTTCCCAGGCATTCTGACGCCTCTGCTAATAACATTATTGTGCCCCGAAAAGTTCTTCAAGATTTGCAATATGAAGTGGCATCATTGAGGACCTTGGTAGAAGCTGCTCACAGAGATCTTGCAACAGAAAGAAGAGCTAGAGCTGATATGGAAGATATAGTAGAAGCTCTCTTTGTTCTTTTTAGTACTTATTTGTAATTATATTTGAATTACCTTGTACACAGCCAATGATGGATAAATAACAATATCTTTTTTCTCTCCTCTGTCTCTCTTTTTTTTTGCTAATGTCAAAAGGGGGAGAAGATAATAAGCACAACTTAAGAACAATGTTATTGATATTGTTTATTTGTCTGATATGAACAATGTTTATCTATCTGTCTGATAATGTTAAATAATGGAACAACGTTAAACCTAACTGATCATGTTAAATAATATGTGATATATATACATGTCTGTTTTTCATGAAATCTCTTGTTTTCTCTTAAGTTCATTAAATCATTTAAATTGTTTGTTATCATCAAAAAGGGGGAGATTGTTGAGTCTCCAAAATGTCTGATGTGCATTTACCATAGTTTTGATGAAAATTAAACATTTATTTAATGATTTAATTGAACCCGTCTGTGGTGATTAACTCGTCTACTCAATGTGCAGATTATAATGATAAGCATTAAGTGTTTATAAGTACTGAGCACAAGTGTGTAATCACCCGTTTGAACTAATTACGAAAAGTCAACCTTTCTAATGAAGTCACTCACCCGTCTGTTGACTAAAATTGAAGAAATCCTTTCAAGATTGTAGAACTCTTTTCGAGACTCCATCAAGTCTAAGTTGCTAATGAACTAAAGTTGTCTCATCTCTTGAAAAGGAAGTCCAACAAAGTACTTTTCCTGAGTACAACTGCAAGTGACACAAAAAGGGAAATACTTCCCTCTAAGGACAAAATGCATACGAAAAGACCTGATAAGACTAAAGGTGTATCAGAAGACTCTGTCCTTCTTGTGATAGAGAACAAGCGGCGTTCCTCAAGCTTTAATGGCTGACCAGAACGACTCTATTTTCATTTAATGAAGATCTGCAAAAGGCCAAGCTTTCAAGAAATGTCTCTAACGGCTTTAATACCTTGAAGCCTATTTAATGAAGAAGACTTTGAAGATTCAAGCAGAGAACGATCACAGCATTCAAAGAGCAATTACTCTGCAGATTTATATCTTCAATCTTTCATTCTTTATTCTTCGATCATTTGAAGTTATTACGCAGTCTTTTAGAACTTCACATATAATACTTGTTGGTGTAAGCCCTAGTGGCCAATATATATATTGAATTTATATATTGTATCATGACTTTATTTTACATTTTATATATATGAGGCATTTATTTATTATGTTATATTTGATGATCATATTTATAGCATAATAAAGTCCTTAGAATAGGTAGTTCATTTAATGGAGCGTCAAGTATGACTTGACCGTGAGATGCCATTAAATTATAGAACACTATTCTTAAATATTCATAGTCAAGTATTATTATTAATAAGCACAATAGTAATACGTTGAGACTATTATGTGAGTGTACTGATGACCACATCTCACGGGTCATAAATATAAGATATCAAGTTTCACATAGGTATAAATATTAGTGGAGTATTTATACAGGAGTGACCCGCTATGAGAACGCTGCATAATTGTTATGTAAGTGTCATGAGCAATTCTCATGGTGACCATAGTGAAGTAGTCCTTCGACTTGAAGTCACTACGATTCCTAACATATGTAGTTGTAGGCTTTGATGCTATTAAATGTTGTTTGTAACAGGACAACGATAAAGATAGTTATTGGGCCTGCAATGAAACATGTTGAGGAATGTGAGTGATGTAGATAGGATTCGTCCCTTCTACATAACAGGAGTAATGTCTATAGGCCTCTTGATGGTATGAGACGTAGAAATGCATGGTCATGCTAAGGTGGGACAGTATGAGATATTGGGCCTACATTATTGTACGTCAATTAGTAGATCAAGAAATAAATAATTGGACTTAACAAGGATGACACATTTATGCCTTGTGTCCAATTAAGACATTGTGACGAAAGGACGTTGACTTCACATTATATATGGTTACAATATGGCTTTAATTATATCACCAATATTCTAATTAATTGAGTAACAATGATGTATTGCTAGATGTCACTCATTATTTATAATATTGATTATTAATATGATTAATAATAATTAATATTATTGCCAATTAATTGAGAACCTATAGAGTCACACGCATTGAGAAAATGTTCAGAGAATTAGTTTAATTGATTAATTAAATATAATTTAATTAATAATTAAATGGGATTGATTTAATTGATTAATTAAATATGATTTAATTAATAATTAAATGAGGATAAGTTTAATTCATTAATTAAATATGATTTAATTAATAATTAAACATTGGGCCTGTAGCGTACAGTAACCCAAGTGGGTTAGGTTAAATGAGTGACAGCTATTAATAAGCTGTGCACGCCACTTAAGGCACACACAAGCCTCCTTTCTCTCTCTGTGTGCCGCGCCTCTTCCAATCCTGATAGCTAGCACTATGCTATCTCTGACGTTGGTTTGCTCGCGTGGACTGAGTAGCGGTATTGCTACTTTGCAATACTGGTGCTAAAGAAGAACCTCTCCTATTGTGGTGATAGCAGCAGTGTTCCTCGGATCTGCTGCTCTGTAGCTGTGTAGATCAAGTTGCCATTCACACCGTAGCAGTGTACGTGATTTACCAGTGCTGCTAACGTGCTCACAGTGTTCGTGGTAAAGCTACGCTTCAAGAGGTAAACACAATATCCTTGCGATTCATGTGCGATACGTAGTTTGCATGTATCCTAGGATTGTTTGCCAATGTATGATAACATGTTTATTGCTTTTAAATATGATTTGTGTGTTTTAAAGCATGTTTGTATGATTTGTATGTGATATAAATCTCTTAAAACATGTTTTGTGTGCTTGGTTGTGCTCCTGACATAAACAAGGATTCGCTTCTGGAATCTTGCTGCGTCGTTTGGCCCTGCCGTGCTCCCTGTAGCTCGGGCATGCACGTTTAAGTTAGCGTTAGTGAATGCGTAGCACGGCCGTGCGCCTTTTTGGCACGACCGTGCCACTTTTCAATAGCGTCAACGAGTTTTTAGCATGGCCGTGCACCGTTTGGCACGACCGTGAACATGTTGAACAGCATCAGCGAGTTTTCAGCACGGCTGTGCTGATGGACAAAATGTGATTTTGTCCCTTTTGCATATTTATAAATTTTTTATTAAATGTACGGTATATGGTTTATAAATTTTTTATTAAATGTACGGTATATGGTTATGGCCCTAGTTTTGGTGTTTAATTATATTTGGTAAATACGGCCTGCATGTCGTGATTTATTGTATTTATTTTATAAATACGGCTTACGTGTCGTGACATTTACTTTATTTATTTTATTTTAAATTTTGTAAATTGTTCGGGTTATATGGAGGCAACACCAAAATCATGACGTCAGTGGGAGGAACTTTGGAAGTTTGCTCGACGGTCATAGATTGTAATAATTAGTTTTCATTATTGCAAATTAAGAGGGCATAATCATAATACCTTTTATATGTCTTGTATGTTTATGTATGTGGTACATGAAATGTATGAGATGTATGATTTAAATTTGGAATTTAAATTGTATGATAGCATGTATGTCATTGTATGCTTAATATGTTTTGAATGTATGTAAGCTAGTATGCCATGTATGCTATGAGAGACATTTATATGATAAACAAGCTGGTGAGATCACTTAATTATTAAATTCCCTCAATAAATTAAGTTATTAAATGCCTCCTGATGCGTGGCACTCGTCAAGGCCAAAATCATTTAAGTGTGGGTCATGCTACAGCTGAGCACCTTAATATATTCCGGTGAGACGCGAAAGGTGAAATAACCTACTGTCAACCATTAGGTTGAACTTAACTAAGTGTATTCAATAGGATTGAAACGGCTTAGAGGCATGGGGTTGGGCATTAATCCATATGATGGATTAGAATAAGGAGTTATTCACCTAACTGGTCCAAGAATTACATTGGATGTAATTGGAAAGGAGTTTCCTACCTAAATAGCTGAGTTCTGGGCAATCAGCCACAGCTGACTCAGAACGAGGTGAAATATGGATCTTGGTCCCACTAGAAAATCTTTCAACGGGATTTTCCGAGTCAATGATGAGGGTCATTGATTTGAGTAAAATAGTGGGAGCGTATTTAATAAAGACCTATTAAATATGTTTCAAAATCATTATACTTATACTTTGCATATTTATGTAGATATCCATGGCACCCAACACAACTAATAATTTGTCACTGCGATCTATCCTTGAGAAGGACAAGTTATCTGGAAGTAATTTCTGGATTGGTACCGAAACCTGAGGATTGTCCTTAGGCAAGAGAACAAGTTGTATGTTCTTGAGGAGGCTGCTCCTGAACTAACCGAGGATGCTTCTAGGGCTGATAGAGATACTTACAAGAAGTATCAGGATGATGCCCTGGATCTTAGATGCCTCATGCTTGCCACCATGAACTCTGAGCTTCAGAAGCAACATGAAAACATGGAGGCATTTGACATGATCGGACGTCTCAAAATGCTCGACCAAGAGCAGGCGAGACATGAGCGCTTTGAAGTTTCCAGAGCCTTGTTTAATTGTAAGCTGGCAGAAGGAAGCCCATTTGGACCTCATGTACTCCTTTTGATTAGGTACATTGAGAGCCTTGAAAGATTGGGTTTTCCATTGAGCCAAGAGTTGGCTACAGATGTAGTTCTGCAATCGTTGCCAGAAAGCTACAGTCAATTTATCATGAATTACAACATGAATGACATTGACAAAACTCTGCTAGAACTGCTAGGCATGTTGAGAACTGCTGAGCAGAACATTAATAAGGGAAAAGGTAAAGCCATAATGATGGTTGATTCTGGAAAGCAAACTAAGAAGAAGCCCTGGAGCAAGCAGAAGGGTAAAGGTAAGAAAAATTTTAAGCCTAGCACTTCTGGCTTAAAGCCCGTGAGCGGGGTAGCTAAGGAAGGCAATTGCCACCATTGTGGCCAACCTGGCCACTGGAAGAGGAACTGCAAGAAATACCTGGAAGAGAAAAAGAAGGGAAGTGAGACTTCCGCTTCAAGTATTTATGTTATTGATGTTAATTTATCTACTTCAGCATCTTGGGTATTTGATACTGGATGTGGTGCTCACATTTGTAATAATGTGCAGGGACTAAGAAGTAGGAGGAAATTGACTAAAGGTGAAGTGGACCTACGCGTCGGAAATGGAGCAAAAGTTGCTGTATTAGATATATGGACTTATGTTTTAACTTTATCTACTGGGCTTGTTTTGGAACTTGATAATTGTTATTATGTTCCCATTATTAGCAAAAACATTATTTCTGTTTCTTGTTTGGACAAGAAGGGTTTTCATTTAATTGTTAAGGACAAATGTTGTTCTCTTTGTTAATGCACCATTGAGTAATGGACTTTATATTCTTGATCTCGATGTGCCCATATATAACATAAATGCGAAAAGGATCAAACCCAATGGTTTGAATCCTTCATACCTTTAGCATTGTCGTTTAGGCCATATTAATGGGAAACGCATCTCCAAACTCCATAAAGATGGATTATTGGATTCTTTTGATTATAAATCATTTGATATGTGCGAATCTTATTTATTGGGAAAGATGACTAAGGCCCCATTTACTGGTAATAATGAAAGGGCAAGTGATCTTTTGGGCTTGATACATAGTGATGTATGTGGGCCACTGAACAAACCTGCTAGAGGTGGTTTTTCCTACTTTGTCACATTTACTGATGACTTCAGTAGATATGGATATGTGTATCTAATGAAACACAAATCTGAAACCTTTGAAAAGTTCAAAGAGTTCAAGAATGAAGTAGAAAACCAACTGGGCAAGAATAGTAAAGCCATACGATCAGATCGTGATGGTGAATACCTTTGCCAGGAATTTGATGACTATCTGAAAAAGTGTGGGATAGTATCTCAACTCACTCCTCCCGGAACCCCACAATGGAATGGCGTGTCCGAAAGGAGGAATCGCACCTTGTTGGACATGATACGATCGATGATGAGTCATTCAGATCTTTCAGACTATTTTTGGGGTTACGCATTGCTTGCAGCAGCTTTCACAATTAACCGTGTTCCAACAAAGGTGGTAGAACAAACACCACAAGAGATGTGGAAGGGGCGAAAGCCTAGTTTATCTTTTATAAAGATTTGGGGTTGTCATGTCTATGTCAAACGTTTAATCACAAATAAACTAGAACCCAAATCAGATAAATGTAATTTTGTGGGTTATCCCAAAGAAACGAAAGGATACTATTTCTATAACCCCTCTGATGACAAAGTGTTTGTCGCCAGGACTGGAGTGTTCCTTGAAAAGGAATACATCTCTAAAGTAGACAGTGGAAGGACAGTAGAACTTGGAGAAATCCAAGCACCACAGAGTACTGACTCATCTGCAACAGAACAAAAACCGAATCCACAAGATGTTGTGGTTCAAGAATCGGTTCAAGTAACACAAGAACCACGTAAGGTCAAACAGATCACGTACAAAACCTGAGAGATTTGGACTTCTCCTAACTCAAAAAGGTGATGTACTGCTCATGGATCAAGATGAGCCTGTTACCTACCAGGAGGCCATAGCTGGCCCTAAATCTGAGAAATGGCTAGAAGCCATGGGATCCGAAATGGAATCCATGTACACAAACCAAGTTTGGACCTTGGTGGAGCCACCCGAAGGGATAAAACCCATAGGGTGCAAGTGGTTCTTCAAAAAGAAGATTGATATGGATGGAAAGGTTAATACCTTCAAAGCGTGACTGGTTGCAAAAGGTTTCAAGCAAGTTCATGGTGTAGACTATGATGAAACTTTCTCTCCAGTTGCAATGATTAAATCTGTTCGGATCCTACTTGCTATTGCTGCATACCATGATTATGAAATCTGGTAGATGGACATCAAAACTGTATTCCTTAACGGGAATCTCCTCGAGGATGTGTACATGACACAACTTGAGGGTTTTGTCAATTCAAAGGATGCTGGAAAGGTGTGTAAATTGCAGAGATCCATCTAAGGACTCAAGCAAGCTTCCAGAAGCTGGAATCTTCGTTTTGATGAAGCTGTAAGACAGCTTGGATTCATCAAAAATGAGGATGAACCTTGTGTCTACAAGAAGGTTACTGGGAACATAATTGCTTTTCTCATATTGTATGTGGATGACATACTACTCATCGAAAACGACATTCCTACACTACAAAATGTAAAGACATAGTTGGGGAATTGTTTCTCGATGAAGGACTTAGGCGAAGCTTCCTATGTATTGGGAATCAGGATCTATAAGGATAGATTGCAGAAATAATTAGGCCTTAGTCAAGGTACATATATTGACAAAGTGCTTAGGCGCTTCAGTATGCATGATTCTAAGAAGGGTCTCTTGCCTATGTCACATGGCATATACATGTCCAAGGGACAGTGCCCTACTACATCTGATGAGAGGGAACACATGAATAAGATTCCATATGCTTCGGCAATTGAATCTATCATGTATGCTATGATATGTACTAGACCAGATGTCTTGTTTGCCTTGAGCATGATGAGCAGGTACCAATCTGATCCCAGTGAAAGTCACTAGACAACAATCAAGAATATCCTCAAGTACTTGAGAAGAACTACGGATACATTCTTGGTCTATGGAGGTGAGGAAGAGCTCATTGTAAAAGGTTACACCAACGCTAGCTTCCAAAATGATAAGGATGATTCTAGATCACAGTCAGGATTCGTGTTTTGCCTTAATGGAGGCGCTGTGAACTGGAAGAGCTCAAAGCAGGAGACAATTGCCGATTCTACAACAGAGGCCGAGTATATTACTGCATCCAATGCAGCAAAGGAGGCTGTTTGGATCAAGAAATTCATTTCTGAACTTGGTACTGTTCCTAGCATTGCGGACCCGATTGACCTCTATTGTGATAACAATGGAGTAATCGCACAAGCCAAGGAACCCAGATCTCACCAATGATCCAAACACATACTCAGGCGTTTCCATCTCATTCGAGAGATCGATAGAGGAGATGTAAAGATATGCAAAGTTGATACACTGGACAATGTTGTTGACCCAATTACCAAGCCTCTTGCTCAGTAGAAGCATGATGTAACGCCCCGATTTTCACGTTTTCTAATTCTTCAGTATTTTAATGTCTTTATTTTATTCGAGGTCTTAGGAATGGAAATAAAATATTCCGAGACCATAGTCATGCTCGACGATATCGTAGGAAGCTACGATTAAGTTTTGAGTCAAAAACTCAAACGGAGTCCGGTCTGCGTTTTTACACTGACAGTATGAGTTTACTGCTCAGAAGACCTCAGATGGACCCGTGAACGAGACAGTAAGTCTTAGAATTCGATTATCTACGTTTTGGTTAAATTTCGTAAAAATTTCAGAAAAATCACTTCCTGACCTTCGTTCGGGCGGAATTCTCAATCGGGTGACGAACGGAGCCACATATGGACTTACCGAGACTCGCCAACAGATAATCTTGATATCACAACATCCCAGGACACTTGGGAGAGTATGCCAGAGTCGTCATGACGATCGGGAAAATCTAGACGCAAAATGACCAAAATGCCCCTAACCTTAGTCTTTTGCACTTTTACCATTTTACCCTTTTGGCAAATGACTATTTTGCCCTTAAGTGACTTGTTTTAAGGCTGAACTCAGCCCATCCAGCCCCTCATTCACGAAATTTCTGGCCAAAGAAGAACACCATTGTTGTTCTTGAAGAGAAACTCCATTTTTCTTCTTGAAAAGCTTGAATCACTTGTTGGATTCACTTGATTCCTTGAGCAATCTTCCTTCATTTCAAGGTAAGATCACTTCTATGATCTCTTAGCTTCTTGAATATCTCTTTATTTCAAGATCAAGATCCATTTTCATGAAAATTATTTCTTAGATCTAAAACTTTGAAAATCCATAGGAAATTGTAGAAAAATCATTTTGATGTGAGACCAAGTTCTTTGAACTCACCTCATCATTCTCTACCTAAACCCAAGAGCTTATGATTCAACTCTCATCATAGCTCAAAAAGCACATTAGGGCCGAACCCTTCTTGATGATGATGAATAGTGTTTTCATCAATTTTTGATTTCTAACACTTGATTTCATCCTTAGCTTTCCTAATGCTTTTGAATCCATGAAATGGAAAACCAAGATCAATTCCTAGCTTTATTCTCTTTAGGGTGGCCGAAACCCTCTTTGTGAGAATTGTTGAGTTTGGTTTGATTGTTGTTTAATGTTTGATTGTTTGGTTGTTTGTAGTTGGTGTTAACTATCAGGAGGTTCACAAACCGATCAACCGACTTTGATCTGGGAATCTGCTCTTCAACAGGTATGGGGAGAAGAACCTCATCACACCAAGATGGTGGTGGTGAAGATGGTTGTTTACTTTATGTGTGGGTGAAACCCTTTAGTTTGGGTTCACTTTTAGTTGTTATGTTTTGTTAAGTTCTCTTGGAGAACAAGGTTGTCATGATGAGTTTATGCTTGAGTATGTTGTAGTGTGCTTTAGTATATGTTGATGATGAGATGATTGAATGAAAAACCATTTTCATGTATGTTGGAAAACCTACTTTGATCATTAGATCAAGTATGGACTTTTTATTGTTGATTATGAGACCATAATGTGTGATGGACTTGGATGTTTGATTATGATGTAGTAATGTGTATTATGGTTATCATGATTGTGTAAGTGTTGTGAGCCATACTTTGATTGGTTGATGAAGTAAAACCTCACATTGATTCCTAGTTGGCTATTAGCCATGACCTTGAGGAAGGGAAGGATATGAATAGTTCTTGGACAAGTCAAGTTTTGATGTAAAGAAAGTGTTTTCAATAACTTGTGTTTTTCAAAGAAAAACCCTAAGTGACTTTAAATGGAATTAAATCTCAAAGAGCTTTCACCAAAGTGAAATATGTTTTTATACCTTATCCTTAGTTCATCTAGCTAATCAAGTGACTCAAAATGAGAAAAGAAGTGGTTTCATGAAGAGAATCAAAATGGTTCCCTAAGGTTGGTGCCTTGTTTGAAGGCAACCTTTCGCTAAGCGAATTTACTTTCGCTACGCGAAAAACAGGGAAAGTCTTAGTTGGGCATCACTGCCTCACTTTCGCTAAGCGAATTCATATTCGCTAAGCGAACCCAGCAAATTTCGCTACGCGAATTACATCTCGCTGAGCAATCCAGAGAAGTCTCCAATAGAGGTGTAACCGTATGAACTTTCGCTAAGCGAAATCATTCTCGCTAAGCGAATAAAGTGAAGTTTCGCTACGCGAATTCTGTCTCGCCGAGCAATCCAGAGAAGTCTCCAATAGAGGTGTAACCGTCTGAACTTTCGCTAAGCGAAATCATTCTCGCTAAGCGAATAAAGTGAAGTTTCGCTACGCGAATTACATCTCGCTGAGCAATCCAGAGAAGTCTCCAATAGAGGTGTAACCGTATGAACTTTCGCTAAGCGAAATCATTCTCGCTAAGCGAATGAAGTGAAGTTTCGCTACGCGAATTCTGTCTCGCCGAGCGATCCAGAGGTGTTTCTAAAGAGGTGCAACCGTCTGAACTTGCGCTAAGCGAATCATATTCGCTAAGCGAATCCAATATATTTCGCTGCGCGATTTGTGTCTCGCCGAGCGAACCAGAGGAGTTCCAAAGGAGGCATTACTGCCTCATTTTCGCTAAGCGAATGGAATTCCGCTAAGCGAATTTCATGTTTCAGAAAATGCTAGAAAAGAGGAAAGTAGTTCAAATTTTGTTTTAAATCAAATGAGTTTTCAACTGTAAAAGTTGTTTGGTTTACAAAAGGAGTTTTCTAACTCAATCTTAAAGTTTTACGAGTGAAAAACCTAAGTTAAGTAATTAACTTAGAGTTGAAGACAAGGGTTAATTAAGTATGGTATGTGGTGGAACAAGACCATGTACTATACCATTGATGACTTAGTACATCAATGAGTTCATAAGACTAAAGTGAAATCAACACTTGTTTCCTTAATTGAAAGACAAGGGATTAATATCTTAGAAAGGCTTAAAGACTTATCTAAGAGGATTCTTAATCCTTATTCATAATGCTTAGGACTTGAGACATAATTCATAAGACGTAAACACAAACACGAAACGTTTTGGTTTTCGAAACAGTAGTTCGATGACGGACCAATGATTCGGATCTAGGTTAATCGTTCAATTGTTTCTGTCTTGTGATGACCGGAATGAGAGAGATCCTGAGACTGTGCAGGTATGGGACTGTACAGTGGAAGGAATCCTGAGGCTATGCAGGTATGGGACTGTATAGTTAAGGGAAGGCATATAAGAATTGATTGGTACTACCCATACCAACAAGATTTATCTTCTTTTCGGGAGCTTAGAACATAAGTACTTTATAGTTAAGCGTGCTTGACTTAGAGTAATTATGGGATGGGTGACCTTCTGGGAAGTTTCCTAGAAAGCGTGTGAGTGAGGACAAAACACGCTGAAAAGACTTGTGTTGGTTTGTGGGGATAGTCGGCGATTCTGAAAGCAGTCTGGATCATTCCAAAGGAATCACGAGATATTTATCCGATGGGTAAATGTTTTATAAAACAAAGATGTGTGTAGTTCCTAAGGAAGAGAACCTTAGTGAACCTTGAGGTTTATCCAATGGATAGACATTGCTTTATCGCATCTGCTTTGTGTAAGCATTGGCATTTCATGTGCATAGTTGTAAGGCCTTGAGCCTAGGAGTTGAGCTTACACCTTGATGCGGGTGCGAATCTTACGGTGACGATCTTCAATGGTCTTTTTGGAGGTATCAGGGTTGGAAGGGCTGACATGTGACCAGTTGGTGATTCTTCTGTGTCGTGGCGAATCCGTGCAATACACTGATATCCTCTACTAGATGCCGTACTTTTCATGTTTGGTCGAGAGTGTTACCGTAAAGCCAGACACGTGCACGTTACGAATGTTGTAGCATCTTGCTCATGGCTGGCAGAAACCGGAACATGTCCTCCCATTCACTCTCTCCAAATGTTTTGTTAGCTCCATGGAGTAGGGGTCAGAGTAGTACCCAGTGACATTGACATTGAGTCATATACATTGCATTGCATTGCATTGCATGGCTATTGATGTTTATGGCTATTGATGTTTACATTTACTATTATACATCGCTGTATTGTTTAAGGATGCCTTAAATTATGCTGTTAAATGTTTAGCATGCTATTATGTTGTTAACTGCTTAACATGATTTATACTGAGAACCTTTGTAAGCATGTTGGGTACGCTGTTACCCGGTGAGTCGTCCCGTTTTTGCTACTGCTGTTTTGTTGTGTTGATGACGGGAATCTCACCCATATCTGTATGTTTTCTGCTGGTACTTGCTGTTGATGCTTGAACAGATGGACGCGACGATGGTTCCGTTCCGCAGTCCCTTTGAGTTCGGAGGTGGACTCTTTTGCTGTTTTAGTTTTGTTGTCGGCCAGACTATGTCAGTTTTTGTAGTACCTTTTGGGAGCTATGACTCCTAGTACTTATTGTATTTTCTTATGTCAGTCATACATTAGACTTATGTCTGTATATATAGTAATGTTGTTATTTCTGTTTCTGTTTTCTGTATTATAATACTGTATATATGTCCTAGTAATGCATGGTGAACCTAAGTTCACTTATTAGTATTATTTATTACCTTTACTAATCCCATTACATCTTTATGAAAAGAAAAGAAAAAGAAAAATCGTATTTTTCTGCATTAATAAATATTTTCGGCCTTATAAACGTTCGGGAATGTGACACTCGGGATTGGGTGTTGCATTATTTGGTATCAGAGCTGGCCGAGTCTTTTTGGGGTTTGTAGGTTATGGTCTGTCTTGTTTGTGTTGTGTTTTCTCTGATTGTTTTCTGTGTTATTGTTTCTGAGAGAAAACAATGTTGGAGAGGATGATGACTTTGGTCTATCCTTTTGTATTGTTTGCTCTCTGTGTTGTGTTTCTGTGAAGAAGACAACGATTGTTTGTTACTCTCTGCGTTATTGTTTCTGAAGAGGAATGATATTGGGCAGGGTAGTAATGTTTTTGCTTTCTTGTAAGTTGTCGCTTGCAGAGTTCTTCAAAACGAGTGTTTTTCGACGGGTGCAAGACAAGTTGAAAGACATGGAGTTCCTGCAGCTACGTCAAGGAGGAATGTCTGTCAAAGAATATGCTGATCATTTTGAGTTCCTGCTGAAATCTTCGAGGTATTTCCATCTTCATCCCGATGAGGAGTGGAAGTGCACAAAGTTCGAAGAAGGTTTAAGGGACGAGATTCGAGGAGAGGTGCAACCTCTTAAGGTCAAAGAGTTCTCGATTTTGGTAGATGAATGCTTCGTAATCGAAGATCTGATGAAGACTCGTGGAGGAAGGCAACGTCACTCTGGACCGACTAGGTTCCATAAAGGCACCAATGGTCGTGATGATAGATCTCGATCAAAACCATATTCAAAACAGCAAGGTCAACAACAACGTTCTGTAGGAGGAAGCAGTGGGAGTATTAGTCAATCTGGAAGCGCCCCAAAGAAGTGCATGAAGTGTGGCAAGAACAATCATGTCACCAGAGAATGCTTAATCAAGGGGATCATGTGCTTCAAGTATGGGAAGCCAGGACATACTTCACGCGATTGTGTGCATTCAAAAGCTAGACATTCTGTCAACGATGTGCAAACAGCGAAGCCTAAGGCAACGAGTAGAGTTTATACTGGGAATGGTGCTGAGACTTCTCAAAAGGAAGATTTGATTCACGGTCAGATCGTCATGGGAGGTAAAACGTTATCTGTATCATTCCTTACCCTTAGATTTGGTAATTTTTGTACTTTCTGCAAAGCCCGTTATAACTGCGAAAGTCTGTTTGAACTGTTCTATTTTCCGTAGTGGATAGAACATTTTTGATTGATTTGATCTGTTTGTCTCTTTCACAAATAGATTTGATCATAGGGATGGATTGGTTATCTTGTAATTACATCCTATTAGACGGTGCAAACAAAACCTTAGTTTTCCCTGATTCGGATAATTCTGGATTTGGATTGCCAACCAAGTAAACGTTTCTTTGAGAGGAGGAGCCCAACAAATACATGTTACTAACGAGTTTCCGGAAGTCTTTCTTGAAGAAGTACCAGGTGTACCGCCAGTTCGAGACATCGAGTTGTGATCGGTCTTGTACCAGGAACAGGACCAGCGTCTATGGCACCTTAGCATATGGCACCTGCTAAGTTGGAAACCTTGAAGGAACAGCTGGTGGACTTATTGGGAAAAACAGTTCGTTAGACCCAGTGTGTCGCCATAGGGAACGCCTGTGCTGTTGGTGAGAAAGAAAGACGAAACATCTTGCTTATGTGTAGATTAGCGCCAGTTGAACAAAGTTACCATTCAGAACAAGTATCTTCTTCCGAGGATAAATGACTTGATGGATCAGTTGAGGGGAGCGGCAGTTTTCTCCGAGATTGATTTGCGATCGGGTTATAACCAGATTCGTGTGAAGACAGAAGATGTACCAAGAACAGCGTTTCAAACACGCTATGGGCACTACGAGTATCTTGTAATGCCGTTTGGTATGATGAATACTCCTCTATATTCATGGATTACATGAATAGGATCTTTCGTTCATATCTAGATAAGTTTGTGGTTGTTTCATAGACGACATACTCATCTATTCGCGAAACCAGGAAGTACACGCTGAACATCATAGTGTGATTCTTCAGGTTCTGAAGGAGAAACAGCTATATGCAAAGTTGTCCAAGTGTGAGTTTTGGCTCGACGAAGTAAAGTTTTTAGGTCATGTGATTTCAAAGGAAGGATGAAGCGTTTGAATGGATTGAAGCCTGTGAGGAAAGTTTGCAAGGATTAGAGAGAAGGTTGACTACTTCACCTGTGTTAGTGCTGCCTGATCTCAAGGGAACATTTGTGTTCACACTCCTACGTATTCCTCAATGTATTAGACAATTGAGTGAATTGGTAATATGGTGTCCATTGGTCTGGACATTTTCGTATTACTTCACTGAAAGTTTTGTTATGACTATTTCTTGAGTTATAACATAAACAACTTCTCGATACTGGAAGTTTCTTGATGAAACTTAGTCTAATCACTTTTACTTTTGGTGAAGGTGATCCAGTCTGATTTTTGCCAGACTATTTATCTTTTGATTCCAAAGTTATTGGAAGGTTCTTATGAAGGAAGGAACTTTATTAGAGTCATGGATGTAAACATGTATTAGCTATGCATTTTTACACTCACGAACCTACTGAAGAGTCTTTTTGCATACTGGATATTCCTATATTCATTCCAGATTGGTAAAATTCTTTTGTTATTTTCTTTTGAGACCAAGACCAGGAAAAATTTCCTTTGTTGAAAATTTCTTTCCTTAATCTTCAGCGACCGAGTAGGTTTAGTTTTAAGTCACAGAATTTCGAGGACGAAATTCTTTTAAGAGGCGTAGGAATGTAACGCCCCGATTTTCACGTTTTCTAATTCTTCAGTATTTTAATGTCTTTATTTTATTCGAGGTCTTAGGAATGGAAATAAAATATTCCGAGACCATAGTCATGCTCGACGATATCGTAGGAAGCTACGATTAAGTTTTGAGTCAAAAACTCAAACGGAGTCCGGTCTGCGTTTTTACACTGACAGTATGAGTTTACTGCTCAGAAGACCTCAGATGGACCCGTGAACGAGACAGTAAGTCTTAGAATTCGATTATCTATGTTTTGGTTAAATTTCGTAAAAATTTCAGAAAAATCACTTCCTGACCTTCGTTCGGGCGGAATTCTCAATCGGATGACGAACGGAGCCACATATGGACTTACCGAGACTCGCCAACAGATAATCTTGATATCACAACATCCCAGGACACTTGGGAGAGTATGCCAGAGTCGTCATGACGATCGGGAAAATCTAGACGCAAAATGACCAAAATGCCCCTAACCTTAGTCTTTTGCACTTTTACCATTTTACCCTTTTGGCAAATGACTATTTTGCCCTTAAGTGACTTGTTTTAAGGCTGAACTCAGCCCATCCAGCCCCTCATTCACGAAATTTCTGGCCAAAGAAGAACACCATTGTTGTTCTTGAAGAGAAACTCCATTTTTCTTCTTGAAAAGCTTGAATCACTTGTTGGATTCACTTGATTCCTTGAGCAATCTTCCTTCATTTCAAGGTAAGATCACTTCTATGATCTCTTAGCTTCTTGAATATCTCTTTATTTCAAGATCAAGATCCATTTTCATGAAAATTATTTCTTAGATCTAAAACTTTGAAAATCCATAGGAAATTGTAGAAAAATCATTTTGATGTGAGACCAAGTTCTTTGAACTCACCTCATCATTCTCTACCTAAACCCAAGAGCTTATGATTCAACTCTCATCATAGCTCAAAAAGCACATTAGGGCCGAACCCTTCTTGATGATGATGAATAGTGTTTTCATCAATTTTTGATTTCTAACACTTGATTTCATCCTTAGCTTTCCTAATGCTTTTGAATCCATGAAATGGAAAACCAAGATCAATTCCTAGCTTTATTCTCTTTAGGGTGGCCGAAACCCTCTTTGTGAGAATTGTTGAGTTTGGTTTGATTGTTGTTTAATGTTTGATTGTTTGGTTGTTTGTAGTTGGTGTTAACTATCAGGAGGTTCACAAACCGATCAACCGACTTTGATCTGGGAATCTGCTCTTCAACAGGTATGGGGAGAAGAACCTCATCACACCAAGATGGTGGTGGTGAAGATGGTTGTTTACTTTATGTGTGGGTGAAACCCTTTAGTTTGGGTTCACTTTTAGTTGTTATGTTTTGTTAAGTTCTCTTGGAGAACAAGGTTGTCATGATGAGTTTATGCTTGAGTATGTTGTAGTGTGCTTTAGTATATGTTGATGATGAGATGATTGAATGAAAAACCATTTTCATGTATGTTGGAAAACCTACTTTGATCATTAGATCAAGTATGGACTTTTTATTGTTGATTATGAGACCATAATGTGTGATGGACTTGGATGTTTGATTATGATGTAGTAATGTGTATTATGGTTATCATGATTGTGTAAGTGTTGTGAGCCATACTTTGATTGGTTGATGAAGTAAAACCTCACATTGATTCCTAGTTGGCTATTAGCCATGACCTTGAGGAAGGGAAGGATATGAATAGTTCTTGGACAAGTCAAGTTTTGATGTAAAGAAAGTGTTTTCAATAACTTGTGTTTTTCAAAGAAAAACCCTAAGTGACTTTAAATGGAATTAAATCTCAAAGAGCTTTCACCAAAGTGAAATATGTTTTATACCTTATCCTTAGTTCATCTAGCTAATCAAGTGACTCAAAATGAGAAAAGAAGTGGTTTCATGAAGAGAATCAAAATGGTTCCCTAAGGTTGGTGCCTTGTTTGAAGGCAACCTTTCGCTAAGCGAATTTACTTTCGCTACGCGAAAAACAGGGAAAGTCTTAGTTGGGCATCACTGCCTCACTTTCGCTAAGCGAATTCATATTCGCTAAGCGAACCCAGCAAATTTCGCTACGCGAATTACATCTCGCTGAGCAATCCAGAGAAGTCTCCAATAGAGGTGTAACCGTATGAACTTTCGCTAAGCGAAATCATTCTCGCTAAGCGAATAAAGTGAAGTTTCGCTACGCGAATTCTGTCTCGCCGAGCAATCCAGAGAAGTCTCCAATAGAGGTGTAACCGTCTGAACTTTCGCTAAGCGAAATCATTCTCGCTAAGCGAATAAAGTGAAGTTTCGCTACGCGAATTACATCTCGCTGAGCAATCCAGAGAAGTCTCCAATAGAGGTGTAACCGTATGAACTTTCGCTAAGCGAAATCATTCTCGCTAAGCGAATGAAGTGAAGTTTCGCTACGCGAATTCTGTCTCGCCGAGCGATCCAGAGGTGTTTCTAAAGAGGTGCAACCGTCTGAACTTGCGCTAAGCGAATCATATTCGCTAAGCGAATCCAATATATTTCGCTGCGCGATTTGTGTCTCGCCGAGCGAACCAGAGGAGTTCCAAAGGAGGCATTACTGCCTCATTTTCGCTAAGCGAATGGAATTCCGCTAAGCGAATTTCATGTTTCAGAAAATGCTAGAAAAGAGGAAAGTAGTTCAAATTTTGTTTTAAATCAAATGAGTTTTCAACTGTAAAAGTTGTTTGGTTTACAAAAGGAGTTTTCTAACTCAATCTTAAAGTTTTACGAGTGAAAAACCTAAGTTAAGTAATTAACTTAGAGTTGAAGACAAGGGTTAATTAAGTATGGTATGTGGTGGAACAAGACCATGTACTATACCATTGATGACTTAGTACATCAATGAGTTCATAAGACTAAAGTGAAATCAACACTTGTTTCCTTAATTGAAAGACAAGGGATTAATATCTTAGAAAGGCTTAAAGACTTATCTAAGAGGATTCTTAATCCTTATTCATAATGCTTAGGACTTGAGACATAATTCATAAGACGTAAACACAAACACGAAACGTTTTGGTTTTCGAAACAGTAGTTCGATGACGGACCAATGATTCGGATCTAGGTTAATCGTTCAATTGTTTCTGTCTTGTGATGACCGGAATGAGAGAGATCCTGAGACTGTGCAGGTATGGGACTGTACAGTGGAAGGAATCCTGAGGCTATGCAGGTATGGGACTGTATAGTTAAGGGAAGGCATATAAGAATTGATTGGTACTACCCATACCAACAAGATTTATCTTCTTTTCGGGAGCTTAGAACATAAGTACTTTATAGTTAAGCGTGCTTGACTTAGAGTAATTATGGGATGGGTGACCTTCTGGGAAGTTTCCTAGAAAGCGTGTGAGTGAGGACAAAACACGCTGAAAAGACTTGTGTTGGTTTGTGGGGATAGTCGGCGATTCTGAAAGCAGTCTGGATCATTCCAAAGGAATCACGAGATATTTATCCGATGGGTAAATGTTTTATAAAACAAAGATGTGTGTAGTTCCTAAGGAAGAGAACCTTAGTGAACCTTGAGGTTTATCCAATGGATAGACATTGCTTTATCGCATCTGCTTTGTGTAAGCATTGGCATTTCATGTGCATAGTTGTAAGGCCTTGAGCCTAGGAGTTGAGCTTACACCTTGATGCGGGTGCGAATCTTACGGTGACGATCTTCAATGGTCTTTTTGGAGGTATCAGGGTTGGAAGGGCTGACATGTGACCAGTTGGTGATTCTTCTGTGTCGTGGCGAATCCGTGCAATACACTGATATCCTCTACTAGATGCCGTACTTTTCATGTTTGGTCGAGAGTGTTACCGTAAAGCCAGACACGTGCACGTTACGAATGTTGTAGCATCTTGCTCATGGCTGGCAGAAACCGGAACATGTCCTCCCATTCACTCTCTCCAAATGTTTTGTTAGCTCCATGGAGTAGGGGTCAGAGTAGTACCCAGTGACATTGACATTGAGTCATATACATTGCATTGCATTGCATTGCATGGCTATTGATGTTTATGGCTATTGATGTTTACATTTACTATTATACATCGCTGTATTGTTTAAGGATGCCTTAAATTATGCTGTTAAATGTTTAGCATGCTATTATGTTGTTAACTGCTTAACATGATTTATACTGAGAACCTTTGTAAGCATGTTGGGTACGCTGTTACCCGGTGAGTCGTCCCGTTTTTGCTACTGCTGTTTTGTTGTGTTGATGACGGGAATCTCACCCATATCTGTATGTTTTCTGCTGGTACTTGCTGTTGATGCTTGAACAGATGGACGCGACGATGGTTCCGTTCCGCAGTCCCTTTGAGTTCGGAGGTGGACTCTTTTGCTGTTTTAGTTTTGTTGTCGGCCAGACTATGTCAGTTTTTGTAGTACCTTTTGGGAGCTATGACTCCTAGTACTTATTGTATTTTCTTATGTCAGTCATACATTAGACTTATGTCTGTATATATAGTAATGTTGTTATTTCTGTTTCTGTTTTCTGTATTATAATACTGTATATATGTCCTAGTAATGCATGGTGAACCTAAGTTCACTTATTAGTATTATTTATTACCTTTACTAATCCCATTACATCTTTATGAAAAGAAAAGAAAAAGAAAAATCGTATTTTTCTGCATTAATAAATATTTTCGGCCTTATAAACGTTCGGGAATGTGACACTCGGGATTGGGTGTTGCATTATTTGGTATCAGAGCTGGCCGAGTCTTTTTGGGGTTTGTAGGTTATGGTCTGTCTTGTTTGTGTTGTGTTTTCTCTGATTGTTTTCTGTGTTATTGTTTCTGAGAGAAAACAATGTTGGAGAGGATGATGACTTTGGTCTATCCTTTTGTATTGTTTGCTCTCTGTGTTGTGTTTCTGTGAAGAAGACAACGATTGTTTGTTACTCTCTGCGTTATTGTTTCTGAAGAGGAATGATATTGGGCAGGGTAGTAATGTTTTTGCTTTCTTGTAAGTTGTCGCTTGCAGAGTTCTTCAAAACGAGTGTTTTTCGACGGGTGCAAGACAAGTTGAAAGACATGGAGTTCCTGCAGCTACGTCAAGGAGGAATGTCTGTCAAAGAATATGCTGATCATTTTGAGTTCCTGCTGAAATCTTCGAGGTATTTCCATCTTCATCCCGATGAGGAGTGGAAGTGCACAAAGTTCGAAGAAGGTTTAAGGGACGAGATTCGAGGAGAGGTGCAACCTCTTAAGGTCAAAGAGTTCTCGATTTTGGTAGATGAATGCTTCGTAATCGAAGATCTGATGAAGACTCGTGGAGGAAGGCAACGTCACTCTGGACCGACTAGGTTCCATAAAGGCACCAATGGTCGTGATGATAGATCTCGATCAAAACCATATTCAAAATAGCAAGGTCAACAACAACGTTCTGTAGGAGGAAGCAGTGGGAGTATTAGTCAATCTGGAAGCGCCCCAAAGAAGTGCATGAAGTGTGGCAAGAACAATCATGTCACCAGAGAATGCTTAATCAAGGGGATCATGTGCTTCAAGTGTGGGAAGCCAGGACATACTTCACGCGATTGTGTGCATTCAAAAGCTAGACATTCTGTCAACGATGTGCAAACAGCGAAGCCTAAGGCAACGAGTAGAGTTTATACTGGGAATGGTGCTGAGACTTCTCAAAAGGAAGATTTGATTCACGGTCAGATCGTCATGGGAGGTAAAACGTTATCTGTATCTTTCCTTACCCTTAGATTTGGTAATTTTTGTACTTTCTGCAAAGCCCGTTATAACTGCGAAAGTCTGTTTGAACTGTTCTATTTTCCGTAGTGGATAGAACATTTTTGATTGATTTGATCTGTTTGTCTCTTTCACAAATAGATTTGATCATAGGGATGGATTGGTTATCTTGTAATTACATCCTATTAGACGGTGCAAACAAAACCTTAGTTTTCCCTGATTCGGATAATTCTGGATTTGGATTGCCAACCAAGTAAACGTTTCTTTGAGAGGAGGAGCCCAACAAATACATGTTACTAACGAGTTTCCGGAAGTCTTTCTTGAAGAAGTACCAGGTGTACCGCCAGTTCGAGACATCGAGTTGTGATCGGTCTTGTACCAGGAACAGGACCAGCGTCTATGGCACCTTAGCATATGGCACCTGCTAAGTTGGAAACCTTGAAGGAACAGCTGGTGGACTTATTGGGAAAAACAGTTCGTTAGACCCAGTGTGTCGCCATAGGGAACGCCTGTGCTGTTGGTGAGAAAGAAAGACGAAACATCTTGCTTATGTGTAGATTAGCGCCAGTTGAACAAAGTTACCATTCAGAACAAGTATCTTCTTCCGAGGATAAATGACTTGATGGATCAGTTGAGGGGAGCGGCAGTTTTCTCCGAGATTGATTTGCGATCGGGTTATAACCAGATTCGTGTGAAGACAGAAGATGTACCAAGAACAGCGTTTCAAACACGCTATGGGCACTACGAGTATCTTGTAATGCCGTTTGGTATGATGAATACTCCTCTATATTCATGGATTACATGAATAGGATCTTTCGTTCATATCTAGATAAGTTTGTGGTTGTTTCATAGACGACATACTCATCTATTCGCGAAACCAGGAAGTACACGCTGAACATCATAGTGTGATTCTTCAGGTTCTGAAGGAGAAACAGCTATATGCAAAGTTGTCCAAGTGTGAGTTTTGGCTCGACGAAGTAAAGTTTTTAGGTCATGTGATTTCAAAGGAAGGATGAAGCGTTTGAATGGATTGAAGCCTGTGAGGAAAGTTTGCAAGGATTAGAGAGAAGGTTGACTACTTCACCTGTGTTAGTGCTGCCTGATCTCAAGGGAACATTTGTGTTCACACTCCTACGTATTCCTCAATGTATTAGACAATTGAGTGAATTGGTAATATGGTGTCCATTGGTCTGGACATTTTCGTATTACTTCACTGAAAGTTTTGTTATGACTATTTCTTGAGTTATAACATAAACAACTTCTCGATACTGGAAGTTTCTTGATGAAACTTAGTCTAATCACTTTTACTTTTGGTGAAGGTGATCCAGTCTGATTTTTGCCAGACTATTTATCTTTTGATTCCAAAGTTATTGGAAGGTTCTTATGAAGGAAGGAACTTTATTAGAGTCATGGATGTAAACATGTATTAGCTATGCATTTTTACACTCACGAACCTACTGAAGAGTCTTTTTGCATACTGGATATTCCTATATTCATTCCAGATTGGTAAAATTCTTTTGTTATTTTCTTTTGAGACCAAGACCAGGAAAAATTTCCTTTGTTGAAAATTTCTTTCCTTAATCTTCAGCGACCGAGTAGGTTTAGTTTTAAGTCACAGAATTTCGAGGACGAAATTCTTTTAAGAGGCGTAGGAATGTAACGCCCCGATTTTCACGTTTTCTAATTCTTCAGTATTTTAATGTCTTTATTTTATTCGAGGTCTTAGGAATGGAAATAAAATATTCCGAGACCATAGTCATGCTCGACGATATCGTAGGAAGCTACGATTAAGTTTTGAGTCAAAAACTCAAACGGAGTCCGGTCTGCGTTTTTACACTGACAGTATGAGTTTACTGCTCAGAAGACCTCAGATGGACCCGTGAACGAGACAGTAAGTCTTAGAATTCGATTATCTATGTTTTGGTTAAATTTCGTAAAAATTTCAGAAAAATCACTTCCTGACCTTCGTTCGGGCGGAATTCTCAATCGGGTGACGAACGGAGCCACATATGGACTTACCGAGACTCGCCAACAGATAATCTTGATATCACAACATCCCAGGACACTTGGGAGAGTATGCCAGAGTCGTCATGACGATCGGGAAAATCTAGACGCAAAATGACCAAAATGCCCCTAACCTTAGTCTTTTGCACTTTTACCATTTTACCCTTTTGGCAAATGACTATTTTGCCCTTAAGTGACTTGTTTTAAGGCTGAACTCAGCCCATCCAGCCCCTCATTCACGAAATTTCTGGCCAAAGAAGAACACCATTGTTGTTCTTGAAGAGAAACTCCATTTTTCTTCTTGAAAAGCTTGAATCACTTGTTGGATTCACTTGATTCCTTGAGCAATCTTCCTTCATTTCAAGGTAAGATCACTTCTATGATCTCTTAGCTTCTTGAATATCTCTTTATTTCAAGATCAAGATCCATTTTCATGAAAATTATTTCTTAGATCTAAAACTTTGAAAATCCATAGGAAATTGTAGAAAAATCATTTTGATGTGAGACCAAGTTCTTTGAACTCACCTCATCATTCTCTACCTAAACCCAAGAGCTTATGATTCAACTCTCATCATAGCTCAAAAAGCACATTAGGGCCGAACCCTTCTTGATGATGATGAATAGTGTTTTCATCAATTTTTGATTTCTAACACTTGATTTCATCCTTAGCTTTCCTAATGCTTTTGAATCCATGAAATGGAAAACCAAGATCAATTCCTAGCTTTATTCTCTTTAGGGTGGCCGAAACCCTCTTTGTGAGAATTGTTGAGTTTGGTTTGATTGTTGTTTAATGTTTGATTGTTTGGTTGTTTGTAGTTGGTGTTAACTATCAGGAGGTTCACAAACCGATCAACCGACTTTGATCTGGGAATCTGCTCTTCAACAGGTATGGGGAGAAGAACCTCATCACACCAAGATGGTGGTGGTGAAGATGGTTGTTTACTTTATGTGTGGGTGAAACCCTTTAGTTTGGGTTCACTTTTAGTTGTTATGTTTTGTTAAGTTCTCTTGGAGAACAAGGTTGTCATGATGAGTTTATGCTTGAGTATGTTGTAGTGTGCTTTAGTATATGTTGATGATGAGATGATTGAATGAAAAACCATTTTCATGTATGTTGGAAAACCTACTTTGATCATTAGATCAAGTATGGACTTTTTATTGTTGATTATGAGACCATAATGTGTGATGGACTTGGATGTTTGATTATGATGTAGTAATGTGTATTATGGTTATCATGATTGTGTAAGTGTTGTGAGCCATACTTTGATTGGTTGATGAAGTAAAACCTCACATTGATTCCTAGTTGGCTATTAGCCATGACCTTGAGGAAGGGAAGGATATGAATAGTTCTTGGACAAGTCAAGTTTTGATGTAAAGAAAGTGTTTTCAATAACTTGTGTTTTTCAAAGAAAAACCCTAAGTGACTTTAAATGGAATTAAATCTCAAAGAGCTTTCACCAAAGTGAAATATGTTTTATACCTTATCCTTAGTTCATCTAGCTAATCAAGTGACTCAAAATGAGAAAAGAAGTGGTTTCATGAAGAGAATCAAAATGGTTCCCTAAGGTTGGTGCCTTGTTTGAAGGCAACCTTTCGCTAAGCGAATTTACTTTCGCTACGCGAAAAACAGGGAAAGTCTTAGTTGGGCATCACTGCCTCACTTTCGCTAAGCGAATTCATATTCGCTAAGCGAACCCAGCAAATTTCGCTACGCGAATTACATCTCGCTGAGCAATCCAGAGAAGTCTCCAATAGAGGTGTAACCGTCTGAACTTTCGCTAAGCGAAATCATTCTCGCTAAGCGAATAAAGTGAAGTTTCGCTACGCGAATTACATCTCGCTGAGCAATCCAGAGAAGTCTCCAATAGAGGTGTAACCGTATGAACTTTCGCTAAGCGAAATCATTCTCGCTAAGCGAATAAAGTGAAGTTTCGCTACGCGAATTCTGTCTCGCCGAGCAATCCAGAGAAGTCTCCAATAGAGGTGTAACCGTCTGAACTTTCGCTAAGCGAAATCATTCTCGCTAAGCGAATAAAGTGAAGTTTCGCTACGCGAATTACATCTCGCTGAGCAATCCAGAGAAGTCTCCAATAGAGGTGTAACCGTATGAACTTTCGCTAAGCGAAATCATTCTCGCTAAGCGAATGAAGTGAAGTTTCGCTACGCGAATTCTGTCTCGCCGAGCGATCCAGAGGTGTTTCTAAAGAGGTGCAACCGTCTGAACTTGCGCTAAGCGAATCATATTCGCTAAGCGAATCCAATATATTTCGCTGCGCGATTTGTGTCTCGCCGAGCGAACCAGAGGAGTTCCAAAGGAGGCATTACTGCCTCATTTTCGCTAAGCGAATGGAATTCCGCTAAGCGAATTTCATGTTTCAGAAAATGCTAGAAAAGAGGAAAGTAGTTCAAATGTTGTTTTAAATCAAATGAGTTTTCAACTGTAAAAGTTGTTTGGTTTACAAAAGGAGTTTTCTAACTCAATCTTAAAGTTTTACGAGTGAAAAACCTAAGTTAAGTAATTAACTTAGAGTTGAAGACAAGGGTTAATTAAGTATGGTATGTGGTGGAACAAGACCATGTACTATACCATTGATGACTTAGTACATCAATGAGTTCATAAGACTAAAGTGAAATCAACACTTGTTTCCTTAATTGAAAGACAAGGGATTAATATCTTAGAAAGGCTTAAAGACTTATCTAAGAGGATTCTTAATCCTTATTCATAATGCTTAGGACTTGAGACATAATTCATAAGACGTAAACACAAACACGAAACGTTTTGGTTTTCGAAACAGTAGTTCGATGACGGACCAATGATTCGGATCTAGGTTAATCGTTCAATTGTTTCCGTCTTGTGATGACCGGAATGAGAGAGATCCTGAGACTGTGCAGGTATGGGACTGTACAGTGGAAGGAATCCTGAGGCTATGCAGGTATGGGACTGTATAGTTAAGGGAAGGCATATAAGAATTGATTGGTACTACCCATACCAACAAGATTTATCTTCTTTTCGGGAGCTTAGAACATAAGTACTTTATAGTTAAGCGTGCTTGACTTAGAGTAATTATGGGATGGGTGACCTTCTGGGAAGTTTCCTAGAAAGCGTGTGAGTGAGGACAAAACACGCTGAAAAGACTTGTGTTGGTTTGTGGGGACAGTCGGCGATTCTGAAAGCAGTCTGGATCATTCCAAAGGAATCACGAGATATTTATCCGATGGATAAATGTTTTATAAAACAAAGATGTGTGTAGTTCCTAAGGAAGAGAACCTTAGTGAACCTTGAGGTTTATCCAATGGATAGACATTGCTTTATCGCATCTGCTTTGTGTAAGCATTGGCATTTCATGTGCATAGTTGTAAGGCCTTGAGCCTAGGAGTTGAGCTTACACCTTGATGCGGGTGCGAATCTTACGGTGACGATCTTCAATGGTCTTTTTGGAGGTATCAGGGTTGGAAGGGCTGACATGTGACCAGTTGGTGATTCTTCTGTGTCGTGGCGAATCCGTGCAATACACTGATATCCTCTACTAGATGCCGTACTTTTCATGTTTGGTCGAGAGTGTTACCGTAAAGCCAGATACGTGCACGTTACGAATGTTGTAGCATCTTGCTCATGGCTGGCAGAAACCGGAACATGTCCTCCCATTCACTCTCTCCGAATGTTTTGTTAGCTCCATGGAGTAGGGGTCAGAGTAGTACCCAGTGACATTGACATTGAGTCATATACATTGCATTGCATTGCATTGCATGGCTATTGATGTTTATGGCTATTGATGTTTACATTTACTATTATACATCGTTGTATTGTTTAAGGATGCCTTAAATTATGCTGTTAAATGTTTAGCATGCTATTATGTTGTTAACTGCTTAACATGATTTATACTGAGAACCTTTGTAAGCATGTTGGGTACGCTGTTACCCGGTGAGTCGTCCCGTTTTTGCTACTGCTGTTTTGTTGTGTTGATGACGGGAATCTCACCCATATCTGTATGTTTTCTGCTGGTACTTGCTGTTGATGCTTGAACAGATGGACGCGACGATTGTTCCGTTCCGCAGTCCCTTTGAGTTCGGAGGTGGACTCTTTTGCTGTTTTAGTTTTGTTGTCGGCCAGACTATGTCAGTTTTTGTAGTACCTTTTGGGAGCTATGACTCCTAGTACTTATTGTATTTTCTTATGTCAGTCATACATTAGACTTATGTCTGTATATATAGTAATGTTGTTATTTCTGTTTCTGTTTTCTGTATTATAATACTGTATATATGTCCTAGTAATGCATGGTGAACCTAAGTTCACTTATTAGTATTATTTATTACCTTTACTAATCCCATTACATCTTTATGAAAAGAAAAGAAAAAGAAAAATCGTATTTTTCTGCATTAATAAATATTTTCGGCCTTATAAACGTTCGGGAATGTGACACTCGGGAAAGGGTGTTGCACATGACGCTCATATTAGGTCGACGGGTATTAGATTGGTGCCTAATTGGCACTAGTGCTAGTGGGAGATTGTTGGTGTAAGCCCTAGTGGCCAATATATATTTTGGATTTATATATTGTATCATGACTTTATTTTATATTTTATATATATGAGGCATTTATTTATTATGTATATTTGATGATCATATTTATAGCATAATAAAGTCCAGAGAATAGATAGTTCATTTAATGGAGCGTCAAGTATGACTTGACCGTGAGATGCCATTAAATTATAAAACATTGTTCTTAAATATCCATAGTCAAGTATTATTATTAATAAGGACAATAATAATACATTGAGACTATTATGTGAGCGTACTGATGACCATAATTCACGGATCATACATAGAAGATATCAAGTCTTCACATATATATAAATATTAGTGGAATATTTATACTGGAGTGACCCACTATGAGAACGCCGCATAATAGTTATGTAAGTGTCATGAGCGATTCTCATGGTGACCATAGTGAAGTAGTCCTTCGACTTAAAGTCACTACGTTTCCTAACATATGTAGTTGTAGGTTTTGATGCTATTAAACGTTGTCTGTAACAGGACAACTATAAAGATAGTTATTGGGTCTGCAATGAAACATGTTGAGGAATGTGAGTGATGTAGATAGGATTTGTCCCTCCTACATAACAGGAGTAATGTCTATAGGCCTCCTGATGGTATGCGACGGAGAAATGCATGGCCATGCTAAGGTGGGACAATATGAGATATTGGGCCTACATGATCGTACGTCAATTACTAGATCAAGAAATAAATAATTGGACTTAACAAGGATGACACATTTATGCCTTATGTCCAATTAAGACATTGTGACGAAAGGACGTTGACTTCACATTATATATGGTTACAATATGGTTTTAATTGTATCACCAATATTCTAATTAATTGGGTAACAATGATGTATTGCTAGATATCGCTTATTATTTATAATATTGATTATTAATATGATTAATAATAATTAATATTATTGCCAATTAATTGATAACCTATAAGATCACACGCATAGAGCAAATGTTCAGAGAATTAGTTTAATTGATTATTTAAAAATGATTTAATTAATAATTAAATGGGATTGATTTAATTGATTAATTAACTATGATTTAATTAATAATTAAACATTGGGCTTGTAGTGTATAGTAACCCAAGTGGGTTAGGTTAAGTGAGTGACAGCTATTAATAAGCTGTGCACGTCACTTAAGGCACACACAACCCAGAGCACTCAACGGCCGTTATACTCTATTGACAGACGCACCTCCTTTCTCTCTCTGTGTGCCGTGCCTCTTCCAATCCTGATAGCGAGCACTACACTATCTCTGACATTGGTTTGCTCGCGTGGACTGAGTAGAGGTATTGGTACTTTGCAATACTGGTGATAGAGAAGAACCTCTCGTATTGTGGTGATAGCAACAGTGTTCCTCGGATCTGTTGCTCTGTAGTTGTGTAGATCAAGTTGCCATTCACACCGTAACAGTGTACGTGATTTACCAGTACTGCTGACATGCTTATAGTTTTCGTGGTAAAGCTACGCTTCAAAAGGTAAACACAATATCCTTGTGATTCATGTACGATACGTAGTCCTTTAGTATAGGGGTTTTTCCGCTCAAGAGATTTTTATAAATTGTTTTTAAAAATTATCCCTCTTGAAACCCCCAACAATACACTCATCTGAGTGCTTGTGAAAGACTTGCAAATTGTAATTTACTTACATTTTCTCTCAAACAAACCTGAGTGAGCCTGAAGAGGCTAGGTGAGAAAACAATACTTGTCTTTGAGCCTGAAGAGGCTAGGTGTGCAAACAATACTTGTTTGTCCTGTAACTTATTCAGTTATAGAGAGAAAACTTGGTGATGCCAAGGACTGGACGTAGCCTCATTTGTTAATGAGTGAACCAGGATAACATCTGTTGTGTTATATCTCTCTCTCTACCTTAACTATTTAGTTTGATTATTTAACTTGTTTATCTTCTAACTAAGAAGGGTATAATCATTTTATAAAACCTTTTCATCGTGCATGCTTGTGTGGCTTTCAGTGAAAACCTTCAGAGAAGTTACTAGTCAGATTGACCTGTCTTAACATACTTATCTGTCTTATTTTGTGCTTGTGAAAAAGTTTATATTTTCGCTTAAATTTGTCAAACACCATTCAACCCCCTTCTAGTATTTGTATCTGTCTATTTCACCAGGTACTTTGTCCAGGGCTCAACCTCTAGTAGGGTTTAAGGTTTCCCTACACATGTATATATTCTATGCTACGCTTGCCTTCCCGACGATAAAGTTCTTTCTCCCCACCTGAAACTGCTACGCACGCTCGCCTTCCCGCACAAGCTCCCGAACATAGCTCCGCGGCCGGCACTTTAGCACGCTTTACGGCGATCGAACACAGTCTAATCTTTCACAACAAATCACAACTTTAACATTAATAAAAGTACATCTTTTTGTCTTCTAGCACCTTGGTTCGGCCATCAAGGTTTAAAATAACTAGAGATGTCTAAAAATTTCTAACTCTTAGATGAATGATCCTCAAGTATACACAACACTAGAGTAAGTTTTATTACACAAAAACATGAAGCAAAACTCATAGTTTTCACACCAGTTAGGTTCAGCCAAATTGAGAAAAATAGGTTAGAGATGTCTAAAAGTTCCTAACTCTTGGATCAATGATCCTTAAGCATACATAACACTAGATCAAGTCTCATTATTCAAAACTTGAATCAAAAACTCAATCTTTCCTACCTTATAGGTTTCAGCCTCTCCATACCCATATGGGCTAGGGACATCTTTTGATTACATGCTCTTGCACAATGAAAGAGGATGATGAAACTAGCTCATAGAAATTGTTTTACATTAAAAGGATTTTTCTACACTTTTATAGGGATTTATGAAGTTTGAAGTTCAAACTTAGGCATAGCTTGAAAAACATGGTTTCAATGGAGAATATGAAGCTTGAGAGATCAAATGAGGAGTTCATACCTCTTGGAGGATGAATATGAGTGAGATTGTCAACTTTTCTTCCCAAAACACTTGAAGATTTTTCTAAGAAAATGAAAGAAAGTGATGAAGAAATGTGTTTTAGGAAGAAAATGAAATGGATGAGATTTTGATGAAGGAAGGGGCGTGAGAGTGTGAAGGAGCAAGGGTAGGATAGTCTAAAAATTTTACTTGTGGGCAAAATGGGCTTTTCACACAATGGTAAAATGGTAATTGTGAAAAAGGTCAGGGGCATTTTGGTCTTTTCGCGTCCAGATACTTTTTAAAAACCATCATGACACTGGCACGCTTTCCTGGGTGATGTGACCTGATGTGACTTCATGTTTATCCGTTAGCGGGTCTCGGTAAATCCCTATTCAGCTCCGTTCTCCACCCGATTTAAGATTTCGCCCGAATAATTTATATTATTTCACTTTTTAGTGCGAAAAACCAATTTTATCAAAATTGTTGGAAATTCGATTCTAAGCCTAACTGTTTCGTTCACGAATCAAAATTAGGTCTTCTGAACAGCAAAATCTTACTGTCAGTGAAAACGCAGACCGGGCTCCGTCTGAATTTTCAACCCAAAATTTAACCATAACTCCCTACGATAGCGTAGAGTATGAATGTGGTCTTAGATTATTTAACTTCATTTTCTAAACCTCAGATAAAAATATAGAATCATTTATATAGTTTATCGATCTTAGCATGAAAAATCGAGGTGTTACATTACTACCCCCCTTAAAAAGAATTTCGTCCTCGAAATTCGATGTACCTTAGAATAAATGTGGAATCGCTGCTGCATATCCTTTTCACGCTCCCAGGTGGCATCTCCTGTTGTAGCATCCCATATGGCCTTGACTAAAGGAATCTGCTTCCCGCGGAGTTCTTTCACCCTCTTGTCCTCGATTCGTACAGGAAGTGCTTCATATTCCAAGTTCTCCCTCATCTGAATAGATTCAGGCTCTATCACGTGTGATGGATCGGGATGGTATTTTTTGACTTGGGATACATGGAATACATTATGAATATTGGATAGGTTGGGAGGTAAAGCAATTTGGTAGGCAACTGGACCAATTCGGCGAAAAATTTGAAATTGTCCAATGAATCTAGGTGTAAGCTTTCTGGATTTGATTGCCCTGCCAATTCCTGTTCTTGAAGTGACTTTCATAAAGATATGATCGCCTTCCTGGAACTCCAAAGGTCTCCTCCTCTTGTCACTGTAGCTCTTTTGTCGATCCCATGCGACTTTCATCCTTTCCCGAATTTTCTTAACTAGTTCCGTTGTTCGCTGCACTATCTCTGGTCTTATCAACTGATTCTCTCCGGTTTCATACCAACAGAGCGGTGTTCTGCACTTTCGTCCATACAGTGCCTCATATGGCGGCATGCCAATACTCGAGTGGAAACTACTGTTGTACATGAATTCAATCAGTGGAAGGAATTCGTCCCAATTTCCCGCGTTTTCCAAAACACATGCTCTTAAAAGATCCTCCAAAGATTGAATCGTCATTTCAGATTGATCGTCTATCTGCAGATGATAGGCTGAACTCATCCTTAGCTCAGTTCTGAATGCACCGTTTAAACTCTGCCAAAACCTGGAAGTAAATCTCGAATCCCTGTCTGAAATTATACTTGAAGGTGCCTCGTGCAATCTCATCACTTCCTTGATGTAAATCTTGGTTAATCTTTCCAAAGAATACCTCTGGTTGATCGGCAAGAAATGAGCACATTCCGTAAGCCTGTCAATGATTACCCAAATTGCATTGCACTTCCTTTGCGTCCTTGGTAGTCCGGAAACAAAATCCATTGCAATGCTATCCCATTTCCATTATGGGACGTCCAGTGATTGCAATAACCCTGCTGGTTTCTTGTGTTCAATTTATGCCTTTTGACACAGCAGACAAGATTGGACATACTCCGCTACTTCCTTCTTCATCCCACGCCACCAAAACATTCCCTTTAGGTCCTAGTACATCTATGTATATCTGGGATGAAAACTTAGCTTGCTTTTGTGGGCCTATTCCAAGATCATGTTCCTAACTTCGCTATCCTTAGGCACACATATCCTATCTCCAAACTTCAGGATTCCATCAGCACCTTTCTTGAACTCTGAAGTCTTTCCTTCTTCTACCATCTGGTTCCTTTCCTGTAGGTACTGATCTTCTACTTGCTTCTTCCAGATCAAGTTCAGAAAATCACTAGTGATAGTGACCATTCCTAAACTTATCTTATCCTTACACCACTCCACGTCCAAGTTCAGATCTCTGAACTGCCTTAACAACTCCTACTCTTTCACCATTAGAGCCGACATATGCAAAGATTTTCGACTCACTGCATCTGCTACCAGTTGGCCTTTCCTAGGTGGTACTGTAGATCAAATTCATAATCATTTATGAATTCCATCATCTCCTCTACCGTATGGTCGAACAGATACTTTAAACTTTTATGGTCGCTAAACACACTGAATTTAGTGCCATAGAGATAGTGTCGCCATATCTTCAATGCAAACACTATTGTGGCCAACTCTAGAACATGGGTTGGGTAATTCCGTTCATGCACTTTCAGCTATTTGGAGGCGTAGGCTACCACTTTCCTTTCTTGCATGAGTACGCAACCCAAACCTTGATACGATACGTCACAGTACACGTCGAACAACGTTGATGGATCTGGCAAGACTAGTACCGGAGACGTAGTTAGCCTCCTTTTCAGTTCTTGAAAGCTAGCCTCACACTCTTCTGTCCATTCATATGCTCTTCCTTTCCTTGTTAATCGTGTAAGAGGTAACGCAATCTTCGAAAACCCCTTGATAAACCTCCTGTAGTATCCTGCTAGTCCGAGAAAACTTCTGATTTCACTTACCATCTTAGGGATTTCCCACTTAACCACAGCTTCTACTTTTGCAGGATCTGCTGCTATACCATCCTTGTCGATCAAATGTCCAAGGAATTTTACCTCCTCCAGCCAAAACTCGCACTTCGACAACTTGGCATAGAGCTATCTGTCCTTAAGAACTTGAAGTACAACCCTCTTGATGCTCTTCCTTGTCTAAGGAGTAGATAAGGATGTCATCGATAAAAACAACAAACTTATCAAGGTACGGTCTGAAGATTCTATTCATATAGTCCATGAACACTGCAGGAGCATTAGTCACACCAAAAGGCATAACTACATATTCGTAGTGTCCGTACCAACTCTTGAAAGTTGTCTTCGGTGTATGATCTTCCTTCACTCTTATCTGATGGTATCAGGGTCTCAGGTCGATCTTCGAGAATACCGTTGCTCCCCTCAACTGGTCCATAAGATCGTCAATCCTTGGCAATTGGTATTTATTCTTGATCGTCACTTTGTTGAGCTGTCGGTACTCCACACAGAACCTTGAACTATCGTCCTTCTTCTTGATGAACAATACAGGTGCTCCCCACGGGGAAACACTTGGTCTTATAAACTGCTTCTTTAGCATGTCGGCCAATTGCTTCTTCATCCCTGCCAACTCTGTTGGAGACATTCGATAGGGTGCTATCGAAATCGGTCCGGCTCCAGGTACAAGATCGATTGCGAACTCTACCTCCCTCCCGGGTGGTAATCCTAGCACATCATCCGGGAAAACATCTGGAAACTCACGCACTACCGACAAAGCATCTAGACTTGGAGTCTTCTCGACTACCATAGAAAACAGCACCATGCACTCTCTTGATTGTACACCTCCCGACACACCATCACTGGCAGGCAATGATCCAAATTACTCGAAAAAGCAGAGGGTTTTATTTGGACAGTCTAGTACCACATGGTTGGCCAAAAGCCAGTCCATGCCTAGGATAACATCAATCTGTTGCATAGGCAGACAGACTAGGTCTACGATAAAAAATCGATTCTCTATAATAATCGGGCATTGTAAACAGACAAATAGGGCTGTCAGGGAATCACCCGTAGGTGTAGAAACAGTCAATTCATATGGTAAGGATGAAACAGGTAAATTCAAATGATCCATACACGCTAATGATATAAAAGAGTGTGTAGCCCCTAAATCAAATAAAACAAATAAGAGTCCCCCCGCAACTAGGCACTTACCTTCTATCAGATCGGGACATTGAGAAGCTTCAGATCCACTCACGGCGAACACTCTTCCCGTCGTCTGTGGCCTGTCCTGCTGGCCCACCACGGGTTGCCTTGTCCCCGCATCTTGAATTCTTCTGTCAGTACCCCCTGGTCGACACTTGTTGGCATAGTGGCCCCACTTGCCACAACGGAAACAATTGACGTTCGGTGCTTGAGGAAGATGTGATCCACCGCATCGAAAACATTTGGAAAATCCTGGTTGTCCTTGACTGGTATTCCCCCTTCCAGCGGCAGTCATTTGTTGACCTGGATGACTGTAAGGGTTCGCCCTTGGTTTGACCTTTCCTCCGCGACTTTTCTGACCAAAAGTTCTGACTGGTCCACCACTTCTCACTTGAGCTCGTGTAACTCCTTCTTGGTCATGCCCTTCTGGAACTGTGTGACACCCTTAACCCCAACATACGTTTATTATATAAATATTAATTTACGAAAATATTCTTTGCTGTAAAACACACGAAATAATATACGAGTTCTACCATTAATAAACATTTTCGCAATAGTTAAGAGTATCACCATTCATAAACTCAAACCTCAAATCCAAATAAATTAAACACAGTGCCATAAAACCTTTACAAGTTTCGCATAAATAATAAATAGTTTAAACAAGATAATCCCCTAGCCCGATGTCACATGGATCAGAGCTAAACAAAAACCCATAAAGAAATAAATAACATGATCCAAAGCCTAAAGAACAACATCAAAAGAATTCAACTACTAATACTCTAAGCATCAACAACTTCACGTAAGCTCCGACGTGTTACTCTTCAGTCACTTGAGAGTCATCTGAACAAATTATACATTGCACAAGAAAAGACATAAATACAAAGGGTGAGAAGACATACTCATATACATATGCTGTGGAAGTAAAATGGAAATTAAGGCTAGTGCATACACATAGATATACATACACAAATAAGTACTACACACCCGCAAACATAATATAATCATTCTCGTAAATCAAGTCAAATCATCTCACAACAGTTTAACATATCATGTCATTATATTTTGTATATATGTCGCATTACAATCACAAGCAACAATGTCCCCTCAGACTCATACAACACACATAATTGAGTACCCACAAACAGGCTCTTGGGTCCCATAAACAGGCTCTTAGAGGCTGGATCCCATAAACAGGCCATTCCATGGCTGGGTCCATAAACAGGCCCTTCCGAGCTGAGTCCCATAAACAGGCCTTGCAGAGCTGGGTCTCACACAACCATTCATAAATGAGTACCCACAAACATAATATAATCATTCTCGTAAATCAAGTCAAATCATCTCAGAACAGTTTAAAATATCATCTCATTATATTTTGTATACATGTCGCATTACAATCACAAGCAACAATGTCCCCTCAGACTCATACAATATGTGACACCCACTACCCCGCATAAAATAAAATATAAATAAAATCATACATGTCTTTAAAAAAATATAATAATGAAAATAAAAACATTTCCTCAAGGGTAATGTGCATCACATCATCTATAACTCAAACGTAGGAATATGAAATAATCAAAATCCTTTAAAAACAAACTGCGGAAAACATAAATAATAAACATATCCCAAATCCCGATGTCACATATCAGAGTTGGTATACATATGCCGATAATACATCGGAATAAACTAAACAACTGAACGTAAATCCTAACTACTATTACTAAGAGAGATCTCCACGGGATCACTCCTCGTCAGCATGCTCACCCTCATCTGCACATGCAACATCATATGCACTAGAACAACAAAAGGTAGGGGTGAGAAATACGATCATAAATATAGGTAAACGGAATGGAATAGTAATCAAGATGACATACAACATACATCAACCAACACATGTATAATCAATACATATATATATACCAAAGATGCACGTCCATGCGAATGCAACATCACTACTCCGTATGCATGTGGCCAACAACTCTAACTCTGGAAAGACGATTAGGAGTACATGTCCGGTTATCAACGTGGATGATATGCCAGACCATGGGCCATCCCCGAACACTCTCACTATTCCTGATAACGTATAGTGGCTAGTCAGGTTACTCAAGCTTATCCTTTAGGTCACTCCGACAAAAGGTAGCTAGCCCATGTCACCTGGAATTTCCCTACCCAATGTACCCGCAAGGCCTGGATAACACCCATCGTGGCCTCCACTATCGCGATTCATCGTTTGCTTTCCACCCAACATATCAACGTCAACGTATGTTGCATGCTATGCTCAACAACATGCAAACACATGTCCAGCCTTCCACCATCATGCCATTACATGGCTATCAACTTTGACCAACAAGCATCAAAGATGATTTAACAACATCAAACTTGACCAATAAGCATCAAGAGTGATTTAACCAACAACATCGATAACAGTGCGTCGTTACCAATAACATCGTCGTCTTACTAATTGTTCTTTAAGTCTTACTTAACAATACCTTTATAAAGCATTATATTTAATCTTATTATCTAAACCCTCAATCCATATTTTATTAAGATTATAACTTAACCTTAATATTTACACCTCAAGTCATATATTTATTTAAGATTATAACTTAATCTTAATATCTAAACCACAATTCATATCTTAAAATCATAACTTAATCTTAATATCTAAACCACAATTCATATCTTATTAAGATTATAACAACCCTACATAACACTATCCATCAAGCATAAGGGGTCAAAACTGCTCCTGGGCACGTGAAAATCGATTTCCATTCTCTGGAGTCGATTTCTTAAGTCTGTAAATCGATTTCCAATCTCTGGAAATCGATTTCAACATGTTCCAATCGATTTCCCCAATCGATTGTGAACAAGGAAAATCGATTCTAGGAATCGATTTCTACAAGGCCAAATCGATTCCCACACCGTGGAAATCGATTCTTGGTCGAGTCAAATCGATTTCCATGTGCTGGAAATCGATTTCTGGGTGTCAGATCATACAGCAGCGGGTTCCCTCCGCTATCGGACCCGTCTACGTTCTCTAATTAACATATCATTCGAGCCTAAGCTATTTATCACTAAATTGATTAGTCCAACACTCATAAATCATAACCTAAGGGTTCTCAAACTAATCCTTGATCATCAATCTCACATCGCCTATTTAGTTTCTCCCCATAACTATGTTCTTATTATATAGGATTAACAAAACACCACATCATGGCATAAACTACATGTTCATCATCATCAATTCATCATCAATCATATAAATCATGTACTCATAGTTATAAACATATTATAACATCAGATTATTCATCAATCAATACTCATATAGCCAGAAAACAACATAACAACATTCATAGGCATACGCAGGCATACATAGGGGTCACGGGTTAACCCCTTCATCTTAACCTATCCCAAAACCCACATATTCATGACCAATTTTCTCCCCCCATACCTGGTATGATGATTCACAGCCTGAGGGAAAGAGAACAGAGCCAAGTTCTGCTACGGTTCCTTCTTACGGGTTCAGCACTTGATCACGATCGCAACACTGGAAAGTAGAGTCGATCTTTAAGTTAAGGATTGAAAGGGAAAACAAATCTAGGATTGGAAACTCACCTTGGTTTCTAACTTAGGAGATTAACTCCAGCAGCAGGGAAAGACTAGCCAAACAACAGCGTGTTCTTGATGAAAAACACCAAAGCAGGATTCGTCCTTTGGGTTTTCTAGAGCAAGAGATCAATTAGAGCTCTTAGGGATGAGAAGAGGCAAAAAGTGTGTACAATAGGGTGTGGATACTAGGTTTAGGTCATACGCTATGTATATATAACTGTTAGGGACGTTTTAGGACGAATGGGCCGTACACAGCATAGCCCGGTAACCAAAACGTGTACACAAGCTCTGACACGCATGGGAATCGATTCCACAACCATGGAAATCGATTTTCCATTGGCCAAATCGATTTTCTTATCAAAGAAATCGATTTTTCCCTTTAAACAATCGATTTCCACATTCTGGTAATCGATTTCTTCACCTATTTCCCAAATTGATTTCCGTTTCAGAAAACGTGTTTTTGGCCTCGACACCTGAATAAGACTTGTAGATAATTCTCTAAGATTTCCAACGCATCCAAGATCACCTCGATCGGATGTCTAGAACTCAAGATATGGCCAAAACCGTGAAACAGGTTATTTAGACTCGGATGTATCAATCATTCTAAAGGCTGAACTATTACAACTATGAACTTATGCACCAAAACAAGCAAAAACAACATATGCAAACATCTATAAGCAAGTATTAACACGTATATACATAGAAGTGAAAAAGCAGGGTGTTACAATTCCACTCCCTTATAAAAATTTCGTCCTCGAAATTTCTACTCACCTTGAGTAAACAGATGCGGGTATGACTCCTTCATCTCGCTCTCCAACTCCCACGTAGCACTTTCTTCTGTAGCTCCACTCCAAATGACCTTGACCATGGGAATTTACTTCCCTCTCAGCTGCTTGACCCTTCGATCTTCAATCCGAAGTGGTAACACCTCAAAGGTCAAGTTATCCTTTAGTGGAATAACATCGAGTACTATCACATGGCTTGGATCATGAACATACTTTCGAAGTTGAGACACATGAAACACATTATGAAGGTTTGACAAGAACGGGGGTAAGGCTATCTGGTAGGCGACTTCACCGACTCTTTTTAGAATTTGGTAAGGGCCAATGAATCTAGGAGTAAGTTTCCTCGCATTCATTACTCTACCAACCCCAGTTGTTGGAGTAACTCGCAAGAACACATGATCCCCCTCCTGGAATTCGAGAGTTTATCTTCTCTTATCATGGTAACTCTTTTGCCTACTCTGTGCCGCTCTCATCTTATCTTGTATCATCCTCACTTTCTATGTAGTCTCCTGCACTACCTCAGGTCCTAACACAACATTCTCTCCAGGCTCATTCCAACACAAGGGTGTCCTACACCTCCTCCCATACAAAGCCTCATAAGGTGCCATCCCAATACTGGAATGGAAGCTATTGTTGTAGGTGAACTCTATAAGGGGCAAAAACTTATCCCAACTGCCAGACTGCTCTAGCACACACGCCCTCAACAAATCTTCTAAGGATTGGATTGTTCTCTCAAACTGACCATCGGTCTGTGGGTGATAAGCTGAACTCAATCTAAGCTTAGTTCCTAAGGTCTCATGCAAACTATTCCAAAATCTAGAGGTAAATCTAAGATCTCTGTCTGAAATTATGCTAGAGGGTACACCATGAAATCTAACTATTTCTCTGATATACAACCCAGTCAACTTCTCTAATGGATATTCCATGTTCATAGGAATGAAATGGGCAGATTTGGTTAACCTGTCCACAACAACCCATATGGCATCACAACCAGCTGGAGTCCTAGGGAGTCCAGACACAAAGTCCATAGAGATACTATCCCACTTCCACTCAGGGATACTCAAAGGTTACAACTTACCTGAAGGTTTCTGGTGCTCTATCTTAGCCTTCTGGCACACTAAGCAAGCATACACAAACTCAGCCACATCCTTTTTCATCCTAGGCCACCAAAACATCCGTTTCAGATCCTGATACATCTTTGTGGCTCCTGGGTGAACACTCAAACCACTCCTATGTCCCTCCTCAAGGATCAACTTCCTAAGCTCTGGAACATCAGGTATACAAACTCTATCCTGGAACCTCAAAATTCCATTAGTCCCTTCCTTAAAACTGAGATTTCTACCTTGAGCAATCAACTCTCTCTGGTCTAAAAGGTATACATCTACCGTTTGCCCTCCTCTAATCTGATCCATCAAACTGTTAGAGATTTTCAACATTCCTAGCCTAATGCTCTTAGGGGTAACTTCCCAAGATAAACTCAAATCTCTAAACTCCTCTATCAAAACCATCTCTCTAACCATCAAGGCTAAAATATGTAAGCTTTTTCTACTCAAAGCATCAGCTACTACATTGGCCTTACCTGGGTGGTAACTCAACTCAAACTCATAATCCTTAAGAAATTCCATCCATCTACACTGTCTCATATTTAGCTCCTTTTGGTCCAACAGGTATTTCAAACTCTTATGATCACTAAAGACCTCAAATCTAGCTCCATAGAGGTAATGCCTCCAAAATTTTAAGGCAAACACTACAGCTCCTAACTCCAAGTCATGAGTAGGGTAGTTCTTCTCATGGGTCTTAAGCTGCCTAGAAGCATAAGCTATTACCTGACTATTCTGCATCAACACACCACCTAAAACTTGCTTCGAAGCATCACAGTACACTACAAAAGGTTCACTAGGATTGGGTAACACTAGCACAGGTGCAGATGTCAACCTATTCTTCAACTCCTGAAAACTTTCCTCACACTTAGAGTCCCACACGAAGATCTGACCTTTCTTAGTAACGTGGGTCATAGGCAAAGCTATCTTAGAGAATCCTTCTATAAACCTCTTATAGTATCTGGCCAAACCCAAGAAACTTCTAACCTCGGTCATCGACTTAGGTGCTTCCCAATGGAGCACGGTTTCTACCTTAGCTGGGTCCATGGCTATCCCTCCTTTAGAGATGATGTGTCCTAAGAAACTCACCTCTTCTAACCAAAACTCACACTTGGACAACTTGGCATACAACTGTTTTTCCTTAAGGGTTTCCAAGACTATCCTCAAGTGTTCCTCATGTTCTTCCTTAGTCTTAGAGTATACTAAGATATCATCTATGAAGACAACTACAAACCTATCCAAGTATGATGGAAGATCTTGTTCATGTAGTCCATGAACACAGCAGGGGCATTAGTCAAACCAAAAGGCATAACGAGATACTCATAATGGCCATAGCGCGTTCTGAACGCAGTCTTTGGAATGTCCTCAGACTTGACCCGAATTTGGTGATAGCCGGATCTCAAATCTATCTTAGAAAACACACAAGCTCCTATCAGCTGGTCCATAAAGTCATCAATCCTAGGGAGTGAGTATCTATTCTTAAGGGACACCTTGTCCAGTTGTCAATAATTGACACACAACTTCATGCTACCATCTTTCCTCTTGTAACACATCAATAAGAATGACACTCTAGGAAGGATAATATTGATCGGCACCTAAAGTCATACATACTCTTAGGCAACAATAAAACAAGTTAAGGTTCACTATCAATGGTTCGGACAGTTCCCTGCCACGACCCCATTGTCCTATCACTCAGCGATCTTAACCAATTCAAAATTGGTTAAATCCTACTAGAGAAATTTTTTAACAAAAGGCATAACAAAACAGTCAAACAAGTTCAAAACACTTCGACAGAGTACACAAAAGAGACACAACAGACACATACCCCGGCCTGTAGGACAGACCGGCTCTGATACCACTAAATGTGACACCCACTACCCCGCATAAAATAAAATATAAATAAATTCATACATGTCTTTAAAAAAATATAATAATGAAAATAAAAACATTTCCTAAATGGTAATGTGCATCACATCATCTATAACTCAAACGTAGAAATCTGAAATAATCAAAATCCTTTAAAAACAAACTGCGGAAAACATAAATAATAAGCATATCCCAAATCCCGATGTCACATATCAGAGTTGATATACATATGCCGATAATACATCGGAATAAACTAAACAACTGAACGTAAATCCTAACTACTATTACTAAGAGAGATCTCCACGGGATCACTCCTCGTCAGCATGCTCACCCTCCTCTGCACATGCAACATCATATGCACAAGAACAACAAAAGGTAGGGGTGAGAAATACGATCATAAATATATGTAAACGGAATGGAATAGTAATCAAGATGACATACAACATACATCAACCAACACATGTATAATCAATACACCAAAGATGCATGTCCATGCGAATGCAACATCACTACTCCGTATGCATGTGGCCAACAACTCTAACTCTGGAAAGACGATTAGCAGTACATGTCCGGTTATCAACGTGAATGATATGCTAGACCATGGGCCATCCCCGAACATTCTCACTAATCCTGATAACGTATAGTGGCCAGTCAGGGTACTCAAGCTTATCCTTTAGGTCACTCCGACAATAGTTAGCTAGCCCATGTCACCTGGAATTTCCCTACCCAATGTACCCGCAAGGCCGACATAACACCCATCGTGGCTTCCACTATCGCGATTCATCGTTTGCTTTCCACCCAACATATCAATGTCAATGTATGATGCATGCTATGCTCAACAACATGCAAACACATGTCCAGCCATCCACCATCATGCCATTACATGGCTATCAACTTTGACCAACAAGCATCAAAGATGATTTATCAACATCAAACTTGACCAATAAGTATCAAGAGTGATTTAACCAACAACATCGGTAACAGTGCGTCGTTACCAATAACATTGTCGTCTTACTAATTGTTCTTTAAGTCTTACTTAACAATACCTTTATAAAGCATTATATTTAATCTTATTATCTAAACCCTCAATCCATATTTTATTAAGATTATAACTTAACCTTAATATTTACACCTCAAGTCATATATTTATTTAAGATTATAACTTAATCTTAATATCTAAACCACAATTCAAATCTTAAAATCATAACTTAATCTTAATATCTAAACCACAATTCATATCTTATTAAGATTATAACAAGCCTACATAACATTATCCATCAAGCATAAGGGGTCAAAACTGCTCCTGGGCACGTGAAAATCGATTTCCATTCTCTGGAGTCGATTTCTTAAGTCTGTAAATCGATTTCCAATCTCTGGAAATCGATTTCAACATGTTCCAATCGATTTCCCCAATCGATTGTGAACAAGGAAAATCGATTCTAGGAATCGATTTCTACAAGGCCAAATCGATTCCCACACCGTGGAAATCGATTCTTGGTCGAGTCAAATCGATTTCCATGTGCTGGAAATCGATTTCTGGGTGTCATGTCATACAGCAGCGGGTTCCCTCCGCTATCGGACCCGTCTACGTTCTCTAATTAACATATCATTCGAGCCTAAGCTATTTATCACTAAATTGATTAGTCCAACACTCATAAATCATAACCTAAGGGTTCTCAAACTAATCCTTGATCATCAATCTCACATCGCCTATTTAGTTTCTCCCCATAACTATGTTCTTATAGTATAGGATTAACAAAACACCACATCATGGCATAAACTACATGTTCATCATCATCAATTCATCATCAATCATATAAATCATGTACTCATAGTTATAAACATATTATAACATCAGATTATTCATCAATCAATACTCATATAGCCAGAAAACAACATAACAACATTCATAGGCATACGCAGGCATACATAGGGGTCATCGGTTAACCCCTTCATCTTAACCTATCCCAAAACCCACATATTCATGACCAATTTTCTCCCCCCATACCTGGTATGACGATTCACAGCCTGAGGGAAAGAGAACAGAGCCAAGTTCTGCTACGGTTCCTTCTTACGGGTTCAGCACTTGATCACGATCGCAACACTGGAAAGTAGAGTCGATCTTTAAGTTAAGGATTGAAAGGGAAAACAAATCTAGGATTGGAAACTCACCTTGGTTTCTAACTTAGGAGATTAACTCCAGCAGCAGGGATAGACTAACCAAACAACGGCGTGTTCTTGACGAAGAACACCAAAGCAGGATTCGTCCTTTGGGTTCTCTAGAGCAAGAGATCAATTAGAGCTCTTAGGGATGAGAAGAGGCAAAAAGTGTGTACAATAGGGTGTGGATACTAGGTTTTGGTCATACGCTATGTATATATAACTGTTAGGGACGTTTTAGGACGAATGGGCCGTACACAGCATAGCCCGGTAACCAAAACGCGTACACAAGCTCTGACACGCATGGGAATCGATTCCACAACCATGGAAATCGATTTTCCATTGGCCAAATCGATTTTCTTATCAAAGAAATCGATTTTTCCCTTTAAACAATGGATTTCTACTTTCTGGAAATCGATTTCTTCACCTGGAAATCGATTTCCCAAATTGATTTACCTTTCAGAAAACCTGTTTTTGGCCTTGACACCTGAATAAGACTTGTAGATAATTCTCTAAGCTTTCCAACGCATCCAAGATCACCTCAATCGGATGTTTACGATATGGCCAAAACCGTGAAACAGGCTATTTAGACTCGGATGTATCGATTATTCTAAAAGCTGAACTATTACAACTATGAACTTATGCACCAAAAACAAGCAATAACAACATATGCAAAAATCTATAAGCAAGTATTAACACATATATACATAGAAGTGAAAAAGCAGGGTGTTACACAATACACATAATTGAGTACCCACAAACAGGCTCTCTAGGGGCTAGGTCCTATAAACAGGCTCTTAGGGGCTAGATCCCATAAACAGGCCATTCCATGGCTGGGTCCATAAACAGGCCCTTCCGAGCTGAGTCCCGTAAACAGGCCTTGCAGAGCTGGGTCTCACACAAACATTCACAAATGAGTACCCATAAACAGGCTCCTTAGAACTAGGTTTCACACTCAAACAATACCTCACATTCCAATATAGTCACAATCATAGTCTGCACGTATTCATCCTTAAATATAAATCAATATTCACGTCTTATAATCTTAAACCAATAGTCATATAATTCATTATTACAACTATCAAAGCATTATTATAATAACAATTACAAACACTATAGCCCTTATAGTAACGCATACATATTTATAACATTATAGCAATAAATACACGCTTTGTGTTAGTATAATCATACAATAAGTTCAATACATTAATCATAACATACAATCATTCAAGCCATTGCTCCAACAATGGTAACAACAAATCACCAAGGCACAAGGGGATCATGGGAATCCCCAATCACCTCAATTTCCCAACATTCCCATATGATATAATCATCTTGCTCCCCCCATACCTGGTATGACGATCACAATGAACAAAGGAAGAGAAAAGGTCCGGAAAAGGCTGCGTCTCACGAACACTCGATCTCATGACACTATATTTCACGATCACAAGCCCAAAAGGTTCAAGAGTAGCAGCGAGAAAGAGGGCTTGTGATGGCAGCGATGCTCTTCAAGCGAAGGCGACGAAGAACGACGAACAACGGTGTAATCTCCTTCAAGAATCCATGGAAAGGGTTTAGGAATCCTAGTTTGGAGAGAAAGAGGCAGTTTCTAAGAGTATTTCGAGTTAGAAAATAGGTTTAGGTCAAGTCTTATGGTATAAATATGATTTAGGGTCATTATGGGCTAATTAGAAGCCCGAAAACACGATTCTGCTGAGCGCAGATTAGCTAAGCGAATCCATTTTCGCTGGGCGAACCAGAGAGCTACAAGAATCTGTCTGCCATATTCGCTAGGCGAAGTTCCTTCGCTACGCGAAACTATAGAAGCTGAATTTGGCCCTGACACCTGAAATAATACTTGTAGATAATCCTCTAAGATTTCCAAAGCATCCAAGATCGTCTCAATCAGACATCTAGAACTCAAGATATGGACAAAACCGTTAAACATGTTTCTTGGACTCGAATGTATTGACCATTCCTTAAGGCTGAATTACCCCAACTATGAAATTAGGCACCAAGAGCAAGCATAGCAAGCATATATAAACATATATAATCAAGTATTAACACATTATAATCTAAGTGTGAAAAATGGGGTGTTAAAAACTGTACATTTCTCTATTAGCTCTGGGAATGATCTGATGCTCAACGGTAGCATAGCCCTCTTCAGCTCGAGCCTCAACCCGTCTTCGAACCTTCTGCACACCCAGTCTTCATCCAGGTACACTTGGTAGAACTGAGAGAATTTCAACAGCGCCTCAAACCTCATGGCGTATTCTCCCACTAACCTCTGTTCCTGCTTCAGGTTCAGGAACTCTTTCTCTTTCTCTTGACGAACACTCCTTGGGAAATATTTTTCCAAGAAGCTCTCATGAAACACTTCCCAGTTCAGTAATCTCCCCTCAGTCTCTAGCAGTCTCTGCTTGTTCTTCCACCATGCTTCTGCTGCTCCGACTAGCATGAAAGCAGCGTAAGTGACTTTCCTATTCTCTCTGCATTGGATAGCGACAAAGACCTTCTCGATCTCTTGCAGCCATAGCCCAACAGCTTCCGGATTGTGTTCCCCATGGAATTGGCGAGGATTCCCCTTCATAAAAGCATTCAGTTCGGTGTTTACCACTTCACCTCCTCTTGCCGAATGCTGTTGTTGTCTAGCATCCCTCTCTTCCTATCGCTGCATAAACTAGGCATTCTACTACGTTTGTTGTAGCATTGAAGCGGCTAAATCCCTCATGGCCCTCATCGCTTCATTCTGATCTCCGCCACCTCCGGTTCCCGAGGTATCATCATTACGGTCGAAGTCCCCGGTTCCAACTAGTGTTCCCCTTCCTCTACCAAGTCCTCTAGCCATTCCTTCCTGGCAAAAGGGAAAATTAGCTTCGATCTATAAGACATACAATATTAACCAACAGATATATATATTATATGCCTTACGAACAAAACAGTTATAACACTCGATAACTTGCGCATCGGACGCTCTAACCCTTTTCTAACACAGTGGCATCCAATAGGGATCCAACTTATCAAGCTAGTACACTTCCTAGACCTCAGACTCCGATATTAGAATCGAACTGCTCTGATACCACTAAATGAGACGACCCGCCGTCCTTTTGAAGGACCTAAGATATTAACTATCCTTAATCGTATTATAAACGTTAGCGCGCCTTATTAATACGAAGCGAAACGAAAAGATTAAACGCAAAAACGCAACTAAATTAAGGCATGCCGCATATCAGAGTACACAGTTATGAAATATAAGATATATATATATATATATATATATATATATATATATATATATATATATATATATATATATATATATATATATATATATATATATATATATATATATGCATCGGTTGCCCCGTCAGTAGGGCTACATTCGTATAGACTATAAGCAAAATACATTAAAAGATATAGAGAAGACTCTCAAACTAATAGCGGTCGCCACCTCCGCCTCTAGAGGCCAGGGTCCGTGGCTCGCCCACCGGCATCAGGCTCGTAAGGAGTGCCATCCAGCTCCTCAGCAATTGGTTCCTCCACAGGGTCTTCCCATAAAATAAAATAAACACACAGGGAAAATACAGGGAGATAATAAACATGCATCATCAAATATGGGAGAGGGGCAATAGTACAGCATATAGACATGCAGCACACAACACATAGAAAAGATATAACACGCCAACAACCATTTCTTGGGTCACACAACACAACCATCTCAAAAGTCACTCTCTCAGATCAAACCTCTACCAAGGATACAAATCCCTATATGCATGTCATCATTCCTATATGCATGTCGGCCGATATCATCACGTCCCCAGTTGGACATCCCCGTCGGGATTAATAACATCACATCCCCAATTGGACATCCTCGTAAGGATAAAAACATCACATCCCCAATTGGACATCCCGCCTCGAGATTAAAAACATCACGTCCCCAATTGGACATCCCCCATTGGGACCAAATATGCTATGATATACAAAAACCATCCATCACAGATTGATATCGGAACCTCACACCTAAGCACTCGCCCATAGCCATGATGCACTGCATCCACATCAACATCACGACGCCTTGCGTCCACGAGCCATATAACACCCCAATTTTCACACTTAGATTATAATGTGTTAATACTTGATTATATATGTTTATATATGCTTGCTATGCTTGCTCTTGGTGCCTAAGTTCATAGTTGGGGTAGTTCAGCCTTAAGGAATGGTCAATACATTCGAGTCCAAGAAACACGTTTTACGGTTTTGTCCATATCTTGAGTTCTAGATGTCTGATTGTGACGATCTTAGATGCGTTGGAAAGCTTATAGGATTATCTACAAGTTTTATTTCAGGTGTCAGGGCCAAATTCGGCTTCTATAGTTTTGCATAGCGAAGGAACTTCGCCTAGCGAATCTGGTAGACAGATTCTTGCAGCTCTCTGGTTCACCCGGCGAAAATGTATTCGCTTAGCGAATCTGCGCACAGCAGAATCGTGTTTTCGGGCTTCTAATCAGCCCACAATGTCCCTAAATCATATTTATACCATAAGACTTGACCTAAACCTATTTTCTAACTCGAAATACTCTTAGAAACTACCTCTTTCTCTCCAAACTAGGATTCCTAAACCCTTTCCATGGATTCTTGAAGGAGATTACACCGTTGTTAGTCGTTCTTCGTCGCCTTCGCTTGAAGAGCATCGCTGCCATTACAAGCCCTCTTCCTCATTGCTGCTCTTGAACCTTTTGGGGCGGTGATCGTGAAATCAAGTGTCGTGAGATCGAGTGTTTGTGAGACGCAACCTTTTCCGAAACTTTTCTCTTCCTTTGTTCATTGTGATCATCATACTAGGTATGGGGGGAGAAAGATGATTATATCATACGGGAATGTTAGAATGAGATTGAGGTGATTGGGGATTCCCATGATCCCCTTGTGCCTTGAGTGATTTGTTGTTACCATTGTTGGAGCAATGGCTTAAATGATTGTATGTTATGATTAATGTATTGAACTTAGTGTATGATTATAATATCACAAAGCGTGTATGTATTGCTATAATGTTATAAATATGTATCTGTTACTATAAGTGTTATAGTGTTTGTAATTGTTATTATAATAATGTTTTGATAGTTGTAATCATGAATTATATGACTATTGGTTTAAGATTATAAGACGTGAATATTGATTTATATTTAAGGATGAATACATGTGGACTATGATTGTGACTATATTGGAATGTGAGGTATTGTTTGAGTGTGAGACCCAGTTCTAAGGAGCCTGTTTATGGGTACTCATTTGTGAATGTTTGTGTGAGACCCAACTCTGCAAGGCATGTTTATGGGACTCAGCTCGGAAGGGCCTATTTATGGACCCAGCCATGGAATGGCCTGTTTATGGGATCCAGCCTCTAAGATCCTGTTTATGGGACCCAGCCCCTAGAGAGCTTGTTTGTGGGTACTCAATTATGTGTGTTGTATGAGTCTGAGGGGACATTGTTGCTTGTGATTGTAATGCGACATGTATACAAAATATAATGAGATGATATGCTAAACTGTTGTGAGATGATTTGACTTGATTTACGAGAATGATTATATTATGTTTGTGGCTGTGTAGTACTTATATGTGTATGCATATATATGTATATATGTATATCTATGTGTATGCACTAGCCTTAATTTCCATTTTACTTCCACAGCATATGTATATGAGTATGTCTTCTCACCCCTTTGTATTTGTGTCTTTTCTTGTGCAATGTATGATTTGTTCAGATGACTCTCAAGTGACTGAAGAGTAACACATCGGAGCTTACGTGGAGTTGTTGATGCTTAGAGTATTAGTAATTGAATTCTTTTGATGTTGTTCCTTAGGCTTTGGATCATGTTATTTATTTATTTATGGGTTTTTGTTTAGCTCTGATCCATGTGACATCGGGCTAGAGGATTATCTTGTTTAAACTATTTATTATTTATGCGAAACTTGTAAACGTTTTGTGGCACTGTGTTTAATTTAATTGGATTTGAGGTTTGAGTTTATGAATGGTGATACTCTTAACTATTGCAAAAATGTTTATTAATGATAGAACTCGTATATTATTTCGCGTGTTTTTCTGCAAAGAATATTTTTGCAAATTAATATTTATATAATAAACGTATGTTGGGGTTAAGGGTTTCACAAGCCACAGCTCCATGGTCAGGACCACGACGGTATCAATCTGAACAACAGCGCAATCTCACCATACTCTCATCAACAATCATCAATAATAAAATATCACAACAATACACATGCCAATATAAATATCATCACGTTGACAGATAAACAGCTAATCACATACGCAGTTCAATATAACAGATCAACAAATAAGCACATAAGCAATTCAACATATCAACCTCAATCAATCACGTCATCTAGATTATCATCTTAGTGGTGATAGCCCAAAGGTACCTGCATCTAGGGTCCAAGTACTTTGTCCAGGGCTCAAACTCTATTAGGATTTAAGGTTTCCCTACACATGTATATATTCTATACTACGCTTGCCTTCCCGACGATAAAGTTCTTTCTCCCCACCTGAAACAGCTATGCACGCTTGCCTTCCCGCACAAGCTCCTGAACACAACTCCGCGGCCGGCACTTTAGCACGCTTTAGGGCGATCGAACATAGTATGATCCTTCACAACAAATCATAACTTTAACATTATTAAATGTACATCTCTTTGTCTCCTAGCACCTAGGTTCGGCCATCAAGGTTTAAAATAGCTAGAGATGTCTAAAAATTTCTAACTCTTGCATGAATGATCCTCAAGTATACACAACACTAGAGTATGTTTTATTACACAAAAACTTGAAGCAAAACTCATAGTTTTCACACAAGCTAGGTTCGGCCACCATTGAGAAAAATAGATTAGAGATGTCTAAAAGTTCCTAACTCTTGGATCAATGAACCTTAAGCATACATAACACTAGATCAAGTCTCAATATTCAAAACTTGAATTAAAAACTCAATCTTTCCTACCCTATAGGTTTCAGCCTCTCCATACCCATATAGGCTAGGGATATCTTTCGATTACATGCTCTTGGAAAATGAAAGAGGATGATGAAACTAGCTCATAGAAATTGGTTTTACATTAAAAAGATTTTTCTACACTTTTCTATGAATTTTCAAAGTTATGAATCAAAACTTGGATCTTCATGAATCAAGAGATTCAAGAGATGAAATAGAGAGATTAAGAGAGTTAAGATGAGGATCATACCTCCTAGAATCAAACATTAGTGAAAGAGAAACAAGTTTTCACTCAAAAACTTCAACTTTTGAAGATCAAAATGGGTTTTTTGTGAAGAACTCTTTGAAGAACTTTGAAGAGCTTCAAGAACATGAAGTTCAAACTTAAACATAGCTTGAAAAACATGGTTTCAATGGAGAATATGAAGCTTGAGAGATCAAATGAGAAGTTCATACCTCTTGGAGGATGAAGATGAGTGAGATTGTCAACTTTTCTTCCCAAAACACTTGAAGATTTTTCTATGAAAATGAGAAAAAGATGAAGAAATGTGTTTTAGGAAGAAAATGAAATGGATGAGGTTTTGATGAAGGGAGGGGCATGGGAGTGTGAAAGGGCAAGGGTAGGATACTCTAAAAATTTCACTTAAGGGCAAGATGGTCTTTTCACACAAGGGTAAAATGGTAATTGTGAAAAAGGTCAGGGGCATTTTGGTCTTTTCGCGTCCAGATATTTTTTAAAACCATCATGACACTGGCACGCTTTCCTGGTTGATGTGACCTGATGTGACTTCATGTTTATCCGTTAGCGGGTCCTGATAAATCCTTATTCAACTCTGTTCTCCACCCGATTTAAGATTTCGCCCGAATAATTTATATTATTTCACTTTTTAGTGCGAAAAACCAATTTTATCAAAATTGTTGGAAATTCAATTCTAAGCCTAACTGTTTCGTTCACGAGTCAAAAATAGATCTTTTGAGTAGTAAAATCTTACTGTCAGTGAAAACGCAGACCGGGCTCCGTCTGAATTTTCAACCCAAAATTTAACCGTAACTCCCTTTGATAGCGTAGAGTATGAATGTGGTCTTAGATTATTTAAATTCATTTTCTAAATCTCAGATAAAAATATAAACTCATTTATGTAGTTTATCGGTCTTAGCATGAAAAATCGGGATGTTACAACATCCCTCTTGACTTCTAAACAGGATAAAAGCATGTATCCCTAAGCTCGTTTTTTCAAAGAAGCTCTTACTTGGTTGGCAGTTAAAAATCCAGAAATCTCAAGATCAGGAAAAACTAAGGTTTTATGTGCTCAGTCTAAAAGGATATGGTTGGAAGATAACCAATCCACGCCTAGGATCACATCCAATTCTGTCAAAGGCAAACATATTAAATCAACAAGAAATTTCCTATCATGGATAATAATAGGACAACTCAAACATACTGAATTCATAGTAACAAGCTTAGCAGTTGGGGTAGAAACAATTAAATCAAACGACAACGAAGAAACAGGCAAGTTCAAAAGTCTCACACAATCCAAAGAGATAAATGAATGTATAGCACCCGAATCAAATAGTACAGTTAGGAGATTACCAGCTATGTCGCAACTACCTTGTATGAGATCATCCGATTTTGAAGCATCGGCACCACTCATGGTGTAAACCCTTCCCCTTGCCGTTGGTCTAGCAGCTCACACATTGTTGACGACCGACTCGAACTTTGGCGTAGTGCATTCCCTTACGAAATGTCCTATCTTCCCACATTGGAAATATAGAACTCCCTTCAGCACGCAATTCTCAGTCGTATGCCCTTGTTTCCCACACTTGAATCATCTCTGGGCTTGTCCTTGATTCTGATTGTTCCCACTTACACCACCATAGGCAGAAGCAACAGGGCGATAGGATTGTTGATTCCGATTACTCCCTTGGGGTCGGGAAAATGGCTTCCCCTTATGGTTTTGGTACTGGTTTGGGTTCCTGGACCTAGACGGTCCTCCCACATTGCTCGTGTTGTCCCTTCCTCTTCTCATCTTCTCAACTTTTCTACACTTATCCACCAAGGCTTGAAAGTTGTGAATCTCGAGTGGTAACACAGGATCCTTGATTTCGAAACGCAGGCCTCCTTCAAACCTCTCGCATTTCCAGTCTTCATCAAGTTGGGCTTGGAAAAAGCGGAAATATTTGGCGAGTGATTCAAACTTCGCCGCATATTCTCCCACCGTCATGTCCCTTTGCTGTAGTCTCAGAAACTCTTACTCTTTATCGGTCCTAGCACTCTGGGGAAAGTACTTGTCCAAAAACTTGGTGCGAAATACTCCCCAAGTGACCTCCTGATTGTTGGCTTCCAGTAGTTGTCTGGTTCCTCTCCACTAGTATTCTGCATCTGCTAAAAGCAGGAAGGCAACATAGGTAACCTTGGCTTCCTTAGGGCAGCGCAGAACAACAAAGATCTTTTCCAATTCTTGCAGCAATAAGTTAGACTTCTCCTGATCAGAATCCCCATGAAATTATGGGGGATCATGACGCCGAAAGTCGACTAAACCTCTGGCATCAGCAGCAAGATCAGTTCTCTGTTGATTCTGTTGAGCCATCGTAGCCGTTTGTTGGGCAACAACTGCTGCCATATTAGCCATAGCTTGCATAGGCTGATTGATATTGTCATCAGCATTGGTGTCAGTAGTGCCACGACCATCACCATCGTTGGTGTTGCCACGTCCTCCACCACGACCGCCTCTAAGATTCATGTCTTTCCTACAAGTCAAACCAATCATATCCTAATAAGGAAACATATACTCGCGTGTCAACACACATTGCTTCAACAGAGAAACAATTCAACCAAGGTTCAAACAGAGATCACACAACACAAACATAACAGATCTACTCCCAATAAATTATCGAAAGACTCAACCAGCTCTGATACCACTAATGTAACACCCCCTTGGTGCTACGTCTCAAACTCGATGCAGAAAACATATTCAATTAAAAACGCTGGTTGCTTTCAGAAAATACTTTAAGCAAATAACTATGTTCGAACACGTGGGTTAAAAAAAAAAAAAAAAACTTCTCCATGCTATAATCATTAAGTACAGGGAAGATGGAGTAAACCTCATAACCTACACCAATATTAAACATCTATGACAAAATAAACGTAAGGTATTATTGCCAGAGCATATAGGTTTTCTAGAAACAGAGTTTAAACTAGTAGTAAAAATTCTGGTCTATTATCGCAGATTACAGACTTCAAAAACATCAAGTCAACATAAATACAACAAATAAGATACGACTGCTTCAAAAAAAAAAATAGGACTCTAATGCTGGTCGGGCTAAAAGTAGCCATTGGGGAAAAAGCCCAAAGTCAGTTTCGATTCTCGGAGGAATTCGGAGGGATCCTCCTTCTCTTCATCTTCATGGGACTCCGTCATCAGAGTCCTCAAGTGTCCGTGGGAACCTCTGGGCAGCATCTGTACATGTATCTAGAAACACAACAGGGTGTCCAAAATATACAGGCAAAGGTGAGATACTCATTTAACAAGTTTATCACGATAGCTGCACAAGCGACAAACAAAGCATACATCCACATATAAATACAGTTGTATTAACAAATATTCATATAACATAATTTCTCAGGCATCATCATAAGTTATAATAATGCATGAGACTCCAATATCATCTTTCTAATTCATGTTCTCCGGAGATTCTTAACTTCCCTTCGTCGAGTGATAGGCCGTAAATACTCCCATAACACAATTGTTCTCATGAGTCGGCCTCTCAATTTAGGTCCAAACTCCAGTTGCTCAAGGGTACCACGTCTCAACCATATCGTGAATAGTCCAGTCTCTGATTGAGTTCATCCGTGTTTAGCAGCCGATTACCACGGCACGAGGTCACGATGCCTCCGGCCTCTTGTTGGGTCTCGAACACAGGATGCCCCTATAGACCAAGTGGTCTTAACTGGCTCATATTCTCAACCACAATGGATTGTTGCTCAATTTCATGGCATGTCTGAGAATTCATGTATATACACAGAAGGTTTTCTATTTTCTTTTTCATTCATTCTTTTTGTCAAGGCACACAGCTCCTGACTCGTTTTAAAGGACATTTAGCCAGCTCATTCAAAACACAGGACACATAGTCCGAGTGCTTAACTCACAAAACACTAGCCCGACGTCTCGGTCACAAGGTTTGCAGATTTCACAAAGTGAAAGGGTAATCACCATTTTTCTTCCTGGTCTTATTTTCGTATATAAAACTTGGAAAACAAAACTCAAAACTCATTGGCATGTACTAAAACGTTTTCTCAAAAGAAGATATTTTCAAGAAATCTCTTTTCTTTGTAAATCTATTTTCTAAAGGTTTCGTCGTCTAAAAACACTTTTCTAAAAAGAAAGCATTTGAATGGATTTTCATTAAAAGGACTTTTTTCTTTTGAAAAGATCTAAAATTTTAAACCGGAAGTTTCTTTCCTTGATAAGGTAAAACTATTCTGAAAATTTTTCTTTGATTCTAGAATACATTTTAAAACTTTGATTAATGCTTTTAAGCATTTTAAATCTTCATTATCAAGCTATAGCCGATGCTATACTCTCAACCAATACCGTCAAAATCACAATCCAGGATACACATATATAAACATCAAATCTTAAATCAACATCATAAGTATATCTCATCCAAGGCAACAATGCCACAATTCATTTCAAACATCCAATCACATACTTCACCAATTAAATCAAGTACATACACAACACATAGTATATTCACAAAGTAAGATTCATCTTATGATTCCTAGTAAAACAACAACCAACATCTCTAACAAACAAGCTTATGAGACTACCAAAGTTATTGTAAGTAATCTCCCTTTACCTCTTGAAGATTTCAAGTTCGTTCTCGAAGGGTTTTCCGTTCCGATTTCCTTCGCACAACCTAGAACAATCAATCACAGCTTGATCCTTCACAACAAATCACAACTAAAAGTTAATAAAATCAACCAAAACTCATCCACCCAATCTAGGTTAGGGTTCGGCCATATATATAAAATTAGGCTAGGGATTTCATTTGGTTTCAATCTCTTGGATGGATGATCCTTAAGCATACACAACACTAGATCAAGTCTCATTAAACAAAAACTTGAAACAAAACTCATGATTTCTCATCATGTAGGGTTTGGCCACTTCATTAGAAAATAGGCTAGGAATGTCATTTGATTTCATGCTCTTGGATAGTGATAGAGAGTAATGACACTAGATCACAGAAATTGATTTCACATTAAAAGGATTTTTCTATGATTTTCTAGAAATTTTTGAAGGTTGGATCTAGAAGTTGGAACTCATGGAATCATGGTTTTCAAACAAGACATAAGAGGAGAATCATGAAGTTTATGGATCAAAGGAAGTAATCCTACCTCTTGGATGATGAACAAGCAAAGATTCCAACACATTTCCTTCACCAAAGTTGAGTTTTCTCTTGAATGAAATGGGAGAATGTTAAGGAGGAAGATGAAGTGAGGAGAAAAATGGTGGATGGCCTTATGGAGCAAGCCTTATGCGTGAGGGAGAGGGAGGGGTAGGGTGGTCCAAAAAAATTTCTCTTAAGGGCAAAAAGGACATTTCACCTTAGGGCAAAATGTAATTAAGAAAAAGGTTAGGGGCATTTTGACCTTTTCGCAGTGTGAACGCGTTCAGATATTTTCAAACGTCATCATGATACTGGCACGCCATTCTAGGTGATATGACCTGATGTGACTTCAAGTTTATCCGTTAGTGGGACTCGATAAATCTGTATTCAGCTCCGTTCTTCACCTGATTTAAGATTTCACCCGTATAACGTATATTAATTCACTTTTTAGTGCGAAAAACCAATTTTATCAAAATTGTTGGAAATTCGATTCTAAGCCTAACTATTTCATTCATGAGTCAAAATTAGGTCTTCTAATTAGTAAAATCTTTCTGTCAGTGAAAATGCAGACCGGGCTCCGTCAGAATTTTCAACCCAAAATTTAACTGTAACTCCCTACAATGTCGTAGAGTATGAATATGATCTTGGTTTATTTAATTTCACTTTCTAAAACCTCAGATAAAATATAAACTCATTTATATAAATTACCGATATTAAAAGCAGTGAAATTCGGGGTGTTACAGTTAGATGGGAATTGAGTGCCCATGGTTCTGTTTGAGAGTATAACCGTTGCACTTCCATCAACATTAGTTTAAATAGTCCATTCACACTGCGCCGTCTATATATAATATTCATAAATTCCACAAGGTGGATTAGTTCAGTATGAACTTGAAATCAACAGATACAGGGACGAGAACGAGATACATACAGGGACTCACCTTGTTGCGCTGAGTTGCGATCAAGAATCGAGATAAGAGGACGACGACGGTGCTAATGGAGGACGAAGACGGCGCAATGGACAGCGGTGTTGAATTGAAGTGGGTGCGGGTGAGGCAAGATCTGCAGAGTTGAGAGTTGAAGGGGGTGCGAAATGGGTAGGGTTAGGGTTTTGTTTCTTTTGTTTTCACGTTTCAATAATAACCTAATATTTTTATTATTAATATTTATATTTATTAGTATTACAGCTTTACAGTAATAAAAATTTAAATGTAAATATATTTTATATTTTAATTTAGTATTACCGATTGGCCGGGCCAACAAGCCAGCACGGCCCGATAGGGGTCAACCCTTATGGGTCAATGAATTTTTGGGCAGGGCTGGGCCAAAATTCATCCGGGGTGGTATTTTAACAGCCCAGCCCACCTATTTTATCGAGCCAAACGGGCCAGCCCATCGGGCCGAGTCCATTTTGACAGCTCTACTATAGGGTCACACGTATAGAGCAAATGTCTAGAGAATTAATTTAATTGATTAATCAAATATGATTTAATTAATAATTAAACGGGATCAGTTTAATTCATTAATTAAATCATATTTAATTAATAATTAAACATTGGGCCAGTAGCGTATAGTGGCTCAATTAGGTTAGGTTAAGTGAGTGATAGCTATTAGTAAGCTGTACACGTCACTTAAGATACACATAAGATAGAGCACTCATAACGGCCGCTGTACATTCTAGACGGTTGTGGCCTCTTTTCTCTCTCTGTGTGTCGCGCCTATCCCAATCTTGATAGCTAGCACTATGCTATCTCTGACGTTGGTTTGCTCGCGTGGACTGAGTAGAGGTATTGCTAATTTGCAATACTGGTGATAGAGAAGTCTTTCCTTATGGTGGTTGTGGCTGGATAGTTATCGTAATCTCGTGATCCGATATTCGTTAACCGTTGGATTGGGCTGAAATTTGGATAACAGGCTCGTGACATGTGGTTCTACATCTTCACCGTTCCGGTTTTGCTATACGAGGTCTAGAGAGAAAGTTAGGAGCATCGCACAGAAGCAGCATTTTTGGCTAACCGGTGTTGTTGGCGTGCTCACAGTGTTCGTGGTAAAGCTACACTTCAAGAGGTATACACAATATCTTTGTGATTCATGTGCAATACGTGTTCCTTAGTTAAGGAGTTTTTTTTGCTCAAGAGGTTTTTGAAGATTGTTTTTTTTTTTAAAATTATCCCTCTTGAAACCCCAACAGTGGTATCAGAGCGTTGGTCGTAGTTTGCCATGTATCCTAAGATTGCATGCCATTGTATGATAACATGTTTATTGCTTTTAAATGTGATTTGTATGTTTAAAAGCATGTTTGTATGATTTGTATGTCATATAAATATGTCTAAACATGTTTTGTGTGCTTGGTTATGCTCCTGACATAAACAAGGATTCGCTTCTGGAATCCTGCTGCGGCGCGGAGCACGACCATGCTCCCTGTAGCACGGCCATGCACGTTTGAATCTGCGTTAGTGAACGCATAGCACGGGCGTGTGCAACACCCTTTCCCGAGTGTCACATTCCCGAACGTTTATAAGGCCGAAAATATTTATTAATGCGAAAAATACAGTTTTCTTTTTTTTTTTTTCTTTTCACAATATGTAATGGGATTAGTAAAGGTAAATAATACTAATAAATAAACTTAGGTTCACCATGCAATTTTAGAACATACTGCATTAAAATACAGAAACAGAAGACAGAAAACAGAAACAGAAACATCAACCTTACTGTAGACAGACTTAAGTCTAATGTATATCTGACAATAAGTACTAGGAGTCGTAGCTCTCAAAAGGTACTACAAAAATTGACATAGTCTGACCGACAACAAAAACAAAACAGCAAAAGAGTCCGCCTCCGGGCTCAAGGAGACTACTGAACTGAACCATCGTCACGTCCATCTGTTCAAGCAGCAACAGCAAGTACCAGCAGAAAACATACAGATATGGGTGAGATTCACGTTCATCAACACAGCAAAACAACAATAGTAAAAACGGGACGACTCACCAGGTAACAGCATACCCAAATTACTTACTAAAATTCTCAATATCAATCATGTTAAATAGTTAACAGCATAATATCAGGTTAAACAGTTAACAGCACAATATAATACATTCTTAAACAGAACAGCGATGTCTAACAGTAAATGTAAACATCAATACCCATGCAATGCAGTGCAATGTACATGACTCAATGCCAATGCCACTGGGTACTACTCTGACCCCTACTCCATAGAGCTAACAAAACGTCGGAGGGAGTGAATGGGAGGACATGTTCCGGTTTCTGCCAGCCATGAGCAAGATGCTACAACATTCGTAACGTGCACGTATCTGGCTTTACGGAAACACTCTCGACCAAACATGAAAAGTACGGCATCTAGTAGGGGATATTAGTGTATGACTCGGATTAGCCACGACACAGAAGAGCTACCAACTGGTCACATGTCAGCCCTTCCAACCCTGATACCTCCAAAAAGACCATTGAAGATCGTCACCGTAAGATTCGCACCCGCATCAAGGTGTAAGCTCAACTCCTAGGCTCAAGGCCTTACAACTATGCAAATGAAATGCCAATGCTTACACAAAGCAGATGCGAAAAAGCAATGTCTACCCCTCGGGTAAACCTCGAGTTCCACTAAGGTTCTCTTCCTTAGGAACTATACGCGTCTTTGAAAAAAAAAAAACCTTTATCCACCGGATAAGGGATCAAGTCATCATAAGACTGAAACAATTGAGCGACTGATTGGGGTCCGAATCACCGGTCCATCATCGAACTACTGTTCCAAAACCCAAAACGTTTCGTGTTTGTGTTTATGTCTTATGAAGTCATTGATGTACTAAGTCATCAATGGTATAGCATATGGTCTTGTTTCACCACGTACTATACTTAATTAACCCTTGTCTTCAACTCTAAGTTAATTACTTAACTTAGGTTTTAATGCGTAAAACTTTACAGTTTGAGTTGAAAAACACTTTTTATAAACAAAACCATTTCTCGCGGGGCGAAGGTATGTTTCACGACGCAAGGCTGAGAGGTTATCTTTACTGTTTAGACAGTCTTTCTTATTCGCGAGGCGAGAATGGTATCGCGACGCGAGGCAGAGAAGCTATCTCTTTTACTGCTCGGACAGTCCTTCTAGTTCGCGAGGCGAGAACGACGTTGCGACGAGAGACCGAGAAGTTATATATTTGATGCCCGGGCTATCCCACTGTCTCGCATGGCGAGACAACGTTAGCCAGGCGAATGCCTTGTTTTCCCTCTATCTCGCGTGGCGAGACAGGGTTCGCTGGGCGAGTGCCCTGTTTTCATTTTTCCCTAACTCCTTCATTAATTCTCTTTTTGAAACACTTAGTTTGATTAAAAGACCTATGGATAAAGAAAAGACATTTTCCCACTTTGGTGACATAATTTAAAGGTTAAAACTTCATTTGATCTTTGGATCAAAATCACTTTTTGTTTTTCTTTGAAAACATAGGTTATGCAATCATGTTTTTCTCACTTCAAAACCTTGCTAGATCAAGAACAACACATGTTCTTATATTTCCTCTTACTAGGGCCACAAGCCTACTCCAATGAAAAATGGAGACTATGCTTCACTAACTAAGCAAGTATAGCTCAAAAAGCTTACACAAAAATGATGAACAACAATTACACATGAAAGTCCATCACACATCATGGCCTCATAATCAAGCATAAAAGTCCATACTTGATCTAGTGATCAAAGTAGTTTTTCAACATACATGGAAATGATTTTCATTCAATCATATCATCATCAACATATGCTAAAGCACACTACAACATACTAAAGCATAAACTCATCATGACAATCTTGATCTCCAAGAGAACTTAATAAAACTTAACAAATAAAAGTGAACCCAAACCAAAGGGTTTCACCCACACATAAACTTAAACAATCATCTTCACTACCACCATCTTGGTGTGATGAGATTCACCCCCCATACCTGTTGAAGAGCAGATATTCGGATCAAATTCGGTTGATCGGTTTGTGAACCTCCTGACAATCGTCACCAACTACAACAACACAACAATAAAACATTAAACAACAATCAAAGAAAAACTCAACAATTCTAACAATGAGGGTTTCGGCTACCCTAGGGTAAAAAGGTTAGGAATTGATTTTGGTTTTCCATTTCATGGATTCAAAGGCAATAGGAAAGCTAAGGATGAAATCAAGTGTTAGAAAGCAAAAATTGATGAAAAATACTATTCTTCATCATCACATAGGGTTCGGCCATTTGGGGATTTAGGGCTATGATGAGAGTTGAATCATAAGCTCTTGGGTCTAGGTAGAGAATGATGAGGTGAGTTCAAAGAAATTGGTTTCATATCAAAAGGATTTTTCTACAAATTCCTATGGATTTTCAAAGTTTTGGATCTAAGAATTTCTTTTCATGAAAATGAAGTTTGATCTTGAAATAGAGAGAGATTCAAGAAGCTAGGAGATCATAGAAGTGATCTTACCTAAAAATGAAGTAAGATTGCTCAAGGAATCAAGTGATTCTAACAATTATTCAAGGATCTTCAAGAAGGAAAATGGAGTTTCTTCAAGAACAACTATGGAGTTATTCTCTTTGAGAGGGCTGTCCGAAAATGAAGGGTGTGAGGGGCTGAGTTCAGCCTCTTAAAAGCTCACTTAAGGGCAAAAAGGTCATTTGCCAAAAGGGTAAAATGGTAAAAGTGTAAAAGACTAAGGTTAGGGGCATTTTGGTCATTTTGCGTCCAGATATTTTCGAACGTCATGACGACTCTGGCATACTCTCCCAAGTGTCCTCGGATGATGTGGTATCAAGATTATCCATTGGTGAGTCCTGGTAAATCCATATGTGGCTCCGTTCGTCACCCGATTGAGGATTCCGCTCGAACGGAGGTCAGGAAGTGATTTTTCTGAAATTTAACCAAAATGTAGAGAATCGAATTATAAGACTTACTGTCTCGTTCACGGGTCCATCTGAAGTCTCCTGATCAGTAAAATCATACCGTCAGTGTAAAAATGCAGACCGGACTCCGTTTGAGTTTTCGACTCAAAACTTAATCGTAGCTTCCTACGATATCGTTGAGCATGACTATGGTCTCGGAATATTTTATTTCCATTCCTAAGATGTAACACCCTGTTTTTTTTTTTTTTAAACTATGCTTATATGTGTTAATATTTGCTTGTATATGTTGTATATATGTTTTTTATGATTGTTCTTGATGTCCAAGTTCATAGTTGGGGTAGTTTAGCCTTAAGGAATGGTCAATGCATTCAAGTCCAAGAAACATGTTTTACGGTTTTGTTCATATCTTGAGTTCTAGACATCCGATTGGGGTGATCTTGGATCCGTTGGAAAGCTTAGAGAATTATCTACAAGTCTTATTTCAGGTGTTAAGTCCAAATTCGGCTTCTAAAGTTTCGCGTCGCGAGGATACATTCGCCTCGCGAAAATGACAGCCAGATTTTTACAGCTCTCTGGTTCGCCTCGCGAAAGGCCCCTCGCCTCGCGAATCTGCGCGCACCAGAATCATGTTTTTGGGCTTCTAATCAGCCCATAATGACCCTAACTCATATTTATACCCTAAGACTCGACCTAAACCTACCTTCTAAGTCGAAAAACTCCCAGAAACTGCCTTTTCCTCTCCAAACAAGGATTTCTAAACCCTTTCCAAGGATCCTTGAAGGAGATTGCACCATAGTTCATCGTTCTTCATCTCTTTCGCTTGAAGAGCATCACTGCCATCACAAGCCCTCTTCCTAGTTGCTGCTCTTGAACCTTTTGGGGCTGTGATCGTGAAGTCAAGCGTCGTAAGATTGAGCATTCGTGTAGACGCAAACTTTTCCAGACCTTTTCCTTCCTTTGTTCGTGGTGATCGTCATACCAGGTATGGGGGGAAGAAATAGATCATGAGTATGTGGGTTTTGGGATAGGTTAAGATGAAGGGGTTAACCCATGACCCCTATATGTTTGTCTATATGCATTGTAAATGCCTATGTATATGCTATGAGTGTAATTATGTGTATGTTATGTATATGCCATGTATATGCCTATGTGAATATTGTATAAATATACATGCTTATGGTTCTATGATTATGATTATGGGTGTTTGTCTTGATGATATGATTCAAATAGTATGATGTGCAATGAATAGTATGAATATATATACGATATGCATTGATGAGATTTTATGATGTGCAATGATAAAGATGACTTGATGATGATGTGCGTTACGATGAAGAAAATAGGATTAGTGAAAGAACATAGCTTAGGGACGTTTGGCACCCCATAATGAATGAGTTGTTTTGAGAGGTGAGATTGATAATATTGGATTAGTTTTGGAAATCCATAGGGATGATTCTTGAGAGATGGGATGATAGGCATAGGGATAACTTAGAGAAATTCTTAAGATTCCCACATCTGTCATGATTCGCCTGGCGAATATCCATTCGCGAGGCGAGACAGAGAGACCATTCGTGGTCTGACGTGATTCGCCTAGCGGATTGTAATCCGCGAGGCGAATGAGAGGACCAAATATTGGAGCTCTCGGGCTCGCCTCGCGAGCCAGGATTCGCCTAGCGAATCTGAGAACCTGTTTAGGAGCTCTCGGGCTCGCCTCGCGAGCCAAGAATCGCCTAGCGAATCTGAGAACCTGTGTAGGAAGCTCTCGGGCTCGCCTCGCGAGCCACGATTCGCCTAGCGAATCTGGGTTTCTCACCCAGATTCTGTTGTGAAAGGATAATGTTTAGGGTAATGGGGAAAAGACTGTGAGGTCATAATTCAAAGTTGATAATATAGAAAAGAACGTTAATAACTATATGACTTGAGGTTTAAACATTAGGATTAAGTTATAATCTTAATAAAATATGAATTGAGGTTTAGATAATAAAGATTAAGTATAATACTTAACAAAGATAATGTTAAGTTAAGACTTAACAAAGAGGACAATTAATAAGACGATGATGTTATTGGTAACGACGTACTGTTACCGATGTTGTTGGTTAAATCATTCTTGATGCTCATTGGTCAAGTTTGATGTTGATAAATCATCTTTGATGCTTGTTGGTCAAAGTTGATAGCCATGTAATGGTGTTGATGGTGGATGGTTGGACATGTGTTTGCATGTTGTTGAGCATAGCATGCATCATACGTTGACGTCGATATGTTGGGTGGAAAGCAAACGATGAATCGCGATAGTGGAGGCCACGATGGGTGTTATCCCGGCCTTGCGGGTACATTGGGTAGGGAAATTCCAGGTGACATGGGCTAGCTACCTATTGTCTGAGTGACCTAAAGGATAAGCTTGAGTACCCTGGCTAGCCACTATACGTTATCAGGATTAGTGAGAGTGTTCGGGGATGGCCCACGGTCTGGCATATCATCCACGTTGATAACCGGACATGTACTCCTAATCGTCTTTCCAGAGTTAGAGTTGTTGGCCACATGCATATGGAGTAGTGGTGTTGCATTCGCATTGACATGCATCCTTGATATATATTGATTATATCCGTATTGATTGATATATGTTGTATGCCATCTTAATTACTATTCCATTCCGTTTACATATATTCATGATTGTGTTTCTTACCCCTCTCTTTGTTATTCTTGTGCATATGTTGTGGTATATGCAGAGGAGGGTGAGCATGCTGACGAGGAGTGATCCCGAGGAGATCTCTCTCAGTAGTTAGGATTTATGATTTATGTTATTTGGTTTTATTCCGATGTATTATCGGTATATATGTACCAGCTCTGATATGTGACATCGGGATTTGGGTTACGTTTATTATTTATGTTTTCCGCAGTTCGTTTTTAAAGGATTTTGATTATTTCAGATTCCTAGGTTTTACGATATAGATGATGTGATGCACATTACCCTTGAGAATATGTTTTTATTTTAATTGTTATATTTTTAAAGACATGTATGATTTTATTCATGTTTATTATATGTGGGGTAGTGGGTGTCACATAAGACCTCGAATAAAATAAAGACGTTAAAATACTGAAGAATTAGAAAACGTGAAAATCGGGACGTTACAGCGTGCAAGATACATTGTGATGTATGAGGGCCTCTAAAACAAGTTTGCTAAAGGCAAGTTTTCGTAATTCATCTCATTTACTGATGACTTCAGTAAAGATGGATTTTTGTATGACATAAGTCAGAAATCTTTGAAAGGTTCAAAGAATTCAAGAACGAAGTGGAGAACTAATTTAGGAAAAGTATTAAGGTCATGCGATAAGATCGTGGTGGTCAGTACTTAAGCCAATTGTTTGATGACGATCTGAAGGAGTGTGAGATTATATCTCAACTCACTCCTCCCGGAACACCATAATGGAATGGTGTGTCCGAGAGGAGAATTCCACCTTGTTGGACATGTTACGATCCGTGATGAGTCAATCAGACTTCTCTGACTCTTTCAAGGGATATGCTTTACATACAACAGTTTCCACACCTAACCGTGTTCCATCTAAGAAGGCTGAAAGATGCCATATGAGATATAAACTGGTATGCGACCAAGTATGTCTTTCATTAAGATTTGGGGTTTCTAGTTTATTGAAACTTTTGGTTTCAAATAAGCTTTGAACCAAGTGTGACAAATGTATCTTTGTGGAGTGTCCTTAGGAAACAAACGGACACTATTTCTACAACACCTCCGAGGACAAAATGTTTGTCGCTAGGACTGGAATTTTCCTTGAGAAGGAACACATCTCCAAGGGAGACAGTGGGAGGAAAGTAGAACTTGGATAAATCCAAGCACAACAAAGTACTGACCCGCTTGCAATGGAACAAGAACTAGTTCCACAAGATGTTGTGGTCCAACCCCCAGTTCAAGTAACACAAGACTCGCATAGGTCAAACAAGACATGTCATCGACCTGAGAGATATGGAATACTCCTAACTCAAGAAGGTGATGAACTGCTCATGGATCATGATGAGCTTGTGACTTACCCGGAGGCCGTCGTTGACCTAGATTCTGAGAAGTGGCTAGGAGCCATGGGATTCGAAGTAAAATCCATGTACATCAACCGGATATGGACCTTGGTTGAGTCACCTAAAAGGGGTAAAACCCATAAGGTGCAAGTGGGTCTTCAACAAGAAAACTAACATGGACGGGAAGGTGGATACCTTTAAGGCGCGACTGATTGCGAAAGGTTTCAAGCTAATTCACAGTATGACTCTCATGCGACCTTCTGTTTAGTTGCATTGATTCAGATCCTACTTGCTCTTGTTGCATAGTATGAATATAAGATCTGACAAATGAATGTCAAAACAGCATTCCTTAAATGGAATCTTCTCGAGGATGTTTACATGACACAACCTGAGAGCTTTGTCTATTAAGAGAATGCTGGAAAGGTTTGCAAGTTGCATCATCCATTTATGGATTAAAGAAAACTTCCAGAAGTTGGAATCTTCGTTTTGACATAAACTGTAAGACAGTTAGAATTCATCAAGAACGAGGATGAACCTTGTATGTACAAAGAAGGTTGCATTTATTCTCATGTACTGGCCATAACAAAATTAAGACTGGGTACCCAAACAAGACTCTAATATATACGGTAGTCAGGCCCGTATACACCACTCGTCGCTGGGAGTAATCAATCTCTCAGAAACGGTCGTCATCCTGGAACAGCAAATTATAGTCTCCCAACACTGGGATCTGGGGCTCTCCCGCCAGCATCAGGCTCAACAAATGTGCCATCAATCTCCTCTGGCAGCTCCTCAACAGAATCTTCTCGTGCGATCAAGAATAAATAAAATACAATATAGAGAAATACGGGAGATAAGAAACAAAAATACATCATACATAGGGAAGCAACTATAAAATAAACTATACTGATAGCAACGCACAATAGTACAACAGTGTCAAGCAATCATCTCCCAAGTCTTTCTCTTTTAGATACTGTCTCTCACACTTCATGCAGCTAACAACTATATGGATGCGATCATGACGTGACATCCCCAACAGATCAAGATGTTTGACTCATCACTATGCCACCCAACAGCCCTCTAGGCTCAACTCATGGGTACGACATATTCCCCCACCCGCAGGCTAGGTCAGAATATTCACCCGTCAACAACTCAACTTACGACAACGACATATCCCCCCGCCCATAGGCCAGGTCGGGATATTCGCCCGTTCACAACTGATGGGTACGATCATCTCCCCACAGGCAAGATCGATCGTCTGTACGCCAACAGAGTGATAAACAACAACAATGCAGCACGAACCTCACCGACTCATCTCGGGATCAGCAACTTAGTGTCTCAACCGCAACTTGTACATAACTACGACCAACTTTCTCTTGTATAACCTAGTGTCAACTTTATATCTCAATATAAATATATCAACACGATCTCTAGGTTGAGCACTACAACATATATATATATATATATATATATTTCCTCGAAGTCCTCACCACATATTCATCTCCCAATTTATCAGGAATTACTGCCTATCTCTACTCATACAACAATGATCACAGGTATCACATCATAAGCAACAATAATCATATTCAATAATCATGTTCATCATATCTACTCGTAGGCATATACTCAAGTAATCCTAAGCATGTTACTAGGCACACATGCAAATCAACGTGTATCATTTTAAGCATACCAACACACAAGCATACAACCTCGACATATCAGAAAATCAACCTATCGGCAATAAACCTACAAGGCCTAAAACTGCATTGGTACCACCAACTAGTAGTCGCCAATTTGAGTTAGGTGTTGTCGGTTACTCAACCACTAATAGGGTTTAGGTCGCCCTACGCATATCAATATATATTATTTTATTCTTGCCTCCCCGACGATATTGTGGTTCTTTACCCGACCAGAACTGTTTCCTTTGCACTTTCCCATGCAATACTGACTGCGACTTTGCAACAGGCAACCGTACACGCTTAGAACAATCAAACACAGTTTGATCCTTCACAACAAATCACAACCAAAAATTAATAAAATCCAACAAAACTCATCTAGTTCATGTGAACTATGGTTCGGCCTTCACTAATTAATTAGGCTAACGATGTTAAAATTTAACTAGCCTTTGGATTAATGATCCTTAAGTATGATAAAAACATAATCAAGAATCATTTGTCAACGATCTGAATCAAAACTCATCCATCCAACAAGGTTAGGGTTTCGGCCTTCAATGGAGAAATAGGGAGGAAATTTATTTTGGATTCATGCTTCTAGATGATCAATATATGCATCATGATGAGTTCATAGAAATTGGTTTCATGTCAAATAGGTTTTTGTACAATTTTCTAAAGATTTTTGAAGAAATTTTCATGAAAATGGATGATCATGATTCATGGCTCTAACTTACAAAAAATGAATGAAGAAGAGCACATGATTGATCATGGAGAGAAGAGATTACCTCTTGGATGATGGAAAATTGCAAGAAATCAAGTAAGTTCTTCACAAATTTTGCTTATGGATCACTTGAGAAAATGAGGGGAAATGAAGAAGATGATGAAGGTAAGAAGAAAAAATGAGTGAATGGCCTTGATGGGGGGGTTGGCGTGAGAATGATGGGACAAGAAGGGCCAAGTTTTGTTCATTTAAGGACAAAAGAGTAAATTCACCTAGGGACAAAATTGACATTTAACAAAAAGGCTAAGGACATAAATTTCATAAAATCTCTAAAGCCATATTTTTAGAAGGTCATGTTGACGTGTGGTGACTCATATGGCAAAGATGTATTTTCATTAATTCCTAGGGGCAAAATGGTCTTTTATTGTCCTAAATATCTTAGATATTTTAGAAAGAAATGATGACTTGTGGTGCGTCATAGTGGTGACTCACCCTCTGACTCACCACACTCAAGTGACTTATGTCTCTCATCCGGTCTCCGGTTTTCTCTCTGCACGTCCGTTCTCGACTACATTGATTTCCCGATTTAGGTTTTACGCTCGAATGAAGTATAATAACTTATTTATTTTGAAAATTTTCAAAATAACCAATATCATTGGAAACGAGATATAAAATCTAACCATTTTATTCTCAAGTCAAAATTAGGTTTTCTGATCAGAAAAATCTTTCTGTCAGTGAAAACGAAGACCGGGTTTCATCTGAATTTCCAACCCAAAATTTAAGCGTAACTTTCTACGATAATGTAGAGTATAAATATGATCTTGGTTTATTCCAAATCATTTTCTAAATCTAGGATAAAATATAAAATTATTTATATAAATTACTGATCTTTAAAAGCAGTGAAAATCGGGGTGTTAGAATGGGTCATAGATATAAGATATCAAGTCTTCACATAGGTATAAATATTAGTGGAATATTTGGATTGGAGTGATCCGCTATGAGAACACTGCATAATAGTTATGCAAGTGTTATAAGCGATTCTCATGGTGACCATAGTGAAGTAGTCCTTCGACTTGAAATCACTATGATTCCTAACATATGTAGTTGTAGGCTTTGATACTAATAAATATTGTCTGTCATAGGATAACTATAAAGATAGTTATTGGCCCTGCAATGAAACATGTTGAAGAATGTGAGTGATGTGTAGATAGGATTCGTCCCTCCTGCATAACAGGGGTAATGTCTATAGGCCTCTTGATGGTATGCGACGTAGAAATGCATGGCTATACTTAGCTGGGACAATATGAGATATTCGACATACATGATCGTATGACAATTACTAGATCAAGAAATAAACAATTGGACTTAATAAGGACGACACATTTATGCCTTGTATCCAATTAAGACATTGAGACGGAAGGATGTTAACTTCACATTATATATGGTTACAATATGATTTTAATTGTATAACCAATATTCTAATTAATTAGGTAGCAATATATATTGCTAGATGCCGCTCATTATTTATAATATTAATTAATTATTAATATGATTGATAATAATTAATATTATTGCCAATTAATTGAGAACATATAGGGTCAGACGTATAGAGCAAATGTTCAAAGAATTAATTTAATTGATTAATCAAATATGATTTAATTAATAATTAAATGGGATCAGTTTAATTGATTAATTAAATATGATTTAATTAATAATTAAACATTGGGCCTGTAGCGTACAGTAGCCCAACTGAGTTGGGTTAAGTGAGTGACAGCTATTAGTAAGTTGTGCACGTCACTTAAGATACACATAAGGTAGAGCACTCATAATGACCACTATACACTCTAGACAGTTGTGGCCAATTTTCTCTCTCTGTGTGTCGTGCCTATCCTAATCCTAATAGCTAGCACTACGCTATCTCTGACGTTGGTTTGCTCGCGTGGACTGAGTAGAGGTATTGCTAATTTGTAATACTGGTGATAGAGAAGTCTTTCCTTATGGTGGTTGTGGCTGGATGGTTATCGTAATCTCGTGATCCGAGATTCGTTAACCGTTGGATCGGATTGAAATTTGGATAGCAGGTTCATGACATACGGTTCTACATCTTCACCATTTCGTTTTTCGATACAAGGTCTAGAGAGAAATTTAAGAGCATCGTACAGTAGCAACGTTTTTGGCTAACCGCTGTCGTTGGCATGCTCACAGTATTCGTGGTAAAGCTACACTTCAAGAGGTAAACACAATATCCTTGTGATTCATGTGCAATACATGGTCCTTAGTTAAGGGGTTTTTCCGCTCATGAGGTTTTTGAAAATTGTTTTTTTTTAACAATTATCCCTCTTGAAACCCCAACAGTGGTATCAGAGCATTGGTCGTAGTTTGCCATGTATCCTAGGATTATTTGCAATTGTATGATGATATGTTTATTGCTTTTAAATGTAATTTGTTTTTTAAAAGCATGTTTGCATGATTTGTATGTGATATAAATCTGTTTAAACATGTTTTGTGTGCTTGGTTATGCTCCTGACATAAACAAGGATTCACTTTTGGAATCCTGCTGCAGCGTGGGGCACGGTCGTGCTCCCTGTAGCACGGCCATGCACTTTTGAATCTGCGTTAGTGAACGCATAGCACGACCGTGCGCCGTTGGGTACAACCGTGCCACTTTCAAACAGCGTCAACTAACTTTGAGCACAGCCGTGCTCTTTAGCTGTGCACAAGTTGAACAACATCAGCGAGTTTTTAGCACGATCGTGCTGATGGACAAAATGTGATTTTGTCCCCTTTTTGCATATTTATAAATTGTTTATTAAATGTGCAGTATATGGTTATGGCCCTAGTTTTGGTGGTTAACTTTATTTGGTAAATACGGCCTGCGTTTCTTGATTTATTTAATTTATTTTATAAATACGGCCTGCGTATCGTGAAATTTACTTTATTTATTTTATTTTAAATTTTTTAAATTACTCGGGATGACACGGAGGCAACACCAGATCATGATGCTAGTGGAAGGAACTTTGGAAGTTTGCTAAGGGTCAAAAATTGTAATAATTAGTTTTAATTATTGCACATTAGGAGGCCATAATCATAATACCTTTATATGTCTTGTATGTTTATGTATGTGATGCATGAAATATTTGAGATATATGATTTAAATTTTAATTTAAACTGTACGATACCATGTATGTCATTGTATGCTTACTATGTTTTGAATGTATGTAAGCTAGTATACCATGTATGCTGTGAGAGACGTTTATATGATAAACAAACCGGTGAGATCATTTAATTATTAAATTCCATCAACAAATTAAGTTATTAAATGCCTCTTGATGCGTGACTCTCGTCAAGGCCAGAATCATTTGAGTGTGGGTCGTGCCACAACTAAGCACCTTAATATATCCCGGTGAGACGCGAAAGGTGAAATAACCTACTGCCAACCATTGGGTTGAACTTAACTAAGCGTATTCCATAGCATTGAAATGGCTTAGAGGCATGGGGTTGGGCATTAATCCATATGATGGATTAGAATAAGGAGTTATTCACTCAACTGGTCCAAGAATTACATTGGATGTAATGGGAAAGGAGTTTCCTACCTAAATAGCTGAGTTCTGGGCGATTAGCCACAGCTAACTCAGAACTAGGTGAAATATGGATCTTGGACCCACCAGAAAATCTTTCAACGGGAATTTTCGAGTCAATGATGAGGGTCATTGATTTGAGTAAAATCGTGGGAGCGTATTTAATAAAAGACCTATTAAATATTTTAATCATGATACTTATATTCTATATGTTTCTGTATTAAATAATCATGGCTGCAAACACAACTAGTATTTTATCGTTGCAATACATCCTTAAGAAGGATGAGTTATCTAGAATTAGTTTTCTGGATTGGTACAAATTTAGAGGATTGTCCTCAAGTACGAGAAAAGAACTGTATGTTCTCGAGCAATTAATTCTCAAGCAATTTGTTGCTACTGCCATAAGGATCGAAATGGATGCTTAAAAGAACCATCAAGTTGATGCCATTGGTGTACATATCTCATGCTTTCAATCATAGAGGTGTATGATATGATCGTGCACCTTATGATACTCTAATAAGAGCTAGCAAGGCATAAAAGGTACTAGAAAGAGTATAAAGACAAGAAATGAAGTATGACTTTCTGTTCAGGCATATTTGTTATAAAAGTCAGCATATCTACTCCAACATTATGGGTATTGGATACCGCATATGGATCTCACATTAATGTGAAGGATCAAAGGGAGTAGGACATTGACTAAAAGGTAAAGGTCTACTCTACGAGTGGAAATGAAGCAAAAGTTGTTACATTGACTATAGGAGTTTGAATTTACCATTAGGTAAAGGTCTACTCTACGAGTGGAAATGAAGCAAAAGTTGTTACATTGACTATAGGAGTTTGAATTTACCATTAGGTAAAGTTCTACTATATGAGTAGAAATGGAGCAAAAGTTGCTACATTAACTATAAGAGTTTGAATTTGCCATATGGGCATTAATGGAAGTAAATAATTGTTATTTTATTCCAGTTGATAATAGAAACATCATTTCTATATCTTGTATAGACAAGAAAGGATTTTAAGTTGCAATAAATGGAAAATTGTTGCTCCATTTATTCAATTGATGTCTTCTATCCTGGTATTCATATGAGATATGAAATTTGTGTTCTTGATCTCGATATGCCCTTCTATAACATAAATGCGAATAGGGACAAATCAAGTGATTTGGACCCTCTATGTCTTTAGCAATATCTTTTAGACCATATTATAAGAAAAACACATTTCCAAGCTCCACTAACATGGACTTTTGGACTCATCCAATTATGAATTGTTTGAGGTCTGCGAATCTTACTTGTTTGGAAAGATGACTAAGCTCCATTCACCAGTAAGGTGAACGGACTGGTAATCTTTTGGTATTATACATTGTGATGTATGAGGCTGATATGATCATGGGAGCACAAGTGCCAAGCTTGGAGGGCATTCAAGGACCAATGACCCGATCAAGGCAAAGGAAGGTCCAAGAGGCATTACAAAGAGTTGTGAACAACCAGTTGACTTTGAAGCATCAAGTTGAGGAGGAATCCATTTGTAACCTCCTACTAGTAGAAGTCAAGGCTACTTAGTTTTTAGGACTGTGTATAGAAGTTTAGGATTTGTAATAAAAATGCTTTTCTAAATAAGCACTTTTAGGATAAGATAGCTTGGACTTAGGAAGCATTGGGCCAACTAGGCCCATGAAAGAGGGCCTATTCGGCCATGGAGCTAGATTAGCGCATAAGAGCTTCATTTCATGAAGCTAGGTGAAGCTCACATGTACTACAATTTCCAATTAATGAATCATTTGTGTAGTTTCTCATATTTGAGAATTGTGAGGGTTGAGAGAATCCTCTCTAGCTTGGTTCAAGAGTTGAACCTTTGATTCTTATCTAGAGTTCCAACACTCTAGTGGCGAATCCTCCTCAAGGCTTATCATCCAATCCTCCACCATGGATTGAGCTTATGGCACCTTCATCCCTTTCCCCCTCCATTTTCACTAGTTCTTCTTCTGTGTTCATATGATTGCTTCTCTTCATCTCTTTTTGGTTCCTTGAACTCTCACTTGAGATTCAATTTCTATGATGTTCTTCATTGTTTTCAATTGCTAGTTAGTTTTCTAGATTCAAATTCAAAGAAAGATCCTAAAAACTTCATGATCTATGCTAGATCATATCAATTGGTATCATGAGCTAGCTCTTTGAACTTTAATTATAGAGAATTTTGGATCAAATTTTTTAATCTCATTTTTCCTTGAGATGGCGCCACTTTTCATAATTCAAATTTCATGGGTAATTGATCCTCAATGATCTTAGTTCATGTGTTGGATTGTGTAATTGGTGTTTCATTTGATCTAATTTTTGAATCTATCCCTTGAATTGTTGAGTTTTGGTTGATGATCATGTTTGAATTTTCCAATTTTTTTCCCTCCAAAATTTTTTCCCACCACTTTCCTCTTCATGTGACTAATTAATCCTCAATGATCTTAGTTCATAAGTTGAATTGTGTTTGTGGTGTGCAATTTGGGAACATCAATCATAGATCTACACATTTTACTTTGTCTCACAAAGTTTAGTGTTCATCAAGTGTTCTTAGTGATCCTTGTTAGAAACCTTGGTTTGATCTCAATGAAAATTCAAAATAATTGTTATGGTGTTTTCCCTCCATTTGAATGAGAGATCATGGTTTCTAATTTTTAAATAATTGCTTGAAATTTTCATGGCTATTTGTACAATTAGAAAAAGTCAGTGGTTGATTTACAAAAAAAAGGAAAAAGAGCCAAATCTGAAAAATCCAGAGGGCCAAAAGCGTAAATACTAAAAGTTTTGGGGTAAAAGTGCAATCTCAAAAAATAAAATAAAATAAAATAAAAAAAATCAGAATGCAATATGTGATGAAAAGACTTGCCACTTCATTGCTTTCTTGAATTTGTGATTCAATTATTATATTCAAGCAATTTGCAATTCTATTGTTAGATCACATACTTGTTCATATTACACTTCTTGTATAACTACTTAGTGATTCACGGCTCAGGCTTGGTTGGTGCATAATCAAACGTGCTCAATCATTGGTTTGCATAGTGGTCACGTTGGTTTGAGGTTTCTCTCAGAAATTTCTTTGAAGTTTTGGATTGGGATCTTGGTCAACTCACATTATATTCCTTATTGTCTTCTTGATTTCTTTTGAGTAGTTCTTTCTTCTTTATCCTTTTTAGATTGTCTTTAAATTCCTTTTAGTTTTGTATTTTCTGTTTTCATATTCTTTGATCTCCTTGGATGATCGTTTTGAGTGTTTCTCACTAGGGTTTGGGATTAACATCATTTGAATCTTTGTTTCAACTTAATGATCCTTGCTTGAAGGACAAGAGTGATCATATGCTAAAAAGTCTTTAAGAGTGACAAACACGAGTGTACATCTTTGAGTAAAACACTTAGCGAGTGGCGAGGTCCTATTTTCTTTTCTTTTGAACCTTTAGTTGTATTTGATTCATTGTTGGTTTGTAACAATTTTTGTTCTTGCAAGTAGAGCTTTATTTTCTTTTTGGTAATTCATTGTACTTGCACCACATCGATGCACAACCATAATGAGAATGAAGCATCTCCTCCTCTTTCTCCAAGATCAAGGAGTTTTCATACAAAGCTTGATAGGATGACAAGGAGCATGGAGCGTTTGTTTGAAAGATTGGAGGTCTTGGAAACTAGAGACGAGACAAGGCATCGTGACTCAAGTAACCATCGCGATTCATCTCATTCGATTAACAATGACGATGGTACTATGAGGTTTGAAAGATGGAGACCGAGAGATGCAGAAACTCATAGAAGACGAAGACATCATAAAGAGGATAGACTTCAAGGAGTCAAAATCAAAGTGCCTTCATTTCAAGGTAAAAGTGATCTTGAATTGTACAGATTGGGAAACTAAGTTAGAGCAAATTTTTTCTTGCTACCATTAAAGTGAAGAAAAAAAAAAGGCAAGGTAGCAAGCTTAGAATTTAGTGACTATGCTTTAACTTGGTGGGATCAACTTTGTAAAGAAAGAAGAAAATATGGTGAGGAACCTATTTCCACTTGGAGAGAGATGACTAGAATAATGAGAAATAGATATTCTTCAAAGAGTTGGAGGTCACCATGATTTGTGCAAATATTGAAGAGGATATAGAAGCCACAATGTCAAGATTTTTTGGGAGGACTTAATCAAGACATTCAAGATGTGGTGGAACTATATCACTATGTAGAGTTAGAGGACTTAGTTGAAAGGACAATGTCAAGAAGGAGGGAGACACTTCCAATACCAAAGAGGCCGCGGGTAAAAGTGTACAAAAATCCACACTTTCTAACTCAAAACCCTTCTCTACAAGTTGCAATGGCCTAGTGAAGAGGTTGAGCTTTTGGTAAACCTATAAGTCTTGTTGAGTTTTGCCATAGGTTCATACAAAGACAAGGTTTTATGTGATGTTGTGCCTATGGAGGCCGGACACATCTTATTGGGTAGACCATGGCAATATGATAGAAGAGTCTTACATGATGGTCATACCAATATATTTATTTACTTTTGAGCATCACAACAAAAAAGTCACTCTTGTATCTCTTTCTCAAAAAGAGATTAGTGAGGATCAAAAGAAAATGAGAGAAAAAAGAGAGCTTGAGAAAAAGCCAAGAGTGAAAATGATCAAGAGGAAAAACCAAAGAAGGTGCATCACAAAAGCTCCAACAAGGTCGAGAGCTTCAATGCAAAACAAAGGGATGTGATGCCATGAACATTCTAGTACTCAAGGTTGAGATGTGCAAGAGAAAAATGGCAAAGAATGCATGTTCTTGAAAGAAAAGGAAGTAAAGAAAATACTATTGGCCAATCAACCAATGTATTTGCTTTACTCCAAAGATGTTTGTGAAAATGCATTTCACTCTTTGTTTTTGCCTACTTTCTTTGAATTTCTTTTGGACAATTTTAAAGATGTGTTTCCAAAAAAGCTTCCTAAAGGCTTACCACCTATGAGGGGGATTGAGCACCGCATGTACTTAATTCCAAGTGCTTCTCTACCTAATAGGCCGGCTTATAGGAGCAATCCTCAAGAAACCAAGGAAATTCAAAGCTAAGTTGAAAGTCTTTTACCAAAACAATGGATTAGAAAGTCACTTTCTCCATGTGCTATGCCCGTTATTTTAGTACCTAAAAAAGGTGGTACTTGGAGAATGTGTACCGATTGTGGATCCATTAATAACATAACCATCAAATATAGACATCCAATCCCAAGATTAGATGCCTTGTTGGATGAGCTACATGGGTCTTGCATCTTTTCAAAAATTGACCTAAGAAGTGGCTATCATCAAATAAGAATAAGAGAAGGGGATGAATGGAAAACTGCATTTAAGACCAAGTATGGACTTTATGAATGGCTTGTGATGCCTTTTGGGCTAACCAATGCACCAAGCACATTCATGAGGCTCATGAATCATGTCCTAAGGGATTTTCTTGGTAAATTTGTAGTAGTCTATTTTGATGACATCCTAGTATATAGAAAAACACAAGAGGAACATCTTGAACATTTGAAAAGTGTTTTGTTAGTACTAAGGAAAGAGAGTCTTTATGCCATTCTTGAAAAATGCACATTTTGCACCACCAAAGTGGTATTTTTGGGCTATGTAATAAGTGACCAAGGTGTGCATGTGGATGAGGAGAAAATAAAGGCCATCCAAAGTTGGCCAACACCTAAAAATGTGGGGGATGGTAGGAGTTTGCATGGCTTGGCAAGTTTCTATAGGCGATTTTTTAAGGACTTTAGTACCTTGGCAAGTCCTCTAAATGAAGTCTTAAAGAAAAATGTGCCTTTCAAATGGGGCCAAGACCAAGAAAAATCTTTTAACATTCTTAAACAAAAACTCACTAATGCACCTATTCTCCCACTTCCAAAATTTGTTAAATCTTTTGAGATAGAGTGCAATGCTTTTAATGTAGGCATTGGGGAAGTCTTGCTTCAGGCCACCCCATAGCATACTTTAGTGAGAAGCTTTCTGGGGCATCATTGAACTATTCTACATATGATAAAGAGCTTTATGCCCTGGTAAGAAGTCTTAAAGTTTGGCAACACTATCTTTTGCCTAAGGAATTTTTCATACATAGCGATGACGAATCGTTAAAGCACTTAAAAGGAGAAGGCAAATTGAATAAATGACATGCCAAATGGATAGAGTTTATTGAACAAGTTCCCTATGTTAAACATAAAAAAGGCAAAAACAATGTTGTGGCTGATGCTCTCTCTAGAAGATATGCATTGCTCACAACCCTTGAAACAAAGCTCCTTGGTTTTGATCACATGAAGGAATTGTATCCTAATGATCCAGACTTCTCTGACTATTTCACTCATATAGATGTCGTGGCACATAAGGGATTTTTCATCCATGATGGGTTCCTTTTTAAAGATAACAGACTTTGTGTGCCAAAGCATTCTATTCGAGAATTGTTGGTGAGAGAAGCTCATCAAGGGGGACTCATGAGACACTTCAGTGTTCAAAAGACTTTATAGGTTTTGCATCAACATTTCTTTTGGCCTGGCATGAAAAAGCAAGTCCAAAAGCTATGTGAAAAATGCATTGTGTGTTTGAAGGCTAAGTCTAAGAATAAACCATATGGGCTTTACACTCCCCTACGTAGTCTTTCTTCCCCATGGATAGACATTTCCATGGAGTTTGTAATGGGATTACCAAGGACTAGGCGTGGGAATGATTCCATCTTTGTTGTGGTTGATAGGTTTTCCAAGATGGCCATTTTATACCATGCCATAAAAGTGATGACGCATGCTATGTAGCCAATCTATTCTTTAGAGAAATAGTTAGACTACATGGGATCCCGCGAAGCATTGTCTCGGATAAATACACTAAGTTTCTTAGTCACTTTTGGCGCACTTTGTGGGCCAAGCTTGGAACCAAATTACTCTTCTAGACTACTTGCCACCCCCAAACTGATGGGCAAACAGAGGTGGTGAATAGGACTATTTCTACTCTCTGACGCACCATCCTCAAGAAAAACCTCAAATCATGGGAGGAATGCTTACCATTCATAGAATTTTCATACAACCGTGTGCAACATTCTACATCTCATTATACTCCCTTTGAGATAGTCTATGGGTTCAATCCTCAAACCCCTCTTGATTTGCTTCCCATACCCTTAGATGATTCTTTGTCCCATCAAGATGGACTTGCCAAAGCTGAATATGTTAAAAAAAACTCCATGAACAAGTAAAATTGAATATTGAAAAACAAGGGGAGCATAATGCAAGGCAAGTCAATAAAGGAAGAAAACAAGTGTTATTCCAACCAGGCGATTGGGTTTGGGTACAGTTAAGAAAAGAAAGATTTCCCTTACAACGGAAGTCCAAACTCCTCCCTAGGGGTGATGGAACTTTCCAAGTATTGGCAAAAATAAATGATAATGCATACAAAATTGACCTTCCAGGTGAGTATAATGTGAGTGCTAGTTTTAACGTGTCTGACTTAAGCATTTTTCAAACAGATGATGAGAGACACATTTCGTGGACGAATTCACCTCAAGAAGGAGGGGATGATATGATCATGAGAGCACAAGTCCCAAGCTTGGAGGGCATTCAAGGACCAATGACCCGATCAAGGCAAAGGAAGGTCCAAGAGGCATTACAGAGAGTTGTGAACAACCAGTTGACTTTGAAGCATCAAGTTGAGGAGGAATCCGTTTGTAACCTCCTACTAGCGGAAGTCAAGACTACTTAGTTTTTAGGACTTTGTATAGAAGTTTAGGATTTGTAATAAAAATGCTTTTTCAGATAAGCACTTTTAGGATAACAGCTTGAACATAGGAAGCATTGGGCAACTAGGCCCATGAAAGAGGGCCTATTCGACCATGGAGCTAGATTAGCGCATAGGAGCTTCATTTCATGAAGCTAGGTGAAGCTCACATGTATATAAGAACCTCATGTACTACAATTTCCAATTAACGAATCATTTATTTAGTTTCTCATATTTGAGAATTGTGAGAGTTGAGAGAATCCTCTCTAGCTTGGTTCATGAGTTGAACTTTTGATTCTTATCTAGAGTTCCAACACTCTAGTGGTGAATCCTCCTCAAGGCTTATCATCCAATCCTCCACCATGGATTGAGCTTGTGGCGCCTTCATCCCTTTTCCCTCCATTTTTGCTAGTTCTTCTTCTTTTTGTTCATATGATTGCTTCTCTTCATCTCTTTTTGGTTCACTGAATTCTCACTTGAGATTCAATTTCTATGATGTCCTTCATTGTTTTCAATTGCTAGTTAGTTTTCTAGATTCAAATTCAAATAAAGATCCTAAAAACTTCATGATCTATGCTAGATCATATCAAAGGGCCTCTAAAACAAGTTTGCTAAAGGCAAGTTTTCGTACTTCGTCTCATTTACTTATGACATGAGTAAAGATGAATTTGTGTATGACACAAGTCAAAAATCTTTGAAAGGTTCAAAGAATTCAAGAACGAAGTGGTGAACTAATATAGGAAAAGTATTAAGGTCATATACGATAAGATTGTGGTGATAAGTACTTAAACCAATTGTTTGATGACTATCTGAAGGAGTGTGAGATTATATTCTCAACTCACTCCTCCTAGAACACCATAATGGAATGGTGTGTCCGAGAGAAGAAATCGCACCTTATTGGACTTGGTACGATCTGTGATGAGTCAATCAGACTTCTGACTCTTTCAGGGGATATGCTTTACATACAACAGTTTTCACACCTAACCGTGTTCCATCTAAAATGGCCGAAAGACACCATATGAGATATAAACTGGTATGCGACCAAGTATGTCTTTCATTAAGATTTGGGGTGTCAAGTTTATTGAAACTTTTGGTTTCAAATAAGCTTCGAGCCAAGTGTGACAACTGTATCTTTGTGGGGTGTCCTAAGGAAACAAACCAACACTATTTCTACAACACCTCCGAGGACAAAATGTTTGTCGCTAGGACTGGAATGTTCCTTGAGAAGGAACACATCTTCAAGGGAGACAGTGGGAGGAATGTAGAAATTGGATAAATCCAAACACCATAGAGTGCTAACCTGCCTGCAATGGAACAAGAAGGAATTCCATAAGATGTTGTCGTAACATTCCAGTTTTTTGAAACTCTGATTAAGATAGATGGCCTAGATTGAGTGTTTAAATGTTTGTTGTTAATTATTATCATGGCTTGAAAGATTGTTTGGAGAATAGGATTAAGGGTAGGAATGTATTGGATAAGAAAAGGATGAGGGACAAGGCATCAGGACCAGAACGCTCAAGCATGGACAAGTGGAATGCTCAAGCGTGCTAACGCTCTAGCGCGGAGAGTTTTGGATGCTCATGCGTGGACCTTCTGACCAGTTGACTGGTAGTGATGGGACGTAAAGTGACACGTGTCGGTTACACGTCGCGGCTGGCACGTGATGGGCGGTGCCTTAGCGGTGAGGAAACATTAAAGCTCAAGAGTTAAGAAAGCCAACGCTTAAGCGTTGGAAAGCTAAAGCGTGGAGATCCAGACGCTAAAGCGTTCTCAGCAGAGTTTTACCTCTATAACCATGGACGGGTTTTATGAACTTGCAACTGATATAGAGAGCGTGAGGAGAGACCAGAGACAAGTTTGTGAGCTTTGATTCATGGCTGTGATCCGTTCGTTAGTCCGATTCCAGTTCCGATCGTGTTTTCGTGATCAGTGCGACTCCTACTCCAATTCTAACGGTTTGATTTTGTGATTCGACAAGGGTAAGCCGAGGTTCCGTATCTACCTACATTGTACCTATACAATGTTCTCTTTTGGTTTAAGCTTCTTTTCACGGTTTTAACTTCGTGTTAGAGTTAATGCTATATTCTACGTGTTATTTCCGTGATTAGGGAAAGTTTGGAAGTTGCATGTGAAACCCTTTTGGAGCAAGTAGGCTGCGGCTATGGAGGCTTAGAGAGGAACAAGAAGTGCTCATCGTGTTTGTGATTATCGCTACGTTTGCTATCAGGTGAGGAGAAAGAGTTACACACGTCGGGGAGGCAAGAGTAGTCCATATAGATGTATTGTATGTTTTGTGTGGGGGGAACCCTAAACGCTACGTGAGGTTGAGCCATGGCAAAGTACCTAAACCCTAGGTTTAGTCTCATTTGGGCTAGCACCGTTATATTTGATACCCTAGGTTAGCAGAATTGTGATGCATGATAATATGCGCTATGTGTTGAGATGTGCGTACCTGTTATTTATGATATCTGATATTTGTAAGAGATGCATGATGTATTGTTGGTGATGGCATGTTGGTATGTATGTTGTTTACTACTTTGTGGAGCATGTTGATAAATGATGAATTGTTGCATTATATCTGGAAATGCAAGTATGTATGAGATATGGAAGTTTAGCATGATTAGGGTTTTGACCCCGTTGTGGACATTTGAGCTGATAGTTAAGATTTGAGGTTATAATGGAGCTTGGAGCTCCTAAGGTTATGATAGGAGCTTGGAGCTCGTGTGGTTACAGTGGAGCTTGGAGCTCATATGGTTGCCTATGGAGCTTAGAGCTCGTGTTGCTAAGAGCAAGTTTGCATGTGTTGCGATATCAGCTCAAGAGAGATGGATGACATGCATAGCATATGCATATGATGCCAAGTGCCGAGTCGTGTGTCGAAAGGCATACGAGGTTGGTGCACCGAGTGCGGGTACGAAAAACGAAAGGGAAGGTCTGTGTGACCTCGGGGATATACTGGACACGGGTGTACCCACATGAGATCGGTATGGTAGCGCCTATCGTGTCGTGGCAGTCTTGGGCACGTCCTACTATCCCGACTGGACCCTGAGTCTTTCCAGTTGCTGGTGCATCTTCCGAGGAGGCCCAGTTTGTAAGACCCTGCTTTTTCACTTCTATGTTTATATATGTTAATACTTGCTTATAGATGTTTGCATATGCTGTTTTTGCTTGTTATTGGTGCATAATTCCACAGTTGTAATAGTTCGGCCTTTAGAATAATCAATCCATCCGAGTCTAAATAACCTGTTTCACGGTTTTGGCCATATCTTGAGTTCTAGACATCCGATCGAGGTGATCTTGGATGCGTTGGAAAGCTTAGATAATTATCTACAAGTACTATTCAGGTGTTGAGGCCAAAAACACGTTTTACGAAAGGGAAATCGATTTGGGAAATCAATTTCCAGGTGAAGAAATAAATTTTCAGAAAGTAGAAATCGATTGTTTAAATGGAAAAATCAATTTCTTTGATAAGAAAATCGATTTGGCCAATGGAAAATCGATTTCCATGGTTGTGAAATCGATTCCTATGCATGTCAGAGCTTGTGTACGTGTTTGGGTTACCGGGCTATGCTGTGTATAGCCCATTCATCCTAAAACGTCCCTAACAGCTATATATACATAGCGTATGACCTAAACCTAGTATCCACACCCTATTGTACACACTTTTTGCCTCTTCTCATCCCTAAGAGCTCTAATTGATCTCTTGCTCTAGAAAACCCAAAGGACGAATCCTGCTTTGGTGTTCTTCGTCAAGAACATGCCGTTGTTTGGCTAGTCTATCCCTGCTGCTAGAGTGAATCTCCTAAGTTAGGAACCAAGGTGAGTTTCTAATCCTGGATTTGTTTTCCCTTTCAATCCTTAACTTAAAGATCGACTCTGCTTTCTAGTGTTGCGATCGTGATCAAGTGCTGAACCCGTAAGAAGGAACCGTAGCAGAACTTGGCTCTGTTCTGTTTCCCTTAGGCTGTGAATCGTCATACCAGGTATGGGGGGAGAAAATTTGGTCATGAATATGTGGGTTTTGGGATAGGTTAAGATGAAGAGGTTAACCCATGACCCCTATGTTTGCCTGCGTATGCCTATGAATGTTGTTATGTTGTTTTCTGGTTATATGAGTATTGATTGATGAATAATCTGATGTTATAATATGTTTATAACTATGAGTTCATGATTTATATGATTGTTGATGAATTGATGATGATGAGCATGTTGTTTATGCCATGATATGGTGTTTTGTTAACCTTATGCTATCAGAACATAGTTATAGGGAGAAAATAAATAGGCAATGTGAGATTGATGACCAAGGATTAGTTTGAGAACCCTTAGGTTATGATTTATGAGTGTTGGACTAATCAAATCGGTGATAAATAGCTTAGGCTCGAATGATATGTTAATTAGAGAACGTAAACTGGTCCGATAGCGGAGAAAACCCGCTGCTGTATGATTTGACGCCCAGAAATCGATTTCCAGCACATGGAAATCGATTTGAATCGACCAAGAATCGATTTCCAAGGTGTGGAAATCGATTTGGCCTTGTAGAAATTGATTCCTAGAATCGATTTTCCTTGTTCAAAATCGATTGGGGAAATCGATTTGAACATGTTGAAATCGATTTCCAGAGATTGGAAATCGATTTGAAGACTTGAGAAATCGATTCCAGAGAATTGGAAATCGATTCTCACGTTCCCAGGAGCAGTTTTGACCCCTTATGCTTGATGGATAGTGTTATGTAGGCTTGTTATAATCTTAATAAGATATGAATTGTGGTTTAGATATTAAGATTAAGTTATGATTTTTAATAGGATATGAATTGTGGTTTAGATATTAAGATTAAGTTATAATTTTAATAAATATATGACTTGAGGTTTAAATATTAAGGTTAAGTTATAATCTTAATAAAATATGGATTGAGGGTTTAGATAATAAGATTAAATATAATGTTTAATAAAGGTAATGTTAAGTTAAGACTTAACAAAGAGAACAATTAATAAGACGATGATATTATTGGTAACGACGTACTGTTACCGATGTTGTTGGTTAAATCATTCTTGATGCTTATTGGTCAAGTTTGATGTTGATAAATCACCTTTAATGCTTGTTGGTCAAAGTTGATAACCAATGTAATCGTATGATGGTGGATGGTTGGACATGTGTTTGCATGTTGTTGAGCATAGCATGCATCATACGTTGACGTTGATATGTTGGGTGGAAAGCAAACGATGAATCGCGATAGTGGAGGCCACGATGGGTGTTATCCCAGCCTTGCGAGTACATTGGGTAGGGAAGTTCCAGGTGACATGGGCTAGCTACCTATTGTCGGAGTGACCTAAAGAATAAGCTTGAGTACCCTGACTAGCCACTATACGTTATCAGGATTAGTGAGAGTGTTCGGGGATGGCCCATGGTCTGGCATATCATCCACGTTGATAACCGGACATGTACTCCTAATCGTCTTTCTAGAGTTAGAGTTGTTGGCCACATGCATATGGAGTAGTGATGTTGCATTCGCATTGACATGCATCTTTGATATATATATATCTATTTATTGATTATACATGTGTTGATTGATGTATGTTGTATATCATCTTAATTACTATTCCATTCCCTTTACATATATTTATGATCGTATTTCTCACCCCCATCTTTTGTTGTTCTTGTGCATATGATGTTGCATGTGCAGAGGAGGGTGAGCATGCTGACGAGGAGTGATCCCGTGGAGATCTCTCTTAGTAGTAGTAGATAGGATTTACGTGCAGTTGTTTAGTTTTTATTCCGATGTATTATCGGTATATGTATACCAACTCTGATTATGTGACATCGGGTTTCGAGTTATGTTTATGTTAACTTTTTTCCGCTGTTGTTTTATGTTTAAAATGTTTTCGGATCATGTGGTACTTGCTACCTTTTATGTTAAAATTTTATTTAACTTGCATGCTTTATTTTATTTTATCGTATGCGGGGTAGCGGGTGTCACATTTAGTGGTATCAGAGCCGGTCTATCCTACAGGCCGGGGTATGTGTCTGTTGTGTTCTCTTCTGTGTACTCTTATATGATTATCTATGCTCAGTGTAGATGATGATATAGGATTGTAGGTATATAGTTCTCGTCTTGGATCGACGCAACCGGAAGACCTGATTCAAGGTAAGTGCCTCATCAAAGGGACTCCTTTAATAGTGTTGTTTGATTCGGGTGCGTCGCATTCCTTTATATCACATGACTGTGTTGAGTACCTTAGATTACCTGTTGCCCAACTTGAATATGATCTAGTTGTTGCTACCTCTACCAATAAGCCTGTTGTTACCTCACATATTTGTAAAGGTTGTTCCATTGTCATTGATGATAGAAATTTCATAGTTGATCTTATATGCTTACCCCTTAAACAACTTGATGTTATTCTTGGTATGGACTGGTTATCTGCCAATCATGTCCTTTTAAATTGCTTTGATAAAACTGTTGTTTTTGGAGCTGCTGTCGATCCTAAGGATCCGAGTTTTCTGACTGCCAACCAAGTCAAGGCTTCTATTAGAGAAGAAGCCCAAGTATACATGATCTTATCTTCCCTGGAAGTAGAGAGAAAGGCTGAGGTTAAGGATGTGCCAGTTGTGAGAGAATTCCCAGAAGTTTTTCCCGAGGATATTTATAGTTTGCCACCTGAGAGAGAGGTTGAGTTTAGCATAGACTTAGTGCCAGGTACAGGACCTGTATCCATAGCACCATACAGGATGTCCCCTCTAGAGCTAGTTGAGTTGAAGAAACAGTTAGAGGAATTGCTCCAGAAGCAGTTTGTTAGGCCTAGTGTGTCTCCGTGGGGAGCGCCAGTGTTGTTGGTGAAGAAGAAAGATGGTAGCATGAGGTTATGTGTCGATTACCGACAGCTCCACAAGGTGACTATTAAGAATAGGTATCCTCTTCCTAGGATAGATGACCTTATGGACCAGCTGATAGGAGCTTGTGTGTTTTCTAAGATAGATTTGAGATCAGGCTATCACCAAATTCGGGTCAAGTCTGAGGACATTCCAAAGACTGCGTTCAGAACGCGCTATGGCCATTATGAGTATCTAGTTATGCCTTTTGGTGTGCCTAATGACCCTGTTGTGTTCATGGACTACATGAACAAGATCTTCCATCCATACTTGGATAGGTTTGCAGTTGTCTTCATAGATGATATCCTAGTATACTCTAAGACTAAGGAAGAACATGAAGAACACTTGAGGATAGTCTTGGAAACCCTTAAGGAAAAACAGTTGTATGCCAAGTTGTCCAAGTGTGAGTTTTGGTTAGAAGAGGTGAGTTTCTTAGGACACATCATCTCTAGAGGAGGGATAACCGTGGACCCAGCTAAGGTAGAAACCGTGCTCCATCGGGAAGCACCTAAGTCAGTCACCGAGGTTAGAAGTTTCTTGGGTTTAGCCGGGTACTATGGGAGGTTTATAGAGGGATTCTCTAAGATAGCTTTGCCTATGACCCGCCTTACTAAGAAAGGTCAGATCTTCGTGTGGGACTCTAAGTGTGAGGAAAGTTTTTAGAAGTTGAAGAAAGGTTGACATCTGCACCTGTGTTAATGTTACCCAATCCTAATGAACCTTTTGTAGTGTACTGTGATGCTTCGAAGCAAGGTTTAGGTGGTCTGTTGATGCAGAATGGTCAGGTAGTAGCTTATGCTTCTAGGCAGCTTAAGACCCATGAGAAGGACTACCTACTCATGACTTGGAGTTAGGAGCTGTAGTGTTTGCCTTAAAAATTTGGAGACACTACCTCTATGGAGCTAGATTTGAGGTCTTTAGTGATCATAAGAGTTTGAAATACCTGTTTGACCAAAAGGAGCTGAATATGAGACAGCGTAGGTGGATGGAATTTCTTAAAGATTATGAGTTTGAGTTGAGTTACCACCCAGGTAAGGCCAATGTAGTGGCTGATGCTTTGAGTAGAAAAACCTTACATGTTTCAGCTTTGATGGTTAGAGAGATGGATTTGATAGAGGAGTTTAGGGATTTGAGTTTCGCTTGGAAAGTTACCCCTAAGAGCATAAGGCTAGGGATGTTGAAAATCACTAGCAGTTTGATGGATCAGATTAGAGAAGGGCAGAAGATAGATGTATACCTTTTAGACCATAGAGAGTTGATTGCTCAAGGTATAAATCTCAATTTTAAGGATGGGATAGATGGAATTTTGAGGTTCCAAGATAGAGTTTGTATACCTGATGTTCCAGAGCTTAGGAAGTTGATCCTTGAGGAAGGACATGGGAGTGGCTTGAGTGTTCACCCGGGAGCCACAAAGATGTATCAGGATCTGGAACGGATGTTTTGGTGGCCTAGGATGAAAAAGGATGTGGTTGAGTTTGTGTATGCTTGCTTAGTATGTCAGAAGGCTAAGATAGAGCACCAGAAACCTTCAGGTAAGTTACAACCTTTGAGTATTCCTGAGTGGAAGTGGGATAGTATCTCTATGGATTTTGTATCTGGACTCCCTAGGACTCCAGCTGGTTGTGATGTTATATGGGTTGTTGTGGACAGGTTAACCAAATCTACCCATTTCATCCCTATGAACATTGAATATCCATTAGAGAAGTTGACTGGGTTGTATATCAGAGAAATAGTTAGATTGCATGGTGTACCGTCTAGCATAGTTTCAGACAGAGATCCTAGATTTACCTCTAGATTTTGGAATAGTTTGCATGAGGCCTTAGGAACTAAGCTTAGATTGAGTTCAGCTTATCACCCACAGACCGATGGTCAGTCTGAGAGAACAATCCAATCCTTAGAGGACTTGTTGAGGGCGTGTGTGCTAGAACAGTCGGGTAGTTGGGATAAGTTTTTACCCCTAATAGAGTTCACCTACAACAATAGCTTCCATTCCAGTATTGGGATGGCACCTTATGAGGCTTTGTATGGGAGGAGGTGTAGGACACCCTTTTTTTGGAATGGGCCTGGAGAGAATGTTGTGTTAGGACCTGAGGTAGTGCAAGAGACTACAGAGAAAGTGAGGATTATACAAGATAAGATGAGAGTGGCACAGAGTAGGCAAAAGAGTTACCATGATAAGAGAAGAAAAACTCTCGAGTTCCAGGAGGGGGATCATGTGTTCTTGCGAGTTACTCCAACAACTGGGGTTGGCAGAGTAATGAAAGCACGAAAACTTACTCCTAGATTCATTGGCCCTTACCAAATTCTAAAAAAAGTCGGTGAAGTCGCCTACCAAATAGCTTTTCCCCCGTTCTTGTCAAACCTTCATAATGTGTTTCATGTGTCTCAACTTTGAAAGTATGTACATGATCCAAGCCATGTGATAGTACCCGATGTTATTCCACTAAAGGATAACTTGACCTTTGAGGTGTTACCACTTCGGGTTGAAGATAGAAGGGTCAAGCAGCTGAGAGGGAAGGAAATTCCCTTGGTCAAGGTCATTTGGAGTGGAGCTACAAAAGAAAGTGCTACATGGGAGTTGGAGAGCAAGATGAAGGAGTCATACCCGCATCTTTTTACTCAAGGTGAGTAGAAATTTCGAGGACGAAATTGTTTATAACGGGGGTGGAATTGTAACACCCTGCTTTTTCACTTCTATGTTTATATATGTTAATACTTGCTTATAGATGTTTGCATATGTTGTTTTTGCTTGTTTTGGGGGCATAAGTCCACAGTTGTAATAGTTCAGCCTTTAGAATAATCAATCCATCCGAGTCTAAATAACCTGTTTCACGGTTTTGGCCATATCTTGAGTTCTAGACATCCGATCGAGGTGATCTTGGATGCGTTGGAAAGCTTCGAGAATTATCTACAAGTCTTATTCAGGTGTCGAGGCCAAAAACATGTTTTATGAAAGGGAAATCGATTTTGGAAATCGATTTCCAGGTGAAGAAATCGATTTCTAGAAAGTAGAAATCGATTGTTTAAAGGGCAAAATCGATTTCTTTGATAAGAAAATCTATTTGTCCAATGGAAAATCGATTTCCATGGTTGTGAAATCGATTCCCATGCGTGTCAGAGCTTGTGTACGTGTTTGGGTTACCAGGCTATGCTGTGTACGGCCCATTCATCCTAAAACGTCCCTAACCGCTATATATACATAGCATATGACCTAAACCTAGTATCCACACGCTATTGTACACACTTTTTGCCTCTTCTCATCCCTAAGAGCTCTAATTGATCTCTTGCTCTAGAAAACCCAAAGGACGAATCCTGCTTTGGTGTTCCTCGTCAAGAACACGCCGTTGTTTGGCTAGTCTATCCCTGCTGCTAGAGTTAATCTCCTAAGTTAGGAACCAAGGTGAGTTTCTAATCCTGGATTTGTTTTCCCTTTCAATCCTTAACTTAAAGATCGACTCTGCTTTCTAGTTTTGCGATCGTGATCAAGTGCTGAACCCGTAAGAAGGAACCGTGGCAGAACTTGCCTCTGTTCTCTTTCCCTTAGGCTGTGAATCGTCATACCAGGTTTGGGGGGGGGAGAAAATTTGGTCATGAATATGTGGGTTTTGAGATAGGTTAAGATGAAGGGGTTAACCTATGACCCTTATGTATGCCTGCGTATGCCTATGAATGTTGTTATGTTGTTTTTTGGCTATATGAGTATTGATTGATGAATAATCTGCTGTTATAATATGTTTATAACTATGAGTTCATGATTTATATGATTGTTGATGAATTGATGATGATGAGCATGTTGTTTATGCCATGATATGGTGTTTTGTTAACCTTATGCTATCAAAACATAGTTATAGGGAGAAAATAAATAGGCAATGTGAGATTGATGACCAAGGATTAGTTTGAGAACCCTTAGGTTATGATTTATGAGTGTTGGACTAATCAAATTGGTGATAAATAGCTTAGGCTCGAATGATATGTTAATTAGAGAACGTAGACTGGTCCGATAGCGGAGAAAACCCGTTGCTGTATGATTTGACGCCTAGAAATCGATTTCCAGCACATGGAAATCGATTTGAATCGACCAAGAATCGATTTCCAAGGTGTGGAAATCGATTTGGCCTTGTAGAAATCGATTCCTAGAATCGATTTTCTTTGTTCAAAATCGATTGGGGAAATCGATTTGAACATGTTGAAATCGATTTCCAGTGATTGGAAATCGATTTGAAGACTTGAGAAATCGATTCCAGAGAATTGGAAATCGATTCTCACGTTCCCAGGAGCAGTTTTGACCCCTTATGCTTGATGGATAGTGTTATGTAGGCTTGTTATAATCTTAATAAGATATGAATTGTGGTTTAGATATTAAGATTAAGTTATGATTTTTAATAGGATATGAATTGTGGTTTAGATATTAAGATTAAGTTATAATCTTAATAAATATATGACTTGAGGTTTAAATATTAAGGTTAAGTTATAATCTTAATAAAATATGGATTGAGGGTTTAGATAATAAGATTAAGTATAATGTTTAATAAAGGTAATGTTAAGTTAAGACTTAACAAAGAGAACAATTAATAAGACGATGATATTATTGGTAACGACGTACTGTTACCAATGTTGTTGGTTAAATCATTCTTGATGCTTATTGGTCAAGTTTGATGTTGATAAATCACCTTTGATGCTTGTTGGTCAAAGTTGATAACCATGTAATGGTATGATGGTGGATGGTTGGACATGTGTTTGCATGTTGTTAAGCATAGCATGCATCATACGTTGACATTGATATGTTGGGTGGAAAGCAAACGATGAATCGCGATAGTGGAGGCCACGATGGGTGTTATCCCGGCCTTGCGGGTACATCGGGTAGGGAAGTTTCAGGTGACATGGGCTAGCTACCTATTGTCGGAGTGACCTAAAGAATAAGCTTGAGTACCCTGACTAGCCACTATACGTTATCAGGATTAGTGAGAGTGTTCGGGGATGGCCTATGGTCTGGCATATCATCCACGTTGATAGCCGGACATGTAACTCCTAATCGTCTTTCCAGAGTTAGAGTTGTTGGCCACATGCATACGGAGTAGTGATGTTGCATTCGCATTGAAATGCATCTTTGATACATATATATATTGATTATATATGTGTTGATTGATGTATGTTGTATGTCATCTTAATTACTATTCCATTCCATTTACATATATTTATGATCGTATTTCTCACCCCCCATCTTTTGTTGTTCTTGTGCATATGATGTTGCATGTGCAGAGGAGGGTGAGCATGCTGACGAGGAGTGATCCCATGGAGATCTCTCTTAGTAGTAGTAGATAGGATTTACGTGCAGTTGTTTAGTTTTTATTCCGATGTATTATCGGTATATGTATACCAACTCTGATTATGTGACATCGGGTTTCGGGTTATGTTTATGTTAACATTTTTCTGCAGTTGTTTTATGTTTAAAATGTTTTCGGATCATGTGGTACTTGCCACCATTTATGTTAAAATTTTATTTAACTTGCATGCTTTATTTTATTTTATCGTATGCGGGGTAGCGGGTGTCACACAGTTAACCCTCTTTGTCTGGGATAGTTGAGCGGTGATGCACTCTTATGGGTCACGGCGAGCGGAACGGATTACCGGAACAAACCAACTTGTTGTTCGATATGCGGACGTGATGTTGCCCTTAGTAGGGTGTTTAGTATCGGTCGGCATGCATAGAAAGAGTATGTGTACATCTAGCTAGGGAACGACCGCAGTGTCGTGGTATTGAGAGATGTTTGTGTTTGCTATATGTTCTGCATTGCATCATCCCTGTTATAGATGTGTTGTATATCTTATCTCCCTATATTTTCTTGTGTGTTATGCTTTCGCTCTACGAGCAGACGGCGAGTTAGCTGGAGGTGATTATGGACCCGAGGATGCATCCATTCCTCCAGACAGAACCGGGGATCCCGATGCTGGCCGAGCTTGAGATCGTCTACCACGACTAGCAGGGGTGGTAGGTGGAACCCTCTACCTTTTTTACCGTAACCGGACCAGTGAGCTTGCTGTTTCGTGGTGGTACTCCACCATGAGCGGACATCATGAGACCATACAGAGTGGTCCAGTTTCTCCCGTTTCCCCAGATGTGGCACCCACCTAGGCCGCGAGAGCAGGATTTTATGTGGGCTGCCCCAACATCATCTCACGTGACGAGTAGTAGAGGCTTTGTGCTAAAAGGACAGCGTCGGAGGTCAGAATAGTATTTGAGAGCTGCCAGGCGTAGGCGGATCGTTATGTCTAGTTCTTCCTCGGATCATGTGCCCCTGCGGGTTTGTAGGCGCACATATGGGGAAGGACAATGTAGCTCTTGACTTTCAAGTCATTGAGGACGTGACGTCGCCAGTGCATCTGTCGTAGTATGTGAGGTGAGGTCTTTTGATGTATTTTGAGAGGGGATGGGGAGGGTATGTTAGTTGAGTGTCAGAGTCCTTTTGATGTCTATATTGTATTTTCGTTTTATTATATACTTCCGTTTATATAAGTACTTAGCCCTACTGATGGGGCCACCATGTATATATATCAGTACTGTATGTGGGTGTCTCGTTTATCCTGTTACGTTTACTCTGATGTTGTGCGCTCTTATATTGAATGCATGTTATCGTTGGTTTTAATAAGCGTGTAATAATATCGCTAAGTTATCGCTAATAGTATAAAGTGAGTTCTAAAATAATGGGATTTCCTCGAGTGGAACTTGGGGACGTTACATTAAGGTGGTATCAGAGCAGTTTGGTCCTATCAGGACATTGGAAGTCGGGGACCAAGACTGTGACGTGTTAGGGAGTTAAGCTGGCATGGTTTGTCGTCTCTACAAGAGAGTACGGCTGTGTCTAGAGAGGTAGAATGAACGCGATCGATTGTTATGATGATTGTATAAACGATAAGTATATGTATGTATTTATGTTGCTTATCATGTTTGAACTCTGAGCTAACGGTTACTTGAATCAGGAACCAATGGCTCAAGGTAGAGGTAGAGGTACGACCGGACCCAATGGAGGTCAAGAGGCTGAAGCTTCACACACTGGAAACGGAGCTGAATCGCTGGAAACCCTCAAAACTATGAGGGATATGGCTGCTGCTATGCTACAGCAAACGCAACAGAATGCCCAATTCATCCAGTTAACCCATGAGAATCAGCAACAACAGCAAGAACAACAGAATGTTAGGAATGAGGATGCTAGTTTAGATGCCTTCATGAGGCGACAACCTCCTCGGTTCAATGGGGATTACAATCCCGAGGGGGTGGAGCTATGGATTCAGAAGTTGGAGAAGATTTTCGCAGCGGCACATTGTGAGGAAGTTTAGAAAGTTTCTTATGCTTCTTTTATGTTGGTAGGAGGAGTAGAGATGTGGTGGAAAGGGAAGCAGAGGTTGTTTGAAGCTGAAAGAAGAGCTGTGACTTGGGGGTTGTTCCGAGAGTGTTTCCTAGAAAAATATTTTCCTCGGATGACCAGGAAGGAAAAAGACAAGGAGTTCTAGAGTTTAAATCAAGGCAACATGACAATTGGAGAATATGCAGCAAGGTTCGAGGCGCTGCTCAAATTCTCAGAGTTTTATCAGCGGTATCCAAACGAGGAATGGATGTGCCGCAGGTTTGAAGATGGTCTGAAATATGAGATTCAAAAGGCTATAGTGTCGTTGGGGATTACTGTATTCCCTGACATATTGGATCGGTGTTCGACAGTTGAGAACATCGAAAGAAGAAGAGAGATGGCAACGAGGAGCGGAAGACCTATCCGCATTAACCAGAGAGGTAGAGGCGAAAGATTTCAGAGTGGCCGGGGGCCATATCAGAGACCAGCACAGAAGGCTGGAGAGTCTGGAAGTCAAAGGCCAAGTGCAACTCGGGAGTTGCAAGGTTGTTTCAAGTGTGGAGGGCCACACATGGCTCGAGACTGTAGAAGCCAAGCGCCCGGGAGGACCATGACTTGCTATACATGTGGAAGCCAAGGACACATGGCCAGGGACTGCAAGCAAGGGAATGCACGACCGTCTGGTGTGACTGGACAGGCTACAAAACCATAAGCCACGGGAAGAGTGTTTGCCGTGAGGGGAGCTGAATCCTCTCGATGCCCAGATCTGATTCAAGGTAAGTGTTTAGTTTCAGGCAAACTCTTGTCTGTGTTGCTTGATTCAGGGGCCACTCATTCGTTTGTTTCTATGAAGTGCATGGATCATTTGGGGTTACCAGTTTCGTTTTTACCATATGACCTTACTATTTCCACACCTACTGGTGATTCATTGACTACCCTATTCGTATGCTTGAAATGCCCTATTACAATAGAAAACAGACACTTCATTGTTGACCTAGTCTATCTGCCTATGCAGCAAATTGATATTATTTTAGGCGTGGACTGGCTTTTGGCTAACCATGTGATACTGGACTGTTCAAATAAGACCTTTTGTTTCTCTGAGCGATCTGGATTAACGCCTGCTAATGAAAGTATTCCAAAGGGTGTACGATCTGGAGAGTGCGTGGTGCTGTTCTCCTTGGAAGCGAAGGAAACTCCGAGCATGGAAGCGCTGCCGATTGTGCGGGAATTTCTAGAAGTATTTCCAGATGATGTTCCAGGATTACCGGAGAGGGAGATTGAGTTTACCATAGACCTTGTACCAGGAACTGAACCTATTTCGATAACACCTTATCAAATGTCTCCAACAGAGTTATCGGAGTTGAAGAAACGGTTGGATGAGATGCTAGGCAACAATTCATCAGGCCTAGTGCGTCGTCAAGGGGAGCTCCGATATTGTTCGTCAAGAAGAAGTATAGGTGTTCAAGGTTATGTGTGGACTATCGCCAGCTGAACAAAGTGACGATAAAGAACAAGTACCCGTTGCCGAGGATAGATGATTTGATGGATCATATCAGAGTAAGGAAGGAGGATATACCAAAGACTGCTTTTCGAAGTCGGTATGGGCATTACGTGTTGGGGTTTCAAGAGGGATAATTTTTAAAAACAATTTATACAAACCTCTTTAGCGGGAAAACCCCTTTACTAAAAGACCACGTATCGCACATAAATCACAAGGATATTGTGTTTACCTCTTGAAGTGTAGCTTTATCACGAACACTGTGAGCACGTCAGCAGCACTGGTAAATCACGAACACTGCTACGATGTGAATGGCAACTTGATCTACACAACTACAGAGCAGCAAATCCGAGGAACACTGTTGCTATCACCACAAAGGGAGAAGTTATTCTCTATCACCAGTATTTCAAAGTAGCTGTACCTCTACTCAGTCCATGCGAGCAAACCAATGTCAGAGATAGCGTAGTCCTAGCTATCAAGATTGGGCGAAGCACGGCACACAGAGAGAGAAAAGAGGGTCGCTTGTCAAGGGTGTACAGCAGCGTTATAAGTGCTCTGTGTTGAGTGTACCTCATGTGACGTGCACAACTTACTAATAGCTGTCACTCACTTAACCTAACCCAGTTGGGCTACTGTACGCTACAGGCCCAATGTTTAATTATTAATTAAATTATATTTAACTAATCAATTAAACTGATCCCATTTTAATTATTAATTAAATCAAATTTATTTAATCAATTAAATTAATTCTCTGAACATTTGCTCTATACGTGTGACCCTATAGGTTCTCAATTAATTGACAATAATATTAATTATCATTAATCATATTAATAATCAATTAATATTATAAACAACGAGCGGCATCTAGCAATACATCATTGTAACCCAATTAATTAGAATATTGGTGATAAAATTAAAATCATATTGTAACCATATATAATGTGAAGACAACGTCCTTTTGTCTCAATGTCTTAATTGAACACAAGGCATAAATGTGTCATACTTGTTAAGTTCAATGATTTATTTCTTGATCTAGTAATTGACGTACGATCATGTGGGCCCAATATCTCATATTGTCCACCTTAGCATGGCCATGCATTTCTACGTCGCATACCATCAAGAGGCCTATAGACATTACCCCTGTTATGTAGGAGGGACGAATCCTATCTATATCACTCACATTCCTCAACTTGTTTCATAGCAGGCCCAATAACTATCTTTATCGCTTATGATACTTACATAACTATTATTCAGCGTTCTCATAGCGGGCACTCCAATGTAAATATTCCACTAATATTTATACCTATGTGAAGACTTGATATCTTATATCTATGACACTTGAGATGTGTAACACCCCGATTTTCGAGTTTTCCTAATTATTTAGTATTTATGAACTTATATTTTATTCGAGGCCTTAGAAATGGCAATAAAATATTCTGACCAGATAGGAATGTCCTACACAACCATAGGAAGCCATGGTTAAGTTTCGGGCGAAAGATCAAACGGAGCCCGGTCTGCGTTTTTCATGGATAGTAGTTTTTTCCTACTATCAAGACCTAATTTTGACTCGTGAACGAAACAGTTAGGTTTTATATTTTATTTCCAACAATATTGGTTATTTTGAAAATATTCAAAATAAATAAGTCATCATACGACTTTCTTGGGCGAAAACCTAAATCGGGTGAAGAACGGAGTTGAATACGAGATTTCAGTGACCCTCTACAGATAAGGTTGAAGTCACATGGTGTGCTATGACTCATCAGTGACTCATCAGTGTAATGATTATGTTTAGAAAATATCTGGACATGAAATTACTAAAATGCCCTTGACCCTTTTCATAATTACCATTTGCCCTTGAATGAAAAGACCGTTTTGCCCTTGAGAATTTATGGAATAACCATTCTGACCCTGTGACTCACCATGTCATCATTACCTTTCTAGAAATATCTAGATATTTATAAGGGAAATGACCAAAATGCCCCTAGTCTTTGAAGGAATTACCAAATTACCCTTTTGGTTATTTACAAGTTTGCCATGACATCAATATATATATATATTTCTCTCTTTCTCTCTCATGGCCATTTCGGCCAGCTCTCTTTCTCTCTCTTCTCTCTCTTGTTCTTCATCTTCTCTCTCTTGTTCTTCATCTTCTCTCTCTTGTTCTTCATCTTCTCTCTCTTGTTCTTCATGTTCTTCATGAGTTCTTGAGTGTTCTTGAGTGTTCATCAAAAGTTCTTCACAAAAACCCTAGTTTGGTCTTCAAAAGTTGAAGTTTTTGAGTGAAAACTTGTTTCTTCTTCACTAATATTTGATCCTAGGAGGTATGATCCTCATCTTAACTCTCTCAACCTCTCTATTTCATCTCTTGAATCATTTGATTCATGAAGATCCAAATTTAGATCTAGAACGTTGAAATCCATAGAAAATGGTAGAAAAATCCTATGATCATGAAACCAATTTCTTTGAACCCATCATGATGTGTACTTTGAGTGTCTAGAAGCATGAACCCAAAAGAAATTTTCTCCCTATTCTTCCATGGGAGGGCCGAATCCTAATCATGATGAAAAAGATGGGTTTTGTTGCAATTTTTGGCTATATAGCACTTGTTCTAGCTTACATGATGTCTTTGAACCCTGAACCCAAGTGCAAAACATCAACCAAAGCTCCTAACCTATTTCTCCTCTTCATGGCCGAAACATATAGGGTGTAGAACCATGAGTTTTGTCTCAAATTTTTGGGTCATAAGACTTGGTTTAGTGTTAATCATGCTTAAGGACCAACCATCCAAAAGTTTGGAACCAAATGAGATCCCTAGGCTTTTTATCCTTTCATGGCCGAACCCTATACCTTCTTGGGGAAGAAAACTTATGTTTTGATGTTATAGATTGATGTTGCTTTGTTTTTTGAATTGAATTGTGTTTGATTGTTTTAGGCAACGCGAACGGAACCGGAGCCGAAACCGAGAACCGGTCTAGTTTAGAGTGAACACCTTTGTGAGGTAAAGGGAGGTAGTTCATTTTGAGTTTGGTAGCCTCATGGTATATGATTGATTAGTGTGTTATGATTGAATTAAGACTTGATGTATATGTATACTTATGTCCTGGATTGATTGGATGTTAAGTGTTGTGCATAGTTGGTTATTTGATATAACTGTGGCATGGATGCCTTGGATGATATCTTATTGTGATATTGAATTGTTGCTATATATATCTATACATATATTTATATCCTGGATGAGCATAGGACTGGCTATGTCTCGACAATTGTTAAAAGACTCGAAATCGAAAACAAAGTTTTGAAAAACGCATTTTGAAATTAAAAGTGGCTTTTGAAAAACTTGTTGCTTTTCAAGAAAAGAATGTTCTTTTGAAATGTATGTTCTTTTGGAAAAGAATGTTCTTTTGAAATGTATGTTCTTTTGAAATGTATGTTCTTTTGAAAAGTATGTTCTTTTAAAGTGGTTTTGTGAAAATGTGTTTTATTCTGTAAAGTGTTTAAAAGGGGCCTGAAACCTTAGAAAACGGTTTTGTTTTCAAGAAAGGTGTTTTTCCCGGAAAATGTGGAAATGTTTTATTTCAAGAAAACAAAAGTGTATTTTGTTTTCCAAAGTTGTTTTGAGAAAGTTTGACCGAAAAGAAAAATGATGAACCTTTGAGACGAACCCAAACCTAGTGGCCGAGATGTCGGGGCTAGTGTTTTGTGGATTGAGCACTCGGACTTCGTGTCCTGTGTTTTTGATTTGAGTGGGCTTAATGCCTTTTTGAAACGCGTCGTGGACTTTATGTCTCGACATTTGAATGATTTGAGTGGGCTTAATGCCTTTTTGAAACGAGTCGTGGACTTTATGTCTCGACATTTGAAGAATGAACGCAAAGAAAAAAGAAAACTTTCTGTGTACATGCATGAACCGGCAGACGTGCCATTTGAAACCGAGCTACAACTATAGTAGTTGAGAATTTAATCAGTCAAGACCACTAGGTCTATAGGAGCATTCTGTGTTCGAGATCCCACAAGTGGCCGGTGGCGTAGCAACCCCATGCCGTGGTAAATCGGCTGCCAAACACGAATGAACTCGATTTGAGACTGGTGTATTCAGGATATGGTTATGACGTGGTACCCTGGAACAATTGGAGTTCGGACCTAAATAGAGAGGCCGACTCATGAGACCAATTGTGTTACGGGTGTTACTACGGCCTATCGCTCGATGTTGGGTAGTAGGAATCTCCGGAGTACATGAATTAGAAAGATGATATTGAAGTCTCATGCATTGTTATAACTCATGATTGTGTTTGAGATATTATATTGGGTTGTATAAATAACTGTTCATATAACTGTATTTATGCTGTTTGTCGCCTGTGCGGCTATCATGATAAACTTATTATATGAGTATCTCACCTTTGCCTGTACATGTTGGACACCTTGTTGTGTTTTTGGAACACATGTCCAGATGTTGTTCATAGGTCCCCGCGGAGACGTGAGGACTCGGATGACGGAGCGTTCTGATGAAGTTGACGTTGGGTTGTACCCCAATGGCTACTTTTAGCCAACCAGCTTAGGAGTCTTTTATTTTGAGCAGTCTTATTTTGAACTTATGTTTTATGAACAGTGAATACCGATGTGCTGTAAGGAGTTTATTTCTTCATCTTGAGTTTGTATTGCCTATACATGCAGAAAATTTTTAAAATCGCGTTTTCGAACGTAGCTACTTATTTAAAGTATTTTCCGAAAGCAACTAGCGTTTTATTTCCTTGATTTATTTCCGCATTAGAGTTCAAGTATGTAGCACCCACGAGGGGGGTGTTACATTAGTGGTATCAGAGCTGGTCGAGTCTTTCGGGAACCCTTTGGAAGTGAGTCTGTTATGTTTGTGTTGTGTGATCTCTGTGTTAACCTTGTTTGAATTGTTTCTATGTTGAAGAAATGTGTGTTGACACACTAGTACCCTAGTACACTAGAACACTGTTACTTGACACACTAGCACTTAACGCACGAATTTATGTTTCCTTATTAAGGTATGATTGGTCTGCCTTGTAGGGAAACATGAATCGTAGAGGTGGTCGTGGTGGAGGTTGCGGCACTGCTAACAACAATGTTGATGACAACAACATCAATCGAGCTATCCAAGACATGCCTGATATGGCGACTGCTGTTGCTGAACAGACAGCTACGATGGCTCAACAGAGTCAACAGAACCAACAAAGAGCTGATCTTGCTGCTCTTAATCCACCGCAGTTTCATGGGGACTGGAAATGCAAGAGATTTGAAGGAGGTCTGCGCTTCGAGATCAAGGAGTCAGTGTTACCACTGGAGATCCGTACCTTCGGACAAGGAAGGGAGAACAAGAGTACTGCAGAAGGGCCATCTAGGTCCAGGAACCCAAACCAGTACCAAAACCAGAAAGGGAAGCAGTCCCAGACGAAGCCATATTCCCGACCTCTAGGGAATGGTCAGTCGCTTCTAATTACAGTGGAGGGGGTGGAAACGACCAGAACCAAGGCCAAATCCGGAGATGTTTCAAATGTGGGAAACACGGACATCAAGCTAACAACTGCGAGCTGGAAGGAGTTCTATGTTTCTGATGCGGGAAGATAGGACATTTCATGAGGGAGTGCCCTACACCAAAAACCAAGCCGACTGTCAACAATGTTCGAACTGCTAGACCCACAGCGAGGGGAAGGGTTTATACCATGACTAGCATTGATGCTTCCAAATCTGATGATCTCATACCAGGTAGTTGCATCATAGCTGGTAATCTCCTAACTATACTATTCGATTCGGGTGCAACGTATTCGTTATCTCTTTGGATTATGAGAAACAATTAGACTTGCCTGTTTCTTCGCTGTTTTTGATTTGATTATCACAACTCCAATTGCTAAGCCTGTTACTGTTAATACAGTATATTTGAACTATCCTATTACTGTTCGTGATAGGAACTTTCTTGTTAACTTAATATGTTTGCCTTTGACTCAATCGGATGTGATCCTAGGCATGGATTGGTTATTTTCCAACCATATCCTTTTAGACTGTGCACATAGAACCTTAGTCTTCGTGACCCTGAGATTTCTGGATTTATAACTGCCAACCAAGTAAGAGCTTCTTTGAAAGAAGAAGATCAGGGATACATGCTTCTATCCTGTTTAGAAATCGAGAGCGACGTTGTCTTGAGCGATGTGCCGTTTGTGAAAGATTTTCCAGAAGTTTTTCCAAAGGACGTACCAGGTTTGACACTTGTGAGGGACATCGAATTTGCGATCGACTTAGTTCCAGGATCCGGTCCAATCTCTATAGCTCCATATAAGATGTCACCTAAGGAGTAGTCGAGCTGAAGACTCAACTAGAGGATTTGATGTCCAAGCAGTTTGTGAGACAGCGCCAGTGTTGTTGGTGAAGAAGAAGGACGGGAGTTCAAGACTCTGTGTGGATTATCGTCAACTGAACAAGATTACGATCAAGAACAAGTATCCTCTATCTCGCATAGATGACTTGATGGATCAACTTCAGGGAGCCGCTATCTTTTCAAAGATTGATATGAGATCTGGTGATAGCCGCTATCTTTTCAAAGATTGATATGAGATCCGGTTATCACCAGATCAGAGTAAAGAACAAGGACGTACCTAAGACTGCTTTCAGGACTCGTTATGGTCACTATGAGTACCTCGTGATGCCTTTCGGAGTGATGAAAGCGCCTGCTATCTTCATGGACTATATGAACCGGATTTTTCGTCCGTTTTTGGATCAGTTTGTCGTCGTGTTTATAGACGATATTCTCATTTATTTGAAAAGTATCGAGGAGCATGAGGAACATCTACGACAAGTTTTGCAGATCCTTCACAAGGAGAAGTTGTACGCAAAGCTAACCAAGTGCTAGTTTAGGCTGGATGAAGTCAAATAATTGGGACACGTGATTTCGAAGGAATTGCAGTCGATCCTACAAAAGTAGAAGCGGTACTTTTATAGGAGAGACCCAAGACTGTGACAGAAATCCGAAGTTTCGTTGGACTAGCTGGTTACTACAGAAGGTTCATCGAAGGATTTTTGAAGATTGTTGCGCCGTTGACTCAGCTAACGAGGAAGGACCAACCGTTTACGTGGACTGACAAGTGTGAGGAAAGTTTTCAGACGATGAAGGAACATTTGACAACCTCACCAGTGTTAGTACTACCTAAACCAGACGAACCATACGAAGTGTACTGTGATCTTCGCATCAAGGATTAGGATATGTGCTTATGCAACATCGGAAGGTTATAGCATATGCTTCGCACCAGTTGAAGACTCATGAGAGGAATTACCCAATGCACAACCTATAGTTAGCTGCTGAAGATCTGGAGACACTACTTGTAAAGATCCAAGTTCGACGTCTTCAGTGACCACAAAAGTTTGAAGTACCTGTTCGATCAAAAGGAACTTAACATGAGGCAGAGACGTTGGAGAGAATTTCTTAAAGACTACGACTTCACTTTGCTGTACCATCCCAGGGAAACAAATGTCGTTGCAGACGCTCTGAGTTAAAGAGCTAGATTTGATAGAACAGTTTCATGATCTCGATTTGGCTGTGGAAGTGAACCACAGGAGAATTTGTTTGGGAATGATCAAGGTATCTAGTGGACTGATGGAGACAATCCGTGAACAACAAGCAACTAAGGCTCCAAGAGAAAAAGGAGTTACTGGGACAAGAGAAAGCTGCAGAGTTCAGTTTGGGAATTGATGACATCTTGAGATACAACGGACGAGTTTGTGTACCGAGCAACCCGGAGATAAGGGATAGAAACAGAATTATAATAAGCTGAAACTACTAATTGTGAGTCACATTCAAGCCACAAATTCCACCCCTTAGCATAAGCAACCTCAATGGCTCGCATGGCACCAACCAATTCAGCATAGAAAGCATGTTGAACTCCCAAATTTTCAGTGAAACAGCCTAAAAAATCACCAGACTTGTTCCTAAAAATTCCACCACAAGTAGCAAGACCTGGACTACCTTTGGCAGCACCATCAGAGTTACATTTGATCATGAAACAAAGAGGAGGATGCCACATAACCTCCTTAATAATAGGCGCAGCAACATGATGACCATAAATGTTGAAATGTTTCAACAGCACCAAATCAGAAATAGAATTTTGCATACAATTTTTGGAGCTATTCCCAGCCAAGGTAACCTCAGAAGCAACTTTAGCAATAGGAGCATGCAGAGGAATTCTTTTATTATCAAATCTCAAGCTATTGCGGCAAAACCATATGGAGCAGAAAATACTGACAATGGCAGCCACAATAACATCTTGCACTTGAGGACTCCAATCTCTAGTGCAAATGTTTAAGATAGTTTGAACTGAAGAAATATCCAGCTGACAGCCCAAGCATGAACTTAACCAATTCCACATATGTATGGCATGTGAGCATTCAAGGAAAAGGTGATGAGAAGACTCAGCAGAACAACCACAAAGGCTACAAATGGAAACCACAAAACAGCCTCTCTTCCAGAGATTTTCATCTGTTGGCAACCGATTATGGATGATCCTCCAAAGAACAAAACTCTTTGAGGGAGGAATACACTGCCTCCAAATCAGTTTGGTCCAGGCCAAAACAGGATTATGAGATATTTGGAAATCATAAGCTTCTTTGAAAGAAAGCTCACCAGAATTATTATTGCACCATCGCATAATATCTGGACCAGGACACTCAGGAATTACTAAGTGCTGAATTTCCCTTGTAAGAGCAGGACAGTGTTGATGGAGCAAATTAGGAATCAACCATCTGCCATTCACCAAAAAATCACTAACCGTGGCCTTCAAATCAGAATGCAGATCTGCAGGAATCGAAAATAAATCCACAACAGTAGAGGAGAGCCATTTATCTGACCAAAAATTGATTGTAGAACCATCACCCAACTGCCAAGCTGAGTTATCAAGCTGAACAGTAATAAAACTTTTAATACCAGGCCAAATTGATGAACTAATATAATAATTTATAGGTTGTTGATGTTTGAACACTCTAGCTCTAAGAAGGGCAGACCATTGATGCTTATTTTGCAGAAAATCCCAACACAGTTTCGTCAAGCCAGCTTTGTTAATCATAGAAATTGATCTAATGCCTAAACCTCCTTCAGTCACTGGTTTGCAAATTTTAGACCTAGCCACTGTCACCACCTTCTTTGTGATAATATCACCAGACCAAATGAAGTTTTTAATCCAAGTGTTAAGCAATTTTAAGAGACGTGTTGGCCAAGCATAAACTCTACAACTATAGATCAGCATGCCATGGACAATGGATTGGACAAATTGAACTCTACCCATGACGGAAAGCAAAGAACCTTTCCATGATGCAAGTTTGCACTTAATTCGATCAGCAATGTGCATCAAATGAAGTTTCTTAGGCTTGCCTTTGAAAAGAGGAACCCCTAGATAATTAAAAGGCAAAGAGCCAATAGTGAAACCAAGATGAGTAGCAATCTGCTGCTGCCTAGATATAGGAACAGAACCTGTGAAAAATTTACATTTGTCCTTGCTGAGAACTTGACCAGAAGCAGCTTCATATCGGGTAAAAAGCTGCATAATGTTCACCAAGCTTTTCCTAGAAGCCCTGCAAAAGATCATAATGTCATCTGCATATAGCACATGACTAGGCATAAGGAAACCCTTTGGACCAGCCATCAAATCTAAGAGTCCATCTGATACCAATTTTGTGATACCACGACTGAGAACTTCTTCAGCAAGACAAAACAAGAGAAGAGACAATGGATCCCCTTGTCTCACACCCCTTTTGCAGTGAAAAAAACCAACAGCATGACCATTGACTATAATAGAAAGCTTAGCTGAATGAAGAATTAAATTAATCCAAGAGCAAAATTAGTTGGAAAAACCAAATCTTTGAAGAACATAACCCAAGAAGTCCCAATCCACCATATCGAAGGCTTTCTTGATATCAATTTTCATAGCAACATGCCCTCCATAAGATTTCCTTTGTAAAAGATTGATAGCTTCAGAAGCTAGGCAGATACAGTCCGAAATTTGCCTACCTTTAACAAAACCTCTTTGATTCACAGAAACAATTCTAGAAGTAATAACAGCCAGCCTATCAGCTAGAATTTTAGTAATGATCTAAAATTGGAAGTTAGCCAAAGCTATGGGTCTGAACTGATCAATTCTGTCTGCACCAGTGACCTTAGGAATAAGAACAACAGAATTTGAATTGAGATTTGGGGGTAACCGATTTCCCTCAAAGAACTGCAGAGTGGCCTTCAAGACATCATTAGCAATGATGTTCCAATAAGTGTGATTAAAATGACCCCCAAAACCATCAGGCCCAGGAGCACTAGTGGCATTCAAAGAGAAAACAGCTGCCTTGACTTCCACCAAAGAAAGAGGAGTGATCAGAACATGGTTCTCCATATCAGTAACCATTGAAGGAATTACTTCATCCACCAAACTGAAATCAGTACAACTAGTTTCAGAAGCAAAAAGACCTCTATAATACTGCAAAATGTGATTCTCAATAGCTGCAGCAGAGTCCAAGTAGCTGTCATCTGTTTTAAGAATAGAGATGTATTGAGTAGATGACTTAATTCTAGCCATTCTATGAAAAAATTCAGTATTTCTGTCACCATGGAGATGCCAGTTAATTCTAGCCTTCTCTTTCCAAAAGTCTTCTTCATAAGCTAGAGCCTCTTGCAAAACAACTTGTGCCTGTTTTTCCTGTTGAGATAAAACCTCATTGACTCCATTTAAGTTAATTGTTCTTTGAATTGAGTCAACGGAATCCAAAGCATTTTTCACCCTTAAATGAACATCACCAAAGACTGACCAATTCCAATCTTTTAATTTTTCCTTCACAAGCTTCAGTTTCTGGGACAGAACATACATTGGACACCTTACCACCCGGGATGGCCAAACATCAGAAATAATCGAAAAGCAGTCAGGATGCCTAGACCACATTTTGTTAAACTTGAAGGAAGAACCATATTTCCTCTCCTCCTTTTTTAGAACAAGAAAAATAGGACAATGATCAGATTTGCTCCTAGGTAAAGTGCAGCAAGTCACTGAGTTCCAGTAATTAAGCCAAGCCATGTTGCAGATAGCCCGGTCTAATCTTTTTTCAGTGTGAAAAACTCCCCTTCTACCATTAGACCAAGTGAACTGAGAATCAACAGTGTCTATATGAAACAAATTATCTTGATCTGACCAAGCTTGAAATTCTTCAGAAGAAAGTTTATTAGGTAAACACCTCCCTCGATGCTCATGAGCACCAAGAATAGAGTTAAAATCCCCAATAAAACACCAAGGACCTTTATAATTAGCCTGCAAAACATGAAGCTCTGACCACAAACCTCTTCTAACAATGTCTTCAGTAGAAGCATAAACAGCTGAGAAGAATATGTTAACATTATTAGCATTAACCGAGAAGGAAACTTGCTGTCTGGATTTGGCTAACACAACAGGATTCAAATGATCCACACATAAGCACCACAAATTAGGTGCCTGAGGCTGTCTATCATTTTTAGCAAAATTTTTTAACTTCAAACCTTTAAGGAAGGAAACAGGCAAGGCATTGGAAGAGATCCAAGGCTCAACAATGAACAAAAACTCTGGTTTATATAAAAGAACCAACTTTTGGAGGACTAACCGTGTATCAAGATTGCCCAATCCCCTAACATTCCAAAAAAGGGCTTTCATTGAACCACCTGAAAAAGGCCTGCTCGTGACTTGGTAACTCTAGCAACAACTTGATTATTCTCAAGCTGCTTATTTTTCTTTTTGAGTTTCTTCAGTTAAGACTTAGACAAAATAGGAGTGGAATTTTTACTCACATTGGATTCAAGATATTTATTAGTGTCATCAGCTCCAATCTGAGCATTATCATCTGGAGGAATCTCACCATTATATTCCTCTTCATCAGCCCATAATCTACCTTTTAGAAACTGAAGATCTTTCGAAACAGTAGGATTTTGAACTTCTTTAGATATTTCCAACTCATTGAGCGAAATATGTCCCAAGATTTGGGATTGAACAGAGTTGGACACATGAGACATAGACCTATGAGACCCAGCAGAGACAGAGTTCTAAGAACCAATAGACTTCTGAATCTCCTCAAGCACATGAGGAACATTTGGGCTAAGGTGAACTTGATCACCTCTGGGAGAGATTGGAACCTCCTCAACTAAAGGCATGGTATTATCTGTTTCCTTTCCAAGCAAGGAAGTAGAGGATACATGATTAGCAACATCCTTTCCCAAGATGACATTAGCCTGCAAATCAAGAGGGTAACCCTGTGAACAAGACTTGTCCTGCAAGTTATCTATTGGAACAACATTTTCAGTGGCCAGATTCTGAACAGGATTATCTTTTAAAAGATTTGGTTGAGGCACATAAACTTGCTTGGAATCCTGGACTCCCTGATTCTTTGAAGGGCCATTGCCAATCTTCTTTCTGCATTGGGATACATCATGACCAATGTTTTGACAAAAATCACAGAAGAGAGGAAGTTTTTCATATTTAATGCCAACATAAAAAGCAAATTCTTCCCTCTCCACCAATAAATCAACGAGGAAAGACCCTTGAAGATCCAAACACTAGTGGAAAATAGACTTTTCACGTCAGGCTTTTAACATCTGTTAAAGAAAAACAGATGTTAAAAATAGACGCGGTGGCAAACTTGTAAATAAATAGCGTATGGAGCAGACTTTTAACATCGGTTATAAGGAACCTGATGTTAAAATGTACTTTTAACATCCGTTTCTGGTAAAACCGATGTTAAAAGTTTCTTCCCTCTATTCCATATTTACTGGTGCTAACTTTGAACCGATGTTAAAAGTAACTTTTTAACATCGGTTTGTTATATAACCGATGTTAAAATAAATTTTAACATCGGTTTTTTCTAACAACCGATGTTAAAAGTTATTAAAATTTATAACGTTAACTTTTTCAAACCTTCTCTGTCTCGCGCCCTACATTTCAACGTTACAGTGTTCTCACTCCCGCGACCTACTTTTCTCTTCTCTTCACTGACCTCCTTCTCCTCCGTTCGTGAGCCACCGTAGAACCACCACCATAACTTCCTCTTCGCAAAGGTACGTAACTCTCTCTTCCCTATTTTTATTTGCTCAAACCCTTATTTGCTAAATACCATTTTTGCTAATATTTGCTCAGAACCATTTACAACTGAACCATCGCAGCTGAACCACCCCAACTCCCTCTCTTCTACAACTGACCACCGCATTTGAACCGCCCCAACTCCCCTACTGCTTGGTAATCCTTCTCTATTAGTTACTGTTTAGCATTGTCTCTGTTTTAATGATTTGAATATTTCATGAAATAATGAAATGCATTTTGAGTTTTTTTTTATACTTAAACACTTTGATGTTACATAATATTGAGCATAGACTTTTAGGCTTTGCTTATAATCTCAATAGTCAAGGGGTTTGGGTTCTTTTAAAAAGTTAGGTCATCTGGATTGGTTTGATCAATAGTCGAGGGGTTTAGTTTCTATTATAGGACTTAAAGTTTAGGCCTATAATTTCAAATACTGCTCTTTGAGAGTCTCCCCTCTTGTGCTCATATTGTATAAATATGTGTAAATCTACAGAACATGGATATGGACCGTAGTTGGATGGTTAGTAAACGCACAAGTGATGAGTATCGGGAGGGAGTGGAAGAGTTTCTAGAATTTGCTCAAAGAAATCTTCCTGATAGTAATGGAAGATTTAATTGTCCTTGTGTTAGATGTTTGAATATGAGGAAATGTGAAGTTAAGCAAATACGTGATCATCTTATTTGTGAAGGTATTTGCAAGAGTTATACAAGATGGATATGGCATGATGAAGACTTGTTAAACATGCCAAGTGTGTCCCAAAGTGAAGAAGTTGATGTAGATATGGAGGACAATCGACTAGAGGACATGATCCGTGATATTGGACAAGAGTCATTTCAGCGAGCACGTGTGTATGATACTTTGTGCAGTGATGCGGATACGCCTTTGTATCCGGGGTGCACTACTTATACAAGGTTGTCGGCGGTCTTAAAATTGTTCAGTGTGAAGGCGAGAAATGGGTGGAGTGATAAAAGCTTCACCGAATTGCTTGAGTTGTTGAACAACATGCTTCCAGAAGGCAACACACTGCCAGATCGTAACTATGAGGCAAAGAAGATACTCTGTCCGATGGGTATGGAGTATAAGAAGATACATGCATGTCCTAATGATTGCATCCTATACAGGGGTGTGTATGAAGGGATGCACGACTGCCCCAAGTGTGGGGTATCGCGGTACAAAGTGAAGGATGGTGATTCTAGTTGTGATGTGATCACAAAGGGTCCTCCTGCAAAGGTGTTGTGGTATCTTCCAATAATTCCAAGGTTCAAGCGATTGTTCGCTAATGTAAATGACGCAAAGAACATTAGATGGCATTCAGATGAGAGGAAACGTGATGGAATGCTTCGCCATCCGGCTGATTCTGTGCAATGGGAGAGAATTGATAGTTTGTTTCCGAATTTCGGAAATGAGCCAAGAAACCTTAGGCTTGGACTTGCTACGGATGGAATGAATCCGTATGGTACCTTAAGTAGTATCCATAGTTCATGGCCTGTTCTCCTCATAATTTACAATCTACCTCCTTGGTTGTGCATGAAGCGCAAATACATGATGTTATCTATGATGATTTCGGGCCCAAAACAACCAGGAAATGACTTAGATGTTTATCTAAGTCCCTTGATTGAAGAATTGAGAAAGCTGTGAGTGGAAGGCGTTGATGTGTTTGATGGCCATTACAAAGAGACTTTCAAGATGCGTGCCATGTTATTTTGCACCATCAATGACTTTCCAGCATACGGGAACTTGTCCAGGTATAGTGTTAAGGGGCATAAAGCATGCCCAATATGTGAAGAAGGCACATGTTTCACACAATTGCAACATGGAAGGAAGACAGTTTACTTTGGTCATCGGAGATTTCTCAGACGTGATCACCCATATCGTAGACTGAAAAAAGCTTTCAATGGATTCCAAGAGAATGGAATTGCTCCGACGGCATTTAATGGAGAGAAAGTTTATCAAAGGGTGAAGGACATTAATGTTATGTTCGGAAAGGCTCAAAAGAAGGCTATTGAGAAAAACATATGGAAGAAGAGGTCGATCTTCTTTGATCTTCCATACTGGTGCAAACTTGATGTCAGACATTGTATTGATGTCATGCATGTGGAGAAAAATGTATGTGATAGTCTAATTGGAACGCTTCTCAACATTCAGGGTAAGACAAAGTACGGTGTGAATGCTCGTCTAGATCTGGTTGCGATGGGTATACGAGAGCAGTTAGCTCCACAACCAAAGGATGTTAGGCGGGCATATTTGCCTCTAGCATGTCATACCTTGTCAAAAAAAGAGAGAACAAGTTTTTGTGAGTGTCTACGGGGCGTCAAAGTGCCACAGGGTTACTCTTCAAATGTCAAGAGACTTGTCTCAAATGATCTAAAATTGGTTGGCTTAAAGTCTCATGATTGCCACGTCTTGATGCAACAACTACTACCAGTGGCTATTCGTGGTATTGCTCCTAAAAATGTTAGACATGTCATAACTAGGTTGTGCTCATTCTTCAATGCTATATGTAGCAAAGTCATTGACCCCCAGAAGTTGGATGAGTTGGAAGATGAGGCTGCTATAACCTTATGCCAATTGGAGATGTATTTTCCTCCTTCATTTTTTGACATCGTGGTTCACTTAATTGTCCATCTAGTGAGGGAGATTAAATTATGTGGCCCCGTTTATTTAAGGTGGATGTACCCAGTTGAGCGATACATGAAGATCTTGAAAGGGTATGTGAAGAATCCACACCGTCCTGAAGCATCTATTGTTCAAAGGTACGTTGCAGAAGAAGTTATTGAGTTTTGTCAAGACTACCTTTCAGAAGTGGAGGCTATAGGGATTCCTAAGCCTCGTCATGAGGGAAGATGTGTCGGTAAGGGTACATGAGGTATAAAGGTTAATAGCAAGGCTCGGGAGGAAGTGTTTCAAGCCCATTTGCACATTTTGAATAACACTGATGAGGTTGCACCTTACTTGTGTGCTCACAAACAAGAGGTCAAGGAGGAAAACCCTAGAAGGAACGAAAAATGGTTGTTGAACCATCATAACAAGACTTTCGTAGCCTGGTTTAAAGAAAAAATTACAAATGATCATACTGCTTTCGATACATTACAATGGCTAGCACAAGGGACACGTCTTGAAGTCATATGTTGGAGTGGATATGATATCAATATGTTTTCCTTCTATACAAAGTCCCAAGATGACAAGAGTACCATGCAAAACAGTGGGGTTATGATCGTATCTGAGTTGATGCACTTCTCTAGTTCAAAAGATACAAATCCCATTATGGCATCGAAATCTTACTTTGGAGTCATTGAAGAGATTTGGGAGGTCGATTACACTAAATTTCAAGTGCTTGTTTTTAAGTGTAAGTGGGCTGACAGTAACAGTGGTGTACAAACTGAAGAATTAGGATTTACATTGGTAGACCTTGACAAAGTAGGTCACACGGAAGAGCCTTTCATCATGGCTTCACAAGCAAAACAAGTGTTTTATATCAATGATCCTTCTAACAAAAGGTGGTCAGTTGTTCTCCAAGGAAAAAGCATGCATAATGGTATCCATGAAAATCAAGATTCAACTCTTGATATTCCAGAAACTCCATCTTTCTCAACACAGATGCCTATTTTCGTCGAGGAAAATGTAGTGGACGATGTACTTGCCACTCGTGATGATCATCATGAAGGGATATTGATCTAAACTTGACCATAGTGTAAGTTATGTTTAAATTAAAGTATTCTTTTTTTATTTATCCATGTTAAAGTAGACTTATTTTTATTTCTCCATGTTAAGTTAGACTTATTTTTATTTATCCATGTTAAAGTAGGCTTTTTTATCCATGTTATAGTAGACTTTTCTTTATTTATCCATTCTTATATACTGACCTAATTTATTACTTTTTGCCTAAATAGGCATACATGACTGATCCAGCAGGCATTCCTCCTTCTCCTCCGCATAGCGGGTCAGGTGGTGCACGCCCCAAAAAAAGGGGTAGAGCAGCAACAAAGTTACGATCGTTGGTCCTGAGTCGTTACGGTGATCAGAGGCTTCCGGTTGAGTTTGATACATATGGGGGGGCCATAGGGCCGAATGCTGACAAATTCACCGGTTTTATGGCCCTGGAAGCTCGAAACAGGGTTAGCATTCTGATTGAGGAATGGGCTCAGGTACCGAGTATGGTGAAGGATCAAATTTGGTCTTCAATCTTGGTATTTTACTTTTATCCTCTCTATTTGTATCTAAATTGTATTTACTTATATTATTATCATACTCTAATATATTTCCTCCATTTTGTTTTGTACTATAGTTGACCTTTGATGTCCCGAATACTCCCGAATGTAAGAAGAAATGGCTTTCTTTTGCCGCGAAGCGGTGGACGGGGTTCAAGACCTATTTGGGAAAGAGATATATTTTTGAGAAGAAAGACGACAAATCTCCACTTGACACATACTCTTTCATTGATAAGGAGACGTGGGATAGGTTTGTTGTGAGCCGACAAGACCCTGCCTTTCTGGTTAGTTTGCAGTTATATTTTTTATAATAGGCCTATCTAATTTATTTATTTAATTGAATTGAGTACGTGTTATTTGTAACAGGAGAAAAGGAAAAAGGCCAAGGAAATCCAGAAAAACAATGTACACCCACACCATATGTCTCGTGGTGGCTATCGTATGGTTCGGCAGAAAATTATGAATGAGAAGATGAAAAAGAAGCAAGAAGAGGCCAAAAAGAAGCAAGAAGAAGGTGGAGCTGATGAAGAAGCCGAAGCCGATGGAGAAATAGTTGTTAATCCTCCATCTCCACCCGAACGCCATGAAACATGGATGGAAGCCCGAAAGACAAAATCGGGAGCTTTTAACGCCGAGCCCACACGCATTGTCGCTGAAAAGATTGTAAGTAATTAATAGATTACTTCTACTTGTAATTAATACAGTTAAGTAAACACTATCTTACACATATTTTGTGAATTTCCCCCTTGTAGACATCGCTGGTGGAACAAAGCTCGCAAGGATCATTCGTTCAACATGGACGTAGGGATATCCTGAGCACTGCCCTAGGTAAAGATGACCACCCTGGCTTTGTAAAGGGTGTTGGAGGGCTAGTGGGCATTCGGCAATATCACGGACGACGAGTCCATGTTGGAAGCCGAATCAGCAGCCACGAGCGGGAAAGCATTAAGGAGGAGCTTAAAAGAGAGATGTTTCCGGAGCTTATGGAATCATTCATACAGGAGATGTCATCTAGGGGGGTTACAATTTCCCAACCAAGCCCAATGAGTCAACCTTCTCAGCATGTGAGCACCGTTGGGAGCTGTGAGGATGCACATAAGCCAGTTGAGATGCCTTTATCCAAGGTATGCATATTAATTTCATATTAATCATTTAATTACTTATGTCTTATTTATTTACAAATGACATTACTTAACTAATGCCTTATCTTTGTTGCTTAGAACATTGATAAAAAGCTAAGATCGAATGTAGCTCATTTGGCCGCATTTGCTGCGGATGCGCCGGATAAAGAGTATGCTATTCCTTTGGAACACGAAGGCGCTTGCGACTTGCCAGCCTTTTTTTTCTCTGGGAAGGATATAGGTGACATATGTCTGCCGGGTAATTGGCTAGCCAATACCGTTCTGAGTATGTGGTGCACGTATGTACACTGTTGACATGCATCTTAGGTATTTTAATTCTATAATTTATTTCAATGTCTTAGGTATTTAACATTATTTTATTCTAATATCTTAGGTATCTTCATCGCTTATGTATGGAAAGAGGCAAATAGAATACGTATGGATTCTTAGACCCAAGCGTAATTCAGGGAAATTACTGCACTAATGGGGATGCGATGAAGACATACATCCTAAAGCTACTTGGTCAAACAAAGAAAGATATTTATCTAGCACCAATACTTAGGAGTGGTCATTGGCAGTTGCTCATACTTCATCCTAGCTAGCATCGTGTCGTCTTCTTATGCTCGTTGCACTATAGTTCGACATCTGAATTGAAGGACGCGATTGACATGAAAGCTTTAATTTAATTTGTAATTCAAATTGCTTTTGCTTTATTACATGAACATAATTGACATTATTATTTTTAATCATAGAGCTATGGTTGCAAGTAGCATGGCTTGTGCAGATGGCAAAAGTAGGCCATCCAAGTCAAAAAGAAAGCCTGAATGGATTATCCCACTCGTAAGTAGTTTATTATTTCTTACAAAAAAATTACAACAGTAATTATTATTATATTAGTACTGTACTTGATATTCAATTTCATATTGTCTTGTAGTCTCGTAGACAAGCTAGCGGCTGGGAGTGTGGATACTACGTGATGAAACATATATTGAACGTGGTCTCCGCCACTATTATTGACGGATGGCAACAGGTAATAAATATAAAGTTTTGCACAAGTTAAATTATATTTTGTTTTGGTTGAAGATTTAATGTTGAGTTTATTTAAACTTGTGCAGGCTTTTGACTATCAAACTCCACTTGATAAAAAAGAGATGAAAGACCTGAGGGAACGTTTTGCTAATTTCTTTTATGAGTATACTAGGCAGCATAATGTAGATTGTATATGATTTTTGCACTTGTATGTATTGCATGTGACACATTTTGGACTTTAGGTTATTGCACTTATAACACTGTATATATGTAATGTCATTATAATATAGTTTAATTATTCTGGACTTATGTAACTAGTACTGTAATATATATTGTAATTCCGGAACAGCAATCTAGCTATATATGAGTTAATTATATGTTTGAATCTGTTTCTGGCATTATGTTGTGTACTGAATTGTGGATGATATACTGATGGATATTCAGGGTGGGAAAGAACTATAAATGAAACAACCATATAAAAAAAAAAAATTTACTTTTAACATCGGTTGTTATAATAACCGATGTTAAAAGTAAACTTTTAACATCGTGTGTTCCTAAAACCGATGTTATAAGTACTTTTAACATCGGTTTCAGATACAATGGATGTTAAAAGAGTACTGAACAGAGCACAACTCTGATTGAGAACACACTTTTAACATCGGGTGTTATATAACCGATGTTTAAAGTTTACTTTTAACATCCGGTTTTTTATTAACCGATGTTAAAATTAAACTTTTAACATCGGTTTACAACCGATGTTAAAAGTCACACTTTTAACATCCCTTTAATTAACGTCGCTACTATAACCGATGTTAAAAGTATTTTTTAACCGATGTAAAAAGTGTTTTCTGTACTAGTGAAATCAACCAAAATTCGGGCATAATGACCAAAAACACGGTTCTTTGTAGGCTCATCTAAAGAGATAGGAACACCAATACTGCCAGCAATTTCAAATAGAGTTTTGTAACTCCAATATTCTTGGGGAAGATCATGAATCTTGATCCAACATTGGACATGAATTTTCTTCTTGGAAGATGGCTTAAAGTCTGGAGACCATTGATAGAGCCGAAGGAAACCAGGATTGAGACCAAGAACCTATAGACCACACGCGACATAGATCTTCATGAGAAGAGAATTTGAATTCATAGAACCCTTTTCCCAATGGTATCATCTTCCATGTACCAATGGCAGTCCAGAACTTAGATAGTTTGGCTTTAAGATCATTGTATTTAATAGGTGCATCACCTTTTGACATGACCAAGCGTCCATGAAGATTATTTTTACATGCCTCAACACCTTTTTTGTAGCCATCTTCAGAAATTTTGATGGCCAATGTCTCACCTTTGTAGCATGGCCTAGGCACTTGACTGACAGGAATATACAAGAGTTTGTGAGTGCTTGAGCAAAGGATCGTTTTTGAGGAAAAGATGGAGAGGAGGGATTGTCACACGATGAAGAGGGGGCTAGTTGAGCAAGAAACGGCCATGGAGCCTTAGGAGCAGTCACGGCCATCATTAGTAAGTGAAAAAAAAAAAAACATGCAAACCCTAGCAGAGAAAAAACAAGGACTGCATGCAGCTAGGGTTGTTCTCCATGATAACTCAAGAATTAGTCCTAACAAATCTTTCAAATAAATGGAACAACAATTGTGGAACAACAATTGTCCATTTATTGTAACTTAAAATTCTTTCTTGTCTATACAAGATATAGAAATGATGCTTCTATTATCAACCGGAATAAAATAACAATTATTTATTTCCATTAATGCCCATAAGACAAATTCAAACTCTTATAGTTAATGTAGCAACTTTTGCTCCATATCCACTCATAGAGTAGAACTTTTCCTAGTGGTAAATTCAAACTCCTATAGTCTATGTAGCAACTTTTGCTTCATCTCCACTCATAGGGTAGACCCTTACCTAATGGTAAATTCAAACTCCTATAGTCAATGTAGCAACTTTTGCTTCACCTCCACTCATAGGGTAGACCTTTACCTTTTAGTCAATGTCTTGCTCCCTTTGATCCTTCACATTAATGTGAGATCCATATGTGGTGAGACGACCCTCCTCTCCCAAAAGGATAATCCCATTAGTCCCAAACTCCTACTATTATTAACTATGCTTAGCCGTATATAAAGCGATAGCATGGTATTCAAATAACGTTGCGGAAGCAAACAAGCAACAACGGCAAGCAAAGAAAACGATCATAGTAAAAACACAATATAAAGATAACTATACAATACCATACATAACTTAGCCCCATCAGTAGGGCATTGTACATACATATACATGCTGTGAAATAAAAACTGAAAATACATCCATATCCAAAATGAAAAGCTCTCGGAGCTCACCAGCACTACACGTCCCCTCTCAAAAGGTACATAAAAACTCTTAGCTCACTACCTAGGACGCACTAGCAGGCTCTCACCATCAATGGTGAGGATGCCCTGAGCTACCTTGACCCTCGCCATGAGTACGCCTGTACCGCACCAAAGGCTCGTACTCTGACGAAGAACTGGACACCACAATCCTACGCCTACGGTAGGTCCTCAGACTCTGCTCTGTCCTCCGGCACTGGCCTCGATAGACGTAGCCTCTTCTTCAGGACACAACTAAAGACTAGGGTGCGACCCACATGTAGTCTCGCTCCCTCTGCCTCGGCGATCGCCACATCCTGGGAAAAAGAAGGAACTGGAACACGCGGTAGAGACCAACGATGTCCACATAAGGCGGCGTGCCGCTCCGAAAGATCAGACTAACGGGTCTTGTGTAAACCACCAAAAAGGTCGAGGGATCCACCCGCCATCCCCTCTCATCATGATAGACGATCTCATTATCGCTCAGCACCGGCATCCGCGGTGCCCCCGTGATAAAAGGGTGAAGCCTCGGGTCCATCCTGCGCCTCGGCTAGCTCGTCGTCTTCAAGCGAACCCAAAACAGAACAACAGAAACAACAATAGGGAGATAAGAAATACAGTGCATGATAAAGTCGAAAAACAGCTGTAATGCAGTAAACACATATAAAAGGTAGCACATAGCAAATATCACAGATAAAACAGTTACTGCTTTCCGACAAACGTCTCTCAAGACAACACATGCAACAAGCATCCATCTCCATGCGTCTCACACTCAGATCAATCCTCTAGACCGGGATACTAATCCCATGCAGCATGACGGCCGAAAACTCATAAAGCTGGTTCCCACTGGAACAGTTCCACACCCGAACAAGTCCACACCGGAACAGGTTCTGTGTAGGAACGGAGTTAGCTTGTCCAAGAAACCGAACCGCTCACCGTGACCAATAAGAGTGCATCCCCCTTCCACACCGGAACTGGGGTATCTTGGCCGCCTCGGAACGTTAGCCTAGAACAAATGGAAAGCTCTAGGATTAGTCAGGCAAACCGGACTGGATCGGGCGTCACGACAGGATAGGGGCTACCTTATCCGTCACTGTAAACTATTCCCGAGACCGGCAACATCCCCAAGGTCACTCACTTGACCGCCCCATCTACTTTCTGTACCCGCACACAGGTACAACTAACCTCGAATGACACTGGCAGCCCATACTACCTGTCACACGGTCTTGCCACTTGGCAGCAAATGATGATATGCAGGAAACATCCTCAACGGACTTGATACTGGATCTCACGCCTAAGCTCTCAATCAGAAACAACACGATGCCACTGCATCCACACGGCCACAGCCTCGACGCCACGCATCCACGAGCCACAACTCAAACAATCACGGCCATAGCCTCGAAAAGTCAGCACAACAGCAACGACACCATTCACGGTATCAATCCGACAATAACACGGCACACAACCAACTTAACTCTACGGCATTCCGCCACAATATTCAACATCACCGCATACAGTATAATAACAGCAACAATAACATCAATAACAGCACATAGCAGCATATCAAATATACCAAGTACCATATAGGCACTTAGACAGATAGCAACAACAACAATCAGCAACATACAGTCATACGAAGTCAAACATCCTTAATTACTAGTTTACTAGCCTAGGGTTTCCAAACTTAACGGCAATAGCCCAAAGTAAGCTAAACCAAGGGTTTAGGTACTTTATCGAGGCTCAACCACTAATAGGGTTAGGGCTTCCCTACACATAGCAGAAAACATCATACACTACTCTTGCCTTCTCGATGGTAGCAGTACTCTTTCTCCCCACCTGAACAGTCGTCACGCGAATCTACGCGATCACTGGCTTGCTCCTCCAAGCTTGAGCTAGCAACTCTAGCCTCCAAGAACAGCCACCAGGAAGCTCCAAGAACAGTTCCCTCAGTCGCGGCCTCAGCTCCAAACCTCGTACCCTGCGAGCACAAACTTAGCCCTAATCACGAGCACAACACAGATACAATAGTGTTAGCCCTAGGGCAAGCTCAAAAGACCGCCAAGAACACGAAGAACACGTGTTAGGGATTCGAGTTTACCGTGGACGAATCGAGAAAGTACTCCGTCAAAGTCAAAGATAACTTCGCCATGATCACAACGGTGTAGTTGGAATCGCGTTCCGGTACTTCGATCGCCTCGAAACTGAGTTTCTTTCTCAAAACGCTCTGGCCTCTCTCTAGAACTTTCTGCACTTCGAGTTCAACAATGGAGAGTTGATCAAGTGAAGAGGAAAGTGAAAACCTCCACTTAAGGGATCCTACTGAGAACGCTTTAGCGTGGAATCCCAGCACGCTTGAGCGTGAGGTCCTCTCCACGCTTGAGCGTGGAACCTTGTCCGCTCCGCCTTGACCCTGGCCTGACACGTGTAGCACACGCATCAAAAAAGCACACCAGCTGGCAAACGCACTCAGAACACTTGATCGTGCAACATTTCCAACGCTTGAGCGTTGGCACGCTAGGGCGTGCTCCCTTCCCACGCTTGAGCGTGCCGCCCAGCGGGGAAAAGCCTTCCAAACTTCTGGCTCCCACAGTTACTCATTTAACGCCTTAGGCACCTCCAACCTTGTTCAAGCCTATTCCTAAGCTTCAAACTAGGTCTTAAACTAGCACACAACATTTCACGCAATCATCCACCTCCCTAATCAAGGTTAACCAACTCGACTAGAGTTACAGAAAATCGGGATGTTACATGTGGTATCCAATACCCATAATGTTGGAGTAGATATGTTGACTTTTATAACAAATATGCCTAAATAGGAAGTCATACTTCCTTTCTTGTCTCTAAACTCTTTCTAGTACCTTTTATGCCTTGCTAGCTCTTGTTAGAGCGTCATAAGTGCACGATCATATCACACGTCTCTATGATTGCAAGCATGAGATGTCGTACACCAATAGTATCGACTTGATGCTTCTATTAAGCATCCCCTCCGACCCTTATGGCAGTAGCAACAAATTGTTTGAGAATTAATTGCTTGAGAACATACAGTTCTTTTCTCGTACTTGAGGATAATTCTCAAAATATGTACCAATCCAGAAAATTAATTCTAGATAACTCATCCTTCTCGTGGATGTATCGCAACAACAAAATAAAAGTTGTGTTTGTAGCCAAGGATATTTAATACAGAAACATATAGAATATAAGTATCATGATTAAAACTTATTTAATAGGTCTTTTATTAAATACGCTCCCACTAATTTACTCAAATCAATAACCCTCATCATTGACTCAGAAAATCCCGTTGAAAGATTTTCTAGTGGGACCAAGATCCATATTTCACCTCGTTCTGAGTCAGCTATGGCTGATCGCCCAGAACTCAGCTATTTAGGTAGGAAACTCCTTTCCAATTACATCCAATGTAATTCTTGGACCATTTGGGTGAATAAATCCTTATTCTAATCCTTCTTATGGATTAATGCCCAACCCCATGCCTTTAAGCCGTTTCAATCCTATTGAATACGCTTAGTTAAGTTCAACCTAATGGTTGGCAGTCAGTTATTTCACCTTTTGCGTCTCACCGGAATATATTAAGGTGCTCAGCTATAGCAAGACCCACATTTAAATGATTCTAGCCTTGACGAGTGCCACGCATCATGAGGCATTTAATAACTTAAATTATTGAGGGAATTTTTTATAATTAAGTGATCTCACCGGCTTGTTTATCATATGGCATAGTAGCTTACATACATTCAAAACATATTAAGCATAAAATGACATACATGCTATCATACAATTTATATTCCAAATTTAAATCATACATTTCATGCATCACATACAAAAACATACAAGACATATAAAAGGTATTATGGTTATGGCCTCCTAATGTGCAATAATTAAAACTAATTATTACAATCTTTGACCATCGAGCAAACTTCCAAAGTTCCTCCCACTAGCGTCATGATTTGGTGTTGCCTCCATGTCAACCGAGCAATTTACAAAATTTAAAATAAAATAAATAAAGTAAATGTCACGACACGCAAGCCGTATTTATAAAATAAATACAATAAATCATGACATGCAGGCCGTATTTACCAAATAAAATTAAACGCCAAAACTAGGGCCATAACCATATACCGCACATTTAATAAAAAATTTACAAATACGCAAAAAGGGGGACAAAATCACATGCTGTCCATCTGCACGGCCGTGCCAAACGGAGCACGGCCGTGCTGAAAACTCGTTGATGCTGTTCAGCATGTGCACGGCCGTGCTAAAAGGAGCACGACCATGCTCAAAGTTCGTTGACGTTGTTTGAAAGTGGCACGGTCGTGCTAAAAGGCGCACGACCGTGCTACGCGTTCACTAACGCTAACTCAAACGTGCATGGCCGTGCTACAGAGAGCACGACCGTGCCAAACTGCGCAACAGATTCCAGAAGCGAATCCTTGTTTATGTCAGGAGCACAACCAAGCATACAAAAAATGTTCAAAGAGATTTATATCACATACAAATCATACAAACATACTTTTAAACATACAAATCATATTTAAAAGCAATAAACATGTTATCATACAATTGGCAAACAATCTTAGGATACATGGCAAACTACGACCAGACGCTCTGATACCACTGTTGGGGTTTCAAGAGGGATAATTTTTAAAAACAATTTAGAAAAACCTCTTGAGCGGAAAAATCCCTTTACTAAAGGACCACGTATCGTACATGGATCACAAGGATATAATGCTTACCTCTTGAAGCGTATCTTTACCACGAACACTGTGAGTACATCAGCAGCACTGGTAAATAACGGACACTGCTACGGTGTGAATGGCAACTTGATCTACACAGCTACAGAGCAGCAGATCCTAGGAACACTGCTGCTATCACCACAAAGGGAGAGCTTCTTCTCTATCACCAGTATTGCGAAGTAGCAATACCTCTACTCAGTCCACATGAGCAAACCAATGTCAGAGATAGCGTAGTGCTTGCTATCAGGATTGGGAGAGGCACGGCACACAGAGAGAGAAAAGAGGGCTTGCCTGTCAAGGGTGTATAGCGGCCGTTATGACTGCTCTGTGTTGTGTGTACCTTATGTGACGTGCACAGTGTAACACCCCCCTCGAGTGCTACGTCTCAAACTCGATGCGGAAAACATAACAATTAAAAACGCTGGTTGCTTGCGGAAGATACTTTAAGTAATTAACTATGTTCGAAAACGTGGGTTTTAAAAAAAACACTTCTTCACGTTCTAATCATTAAATACAGGAAAGATGAAGTAAATCTCATAACATACACTAATATTAAACATTCATAACAAAATAAATATAAGGTATTAATGCCGAAGCATATAGGTTTTCTAGAAACAGAATTTACCTAGTATCAGAAATTCTAGTCTATTATCAAAGGTTACAGACTTCAAAATAATAAGTCAACATAAAAACAGCAGATAAAGTACGATTGCTTCAAAAAGTAAGACTCTAAATGTTGGTCGGGCTAAAAGTAGCCATTGGGGAAAAACCCCAAAGTCAGCTCCAATTGCCGAAGGAATTCGGAGGGATCCTCCTTCTCTTCATCTTCATGGGACTCCATCGTCAAAGTCCTCAAGTGTCCGCAGGGACCTCTGGGCTGCATCTGTACATGTATCCAAAAACACAACAGGGTGTCTAACATGTACAGGCAAAGGTGAGACACTCGTTCCACAAGTTTATCACGATAGACGCACAAGCGACAAACAAAACATACATCCAAATATAAATACAGTTGCATTAACAGATATTCACATAATCATAATATCTCAAACACCATCATAGGCTATAACATAATATTTCAAACATCATCATGAATTATAACATAATGTATGAGACTTCAACATCATCTTTCTAATTCATGTTCTCCGGAGATTCTTAACTTCCCTTCGTCGAGTGATAGGCCGTAAATACTCCCATAACACAATTGTCCTCATGAGTCGACCTCTCAATTTAGGTCTGAACTCCAATTGTTCAAGGGTATCACGTCTCAACCATATCGTGAATAGTCCAGTCTCTGATTGAGTTCATCCGTGTTGGGCAACCGATTACCACAGCACGGGGTCGCGATGCCTCCGGCCTCTTGCGGAGTCTCGAACACAAGATGTCCCTATAGAACTAGTGGTCTTAACTGACTCATATTCTCAACCACAATGGATTGTTGCTCGATTTCATGGCACGTATGCTGATTCATGTATGTACACAGAAAGTTTTCTGTTTTCTTTTTCGTTCATTCTTTCTATCAAGGTACATAGCTCATGACTCTTTTTAAAGGACATTTAGCCCATTCATTCAAAACATAGGACACATAGTCCGATTGCTCAACTCACAAAACACTAGCTCGACGTCTCGGTCACTAGGTTTGCAGATTCCACAAAGTGAAAGGGTAATCACCATTTTCCTTTTCGGGTCTTATTTTCGTATATAAAACTTTGGAAACAACTCTCAAAACCTCATTGGCATAAACTAAAACATTTTCTCAAAAGAAGCTATTTGCAAGAAAACTTTTTTATTTATAAATCTATTTTCTAAAGGTTTCGTTGTCTGAAAACAATTTCTAAAAAGCAAGCGTTTGAATGGTTTCCTGAAACAGACTTTTCTTTTCTTTTTGAAAAGGGTTCTAATATTTTAAAAGAAGTTTCTTTTCTTAATAGGACAAAAGTATTTTCAAGATTTCCTTTGATTTCAAAATACATTTTGAAAGTTTGATTAAGGCTTTTAAGCGTTTTAATCTTCTTTATCAAGCCATAGCCGATGCTATGCTCTCAACCAATACAGTCATATCACAATCCAGGATATACATATATATATATATATATATATATATATATATATATATATATATATATATATATATATATATAAACATCAAATCTTGAATCAATATCATGAGTATATCACATCAATGCCACAATTCATTTTCAAACATCCAGTCATGTACTTCACCAATCAAATTAAGTACATACACAACAAATAGTATATTCTCAAAGCACCAATCAATACAAAAGCAACACATCTAACAATCAAGCTCATTAGACTACCAAAATCATTATGAGAAATCACCCTTTACCTCTTGAAGATTCCTAGTTTGCTCCCGAAGAGTTTTCCGTTCCGACTCCGGTTTCGTTCGCACCGCCTAGAACAATCAATCACAATTCAATCCTTCACAACAATCAATTCAAAGTTTCAACATTAACAACATAAATCTACTCCCTCTATTTATCCTAGGTCTCGGCCTTATTATAAAAAAAGGCTAGGAATTTCATTTGGCTTCAATCTCTTGGAATCAACACCTAAGTGTAATGAAAGGATGAAATCCATGATCACTTTCTAAAAATTGAAGCAAAACACTTAGTCCCCCAAAAGTTAGGGTTCGGCCATGTAACATCCTAAAATTCTAATATAATTTTTTAATAAAAAGATTAAGTTATTATGAGATTTAGTGTACAAATGTAGTGTATAAAATTTATTGCAATTATTTAATTAATAAAAGAAATACAAAGTATAACAAAAGCATATGGGGTCCCACATTATTTTCACATTGAATTTTGGCTTACGCCAACTTCAATTCACATAGCACAGGAGGGGAAGCATTCCTTTGGCAATAATGATAATAATTAGATAAGATAAGTTTAGCGGGGCCCACGAGGTTAGTTATCAAATTGCATATTTGTCCTTAGCTAAATCCGGAGTCCACCGAACTGAATAATCAAAATTCAATATTGAATTCTTAGAAAAGATAACAAGGCCCAACGGTTAAAAGAGATATGTTACGGGTTATAACTTTGTTATAAGAGTTAGAATATAGAAAACCTATTGGCCGCAAAACAGTCGAAAGAAAAGAAGAAAAGAAGGATTCTTGGTGAAACATTTGAATTGGCCTTAGGCAATATTTGGCGTTTTTGGAGGTCTACAAACTGTGAGTAGAAATACTCTTTCTCACCCTTTCCATGGTGCAATTTGTATGGGGTTTGGGTTATGATTTAAAAACACGTTTTTTTAGAAAATAATCCTGATTTTGTCAAATCCTGATTTTACAAATTTGGGGGTTTTCCTTCTAAGGTGTTTCTGCTGTCAATTAAATGTATATTACTGAGATTGGTGACATGATATAAATGATACATACGTGATTTGGTTGAATTGACATGTTATATATGCATTATTTGATTATATTTGTGATATTGACATGATTCAATAACTGTTAATATGTTGAATGCTGTCTGCTGCAATACTGCCTATGATAGAGGTATCGAAAGTAATACTGCCAAGGAATTGGGGTGTCGAAATATGAAATACCGCCATGATGGGGTATCGAAAGTAACATCGCCATACATTGGGATGTCGAAATGAGTAATACCACCAGTGTACAATGGTTGGTATCGAAATGAGTAATGTCACTAAAGAGAAGGTGACATCGAAATACCTTCATGAGTAAGGTAGGCAATGGGACGCCATTGTTATGTGCGGTTTGATGGTCATATGACATATGATGATGTTGAGAATATTTGATATGTATATTAAGTTATGATGTATTTGTTTATGATGTTCTGCTGAATGTTTATGGTCATTATTTAAGTATATAATATTTATTTAATTATTTTGAAAATAGCGGGTACCATGGTTAGTTTTTCCGGTTACCGCGCCGGCTGAGAACAACGCTTTTGTGAAAATATTTTGTAAATGTATTTCTATTCATTGGGATTATAAATCTCATTAGCAGTGTTATTTTCAAAGACTGAGGACGACCCTGTTGAGCAGCCAGACGCTTGAAGATTTGTTCTAGTAGTAGCTCGGGTTAGTGTGGCATGGCATATGCAAGGAGGACTATTATTATCGTTTATTTATTTATGCGAGTTGTAATAGATGGCCAATTTTGTGGTTTAAAAACTTATTATGTATTTTGTTTATTAGATTGATAGAAACAATTATTTTCGATTAATATTATATCATGAACTTATTCAGTATTTATTAAGAATTTTTTTTTAGTTACCTTGTTTTATTTAAATTATTACCTTGGGTTACTATTATAACAAGGGGCGTTACAAGCCATCACAACTTGAAATGGCTAGGAATCTCATTTGGTTTCAATCTTTTGGATGGATGATCCTTAAGCATACACAACACTAGATCAAGTTTCATTACACAAAAATTTGACGCAAAAACTCATGATTTCTCATCCTGATGGGTTCGGCCATTTCATACCCATATGGGCTAGGAAAAGCTTTTGATTACATGCTCTTGGGTAATGAAAGAGAATGATGAAACTAACTCATAGAAATTGGTTTCATGATCATAGGATTTTTCTACAATTTTCTTGGGATTTTTGAAATTTGGTTCTTGAAGTTGGAACTCATGAAAATCAAGGTTTTCAAACAAGAACAAGAGAAGATTCATGAGGTTTAAGGATCAAAGGAGTAATCTTACCTCTTGAATGATGAAGAATGAACAAGATTCAACACTTTTCCTTCACCAAAATCAAGTTTTCTCTTAAAGAAAATGAGAGAAACTTAAGGAGGAAGATGAAGTGAGAAAAAGAAATGGTGAAGGCTTCATGAAGCTAGCCTATTTCGTGTGGTATTAAGGGACGGATAAGGATGTCGACAAATTTTTCACTTAAGGGTAAAATGGTCTTTTCACACAAGGTTAAATGGTAATTATGAAAAAGGTTAGGGGTATTTTGGTCTTTTCGCGTCCAAATATTTTCAAACATCATCATGACATTGGCACGCTTTCCCATGTGATGTGACCTGATGTGACTTCAAGTTTATCCGTTAGCGAGTCCCGATAAAACCGTATTTAGCTCCGATCTTCACCCGATTCAAGGTTTCGCCCGAATAACTTATATTATTTCGCTTTTTAGTGCGAAAAATTTTTTTTATCAAAAATGTTGAAAATTCAATTATAAACCTAACTATTTCGTTCATGAGTCAAAATTAGGTCTCCTGAGCAGTAAAATCTTACTGTCAGTGAAAAAACACAGACCAGGCTCCGTTTGAGTTTTCAACCCAAAATTTAACCGTAGCTTTCTACGATAGAGTAGAGTATGAATATGGTCTTGGTTTATTTTATTTCATTTTCTGAAACCTCGAATAAAATATAAACTCAGTCATATAACTTATTGACATTAAAAGCAGTGAAAAATTGGGGTGTTACACACAGCTTACTAATAGCTGTCACTCACTTAACCTAACCCAGTTGGGCTACTGTATGCTACAGGCCCAATGTTTAATTATTAATTAAATCATATTTAATTAATCAATTAAACTGATCCCATTTTAATTATTAATTAAATCATATTAAATTAATCAATTAAATTAATTCTCTGAACATTTGCTTTATGCGTGTGACCCTATAGGTTCTCAATTAATTGCCAATAATATTAATAATTAGTAATCGTATTAATAATCAATTAATATTATAAACAATGAGCGGCATCTAGCAATACATCATTGCTACCCAATTAATTAGAATATTGGTGATACAATTAAAACCATATTGTAACCGTATATAATGTGAAGTCAACGTCCTGTCGTCTCAATGTCTTAATTGAACACAAGGCATAAATGTGTCATCCTTCTTAAGTTCAATTATTTATTTCTTGATCTAGTAATTGACGTATGATCATGTGGGCCCAATATCTCATATTGTGCACCTTAGCATGGCCATGCATTTCTACGTCGCATACTATCAAGAGGCCTATAGACATTACCCATGTTATGTAGGAGGGACGAATCCTATCTACATCACTCACATTCCTCAACATGTTTCATTGTAGGCCCAATAACTATCTTTATAGTTGTCCTGTTACAGACAACGTTTAATAGTATTAAAGCCTACAACTACATATGTTAGGAATCATAGTGACTTCAAGTCGAAGGACTACTTCACTATGGTCACCATGAGAATCGCTTATGACGCTTACATAACTATTATGCAGCGTTCTCATAGCGAGTGACTCCAGTATAAATATTCCACTAATATTTATACCTATGTGAAGACTTGATATCTTATATCTATGACCCATGAGATGTGGTCATCAGTACACTCACATAATAGTCTCAATGTATTATTATTGTCCTTATTAATAATAATACTTGACTATGGATATTTAAGAATAGTGTTCTATAACTTAATGGCATCTCACTGTCAATTCATACTCGATGTTCCATTAAATGAACTACCTATTCTAAGGACTTTATTATGCTATAAATATGATCATCAAATATAACATGATAAATAAATGCCTTATACATATATCAAATATATGATCAAAGTCATGATACAAATGATTATCTATTCAAAATAGATTGGCCATTAGGGCTTACCCCAACATTACGAGTATTTGGTTATGCGGTTCGATGTGACTAATGCTCCGGTCGTGTTCATGGACTATATGAACAGGATATTCCGACTGTTCCTAGACAAGTTTGTTGCCGTGTTTATCGATGACATACTTATTTACTCTCCGAGTAAAAAGGAACATCAAGAGCATCTTCGAGTAGTGCTGTAGGTGCTGAAGGATAGGCAGTTATATGCGAAGCTATCTAAGTGTGAATTTTGGCTAGAGGAAGTACGGTTCTTAGGACACGTGATCAACAAGGATGGAATCATGATCGATCCTGCTAAGGTGGAAGTGGTGGTTAAATGGGAAAGCCCGAAGTCTGTGAGCGAGGTTCGCAGTTTTCTTGGTTTGGTCGGCTACTACAGGCGGTTTATCGAAGGATTCTCTAAGATTGCATTGTCTATGACGCAATTGACGAGAAAGGGGAAGGCGTTTGTTTGGACCGAAGCTTGTGAGCAGAGTTTCTTAGAGCTGAAGCAGAGGTTGACCACGTCGCCAGTGTTGGTTTTGCCAAATCCGTCAGGACATTTTGATGTACATTGTGATACGTCGTATCAAGGATTGGGCTGTGTCCTCATGCAAGAAGGAAGAGTGGTGGCGTGATGTGAATCTAGAATGGACACCCTTGACAAGAATTATGAAGCCCGAAATAAAAAAGGAAGAAAAAATTGGTATTTACAGAAATTGGTATTTTTATTAAAAATTACTCGTCTGTCTTGTTTTGGATGAATCAGGAGCTAAAGAAGTCCGAATGATGTGTTTCTTGATGCATTAGAAAGATAACAAAATGTTCTACAAATTATATTTCACGCTTCTTGACCTAATTCGGCGTCTATCATGGTGGAAAATGGGATGGAAGTTGAAGACGAATTCTTGGACAAAAATATTTTGGCTATTATGTTGTGTGAGCTGCACTAATTTGTTGTTTGGGCCTGACCCAATTGGAATAAGGGGGTTCACGTTTTTCAGGCAGAAAAGGAGAGTAACCTTTGGCTTGCATGCCAAAAGTAACTCCTTATCGTTTTATGACTTATCTTTATTAGTTGGTTTTTATTAGAATGGTTATGTTTTTAGGCAGTCATTTATTGATGTCATGATTTCACCAATTAGTGGCATAGTCATTAGGGGGGTTATGGAATCTTATGATGACTTGTGTAAGCCAACTCTTGGCAACCCCAATTCCTATATGTATGTGCCTACTAACATGAATAAAACAACTTGGATGTTGAATTTGGATTAATTCCATTTGTGAGAGAATTGTTCTCCTAGGTTCTTGGTTGAACCAAACTTAGTTCTTATCAAGAATCCAAGATTCTTGTGGCTAGCATCACTTGGCTTATCAAACCTTCTTGGTTTGTGGCGCCTCATCATCTCTTTCTATCCATTTTCTTATTTTCTTCTCTTTTGTGTTGATTCTTTTTGTCACTGAAGTAGAACACGAAATTAACTCTCATTGAATTCAACCATAAGATCGTCAAAAGGCAACCTCACCATTTGGTTGTCATCAAGTGGTATATCATACTTAGAATTCAACCATAAGATCGTCAAAAGGCAACCTCACCATTTGGTTGTCATCAAGTGGTATCAGAGCTTAGGCTTTGGTTGAATTTGTGTTTGTGTTCTTGAATCTATCTTTGTTCTTCATCTTTTATCTTTCTTGTTTGTAATTGGTCCCACCATCTTGCTTTCACCATCTTGCTTTCATTGTAAGAATTACAATAAAAAAACTTGTTCTATTTTTAACTCCCACTCCAAATAAGCCTCCGGATCATTCTTCCCAACAAAGGGAGGAACTTTGGTTTTGACCCCTTCAAGCCTTTCATCACGCCTCCTTCCCCTATGTCCTCCTCCTCTATGTCTTCCTCCTCTAGGCCTTCCTCTTTCACTTTCATTGCCACTAGACTCATCATTTTGAAGGTTGGCAAGTTGTTGATCATATTTGGCTTGCATTGTCTCCATTTGGCTTTGAAGGGCTTGCATTTGAGTAGTCATTCGTGCAAGAATGACCGCGGACCATGGTGAAGGTGGTGGACTTTCTCCATTGTGTGCCATGATTTGTATTTCCTCACTACACTCCCTCATTTGCAACACAAATGAATTTCAATCTTTTGGCTTTTTCCACACAAGAAGTAAATTTGCACTATAGCCTTTTTCCTCTCAAATGTTCTCCTTTAGTTCTTAGAGGAATCAAGTACAAAACACAAAAATACCAAAATTCAAGTAACAAAATCACTAAACTTATCAAAACAAGAACAACAAAGAAAAGGCTAGAAAAGAAAAGGTTAAGAAAAGAAACAAAGGAAGAAGGGAAAATGTTTTCAACACACAAATTGCTCAATTGAATTTTTTTCTCCTCTTTTTTTTTCCTACTATTCACGATTTTTTTTTTTATACTTGTGGAAGAGAATCACTCTTGAAAATTTTGTTTTGTTGGAGCAATACACAACAACCACGAAATTTCCCTTCAAGAATAGAATCAAAGTAAATTTTGTTTTGGTTTTTGGAAAGAAAAGAAGAAAGGGTAGAAGATGAAGAAGAAAATAGAATCAAGAACACAAGCAAAAATTCAACCAAAGCCTAAGCTCTGATACCACTTGATGACAACCAAATGGTGAGGTTGCCTTTTGACGATCTTATGGTTGAACTCTAAGTATGATATACCACTTGATGACAACCAAATTGTGAGGTTTCCTTTTGACGATCTTATGGTTGAATTCAAAGAGAGTTAATTTCGTGTTCTACTTTACTGACAAAAAGAATCAACACAAAAGAGAAGAAAATAAGAAAATGGATAGAAAGAGATGATGAGGCGCCACAAACCAAGAAGGTTTGATAAGCCAAGTGATGTTCGCCACAAGAATCTTGGATTCTTGATAAGAACTAAGTTTGGTTCAACCAAGAACCTCGGAGAACAATTCTCTCACAAATGGAATTAATCCAAATTCAACATCCAAGTTGTTTTATTCATGTTAGTAGCCACATACATATAGGAATTGGGGTTGCCAAGAGTTGGCTTACACAAGTTATCATAAGATTCCATAACCCCCCTAATGACTATGCCACTAATTGGTGAAATCATGACATCAATAAGTGGCTGCCTAAAAACATAACCATTCTAATAAAAACCAACTAATAAAGATAAGTCATAAAACTACAAGGAGTTACTTTTGGCATGCAAGCCAAAGGTTACTCTCCTTTCTTATCATAAAACTCGACCCCACCATCATACAATAGCCAAATAACATATTGAAATAAAAACTAAATACAAGCCTAAAACAAAATAGGTCAAATCCGTCCAGAATTTCGTGCTTAATTTCTAGCCCTATTTTCTTCATGATAAAGATCGAATTAGGTCATGATTATAGAAATGCAACTTATAGAAAATTCTTTTATCATTCTAACACCACCAAGAACACCGAAATCGGATTATCAGAGAACAAGTTACAATCAAAACGAGGCATAAGGTCACTTGGACTTGAATGGTTTGACCTCCTCTTGTTGCAAGCTTGAATTGCCCCCTCTTGGCTCATATCATGGCGTATGCCTCCAAGCAGCTGAGAGTGCATGAACGGAACTACCCGACTCATGATCTAGAGCTAGCTGCGATAGTGTTTGCATTAAAGATATGGAGACACTATCTGTATGGTGCTAAATTCAACATATTTAGCGACCATAAGAGCCTAAAGTATTTGTTTGACCAAAAGGAGTTGAACATGAGGCAGAGGAGGTGGATGGAATTCATCAAGGACTATGAATTCGATCTGCAATACCATCCTGTCAAGGCGAATGTCGTAGCGGATGCGCTTCGTAGGAAGTCCCTACACATATCTGCGATGATGGTGCGAGAGCTTGAGTTGTTAGAGCAGTTTAAGGATCTAAATCTGGATGTGGAAATCGTCGAGGATAAGATGAATCTTGGAATGATCGAGGTTACTAGCGATTTCTTGAATCTGCTTTGGAAAAGGCAAGCTGAGGATGAGTACCTTAAGAAGGTTAATCAGTTGATCGAGGAACGTGAGACGTTTGAGTTTAAGAGAGGTTCGGATGGCCTCATCAGGTTTGGCGACAGAGTTTGTGTGCCTGAGGATAGTGAAGTTGAGAATATGATTTTGGAGGAAGCGTACAAGAGTAAGTTGAGTTTTCACCCAGGAGCAACTTAAATGTATCAGGATCTGAATAAGTTATTCTGGTGGCTAGGGATAAAGAAGGAAGTTGTAGCGTATGTCCTATCCTATTTGGTGTGTCAAAAGGCGAAGGTTGAACACCAGAAGCTAGCAGGATTGTTGCAATCATTGGAAGTTCCGGAATTGAAGTTGGACAGTATTGCAATGGACTTTGTTTCTGGTTTACCAAGAACTCAGAAGAGGTGTGATACAATTTGGGTCATCATAGATAGGTTGACGAAATGTGCTCATTTCTTACCTATCAACCAGAACTATTCTCTGGAAAGGCTGACTCAGATTTACATCAAGGAGGTGGTGCGTCTACATGGTGTGCCTTCGAGTATCATCTCGGACCGAGACCCAAGGTTTACTTCGAGGTTCTGGAGAAGCTTGAACGAAACGTTGGGAACAAAGTTAAGGTTGAGTTCTGCTTATCATCCCCAAACTGATGGTCAATCAGAATGTACAATTCAGTCATTGGAAGATTTGTTAAGAGCGTGTGTGTTGGAACACACAGGAAGTTGGGACGAGTTTCTTCCTTTGATTGAGTTTACCTACAACAACAGTTATCATTCAAGTGTAGGAATGGCGCTGTATGAAGCTTTGTATGGGAGAAAGTGCAGGACTCCATTGTGTGGTTTGAGACTGGAAAGAATCAGTTGTTAGGCCCTAAGTTGGTGCAACAGACGACGGAATAGGTTAAGTTAATCCGGGAAAAGATGAAAGCCACAAGGGATAGGCAGAAGAGCTACGCTGACAAGCGGAGGAGACCTTTAGAATTCCAGGAGAGCAATCATGTATTCATAAGACTTACCCCAAGAACAAGTATTGGCAGGGCAATTCAATCCAGAAAGCTTACACCCAGATTCATAGGACCATTTGAGATTCTTTGCCGAATTGATCCAGTAGCTTACCAGATAGCCTTACCACCTAACTTGTCAAGACTTCATGACGTTTTTCATGTTTCTCAACTTAGAAAGTAATACCCTGATCCATCGCATGTGTTAGAGCCCGAATCAATCCCGCTAAGAGAGAACCTTGAATACGAGGCTTTACCTGCTCGGATAGTGGATAGAAGGATCAAGGAGCTTCGCGGTAACCAGATTCCCTTGGTAAGAGTGGAATGGGACCCAGTAACCGGAGACTCAACATGGGAAAGAGAGGCTCAGATACGCCAACAGTATCCATCATTGTTTACAGGTATGAACGAGGAATTTCTGGGACGAAATTCTCTTTAAGGTAGTGGTAATGTAACATCCCAGTTTTCTGAAACTCTGATTAAGATAGATGGCCTAGATTGAGTGTTTAAATGTTTGTTGATAATTATTATCATGGCTTGAAAGAGTGTTTAGAGAATAGGATTAAGAGTAGGAATGTATTGGATAAGAAAAGGATGAGGGACAAGGGATCAGGAGCAGAACGCTCAAGCGTGGACTAGTGGAACGCTCAAGCGTGCTAATGCTCTAGCGTGGAGAGTTTTGGACGCTCAAGCATGGACCTTCTGACTAGTTGACTGGCAGTGATGGGACGTAAAGTGACACGTGTCAGTTACGCGTCGCGGCTGGTACGTGATGGGCGGTGCCTTGGCGGTGAGGAAACGTTAACGGTCAAGCGTTGAGGAAGCCAACGCTCAAGCGTTGGAATGCTAAAGCGTGGAGATCCAGGACGCTAAAGCGTTCTCAGCAGAGTTTTCCCTCTATAAATACTTGCTCATTTTCACCATGGACGGGTTTTATGAACTTGCAATAATATAGAGAGCGTGAGGAGAGACCAGAGACAGGTTTGAGAGCTTTGATTCAAGGTTGTGATCCGTTCGTTAGTCCGATTCTAGTTCCGATCGTGTTTTCGTGATCAGCGCGACTCCTACTCCAATTCTAACAGTTTGATTTTGTGATTCGACATGGGTAAGCCGAGGTTCCGTAACTACCTACATTATACCTATACAATGTTATCTTTTGGTTTGCGCTTCTTTTCACGGTTTTAACTTCGTATTAGAGTTAATGCTATAGTCTACGTGTTATTTCAGTGATTAGGGCAAGTTTGGAAGTTGCGTGCGGAACCCTTTTGGAGCAAGTAGGCTACGGCTGTGGAGGCTTAGAAAGGAGCAAGAAGTGCTCATCGTGTTCGTGATTATCGCTACGTATGCTATCAGGAGGGGAGAAAGAGTTACACACGTCGGGGAGGCAAGAGTAGTCCATATATATGTATTGTATGTTTTGTGTGTGGGGGGGAACCCTTAAACCCTATGTGAGGTTGAGCCATGGCAAAGTACCTAAACCCTAGGTTTAGTCTACTTTGGGTTAGCACCGTTATATTTGATACCCTAGGTTAGCAAAATTGTGATGCATGATAATATGCGCTATGTGTTGAGATATGCGTACCTGTTATTTATGATATCTGATATTTGTAAGAGATGCATGATGTATTGTTGATGATGGCATGTTGGTATGTATGTTGTTTACTGCTTTGTGGAGCATGTTTATAAATGATGAATTGTTGCATTATATCTGGAAATGCATGTATGTATGAGATATGGAAGTTTAGCATGATTAGGGCTTTGACCCCATTGTGGACATTTAAGCTGATAGTAAAGATTTGAGGTTATAATGGAGCTTGGAGCTCGTAAGGTTTGTTGGAACCAAAGTGGTCATGGTCCAGATAATCCCTTAAGTTTTGATGTTAACAAAGAGCTAATTTAAGATGAACAAAGATTTGTTATGGACTAACGTTTTATATTAAGTGTGCAGGACAAATCTAAATTGAGTCCAAAGACTATCCATAGTCCAAAGACTTTGTCTCGTCCAACATAGTCCAAAGACGTTATCTCGTCCAACATAGTCCAAAGACTTTATCTCGTCCAACACCTATTCTTGGTTTACGACTGGACGGTAATTTATAGAACCATTGAGTCCAAAGACTCTTTTGGTTACCTTCTGTAATAGCTAGTCCAATAAATGTCTTTTAAATTTCAAGCGCGAATATCTTGTAAAAGCATTTGAATTTATTATTCCCTGTAAAAGGCTTATACCCGTGGGACAAAACATTCTTTGTAAGATTCGTACAAAAGTAAAGCATAAGCCAGAATGTCTCTATCACCTAAAGAAGTTGACCTTCTTGTTTTGGATAAACAAAAGGCAACTTTCGTTCTACTCAGAGGATATGTCAGCACCACTTTTAGCTATCACCCTGATAGTCTATTCTGCTGATCAGAAACTTCAAAAGCTATCAGACTCAACGGATCAAATGCATTCAATGCTCATCAGAACGGATCCTTTTCCATCCGTTGAAGACTGAAGACTGCTCAAAGAAAAGAGGCTATATATACCTTCATCTTTTGAAAGTGCAAATACAGAGAACGAAACTGAACTTGAGCAAAAATACAAGTGAAGCAACACATAGCATTCCAAAATCCTTCAAGAGATACAAGAAAATATTAGCTCAAGAGATAAAAGAGAAAATCTCAAGCTTGCAAAGCTAAAAAAGCTACTCTGATTCTAACCTTCATATTACTCTCTGTGTAGAGCTATTTTCAAGAGTCTAAGCTTTAGTTTCGAATTCTCACATTTAGTGAGTTAGTAGAACAATCTTTTTCAAAACCTTAGTTTGGTTGAGCCTGAAGAGGCTTGTCTGTAAAAGAATACTTAGAGAACCTGAAGAGGTTGAGAATACTGCCTGAAGAGGTGTTGAATACTTTGTAACAAAAGGTTTTTGTTATAGTGGATAAAGCTCTCAAGTAGAGAGGACTGGACGTAGCTCTTTGGTGAAGAGTGAACCAGGATAATATCGTAGTGTTCCTTTCTCTCCCTTCTCTTACTTTAGTTTCTGTCTAACAAACTAACTAGGATTGAATTGCCTTTCATTACGCTGTCTTCCGTCTTAGTCAAAACTAAGTGAGCGTCCAACTTGGAGTTTGGAAGAGCTCTCTTTGCTTTTAATCATTTTAAGCGTCCAATCTTGCGAAAATCATTATCTGCTTACGAAAAGAATTTAAAATCATTTAAAACACAATTCAACCCCCTTTCTTGTGTTTCAAGCAGGTTCCTTCAATTGGTATCAGAGCTCAGCCTCTGGGTTGAGCACTTTGCCGTGTAGAGGAAAAGATCCTACTGCAGATATGTCTGGACCAGGTATGCCAAGCGGGAGTCAACCAGTTATGGAAGGCACTTCCATGACCAGACCGCCGTTCTTCAACGGTACTCATTACCTGTACTGGAAGGAGAGATTCAAAGGTTTCATCCTCAGTACAAACTCAGCTCTCTGGGCTAGAATCACAAACGGTCCTAACGTTTGTCTCAACTCTGACGGGACAGACAAAGCAGAGGACGACTGGACAGATGCTGAACAGGCTAAATGGAACAGAATCATAAAGCAAGATATGCTTTAATGTGTGCTCTCAGTCCTGACGAATTTCAGAAGATTCACGCATGTGAATCAGCCAAACAAATATGGGACACCTTGTCTAATCTCCATGAAGGAACAACCAAGGTGAAGGACTCTAAAATCATCATGCTGGTTGGCCAGTATGAAATGTTCACCATGGCTGAAGGAGAGTCCATCCTTGACATGATGGGTCGCTTTCAGACGATCATCAACAATCTGAAATCCCTTGGAAAGGTCTACACTACCAAGGAGAATGTCACCAAGATTCTTAGGAGTCTGCCTAAGAAATGGAGACCTCTGGTCACTGCAATCACCCAGGCCAAAGATCTCTCCACTTTGACTCTGGATGATCTTGTAGGGACGCTTCAAGTTCATGAGCAGGAGCTTGATCTTGACAATCCCGGAAAGAAGAACAAGGGAATTGCCCTGAAAGCTCATAGGTCCAACAACTCAAAAGCCTTAAAAGCTGATGAGTCCAGTGATGAAGCTGATCAGTCTGATGATGATGTATCAGACGATGACGAGCTATCCTTTATCTCCAGAAAGATTCAGAATATGTGGAGAAAGAAAAATGGAATGAAGAGAAGGCCATTCCAAAAGAAAAGCTTCAAGGATCATGCTGAACCCAAGGATAAAAGTCAGCTGGTCTGTTTTGAATGTAACAAACCAGGACACTTCAAAGCTGATTGCCCTACGCTAAAGGACAAGAAGAAGTTCTTCAAAAAGAAGAAAAAGAACTTCATGGCAACTTGGGAGGACTTGAACTCTTCTGAAGAAGAAGAAGAAGAAACAAATGAAGAGGCTAATCTATGCCTATGGTCCAACAAGCAAGATGAAGACTCTTTGGACGATGAACAATTTGTTGTTCCCGGAGAAAGAAGTCAGGAGTCTACCTCTGGAAGAGGATGGAATGTGAATGTTCCACCCATCTTCAAGGGAACAGACTATACTTATTGGAAATCAATGTTCCAATTATACGTCCAAGCTCAAAATTATGAGCTGTGGGACATCTTCACAAACGGAGATTATCGTCCAACGATTACCCTTGAGGACGGTTCAACATCGTCCAAACATGAAACAGACTGGACGAGTGATGATATCAGACGATGTTCTCAGAATGCCTATGCTAACTGGTGTCTTGTCAACGCCCTTGATCGTCCAAGACTGGACATGGTCTCGCAACTCCAAACAGCTAAGGAGAAGCTGGACGCTCTGGAACGTCTGTTCAGACCAAGGAGCTCGTCTACCTCAAATCTCTGCCTGATGGCCAAAAGCTCTTCGGACGCTGAATCAGAAGATGACGAGGTATCCGTTTCTGACTCTCTTCAAGAAGAATATGATGAACTGCTAAATGATTCTTCTATATTGCATCATCAATACATCGTGCTTAAGAGAAAATTGTCAAAAGTAAATAAGGAGTTGGAAGAATCCAACAAACTAAATAAGCAGCTTGTTGAAGAGAATAATAAGCTTAAAGCTGAGAATGTCAGTCTAACTGACAAACTCACCTCTGAGTCCAGTGAACCTCATGAGGTAACTAGACTAAAACAAGAGGTATCTGATCTCACCAAAAGCGTAACTAAGCTTGTTGGAGGATCAGAGAAGCTAGACCTGATATTGAGGTACACTAGATCACCTCATGATAAGTCTGGCCTAGGCTATGACTCTGAGAAACAAACTGCGTCTCAGAAAATATCAGGGTCCAACAAAAATCACAAGGCTTTTCATTCCTATGGAAAGCAAAAAGAAAATAAATTGCATGCATCCAGAACTTACTGCAAGATTTGTGGGAAGAGTGGTCACACCTCTTCAAAATGCACTTACAAAAACAAAAACAAAATGCATGGTCGAAGACCACCAACTAACCCAAAAGGACCCAAGTCTATCTGGGTACCTAAGAGTATGATAATACCTGTTGCAGATCTGCTTAGCAACACAAAAAAGACCCCAGTCCTGGTACTTGGACAGTGGTTGCTCACGTCACATGACGGGAGAAAGGTGTATGTTCCAAGAAATCCGTGAGAAGTCTAGTGGATGGGTCACCTTTGGAGGCAACCAGAAGGGTAAGATAGTAGGAATAGGTAAGATTGGTAAGCATCCTCTTCCCTCTATTGATAATGTTCTTCTGGTTGAAGGATTAAAACACAACTTGCTTAGCATAAGTCAATTATGTGACAGTGGGTCTGTTGTTTCCTTCAATAAAGGTGAATGTATGGTCAAGAACCCTGATGGGTCCATCTTATTCACTGCCAAAAGGCAAAACAATCTGTACAAGATTAATTTGGGGGAACTTTCAACTCAAAGTGTATCTTGTCTAGTGTCTGTGGAAGATGAGCGGTGGATCTGGCACAAAAGACTTGGTCATGCTAGTATGAGATTAATCTCTAAATTAAACAAGCATAACCTTATAAGAGGCTTACCAAAGATTGTGTTTAGATCAGACACTCTCTGTGATGCATGTCAAAAAGGAAAACAAGTTAAGAACTCGTTTGAGTCCAAAAACATTGTTAGTACTTCTAGACCACTGGAATTGTTGCATATTGATTTGTTTGGTCCAACAAGGACGGCCTCTGTCAGTGGTAAGAAATATGGACTTGTCATAGTAGATGACTATACTAGATGGACATGGGTTAAGTTCCTTGCTCACAAGGATGAGTCTATCAAGGTCTTTTCTATATTCTGTAAGCGAGTTCAGAATGAAAAAGGCATATTCATCAGCTCGATCAGAAGTGATCATGGAGGCGAATTTGAAAATGAGCTCTTTCAAAGGTTCTGTGATGAAAGTGGTATTCATCACAATTTCTCTGCCCCTAGAACTCCACAACAAAACGGTGTTGTTGAGAGGAAGAACCGATCTCTTCAAGAGATGGCTAGGGCAATGCTCAGTGATAATTCTGTCCCTAAGCACTGCTGGGCTGAAGCTGTAAACACTGCCTGCTATATTCAAAACAGAATATACATAAGACCAATCTTGAATAAGACTCCTTATGAATTGTGGAAAGGACGTAAACCCAACATTTCTTATTTCCACCCCTTTGGATGTCAATGTTTTATTTTAAATACTAAGGATCAACTAGGAAAGTTTGATGCCAAAGTAGATAATGGAATATTGTTAGGATACTCTGAAACGTCTAAAGCTTTTAGAGTCTATAACTCTAGAACTTTGATTGTTGAAGAATCCATTCATGTTAAATTTGATGACAAACAGCCTAATAAGAGATTATCAGAGCTAGATGATTCTTTTGCAGATATGAATCTGAATGATTCAGATGCTCGTCCAACAACCAACAAAGACGAGGCATCAGACGCTACGAAGGACGCATCATCGTCTCAGCAAGCTGTAAATACCCCTCGTTCGTGGCAATTCAGAACTTATCATCCCGAGGATCAAATCATTGGCAAACCTAATGATAGCGTCCGGACAAGGTCAACTTTCAGAGAGCAAGCTGACTCAGCCTTCATCTCTGAGATGGAACCAAAGTCTGTGGACGAAGCCTTATTGGACGATTGTTGGATCCTCGCTATGCAAGAAGAGCTCAACCAGTTTCAACGTAGTGACGTTTGGACGCTGGTCTCCCTGCCTAAGGATAAGTCTGTAATTGGAACCAAGTGGGTCTATCGCAACAAGCTGGACGAGGATGGCAAGGTGGTAAGGAATAAAGCAAGGCCAGTTGCCCAAGACTACTCACAAGAGGAAGGTATTGATTATACTGAAACCTTTGCTCCAGTAGCTAGATTAGAAGCTATACGCATCTTACTTTCATATGCTGCACATCATAACATCATGCTTTACCAAATGGATGTAAAAAGTGCATTCCTAAATGGTGTAATTAATGAAGAAGTATATGTTCTCCAACCACCCGGTTTTGAAGATCAAAACCGTCCTGAGCATGTATATAAGCTTAAGAAAGCTTTATATGGACTCAAGCAAGCTCCTAGAGCTTGGTATGAGAGACTCGGCTCTTTCCTAATGGAGAATGGCTTCTCGAGAGGAAAAGTGGACACAACTCTTTTTAGAAAAGTAAATAAAAAGGAATTTATTGTTGCTCAAATTTACGTTGATGATATAATATTTGGTGCAACTGATGAATCTCTTTGCCAAGAGTTTTCTGAATTAATGCAAAGGGAGTTTGAAATGAGCATGATGGGAGAACTAAAATTCTTCCTCGGACTTCAAGTAAAGCAAACATCAGATGGAGTGTACATTCATCAGACGAAGTACACAAAGGAGCTTCTAAAACGCTTCAAGTTGGACGATTGTAAACCTCTGAATACACCAATGCATCCAACGTCCGTGCTAAACAAAGATGATAAAGATAAAAAGGTAGACCAAAAGGTATATAGAGGTATGATTGGTTCCCTCTTATATCTAACTGCGTCCAGACCTGATATCATGTTTAGTGTTTGCTTATGTGCTCGTTTTCAATCTGATCCAAGAGAGTCTCATCTCTCAGCAGTAAAAAGAATCTTTAGATACCTAAAAGGTTCTACTAATCTGGCTCTTTTGTATAAGAAAATTGATGAATACAGATTAGTTGGATTCTGTGATGCTGACTATGCTGGAGACAGAATAGAAAGGAAAAGCATAAGTGGAGGGTGTCACTTCATTGGTGCTAATCTTGTCTCATGGTCAAGCAAAAGGCAAAGCACAATTGCTCTATCGACTGCTGAAGCTGAGTACATTGCTGCAGCCAGTTGCTGTTCACAACTGCTTTGGATCAAGCATCAGTTGGAAGACTACAATGTGTTTGTAAGCAACATCCCTATCATGTGTGATAACACTGCTGCTATTAATTTGTCAAAGAACCCCATACTGCATTCTAGAGCAAAGCATATAGAAATAAAACATCATTTTATTAGGGACTATGTGCAAAAAGGAACAATAGATATTCAATTTGTTGATACTGACCATCAATGGGCAGATATCTTCACTAAACCATTAGCCGAGGATAGGTTTATATTTATAAGAAAATATCTGAACATGCATTTCATTGATTGACTAAAAGTCCAATGCATGCGTCCAATATTTGCATTACGTCCAATACATGCTCGTCCAGTGTACTTTCTGAATGCTCGTCTAATGCATTAATGAAACTCAATCTTTGTCGAATGAAATATTATCCTTCATTCCCTTAACTGAGTCAGTTCTTTGTCTTCTTTATTTGCCAAAAATGCTTTTTACGGTTTCAAAGTCTGAACGTGTGTCAAACATTTAATGCACTTCGTTTCGCTCTCTCTCTCTTTGAAAATACGAAAGGTTTTCGCTCTCTCTTCTTCTTCCTTTTTAAAACCTAAGTTTTGATAAAAATCAAACCTTTACGAAAAGCTTTAACCTTTCTTCTTGCATCTTCGAAAAGGAAAACCCTCTCTGAAAAACCTTTTTCTTTAAACATCCTCTCTGAAACTATGGCAACCTCTTCTGCTGCTGGCTCTAAGGGTAAATGAAAAACCTTTAATGCTCAGACTGCTGATGTCATGGTCGAGTACAAGTTTAACCTACAATTCCTGGCTGATAATGGGATTGACATCTTCTCTAACAACCATGCTGCTGGATGGTCAAGCTACTTTGAAGGTTCTCCGGTAATCTACCCTGCTCTAGTTAGGGAGTTCTGGACTAACCCCATTGTCTCTGCAAGGGAGATTCGCAACAAAGTGCTTGACACTGAAGTAATAGTATCTGAAGCAACTATCTCTAATGCAACTGGGTGCGCTCAATCAGGCATAACTGTTGAAGATGACTGGGAAGAAGAGATTGGTGATGCTTCCACCATCAGAGATTGTCTGTTGAAGAACTCAGGTGACAAACTCGTAGCCTCAAAAATGACTGACAAGGCTAGGGTTCTTCACCAAATCTTGAACAAGGCTATCCTTCATAAGGTTGGGTCAAAGGATAATGTTTCAAAGGCTCATCAATTTTGTCTGGTTCATTTGATTCTTGAAAGGCAAATAAACCTTCCCCACCTACTCTTTTCCTTCTTCAAATATGCCATTGAAGGCTCTGGGAAGAACACTGCACTCATCTATGGCGCTCTTCTCTCCAAAATATTTGAGAAGCATATGGTCTACGACGACCTAAAGAACTTGGCTCCAGAAAGAAAGTTCAAATACTACGGAGTTCATGGCATTGAACGTGTGCATCAGCCTGAGTTTAGCAGGCAAAGTTTGGTAATGATGCAGTTGGACTGCTTTAAAAAGTCCAAACTTGAAGGAAAACAAAAAGGAGCTCAGACGCAAGGCTCAGAAGAAGCGTCTGAACAATGTGTCACTGCTGGACGCTCTGCTGAACGAGCTCGTCCAATAGCTAAGACTTCTTCGTCTCGTCCAAAGCTCATCGTCCAACCTTCAAGAAAAAGGAAGCTGGTTCTAGCTCCCATTGATGAGGATGAAGAGGACAATCTACCCATCTCCAGGGTAGTTAAAGGGCCAAGATTGGAAACCTCATCTGCTGCACCTCTGCCTAAACCTTCGTCAACAAGGGCAAGGTCATCTCGAGCAAAGACGAAAGGTAATACTGAACCTATCTCCAGTTCAGTTATTATTTCTCCTGTCATCCAAACGTCTGAGATAGAAGACTTAACCTTTGAACCTTCCCTACCTCTCTCACCCACTAACCTACCACAAACTCAAACTCTAGCCTCACCAAATGAACCCGAAGACTGGTTCACACCCTGGGGAGATCACCCCTTCCAACCCTATGGTGCTCCCTACCCCAGACGGATCTTTCCCATAAGCAAATATAGACGCCTCCCTGGAGTAGACTACAACAACAAATGCTCAATTTGGGCTGAGGTCAAACGCAAATTTCCTGTTCTATTCCTTAAACACACACCCCCCACTACTGAACCTCACCCCAAAAGCCCTCTTCCATTACCTGAGTATGAATTTGAACAACCCTCCACATCATCCACCTCACCACCTAAACTTGGCTATCACCCCATCCCATACACTTCATCTAAACCTCTGCCCTCTGAAACATACACTGCCCTTGGACCCTTGGTTACTTGCCTTGAGAAGAAGACGTTTCCTCCAAGGAAAGTCTATCCCAACCTTATCAAGGATAAGGCATTCCAATGGTGCCACTACAATATAAAGAGGCACGTTGTTCTTCGTCATGAAGACAAGAGAGGTTACAAGACGGAGTATGAAAGAAGGGCAAGGACGTTTGGCTTAAGTAACTTCATCCTTGATCCCGACCTTTCTTTCATTCCAAGCTATCCATCAACTTGGAAGGAGTATTCTGATGTCCGGGACTTTCTTCCTTACTATGTTGTGCGGAGGGAGTGTGACATGACTCGAGAAGCTAAGATCCATCACAACCTTCCAAAGAGATTTTGGTCAAAGTCTTCTCGCACTAGCGTAAGAGTTGTTCCTCCTCGAGCTTGCCCAAGGCTCCCTATCCTAGATCCCAACAAGGATAAGGACCTTCGCAAAAGGCTTGAGTCATGGACGCTGCCTTACAAAAATGCTTTTGATCCCCTGTTTTGGACAAAACATCGAGATGACTCTGGGGCTCTCGAAAGTATTTGGGAGAAAGATCCTCGATTCAGATTTGACCCAGATGCTAGGATCTATTGGAAAAATCACATCTGGAGATGCTCCCAAGAAGCATCATCATCTGGATTATCAGTTGAGGAGAAAGCAAAGATTCGAGTCTACCCGAGACAATATCGAATCCGTGAAGCAAACTTCATGATCATAGACGATATCTTTGGGATACCTCTTTATCCTAGAGATGTTCTGCCTATGCCTCCTATCAGATGGAGTGAAAACAAGTATGATGATGCTGATATCATACTTGAAGTGCTGCGTCCACCCGAACCTATCGTTGTTCCTCTTGTTCCTCCTACTCTTCCTCCTAAGCCGGTCATTCCTGAAGAGACTGGGGACACCGAAATCATCTATGTGGAACCCTCCTCTGAAACTCATGATAACGAAGTGGAACAAGTTGCAGACTCAGCTCAGTCCAAGTCTCAACCGGTCCCTCTCTTAATGGTCCATCCTAATGCTCCATCTCCTTCTCAGGCTCTGAGTGTAGTTCCTGATCAAAGAGGTGTGGACGCAAACCGGGCCACTGCTGAGAGCTCCGCCTCGATTATTCCTCCTGAGTTTCAAGAGTTCGTCCAACGGACCATAGAAGCCAACAATGCGGTGCTCCTTCAGCAAATTGCGGCCATGTTCAAAGATTTCATTCCCAAACCTCCTCCCTCTTCTTAAAATTTTTTTTCTTCTCTTTGTTTTCAAATCAACTGACTATGATGTGTTTCTCACTCTTTTGTCTGATGAAAAAAAGGGGGAGAAGATGGATTGATTGATTATTTGATTGATTATTTAAAGTTAAATGGGTTGATTGAATCTTTAAATGATACATGTGCTCATGTCTGTTTTATATGCTTTAAATGATTAAATGCTTTAAATGATTAGAATGTTTGTCTTAGGGGGAGCCCTTCAGCTCTCTAGGACTCTTTGTTCAATCAAAATTAGCATGTTTTGTCATCATCAAAAAGGGGGAGATTGTTGGAACCAAAGTGGTCATGGTCCAGATAATAGCTTAAGTTTTGATGTTAACAAAGAGCTAATTTAAGATGAACAAAGATTTGTTATGGACTAACGTTTTAAATTAAGTGTGCAGGACAAATCTAAATTGAGTCCAAAGACTATCCATAGTCCAAAGACTTTGTCTCGTCCAACATAGTCCAAAGACGTTATCTCGTCCAACATAATCCAAAGACTTTATCTCGTCCAACACCTATTCTTGGTTTACGACTGGACGGTAATTTATAGAACCATTGAGTCCAAAGACTCTTTTGGTTACCTTCTGTAATAGCTAGTCCAATAAATGTCTTTTAAATTTCAAGCGCGAATATCTTGTAAAAGCATTTGAATTTATTATTCCCTGTAAAAGGCTTATACCCGTGGGACAAAACATTCTTTGTAAGATTCGTACAAAAGTAAAGCATAAGCCAGAATGTCTCTATCACCTAAAGAAGTTGACCTTCTTGTTTTGGATAAACAAAAGGCAACTTTCGTTCTACTCAGAGGATATGTCAGCACCACTTTTAGCTATCACCCTGATAGTCTATTCTGCTGATCAGAAACTTCAGAAGCTATCAGACTCAACGGATCAAATGCATTCAATGCTCATCAGAACGGATCCTTTTCCATCCGTTGAAGACTGAAGACTGCTCAAAGAAAAGAGGCTATATATACCTTCATCTTTTGAAAGTGCAAATACAGAGAACGAAACTGAACTTGAGCAAAAATACAAGTGAAGCAACACATAGCATTTCAAAATCCTTCAAGAGATACAAGAAAATATTAGCTCAAGAGATAAAAGAGAAAATCTCAAGCTTGCAAAGCTAGAAAAGCTACTCTGATTCTAACCTTCATATTACTCTCTGTGTAGAGCTATTTTCAAGAGTCTAAGCTGTAGTTTCGAATTCTCACATTTAGTGAGTTAGTAGAACAATCTTTTTCAAAACCTTAGTTTGGTTGAGCCTGAAGAGGCTTGTCTGTAAAAGAATACTTAGAGAACCTGAAGAGGTTGATAATACTGCCTGAAGAGGTGTTGAATACTTTGTGACAAAAGGTTTTTGTTATAGTGGATAAAGCTCTCAAGTAGAGAGGACTGGACGTAGCTCTTTGGTGAAGAGTGAACCAGGATAATATCGTTGTGTTCCTTTCTCTCCCTTCTCTTACTTTAGTTTCTGCCTAACAAACTAACTGGGATTGAATTGCCTTTCATTACGCTGTCTTCCGTCTTAGTCAAAACTAAGTGAGCGTCCAACTTGGAGTTTGGAAGAGCTCTCTTTGCTTTTAATCATTTTAAGCGTCCAATCTTGCGAAAATCATTATCTGCTTACGAAAAGAATTTAAAATCGTTTAAAACACAATTCAACCCCCCTTCTTGTGTTTCAAGCAGGTTCCTTCAAGGTTATGATGGGAGCTTATAGTTCGTGTGGTTACAGTGGAGCTTGGAGCTCATATGGTTACCTATGGAGCTTGGAGCTCGTGTTGCTAAGAGCAAGTTTGCATGTGTTGCGATAGAAGCTGAATCGAGATGGATGACATGCATAGCATATGCATATGATGCCAAGTGGCAAGCCATGTGTCGAAAGGCATACGAGGTTGGTGCACCGAGTGCGGGTGCGAAAAACGAAAGGGAAGGTCTGTGTGACCTCGGGGATATACTGGACACAGGTGTACCCACATGAGACCGGTATGGTAGCGCCTATCATGTCGTGGTGGTCCTAGGAACGTCCTACTATCTCGACTGGACCCTGAGTCTTTCTATTTGCCGGTGGATCTTCCGAGGAGTCCCAGTTAACCCTCTTTGTCTGGGACAGTTAAGCGGTGATGCACTCTTATGAGTGTGTTTGCTATATGTTCTGCATTGCATCATCCCTGTTATAGATGTGTTGTATATCTTATCTCCCTATATTTTCTTGTGTGTTATGCTTTCGATTTGCGAGCGGACGACGAGTTAGCTGGAGGTGATTATGGACTCGAGGAAGCATCCCTTCCTCCAGACAGAACTGGGGATCTCGATGCAGGGCTAGCTGAAGATCGTCTACCACTACGAGCAGGGGTGGCAGGTGGACCCCTCTACGTTTTTTACCGTATACACCAGACCAGTGAGCTTGCTATTTTGGGGCGATACTCCACCATGAGCGGACATCATGGGACCATACAAAGTGGTCCACTTTCTCCCGTTTCCCCAGATGTGGCACCCACCCAGGCCGCAAGAGCAGGATTTTTTGTGGGCTGCCCCAGCATCATCTCACGTGACGATTCGCAGAGGCTTTGTGCTTAGAGGACAGCGTCGGAGGTCAGAACGGTATTTGAGAGCTGCCAGGCATAGGCTGATCGTTATGTCTAGCTCTTACTCGGATCTTGTGCCCCTGTGGGTTTATAGGCGCACATATGGGGAAGGATAGGGTAGCTCTTGACTTTCACGTCATTGAGGACGTCACGTCGCCAGTGCATCTGTCGTAGGATGTGAGGTAAGGTCTTTTGATGAACTTTGAGAGGGGATGGGGAGGGTATGTGAGTTGAATGTCAGAGTCCTTTTGATGTCTATGTTGTATTTTCGTTTTATTATATACTTCCGTTTGTATAAGTACTTAGCCCTACAGATGGGGCCACCGTGTATATATATCGGTACTATGTGTGGGTGTCTCGTTTATCCTGCTACGTTTACTCTGATGTTGTGCGCTCTTATATTGAATTTATCGTTGGTTTTAATAAGCACGTAATAATATCGCGAAGTTATCGCTAACAGTATAAAGTGAGTTCTAAAATAATGGGATTTCCTCGAGTGGAAATTGGGGACGTCACATTAAAGTGGTATCAGAGCAGTTTGGTCCTATCAGGACTGTGGAAGTCGGGACCAAAACTGTGGAAGTCGAGGACCAAGACTGTGATGTGTTAGGGAGTTGAGCTGGCAAGGTTTGTCATTTCTGAACGAGAGTAAAAGGTGTAGAATGAATGCGATTGGTTGTTATGATGATTGTATGAATGATAAGTAAATGTATGTATTTATGTTGCTTATCATGTTTGATCTCTGAGCTAACGGTTACTTGAATCAGGAACCAATGGCTCGAGATAAAGGTAGAGGCAAAGATAGGACCGGACCCAATGGAGGTCAAAAGGCTGAAGCTTTACACACTGGAAACGGGGATGAATCGCTGGAAACCCTCTGAACTATAAGGGATATGGCTGCTGCTATGCTACAGCAAACGCAACAGAATGCCCAACTCATCCAGTTAACCCGTGAGAATCAGCAACAACAGCAAGAACTGCGGAATGTTAGGAATGAGGATACTGGTTTAGATTCCTTCATGAGGCGACAACCTCCTCAGTTCAATGGGGATTACAATCCCGAGCAGGCGGAGCTATGGATTCAGAAGTTGGAGAAGATTTTCGCAGCGACACACTGTGAGTAAGTTCAGAAAGTTTCTTATGCTTCATTTATGTTGGTAGGAGGAGCGGAGATTGATGAACCTCAATTTTGTGCATTTTATAGAGGGTATTTGGGTCGAATTTTGATGCATTTCAGGATAAATATTATTATATTTCACCCTTTTACTTAAGTTTCGACAGAATTGATGTTTGGAGGCAGTTTAATGGACTTTTGAAGAAAATAGAAGGTTTTTAATCTAAACTGGGCAAAATATTGAAGTTCTGAGGTTAGCATGGTCGTGCCATGCAAGAGCACGCCCATGCCAACCTCCCCAAAGATATTCATCCAAACAAAGTCCACAAAAAGCTTGAAGCTGACCTCTGAAGACTTAGCACGGCCGTGCCACACGAGAGCACACCCGTGGCATATTGAAGAAAGGGCTGACTCAGTGAAGAAAGGCTTGACAGAAGCTAGCACGGCCCTAATCGCAAAGAGCACGGCCGTGCCAACTGAAGAACACGCCTGTGCTACAGCCCGTGCTCTAGAACGTTGATTTAGGAAGTCGGTAAGTCCTGACATATTTGAGCACAGCCTGATATACTGAAGAGCACGCCCATGCTGAGTGAAGAGCACGCCCATGCCAAGTGAAGAGCACGCCCGTGCCAATGAAACAGAAGACCAGAATCAAGGCCCGGTCCGCATTTTGTGTTATAATTAGAGGCCCTCTGTGCCACTCTAAGATCATCTTTGCATCTTTGAATCTTTTTCACTTTCTTTCATCTCTTTATTTCTTTGAGTATTATACTCTTGTTTTAGTTTTATTCTATAGTTTTGATTTCTAGAGTAGGATTTGGCACCTGGAGGTTAAGTTGGAGACAACTTCTCCCTCTTCAACTATTCATGATGCGTTTCCCTTTGTTAATTTTAGTTTTCTCTATTACCATGAGTAGCTAATTTCACCACTAGAGTTGTGGTGGATCTTGTGTTAGTAAAAACTCTTTTCGCTATGTCTTGGCTTTAATTCAATTCTATTTGGTTTTAAAGTTGTTATTTGAATAGTATTATTCTATCGTTCTTCATCCCATACTAGGATGGCGCACCCTTTGTATGCTTATAATCAATTGATTGACATTTTGGCTATCAAGCCCAATTAAATTGGTAGACCTATAGGATAACCGAGGTTTAATATCTAGATTTGCGAAAACGTGATTTATTCCTTTCAATCATTCAACTTCTTTGTGCTTATGCTTTCTAATCACTTAAACTCTTTGCTTGACAACCATTGGGTTTATTTGGGGAAAAGAATATTATTTGCCTGACAAACAATTAATAGTTTTTGTAGAGGGATTGGTATTCAAAAAGTAATTGCGAAACTGAATAGAATTTGGATTTGGGGGGTATCGAAAGCACAAGTAAAACCATCGCTCTAGGCTCTTTACTCTTGATCTCTAAACTCTCTTTTTACTCTTTTGCGATTATCTTTAACACTGCTCTATTCTTATTTATTTTTCAAGTTCTTTATTAGTCTAAATAGCATAAGGATTTTCCTATTCCAGTACTTGCTTTATCACGTAGATATCTAAATTAATCTCTTGGGTACGATATCTGGACTCTCATCCTATATTACTTCTGCGATAGGGTACACAGCCCTTAAGTGTGTTTTGAAAAGACAATCTAGTTAGTTTAGACATTTAATTTTTTTATTCTCTCTCTTTGTATGCTAACGCGTTCTAAAGATCCTGATCTAGTTTTTGACAAGGAAGTTGAAAGGACTTTCCAAAGGTTGCGGAGGCAAGCAAGAGAGGGGAACACCATGGGGGAAAGAATGACGCTGTTAGACTACTTTACCCCCTCTGCTGAGGTGACGGATAGCATCACCAACCCCGCGGTGGATGCCAAAAACTTTGAGATCAAGCTTGCCTTGATCTCTATGATCCAAAACTCTGGATTATTTGGGGGGTTGCCAACTGAGGACCCCACCTGCCATCTAAAAAAGTTACTTAGGATCACCGATCTTATCAAATACAATGGAGCTTCAACAGATGCGATCAGACTCAGATTGTTCTCATTCACATTGTCTGACAAAGCAAATCAGTGGGTTTCTTCTTTGCCATATGGTTCTATCACTACTTAGGATCAATTAACACGCCAATTTTTGGCCAGGTATTTTCCACCTTCTAAATCCGCTAAATTTAGAGCTGATATTTTGAATTTTGTGCAATATGACCAAGAATCTCTCTATGAGGCATAGGAGCGTTATTAGGATTCAATCCGGAGATGTCCATACCATGGTTTCACAGTCCCCATTCTGGTACAGATGTTCTATAATGGACTTTCACAAACAAACAGGTCCAGTATCGATGCTGCCTGCGGGGGCTCAATTTTGAAGAAAACATCGGAAGAAGCCCAAGCCTTGATTCAAGAGATAGCAGCCAATCACTACCAATGGCCGCTCAGGGACAGGCAGACCATAAAGAAGCCAATCGGTGTGTATGAGGTAAATGCCACAAAGACAATGGAAACTAAGGTTGATGCTCTAGCTAAACAGATCGAAACACTGATGCAAGTTCAAGCATAGATTATGACACAAGCCAGTGCAGCAGTGTCACCATTCCCATGCAATCATTGCGGTCTGACAGGACATGAGAGTAAGGACTGCCATCTGAGCAATTCTTTTTCTCCACCAATTGAGGAAGCCAAATTCATGAATAATTTCAATCAAAACCAAAATAATTCCTACAATCCTGGTTGGAGAAGTCGCCCGAATTACTCATAGGGAGGTCAGCAGAACAGTCAAGGTTCAAATTCAAACGCCTACAAACCGCCCCACTTGCAAAACTAAGGAACAAAACCAGAAAATAGGAAACCCGATCCTCATGAATTGATAGCAAAATATATAAAGGAGACTAATAACAAATTTCATGCCATTCAGTCACAAATAACCGCTCTTACCACTTTGCTCTCGAAAAGACCTCAAGGATCATTACCCACTCAGACTGAGCCAAACCCAAGGGAGCATGTCAATGTGATTTCTCATCAGCAAGCAGAAAAAGACAACTCTACTTCCATGGAAGAAAACAACAGTACTGAAGAAATTAAGTCAGAAGGAGAGCACGGTCGTGCAGCACTTATGGCACGGCCGTGCCATCTGTCCAGTAACCAGAATCAGGTAACAGTCACTAGTGAGGTACAATTTTCTCTTCCAACTCTTTTTACTGAAGAAAATAACATGCAAAATGATGAATTCTTGAGAACTAAAATGAAATTGTATGTTAAATCACCTCCTGATAAAGATGAAGATCTTTCAAAAGAATATGGGGTAGTACAAATAAATGAGGAATGCTCTACTATTATTTTGAATAAATTACCTCGTAAAATTAAAGACCCAGGGAGTTTTATTGTTCCCTGTTCCATTGAGAATGACCATTTTGATAAAGCACTATGCGACTTATGTGCTAGTATAAATCTAATGCCTTATTCAGTGTCAAAAAGGCTTGGTTTACAGGAACCTCAGAGCACCAAAGTCTCATTGCAGCTAGCGGACAGAACCATTACCTTCCCTCGAGGAACAATAGAAGAGGTGTTAGTAAGGGTGGGGAGATTCACATATCCAATAGACTTTGTAATATTAGACATGAAGGAGGATGAGGAGGTCCCTATCATTCTGGGATGACCTTTCTTGGCTACCAATGATGCTAAAATAGAGGTCAAACAAGGCACCCTAACCTTAAGGCACAAGGGTGAAGAAGCTGTCTTCAAGGTCTCCCCAAGACCACCATGATCGGTACTCTAAAAACAGGTCGTCAGGCTTGTGACATAAAACAAACTCTGCGGAGGAGGCAACCTGTATTTTATTTTCTTACATTATTTAAAAAAAAAATTGGAGAAAGAATGAAATGTGGGAAACCTTGCAAAAATTTTGAAATGTCCCCTATTTTTGAACTTAAATTTAAAATCTGGAAAAAATAGTAGGGCACGACCGTGCTCCATGTTGGCACGGCCGTGCTACTCGCACGGCTGTTCAGAATATAAGAAGGGAGCAAAGCACGAGCAGAGCACTGCCCTTGCTCACCTAGTGCTCCCCCTATTGTGCAGATTCTTCAAAAATTTGCATCCTTCCCTGCTTAATTCACTTCTCCAAGTTAAAAATCTCGCCTTATACTCTTTAATTTATCTAATTTGGTTTATATTGGGTTAGGTTTAAGGTTGTTTTATTCCCCTTTTGAATTTATGCATGTTAGCTGCTATTTTGTTGCTTTTTAGTGATAAATGCTATTAGGAACTGTTAGTTTAGTGGTAGTATAGATATTATGCATGTTTTGGCTGTGATTTCTGGGTTATTTTGAGTTTTGCATATGACACGGGAAATAGCACGGCCGTGCTGTTCAAAGAACAGGCCGTGTTGTTCGTATATTGTTAAATTCTAGAAGCTGCATTCAGCACGGCCATGCCCACTTGTAGCATGGCTGTGCCAATCTAAATTCTGGAAAATATTGTCAGCACCGCCATGCCATGAGATAGCACGACCATGCCAGTCCTAGAATGCTTAAACAGAATTATTTGTCTGGATTTGAACCCATCTACCCTATACCTATGCTAAAAACTTATGTTTTGTATATTTTTATGCGTAATACTAATGATTGAATTTTGACTAAGACAGGACTATGGCGCCTAAACACCCTCGGACTTCCTGTGCTTCATCTTCTACCCCACTTATTCCTCCTGTTCCAGCACAATACAGGGGAAAATATGCACAGTTGCAGACCTTCGATTAGCATCCAACCCGATTCTTGGTACCAACATATCTTGCCGACTTTGCGATGCAGCATGAGGTAGACTCTTATTTGCAGATAATTGGGTGGGAACAAGTTGCAGAAGTTAGATGTCCTACGTTTAAGGAGCCAACCCTTGAGTTCTTGGCCACCTACAAAGAGATCAGAGCTGATCCCGAGATCAGTGTGCGATTTCAACTACTAGATCGATGGCATGAAATCTCCTTGCCCGAATTCAATGTTGCCTTGGGATTTGAGACAGAAGCAATCACCCAGGCAGACAATTATGATTGGGGCTTGACTGAAATCCCTCCCGAGTTTAAGGAGGGAATTTTCTGGTATACACTCACTGGTGAACATCATTATAACCCCAGTCGCTCAAGAGCTAGCAAACTACGTCATCCAGCTGTCAGAACAGTTCATAGATGGTTGTCCCAATCAATAAATGGGAGAGCCAAAAGTGAGGGGTCGATATCCCGAAGCGACTTATTTCTCCTTTGGTGTATGATGGACGGTGAAGGACATCGCTATAATGCCGGCATTATGCTCCTTCGTACCTACATAAACTTAAGAAAGAGACTGCAGTCCGGAAACAAAGGCCACATTCTTATTGGCTCATTCATTTCTAGGTTAGCTCAGCATTATGGCTACATCCCAGTGTAACATCCCAAAAATCATATGTCTGCCTTTTTAGCTGTTTGTGAGAATAACTTGATTGAGAACACAATTTGATTAATCATAATCATAAAAATAGTTAATAATTGGAAATTAATATTTGAATTTCAATTATGAACTTAATAATCATAAAATGTCGTTTTAAGATCGATATGTTGTTTTGGATCAGAACCGATAAAAATATTATTATTTTAATTGGGACAGCTTCTTACCTTGGGATGCATGCCATGGTCGGGAAGGAATCTGGCCCGGAGTCGGGAAGTTGTTCTGGCTCAATGCCAGGATTAGTTCATGACTGCATCTTACGCTTCACGAGACTTTGTCAACCATCCATCACCTTTTCAGACCTTTAACTAATGGATTAAATTCTTATGACTCTTAGTTAATAACCTAGCATCTTTTCCTTTTATGGAGAAAGCAAATTAACCTATTTATGGTTAATCTCTACACTTTGAATAAGAGCTCAACAACACATCTTACTCTTTAAATCCTAGCCATCCTTTTTCTTACACAATCAAATCATTACTCATAACACATCAACAAAACTTAGTGATCATGTGCATAAGGCCATTCGGCCATTCATCTTCCATAACACTTAAACACACTCATTTTTCATTCTTCAAAGACCAAACAACTTCATTTCATGAACACTTGAGTTTTCTCTCTTCTCTCTCTTACTCTCTCCATTCGGTTCTCATCTTAAACACCATCAACCAAACTTCATTTTAGATTGACCATAGTTCTTCTAGACTTGATCTCTAAAACAACTTTGGTGAAGAAAGTTTCTTGATTGGAGGAAGTTCGTTCTTGACCTTCAAGAACACCATCTTGATCTTCAAAGTGTTTTTCCTTGGGTAAGCTTTGATGCTCATTTCCTCTTCATTTCCTTACTTTAAACATTGAGTGAACTTCTTCTAGTTCATGGATTTTGTGAAACAAGTTCAAGATCTTACCTTTTCTTTCTATTTAGATTCGGCCATCTTGAATTTCATGGTGTTGGAGTTGTCTCATTCACAAAGGATCTTCATTAAGATAATGGGGGAGTGAACCTCATCACACGACATTGGTGGTGAAGATGGTTTATGGGTTTGGTTTGGGGAAAACCCTAAACCAAGGGTTTCCTATTTTGTCTATTTGGTTCTCTATGAGAACAATGTTGTAATAATTATTTGTTACTTGATTTGTGTTCATTGATGTATTTCAGTGGTTTAAAATAACTTTTATGTGAGGAAAAACCCTAACCTAGAGTTCCTCCATCTTTTTGTTAAAAAGACTTTATGAAAATATGATTTTCGGATCTGACCTTATGTGAGTCATTTCGGTTTCTCTCTCTACCTAGACCTTGGATTTTAAAAATTATTTTTGATCCTGAAACTATACATCTTGGGCTTCATTTTGCGCACGAGTTTCATGTAGTTTCATGGAGATTTGACCTTTGAAAATCTATTTCAATCTAAGCCTAAAATTTTTGTCTTGGATTCTGACTACAGTGGCTTATTTCGTGAAAATTTACTAACCCGGTTACTGTTTGAGAAAATTAATTTTATAACCAAAAAGTAGACATCCTAAGCTTTCATAGGAGTCCTCATTTGCTCAAATCCGAGTTCGTTTGCTCAATCATATGTTTGTCACAATTTGATGCTTAAATGCTGAAATTTTATCTATACGGGTTTTGGTGTTGATTTTTGGGATGGTATGTTATGGTGTTGGTGTGACTATTTGTGCTTGAGTGTTAGTGTGGAAAATCATTTTGGCATGGTGAAAAACTATTCTTAGGGTCAATACCTAAGGATAGGTTTTTTGAATGATGAGGTTGTTCGTGCTTTTACTACTTGATGGAATGACTATACGTTGAGATGATTTTCATGATGCTAGAATATTGTTGGATGGCTTGTATTTTGTTGAAAAACACCATGTATGGTTCGGCCTTGTTGAATTAAAAAGGGAAGCCAAAGCTTCTGTGTTCAAGTATTGGTGTAATGGACTTAAATGGTTCCAAGAAGGCAAAAGAAATTAAAAAGACCTACCTTACTTACATGGAGGCATTCGGCCATACCATAGTAATTAGGGCTAGGAACCTAAAATTTTGATGTTAAGAGGTTTAATATGTCTATACTAAAGTATAAAGGGAATAGAAATTAAAATTTTTTTCCAAAGAATTCATGTTTTGGTTCCAAAGAACCAAGTGTTGTAAATTAAGTATTTTGATCTCATTTGAAAGTATTTTATGGATAGGAGAGTTTGATGTTGATCAACCACTTATTTTAGCATGTTGTTTCAAGGAAAATATTTTCAAGAAATAAAGAGTTTTCTAAATGATTCAATTGGTTTCGAAAGATTTTGGTTAGTAAACCTACTTTCAAGAGAAATGAGAATTCTTGTAAGTGTTTTCTTTAAAACATTAAGTCTTTACACTACTATGATTAATTTTGGAATCTTACAACACAAATGAGTTATATTTTTCTTTTGAAAAATGAAAAGGTGATTTAAAGAAAGATATGTTTTCCCTTTTACGCTAAGTAAAGGAAATAAGTATTATTTCAAAGGAAGTTTTACGTTAGTTTGGCAAAAGACAAGGTACTATGTATCTTGGGGTTTTGGATACCTTACGAGTATATGTATAGTGTTTTTCAAAACTATGTTCGATAAAGGAGATTTCATGAACTAGTTTACCACCAAGGAAAGTATTTTGAAGATCTTACTATAGTAGCGTAATTATGTATTATCTTCAAAAAGGAAATTCAATGAGTTCCATAATGAACTCACAAAGCCTAAATAAAAGATATGAACCTATACCTTGTGGTCATGGAAAACCATGTCCCACACCCTTAATGATATAGGTCATCTAAGGATCCATAATACTTAACCACAAAGAGTTACTTATACAAAATAAGTAATGTTTCCTTTGATAGATAAGTGAGAAGATATGATGAAGGAATCCTTGTGGATTCTGTTTTCCATAATATGCTTAGGATATGGAGTAACATGTCATAAGACTTGAAAATCATTTTCCGAACAACGGAGTTGTACACGGACGCAAGGAATGGAACCAAGAATGGGCGAATAATGGCGAGTCGTGTGGAAGTGGATCCCGTAGGGGTGCCCTGTGATTTATCAAGAGATAAACGTCGTGCTACAGTAATGATGAATTACTTGTTTTGGTGTTGTGACATTGTCTTGACATGCATACACATCTGTGCATGAGTTGGGCGTTATGCCTAGGAGTTGAGCTTACACCTTGGTGCAGGTGCGATTGTCTGAGGTATCGATCTTGAGGATCTTGGGGGTGTCGGGGGTTGGGGAGGACACATGTGGCCAGAAAGTAGCTCCTCCTTGTCGTGGTTACCCATCGAAAACACTGACGTCCTGACTTAATACCGAGCAAATCATGATTTGGGTAAAGAACGTCTGGCATGAGTCGTTATAGCAATTGCAATCTTTGATGTGGCACTGTGGGGCTGAGATAACGCAGACAATGTTCTCCCAATCACTCGCTCTTGTTATGTTTAGCTCCATGGAGTAGGGGTCAGAGTCTTACCCTTGTGGCATATGGCATTGAGTCATGTACATCGCATCACATTGCATGACTGTTGATGGATGCATTTTTATATTATACGTTATTAGCCTGTGTTGATGATGGCTTATAGTGTTGATTGATTTATATGAGATATTGAGATGTATGATATGCATGATTAGTACGTCGTCATCTTGTGTGTCGTACCGTTCTTACTTCTGCCATGTGTTGTGTTGATAAATGGGAATCTCACCTCATTACTTTGTAAAGCATTGTTGTGTGCTTCTCTGGTGGTCTCCCGAGAAGGTCGTGAAACCAAGATTCCACCCGGCTCTTCAGATGCATCTTTTTGTGGAATTTCCCAAGGGTTTCGGCAGTTAGACACCTAGTCATGATGGGCTTCCATCAACGTACATGTGAAGAGCCACACTCATCATCCACATCGGTCGCAGAGGAAGGGTTCTTAACCACTTCACCGCTTGTCTTCTGTCGTTTACCATCAAGGTTGTGGTCGCAGTAGAACGCTAGGTGGGCTCTTTTACCGGGGTGTTTAGCGCCTCCTCCCTCTGTTAGGAATAGGCCGCTTGTTGGCAAAGTTGCTTCTAGGGCAACTTCTACGATGTCTTCCATAGGAATGACAGTAGTAGTCCCTGCTAGGATTCCTGTTAGGTCTCATTTGACGGGTCCTGGTTGGAAGGCGATAAGTGAGGAGATTAGGAGGGAGGTGATCTACCCATGCCTTCCTATTCTTTTCACTTGACTCTCCATAAGGGAGGAGTCAGAGGAAGCATTCAGTGGTTGATTCGAGGGATGTTTTCCTGTGTAGTCTGTTGTCGGCCAATGTAGGATGTCAGAGTGTCTGTACCTTTCTTTTATGTGTTGTGGAGCTGTGTCTCCGAGTATCTTATGTTTAGAAGCTACATCTCCAATTCTTTCCGTTGAGTCTGTATCTTCCTGTTTACTTTCTGTAGTTAGGGTTGGTTTTAATGTAATTCTTTATGAACTTATGAACTTATATTATGAAATGATTCTATTTACCTTACACGCATAAATGGTTATGGGCTTCTACAGTTATGTCTGGTGAAAAGGAAAAATTCACCCCCATCTTTCTTAAATATTTTTAATTAACCCGTTTTTCGGCCTTAGAGTTTTATAAAATGTCCACAAATGTGATGCCCCCAAAAAGGGTGTTACATTAGTGGTATCAAAGCTGCCCGAGTCTTTTCAGGCTTGGGGTTTGGTCAGTCTTCGTTTGTGTTGTGTTTTCTCTATTTGTTCTCTTTTGTTTCTGTGTTATTGTTTCCAAGAGGAGACAATGTTGGAAAGTATGATGACTTCGCTCTATCCCTTTGTGTCGTTTGTTCTCTGTGTTGTGTTTTCGGAAGGAAGACAACAATTGTTTGTTATTCTCTAGATTATTGTTTCTGAAAAGGGATGATATTGGACAGAATAGTGATGCTCTTGCTTTCTTGTAGGTTGCTGCCCGCAGAGTCCTTCAGGATGAGCTTCTGAACGAGTGTTTTCCGACGAGTGTGAGGCACATTGAAAGAAATGGAGTTTCTATAGCTATGTCAAGGAGGACTGTCTGTTGAAGGACATGCTGATCGCTTTGAGTCCCTGCTGAAGTCTTCAAGGTATTTCCATCTTTATCCCGTTAAGGAGTGGAAGTGTACAAAGTTCGAAGAAGGATTAAGGAGCGATATGCGAAGAGCAGTGCTACCTCTCAAGATCAGAGAGTTCTCTGTTTTGAAGGACGAGTACTTCCTAATCGAAGATCTGATGAAGAGTCACGAAGAGAGACAACGTCACTTTGGACCATCTAGGTTCACAAGAGGCATCAGCACCAGGTCCCAGCAGAATCCATATGGAAAGTTACCAAGGGACCAGCCGCAACAACAACCGTCTTATGGAAGGAGTAGCAAGGGAACTTGCCAGTCCGTAGTACCTCCGCAATGGTGCAAGAAGTGTGGTAGAGGCCATCCAACCAGAGATTGCAACTCAAAGCAAAGCATTTGTTTCCGATGTGGAAAACCAGGTCACGTCATGCATGCTTGCGAACAGCAAACTTCCAGAAAGAGCAGTAAGTCTAGTCAACCAGTAACTTCTACATCGCGATGCAAGAAATGCGAAAACGAGCGCGAAACAAAGTGTTGCACCATCAAAGGCATTATCTGCTTCAAGTGTGGAAAACCAGGGCATGTTTCGAGAACCTGTGATCAACACGAGATGGAATCTATAGCCAACAAGGCACAAACCTCCATGCAATCAGCAAGGGGAAGAGTCAACTTGACGGGGAGAGCTGAAGCCTCACAATCTGATTATCTTGTCTAGGAAGATAGTACCATTGCATGTAAACCTTTAACTATACTGTTTGACTCAGACACATTTCATTTCTATTGTCTATGACAAGGTGAATTGTTTGGAATGCTTATGTCTTCTTTGTCCTCTTGATATGGATTGATTTGAATTGATCTGAAATGATTTAAGTTGATCTGATTTCATCATTTCTACTTCTCTTGACTACATTGTGCGTGAACCAATTGAAATTTCTAGTTTCTTCATTCTCTACTGATTTGGCTGTTTCCATCCTTTTGATGAACTGGTCATTTTGATCAAAATTGTTTGGATTCTCGGTTATCATTGAAAACTGAGACTTTTAGTAACTCGATTCATTTGCTTTTTTCTGCAATTGAATATAATTCGAAAAATGGATAGATTACTTCTAATCATATCCTATTGGCCTTTGCAGGCAAGAATTTCAAACTTTCTTGGAACTGAAAATTTCTAGCTACTTGTTCCTAACCAGTCAAATAAGAGCTGCTTTGAGTAAAGATGCTCACAATTTTATTGTTACCTTTTAAAATGACCCAGAGTGGTTTTGATTTGAATTCTACACTCTCGGAAAAGTTTTCTTGTCCTGAGTTATTTCTCCGAAGGGTGTGTCTGGACCGTCATCGAAATGGGAGTTACAGTTTTCTATCGACTTGGTATCGGAATTTGTCCAATACCCATGATCCTTATTCTTTCACTTTCGAATCTTCTTAAGGAATTTCGAGTTTTGAAAATTTACAAGGATTTACCTTGATAATCTTTTTCCGTGTCGTCAAGTTGATACAGTATTTTTGAAAGGAGAACTTAACCTATGAGGTACTTTGTGTCAAGATGTAAGACAGAAGAGTAAAGCAACAGCAGGAGAAAGAGATATCCTTGGTCAAGGTTATCAGGAACGAGACTTCAGGTGTTCCCTCCTGGGAGTTGGAGGATAGGATGAGGGAACAGTTTCCGCATCTCTTCTAAGGTAAATTTCGAGGACGAAATTTCTTTTTGGAGGGTAGTGTTGTAACATCCCAAAAATCCTATGTCTGCCTTTTTAACTGTTTGTGTGAATAACTTGACTGAGAACACAATTTGATTAATCATAATCATAAAAATAGTTAATAATTGGAAATTCATAGTTGAATTTCAATTATGAACTTAATAATCATAAAATGTCGTTTTAAGACCGATATACTGTTTTGGGTCAGAATCGGTAAAAATATTATTTTTTTAAACGGGACCGCTTCTTACCTTGGGATACGTGTCAGGGTCGGGAAGTAATCTAACCCGGGGTTGGGAAGTTGTTCTAGCTCAGTGCCGGGAGTAGTTCATGACTGCATCTCACGCTTCACGAGACGTTGTCAACCATCCATCACTTTTTCATTCCTTTAATCAATGGATTAAATTCTTATGACTCTTGGTTAATAACCTAACATATTTTCTTTTTATTGAGAAAGCAAATTAACCTATTTATGGTTAATCTCTACACTTTGAATAAGAGCTCAACAACACATCTTACTCTTTAAATCCTAGCCATCCTTTTTCTTACACAATCAAATCATTAGTCATAACACATCAACAAAACTTGGTGATCATGTGCATAAGGCCATTCGGCCATTCATCTTCCATAACACTTAAAAGTTTCTTGATTGGAGGAAGTTTGTTTTTGACCTTTAAGAACATCATCTTAATCTTCAAAGTGTTCTTCCTTGGGTAAGCTTTGATCCTCATTTCCTCTTCATTTCCTTACTTTAAACATTGAGTGAACTTCTTCTAGTTCATGATTTTTGTGAAACAAGTTCAAGATCTTATCTTTTCTTTCTATCTAGGTTCGGCCGTCTTGAGTTTCTTGGTGTTGGAGTTGTCTCATTCACAAAGGATCTTCATTAAGGTAATCGGGGAGTGAACCTCATCACACCACATTGGTGGTGGTGAAGATGGTTTATGGGTTTAGTTTGGGGAAAACCCCAAACCAAGGGTTTCCCACTTTGTCTATTTGGTTCTCTATGAGAACAATGTTGTAATAATTATTTGTTGCTTGATTTGTGTTCATTGATGTGTTTGAATGGTTCAAAATAACTTTTATGTGAGGGAAAACCCTAACCTAGAGTTCCTCCATCTTTTTGTTGAAAAGAGTTTATGAAAATATGATTTTCGGATCTGACCTTGTGTGAGTCATTTCAGTTTTTATCTCAACCTAGACCTTGGATTTCAAAACCTGTTTTTGATCCTGAAAATAGACATCTTGGGCTTCATTTTGAGCACAAGTTTCGTGTAGTTTCATGGAGATTTGACCTTTGAAAATCTGTTTCAATCTAAGCCTAAAATTTCTATCTTGGATTCTAAATACAGTGGCTTATTTCGTGAAACTTTACTAACTCGGTTCCTGTGTAGTCTATTGTCAACCAATGTAGGGTGTCAAAGTGTCTGTACCTTTCTTTTATGTGTTGTGGAGTTGCGTCTCCAAATATCTAATGTTTAGGAGCTGCATCTCCAATTCTTTACGTTGAGTATGTATCTTCTTGTTTACTTTCTGTAGTCAGGGTTGGTTTTAATGTAAATCTTTATGAACATATGAACTTATATTATGAAATGATTCTATTTACCTTACACGCATAAATGGTTATGAACTTCTACAGTCATGTCTTGTGAAAAGGAAAAATTCACCCCAATCTTTCTTAAATATTTTTAATTAACCCATTTTTCGGCCTTCGAGTTTTATAAAATGTCCGTAAATGTGATGCCCCCGGAAAGGGTGTTACACCCAGTCCAACCACAACCTAGATTTCCATGGCAGGCTTGGGATTGCAGACGTTAGCTGCCACTGGAGTACTGCCCTACAATACTCACGGTAACTACACTCTTACTGAAAGGGCGTGTCTTGACATTTAGGGAGTAGGCATAGGAGAAGAGGATCCGGTTCATCTTGAACAAGGGCGAATTTCTGGGCCCCCAGAATCAGTTAGCAGTCACAAACAAATTTTCATACACTGGCAGCACGGATAGACCGACTGGAGCTACACATGACTCAGCGTTTTGATGCACAACAAACCTCCCTGACCACCATCTTACAATTACTTCAGGCTCACTATCCGCCTCCACCTCAGTGATCCCCCGTTATCATACTTCAAGCGTCTATGCTATTATATCAAGGGTTATTTTGTAAAAATGTCTCTTCTCCTTTCCCTTTCCACTTGTATTTCTTCATTAAATGTATGCATTGAGGACACTGCATAAGTTAAGTGTGGGAAGGGAAAATATGTTCATATTTTTGATATTGATGCATCCAATTATTTGGCTTAACTTTCTTTTAAAATTAAGGAAACCCCTTACAAAAAAAATTTGTGAAAAATTGCTTGATAGTCTCATTAGTGTGATTGAAAAAGTTAGTCTTTTGAAAACTGATAATTGGCAGATAAATTCTTTGATTTAAAACTTTTTCATTAGACTTCACTCCTAAATGTGAGATTTGGGCTTTTATGGGATTAAGTTACACTACCAAATATTCTGATATTAACCTTTTTTCTTTGATGAGTGTGATTCTCAGGTAATATATATTCTAGAACTTGTCCTGAGACCATCTCAAAGCAAATTTGACTTATGCATGTGGAACTCTGGTTAGGGCACTCTTAGGTATTCTTTCTGGCCTACATATTTTGTTAACACACTTCTCTCCTAGTTGCCCAATTTTGAGCCTTTTAAGAAAATTCTCTTCTTAGTCCCTATTCTGAAAAATTAAAATTAAAATTATTATTTTTGGTGACCCCTTGGAAGTATAATAGAGCAGCAGGAGAAATGTACGATAATGGATCCCTTTCCAAAAATGAAAATATTGAAAATAGCTGGCAGTGAAAAGAAAAATATATTGCCTCTTTCTTCTCAAAAAGAAAAAGAAAAAAGAAAAGAAAAATATGAATATAGTAAAAGATTAGAGAGAATGCAAGAAAAAAAGAGCTTATAGCTAAAGAAAAAAAAAGGAAAGGATGAAGAAAAAGTAGCACTACAAATATATATATATATATATATATATATATATTGAAAAAGGTGCCAGTGCACTTTTTGTTATTTTATGCTTCTAAGGGTCATTACTTTGTTTATTGTTTTAGCTCTTTGATCATCCCTTTTCTTTCTTTACCGCACCTAATATTAATACCTTAGCCCCGTTACAACCCATGAAAGACCCCAACCTTCTTCTACATGCATGTGATTTATATTGTGGAGATTTGGTCAATGAACAAGCTTGTGGTAATACATTTATTTGAGAATAATCTTAAGTGTTTCTATGCCTTTGCCCAATATACTAAGAAACTATGAGAAGAGCGACCTTTGGTCTTTTGAAAAAGTTTGATTTCAACAAATTTAAAAGTTCCAATTGGGTAATCTTTTGGCATTTTTTTGAAAATTATACTTGTTTGACTATCCTCGCAATTTTGAAAACTCTTCTTGTTTTGGGTTCCCTTGATTTAAGTCTAAAACTTATTTTAAGCTAGATAATTGTTTGAGGGCAAGCAATGTTTAAGTGTGGGAAGTTTGATGAACCTCAATTTTGTGCATTTTATAGAGGGTATTTGGGTCGAATTTTGATGCATTTCAAGATAAATATTATTATATTTCACCTTTTACTTAAGTTTTGACAGAATTGACGTTTGGAGGTGCAACACCCCCCTCGGGTGCTACGTACTCGAAATCGATTGTGGAAAACATAAACAAATAAAATGTTGGTTGCTTTCGAAAATACTTTAATTAATTAGCTACGTTCAAAAACATGGTTCTAAAAATTTTCTACATGCATAAGCAGTTCAAACTCAAGACAAAGGAATAAACCTTATAACACATACATCGATATTCAATGTTCCTAAAAAACATAATCATAACATAAATTCAGATCTGTTATATGTATATATTACAGACTTAAAGACATATAGTCAACATACATGCAGCAAATAAAATATAACTGCCTCAAAAAAATAAGACTCCTATGCTGGTCGGGCTAAAAGTAGCCATTGGGATACAACCCCAAAGTCAGCTCCGATTCCCAAAGGAATTCGGAGGGATCCTCTTTTCAGCTCCTTCAAAAGTCTCCTTCATCCGAGTCCTCACGTGTCCGCGGGAACCTATGATCTGTTGGAAAATTATTTCTAAAATAATTTGTTATTGAAAGGTTTTAAATATCTCTTTTATTACTAGTTATTACATTTAATTTTCTCAAATATTTATGTTAATGTTTTAATTCTTTTTTATTATCTTTAATTACTTTTTAATATTTTCTAACATTCTGATTGACCAACGTGAATATGTTTTAATATTCATTAAAGTGCTATTATTTCACAAGTTACTTTTCAACGTTATATTACCCGAACCTTCCATTTCATATGAGTTTTGTATATCACTTTATTGTTTATATTAACTTCAGGTGCAACTTTTCAAGAGGTGTGGTCATCAACATCTATATATATCCAGTGCTATAGAGATCAACCAGAAAGCTTTTAGAGACATTTACATTTGTTTTATAAAAATAAATTCTCTTTATATTATTTGCTAAGTGTATAAGAGTTGATATTATTCTTGCTGTTCTGTGTACCCAGATTAATCTGGAAAAGTTTGTTAAATCCTAGGCGATATTCGCATTATTATTACGATTGTGGCAAAATAATCCTTAAGGATAGTGTGAGACTCCAATATCATCTTTCTAATTCATATACTCCGGAGATTCTTACTTCCCTTCATCAAACGATAGGCCGCAAATATACTCGTAACACAATTGTTCTCATGAGTCGGCCTCTCAATTTAGGTCCGAACTCCAATTGTTCTGGGGTACCGTGTCATAACCACATCCTGAATAGTCCAGTCTCTGATTGAGTTCATTCGTGTTTGGCAACCGATTTACCACGGTACGGGGTTGCTATGCCACCGGCCACTTGTGGAGTTTCGAACACAGAATGCCCTTATAGACCTAGTGGTCTTAACTGGCTCATATTCTCAACTACGTAAGTTGTAGCTCGTTTTCAAATGGCACGTCTACCGGTTCATGCATGTACACAGAAAATTTATTTTTTCTTTTTCGTTCATTCTTTCTTTTGTCGAGGCACAAGGCTCACGACTCATTTTTAAAGGACATTAAGCCTGTTCATTCAAAACATAGGACACGAAGTCCGAGTGCTCAATCCACAAAACGCTAGCCCGACGTCTCGGTCACTAGGTTTGCATTCGTCTCAAAAGGTTAACTTAAAAAGCCTAACTTAAGCCTAACTTAAATAGCCACCAAACAATTTAAGTCAGCCCAAAACCCCCTAATTATCACGCCTAACATTTCATAATTATGGGTGGTTGCACTTGCTTTTCAAATTAAAAGTGTAACACCCATAACTTACAATTTATTCACTCTACTAAATGAGAAGTTTCTTATAGCATGCAAGCCAAAGATTCCCTCCTCCAAGACCCTCTAAAATTCGTGTAAGACTATGAAGAAATCCAATTGTAGCATTTAAACAAATTGGACCCACTTACACTTATTGAAAAATAAAAGAAAAACCACTAAAATTTGGAATCTTCTTCATGTCATGCGCCCCACATTATGAGTCTTCTAGTTGGATGATGCAAGATGCCAACTTGGGCTCAATGTCTTCTTGGCTTGCACTTGAGCTTCTGTCCATTAAAAGATCCATTTGGTTTAGAACTTCTTGGGCTTTCTTGGCTCTTGCTCTTGTCATAGGCCCACCAAGTCTTTGTAGTGCTTCTTGATCCATGTTCCTTAGTGGGCTCATATCATACCCTCCTTCTTTAAATGAATTCGACCTCGAATTCACCTCCTTCATAACCTACATGAAGAAAAAAAAAATGAAAGTCAATCACATGAAGAACAATGTCAACCCTTCCACCGGGGTCAAATGGAAATTGAAAGAAATCACCCAATGTAGCAAGTAGGTGACAAACAATGTCATCTTTTACAATCAACATCCCAACACATTCATAGCCAAGGTAGGGAATTTTAAAGGTAAGCACAAAGTTATACCTCCTTGAGTTGACATATATGACCAAATGTACCTTCCTAGGCTTGATCTTGGTGACAAAAGAGAAAGTACTTTGTCTTTGCAAAGACTCCAAGGCAAATTGAACCTCATTAATATTCTCCTCATCACAAACAAAGTACGGCTCTTTTTGAGACAAAATAAGCCCCTCAAATACATTAGGAGCATCATATGGAAGCTTAAAAGAATTCACAAGAATAGGTAGGGTAAGAAGGGGTGTAGTAGTGAACCCATCAATTAATGCCACATGCAAACCTTTAGTGCTCATAACAAACCTCAAAATGCTAACTTTATTTTGGATAAAAGAGTAAGTGGCCAAGTTAGCAAACAAGCTTTCTCTTAGAAATTCAACACAAACTTCCAAATTATTGTCATGAACCAAGTGATCAATAGAGAGCACAACAACACACGTCTCAAGGAATTCATTCAAGTCTTGGCTCATAATCCTCAAATCAAGTTTAGAAGAATAGTTTGTATTAAACACATCATGCCTTACGGTTTCAACACTTAAACTAGATTTACGGAGATAACACAAATTAGGCATTTTAACATGCAAATTTACAAATCTAGCAAGCATAGGAGGAAAGCACTTCCCAAACAATTTAATAAGAAACATATCAATTAAAGAAGTGGAAGGCTTAAATATGAAAAGGGTTAAACCGATAAGTGTTTCACTTGATTCAACTTCTTCAAGACCCAAAATAACCTTGCAAGCATCCTTTTGAGGAACCTTTGGAAACACATCACCAAATTCCTGCAAAAGATTTTCAACACCACTAGGCAAAAAGAGTTCATTAGGAGCATTAGCATTCAAACAAAATTCCCTACAAGAGAGCATGTATAGGGGCTGCCTAGAGACCAATGCACTCTTTACCTAACTTTTTGTTGCAAGAAAGCTCTCTTTTTCCACTCGGTTTTGCACACCCTTTTTCTCATGATTTTAATTTTATTTTTCTTCACTCTTTTTCCCAATTTCTTTTTCACTCTCTTTTTCTTTTCTCTCTCGCTCTCTCTTTTCTCTCATTTTTATTTGATCCTCACTAACTTGCATTGGAGATAAAGGAGAAAGTATGACCTTTCGGTCTTGATACATGAGACTATACTTATTTGAGAACCCATCATGGATGGCCTTCTTGTCATATTGCCAAGGCCTTCCCAACAACAAATGGCTTGCCTCCATAGGCACCACATCACAAAGTACACAATCTTCATATTTCCAAATTAAGAATGGTACCTCCACTTGTTTGTTCACCACCATTTCTCCTACCTCACTTAACCATTGAAGCCTATATGGTCTTGGATGTGTCTTAGTTACAAGATTTAGTTTTGACACTGATCTAGTACTTATAACATTGGCACAACTTCCTCCATTAATAATTAAAGAGCATACATTTCCTTGAACTAGGCATCTAGAATGGAAGATATTCTCCCTTTGGCTAGCTTCATGATCTTTCACTTAACTCCCCAATAGCCTCCTTACCATAAGTAAATCACCATCCGGCATGAACACATCTTCTTCACTTTCCTCCCCACTTGAAGCCTCGGATTGTGATATTACTTCACCTTTCATGGTCACCATGGTTCTCTTTGTTGGACATTGGGTTGCTATATGCCCATGGCCTAGGCATTTGAAACACTTCACTTCACGGCTCCTAGAGTTTGTCTCCATTGGTTTCTTGCCTTGAGAGGTGTTCACGGCTTCTTTGGTTAGTGCACCCTCCTTCTTTTGCTTGTCCTTCCAAATTGATGATGGAAATTTTGAGGAAGAAGAAGAAGAATATTTGAACTTCCTCCTCTTAATTTGTTGCTCCACCTTGATTGCCTGTTGCACAAAATTTTCAAGCTCCACATAATTTTGTAATTCCACTATGTCTTGAATATCTTGATTCAAGCCATGTAAGAATCTTGCCACAGTAGCCTCCCTATCTTCTTGAAAATTTGAGCTAAGTAAGGCCAACTCCATCTCCTTGAAATATTCATCAACACTTTTGGCCCTTGGGGTAAGTCTTTGTAATTTGTTGTTAATGTCCCTTTGGTAATGATTTGGGATAAACCTCTTCCTCATGACATATTTCATCTCCTCCCAAGTGTCTATGACCTCTCCTCCATGTCTCCTCCTTTCTTTTTGTAATTGGTGCCACCACACAAAGGCATATTCTTTGAACTCAAGGGCGGCTACTTTCACCTTCTTGCCTTCATTGTAAGAATTACAATCGAAGACTTGTTCTATTTTCAACTCTCACTCCAAGTAAGCCTCCGGATCATTCTTTCCAAGAAATGGAGGAACTTTGATTTTAACCCCTTCAAGCCATTCATCACGCCTCCTTCCCCTATGTCCTTCTCCCCTATGTCTTCCCCCTCTAGGCCTTCCTCTTTCACTTTCATATCCACTAGAATCATCTTGATGTTGAAGGTTGGCAAGTTGTTGGTCATAGTTGGCTTGCATTGTCTCCATTTGTCTTTCAAGGGCTTGCATTTGAGTAGTCATTCGTGCAAGAATGACTGCGGACCTTGGTGAAGGTGGTGGACTATCTTCATTGTTTGCCATGATTTGTGTTTCCTCACTACACTCCCTCACAAGACACACAATGAATTTCACTCTTTGGCTGTTTCCACACAAGATGTAAATTTTCACTCTTGCCTTTTTTTTCTCTCAAATGTTCTCCTTTAGTTTTTAGAGGAATCAAACACAAAACACAAAAATACCAAAATTCAAGTAACAAAATCACAAAACTTATCAAAACAAGGAAAACAAAGAAATGGCTAGAAAAGAAAAGGTTTAGAAATAAGAAACAAAGGAAGAAGGGAAAATAATTTCAAGACACAAATTGCTCAATTGACTTTTTCTCTTCTCTTTTTTTTTTTATCACACTACTTGTACGAATTTTTTTTCCGTTGTTGAAGAGAATCACCCTTGAAAACTTTGTTTTTGGAGCAATACACAACAACCACGAAATTTCCCTTCAGGAAAAGAATCAAAGTAAATTTTGTTTTGGTTTTTGGAAAGAAAAGAAGAAAGAGTAGAAGATGAAGAAGAAAATAGAATCAAGAACACAAACAAAAATTCAACCAAAGCCTAAGCTTTGATACCACTTGATGACAACCAAATGGTGAGGTTGCCTTTTGAAGATCTTATGGTTGAATTCAAAGCTTGATAATTTCAAGCTCTTTGTATAGGAATAAAATGAAACAACAATAAAGTGAAGAAAGTAAGAAAATAGAAAGAAAGAGATGATGAGGCGCCACAAACCAAGAAGGTTTGATAAGCCAAATGATGTTCACCACAAGAACCTTGGATTTTTGATAAGAACTAAGTTTGGTTCAACCAAGAACCTAAGAGAACAATACTCTCTCACAAATGGAATTTGATCCAAAATAACATCAAAGTTGTTTTACTCATCATCATAGGCGCATACAAATATCCATAACCCCTTAATAACAATCATGAATATGCCACTAATTGGTGAAATGATAACAACAATAAGTGGCCTATTCAATTCAGCCCCTTCACGCCCTTCCTAGAACAAGTTACATCCTATTCTATTCAGCCCCCTTCACGCCCCATCCTCAAAAGAATCCTAGGACAAGTTACAACTCCTACATTATTATCTTGATTCATGACACTAAAGCCTAACTTAAATAGCCACCAAACAATTTAAGTCAGCCCAAAACCCCCTAATTATCACGCCTAACATCTCATAATTATGGGTGGTCACACTTGCTTTTCAAATTAAAAGTGTAACACCCATAACTTACAATTTATTCACTCTACTAAATGATGACAACCAAATGGTGTGGTTGCCTTTTGAAGATCGTTTGGTTGAATTCAAAACAAGTAAATTTCGTGTTCTTCTTAATGAACAAATTGTAGCAACATAAAAGTGAAGAAAACTAGAAAATGGTGAAGAAAGAAATGATGAGGCGCCACAAACCAAGAAGGTTTGATAAGCCAAGTGATGTTCGCCACAAGAATCTTGGATTCTTGATAAGAACTAAGCTTGGTTCAACCAAGAACTATGAGAACTATACTCTCACAAATGGAATCAATCCAAATTCAACATCCAAGTTGTCATTCATGTTGTTTGGGGTGTAATACATATAATAGTCATCCAACTCTTGGCATCCAAAGACAAGGCATAACCCCCACTTTGAATGGCCTAAATCCTAACTTAAATGACCACTAACACAAATCAAGTCAGCCCCAACCCTCATCATGCACGCCTACCACTCTCTCTTCATGGGTGGTTACACTTTGTTTGTCAAATTAAAAGTGTAACACCCAAACAATTGAAGGCAGCCATCAAACACTCATAACTCACCATCAAGCAATTGAATTCAGCCCCAAGACACTCATTATTCACGCCTACACTCCCTTTATTATGGGTTGTTACACTTTGCTTTTCAAATTAAAAGTGTAACACCCATAACTTACAATTTATTCACTCAACTTAATGAGGAGTTTCTTATAGCATGCAAGCTAAAGATTCCCTCCCCAAGACCCTCTAATCACGTGTAGCAACATAGGAAATATGGGCTAGACCTTCATGCAACTCTTAGTGTAGCCCACTAACAGAGAATGCCAAATTGGATCCACTCACATAACCCATTACACTTATTGAATTGAAAATAAACAAACAACTAAATGAAGCAAGTTCACACCCCCCTTGTCATCATTATGGGCCTTCTATTTGAGTAAGATAAGTCACCAACTTGGGCTCCATTCCTTCTTGACTTGCAATTGGGCTTATGTCCATTAAAAGATCCACCATTTGATTTAAAACATCTTGGGCTTTCTTAGCTCTTGCTCTTGCCATAGGCCCACCAAGTCTTTGTAGTGCTTGCTCCATGTTCTTTAGTGGGCTCATATCACTAAATGAGGAGTTTCTTATAGGCAAGCCAATTATTCCCTCCTCCAAGACCCTCTAAAATTCGTGTAAGACTATGAAGAAATCCAATTGTAACATTTAAACAAATTGGACCCACTTACACTTATTGAAAAATAAAAGAAAAACCACTAAAATTTGAAATCTTCTTCAAGTCATGCGCCCCACATTATGTGTCTTCTAGTTGGATGATGCAAGATACCAACTTGGGCTCAATGTCTTCTTGGCTTGCACTTGGGCTTCTGTCCATTAAAAGATCCATTTGGTTTAGAACTTCTTAGGCTTTCTTGGCTCTTGCTCTTGTCATAGGCCCACCAAGTCTTTGTAGTGCTTCTTGGTCCTTGTTCTTTAGTGGGCTCATATCATGAAACTAGCTCAAAGAAATTGGTTTCACATTAAAAGGATTTTTCTACAATTTTCTAGGAATTTTTTAAATTTGGCTCATGAAGTTTAAACTCATGGAATCAAGATTTTCAAACAAGAAAAAGGAAGAGATTCATGAGGTTTAAGGATCATAGAAGTGATCTTACCTCTTGAATGATGAAGATTGGTCAAGAATCACACTTTTTCCTCAACTAACTCAAGCTTTCTCTTAAGGAAAAATGGAAGAATTTCAAGGAAGAAGATGAAGTGAGAAAAATGAAGTGGTGAAGCTCTCTTTGGGCTGATCTAGGCATGGGAAATGTGGGACCAAAGTGTCCAAAAGTTGGTCACTTACGGGCATTTTAGTCTTTTCCTTCAAGGTTAAAAGGTAATAATGAAAAATGTTAGGGGTATTTTGGTCTTTTCATGTCCAGATATTTTCAAATGTCATCATGACATTGGCACGCTTTCCCATGTGATGTGACTTGACATGACTTCAAGATTATCTGTTAGCGGGTCCCGGTAAATCCGTATTCAGATCCGTTCTTCACCCGATTGAAGATTTTGCCCGAATAAAGCGTAGGAACTGATTTTTTTCAAATTTAACGAAAACGTAGGAAATTCAATTCTAAGACTAACTGTTTCGTTCATATGTCAAACTGAGGTCTTCTGAGCAGTAAAATCTTACTGTCAGTGAAAAAACACAGACCGGTCTCCGTTTAAGTTTTCAGCTCAAAATTTTATCGTAGCTTCGTAAGATAGTGTTGACCATGAATATGGCCTCGGTTTATTTTATTTCATTTTCTAAAATCTCGAATAAAATATAAACATAATTATACAACTCACTGATTTTTAAAGTAGTGAAAAATCGGGGTGTTACACCCGTGCCAATGAAATAAAAGACCAAAATCAAGGCCTGGTCCGCATTTTGTGTTATAAATAGAGGCCCTCTGTGCCACTCTAAGATCATCTTTGAATCTTTTGCACTTTCTTTCATCTTTTTATTTCTTTGATTATTATACTCTTGTTTTAGTTTTATTCTGTAGTTTTGATTTCTAGAGTAAGATTTGGCACCTGGAGGTTATGTTGGAAACAACTTCTCCCTCTTCAACTATTCAGGATGCGTTTCCCTTTGTTGATTTTAGTTTTCTCTTTACTATGAGTAGCTAATTTCACCACTAGAGTTGTGGTGGATCTTGTATTAGTAGAAACTCGTTTCGCTATGTCTTAGCTTTAATTCAATTCTACTTGGTTTTAAAGTTGTTATTTGAATAATGTTATTCTATCGTTTTTCATCTCATACTAGGATTGCTCACCCTTTGTATGCTTATATTCAATTAATTGACATTTTGGCTATCAAGCCCAATTAAATTGGTAGACCTATAGGATAACCGAGGTTTAATATCTAGATTTGCGAAAACGTGATTTATTCCTTTCAATCATTCAACTTTTTTGTGTTTAATGCTTTCTAATCACTTAAACTCTTTGCCTGACAACCATTGGGTTTATTTGGGGAAAAAAATATTATTTGCCTGTAAACAATTAATAGTTTTTGTAAAAGGATTGGTATTCAAAAAGCAATTGTGAAACTGAATAGAATTAGGATTTGGGGGGTATCGAAAGCACAAGTGAAACCACGGCTCTAGGCTCTTTATTCTTGATCACTAAACTCTCTTTTTACTCTTTTACGATTATCTTTAACACTGCTCTATTCTTATTTATTTTCCAAGTTCTTTATTAGTCTAAATAGCATAAAGATTTCCCTATTCCAGTACTTGCTTTATCACGTAGATATCTAAATTAATCTCTTGGGTACGATATCTGGACTCCCATCCTATATTACTTATGCGACAGGGTACACTGCCCTTAGGTGTGTTTTGAACGCAACAATGATGTGGTGGAAAGGGAGGCAGAGGTTGTTTGAAGCTGAGGGAAGAGCCGTGACTTGGGGGTTGTTCCGAGAGTGTTTCCTAGAAAAGTATTTTCCTCGGATGACCAAAAGGGAAAAAGACAAGCAGTTCCAGAGTTTAAAGCAAGGCAACATGACAATTGGAGAATATGCAGCAAGGTTCGAGGCGCTGCTCAAATTCTCAGAGTTTTATCAGCGGTATCCGGACGAGGAATGGATGTGCCGCAGGTTTGAAGATGGTCTAAAATATGAGATTTAAAAGGCTAGAGTGCCATTGGGGATTACTGTATTCCTTGACATGTTGGATCGGTGTTCGGCAATTGAGAACATCGAAAGAAGAAAAGAGATGGCAATGAGGAGCGGAGGATCTATCCGCAGTAACTAGAGAGGTAGAGGCGGAAGATTTCAAAGTGGTCGGGGGCCATATCAGAGACCAACACAGAAGGCTGGAGAGTCTGGAAGTCAAAGACCAAGTGCAACTCAGGAGTTGCAAGGTTGTTTCAAGTGTGGAGGGCCACACATGGCTCGAGACTGTAGAAGCCAAGCGCCCGGGAGGACCATGACTTGTTATACATGTGGAAGGCAAGGACACATGGCCAGGGACTGCAGGCAAGGGAATGCACGACCGTCTAGTGTGACTGGACAGGCTGCAAGACCACAAGCCACGGGAAGAGTGTTTGCCGTGAGGGGAGTTGAATCCTCTCGATGCCCAGATTTGATTCAAGGTAAGTGTTTAGTTTCAGGCAAACTCTTATCTGTGTTGTTTGATTCGGGGCTACTCATTCGTTTATTTCTATGGAGTGCATGGATCATTTGGGGTTACCAGTTTCGTCTTTACCATATGACCTTACTGTTTCCACACCTACTGGTAATTCATTGACTACCCTATTTGTATGCTTGAAATGCCCTATTACAATAGAAAACAGACACTTCATTGTTGACCTAGTCTGTCTGCCTATGCAGCAGATTGATGTTATTTTAGACATGGACTGGCTTTCGGCTAACCATGTGATACTGGACTGTTCAAAATAGACCCTTTGTTTCTCTGAACGATCTGGATTGACGCCTGCTAATGAAAGTATTCCAAAGGGTGTACGATCTGGAGAGTGCGTGGTGTTGTTCTCCTTGGAAGCGAAGGAAACTCCGAGCGTGGAAGCACTGTCGATTGTGCGGGAATTTCCAGAAATATTTCCAAATGATGTTCCAGGACTACCACTGGAGAGGGAGATTGAGTTTACCACAGACCTTGTACCAGGAACTGAACCTATTTCGATAACACCTTATCAAATTTCTCCTTCAGAGTTAGCGAAGTTGCAGAAATAGTTGGATGAGATGCTAGCCAAGGAATTCATCAAACCTAGTGCGTCGTCATAGGGAGCCCCGATATTGTTCGTCAAGAAGAAGGATAGGAGTTCAAGGTTATGTGTGGACTATCGTCAGCTGAACAAAGTGACAATAAAGAACAAGTACCCGTTGCCGAGGATAGATGATTTGATGGATCAGTTGAGGGGAGCAACTGTGTTTTCCAAGATCGACATGCGATCTGGCTATCATCAAATCAGAGTAAGGAAGGAGGATATACTAAAGACTGCTTTTCGAAGTCGGTATGAGCATTATGAGTATTTGGTTATGATGTTCGGTGTGACTAATGCTCCGGCCGTGTTCATGGACTATATGAACAGGATATTCCGACCATTCCTAGACAAGTTTGTTGTCGTGTGTATCGATGACATCCTTATTTACTCTCCGAGTAAAAAGGAACATCAAGTGCATCTTCGGGTAGTGCTGCAAGTGTTGAAGGATAGGCTGTTATATGCAAAGATATCTAAGTCTGAATTTTGGCTAGAGGAAGTACAGTTCTTAGGACACGTGATCAACAAGGATGGAATCATGGTGGTTAAATGGGAAAGCCAGAAGTCTGTGAGCGAGGTTCGCAGTTTTCTTGGTTTGGCGGGCTACTACAGGCGGTTTATCGAAGGATTCTCTAAGATTGTGTTGTCTATGATGCAATTGACGAGAAAGGGGAAGGCATTTGGGTGGACGGAAGCTTGTGAGCAGAGTTTCTTAGAGCTGAAGCGGAGGTTGACCACATCGCCAGTGTTGGTTTTTCCAGATCCGTCAGGACGTTTTGGCGTATATTGTGATGCGTTGTATCAATGATTGAGCTTTGTCCTCATGCAAGAAGGAAGAGTGGTCGCGTATGCCTCCAGGCAGCTAAGAGTGCACGAACGGAACTACCTGACTCATGATCTAGAGCTAGCTGTGATAGTGTTTGCATTGAAGATATGGAGACACTATCTGTATGGTGCTAAATTCAGCATATTTAGCGACCACAAGAGCCTAAAGTATTTGTTCGACCAGAAGGAGTTGAACATGAGGCAAAGGAGGTGGATGGAATTCATCAAGGACTATGAATTCGATTTACAATACCATCCAGGCAAGGCTAATGTCATAGCGGATGCGCTCGGTAGGAAGTCCCTACACGTATCTGCGATGATGGTGCGAGAGCTTGAGTTGTTAAAGCAGTTTAGGGATCTGAATCTGGATGTGGAAATCGTTGAGGATAAGATGAATCTTGGAATGATTGAGGTTACTAGCAATTTCTTGAATCTGCTTTGGAAAAGGCAAGCTGAGAATGAGAACCTTAAGAAGGTTAATCAATTGATCGAGGAAGGTGAGACGTTTAAGTTTAAGAGAGGTTCAGATCGCCTCATCAGGTTTGGCAACAGAGTTTGTGTGCCTGAGGACAGTGAAGTTAAGAATATGATTTTGGAGGAAGCGCACAAGAGTAAGTTGAGTTTTCACCCAGAAGCTACTAAGATGTATCAGGATCTGAAGAAGTGATTCTGGTGGCCAGGGATGAAGAAGGAAGTTGCAGCGTATGTCCTATCCTGTTTGGTGTGTCAAAAGGAGAAGGTTGAACACCAGAAGCCAGTAGGATTGTGGCAATCATTGGATGTTCCGGAATGGAAGTGGGACAGTATTGCAATGGACTTTGTTTCTGGGTTACCAAGAACTCAAAAGAGGTGTGATGCAATTTGGGTCATCATAGATAGGTGGACGAAATATGCTCATTTCTTACCTATCAACCAGAACTATTCTCTGGAAAGGCTGACTCAGATTTACATCAGGGAGGTGGTGCGTCTGCATGGTGTGCCTTCGAGTATCATCTCGGATCGAGACCCGGGGTTTACTTCGAGGTTCTGGAAAAGCTTGAATGGTGCGTTGGGAACTAAGTTAAGGTTGAGTTCTGCTTATCATCCCCAAACGGATGGTCAGTCAGAACAGACAATTCAGTCATTGGAAGATTTGTTAAGAGCGTGTGTGCTGGAACACACGGGAAGTTGGGATGAGTTTCTTCCTTTGATTGAGTTTACCTACAACTACAGTTATCATTCAAGTGTAGGAATGGCGCCGTATAAAGCTTTGTACGGGAGAAAGTGCAGGACTTCGTTGTGTTGGTTTGAGACTGGAGAGAATCATTTGTTAGGCCCTGAGTTGGTGCAACAGACGACGGAACAGGTTAAATTAATCCGGGAAAATATGAAAGCCGCAAAGGATAGGTAGAAGAGCTACGCTGACAAGCGGAGGAGACCTTTAGAAATCCAGGAGGGCGATCATGTATTAATAAGAGTTACCCTAAGAATGGGTATTGGCAGGGCAATTCAATCCAAAAAGCTTACACTCAGATTCATAGGACCATTTCAAATTCTTCGCCGAATTGGTCCAGTAGCTTACCAGATAGCCTTACCACCCAACTTGTCAAGACTTCATGACGTTTTTCACGTTTCTAAACTTAGAAATTACTACCCTGATCCATCGCATGTGTTAGAGCCCGAATCAATCGCGCTAAGAGAGAACCTTGAATACGAGGCTTTACCTGCTCGGATAGTGGATAGAAGGATCAAGGAGCTTCGCGGTAAGCAGATTCCCTTGATAAGAGTGGAATGGGACCCAATAACCGGAGACCCAACATGGGAAAGAGAGGCTCAGATACGCCAACAATATCCATCGTTGTTTACAGGTATGAAAGAGGACCTTCGGGGACGAAATTCTCTTTAAGGGGATGGTAATGTAACATCCCAGTTTTCTGAAACTCTGATTGAGATAGATGACCTAGATTGAGTGTTTAAATGTTTGTTGATAATTATTATCATGGCTTGAAAGAGTGTTTAAAGAATAGGATTAAGAGTAAGAATGTATTGGATAAGAAAAGGACGAGGACAAACGATCAGGACCAAAACGCTCAAGCGTCGACTAGTGGAACGCTCTAGCGTGGAGAGTTTTGGACGCTCAAGCGTGAACCTTTTGACCATTCGACTAGCAGTGATGGAACGTAGAGTGACATGTGTCGATTACGCATTGGGCTGGCACATGATGGGCGATGCCTTGGCGGTGAGGAAATGTTAACGCTCAAGCGTCGAGGAAGCCAACGCTCAAGCGTTCGAACGCTAAAGTGTGGAGATCCAGGACGCTAAAGCGTTCTAAGCAGAGTTTTACCTCTATAAATACTGGCTCATTTTCACCATGGAGGGGTTTTATGAACTTGCTACTGATACGGAGAGCGTGAGGAGAGACCAGAGACAGGTTTGAGAGCTTTGATTCAAGGTTGTGATCCGTTCGTTAGTCCGATTTCAATTCCGATCATGTTTTCGTGATCAGCGCGACTCCTACTCCAATTCTATCAGTTTGCTTTTGTGATTCGACAAGGGCAAGCCGAGGTTCCGTATCTACCTACATTGTACCTATACAATGTTCTCTTTTGGTTTAAGCTTCTTTTCACGGTTTTAACTTCGTATTAGGGTTAATGTTATAGTCTACGTGTTATTTCCGTGATTAGGAGAAGCTTAGAAGTGGCGTGCGGAACCCTTTTGGAGCAAGTAGGTTGCGGCTATGGAGGCTTAGAGAGGAGCAAGAAATGCTCGTCGTGTTCGTGATTATCGCTACGTTTGCTATCAGGTGGGGAGAAAGAGTTACACACGTCGGGGAGGCATGAGTAGTCCATATAGCTATATTGTATGTTTTGTCTGTGAAGGGAACCCTAAACCCTACGTGAGGTTGAGCCATGGCAAAGTACCTAAACCCTAGGTTTAGTCTTATTTGGGCTAGCACCGTTATATTTGATACCCTAGGTTAGCAGAATTGTGATGCATGATAATATGCGCTATGTGTTGATATGTGCGTACCTGTTATTTATGATATCTGATATTTGTAAGAGATGCATGATGTATTGTTGATGACGGCATGTTGGTATGTATGTTGTTTACTGCTTTGTGGAGCAGGTTGATAAATGATGAATTGTTTCATTATATCTGGAAATGCATGTATGTATGAGACATGGAAGTTTAGCATGATTAGGGCTTTGACCCCGTTGTGGACATTTGAGCTGATAGTTAAGATTTGAGGTTATAATGGAGCTTGGAGCTCGTAAGGTTATGATGGGAGCTTGGAGCTCGTGTGGTTACAGTGGAGCTTGGAGCTCATATGGTTACCTATGGAGCTTAGAGCTCGTGTTGCTAAGAGCAAGTTTGCATGTGTTGCGATATCAGCTCAAGAGAGATGGATGACATGCATAGCATATGCATATGATGCCAAGTGGCAAGCCATGTGTCGAAAGGCATATGAGGTTGGTGCACCGAGTGCGGGTACGAAAAAACGGAAGTGAAGGTCCGTGTGACATCGGGGATATACTGGACAAGGTGCACCCACATGAGACCGGTATGGTAGCGCCTATCGTGTCGTGGCGGTCCTAGGCACGTCCTACTATCCCGAATGGACCCCGAGTCTTTCCAGTTGCCGGTGGATCTTCCGAGGAAGCCCAATTAACCCTCTTTGTCTGGGACTTTTAAGCGGTGATGCACTCTTATGGGTCACGGCAAGCGGAATGGATTACCAAAACGAACTAACTTGTTGTCCGATATGCGGACGTGATGTTGCCCTTAGTAGGGTGTTTAGTAGCGGTCGACATGCATAGAAAGAGTATGTGTACATCTAGCTAGGGAACAACCGTAGTGTCGTGGTATTGAGAGATGGTTATGTTTGCTATATGTTCTGCATTGGATCATCCCTAATATAGATGTGTTGTATTTCTTATCTCGCTATATTTTCTTGTGTGTTATGCTTTCGATCTGCGAGCAGACGACAAGTTAGCTGGAGGTGATTATGGACCCGAGGATGCATCCCTTCCTCCAGACAGTATCGAGGATCCCGATACTGGGTGAGCTTGAGATCGTCTACCACGAAGAGTAGGGATGGCAGGTGGACCCCTCTACGTTTTTTAAAGTATACACCGGACCAGTGAGCTTGCTGTTTCGTGGCGGTACTCCACCACGAGCGGACATCATGGGACCATACAGAGTGGTCCAGTTTCTCCTGTTTCCCCCGATGTAGCACCCACCCAGGCCGTGAGAGCAGGATTTTATGTAGGCTACCCCAGCATCATATCACGTGATGAGTCGCAGAGGCTTTGTGCTGAGAGGACAGCGTCGGAGGTCAGAACGGTATTTGAGAGCCGCCAGGCGTAGGCGGATCGTTATGTCTAGTTCTTCCTCGGATCATGTGCCCCTGCGGGTTTATAGGCGCGCATATGGGGAAGGTCGGCGTAGCTCTTGACTTTCACGTCATTGAGGACGTTACGTCGCTAGTGCGTCTGTCGTAGGATGTGAGGTGAGGTCTTTTGATGTATTTTGAGAGGGGATGGGGAGGGTATGTGAGTTAAGTGGCAGAGTCCTTTTGTTGTCTATGTTGTATTTTCGTTTTATTATATACTTCTGTTTGTATAAGTACTTAGCCCTACTGATGGGGCCACCATGTATATATATCAGTACTGTGTGTGGGTGTCTCGTTTATCCTACTACGTTTACTCTGATGTTGTGCGCTCTTATATTGAATGCATGTTATCGTTGGTTTTAATAAGCGCATAATAATATCGCTAAATTATCGCTAACAATATAAAGTGAGTTCTAAAATAATGGGATGTCCTCGAGTGGAACTTGGGGACGTCACAATTATGGTCCAACCACCAGTTCCAGTAACACAAGATTCGCGTAGGTCAAACAGGACATGTTATCGACCTGAGAGATATGGAATACTCCTAACTCAAGAAGGTGATGAACTGCTCAAGGATCATGATGAGCTTGTGACTTACCAGGAGGTCATCGTTGACCTAGATTTTAAAGAAATGGCTAGGAGCCATGGGATTGAAAGTAGAATCCATGTACATCAACCGGATATGGACCTTGGTTGAGTCACCTGAAAGGGGTAAAACCCATAAGGTGCAAGTGGGTCTTCAACAAGAAGACTAACATGGATGGGAAGGTGGATACCTTTAAGGCGTGACTGATTGCGAAAGGTTTCAAGCAAATTCATAGTATGACTATGATGCGACCTTCTGTTCAGTTGCATTGATTTAGATCCTACTTGCTCTTGTTGCATAGTATGACTATAAGATCTAGCAAATGAATGTCAAAACAGCATTCCTTAACAGGAATCTTCTCGAGGATGAGTACATGACACAACCTGAGAGTTTTGTCTCTTCAAAGAATGCTGGAAAGGTTTGCAAGTTACAAACATCCATTTATGGATTAAAAAAATCTTCCAGAAGTTGGAATCTTCGTTTTGACATAAACTGTAAGACAGTTTGAATTCATCAAGAACGAGGATGAACCTTGTATACAAAGAAGGTTAGTGGGAGCATAATTATTTTTCTTATATTTTATGTGGATGACATACTACTCATCGGAAACGACATTCCTACACCACAAAATGTAAAGACATGGTTAAAGAATTATTTTTCGATGAAGGGCTTAGGTGAAACGTCCTATGTATTAGGAATCAGGATCTATGGAGGCTAAAATTGTTAGGCCTTACTCAAAGGTACATAAATTGACAAAGTGTTTGGACGCTTTAAATATGCATGATTCCAAAAAGGGTATCTTGCCCATGTCACGTAGCATATACTTGTCCAAGGGACAGTCCCTGTTACATCATATGTAGAGGGAACGCATGAATAAGATTCCATATGCTTTGGCAATTGAATCTGTTACGCATGCCATGATATGTACTCGAACAGATATCTCGTATGCTTCGAGCATGATGAGAAGATACCAATCCAATCCAAATAAAGGCCACTAGACCGAAGTCAAGAATATCCTTAAGTACTTGAGAAGAACTAAGGATTCATTTATGATCTGAAATGGTGAGGAAGAGCTCATTGTAATGGGTCACATTGATGCTAACTTCCAAACCGATAAGGATAACTTTAGATCGCAGTCCAGTTTTGTGTTTTGCCTTAATGGTGGCATTGTGAGCTTGAAAAGGTTCCAAGCGTGAGACAGTTGTGATTTCATGACAGAGGCCGAGTATATAATTGCCTTAAATACAGATTTAGAGGCTATTTGGATCAGAAAGTTCATTTATGAACTAATTGTAGTTCCTAACTTTACGAACTCCATTGATCTCGTTGCGATGATGATGGAGTAATCGCCTAAGCTAAGGAAACTTGATCTCACGATCCGAACATATACTTAAGTGCTTCCATCTCATTCGATGGATGATTGATAAAGGAGATGCGAAAATGTGCTGAAAGCTACAGATGTAGTTGCCTTAAATACAGATTTAGAGGTCGTTTGGATCAGAAAGTTCATTAATGAATTAATCGCAGTTCCTAACTTTGCGAACTCCATTGATCTCATTGCGATGATGATGGAGTAATCGCCTAAGCTAAGGAAACTTGATCTCCCCAGTGATCCGACCATATACTTAAGTGCTTCCATCTCATTCGTTGGATGATTGATAGAGGAGATGTGAAGATGTGCAGAATGACAAACACTGAACAATCCACTATTGGAGTCTCTTACTCAGTGATAGCATGACACTCACACTTGACCAATGGGTGTTGTATTGATTCCCAATTGGCTCTAGTGCTTGTCGGAGATTGTTGGTGTAAGCCCCAGTGGCCAATCTAGTTTGAATAGATAATCATTTGTATCATGACTTTGATCATATATTTGATATATGTATAAGACATTTATTTAGTATGTTATTTTTATGATCATATATATATATATATATATATATATATATATACAGAATAAAGTCCTTCGAATAGGTAGTTCATTTAATGGAACGTCAAGTATGACTTGATCGTGAGATACCATTAAATTACAGAACATTATTCTTAAAATATCCATAGTCAAGTATTATTATTAATAAGGACAATAATAATAATTGAGACTATTATGTGAGTGTACTGATGACCACATCTCACGGGTCATTGATATAAGATATAAAGTCTTCACATAGGTATAAATATTAGTGGAATATTTATACTGGAGTGACCCGCTATGAGAATGTTGCATAATAGTTATATAAGTGTCATAAGCAATTCTCATGGTGACCATATTGAAGTAGTCCTTCGACTTGAAATCACTACGATTTCTAACATATATAGTTGTAGGCTTTGATACTATTAAACGTTGTCTGTAACAGGGCAACTATAATGATAGTTATTAGGTCTGCAATGAAACATGTTGAAGAATGTGAGTGATGTAGATAGGATTCGTCCCTCCTACATAACAGGGGTAATGTCTATAGGCCTCTTGATGGTATGGGACGTAGAAATGCATGGCCATGCTAAGGTGAGACAATATGAGATATTAGACCCACATGATCGTACATCAATTACTAGATCAAGAAATAAATAATTGGACATAACAAGGATGACACATTTATGCCTTGTGTCCAGTTAAGACATTGAGACGAAAGGACGTTGGCTTCACATTATATATGGTTACAATATGGTTTTAATTGTATCACAAATATTCTAATTAATTGGGTAGCAATGATGTATTGTTAGATGCCGCTCATTGTTTATAATATTATTTAATTAATAATATGATTTATAATAATTAATATTATTGCCAATTAATTGAGAATCTATAGGGTCACACGTATAGAGCAAATGTTCAAAGAATTAATTTAATTGATTAATCAAATATGATTTAACTAATAATTAAATGGGATCAGTTTAATTGATTAATTAAACATGATTTAATTAATAATTAATAATTGGGCCTGTAGCGTACAGTAACCCAACTGGGTTAGGTTAAGTGAGTGATAGCTATTAGTAAGTTGTTCACATCACTTAAGATACACAAAAGATAGAGCATTCATAATGGCCGCTGTACACTCTAGTCAGCTGTGACCTCTTTTCTCTCTCTTTGTGCCGCACCTATCCCAATCCTGATAGCTAGCACTACGTTATCTCTGACGTTGGTTTGCTCGCGTGGATTGAGTAGAGGTATTGCTAATTTGCAATACTGGTGATAGCGAAGTCTTTCCCTATAGTGGTTGTGGCTGGACAGTTATCGTAATCTCGCAATCCGAGATTCGTTAACCGTTGGATCAGACTGACATTTGGATAGCAAGTTCATGACATGTGGTTCTTCATCTTCACTGTTTCGTTTTTTGATACGAGGTCTTAACCGAAAGTTATGAGCAGCGAACAGTAGCAGCGTTTTTGGCTAACCGATGTCGTTGGCATGCTCACAGTGTTTGTGGTAAAGTTACGCTTCAAGAGGTAAAAACAATATCCTTATGATTCATATGCAATACGTGGTACTTAGTTAAGGGGTTTTTCCGTTCAAGAGGTTTTTGAAAATTGTTTTTTTAAAAATTATCCCTCTTGAAACTCCAACATTTATAATAAAAGAACATTATCCATCGAGGAATCTGTGCATGTTTCTTTTGATGAGACTAACCCCAAAAGGTTGGGAAAGGAAATTATTGATGACCTTGCAGATTCTTTTGAAAATGTATACTTGGAGGATGAAAAGAAAGGCGAATCTATTGAGAAAAGAGAAGCAAAGCAAGAGGTATTCAACAAAAGGATGAAGCATTCAATGATCTACCCAAGGAATGGAGAACATCAAGAGATCATCCCTTAGACAATATTATAGGTGATATATCTAAAGGTGTAAGTACTCGAAACTCCCTTAAAAATATTTGCAAACACATGGCATTTGTATCTCAAATAGAACCAAAGACCATAGATGATGCAATTAGTGATGAATTTTGGCTATTAGCAATGCAAGAAGAATTAAACCAATTTAAAAGAAATGAGGTTTGGGAACTTGTTCCTGGACCAATTAATAATCAAATAATTGGCACTAAGTGGGTCTTAGTAATAAGCTTGATGAAAACCGAATTATAGCTAGCAACAAAGCCCGCTTATTAGCTTAGGGATATAATCAAGAAGAAGGCATAGACTATGAGGAGACGTATGCACCCGTAGCTAGACTTGAGGCAATTTGTATGTTGCTCGCATTTGCATGTATCATGAACTTTAAATTATATCAAATGGATGTGAAGAGTGCGTTCTTAAATGGGTATATACAAGAAGAAGTCTATGTAAATCAACCTCTGGGCTTTGAAAGTTTTGAATTTCCTAATCATGTGTTTAGATTAAAAAAGCCCTTTATGGATTAAAACAAACTTCTAGAGCTTGGTAATGTTTCAGAAAATTTTTATTGGAAAAGGGATTCTCTAGAGATAAGGTTGATACTACTCTTTTTATAAAAAGAAAGTCCCACAACATTCTTCTTGTGCAAGTTTATGTCGATGATATAATTTTTGGTGCGACTAACAAATTTCTATGCAAAGATTGCTAGTAATATGCAGCAAGAATTCGAGATGTCAATGATGGAAGAATTAAACTTCTTCCTTAGCCTACAAATCAAGCAATCAAAGGAAGGCATTTTCGTCCATGAGCACCTCCTACTATTTGGGAAGTACTGCAAGGAGCTACTAAAAAGATTTGGGATGGAAAGTGCCAAAGAGACTTCAACCCCCATGAGCACCTCCTGCTATTTGGACAAGGACGAAACTGGTAGGCCAATAGAAATAACTAAATATCAAGGTATGATCGGCTCCCTTTTATATCTTACTGCAAGTAGGCCAGACATTATGTTTAGTGTATGCATGTGTGCTACATTTCAGGCTAATCCTAAAGAATCTCACCTTATTGTTGTTAAAAGAATAATGAGATACCTAGGAGGAACGAAAGACATGCTTGTGGTATTCCAAAGAAGCCACATGTAGTCTAGTTGGGTACTCTGATTCTGATTTTACAGGAAGCAAAACAGATAGGAAAAGTACTAGTGGGACGTGCCACTTTTTAGGTAATGCCTTAGTTTGTTGGTTTAGTAAAAAGCAGGCTAGCATGGCATTGTCAACCGCTGAGGCGGAATATGTAGCAGCGGGAAGTTGTTGTGCCCAAATTCTTTGGATGAAGCAACAACGGTTGGACTATGGTGTCCAACTTGATCAGATTCCCATAAGATGTAATAACACTAGTGCTATCAACTTGACCAAGAACCCGATCCAACACTCTAGAACAAAACACATAGAGATTAGGCACCATTTTATTAGAGATCACGTGCAAAATGGAGATTGTATTCTTGAACATGTAGACACCACTAAGCAACTACCTGATATCCTAACAAAACCCCTAAACAAAGAAAGCTTTTATTATATTAGAAAAGAGTTAGGAATTCTTGATTATCTTGCATAAACTAAAATTTTCTTTGTTAACTATACATATGTTTTAGCCTCCGAAAAACACAATCTGGATTTCAATACATCGATGTACACAAATTTCTACATCGATGCATGCATGTTACCCTTCCAAAATGCCCATTTTATTAACATACACCAATGTACACAATTATTACATCGATGTATCGCGCTCACCCTGCGTATTTGTCATCAGATAAAAATACATCGATGTCGATATTTCCCTACATCAATGTACGTATACGAAAGGGCTCTTTCCATGCGCTTTTAATTAAATACATCAATGTATTAAACCCAGTACATCGATGTACGCTCTTCCTCTTGTCTGAGTCTGAAACACTCCAAGCAGTGCGTTTTGGATAATTTAACAAAAACCCTATTCCCTTTCTCTTCCTCACACGCAGCCGCACACCACCGACAACCTCCCTCCCACTTGCAACGCCACCCACCTCCTTTTCTTCTCAACCGTGCCACCCAACTCCCTCAGCCTCTCTCACACCGCACCATCTCCATCATTCACAACCTCTCCTTCCCACCGCCTCCCATCACAACCTCTCCTTCCCACCATACTCTCTCAACCTCTCAACTGCCGCGCCTTATCTTCCCTTTTCCTCCTCTCCACACGGGACCTATTCCTCTTCCCTCTCTCATGGCTCGAACAAAAAATGCTGACACAGATACAGGTAAACGAGCTCGCACTTGTCCCTCTTCCTCACGTGCTTCTCCTTCTGAGGAAGGTGATGTTAGCCCTTCTCCTGCACGTGCTCCCTCAGTACCTGATTAGGATGATCTCTTAGCTGCTGCACAGCATGCCGCTGAAAATGTTATGTTATCTGATGATGAGCCTTCCTCTTAGCATCATAAGTTTTTTTTTTGTACATTTTGGTATTGTTGTTTGTGTTGGTTGTCTTCATGTATTTTTGGGACATTATATGTACTTGAAATTATTGATGAATGCCAAATGTTGCCAGCATTATGCTTATTTTGATTGTCTGCTATATTTTATTTTATCCCCTTTTTTTCCATTTTGATAATGCCAAAAGGGGGAGAAAAATAAGAAATAAATTAGCTACATGATTCATGGGGAGTCGAATTTAAAATCCCTAACACTGTGCTTATTTTCATCATATTAATATATTGAGGGGGAGTTACCTAGATTTTGCACACTCATTGGCTATGTTATTTTTTGACCTTACTGATGTTTTCTTGAGTGATGAATACAAGAAAAGGGAGATCCTTTCCACGCATATAAGCTGGACATTCACTCTGATAATTCAATCACTCAAGTAAGAAGGTAAGGTTTGTCATTCTCAAAAGGGAGAGTATGTGAATATATGATTAAATGTATTTTGATGAATGACAAATGCTAACCATAAGCATGTAGGACAAAAAGGAAAATAAGTCGAACAAGCATGTCGGTTGTCACTGCCAAAGAAGTGAGCAAAGACCATCAAGTATGAAGACCTTATAAAAAAGGGTAAATCTTAAGTCCTAAATGCTTTGTAAGAGTGAGATGGAATTTTAATTTGGAATGACTCAAGATAACTAAAATAATCAAGTTTTTCAAAAGGCCTTTAATCTCAAAATATTTTTTTAAAAGCAAGTTTTTTTTAATACATTGATATACAAGCCTTTAAACTTGCTCTGCATGAGTTCTCCAATATAATGCATCTATGTATGAATAAGCTACATCGATGTATTCTTTTTGAAAAGTCTCATAATTTGATTTGAAACAAAATACATCGATGTATCCAGTATGTACATCAATGTACAAATGTTGTACATCAACGTACATCGATGCCTAGTGTCAGGTAAACTCTTATCAGTACTGTTTGACTCGGGAGCTACTCATTCGTTCATATCCCAAGACTGTATGGATCTTTTGAAATTGCCTGTTTCTTTACTTCCTTATGACTTAATTGTTTCTACTCCTACCAGTAATTCTTTGACAACCATGACTATTTGTTTTCAATGCCCTATCGTTGTTGAAAATATAACTTTTCTTGTTGACCTTGTGTGTTTGCCTATGCAACAACTTGATATAATTTTAGGCATGGATTGGCTTTCGGCTAACCATGTAGTGTTAGACTGTTCTAAAAGGACATTGTCATTCCCTGAGCAATCTAGATTGATGTCTGCCAAGGATAGAAATCTTATGTTAGGTAGTGAACCTCAGAAACACGTGTTGTTATTCTCTATGGAAGCTAAGGAACCTCCTAAGTTGGAATCGTTACCTATAGTGCGAGAGTTTCCGGAAGTTTTCCCTGATGGTGTTCCAGGTTTACCACCGGAGAGAGAGATAGAATTCACTATAGATCTCGTACCAGGAACTGGATCGATTTCGAAAGCACCTTATCGAATGGCTCCAGCAGAGTTAGCAGAGCTGAAGAAGCAGCTGGATGACATGTTGGGTATGGAGTTTATAAGACCAAGTGCTTCACTTTGGGGAGTGCCAGTGCTGTTCGTCAAGAAAAAGGACGGAAGTTCAAGTCTGTGCGTGGATTATCAGCAGTTGAACAAGGTGACGATCAAGAATAAGTATCCATTACCCAAGATTGACGACTTGATGGACCAGTTGAAAGGAGCGGTAGTGTTTTCGAAGATTGACTTAAGATCTGGCTATCATCAAATTCGAGTTAAGAAGGAAGATGTACCGAAGACAGCGTTCAGGAGTCGGTATGGACACTACGAGTATCTAGTTATGCTTTTTGGTGTGACTAATGCTCTAGAAGTGTTTATGGATTACATGAACCGGATTTTCCGACCGTTCTTGGATAAGTTTGTAGTTGTGTTTATCGACGATATTCTTATTTATTCACTTAATCGGGAAAAACATCAAGAACATCTTAGGATTGTGCTTCAAGTGTTAAAGGTCTGACAGCTTTATGCAAAGTTGTCCAAGTGTGAGTTTTGGTTGGAAGAAGTGCAATTCTTAGGTCATGTGATTAATCGAAATGGGGTAGCAGTGGATCCAACAAAGGTTGAAGCTGTGGTACAATGGGAAAGTCCTAAGTCTGTAAGTGAGATACGGAGTTTCGTAGGACTAGCTGGTTATTACCGAAGGTTCATCGAAGGATTCTCGAAGATCGTGTTACCAATGACGCAGCTAACAAGGATGGGGACATCCTTTTTATAGACGGATGAGTGTGAGAAAAGTTTTCAAGACCTAAAGAGGAGGTTAAAAACATCACTGGTGCTGACGTTACTAGATACTTTAGAACAGTTTGACGTATATTGTGATGCGTCATACCAAGGGTTGGGTTGTGTCCTAATGCAAGACCGGAGGGCCGTAGCGTATGCTTCGCGACAACTAAGAGTTCATGAGAGGAATTATCCAACTCATGATTTGGAATTAGCAGGTATAGTGTTTGCTTTAAAGATATGGCGACACTACTTATATAGAGATAAGTTTACGATGTATAGTGACCATAAGAGCTTAAGGTATCTGTTTGATCTGAAAGAGTTAAACATGAGACAAAGAAGGTGGATGAAATTCATAAAAGATTATGAATTTAATCTATAGTACCATCCAGGAAAAGCAAATGTAGTAGCGGATGTGTTAAGTAGGAAATCCTTGCACGTATCTGCTATGATGGTAAAAGAGTTGGAATTGATTGAACAATGCAGAGATTTGAATCAAGGTATGGGATTATCTAGAGATAAGATACACCTAGGAATGGTCACAATAATGAGTGACTTTTTGAAGACGATCAAAGAGGACCAAGAAGTTGATCAATATCTTCAGAAGGCAAAGGAACAAGTAGCGGAAGGCAGAACTTCTGAGTTTAGGATGAATCAAGATGGAGTCTTGAGGTATGGTGATAGGATCTGTGTGCCAATGGATGTAGAACTAAGAAAGATGATCTTGGAGGAAGCGCACAAGAGTAGGCTGAGTTTTCATCCAGGAGCAACCAAAATGTATCAAGATTTGAAGAAGATGTTTTGGTGGCTTGGAATGAAGAAGGAGGTGGCTGAATATGTTTTGGCTTATTTGGTTTGTCAGAAAGCGAAGATAGAACACCAAAAGCCAGTAGGACTGTTACAGTCTTTGGATATCCCAGAATGGAAATGGGATGGTATATCTATGGATTTTGTGGTTGGTTTGCTAAGAACTAATGCCAAGAACTAACAAGAGGCATGATGCAATTTGGGTAATCGTTGATAGGTTGACGAAGTGTGCTCACTTCTTGCCTATCGGTAAAAGTTATAAGTTGGAAAAGCTAACCCAAATCTATATCAAGGAAGTGGTAAGGTTGCATGGAGTGCCTTCTAGTATTGTTTCCGACAGAGATCTTAGATTTACATCTAGATTTTGGAAGCAGTTAAATGAGGCTTTGGGAACTAAGTTAAGGTTGAGTTCTGCCTATCATCCTCAGACGGATGGTCAGTCAGAACGAACGATTTAGTCATTGGAAGATCTCTTGAGAGCTTGTGTTGTGGAACACACGGCAAGTTGGGATGAGTTCTTACCGTTGATTGAGTTCACCTATAACAAAAGTTTTCATTCAAGTGTAGGTATGCACCTTACGAAGCGTTGTACGGAAGAAAGGTTAGAACACCGTTGTGTTGGTATGAGATAGGAGAAAGTCAAGTGCTAGGACCGGAGGTAGTACAACAGATGATGGAACAAATCAAGACGATAAGGGAAAAGATGAAAGTCGCATAGGATAGGCAAAAGAGTTACAACGATAAAAGGAGAAGACCTTTAGAATTCCAGGAAGGAAACCATGTATTTCTGAGAGTAACTCCAAGAACTGGAATCGGCAGAGCAATCAAATCTAGAAAGCTTACTCCTAGATTCATTGGACCATTTCAAATTCTTGGTCGAATTAGTCCTGTAGCCTACCATATTGCTTTACCACCAAACCTATCCAATCTTCATGATGTCTTTCATGTTTCTCAGTTGAGAAAATACTACCCTGATCCATCACACATCTTAGAAACAGAGTCAATACAATTGAGAGAGAACCTTGAGTATGAGGCCTTACCTGTAAGGATCGCGGATGGAAGGATTAAGGAACTCCGAGGTAAAAACATTCCGTTGGTCAAGATCATATGGGATGAAGTTACCGGAGATGCTACCTGGGAAAGAGAAGAGGACATGCAACGTCAGTATCCGAGTCTATTTTAAAAGGTACGATGAATTTCGAGGACGAAATTCTTTTTAAGAGGGGTAGTAATGTAACACCCTGATTTTCACTACTTTAATATCGGTAAATTATATAATTGAGTTTATATTTTTATCCGAGGTTTAGAAAGTGAATTTAAATAAACTAAGACCACATTCATACTCTACGTCATCGTAGAGAGCTACGATTAAATTGTGGGTTGAAAATTCAGACGGATCCCGGTCTGCATTTTCACTGACAATAAGATTTTATTGATCAAAGGACCTAATTTTGACTCATGAACCAAACAGTTAGGCTTAGAATCGAATTTCCAATAACTTTGGTAAAATCATTTTTTCGCACTAAAAAGTGAATCAATATACGTTATGCGGGCAAAACCTTAAATCGCGTAATTAACGGAGCTGAATACGGATTTATCGGGACCCGCTAACGGATAAACTTGAAGTCACATCAAGTCAAATCACATGGGAAGGCGTGCCAATGTCATGATGACGTTCAAAAATATCTAAACGCGTTCACACTGCGAAAAGACCAAAATACCCTTGGTCTTTTTCCTATGACATTTTTGTCCCTGAAAGAAAAGACCGTTTTGCCCCTAGGAACTTATGAAAACCCATCCTTGCCCTCACCCTCATCATTACCTCTAGAAAATATCTAGATATTTATGAAGTTAGAGGTGAAATGACCATTTTACCCTTGGTCTTTCATTTTAATTCCAAATTTGTCCTTAAGTGAAATGACCATTTTACCCTTAAGTGAACAACTTTTGGACCCTTTGCCCTCCTTCTTCCACGCCTAAATCACCATCATGGAAGGCCATTCACTCCATTTTCTTCTAACTTCACCATTTCTCTCAAAATTCTCTCATTTTTCTCAAGTAAAGCTTAGCAAAATTTGTGAAGCCCATATTCATCATTCAAGAGGTAATCTCATCTCTCTATGATCAATCATGATCTCTTCTCCATTCTTTCTCTTGATTCAAGCCATGATCAACTTGTTTAAGTTTCTAACTTCCATCTTCAAAAATCTGTAGAAAAATCTAGAAAATTCCTTTTAATGTGAAATCAATTTCTATGATCTAGTTTCATCCTCCTTTATCACTATCCAAGAGCATGTAATCAAATAACATGCCTAGCCTATTTATCTAGGAGAGGCCGAACCCTAAGACTTTTGGGGGGAAATGAGTTTTCTTCAATTTTGTGAAACGATACTTGATTTCACCTCTTTCACTCTTATGATCATTGAATCCAAGTGATTAGAAAACCAAATCAAATTCTAGCCCATTTTTCCATGAAGGGGATGAACCCTATTCTTGTTGATTGGAGGGGTTTTGGTTCAAATCTTTGATAAGTGATTAAGGATTATGTCTTAATCATGCTTAAGGATCATTCATCCAAGAGTTATTAAAGTTTTAACATCTCTAGCCTATTTTTCTAAAAAGGGCTGAACCCTAGTTCATATGAGCTAGAGGGGTTTTGATTGGATTGCATTAATTTTTGGTTGTGATTTGTTGTGAAGGATCAGGCGGTGCTTGATTGCTCTAAAGCGTGAACGATTGCCAGTTATGGAGCCACAGTCATAGTTGCCCGGGGAAGCACGCGAGAAAACTGTTCAGGTGGGGGAAAGAACCACTATATCATCTGGGAGGCAAGAATAAAATAATTTATATTGATATGCATAGGGCGACGTAAACCCTACTAGTGGTCGAGTGACCGATAGATTGAGTTCATGCTATGTCGAGGTTGTATGTTGTGTGTTAGTATGCCTAATATGATGTATGTGTTGGGGTAAGCCCTAGTGGCCAATCCATTTTGAATAGATAGTCATTTGTATCATGACTTTGATCATATATTTGATATATGTATAAGGCATTTATTTATTATTTTATAGTTGATGATCATATTTATAGCATAATAAAGTCCTTAGAATAGGTAGTTCATTTTATGGAACGTCAAGTGATGCCATTAAATTATAGAACACTATTCTTAAATATCCATAGTCAAGTATTATTATTAATAAGGACAATAATAAAACATTGAGACTATTATGTGAGTGTACTGATGACCACATCTCACGGGTCATAGATATAAGATATCAAGTCTTCACATAGGTATAAATATTAGTGGAATATTTATACTGGAGTGACCCTCTATGAGAACGCTGTATAATAGTTATGTAAGTGTCATAAGCGATTCTCATGGTGACCATAGTGAAGTAGTCTTTCGACTTGAAGTCAGTACGATTCCTAACATATGTAGTTGTAGGCTTTGTTACTATTAAACGTTGTCTGTAACAACTATAAAGGTAGTTATTGGGCCTGCAATGAAACATGTTGAGGAATGTGAGTGATGTAGATAGGATTCGTCCCTCTTACATAACAGGAGTAGTGTCTATAGGTCTCTTGATTGTATGCGACGTAGAAATGCATGGCCATACTAAGGTGGACAATATGAGATATTGGTCCCACATGATCGTACGTCAATTACTAGATCAAGAAATAAATAATTGGACTTAACAAGGATGACACATTTATGCCTAGTGTTCAATTAAGACATTGAGACCAAAGGACGTTGACTTCACATTATATATGGTTATAATATGGTTTTAATTGTATCACCAATATTCTAATTAATTGGGTAGCAATGATTTATTGCTAGATGCCGCTCATTGTTTATAATATTAATTGATTATTAATATGATTAATAATAATTAATATTATTGTCATTTAATTGAGAACCTATAGGTCACACTCATAGAGCAAATGTTCAGAATTAATTTAATTGATTAATTAAATATGATTTAATTAATAATTAAACGTTGAGCCTATAGCGTACAGTGGCCCAAGTGGGTTAGGTTAAGTGAGTGACGACTATTAGTAAGCTGTGCACGTCACTTAAGTAACACACAACATAGAGCACTCATAACGGTCGTTGTTCACCCTTGACAGGCGCGCCCTCTTTTCTCTCTCTGTGTGTCACGCCTCTCCCAATCCTGATAGCTAGCACTATGCTATCTCTGACGTTGGTTTGCTCGCGTGGACTGAGTAGAGGTATTGCTACTTTGCAATACTGGTGATACAGAAACATTTCCTTATGGTGGTTATGACTGGACAGTTATCGTAATCTCGCGATCCGAGATTTGTTAACCGTTGGATCGGGCTGAAATTTGGACATCAGGTTTGTGACATGTAGTTCTACATCTTCACCGTTCAGGTTTTCGATACGAGGTCTAGAGAAAAAGTTATGAGTATCGCAAGTAACAGCGTTTTTGGCTAATCGATGTGGTTGGCGCGCTCACAGTGTTCGCGGTAAAGCTGCGCTTCAAGAGGTAAACAAAATATCCTTATGATTCATGTGCAATGCGTTGTCCTCTTGTAAAGGGGTTTTTTCTGCTCAAAAGGTTTATGAAAATTGTTTTTGAAAAGTATCCCTTTTGAAACCCCAATAGTGGTATCAGAGCATTGGTCGTAGTTTCCATGTATCCTTGGATGTTTACCTTACTTAATAATATGTTTATTGCTTTTGAATGTGATTCAATAGAATGCATGTTATCCCTATGCATGTGACTTTTAAAATTGTTTTAAACTTGATCACTATGCAATTCACCTTTTTCAAATTGAAGTTTAAAATTGTTTCAAACTTTCACAATGGAATTCACGTTCCTTATAAAATTGATGTTTAAAAATTTATTGTAAATATCACTGAGCGCAATTATCCAACTTGAAGTTTAAATTTGGTCACTGTGCGCAATGATATAAATTGCGCAGCATATATTTTGACAATAAATTGATTTCAAATTTATTTATTTATTTTTGAAATCAGTTGGAGATCATGTGTATGATTTGATTTCAAATTTATTTGACTTCAAATTTATTTATTTATTTTTGAAATTAATTGGAGATCATGTGTATAATTTGATTTCAAGTTTATTTATTTATTTTATAAATCAATTGGAGATCATGCATATGATTTTTCCTTTTAATAAATTGTTTATCAAATGTGAGGTGTATGGTTATGGCCTTAGATTGTGGTGTTATTTTATTTGGTAAATACAGCGTGCGTGTCATGATTTATTCTATTTATTTTATAAATACGCCTGCGTGTCGTGACATTTATTTTATTTTAAATTTTGTAAATTGATCGGGATAACATGGAGGCAACATCAAATCATGATGCCAATGGGAGCAACTTTAGAAGTTTACTCGAGGGACAAAAATTGTAATAATTAGTTTTAATTATTTCACATTAGGAGGCATAATCATAATACCTTTTATATGTCTTGTATGTTTATGTATGTGATGCATGAAATGTATGAGATGTATGATTTAAATTTGGAATTTAGATTGATAGCATGTATGTCATTATATGCTTAATATGTTTTGAATGTATGTAAGCCAGTATATCATGTATGCTACGAGAGACGTTTATATGATAAACAAGCCGGTGAGATTATTTAATAATTAAATTCCCTCAATAAATTAAGTTATTAAATGCCTCCTGATGTGTGGCACTCGTCAAGGCCAAAATCATTTAAGTGTGGGTCATGCTCAGCTGAGCACCTTAATATATTTTGGTGAGGCGCGAAATGTGAAATGATCTACTGTCAATCATTGGGTTGAACTTAACTAAGCGTATTCAATAGAATTGAAATGACTTAGAGGCATGCGGTTGGGCATTAATCCATATGATAGATTAGAATAAGAAGTTATTCATCCAACTGGTCCAAGAATTACATTGGATGTAATTGGAAAGGAGTTTCCTACCTAAATAGCTAAGTTCTAGGCGATCAGCACAGCTGACTCAGAACGAGGTGAAATATGGATCTTGGTCCTACTAGAAAATCTTTCAATGGGATTTTTCGAGTCAATGATGATTGTCATTGATTTGAGTAAAATAGTAGGATCGTATTTAATAAAAGACCTATTAAATAAGTTTTGATCATGATACTTATATTCTGTATGTTTCTGTATTAAATAACCACGGCTACAAACACAACTTTTATTTTATTGTTGCGATACATCCTTGAGAAGGATGAGTTATCTAAAATTAATTTTCTGTATTGGCACAAATTTTGAGGATTGTCCTCAAGTACGAGAAAAGGAATTGTATGTTCTCAAGCAATTAATTCTCAAGTAATTTGTTGCTACTGCCATAAGGGTCGAAAGGAATGCTTAATAGAAGCATCAAGTCGATGCCATTGGTGTACAGCATCTCGTGCTTGCAATCATAGATATTTGTGGTATGATCATGCACCTTATGATGCTCTAACAAGAGCTAGCAAGGCATAAGAGGTACTAGAAAGAATATAAAGACAAGAAAGGAAGTATGACTTCCTGTTCAGGCATATTTGTTATAAAAGTCAACATATCTACTCCAACATTATGGGTATTGGATACCGCATACGGATCTCACATTAATGTAAAGTATCAAAGGGAGTAGGACATTGACTAAAAGGTAAAGGTCTACCCTAAGAGTAGAAATAAAGCAAAAGTTGCTACATTGACTATAGGAGTTTGAATTTACCATTAAGTAAAGTTCTACTCTATGAGTGGAAATGGAACAAAAGTTGCTACATTAACTATAAGAGTTAGAATTTGCCTTATGGGCATTAATGAAAGTAAATAACTGTTATTTTATTCCATTTGATAATCAAAACATCATTTCTATATCTTGTATAGACAAGAAAGAATTTCAAGTTGCAATAAATAGATAATTGTTGTTCCATTTATTCAACTGATGTCTTCTACGCTTGTATTCATATGAGATATGGACTTTGTGTCCTTGATCTCGATATGCCTATCTATAACATAAATGCGAATAGGGTCAAACCAAGTGATTTGGACCCTCTATGTTTTCAGCAATATCTTTAGACCATATAAGAAGAAACACATTTCCAAGCTCCACTAATATGGACTCTTGGACTCATCCAATTATGAATTATTTGAGGTCTGCGAATCTTACTTGTTTGGAAAGATCACTAAGCTCCATTCACTAGTAAGGTGGAAGGGCTGGTAATCTTTTAGTATGGTACATTTTGATGTATGAGGGCCTCTAAACAAGTTTGCTAGAAGACAAGTTTCCGTACATCGTCTCGTTTATTGATAGCTTCGGTAAAGATGGATTTGATTATGACACAAGTCAGAAATCTTTGAAATGTTCAAAGAATTCAAGAATGAAGTGGAGAACTAATTTTGGAAAAGTATTAAGATCATGCGATCAGATCGTGGTGGTAAGTACTTAAGCTAATTGTTTGATGACTATCTGAAGGAGTGTGAGATTATATCTCAACTCACTTCTCCTGGAAGACCATAATGGAATGGTGTGTCCGAGAGGAGAAATCGTACCTTGTTGGACATGGTACGATCTATGATGAGTCAGTCAGACTTCTCTGACTCTTTCAGGGGATATGCTTTACATACAACAAATTTCACATCTAACCGTGTTCCATCTAAAGACAGCTGAAAGACACCATATGAGATATGGACAGGTATGCGAAGAAGTATGTCTTTCATTAAGATTTGAGGTGGCAAGTTTATTGAAGCGTTTAGTCTCAGATAAACTTTGACCCAAGTCTGAAAAATGTAACTTTGTGGGGTGTCCTAAGGAAGCAAACGAACACTATTTCTACAACACTTCCGAGGACAAAATGTTTGTCACTAGAACTGGAGTGTTCCTTGAGAAGGAACGCATCTCCAAGGGAGACAGTGGGAGGAATGTAGTACTTGGATAAATCCAAGCACCACAGAATACTGACCCGCCTACAGTGGAACAAGAATCGGTTCCACAAGATGTTGTGGTCCAACCACCAGTTCAAGTAACACAAGACTGGCATAAGTCAAACATAACATGTCATTAACCTGAGAGATATGGAATACTCTTAACTCAAGAAGGTGATGAACCACTCATGGATCATGATGAGCTTGTGACTTACCAGGAGGCCATCATTGGCCTAGATTCTGAGAAGTGGCTAGGAACCTTGGGATCCGAAGTAGAATCCATGTATACCAACCAGGTATGGACCTTGGTTGAGTCACCTGAAAGGGGTAAAACCCATAAGATGCAAGTGGGTCTTCAACAAGAAGATTAACATGGATGGGAAGGTGAATACCTTCAAGGCGCGACTGATTGCGAAAGGTTTCAAGCAAATTCATAGTATGACTATGATGCCACCTTTTGTCCAGTTGCATTAATTCAGATCCCACTTGCAATTGCTTCATAGTATGACTATAAGATCTGCCAAATGAATGTCAAAACAACACTCATTGACAGGAATGAATCTTCTCAAGGATGTGTACATGACACAACCTAGGAGTTTTGTCTATTTAGAGAATGCTGGAAAGGTTTTGCAAGTTGCAAACATCCATTTATGGATTAAAGCAAACTTCCAGAAGTTGGAATCTTCGTTTTGATGTAAATTGTAAGATAGTTTGGATTCATCAAGAACGATGATGGACCTTGTGTGTACAAGAGTTTAGTGGGAGCATAATTATTTTTCTCGTATTGTATGTATATGACATACTACTTATGGAAACAATATTCCTACACCATAAAATGTGAAAACATGATTAAGGAATTATTTTTCAATGAAGGACTTAGGCGAAACGTCCTATGTATTAGGAATCAGGATCTATGGAGACAGATCGTTGAAATTGTTAGGCCTTAGTCAAAGGTACATAAATTGACGAAGCGCTTGGGCGCTTTAAATGTGCATGATTCCAAAAAAGGTATCTTGCCTATGACACGTGGCGTATAACTGTCCAAGGGACAGTCCCTGTTACATCAGATGTAAAGGGAACGCATGAATAAGATTCTATATGCTTCGGCAATGGAATCTGTTATGCATGTCATGATATGTACTCAAACAGATGTCTCGTATGCTTCGAGCATGATAAGAAGGTACCAATCCAATCCTAGTGAAGGTCACTGGATCGAAGTCAAGAATATCCTTAAGTACTTGAGAAGAACTAAGGATTCATTCTTGATCTGAAATGGTGAGGAAGAGCTCATTGTAATGGGTTACACTGATGCTAGCTTCCAAACCGATAAGGATAACTTTAGATCTCTGTCTGGTTTTGTGTTTTGCCTTAATAGTGGCACTGTGAGCTTGAAAAAGTTCCAAGCGTGAGACAATTGTTGATTTTGTAACAGAGGCCGAGCATATAGTTGCCTAAAATACAGATTTAGCGGCCGTTTGGATCAGAAAGTTCATTTATGAACTAATCAAAGTTCCTAACTTTGTGAACTCCATTGATCTCGTTGCGATGATGATGGAGTAACCGCGTAAGCTAAGGAAACTTGATCTCACCAGTGATTCGAAACATATACTTAGGTGCTTCCATCTCATTCGATAAATGATCAATAGAGGAGATGTGAAGATGTGCAGAATGACAACACTAAACAATCCATTATTGGAGTCTCTTGCTCAGTGGTAGCATGACACTCACACTAGACTGATGGGTGTTATATTGATGCCCAATTGGCTCTAGTTCTAGTGGGAGATTGTTGGGGTAAGCCCTAGTAGCCAATCTATTTTGAATAGATAATCGTTTGTATCATGACTTTGATCATATATTTGATATATGAATAAGGCATTTATTTATTATGTTATATTTGATAATCATATTTATAGCATAATAAAGTCCTTAGAATAGTTAGTTCATTTAATGGAACGTCAAGTATGACTTGGCCGTGAGAAGCCATTAAATTATAGAACATTATTCTTTAATATCCATAGTCAAGTATTATTTTTAATAAGGACAATAATAATACATTGAGACTATTATGTGAGTGTACTGATGACCACATCTCACGGGTCATAGATATAAGATATCAAGTCTTCACATAGGTATAAATATTAGTAGAATATTTATACTGGAGTGACCCTCTATGAGAACACTACATAATAGTTATGTAAGTGTCATAAGCGATTCTCATGGTGACCATGGTGAAGTAGTCATTCGACTTGAAGTCAGTACGATTCCTAACATATGTAGTTGTAGGCTTTAATACTATTAAATGTTGTCTATAGCAGGACAACTATAAAGGTAGTTATTAGGCCTGCAATAAAACATGTTGAGGAATGTGAGTGATGTAGATAGGATTCGTCCCTCCTACATAACAGGAGTAGTGTCTATAGGTCTCTTGATTGTATGCAACGTAGAAATGCATGGCCACGCTGAGGTGGACAATATGAGATACTGGTCCCACATGATCGTACGTCAATTACTAGATCAAGAAATAAATAATTGGACTTAACAAGGATGACACATTTATGCCTTGTGTTCAATTAAGACATTGAGACCAAAGGATGTTGACTTCACATTATATATGGTTACAATATAGTTTTAATTATATCACCAATATTCTAATTAATTAGGTAGCAATGATGTATTGCTAGATGCCGCTCATTGTTTATAATATTAATTGATTATTAAAATGATTAATAACGATTAATATTATTGCCATTTAATTGAAAACCTATAGGGTCACATGCATAGAGCAAATGTTCAGAGAATTAATTTAATTGATTAATTAAATATGATTTAATTAATAATTAAAAGTTGGGCCTGTAGCGTACAGTGGCCCAAGTGGGTTAGGATAAATGAGTGACACCTATTAGTAAACTGTGCACGTCACTTAAGTAACACACAACACAGAGCACTCATAACGGCCGCTGTTCACCCTTGACAGGCGCGCCCACTTGTCTCCCTCTGTGTGTCACGCCTCTCCCAATCCTGATAGCTAGCGCTACTCTATCTCTGACGTTGGTTTGCTCGCGTGGACTAAGTAGAGGTATTGCTACTTTGCAATACTGGTGATAGAGAAACATTTCCTTATAGTGGTTATGACTGGACAATTATCGTAATCTCGCAATCCGAGATTCGTTAACCGTTGGATCGAGCTGAAATTTGGAAAGCAGGTTCGTGACATGTAGTTCTACATCTTCACTGTTAAGTTTTTAGATACGAGGTCTGGAGCAAAAGTTATGAGTATCACAAGTAGCAGCATTTTTAGCTAACCGGTGTGGTTCGCGCGCTCACAGTGTTCGCGGTAAAGCTGCGCTTCAAGAGGTAAACACAATATCCTTCTGATTCATGTGCAATGTGTGGTCCTTTTGTAAAGGGATTTTTTCCGCTCAAAAGGTTTTTGAAAATTGTTTTTGAAAATTATCCCTCTTGAAACCCCAATAGTATGTGATGTGTATGTTGTGCCTACTTACATGCTTAGGATTACGTGATTATTTACCTATGAGTTGATGAGTTGATATGCTTACATGAGTATTTAGTATGATGAACATGATTATTGAACATGATTATGGTTGCTTATGATATGATGTTTTGATTACTGTTGTATGAGTAGAGATATGCAGCAATTTCTGATAAGTTGGGAAATGAACATGTGGTGAGGAATTTGAGGATATATATGTTGTAGTGCTCAACCTAGAGATTCTGTTGATATAATTATGTCGAGACATAAAGTTGATACCCAGTTAAGCCGGAGAAAGTTGGTCGTAGTTGTGTACGAGTTGTGGTTGTGACATTAAGTTGTTGATCCCAAGATGAGTCGCTGAGGTTCATGTTGCATCGTTGTTGTTCATCACTGTGTTGGCGTATGGTCGATCGATCTTGTCTGCGGGGAGATGATCGTATCCACAAGTTGAGTTGTTAACGGGCAAATGTCCCGACTTGGCCTACGGGCGGGGGGATATGTCGTTACCGACGGGCGAATGTTCCGACTTGGCCTGCGGGCGGGGGAATATGTCGTATTCGTGAGTTAAGCCTGAGGGTTGTTGGCCGAACCCTGCATTACGGGGGTGGCATAGAGATGAATGAGACATCTTGATCTGTTGGGATGTCGCGTCGTGATCACATCCATATAGTCGTTAGTTGCATGAGCGTGAGAGACAATAACTAAGAGAGAAGAACTTGGAGAGATGATTGTTTGATATTGTTGTGATGTTGTATGTTTCTATCTATATAGCTTATTTTATAGTTGTTTCCCTATTTATGATGTATTGCTGTTTCTTATTCCCGTATTTCTCTATGTCGTATTTTATTTATTCTCAATCGCACGAGAAGATCCTGTTGAGGAATTGCCAGAGGAGATTGATGGCATATCTATTGAACCTGATGCTGGCAGGAGAGCCTCGGATCCCAATGCTGTGAGACTTTGAGCTGCTCTATGCAGAGGACGATCGTCCCTGAGAGATTGACTACTCTCAGCGAAGAGTAGTGTATACGGACCTGTCTACCGTATACATTAAAGTCTTGTTTGGGTAACAGTCTTAGGCTATTATGGCCAGTATGGGTTTGAGCGAAATGTATTTTGGGGCCAGGAGAGGAAGTCTTATGTATTTATTTTGTTACCATGCTTTCAATTATATACGTTATTAATTGCGTACTCTGAGATAGTTGATGTGATTGTAAGCTCTACTGATAGAGCCAATACTTTATACGTATGTTATATATATAGTCGTGTTATCAGTATTGGTTGTTTTAATATTTCCGCATTTTTGTTTAATCACGCTACGCTACAATGTTAAGAATACAAGTTCGGGTTATTAATGGGACTTCCGAGGAGGGGCTGTCTCACCTATCAATACATCGATGTACTTGAGGATTTTAAAGCACAACATTCACATTCGTAAAATCCTCCCTTTCCCTTATCAGCACTTAACGTACACTTTTCAATTGATTATAAAATAAGGGTTCTTCTAATTCATATTGACACATGAACACAGAGCAAATCTTTTGAGAATATATCAATTTGTTCTTGAGCAATATTTGAGCCATCTTCATTATCATTTCATCTCACTCATAGGACTTTCATCTTGTATCATCTGCACTAAGGAGAGTGTTTCTATTTTTCATTCAACTTGTTAATCAAAGCTGTAAGGAGGGTGAGGTATCCCTCTTGGTTGTTTGATAATGGCTTCTGCACAAGGGTGGGGAATCCCAAGTGAGAAGGGCTCTTTGGTTGTAACGGTTTTCAAGCGCCTTGGTTAGCTTGTCATTAGTGGACAAATCCCGGAAAAGTATTCTGGGGACTAGATGTAGGTCACCAAAGGTGATACATTGAACCAGGATAAAATCTCGGTTTGCACACTTCTCTTCCCTCAATCTCTTTTATATATATTTGCTATTTTAATTGGTTGTTTACATTAGCGAACCAATTTGAGAAAACCAATTTTCAAAAATTAAGGAAGAATTTTTAAGGCTCAATTCACCCCTCCCCTCTTGAGTTGAAGCCACCTATTCCAATACTCCCATCTGCCTCTAGCATTCTCTGCCGATTCTTCCACCAAGATTCTGCTCCTCCAACCAGCATAAAAGATGCGTAGGTAACCTTTTGATATTCTCTACAATGCATTGCTACAAAGATTTTTCTCTTTCTCTTGTATCCACAACTTTACTCTTTTTGGATCATACTTTCCATGAAATTGTGGTGGTTTGCCTTTCATGAATGCAACCAGCCCTGCATCCACTACTCCTTCTTCCCTTCCTTGATTTTGCATACGTTGCAAAAATTTATGTTGTTGTTGCACCAACTAGGTATTCTATTGAAACTATAGTGTAGCTGCCGCCATGTCTCTCAGCGTCCTCATAACTTTAGATTCATGTCCTCCTTCAGCCCTAGGAGGTCCACTATCTTCACCATTGTCCTCCACGTCTCTATCAATTTCCTCGCCACAGGCCATAGGTTCCAAGAAAAGCAACCATCAGCTCATACTCATAAGATATGTCACACATTCATCTTGTAGATTCAAACATCTTATGAATAACCGGAGCAGTTATCATTACTTCACAACGTGGAAACAAGAGATAACTCACGAATCGAACACTCTACCCAACTTCTAAACATAGTCAACACCCTATGCAGGTTCAACTAGACACGGCCAACTCAACAACATAACCTCATAGTCTGGTTAGAACCTCACAGTCCGGTTAGAATCAAACTGCTCTAATACCACCTAATGTGACGCTCCCAAAACTTAACACTCTCCCTGATACCAAAAACATAGCAAGAACAAGTTTTATTTTCAACTTACACATATGAGCATATATAACAACTCAAATTCTATATCAGAGTTTCGCTGGAAGCCATGCCGTATACGACGTACTCATATAAAAGACACCTCATTGGTCGTGGTACAACACTACAGGAGATTCGACGATATCATATATCCCTGAGGTCTCTTAACTCTAGAAGCACCGGCATCAGCGTCCCCACGGAAGATAACTCCCACCTTCACCAGCACCAACCTCTTCGGTACTTTAGCCAACCAGCAAGCATCTCCATCTTCAGATCACGACCCGAACAACAAGGGACACATAGACATATATAGAAGAGAGGGTAATTCTAGGGTGAGCGAGGCAAAGATGTCGCTCACCGTGGGCTGGGGTAATTTTGCAAGAATTGTTTTTATTTTTTTGGTCCTTTCCCATTATGCCTTTGCCACCCCCACCCCCACTTCCCTCTCCAGCACTCTTTCTCTATCAGTCTCATCGACACCGTCGTTGGCACAACCCTGACATCGCCGACCACCGTATCTTCCTCCACAACGACGATCTCCACATTGTCCCTAAAAATCGCCTCCCCAACCCTAACATCCTCGGTTCCCTCACCATCCTCATCAACTCCAATCACGAATCAAAGACATCCCACTTGGCCACCGCTGACTATGGGGAAACACCTCCCTCCGTTTCGCCGCCACCATCTGCAACCAGATCTAAAATGAAGCAATTACAGATCTAGAATGAAGCAGATCTCATATCCTCCTCGGATCCCTCACCTCCGTCATCAGCTCCGGTCACGAATCAAAGGCATCTGACCCGGCCGCCGCCGACTATGGAAGAACACCTCCCTTCGTGTAGTTGCCGCTGCCATAAAACAGATCTGCAACCAGATCTGGAATGAAGCAGATCTACAAAAAGAATCTCCTTCTGGAACATTACTTGACACGATCTCCCTCGTGCCATCCATGTAACCCTGCACGAAGTGCCCACCCATTTGGCTCGAGGGTGTAACCGCTCGCTCCAGATTCATGAGCAACCCACGTTCCAATTTGATCAGAGAAGTATTCCTCAGCATCTCTGGGGACAAACCGGCGGTAAAGTCGAAAACTTTGGTGTCGAATTGGGTGACGGTGAGGCACATGCCATTAACAGGGATGCTATCACCGAGGTGGAGAAATGGGAGTGGTAGGGTTGGCGGACTGGCAAAGGGGAGAGTGATGTGAGAGATGAGAACGGGGTAATTTTTTTAATCCTAATCCTTTAGGGACTGAAAATTAATTTTTTAATTTCAAAACGGGGCTCACTCACGTTGAGAGATTTGTAGTGTCTTTCACCCTAGAAGCCGCCAGATAAGAAACTCAACAACTATGACATAACATGAAACAACGTAAAACACAACATGTTAACACGCAGTACCAGCAATCACATCCATCTCTCCAAGTTGTCACAATATTCAACCTCGGAACCCACCAATCAGGATCACCACCTACTCCATGTACGACTGATGCTAGACCAAAGACCTTTCCTCCTCTCCCCTCTCTCAAACCAGCTTCTGCTGATCTTGTTTTCTCAGACAGTTCTCTCTCTTACATTACAACCCCCTCCCCTCTTCACTCTCTCCTTCTCACTCACTCTCTAAAAAATCCCCATTCTCTCTCGAACAATAAGACGCGCAGGTTTCAATCCCCCCAAAAAAATTGACCATGACCGTGATGATGCCCGCTCCCATTGACGTACGTGTTTCCCTAACCTTTCTTTCTATCTCTCTCTCTGCACACTGTGCGTATTAATTCATAATTCTTGGGTTTGTTTTTCTTTCTTTGTCGTGCGATTTTTCGCTGAACGATGAGTTGGGTTTAATTTAATTTTACACTTCGGGGTGGTGTGTGTTGGGGTACTGACGGGGTTTTTGTTGTTGTCTTTTTGATCGGGCGAGTGAAATTTTTTTTTGCAATTTCGCGTTGGCAGTGCAGTTCGGGTTTTGATTTTAGGGCTTTGTTTGGGTGTGTGTCTGTTTGATTGGGGATATGGTACTGCAGTGGATCGAAACTAGGGTGATTTTTTTTGCTTCGGTTTATGGTTTATTTTTTGGTTTTGCAGCAGCAAGAGGACGAGGAGGTGCTCGTGCTGCACGCTGATTTGTCCGAGAACAATCACCAACCCATGGAAGGTTGTTATTTTGTGCTTCCTTTGATCTGTGGAGAAACTTATTTCTTTTTGTTTCAATTTTAGGAACTATGTTTTGTTAGCTTTTATGTGATCTAATTGAATTGCTTGAAGAGTTCTTATGCATTGCTTTGGTTGTGTGTGTGTGTGTGAGAGAGAGAGAGTAGGCAACTGAGTTAAAAAATGGTTTAAGAATTCTAGGTTTTATGTTTTTATTTATTAGATTAGATTAGACGAAAGGTATTTGTTTAGTGAAAGTTCGGTTTGTATTGATTTTTACATCAAAACAGCTTTTCGGCTTAAAGTTACTCTGCTGCATTTTAAATATAATTTTTTCTAACCACAAATTAATCTAACCAAAAAATGATCGGCTTGCATTTTGGAAATTGTGTAATTTCATTGCCTTTGTTAATTGTGTAATTACTTCTCTCACCTCTTTTTTACTCATCTTTACTCGTAAACTGTTGGAGGGTCTAGTTCAGTTCTGTTCACTCTATTTTTTAGTTTTAGTTAATGGCAGACATGATGGGTAATTGTTCTTTTCGTTTCTTTCTATGATCATTAGTTGTAGCTCAACCCGAAACTGCCAATACTGTGGAGAGTCAGCCTGTTGAGGATCCGCCGTCATCGAGATTCACATGGAGAATTGACAACTTCTCTAGGCTGAATACGAAGAAGCTCTATTCAGAAATGTTTGTTGTTGGTGGTTATAAATGGTGTTTTGTTTAGACATTTACTAATTTGGTTAATGATGTTCATTTTTCTTGAATATGCTCTACTGTGTAAACTTGTTTGCAGTGATCTCCTCTCCTGAACCTTGTTTTCATAATTCTCAGGCAGTCAGGCGTGTGCTTATTTTCCCAAAAGGAAACAATGTCGACTATTTGTCCATGTATTTGGATGTTGCAGATTCAGCTAGTTTGCCCTATGGTTGGAGTAGATATGCACAGTTTTGCTTGGCAATTGTTAATCAAATTCATAACAAGTACTCCGTGAGAAAAGGTAGTGGCTTCAGTTTGATTTTTAAACTTGTTACAAGATGACATAGATTAGCCATGCATGTACATAGAGAATAGAGTTGCTGGAATTAAAAGTGAAGAATTTTCATGATGTCTATTGCAATTAGTGGATGGAAGAGCATTTGATACTTAATTGCATGCTGAAGATTCTCTTATAATGAATAATCTATTATTTTGAGTACATTACTATATAATAAATCAGGTGACACGCTTGGTCATTTTATAATTATTTTCCCCTCCTTAATTTATTTTCTGCATCTTGCCCTTCTGTCCTGAATTCACTATTTGTTAGCAGCATTTTTCGAATTTTTTTTTTTTGCAAGGGTGGGGGTTTAGGTTATCTGATGTCTAATTTAAATTAAATTAAATGCATATACTCTTGACCATTTTAGATCATTTGGTCATTTTAGATCATTTTTCTATTGTGGTCAAGCTTTGTTACAACTGTCAGTCTGTCAAAAAATTAGGGGAGGATGAGATCATGAGTTCTACTTACTGCTAGTTGAACTTGTCAGTGTTACCTGTTGCAAATTTTAGAGAAAGAAAAGAGGGAGTGAAAATCTGAAAAACTGAAAAATGCACAGAAATTTTAGACTTAGCCATGGATATATATTTTTTTTAACTTCATTTTGCTTTGGGTGAATGTTGTAACTTCTTTTTACTTACACTGTGCAGACACGCAGCATCAATTTAATGCACGAGAAAGTGATTGGGGTTTCACATCTTTCATGCCTCTTGGTGAATTGTACGATCCTAGCAGAGGGTATCTTGTGAATGATACTCTTTTGGTTGAAGCTGAGGTTCTTGTTCGTAGGATTGTTGATTACTGGTCTTACGATTCAAAAAAGGAGACGGGCTATGTTGGGCTTAAGAACCAAGGAGCTACCTGTTATATGAATTCTCTACTCCAAACTCTGTACCATATTCCTTATTTTAGAAAGGTTAGCACTGTTAGTCTTATATTGTTTTGTCTGAAGTTCACTTGTCTGATTGGAAAGTAATGGGGAAGTTGGTTCCTGGATATCATATTTCAGGCTGTGTACCATATGCCAACAACAGAGAATGACATGCCCTCAGGAAGCATCCCTCTGGCTCTACAAAGGTTATTCTACAAGCTCCAATATAGTGACACCAGTGTTGCAACAAAGGAGCTAACAAAGTCTTTTGGATGGGATACATATGATTCTTTCATGCAGCATGACGTTCAAGAACTAAATAGAGTCCTCTGTGAAAAACTTGAAGACAAAATGAAGGTAACAGAAAGACCTTTGGCATATTTGTTCCTGATTCTTTTTGATGAGTTACCATGTCAAATGGTTATGGTTTATGTTTATTTGTCATTAGGGAACTGTCGTTGAGGGAACTATACAGAAGTTATTTGAAGGGCACCATATGAACTACATAGAGTGCATCAATGTGGACTACAAATCAACTAGAAAGGAGTCATTTTATGGTACTTGCGCATTTTGAATTTAGTTATTTGTTCAGTTGTGCCTTGTCACATGATGCTAATTTAGTTTTACTTATGCATGCTAGACCTTCAGCTCGATGTCAAAGGCTGTCATGATGTTTATGCTTCTTTTGATAAGTATGTTGAAGTTGAGGGTCTTGAAGGGGAGAACAAATATCATGCTGAGCAGTATGGTTTGCAGGTCAGTTGCAGTTGATAAGTGCTGAAGTGGCTTATAGTAAACTATTGGTGTCATTTGGAGAAGTTAACCTTCTTTTAATACATTTTTTGTATATTTTCTTGTGTCTATTTGTAATGATATTTTTATTTTTATTCTAATGTCTTTTGCGGACCATTATAAAAGTAAAACGGAAATGTGTATGTGTCACATGAGTCTTCTGCATATGCATCTATAAAAATGTGATGCATCTTCTTATATATATGCTGAGAGAGAGCAAGAAACAAAAGATTGGCAATTATATATAAATTTGATGGTGCCTTGTGTTAAATTATGAAAATCCCTGAAGTGCTTTTGAAAAAGTTGAAATTACTTATAGCATTTTTCATTATTTTTTTAGGTTTTTGTGTTCTCTGGGGCATTCATGTATTATGTTTTCCTATCAAAAGGAATAAATCAATTGAAAGGAGGAAGAAATATTTTCTGAATTGCTTGGGTTGAATCACACATAGCATAGTGGTAATCTATTTATACACTAGAGGAATTAATTACAACTATGATAATGACAAGATAACTAAATGAGGTAGCTATTCCCCAAGTTCATGAACTAGAGATTACATGAATCGTAATTAATTACAATAGCTATTTCCTAAGTTTTTAATGATAGTTCATGAACCTTGGGCGGTGGACTATTGATTCCAATACTCCCCCTCAAGCTGGAGAATGGATATCTATCATTCCCAGCTTGCAAGTAAGTTGGTTGAATCGTTCCGTTGGTAGGCTCTTAGTCAACATATCTGCCAGCTGCTGCCCAAAAGGAATGTAGGTTGTTGTTATTAATCCACTATCCAACTTTTCCTTGATGAAGTGTCGGTCTATCTCAATGTGTTTTGTCCTATCATGCTGAACAGGATTATGAGCAATACTGATAGTCGATTTATTATCACAAAACAACTTCATAGGGCCTTCATACTTTATCTTCAAGTCATCAAGCACTATTTTCATTCATAATAGCTCACAGACTCCTTGTGCCATAACTCTAAATTTTGCCTCTGCACTTGATCGAGCCATTACAATTTGTTTTTTACTACTCCAAGTAACAAGGTTCCCGCACAAGAATGTGCAATAGCCTGATGTGGACCATCTATCACTCACTGAACCTGCATAATCTGCATCAGTATAAGCCTCCATAGTCAAGCTTCCTCCTCTTTTGAATAAGAGACCTTTTCCTGGCATGGCTTTGAGATACTGCAAAATACATTCTACATCCTGTAAGTGTCTCTCCCTCGGGTCATGCATGAACTGGCTCACAACATTGACTGCATGTGCTAAATCTGGTCTAGTGTGTGCCAAGTAAATCAACTTCCCCACTAATCTTTGATATTGGACCTTGTCAACCTTGGCGCTCTCCTCTTTGGTGTTTATCTTGTGATTCTGCTCGATGGGAACACTTACAGGTTTGCATCCAAGTTTTCCTGTTTCCTTCAAAAGGTCAAGTACATACTTCCTTTGAGAAATGAAAATGCCTTGTTTTGAGTAGGCCGTTTCAATCCTCAAGAAATATTTTAATTTTCCAAGGTCCTTCATCATTCTGCTGATAATTTCTCCTTAAGCAGTTGTCTCTCAACCAGATCATCTCCGGTAATGATAATGTCATCCACATAAATGAGAAGTACAGTCAATTTTCCTCCTTGTGAATGTTTGAAGAAAAGTATATGTTGCGAGTCCCACATCGGATGGTTAACGAGCCTGGCCGTTGCTTATATAGCTGGATACACCACCCCCTCATAATCGGTTTTGAGGGGACCTTTCGGATGCCTGGCCGAATCTAATAGTATATGATCTCCTTGGCTTTGCTTGTAGCCAAGGCACACCATTGCTTTTGTAAATCTTCCAAACCATACTCGGGGAGACTATTTTAGTCCATATAGAACCTTCCTCAATCTGCACACTGTGTTTGTTCCACTTGTGGGACCAAATCCAGGAGGAATCTCCATGTACACCTCTTCCTCTAAGTCTCTATGCAAGAAGGCATTCTTGACATTAAACTGGTGTAGTTCCCATCCAGAGTGGGCAGCAAGAGAAAGTAAAATAGGAACAGTGTTCATCTTTGCCACTGGAGCAAATGTCTCCTCATAATCGATGCCATAGGTCTGAGTGTATCCCTTTGCCACTAGTTTTGCTTTATACCTATCTAGAGTACCATCTGACCGGTACTTCACAGTGTAAACCCATCTACCCCACTGGTCTCTTTCCTTTGGTTTCTCAATAATTTCCCATGTTCCATTCCTTTCTAGAGCTTGCATCTCCTCATTCATGGCTTGAACCCAATTCTTATCTTTCAATGCTTCTTGTACTCTTCTAGGGATTTTGATAGAATCAATGACTGCAATAAAACTTTGGTGCTGTAGAGAAAGGTTTGTGGAGGAAACAAATTTCAAAATAGGGTACGTAGCACAAGACCTTTTCCCTTTTCTCAATGCAATAGGTAGGTCATCATCAATGTTAGAATCATAATTATCCAAAGGAATAGGTTCAGAATGAGTGGAACTAGTGTTTTCAGTACTCACCATGGGTTCGGATGCTTGGGGTTTTTGCTAGACCAATTCGGGTTGTTTTCTCCTTTGATAAACCACTTTTGGCGAGCTTCCTCTTGTTCGAGCAATTCTTTCAGGTTCAGGTGAGTGTCAAAAGGAGCTAATTCCTGTGTATCAGGGGGCATAGAAGATTGGACCAAGGGAATGTTACTGTTTGAAACAATCTTAGCTTCCAAGTTAGTAGTTTTCTCCCCCTGAAGCTGAGAGGGAGTAAAAAAAGATCGATTTTCTTGAAAGGTGACATCCATGGAGACATACACTCAACGAGAGGAAGGATGATAACATTTGTATCCCTTCTTGTCAGGAGCATAACCAATGAAAATGCATTTAATAGCACGAGGGTCAAGTTTGCCCCGATGCTGACGATGGACATGAACAAAAGCAACACAGCCAAAAACACGAGAGTCAAGACTTCGCATAATAGTTGCAAAGGGAAAGAATGATTTCGTGACATGGACAGGACTCATACCACCAAGGATTCTAAAGGTAACCGATTTATTAAATATGCAGTAGTCAAAACAGCTTCCCCCCAGTATGAGTTTGGTACAAACATCTGAAACAATAAAGCTCTAGTAATTTCAAGCAAGTGTCGATTTTTTCTTTCAGCAACCCTGTTTTGTTGGGGGGTATCAACACATGTAAGTTCGTGAACAATGCCATATTGTTTAAGAAAGGTGGAGAAATTTTGATTCACATATTCTCTACCATTAGCAGACCTCAGACGCTTAATTGTTTTATCAAGTTGAGTTTTAATCATATGATAAAACTGAATGAATAAATGGTATACGTCTGATTTATCTTTCATCAAGAAAATCCAAGTAACACTAGTGCAATCATCAATAAATGACAAAAACCATTTTGCACCAGAAATATTAGGACTGGATGCTGGACCCCAAAAATCAGTATGAATAAGAGAAAAAGGTTCATTACTTGTATTACCACTAGGAGGAAAACTCACTAGTTGGTGTTTAGAAAACTAACAAATATCACAATTAAATGACTCAACAGTCTCATTTGAAAACAATGTAGCAAACATAGATTTAAGTAAAGTAAATGGGGGGTGTCCAAGACGTTTGTGGTGGAGCCAAATTTGGGAAGCATAAGACTTGGAACTAGTTTGATGACAGGAACTATGTTATCAATCCCGGATAGCGGAGCGTAGCGGCCGACCCCCAAAACCGCTATAGCGGGATAGCGGGAGCGGTATGACCGCTATTTGAAAGTATAGACATATAAGATAAAAAATTAAATATACACATATGTAAATGCTAAAATATAACAAATTACCCAATAATGCAAACAAGCTCATAATATATATTCATAATTCATAACTTATAATCTATACTATAGACTAATGCTGCTAACAAAATCAAGGAACTATCAAAATAGACTAATTCAGCAAACAAAAGTAGACTATTAATACTGCAAACAGAATCAAAGAACTATCAAATACTAAGATTCTAATCATCCTCCAAATCTTCCAATGCTAGCTCATGGTTGTGTGGAAGAAGCAGCCATGAGTCCATGACTGAGATGAAAAACCAAACAGAGATGAAGAAGAGAAGGAACAAAACAGAGAAAAACAGAAGAAAGAAGAAAAGACGGAAAGAATTAAAAGGAGGAAGAAAAGCACAGAGAAGGAAAGAAGAAAAGAATAGAAAAATCATAAGAAAAGAAGTCCATACCTGTGTTGAAGAAAGAAGGTGGCCGGAAATATTGGGTTGGCCGGAAAAGATGGCGCAAGCGAGTGGAAGATTTGGAGGATGAAGTGGTGGAGTGAGTCGCAGAGCAGAGTGAAGCAATGGAGTTGAGTAAGAGCAAAGTGAAGCGGTGGAGTGAGTCGCACTTGGGAAAGAAAACAAAGTGAAGCGGTGCAGTTGTGCACTTATGAAGAGTGTAACAGTGACCTAAACCCCAAAAATACCCCCACTTATTGTCGTTAGGCATGCATTATGGGTGGGTAAAATTGGGTTTTTGGGCATAAAATTCCCAAATCTAAGTAGCGCCGCTTTTTTCTGCTTTTTGCCGCTAAAACCCGCGATTCTCAAGCAAATAGCTCCTGCTATCGCCGCTATGAAAATCTGCTACGCTATGCAGACTCCATAGCGTGGAGGAGCCGCTCCGCTCCGCTACTCCGCTATAGCGGCGCTATAGCGCGCTATTTACTACTCTGGACAGGAATGTTGGAACTTTTGACTAGAGTCACCTGATGCATTCATCTCAAGGTAGTACAACCCTCCTTGTTCCTTAGCAACCCCAATCGTCCTCCTCGTGACAAGATCTTGAAATACACAATGAGAGTGAAAAAAGGTTACAGCACAATTGAGGTTTTTGGTAAGTTTTTGTATGGAAAGAAGGTTCGATGAAAGTTTAGGAACATGAAGCACATTTTTCAAATTTAGCAATGGGCTAAGTGCAACATTACCAAGACCTGCAATTGATGTATGAGAGCCATCAATTGCAGTCATGTGATGATTACCAGTGTTAGTTTTATATGAGGAAAAATGGGAAGGACAAAATGTCATGTGATCAGTAGCACCTGAATCAATAATCGAAGAATCCTCAGGAACAGTTCCAATATCAGAAGCATGGGAAAATAAAGAACTAAAATTCTTAACATTCATGACAAGAGAGCAAGATCCAGAAGGCTTACTAAGAGAAGCCATAAGAGACCTTAAGTGTTCCAGTTCTTCCTTGCTAAGAGTAGGGATATCATCTTTCACCTGTTTGGTCTCCACCTCTGATTCAGAATCTATGGAGTCCAAGTGAGCTTGTCCTCCGGCAACATTTTTAAATCCCCATATGCAGCTAAGAACCTGATCTTTCCCATGGAGTCTAAAGCAATTCTCCTTGGTATGTCCCGACTTCTTATAATAGGCACACCAACGATTAGATTTGAAGGAGGATGAAGAACTGGATCCTGTTTTCACATATTTCAATGCTGACCCATCAGTTGGTTTTTCATCAAGCATGACTGCTCGTCGACTTTCTTCCCCACGGATTGTATAGAACACTTCTGATAAAGAGGATAGCTTCTCTTTTCCAAAAATCTGAACCCGAATTGGGTCAATATCTGGATTCAACCCTGAAATGAATTCAAAGATTCTATCTCTTTCAACAAATTCAGCCAAGGTGGTTGCGTCCTTACTGCATTCCATCTTCAAGTTCTGATATTGATCTAACTCAATCCATAATCTATTCAAAGTGCCATAATAATCTGTCACCGAGAGAGAGCCTTGTTTAGTGTTGAATATTTTTGTCTTCAACTCATAACAAGCAGAGATATCCTTTTTCATGGAAAAAGTTTTACTGAGACTATCCCAAATTTCCCGGCATGATGGCAAGAACATACAATTTTGGCTAATTTCAGGAGACATGGAGTTCCAAAGCCAAGTCATAATGAGAGAATCCTCATTGTCCCATGTTTCAAATTGTGGATCATTTTTCTCAGGAGCCTTCCCTTCAATGTGGTTCAGCTTTCGCCTTCCTTTTAGAGTAGTTTGAATGAGCTGGGCCCATTGGAGATAATTTTTTCCATTGAGGCGGAAACTTGGCTGAAGGACAGGGAGGTCACTTGGGTTCAGGATTGAAGGTTGGGTCTGTGAAATAGTGGATTCAGCTTTTGACATGGTTAAGGCAGCAAGGGAAGGTGGAGAGGGTGAAGAACGAAGGTGGTTGTTTTAGGGTTCTGGTGGGTGGCGAGCAGATCTGGACAAGCACGGCGTTGATCGGCGGTCGGGAAGGTGGCGCGTGGAGCTCACGCGCGGACAGGGGCAGATGCTTGTGGCGGCGCGTGGGGAGGTTTCTGGTGATGGGTCTTTCGATGTTTGGCCGGCCGGAGCTTTCCGAGAAGGTTGGTGTATGGTATTTGGTGAAAAAATGGGTTAAAGGATGGATTGGTGTTTGGAGAGTAGAGGCAACGTTGAAGGTTTCAGGGAATAGGAAAGGATGGACTCAAAAATAGAGCAATGAAGGCTCTGTGATAAGGGATGCACGTGCAATGAAGGCACAAGGGAAGAACAGGTCCTACAATGAAGGCAAGGCCCCTAATGAAGCTTAGCAATGAAGGCTAAGGCAGCGGAAAGGAAAAACAGAGACTCCTAGGGTCGGGAGCTCTGATACCAAATTGAAAGGAGGAAGAAATATTTTCTGAATTGCTTGTGTTGAATCACACATAGCATAGTGGTAATCTGTTTATACACTAGAGGAATTAATTACAACTATGATAATTACAAGATAACTAAATGAGGTACCTATTCCCCAAGTTCATGAACTAGAGATTACATGAATCTTAATTAATTACAATAGCTATTTCCTAAGCTTTTAATGATAGTTCATGAACCTTGGACGGTGGATTGTTGAATTCAACAAAATCTAAAGTATTTTTTTTTTTTCATTTTTCGTTTTTCGGGGTAATGACAGATTCATCTTCTTATCACATGTACTAACCACATTAGGCAAGTTTTCTTCATCTTGTCTTCCATTGTCTGATTGTCGTGACTTCAACTTTCTCTCAAGTACACTCGTTCTTGATAGTCTTGTATGTTAATTCATCCACTTGTGCATTATCATTTCTGCTACACTTTTTGTTAATGAAGCTTAGCAATGAAGGCTAAGGCAGCGGAAAGGACAAACAGAGACTCCCAGGGTCGAGAGCTCTGATACCAAATTGAAAGGAGGAAGAAATATTTTCTGAATTGCTTGTGTTGAATCACACATAGCATAGTGGTAATCTGTTTATACACTAGAGGAATTAATTACAACTATGATAATTACAAGATAACTAAATGAGGTACCTATTCCCTAAGTTCATGAACTAGAGATTACATGAATCTTAATTAATTACAATAGCTATTTCCTAAGCTTTTAATAATAGTTCATGAACCTTGGACGGTGGACTGTTGATTTCAACAAAATCTAAAGTATTTTTTTTTTCGTTTTTCGTTTTTGGGGGTAATGACAGATTCATCTTCTTATCACATGTACTAACCACTTTAGGCAGGTTTTCTTCATCCTGTCTTCCATTGTCTGATTGTCGTGACTTCAACTTTCTCTCAAGTACACTCGTTCTTGATAGTCTTGTATGTTAATTCATCCACTTGTGCATTATCATTTCTGCTACACTTTTTGTTTTTGCTCTTATTGACACTTCACTACCCAATATTAACTGCCATAGATCATTGCTGGTCTATAGTAGTCTGATAGAATTTTCCTTTGAGTTTGGTAGGCACTTTACAATCAAAGTCTTACTTGAGGTAGACAATTGAAAATTGTTAATTTAGGATTGTGAGAGCTTTGGTGGTTTATGTTGGAAAGCCGCCTTAATTGCGGTCCGTCCCTAGTTGCCTTAATTGCGGCAACTTTGGGCTGCCTTCATTGCAGCTTCTAGCATCTTCATTGTGATGGGTGAGAGAGGGTGTGTTTAGTCCCACATCGCCTAGAGATATGGCCTAAGTAGTGCTTATAAGGCTTGGGCAGTCCCCACCTTCCAAGCCGGTTTTGTGGGGTTGAGTTAGGTCCAAGCCTAAATTCTAAGATGGTATTAAAGCCTATCCTAGATCCGTTGTTGGGCCATCACATCGTCCATGCTCCAGGTGCATAGCTGTGGACGTGAGGGGGTGTGTTGGAAAGCCGCCTGAATTGCGGTCTGCCCCTAGCCGCCTTAATTGCTGCAATTTTGGGCTGCCTTCATTGCAGCCTCCAGCACCTTTATTGTGCTGGGTGTGAGAGGGTGTGTTTAGTCCCACATCGCCTAGAGATATGACCTAAGTAGTGCTTATAAGGCTTGGATAGTCCTCACCTTACAAGCCGGTTTTGTGGGGTTGAGTTAGGCCTAACCCTAAGTTCTAAAAGTTTCCTTGCTGTAAATGGCTCCACTAAAATGAGTTTGCTTTTAAAGTGAGCAAGTCAGACTGTATTTACTCTTAGATAATTTAGTGGGTTGAGATCTCTATGCGTTTTATTAACTCAAGGGTAGATGCGATGCACACTTATTCACTTTAGAGACAACTCACTTTAGAGGAGCCTTGTTATTTTTTTCTTGTGGAAGGAGCCATTGGATAGCTCTAAATGTTATGACTGACTGCCTGATTTTTGCCTCTGTACAATATGAGTTTTATGAGTTTTATGATTTAATTTATGCCTTGCTCCCTGGCTTCCGATATTATTTCTTACTCGAAAGTCATTTCTTTCTGTGTATTTCAAACTTTTTTTATTTGCATGGAACAAATTCATGAGATTTCCTTACTTGTATTTACTATCAGAATGCAAACATCTAAAGAGTTTCATTGTTATTGAGTTTCAGGATGCAAAGAAGGGTGTCCTATTCATTGATTTTCCTCCTGTCCTTCAGCTTCAGCTGAAAAGATTTGAATATGACTTTATGCGGGATACTATGGTTAAGGTTGGTAGCTCAATAGATACATTGCTTTATACTTTAGAGAAGTGCTAGTAACACACTCTTTTAACACTTTCTTTCCAATACACTCTCTCCTATTGGTTGAAATTCATGTGGGTCCTACAAAGTTTAAGTGGGACCCACATGAATTAGTAGGACCAACATGAATTTCAACCAATAGAAGAGGGAGTGTTAGAGAGTGTGTTGTTAGCATTATACCTTATCTTGGTATTTGTTTGGCATTATACAAGGAAGGTATTAGTGCTTTTCTATTAAGAAATTTCATCACTTAAGTGCACTGAAATTGAGTTGCAGTTGGTCTAACTGTTAATAAAGAGTAAGGTGAATTCAGTGTGCTCCAGCCCTACTTTAAAATGCCACTGGAGATTATTACATTAAACTATAGTTATGCTGGACAACGAATTGTGGTGTCCTTGGTTGTTGTTAGCATGAAACCGTGCATTCATTCATCGCATTGTTAATGTTATTATTTTATTCATGCAACTAAGTGGTTTGGTATGTGTATGGTGTTTTGAAGTCAACTTGGACTTAATTGGTTGGTGGTATTGTTGTGACCTTGTCAAAATGGGGTGTTCACAGGTATTACAAGGTAGTGGCTTGTGTAGTGCTTGAGTAGCTCTTGTGGAATTTAGGAGGTAGTTCCTTGTGGACTTGCAATACCCAGTGGAATTCCACAGGGCATTGTTTCTTAATATGTCATTTCCTGTATATAAAAAATTGTTTTGCTGATTTTTTTTTTCTGGCTCAATGCTTCTGATGTGGCCCTTTGAAAGCATGCATATTTACTTTCATCATTTGAAACCATCATACAGAAGGATGATTTGTGCAAGAGGGATGGGGGATTAGTTATTATCATGAGTTTTTATGTTTCTGTCCACATGTCCTTCACTTTTGATGGAGAGATGGCATTCTTTTTAATACATGGAAGATTAATTTTCTCTTTATGCTCTCACCTTGTAGATTAATGACCATCATCCTCTCACCATGTAGATTAATTTTGTCTTTATGCTCTCACCGTGTAGATTAATGACCGATATGAATTTCCCTCGGAACTTGATCTTGATCGTGAGAATGGAAAATATTTATCACCTGCGGCTGATAGGAGTGTGCGCAATCTTTACACACTTCACAGGTAATGTAATAGTAGTATTGCTGTTTTTGTTCAAAATGCAGATTGAAAAGGAATAGTAAAAATTGGGTAAATAATATGATAGGTTTCTGATATCTCACAGGCCCAAATGTCCAGGGCGCACTCAGAGTTACCTTAGGCAGGTGCAGCATCAGATAATTAGGGGAGAAACTGTTATAGAGAGAGATAGGGAAACAATTATAGAGAGAGAAGAGAGAGAGGAGGTATGTGTAAGGGGGGGGATAACAGATTGTGGGATATTCTGGATTTGGAAATTGTATCAGGATCCGAGTTAGTTTCTCTGGATTGGGAGCAATTCTGCTCTGGGAGTATTCTGCTCTTCCTCCTTTCTTGTATTTTTCTTCTTTCATTAATAATACATACTTTTACTGATAGCAGTTGCAATCAATTGGTGTTTTCATTGAGAGATCAGTTGGAGGGAGATTTCAGGTGTATGTACACTCACATGGCCTCTCAGAGAATTGATGATCTGGATGAGTTGCTACGGAACCTCACTGAGACGGTTCTAGCACTGCGAGACGAGCTACGAGAGGGATTCCAACGGCAGCAACAGGGCCCAACGTCACTGTTCATGGCACCAAAATCAGTAGGTACTTTGGTGGCAGCTCTTAGGATTCCCGACGAGTTTCGGCTACCCACAGAACGCGTCGAATCGCCGTTGTTTGATGGCGACAACCATGTTGGATTGGTAATGAAGGCTGAGAGATGCTTCGCAGCTCATGGCGGACAACTACTGTCGATCGCTGCTTCGGAGTCGTTGAACTCTGCTTTCATGGCCCCGGATGAGTTTCGACTCTCCATGAAACAGATTGAGGTGGCTTCCCTCAATGATGAGGACCTCGTTGGGCGACTTGCAAAGGCTGAGACGTTCTTTGTGCTACATCAAACACCACCAAAGGTGAAGCTGCAGCTCGCACGAAGTTATACGGAAGGCATGAATTCTCGAGAAGGTTTGAGGTGCCTCAGAACCGACGATGAAGAAAAAAATTCAAGAAACCGAGCCCCATTGCCTTCACCTCTGAAGCCATTAGAGTCAAGTACCTTCATGGAGAGGGTTGGGTCATCGACAGAGGCGAAATTCTCATTTTCTCATAGGCTGTCAGCACTTCAACTGCCGAAGCCACCACCTGTGGCAGCTAGTGGGTCATTTTCAGAGTTGTTGTGGGCAGCGGAGTCGCCATGGGCAGGGTCGTTTTGGGCGGGCTCAATGAGGGGGCATCTTCCTTGTGACAATCTAGGCAACGCCGCCCCACCGCCACCACCGCCACCACTGGATCGGAAATTTCAGATGGCGGGTATGGAAATCCCAGTCACACCACCACCATCGGGGCCGCCAGATCTGCCGAAGCCGTGGGACGCAGGTCCATTTGCGACGGTCCTTCCCCAACTGGAGTTGCCGTTGCCGGACGTCAGTCCACTCGCGATAGCTATTGGATCGATATTGACGGAATCCCCATGGACTTGTGCAAGGGTAGATTCGGTTACGAAGGAAGAAGAAAGAGGAGCTACGTTGTGTAAGTTGGGTGTAACTTTGGACATAATCGGCCTAGCCTAATCTGATTTTGGCATTTGGGTTCACAAAGAAAGGGGTGTAGATAAGCTAATTCAAGGTCCAACTCTAGACATACTAGGCCGGGTCCAAGATAATCTAAGTCAAGGGACCAATATTGTTGAATCATCTGTGACAACACCTAAAGTGGCTTTGGTTTGGGTTTCCAAGTCTCAGGCTGAGCATCGAAAAGTAAGCACCGGTCGAACTTGTGATGGCGAAGCTTATAGCCTAGTTGCTGGATCGTTTTCCAACAATCTTGTGGAGCTTGAGGGTCCAGCTATTCTGAAATTATCCTTGAGACTGCATTCTTTAAATGGGCTGTGTTGGATCTAAGGCTATCAATGATCCTAAAGTTTTTTTTTGGAAAAAGCTCTTGAACCACCAGATCCTCAAGTTGTTGAAGATGCATTGGACTTTCTTATTCAGATGCGTGCACTGGAAAAGACACCTCTAAGGGGCCGTTATGAACCTACATCTTACGGACAATTGCTTGCTCGTCTTTCTTTGTCTTTAGATGCTTCTGTTCTAGCCCTCGTGTTTGGAGATAGTGGTATGCTACGTGAGGACATCCTGTTGGGTATAATGATGGATATGCAACTTTTACCCATTATTCATCAGTTTGGAAAGGAAGAATTGTTTGCGAAGTACATTTATTTCTACTTGGGTGACCAAACAATCTTAACTGGTCGAAAGGAGACAGAATTTATGGGTAACCTCTGTGCATTTGAGTTCTGGCAGCATGTTTTCAAGGATAAGTGTCGGGTTGAACATTTGAAGCAGGTTCTAAATATTGATAATGTGGATCATGCCACACAAATGATGCCTAAGGCTTGGTGTTCTTTCCAGAATCTCTCCCAATCATCTCTGTATCAGGTGTTAGAAATTTATGATGATGTATTAAATTCTGTGCATCGGATCCGACCAATATTTTTGAGCTCTCGCGCCCTTGGTCCAGGGAAATTGTCTCACTCCAAGACAATTATACTGGAAGGGTTATTGGTGGACTACTCTATTCTACTTTTTGCTGACAGTAGAGCCAGCCACTGCTTGGTTGCAAGGGAGCTGGTAGGCTCCTTGGGGTTGGAAGTAGCAATACTAAGTATTTTGAGGGGAGTTTGGGAAATGGGAGCAGGTATACTACTCAGGAAATCTGTGAGACGCTGGAAATGGTGGGGAAGTATGTTATATTGTTGGATGCCTATGTGTTGGACTTGGGAGGTGGGGACCGTATCTTAGGAGTTGATTGGTTGGACACCTTTGGGCGAACCACTAAGGAAGAAAGGGAAGGCACAAAGCTTTGAGGAGAATGACTGCATCATTAGTGGTGAAGGAGTTGGGATCCAAAACAAAGTTCTAGAGAGGCATAGTTCAGTTCTCATCCTTTAGAAGTCTCAACCAGTGGAAGAAGCTGCTTGGGAGGTAGCAGCAGCTATTAAGGAGCAATTTTCTTTTGCCTGCCTTGAGGACAAGGCAGATATTAAAGGGGATGGTATTGATAGGTTCCTGATATCTCACATGCCCAAATGTCCAGGCCCCACTCAGAGTTACCTTAGGCAGGTGCAGCATCAGATAATTAGGGGAGAAACTGTTATAGAGAGAGATAGGGAAATGGTTATAGAGAGAGAAGAGAGAGAGGAGGTATATGTAAGGGGGGATAACATATTGTGGGATATTCTGGATTTGGAAATTGTATCAGGATCCGAGAGTTAGTTTCTCTGGATTGAGAGCAATTCTGCTCTGGGTGCATTCTGCTCTTCCTCCTTTCTTGTATTTTCCTTCTTTCATTAATAATACATACTTTTAATGATAGCAGTTGCTATCATAATATTACAAAGTTGAATGGGAAATCCCGCCATGCCATCGAGGGGCTAGTGTGATCATCCATAGCATATGACGGGCGAGAGGGGTACATGGTTCAAGACAAGAAAGGAACTCGCCCTTTGACACCACACCAAGGGATAAGAGCTGATTGCTGGCGATGACTTGTAATCCAATACACAAATTAATAGGTTTTGTTTAAAGTGTATGGAAGTATGTGGTTGCAATGAATTCCTTGAAAATGCAGCCGGAGGGCAATCTCTCTTTTTACCTAGGGAAAGCTCTCCGTTCCCGGTTCTCCTGTTGTTGGATTCTTCGGAACCACAGAAATGATGTATGTATAAGTTCTGGTCTGAGAGAACCGGTCTTATTGCAACTCAGATAAGTCGACATTCACATTTGCCAAACTAACACTAAATCCTTCCTGTCTCCAGGTTTCTAGGACCCCACTCAACAAATTTCGCTCGTGGCCAAATCAAGAGTGTTGTCAAAATCAGCAATAAGAACAACAATAAAAACTTTAAGACAAGAACCTATTTTTTCTAGGATTTAACTTCCTTCACCACCTCATTAGCAATGAGGGCAGCATCAAGAATTTGCCTACCAGGAATAAAAGCACTTCGATTCTCAGATATGATGTTAGAAAGGATCTCAGTAAGCCTGGAAGCTAGAACTTCTGTGATGATCTTATAAACACTAAAAACCAAACTAGTAGGGCGGGAATCCTTAACTTTAACGGACCTATCCGTTTTAGGAACCAGCGAGATAAATGTAGAGTTCATGCAAACTTACCATGGTGGAAGAATTCAGCAAACACCCTAAGGAGGTCAGGCTTCAGTGACAATATCCCAACAAGTATGAAGAAGCCAAGAGTAAATTTATTGAGGCATGGTGCTTGTCTTTCCCCAAACTAAACACGGCCCTATAGGTTTCCTCCTGCCCAAATGGCCTTTCCAACCAACAAGACTTATCTCGAGTAATGGGACACTGATAGAAACTGAATCAAAATACTTAGTTTGGGTAAATCCACTGTATTATTCCTCTGTGAATACTGATATTAGTAAGCTATTAGTACTGGTGTGGTAGATTTACAATAAAGATAAAGACAGAAAAAATGGAAAATAGATAACACGGTATTTGAGAGACCCTGTACTCTCCCTCACTATCCTCTACTTGTTTTCCTCTCTCTCCTTCTATTTTCATACAGATCAATTCCTCCTCTTAAGTTCCCTCGATTGGCTCCTGAAAATGTGTTACTAATATCCCAGTTCCCTTGATTGCATTATTGGCAATCTGTTACCTTAAAAGGCCTGGATTCTCTGTGTCCTTTCCTAATATACAGCTGAGTAATAGGTGGTTTCCTAACAATACTTCCCCCCAAAACCTTCACCTTGTCTTCAAGGTGAAATGTAGGAAACTCTTCCTGCAAGCTTGTTGATGATTTCCAAGAATTTTCAAAATCTGGAAGCTCCGGCCATTTAATTAGGACTTCTGCGAGGCGCTCAGGAGTGATTATGTAATCTAGTACCTTTGCAGGATGCACATTGAGTTCCCATTTGTAAGAGGCAGGTAATGGTTGACTCTTAGCAGGAGCAGAAAAGATTTCTTAAGCAGTGAGACATGAAATACTAGATGCAAATGGCTGCTAGTGGGTAAGTTCAATTTGTAAGCAACCCGTTGAAGGATCTCGTATGGCCCATAATTGCTCGGACTGAGCTTTTCATTAACCCGCCTTGCCAATGATTTTAAGTCTGTAAGTTTGAATCTTAAGGTAGACTAAATCCCCAGGTTTGTAGTACACATCCCGTCTATGCTTGTCAGCCTGCACTTTCATCCTGTACCGGGCTTGTACCAAGTTCTGTTTGATGTAATCCGGCATTTGATGTCCCGTTCTGCCATTAAATGATTAACCGCCTCAATAGTAGATGGAGTTGTTGGACTCCTAAACAGGGTGGGAAGGACCCTCCCATACAAGGCTTTAAAAGGAGTGAGTCGTGTTGTGATGTGATAATTGGTATTATATCAATACTCAGCCCAACTGACCCATTAGGGCCAACTGCTTAGGCTTTGATGGGAAGCCATGTAATTTGACAATTTCTCTAGTAAACAGCCCAGGCACTTCCTTTGCTGTGTAAGGGTGACTTAAAGCCACAAAGTGGGCATATTTAGTGAATCTGTCTACTATAACAATAACAGTATCCACCCCCGGGCCTTAGGTAATACTCCCAGAAAATCCATGGCAATATCTGACCAAACCTGGGTGGGTATTGGTAATGGCTGCCGTAACCCAGCAGGAGATAAGGCTTGGTACTTATTTTGTTGGCAAACTTTGCAAGCTGCCACATACCCTTGTATGATCTTCTTCATACCTTCCAAAAACAACCTAGTAATCTGCTTATAAGTTCTGAAAATCCCGAATGCCCTCCTATGGCAGAATCATGAAATTCCTTGAGAATGAAAGGAATTTTTGAGCAAGATTTAGGGAGGAGCAACCTGCCTTCATAGAACAGCCCGCCTCCTTGGATTTGGAATCCTGGATGTGAGTCAGGTTTACTCAAAAGGTCTTGCATGATGGTTCTATACCCTGCGTCAACCTGCACTTCCTCTGTCACCTCTTCCCAATCTGTGAATTGAACAGTAGAGATGGCTGAAAATTACATTCTCCTAGATAACGCATCAGCCACCCTATTCTCTACCCCGGCCTTATAATTCTTGATTTCTGTGCAGCGAAAACTATGGCCATCAATTCTTTCTCATCTACTAATTTGCAGAGTGCCCGATCTGTATGCCTTGGCTAATAAAGGCAATTGGCCTACCATCCTGCACTAGCACAACCCCTATTCCTTCCCGAACACATTAGTCTCCACTGTATACACCTTTTCAAAGTTGGGAACAACTAATACTGGTAAAGAAGTCAAAATCCCGCTGCGCGTCCCCTCCCCCATTCATAGCAGTCCTTTTTAAATAGCTGGGTTAGTGGCCTTGCAAACTTCGCATAAATCCTTAACAAACTTCCGATAGTACATGGTTTTGCCCAAAAAAACCCGTAAGCGCTTAACATTAGTAGTTGCTGGCCAGCTAACCCTGGCTTCTATTTTTTTTTTTTTTTTTTGTGATGTGCCTCTACATCAGTAGCCGAAGTTAGGTGGCCCAAGTACCTAGTTGTGGTTGGCCAAAGCAACATTTTTCTTGTTCATGTACAAGCTATGTTTCGTCAAAACTTGAAGCACCGTGCCTAAATGTAGTGCATGAGCCTGCTGGTCAGAGCTGTAAATTAAAATATCATCAAAAAACACCAGCAGAAACCTCCTTAGAAATGGCCTCAACATGAGGGTTTGGGATGTAGGGGTGCATTTGTCAACCCAAACAACATCACCAGGAATTCGTAATGCCCATCATGAGCCATAAATTCGGATCTGGTGATATCTAGACTTGATTCGTCCAATAATTCATCTTTTGCTGGGATGGGAAATATTTTAGGTACAATTGCTCCATTTAAAGCTTTGTAATCAACTCAAAATCTCCACTCGCCATCTTTTTCTGACTAGTATTACAAGACTAGAGTATGGACTGGTACTTGGTCTCATGATCCCAGCATCCAGAATTTCATTCACTATGTTCTCTATCACACTTTTTTGAGATTGAGGGTTCCTATAGCGTCAATGTTAGGAATTTGTGCTCCTTCCTTCAGTATGATAGCATGATCATGCCTTCTTTTTGGTGGCCAGCCCTTGAGGTTCTTGAAAAATCTCTTCAAATTGTTTGAACACCTCTTCTAATTCAGGCCACACTTTACGCTCCTTTGTGTTCGTGAAACTAAGGGTGCGTTTGGAAGAGCTTATAAAGAGCTTATAAGAATAGCTTATGAAAATAATTTTATACAAATAACTTATGAAAATAGTTTATGATATTTCTGTAAGCCCTTTTTAGCTTATTTCAATAAGCTTGTTAGAAAAGCTTATGAAAATAAACTGTTTTTAGCTTATTTGAAAAAAACTTATTGAATAAGCGCTTGATTAAACTGTTTACCTAAACATGCCCTAATTTGTACTCCACATGAAGACCCCTCTCCATTGTCCTACAGAACCTTGTTCATAGTTTTTAAAGAAGCTGCTAACCTGCATAAGGAAGGGTCTCCCTTGAGAACAATAGTCTTGTTTGCCACTGTTAGAAAATCAGAGATATATCTGATAATATCTTTTTTATATCTTAGAATATTTTAGAGTGTCCTAGATGATCTCTTAGGATTTATTTCTTATTTATATGTTATTATTTGTTTCCCTATTTGGTTAGGATTAGGATTCTACATTTAGTATAAATAGAGGACTATAGGTTGTCTTTTGTAATCACATCATCACCATATCAAATCAATATCAATCTTATTATTTGATACTTTATTTCTCTCTTTTTCTCCTTCTCTACCAAAAACCTTTCAATTCAACATGGTATCAGAGTGCTATCATCCTCCGTGACCTGTTCCATTACTATTCCGTTGCCGAGTTCCGTTGAGTATGAAGGAACTATAATCATGGCCTTACAAAAAAATAAATTCCTACCACTTTTTCTCTCTTCCGTTGTGTTCTTTTTCGGCGTGTCCTTCAACTTTTCTGGCCACTTTCTGCTGCCGCCACTATCAGAAGCGCCTTTTCCCGATATGTTCAACCCCAAAATATCAGCCTCAGACCCCTTCTAGTTTGCTATCTCCTTCTCCGTTGTTTGACATGCAATTCTTTTCCACTAATGGATCATACTGGTGGCTTCTCTTCCCACTGACGATCATTCCGGTGGTGACTCCTTTCCCACGGATGAATTATGTTAGTGGTGACTTCTATTTTCATCGACGATTGACTTATGTTGGTTATGACTCACACTAGCCCGTCTTTGTCCCAGATGCATTGGTCTTGGTCATTTGTCCCAGATGCACTGGTCTTGCCCCTTTGTCCCAGATGCATCGGCCTCGGCTTTGTCCCAGATGCACAGGCCAATGCTCTGGCCTCGTCTCAGTCACGGAAGTAGTTTTCTGCCTTAATTCAAATTTTAAACAATTTGGGTGTCCGATGTTGTTGTTTGAAGCTTCCAAATGCGGTTTTGAGAAGTTCAGACCTTGGTTTGCTAGATTGCTTACCAAGAAATATCTATCAGGCTGATGATCATTCCAGTTATCTTGCTAAGTTATCTTTCCAGCAACTCTCTCCGGCCTCTTCAGCATCCTTGAGTTGTCTTCCAATCATTATCTCCGTGGAGCTCAATTTTTATTTTTATTGAAGGGAAGTGCATTGTTTTTTTGTATAACAAGCTTAAAGCTTAGTAAGCTTTAGCTTGAGGGGGAGTGTTAGAAAATCAGAGATATATTTGATAATATCTTTTTTATATCTTAGAATATTTTAGAGTGTCCTAGATGATCTCTTAGGATTTATTTCTTATTTATATGTTATGATTTGTTTCCCTATTTGGTTAGGATTAGGATTCTACATTTAGTATAAATAGGACTATAGGTTGTCTTTTGTAATCACATTATCACTATATCAAATCAATATCACTCTTACTTTTTTATAGTTTATTTCTCTCATTTTCCTCTTTACCTAAAACCTTCCAATTCAACAGCCAACATAATCTTCATAGTTGGCTCTCTAAAATTGGCCTTGAGCTCTCCCAGACCTTCCAACCAGTATAGCCCAAGGACCTTATCTGTCTCTCCAAATTCAAACAAAGAAGAAATCATGCCTGATTTGCATGTCCTGTATCTGCATAGTAACCTTTTTAGACTCACTTCTGCACCTGATTTTATGGCCACCCGCTACTTCCACCCAATACCCAGGGGTATCGGTCACAAGGAATACAAGCTCTTGCACCAGCCTTTGCACGATAAATCTGTTAGATGCATCGCAATCTATAAGTACCACTACTTGTCTGTCTTTTAGATGCTTCCATATATTCAAGGTCTTCCTGGATGTCATCCCCATCATGCTGTGAAGGGATAAATAAAGGGGTTTCTCTTATGCTTCCTCCCCGTCCTCCTTGTGTCCCTCCCTTGCGCATCATTTAATTCCTCCGTAGCTTCCACCGCCATTAAATTAAATTGTTCGTACCTGCACACGTGCTCCGGGCTAAACTTCTCATCACACCTTAAACAAAACCTTTTCCTCATTTTTTCTTGTAGCTCAGCATTAGGTAACCTTCCTGCATTCTCCTTGGCAGTTCTCACACTGTGAGCAGGTTCAAAGAGTGTCGAGCTCACTGTGTTACTATGCTTACTCAAGTCTGATTGTCTGAATAAGTATTGGACCCAACATAGATGGGAGTGTTTTTAAATGATGATAAGGCTTGGACTAGCACCCCTGTTCTGTTGCTTGGAATTGGGCCTCCCTTTTGTATAGTCCAATTCTTTTCCTCAGTAAGTTGAGCCAAATCCATTAGGTCTGTCATGGTTTCCAAACGATGGATCTTGAGTTTGCCTTGGACCTCTTCTTTCAACCCATTCATCCATATTCCTCAATTCCTCGTCATTGCAATGGCACAACGGTTTTGCTACCAACTCGAATTGCTTGCTGCATGCCGAGGAGAATATTGTAAGGTTTTTGCGCCATTGCTGGCTGAAAACGACGAGTAACAACATATTGTAGTGATGCCCAACTGGCTTCGGTTGTGCGTGACTCCCACCATTGAAACCAGTTTCATGCACGTCCCTCCATGGCCAACATTATTACTTGCACGTCCCTTTCACCCATGGATTTCACACTGAAATATCTCTCTACCCTATTAATCCAAACATATGCGTCTTCGCCCGCTAACAACGGAACTTCTAGTTTCCTCTTTTGGTCCTACTTCGCTTGGTGTTGGTTACCATTTGGTCCAGCAGAGCTTGCTCTTTCACCACCTGCCTCTGATTTGTCCTTAGGGTTGTTGCAGTTCCACCCTCATGGTAAATCTCGAACCAAACACATCAATTCTTCTTGGACTTCCTTGCTCTTTTTTGTTCTCATTTCCTGCTCCTCCTTCCATTTTTCGAGTCCCCTCTCAATTGCCCCGTGTGCACCATCCACACCTCCCAAGATCGAGAGCTTTGATACCACTTGATAGATACTGAATCAAAATTCGCTTAGTTCGGGTAAATCTACTGTATTATTTCTCTGAGAATACTGATATGGAAAATAGATAACATAGGGTATTCGAGAGACCCTACACTTTACCTTACTATCCTCTACTTATTTTCATACCCCTCAGTTTTTTCTCCCTCTCCTTTTATTTGCATACAGGCCTACTACTCCTCCTAAGTTCCCTCGATTGGCTCCTGAAAATCTGTTACTAATATCCCAATTCCCTTGATTGCCTTACAGGCAATCTGTTACATTAGAAGGCTCGGATTCTCCGTGACCTTTACTAATATACTCCTTAGTAGTAGGTGGTTTCCTAGCAGACACCAATCTTAATCGGCAATGGAAAAGGCATATCCTCAGTGAACAACTCATAGTAGAATCAATGTTGCCGAAGGCCATGGCGGGCCTGAGTCTGGGCAAAACACGATTCACTAGACACGGTGTCTTGATTTTTGTCGTTTTGAACTTCACGGGTGCAACCACCATGGCGCCATAGTGGTCATGGCGGCTTTTTTTCATGGGTCTTTTCGGGTTGTAGGGATTAGATACATAAATTCCTAACCCTCTTCACCCTTTCTTCGACATTTCAACTCTTCGTTACTTTCTATCCCTCTCTTTGTTACCTTTGGTTTCGGCTCCACCAGTCCACACCATCTTTGGTGACTTTTCCAGCGTGACCCGCTCCTTTTGGCGTAAGTGTGTTAGGCATGAGGTCGAGCCACAAGCAAGGAATAGAATCCTGCGGCTCTACTATAGAAAGAAGGGTAAAAAAAGGGAATAATGAGATTTTCAGGGAAGTAACTGGGCTGCCTCTGGCAAGAAATATTGCTCATTCCATTGTGTTGCAGGCAAGGGTTGGTTCGGTAAGTGCTGTATCGTTATCCTCATTATCAGAAAGATGAGATTGAAAAACAGATTCAGAATTTGTTGCAGCAAGGAGTTATTAGGCCTAGCTCCAGCTCTTTTTCTAGTCCGGTTATTTTGGTTAAGAAGAAGGATAATCCATGGAGGATTTGCACTGATTATCTGGCTTTGAATAGGGTTACGGTTCAAGACAAATTCCCAATTCCACTAGTGGATGAGCTACTTGATGAATTGTTTGGGGCTGGTTACTTTTCAAAATTGGATCTTAAATCAGGTTATCATCAGATTAGAATGAAGGAAGATGTTCACAAGACGGCTTTCTGTACCCATGAAGGGCATTATGAGTTCCTGGTAATGCCTTTCGGATTAATAAACGCTTCAGCCACCTTCCGATTTGTCATGAATGATATTTTTAAGCCATTTTTGTGCAGGTTCGTTTTGGTGTTTTTTGATGATATTTTGGTGTGTAGTGTTGATTGGAGTTCCCACTTACAGCATCTTGCCTCTATTTTGCAAGTGTTGAGAGTGCATCAATTTGTGGCTAATAGAAAGAAGTGTAATTTTGGTCAAAGACAAATTGATTATTTGAGTCATGTGATTTCTAATCAAGGTGTGGCAGTAGATCCAAGTAAGGTGAAGAGTGTTGTTAATTGGCCTGCTCCTAAGAGTGTAAAGGGTGTAAGGGGTTTCCTTGGGTTAACAGGTCTCTATAGTTCATTGCTAACTATGGTAAGCTAGCCAAGGCATTAACAGAATTGACCAAGAAGGATAGGTTTGGATGGAATGCTGAAGCTGCAGCAGCATTTGAAATTTTGAAGAGGGAAGTCACATCCGCTCCTGTTTTAGCCCTTCCTAATTTTTTAATTCCATTTGAGATTGAATGTGATGCTTCCGGGAAAGGAGCTGGGGCCGTTTTGATGTAGAAGACACCCGATTGCGTACTTTAGCAAGGCTTTTTCTGGAGCCAGATTGTCTAAATCAGCTTATGAAAAAGAATTGATGTTCTTAGTTTTGGCAATTCAACATTGGAGGCATTTATTCGGATCAGAAGAGTTTAAGGCACTTGTTACAACAACGAATTACTACAGCAAACCAACAAGAATGGATAGCTAAACTGCCTGGGTTCGATTTTGAAGTGGTGTATAAAGTTGGGCTCGAAAATAAAGTGGCTGATGCCTTATCTAAGCAGGGTAAGAACTTACAACTTGATTTTATTCAATGACCCAGTGTTGAAGGGAATTATTGAGGACTTGCAAGTAAATCCGGAGGCAAGGCCTGGTTATGTTATGAGGGGTGGGCTGCTGTTTTACAAGGATAGGCTGGTCCTGGCAGCAAATTCTCCTATGATTCCTCTATTACTGGAGGAATTTCACTCTTCCCCAAGTGGGGGTCATTCTGGATTTTTAAGAACATATAGAAGGCTTGCTGGAAATTTGTTTTGGCATGGAATGCAAAGAAGGGTAAATGATTTTGTCAAGGCTTGTGACATTTGCCAAATATAGAAATACTCAGCTACTACTCCTAATGGTTTGCTGCAACCGTTACCTATTCCAACACTGATTTGGAGTGAAATTTCTATGGATTTCATAACTGGGTTACCTAAGAGCAAGGGTTATGAGGCAGTCTTTGGAGTGGTGGATAGGTTGTCTAAATATAGCCATTTTATTCCTCTTAAACATCCTTTCACAGCGCGAAGCATTGCTGCAATTTTTGCTAAGGAGGTGGTCAGGTTACACGGAGTTCCGGATTCCAAATTGAGTGATCGCAATCCTTTGTTTGTGAGCATTTTCTGGAAGGAGTTGTTCAAGCTCCAAGGTACTGTGTTGAAAATATCTTCCTCCTACCATCCTCAGACGGATGGTCAAACAGAAGTGGTTAATCAATGTTTGGAGACGTTTTTGAGGTGTTTTATATCGGAGCAACCTAAATCGTGCTCTCATTGGCTTCCATGGGCAGAATTGTGGTATAATACCAGTCCATGTTTCCACTGGTTCCAACCCATTTCAGATAGTCTATGGGAGGCCTCCACCTACCTTGGTTCGTTTCATGGAAGGTGGAACCCGTGTGGAAGCTGTAGCTCAAGAATTGAGAGATACAGATGAAGCATTAAGGCAGTTGAAGTACCATTTGCTCAAGGCTCAAGAACAGAAGAAGCAATATGCGGATAAGAGAAGAAAGGAAGTTCATTTTGCTGAAGGTGAGTGGGTGTTCCTTAAAGTCGGGCCTCAGAGAAAATTCTGTTGTTCAAAGAATTCATCAAAAACTGGCTCCTTGATTTTTTTGGTCCCTATCAGATTATTCATCTAGTGGGGGAAGAGGCCTAGAAACTCAAGCTACTGGACTCATCTAGAGTACACCCTAAGTTTCACGTTTCCCAGTTAAAAAAGGCCATTGGTAACTATCAAGTTTCTCCTGATCTACCATTAGAGTTGGCGGATGATGCTGAAATGGCCATTTTTCCAGAACAGGTGTTATCTTGGAGGGATAAATTTGAAGAGGGTAAGCATTCCAGGGAGTGGTTGGTTCAATGGAAGGGCATGTCTGCTGAAGATGCTACTTGGGAGGATGAATTGCTGCTTAAAAGTCAGTTTCCTCTTTTCAGCCTTGAGGACAAGGCTGTTGTTGAAGGGGGGACTAATGATTGAATCATGGAATTAGGCCCCAATGCTGATTCTGAAGCTGATGTCTTAGTGGGCCTTAAGCAAGTCAAGCCCTTTATTTGGAGGGTGTATGCATGTAAGAAAAAGAAAGTGCAGAGGGGAGAGAATTAGAGTGCTGCCTGCCATGCTAGCTGTTAGTTAGGATATTCCAATAATGGTTGGGCAGAGAGAGAGAGTGTTCTCTTCTCTTAGAAGCTTAGCTCTGGTTTTCTATTGTATGAGAGCTTAGTCTCTTATTTGCATTTCAATACAATTCTCCTCCTCTTTTCTATTAATTCCTTCTCTGCTCTATCACATATTGTGTTAGATAGTACTGATTGCTTGATACTTCTTAGGTGGCACGAGATGTAGACCTTGCAGAGCAGATTGGAAAGGATATATATTTTGATCTTGTAGACCATGACAAAGTGAGGAGTTTCAGTGTCCAAAAGCAGATGTCTTTTAACCTTTTCAAGGTATAATCATCAATTATGCTCAGTGCTTGATCTGGTTTTGATAATAATATTTTCCATTGAAGAAATTGGAGGGGAGAGCACATTTATATTCTGACATAAAATACCTTCAAACATTCATTTATGATACACTTGAAAGAGATAATATAAACTTTTCCATGGAAGAGAACTATTGATGCTGCAAGGAGGAAATAATTTGGAAATAGAAATGAATTTGAGTGACAAACTCACATTGTCATGGCATGCCTCTTTTTTTTCTTGTGTTTCTTTTTATGGGGGAGGGGACAAATACTCTATAATAATGTATATTTTCGAGGAAGGCATTCAGTGGCCTATGGCAGGTATTGAATGCTGTAAGAGGTGCTTCTTGGTATCCTTTTGGCATATTCTATTTCTCTTTTATGAAAGAAGATTTTTTTTTGTTAGAGAAAGGATTCAAGTAAAGGATAGTAACTAAAAAACCTAATCTCTCAGCATAGTTGTCAAGGAGTCTCGCTTAAATTGCAAAGCACTCACACAATTATTACTGTTATTAAATTCAAGCAATCATATTTCTGCTTCAAATCTGAGCATTTCATTTCTGCCAAAGAATAACTTATATCATACATTGTCGTAAAACATTCCTTCTTTGCCGCTGACGAAACCCATCAATTGATCCAAACACTACACACCTGAGATGTACCAAACTCTGCAAGAGGCCTATTCCACACTGATAGGAAGCAGACGAAATAACTGGGTAGTTTATTTGAAATATCCCCTTGCAGCTTTGCCCTTACTAATATTAAGATGATCTCAGTATAAAAAAATAGCCTATGTTAGGATCCAATTGCAAGGTATGGACCCCACATCGGAAGTATGGGATTCCGGTGTGGGATTTATATGACTTTGGACTCTCCAACCACAATGGCTAGCTTTTGTTGAGTGGTTCTCCCATGGTTCGTATCAATTGGTGTCAAAAGCTTCTGGCATGTCTCTCAGATGCAAACGAGCAGCGTGGGTGGTGACGCATGCATTGCAGTGTTCGCCCGTGACTAGTCTAAGGGCTAGTGCACAGCCAGCCTGAGTGGGCGCCGGGGTTGCGGAGCGTGGTGGGATGTTAGGATCCAATTGCAAGGTATGAGACTTGAGTCCCACATTGGAAGTATGGGATTTTGGTGTGAGGTTTATATGACCTTGGGCTCTCCAACCACACAACAGCTAGCTTTTGTGGTGTGATTCTCCAGGGATCTTATCAGCCTGTTATTCTGATACAAAGGGGGGAAAAGATTGAAACACTACATATGTATATGATGTAAAAGTGAAAACAATAGCAGCAAAACAAGGGAACAAAACTGTTACTGAATATGTTAAATCAACTGAAGTCTCTATGGATGGGGCTAGATCATTATAGAGTCAGAAAAATTAGATGCCCTAATGATGCGGTGGTTCTCAAGGAGTTTATTGAGCAAGACCCTCCTGAGTCTGATCAAATCAGAATTCAAGTTCCGGGGAAACAGGAAGTTCTGTGTTTCAATGAAGTGGTGGCTATTGTACGAAGTGAAGAGAGTAGGAGTTTAATGTTCGATACCTCAACTGTAAAGAGTTCAGCCATGGTGGCTGAACATATTAAAAGTTGTCCAGTAAACATGGAAAGGAAGAATGATGGATTGTGGTGCTCCTAGTGCAACAAGGGCACGTCACACCCGAGAGAAATGCTGGAAACTGCATGTAAAACCTCCTAGCCGTGAATGCAGACAAAAGGGGGATCTTCATGGAAGAATGGGCATGCTCATGTTGCTATTTTTGAATGAATGAGAGAAAAAGCTCAAATCCACCCGTCTTAATCAGGAAGAGATAGAAAGGGCGAGATCGTTCATTAGCAGCCTGGAAAAACCAACAGGTACTTGCACTTTGGCGTATTCCGGTAAGCTTCCATTTTCATTTGGATTAATGTCTCCGAAACACCTTCTACCATGTTCTAAATAATGGATTCAAGAGCCACATACCACATGACACCCTTGTTCAAACACTTCTCCACATATTCACCTTGTTCCATCAATAAGAAAATTGTCACAACAGATGCTGCTACACTTTTAATTGTAGCTAGTCAAGGAAATATCTAAATAACCTCATTAATAACCTTGAAAAATGTTCTCTGTGCCAAAATTTTCCACCAATCCTGTCTTTATACAAAAAGTTACAAAAGATTTATCCTGTAATCTGATTTTTCATAGCAGTCCTTATGTTTTTCAGTAGAAGGAGTAGTGGAGGACGATTGGACGTGCTAAAGAATAGAATGTCCTTTACCACATTGAAGAACCAAATCTATCTACCATGGTCATGGACAGTCTATCTCATTCATGTCCGAGTCTATGCTATCCAGCAAGGAGAAGATCTTTCTTTATCACCGTCGCTTAGGACATCCTTCTTTTAGGGTTGTCAAAGTTCTGTTGCCTTCATTTTTTTAAAAATTAGGTATTGAGAGTCTTCATTGTGAGGTGTGTGAGCTTGCTAGACACAAGCGTATACCATTCCCAATAAGTAATAAAAGAAGCACATTTCCCTTTTATCTTATTCATACGAATGTATGGGCCCCTCTACTGTTCCAAATGTGTTTGGTGCTTGATGGTTTGTGACCTTCATTGATGATTGTACCCGAGTTACTTGGATTTTCTTACTCAAACATAAGTCTGAAGTAAGCACTGTTTCCCCCAATTTCTTCTCTATGGTAAAAAACCAGTTTGGTGTGCATATCAAAAGACTTCGGTCAGACAATGCCAAGGAATATTTTAATCTTGTTCTTACTCCTTTCTATAAAAAACGAGGGAACAATCCATGAGTCTTTTGTCAAAATACCACAACATAATGGGACTGAGAGAGGAAAAATAGGCACCTTCTTGACCAAACTCGGGTATTGTTATACCAGTAACATGTTCCAAAAAACGTCTGGGCCGAGTTGTTCTTATGTGGAGGATGAGCTTGATTTTTTCAATGGTAGATTGTGCTTTATTTAGATAAGTGGGCGGGTCATGGTCTATATCATATGGAAAGCCAATGGGTTATAGACAAAATCAAATAAACGTTGCACATGGTTCGAGTAGACAAGTTGAGCTTTCTTCCAAATACTCTAGCTTGTCTTGTAGGAGCAAAAGCCGATAAGTAGCTTTGGATCGATAGACTGCCGAAGTAAGGAGACCAATTGGTAATAAGCCTTCTTCCATTGGTCGATCTTTATTAAAATGTCCTTAGCCTTATTCATAAGATGACTGGAGCGTTAACAACGTTTTCACATTAGGTGGGGTTGGCTACTTGGATCAAGCGACGCTATAATGTTATGTCATAAATTATCTCAATAAACAAATCATTTACTTCTAAATTCTTAATGGTTTCACCTATAGTTTTTCTTGGTCTCCTGTACCTCCTGTGATCGGGCTACTCTTCATTTGATCTACTCTCCTTTATGGGGCTTTTATAGGTTTTCTCCCCACATGCCCGAATCATCTAAGCCGAGAAATTCTTGCATATTTTCTACAGTAGTTGCGACCTTAACTTTCTCTCTAATGCTTTCATTTCTAATCCTATCTTCTCTAGTGTGTCCATTCATCCAATGCAACATTTTCATCTCTACTACATTGAGTTTATTCTGTTGATGGCTTTTTACCGCCTAACATTCAGTCGCATACAACATCGCAGGACTTATAGGAGGGTCCTTATCTTAAAAACCATATTTTTTCCGATCAGGTTTTGTGACACTATAGTAGGTGTACCAGAGAATGTGAATGACACAAGCCCTTTTTTGGAAGATTGATAGGTTACAAAGGATGAATAAGTTGTAGAGACCATGAGTGAACTGAGTAGAAAAGCTAGATCTATTCAAGATGGGCCGTTATACCTGAAACAAAGACAAGAGAGGCAAGCCAGAGGATTGGAGATTTTCCGTGAAAAACCAAGAAGGAACCTGTGTGTGGGCTTCGCACATAGAGATGGTGATGCACATGTGGTGGTGTGCGAGGATGTGTATGGCGACGATTGGCGATAGGTCCTCCTGTGAACGATCAGTCTTTACTTTCGGAGATGACTAATCACCTTACCTTGGTGATCAAAGACTTTACCAAAGTGAGTCACGATAGTGAGGCGTTGCTACGGTGATTTCGCGGGAGGATGTTAGAGTGATTCACGACCAAAGAGAATCGGGGCTCTAGATAGAAACTGGAGTGTTTGAGTTTTTGTTGAGAGAAAACCTCTCAGCCTCATGGATTTATATTCATCGATTACACAATTCAAAATCCCTCAATATCGGGGATTCACATATATGTTTGCAGCCGTGGCATATTATATTTCCTATAAGATATCGACCAAATCAAATAATATCAACATCGACAACAACATAACTTGAATGAAGAGAAAACTCAATATATTATTGCTTAATTCATATTGTACAAAGATAGATTACAATATTTAGACTGAAGGTATTGATTCCTATCTTAAAATTCAAGGAGTAAAATTTGCCCTAAAAATAGAAGGAATAGAAGGAATTAAAACATTAAAACAAATCTGTACAATTAAAAAAAGAATAATAGACAATTCTTCCTATAATACAATATATAACAACCCTTCTCCTCAAGCTGGTGAACGGATATTTATCATTCCCAGCTTGCAAGTAAGACCTTGAAACCGCTCTATGGAAAGTCCCTTGGTGAAGACATTTGCTAATTGGAACTATGAGGGGACGTACTTAGCATAAGACCATTATCTAACTTTTCCTTGATAAAATGGTAGTCTATCTCTGTGTGCTTCGTTCGATCCTGATGGACCAAGAGTGATGCTAATGACCTACTTATTGTCGCAAAGTAACCTCATAAGAGCTTCATACTTTATTCTGAGTTCATAAGTATGATTTTCATCCATAATAATTCACAGATCCCTTGGGCCATAACACGAAATTCTGACTCAACACTTGATCTTGCAACTACATTCTGCTTGTTAGTTGTTACTTCTCCAAGTCATCAAATTTCCTCCAATAAACATGCATTATCCATAGGTGGATCGCCTGTCTACGGTCGACCTTGCATAATATGCATCTGTATAGATTTGCATGGACAATTTTCCCCTTTCTTTGAGTAGTAGTTCTCTTCCTATGCTTGTCCTGAAATACTGGAGGATTCTACTTTTTGCTTTCATATGTCTCTCACGTGCATAAATTGGCTAACCACACTGACTGCATAGGCTATTTTTGGTATGGTGTGGGCTAAATATGAGTTTTCCCACAAGTCTCTGATACTGGGTCTTCTCCACCCTTGGGCTCTCCTCATTGCTACCAATCCTTGATTTTATTTAATGGGCGCTCCTGTGGTTTTGCAGTCCAACTTACCCGTCTCCTTAAGAAGATCCAAGACATATTTCCTTTGGGAGATAAAGATTCTTTGTTTGGAGTAGGCAACCTCTATCCCGAGGAAGTACTTTAGCTTTTCACGTCCTTCATTTCAAACTTTGCTGCTAACTTCTTTCTTAGAACCTGTTTTTCAACCTCATCATCACCTGCAATGATCATATCATCTGCACAAACTAGAAGAAGTGTGAGTTTGCCTTCTTGGGAATGTTTTATAGAGTATGATCACCTTGGCTCTGTCTATAGCCCAAGGATACCATAGCATTAGTAGAGCCAAGGATACAATAGCATTAGTAGACCCAAGGATATCTTTTGCACACCTTATTCCCTCCATTAGTAGAGCCGTGTCTTGGTGGAATCTCCAAGTTTCCATATAGAAAGACATTTCTTACATTGAATTGGTGTAGTTCTCAACCAAAGTATGCTGCCAAGAAAAGAACAATCCTAAATGTATTCATTTTTACCACTAGGGCAAGTGTTTCTTCATATTAATCCTATATGTCTGAGTGTATCCTTTTGCAATTAGTCTTGCCTTATATCGGTTCAGACACCAAACTGATATTTCACTATGTAAATTCATCTGCATCCTACTATTCTCTTATTATTGGTTTCTTAACAATCTCGCATGCCTTATTTTTTTCCAAAGCACTCTTCATGCATTGTTTGAACCCAATTCTCATCCATTAAAGCTTCTTGTATTGATGTAGGGACTCTGATAGAATCGATTGTTGAAATAAAGCTCTGGTGTTGTACTGAAAGGTGTTTGTTGGAGTTGGACACAAACTGAGATATAGTATATTTGGCACATGATCAGTGTTATCGATGGCGGATGGCGGTCCATGGCGGATAGCCAAAAATCCGCCATACAAAATGGCGGATGGCGATGCGGCCATATGGCGGATGCCATGGCGGACAACATAAAAAATATTATAAATATATATATACATAACAAAAAAATGCAGAAAAAATATAAAATCCAAAACAAGCCACAATATATGTCAAGAACCATATCTAATTTGATAGAAAATATCATATAAGTCTCATATTCACCTATCATAGGCTACTAACAACACTACTTACCATCAAGTTCAAGATCTTAAAATGCAAATAACAATTAAATGGTAAAAACAACAATACAAACACAAAGTAAATGTCTAATCCTCCTCCTCTACCCCAACATAATCATTTTCTTTGTCATCTATTGGGGCATATCCTTCTTCCTCTTCTCCATCAGATTTCTCAAAACTAACTAACTCTTCTGCTTCTTCGGATGCCTCAGAATCATCCTCAAATTCCAATTCTTCATTCTGATCAACTACTATCTTTTTCCCTCTAGAGGTTGAAGTTGGACCGGGACCTTTCTTAGAAACTTTTGCAGCTGCTGCAACACCACTTGATGATGTTTCCTTTCTTTTCCTTGTTTGCTGCCTAGTATGTGTTATAGGCTCTCCAACCCCCGAAGCCTCATAAACAGTTGCCCAATTTAGTGTCTGATCATCATCAAAAACCAACTCATTCCCAGCATCTTCATTGGTATCATCCATCTCTCCAACTAACCACTCATTACACTCATCAATGTCATTGAGTGTAATTGGGTCAATTTCATCTCTAAGACTACGTTTGTGATGGAGTTGTTGGTTATATTTGTCATACACCAAGTCATGCAACTTTTTATGGTCAAGCCTGTTTCTCTTTTTTGTGTGAATCTGACACATAAATGTAATTGAAGAAGTGTTAATACTTAATAAGGCTTGATCATCAAATAAAATAAACTCGAAAGACTTGGTACTTACTTGCTCAAAAACACTCCAATTGCGCTCACATCCAGATGCACTACATGTCAAGCTCAAAATCTTGATAGCTAGTTTCTGCAAATTTGGAGCAGAATGGCCATACATTCGCCACCATTGAGCTACAAAAGAAGAGAGCATGACTTAGAATTTAAACATAAACTTAAAAGAATTTAAAAGAAGTTAAGATCTTAGTTTCTTACCAGGAGCAATGGTTTTTCTTTGTGATATTGCAAAGTCACCACCAAAGAGACCACTAGCACTCTTATAGATCGGCAACTCGGCTAGTATCTTATGTTGCACATCTCTACTTGTCACCAACCTTGAGATGCAATCATACAAGCCATTTGTAACCTCCAAATCAAACTCCAAATCAGTGTTGGCATAGAAGAACTCAGGGTTTAAAAAGTGACCAGTTGCATGCATGGACGATGAAGCTGACAATTCCATCTCTCATCAATGATAGCAAATATATCCTTGTATTTGCTTTCAATGTTGTTGAAGGACTTCATTATTGTTTCTTTTGCCTTGTCCATTGCTTCATAGATATATCCCATAGCTGGTTTTTTTTCCCCATCAACAAGCCGAAGCACTCGAACAAGAGGAGCCATGACTTTTAGAGTAAAAACCACATGGTTCCAAAACGAAGGCATAAGAACAACCTTCGATGCTTCTTTCCCCTTAGACTCCTTAGACAACTTGTTGTTGTTCCATTCATCAGAAGTAAACATCTTTCTCAAATTTGATTTCTCTCCATAAAGCCTTTCTAATGATAGAAAGGATGTAGAAAATCTTGTAACCGCATGCCTTACCAATTCCCTCTTGTTTGTGAATTGTCTCAACAAACTCAAGGTACTTGAATGACTATAAATAAAACCAACAAGACTAATTGCCCTTTGAATTGTCTTCTTTATGGAAGGAATCTTTCCAATGTCTTCAAGCATCAAGTCTAGGCAATGGGCTGCACAAGGAGTCCAATAAAGATGCTTCCTTTTCTCTTCCAACATCTTACCGGCTAAAACATAGTTGCTTCCGTTATCCATTATGATTTGAACAACTTTTTCCTCTCCAATCTCCTCTACAAGAGAATCAAGCCACTCAAATAGTTTTTCACCGGTCTTCACAAAGTTAGAACCATCAATGGACTTCACAAATTTTGTCCCAGCTGAAGAGCTCACCAAGAAGTTAATTATGCATCTTTGCTTCCTATCGGTCCAAGCATCTGACATAATAGAGCAGCCGTGTTTGCTCCATTGCTCCTCGTGATTTTTTAACAACTCATTAGTGTATTCCATCTCCATGTTTAGGAGAGGCACTCTAATAGCATGATAAGTAGGAGCTACAATATTTGGACCATAGGCACCAACTTCTGTGAGCATTTCTTGAAAGCTTTCTAACTTGATGCAATTGAATGACAAACCAGCTTGGTACCACCAACGAGCAATTTTTTGATGGACCCTGAGAATTGCTTTTTTGTCACAGCACTCTTGTATGTCTTTCTGCCTCATTTTTCCCCTCCTCCTTTTTGCATTGGCAGCATTACAATAAAGATCCAAAGGCCCCTTTTTAGCAGCATTTTTCTTCCTTGCAGCACTACTAGGAGTCACTGCAACCTCATCTTCACTTTCAACATATAGTATATCATCCACATCAACTCTGTCACTTGGAGGACCACTGCTGTCTCCTTTCTCTTTCTCTTTTAGAAGAGCCCAAAGCTCTTCTCAAACCTCCTTTGGACACTTTGTGCAAGGAGCCACATTGCCCTTCTTAGCCATTAAGTGTTGTTTGGTTCTAGTAATACCTCCCCTCATCTCTTTTGAACAAAAAGAGCACACAACTGTATTGGTATCTCCTTCTTGCACCGGAAAGCAATACTTCCAACCGGGATCAGTTCTGGAAGCCACCCGTGAAGCTGCACCCGAAGAAGCTTGGTCAGAAGCCATGGTGGGACCGTGGGAGAAGAGTTTCTGGCCGGAGAAGAAGGAAAACGAGAGATGGTCGCCGGAGAAGAAAGCAAGGAGTTTCTGGCCGGAGAAGAAAGAAAGAAGAAGTTGCTGTTCGCCGGTTGCTGGTCGCCGGTTGTTGGTCGCCGGAGCAGCTGATGGTCACCGAAGCAGCTGATGGTCGCCGGTTGAGTGGATGAGAGAAGAGAGGGGTGCGGGTCGAGGTAGAAGAGAACGAAGGTAGCTCGATATTTCAGAATTTTAACCCTAATTTGGGTTGCGAATCGGGTCGGGTCGCGCGACCCGACCTCTGAAAGCCCACGCCCGCTCCACCTTCCGCCATCACCGCCTTGCCGCCATGGACCGCCACCGCTATTCGGCCGCCATAGACCGCCATCCAGAATCCGCCACGCCACGCGTTCTCGGTGGCGGTTTGCTCGTTTTCCGCCACCGCCTCCCGCCATGGCGCCGCCATGGCGGTTTTTCGACAACACTGCACATGATCTTTTTCCTTTTCTCAAGGCAATCGACAAGTCATCAGAGTTAGGTTCACATTTATCATTTAATGGACTATCCAAAGGCTCATAGTTAGGAACATTTACCTCCGGTTCAGACGGCTGAAGTTGTTGTTGGATCCGACAGACTTTTTTCGTTTCTGATATTGGTGCCCGCATCGTTTCAAATCATTGGCTTCATTTGATATTGTTACTGGTTTCTTCTCAGGAATAGTAGTAGAAGACCATGCCACATCCTTCATGAGAGGAAAGGTAGATGACTCAAGAGGTTCAACCACTCTCCACCCAAAGCTGAGGACTTGGGGTAAAAGGACTCAGTTTCGTGAAAAGTGACATACATGAAAAGATAGACTCGACGACTTTGAGTATGATAACATATGTATCCTTTTTTGTCGGGAGCATATCTTATGAAGATACATTTAATAGCCTAAGGATCCAACTTTCCATGATTTAGACTATGAATATGAACAAAGGCGGGACTTCCAAAGACACGACACGAGAGAGTAGTCATAGTGGGAGCGGAAGGAAAGAAAGACATCATGTGTTGAACAGGACTAAGACCATTAATCCTATTCTAATTCCAACAAGAGCATTACTTATAAACTATTTCCAACACTCCCTCTCAAGCTGGAGCGTAGAGATCAAAGGCATCCAGCTTGTTACATATGTAAGTAATCCTTGGTCCTCAAAGATCTTTGGTGAGCAAATCAGCCTATCGATCATTTGAGTTGACAAAGGATGTGACAATTTCTCCGATACAATCTTCTCACGAATAAAATGACAATCAACCTTTATATGCTTCGTTCATTCATGGAAGACTGGATTAGATGCAATGTGGAGAGCTGTCTGATTATCACAAATCAATCTCATAGTTCCAACCTCGCAAAATTTTAATTCTTTAATGAGTTGTTTTAGCCATATTAGTTCACATGTAGTGAGGGCCATAGCTCGATACTCGGCTTCAGCACTAGACCTTGCAACCACATTTTTTTCTTGCTTTTCCATGAAATGAGATTTCCTCCAAAGAGAACACAATATCTTGAGGTGTATCTCCTATCACACGGAGATCCAGCCCAATCTGCATCAGTATAGGCAGTAATCTCCTTATGCCCCCTGTTCTCATATGCTAACCCTTCTCCTGGTGAAAAAGAAGGGTGTACTAACCGATATTGAAAAAGCAAAATCTGTTCCCTTACTTTGACATGAATGATTGAGACGAGTGTTCTTCAAGGTAATAAAGACCCTTCCCTTCTCTAGCACGTCCAATCGTCCTCCCCGATTCCTTGTCCTGAAAAAGACAACAATCATTGTCAAGGTTCTCAGACTCGCGAGTCTAGGTTGACTCGTGGAGGGGGGGTAGACTCGACTCGTAGACTCGTAAGAGTCGACCTACGATAAAAAATACCTTTAAGTGGCATATATACATAACACAAAAGTAACAAAATAGTAATAAAGCCAATTAACATTATCATAAATTCATAATCATTAAAACTTAAGTAGTCATAATCTAAATCCAAATAGTAAATTAGAAATACAAACTTAAGTCAAGTACATAATCAATGTCTTCGCATGTTTAAATCTAATCCTCCAAATACATCATCATCATCATTTGAATCATCATAATCAAGTTCTTCCCCATTATAACCATCCCCATTTCAATATTGTCATCAAAGTGTGGATCAGTCAAATCAGTGATATGAAAAGGTTGCTCTTGCTCTTGCTCAACCTCAACATTCTCTTCATCAAGATTTATAGGTTGCTCACCATTCTCCTCATCCTCTTCAACAATTGGAACATCCCCATCTTCAGTTATCCATTCATCATCAGAATGAATATCCTCAAATGGAAGAGCAACACTTTTTCTATTTTCTCTACTCTTTAACTTTAGGTTGTACATCACATACACCAAGTCATTCATCTTTTTTTGATGCAACCTATTTCTTCTCTTTGTATGAACCTAGAAAATAAACCATAAAAACCAAAATTCAATATTTCTAAACTAGGACAATTAATAACTAGAAACAGAATTAAAACTTCAATTAGACAATTACCATTTCAAATGAACTTCAATTGCGTTCACATCCAGAAGAGCTATAAGTCAAGCTCAGCACACGAATGGCAAACCTCTTTAATTCTACCACTCCATACCCATAGATGTCCCACCATTCTGCTGGAAGCATAGTCTTCCTGCTAGTCTTTGTAGCATCCATAGCGAAGAGCCCTCTAGCATAACGATAGTCGGCAAGTTGTGTTTGAACCTTGGTCCTCTTCGTATCATCGTTTACCAACCTTGCAATGCAAGTGTACAACCCTATTTTAACCTCAGCATCTTCATGATCGAAATTCGGCTCATAGTGTAATGCTGGATTAAGGTAATATGCAGCTGCATGTAGGGGCCTATGGAGTTGGTTATTTCATCGCTCATCAATAATTTTCTAGACGGGTTCATAGCTACAAATACCCATTATGCTATATTAGTAACACACTAACACTCACAAATAAGGTAAATAACTTTCAAATGAGATAAAGTTAGACAAGTTTACCATTTCTTAACTCCATTGAAGTTGCTCTTTATCTTCTCCTTCACTGAATCCATCCCTTCATATATAAAACCCATGGCGGGTTTTTCATCAGAATCTACCAAACGAAGGACTACAATGAGAGGAGTAGCTGCCTTCAGACATACTATTATGTTCTTCCAAAACCGATTATCACAAATGATATCTTCCACTTTTTTCCCCTTTTGGGTTTTGGCAAACTTACTTCCAGTCCAGTCATCTGAGCTAAACATGCTCATCAATGCAGCCTTGTTCTCATTAAGGCAAGCTAATGTCAAATAGGCAGTGGCAAATCTGGTCTTGCTAGGCCTAATCAAGTCTTTTCCTTTGGTAAATTTCTTCACCAAGCTAATTAACAAAGTTTTACAATAATTGTAGGTACAAACCTTTCTTCCTGTCATCATAGTAACCTTGTGCTCCTTTAGATGTTTCTCAAGGTCCTCCAACATCAAGTCAATGCAGTGGGCAGCACATGGAGTCCAATACAAGTGAGGATGTTTTTGCATCAACATCTCACCCGCTGCATTGAAATTTGCAGCATTGTCAGTAACCACTTGAACCACATTCTCCACTCCAACTTGATTGATTGCATCATCCAACATCTTAAAAACTTTATCAGTCGTTTTTGAGATGTCAGAAGTATCCAATGAATAGAGAAATACCGTTCCCTTCGGGCTATTGACCAAAAAGTTACATATTGAACGCCTCTTCTTATCCGTCCATCCATCGGACATGATTGTGCACCCGGTTCTCTTCCATTCCTCCTTAAATTCTTCTAGCATATCATTGGTTCGAACCACTGCTTTTTTCAAAAGTTTTTCTCTAATATCATGATAAGAGGGAGGTCTGTAGCCAACTCCATATCTCCCAACCATGTCAAATATTTTTGCAAACTCTACATTTTTTATACAATTGAAAGGAATGGCACTTGTATAAAAATATTTAGCTACCTGCTCATCAATTTGCTCCTTTAGATCATTTTTCCATATTTGATTGACTGTTGTTTGAACTCCACCTCCAACTTTTACTCCCCCTTTAGCAAAGGAAAACACACTTTTTTTAGAGCCACTTGCAGCAACTTGATCATCATCATCTTCCTCCACATCTATTAATCTTCTTTTCTTCTTTGATGCTTATTTAGCATCCACAACAATTTTCATAAACAACTGTTTTACTTCATCAGGCACTGAAGCACATGGTTCAGAATCTTCCCTACTACCGGCAAGATGATGCTTGAATCTGTAAATTCCTCCACTAACCGTCTTTGGCAGTAGTTGCATTTAACCTTCTTTCCAATGCCTAGAACATCAGTCCCATGTTTCCAACCAAGATCAGTCCTATTTCCTGGGATATTAACCCTCCCTTTACCTCTAGAAGAGCCGGTTGCTGCTAAAGCTGAGTTGGTACCAACACTCGAACCAGACATTGTAAGGAATAGAGAGCAAGTGAAGTGATTAAAGTGAAGAGGAAGAGAGCAAGTGAAGAACCAGACTCGAGCAAGGAAGAACCAGGGAAGAACTTGCAAACCAGAGAGGAGAACTTGCGAACCAGAGAGGAGAAGGGAGGAGAACTTGCGTGCAGGGAAGGGAGGTGCGACCGAAGGCAGGCGCGGCCGAGTCCAGCGAGGCCAAAGGGAGGCGTGGCAGGGAGGAAAAAAGGCGGAGGCTCTGCGTTGTTAGGGTTGGAGGCGCTGTGTTGTTTTCGCGAAGAGGAAGAAGAAAAGGGTGGGAGGGAGCAACTCGGTTTCGGGAAGAAGAAAAGGGATCCAAATTTTGGACCCAAAATGCAGCGTTTCAGGCTCCAATGCTGACGAACTAGACTCGCCGACTCGGACTCGGACTCGCGAGTCTACCGAGTCCATCCCAGTCCGGCCGAGTCACGGCCGAGTCTACCCCTCCCGCGAGTCTACCACCGAGTTCACCCGATTTCCACGCCCAGACTCATGTAATCGTCCAAGTCAGCGAGTCAACTCGCGATTCTAACAACCGTGATCTCAACCTTCCACTACTCAAACACCAACACCTAGAAGTGCTGCTGCTTCCTCAATTGGTTTTATTGCACTGGTGAAGCCTACAGGTCCGAACCTAGATATGGCTTGGGAATGGAATTCTTTGAGACATTAACAACAAGAAAGCTGTCACATGTGATTTTTGTGGCAAGGAATCAACTGGTGGAATTACAAGAGCAAAGAGGCATCAAATGGGGGTAAAAGATGACATATTCCCTTGCCACAAGATACCGTCTGATATCAAACAGAAAATTAAGGATGCCTTTGAGAAAAAAAAGGCAGTTACTGATGCTGTTCAGTCTGAAGGAAATTTTAATGAGGAGGAGGAGGAAGCAATGCAAGAAATTGGGGTTTTGAGGGCTAGAAAAAGACCTGCAAATGCAGGTTTTTTTGGTGCAGCTGCTGCCAAGGGCAAGAGTAATGTTAAAGGCACTATTGATGTTTTTATGTGGCAACTTCCAGAAGTAACTATAAAGATAACAGAGGCAAAGTATAGGCAAACATCGATTAGAGATTGTGAGAGAGAGGCAAGGGACAAATGCATTCAATACATTGCTCGATGCTTTTATAGGAATGGTATTCCTTTCAATGTTGCCAAATCTAGAAGCTTCAAGTTGATGGTTGAAGCTATAGGCAATTATGGGAAACCCCCAAGCTACCATGAGTTGAGGGTTCCTTTGCTTAAAAAGGAACTAGAGTATACAAATACTATATTGGAGGGGTTCGAGAGAGAGAGAGCTGAATATGGATGCTCTATCATGTCCGATGCATGGACGGATAGAAAAAATAGGACATTGATCAAGTTCTTGGTCAATTATCTGAGTGGGACGATGTTCATTCGAAGCATTGATGGTTCCGCATATAGTAAGATCGGGCCAAAGATGTTTGAGCTTTCGGAATCCTTTATTCAAGAGATAGGAGTGGAAAGTGTGGTGCAAGTTATCTTCGACAATGGTAGCAACTATAAAATGGCGGGTAAGAATGTTATTGCTACTGTTTAAATTTTATAAAAATAATACTATATTCACGTTCTAATTTGTTAATCATCTACTTCATTTAATTTGTCTTAGGTGATCTTGTTGAAGAGAGGTATCCAAAGATATTTTGGACTCCATGTGCTGTGCATTGTTTGGATTTGATGTTGGAGGATATTGGAAAGTTGCCAAGAGTCAAGAGGGCCATAGGAAGAGGACAATTTCTTGTTGGCTTCATTTATAACCATACATTGGCCTTAAACACAATGAGGAAGTATACTGGTCAAATGGAATTGGTTAGGAGTGGAGTGACAAGGTTTACCATAACATTCCTCACTCATTAAAGGTTGCACAAACAGAAAAACAACCTAAGAAGGATGTTTCTATCAGAGGAGTGGCTTAACTCAAAGACAGCAAAAGAGCGCAAAGGGAAAAGATGTAATGATATTATCCTCATGCCATCATTCTAGAATGATATAATGTACTCTTTGAAGGCAATGGGGTCTCTTGTACAAGTTTTGAGACTGGTTGATAACGAGAAAAAGCCGGCCATGGCTTATATATATGAGGCAATGGATAGGGCTAAGGAATCTATTGCCACCTCTTTCAACAACAATGCAGAGAAGTACTCAGAGCTTTTTGAAATCATTGATGGAAGATGGGAGTGTCAACTCCATCATCCATTACATGCGGCTGCCCATTTCCTTAACCCTCAACACTTCTACAGCGACCCAAATATTGCTTAAGATAAAGAAGTGACTGACGGACTCTATACGACCATTGAAAAGCTTTCCTTTGATGAAGAAGGTAATGATCAAGCTTTATGTGATCTAGCCCTTTATAGGAAAGCACATGGTATGTTTTCCGAACCTTCTGCAATTAGACAGAGGACCACTATGTCTCCTGGTAAGTTACAATGCATTGTTTTGTTAAATTAAATTTACATGACCATTCTAAATACTAATGCTAATTACTTATTGCATTACAGCTGAGTGGTGGTCCACATATGGACTTCATGTTCCAACTTTGCAAACTATTGCAGTCAAGGTGTTAAGCTTGACATGTAGCTCATCAGGGTGTGAGCGCAACTGGAGTACCTTTGAGCAAGTGAGTAAATGTTAAATGGTTTTATTTTATATAGTGTAATATAGTGAAGCTAACAATTTTTTTAAACTTAATAATATAGATTCATTCTAAAAAGAGAAGCAAACTTGAGCATCAAAAGCTGCAAGACTTGGTCTTTGTGAAGTACAACCAAGCTCTTAGAGAACGCTTTGATAGCAAGGATTTAACTGATCCCATTCTCCTAGACAACATTGATGATTGCAATGAGTGGTTGCTAAGGGAATTGGATAAAGATGGAGAAGAAGCGGCTGAAGATGAGGTTGTGTTTGGCGATGATAGCTTGACATGGGGAGTTGTTGGTGATGCAGTAGGGGCTGGTGAGCCAGCAAGACTTACTAGACAACATACTAGAGCTACACCTTCTACAGTTGCACCTATTGAGGAGGAGGAGGAACATTTCTTTGAATCAAGTGATGAACAAGAGAATGTTAAAGTTGATGTGGTTGAAGTTGCTAAAAATGATTCTGATTCTAATTAAGATCACTTGTACTTATTTTGGTTTTTGAATACTTTTAGAACAATAGAACTTAAGTTAAATTAGTAGTTAAGTACTTATGTCATACTTTTTGAAGTGGAGACATCATACTTTATGAATTTTAGTGACTATTGAGTATTTTGAATGTTATGACTACCCCTTTAATTTCGTGTATTTTTTTGTTTTTGGGTATTTATTTATGTATATGTATATAATATAGAAATAAAATATGTAAGCTATTTTTTAGTCTTCGCAATAGCGGTCGTCCCGCTACCGCTATCCCGCTATAGCATTTTTGGGCTCGGCCGCTCCGCGCCGCTATTTGGGATTGACAACATCGATATATTAACCTTGTAGTCAATCCTGGATAGCGGAGAGTAAAGCAATATAGCGGGATGGATGCTACATCGAAGATTAGTGAAACAATATAAGTAATTTGTACCATATACATATAAACATGCTTAAATTTAAAGACATTCATAATTAATTATCAAAATTCATTGTCACTGTTGAGAGTCCCACATTGGATAATGATATGACTTGAATAGTGGTTATAAGTGGGGGGCAACCCTCACCCCATGAGCTAGCTTTTGGGGTTGAGTTAGGCCCAAACCCAAATTCTAAGAGTCACTAACAACAAATGCAATATAACTTTAATGATGAATATGATAAAAAATATACTGAAATTATAAACATATATATATATATATATATATATATATATATATATATATATATATAAAAGTATAAAAATTAGGTGTGTCGCACAGTTTTAAAACTTTTTAATTGTTATACTGTTTAAAGTAATTATAATTATATAACACTAATAAATAAGTGTTTAAAAATATTTTTAAAAAAGTAAAATTAAATGTGACAACCAAAAAGAGGAAGGCACCAAACAGGGAGGTACAAGGAGTCGGGGCTGCCGGAAAAGGGCTGTTATGTGACTGGAAATGGGGTGGGCTGGCTGGAAAATAGGGTTTTCAAACCCTCTTCACAGTAGTGGCAGCTATTTCTGCTCCACGTAACCGCATCGCGCCGCGATTCACGCTGCATGAATCCGTGTTGTGCCGCCACAGGAACTGTAGCGGCACTATTGATTACATAGAATTATTAACTGTCATGGAACTTTAGAAAGTTTAGTTTGGGAGATCTTGAAATGAACAAAGTATAATTAAAGTTGCATCAATAGAGAGAACTTCCATTTTTAGACCCATACTAAAATATGGAACTTATTATGCTGTAGGTGGAAGATAATAAAATATATTAAATCAATCAATGTGGTCTGACATCTTTTCTGGTAATTCTATATAATGTTTGAGATGATTGCTTTGTTTATTATACAGCATTTGTAAGTTTGATTTTTGGCATTAATCTGGCGCCGCGATTCAGGTTCCACGAATCCGCATTGTGCCGCCATAGGAACTGTAGCAGCGCTATTGACAACCAAAAAGAGGAAGGCACCAAACAGGGAGGTACAAGGAGTCGGGGCTGCCGGAAAAGGGCTGTTATGTGACTGGAAATGGGGTGGGCTGGCTGGAAAATAGGGTTTTCAAACCCTCTTCACAGTAGTGGCAGCTATTTCTGCTCCACGTAACCGCATCGCGCCGCGATTCACGCTGCATGAATCCGTGTTGTGCCGCCACAGGAACTGTAGCGGCACTATTGATTACATAGAATTATTAACTGTCATGGAACTTTAGAAAGTTTAGTTTGGGAGATCTTGAAATGAACAAAGTATAATTAAAGTTGCATCAATAGAGAGAACTTCCATTTTTAGACCCATACTAAAATATGGAACTTATTATGCTGTAGGTGGAAGATAATAAAATATATTAAATCAATCAATGTGGTCTGACATCTTTTCTGGTAATTCTATATAATGTTTGAGATGATTGCTTTGTTTATTATACAGCATTTGTAAGTTTGATTTTTGGCATTAATCTGGCGCCGCGATTCAGGTTCCATGAATCCGCATTGTGCCGCCATAGGAACTGTAGCAGCGCTATTGACTACAAAGAATTATTAACTGTCGTGGAACTTCAGAAAGTTTAGTTTGGGAGATCTTGAAATGAACAAAAGTATAATTAAAGTTGCATCAATAGAGAGAACTTCCATTTTTAGACTGCTTTAGGTGGAAGATAATAAAATATATTAAATCAATCAATGTGGTCTGATATCTTTTGTGGTAATTCTATATAATGTTTGAGATGATTGCTTTGTTTATTATAGAGCATTTGTAAGTTTGATTTTTGGCATTAATCTGATGCAGGAAGTGGTTTCTAAAGAGTTTGGTATACCGGTTCAATTTCAACGATTTTGGCTATGGGCAAAGCGTCAAAACCATACCTATCGTCCTAATCGGCCATTGACACATATTGAAGAAGCACAATCTGTAAATTTTTTTGCTTGCTCCTGATTGTTCTCCCCATCTCTGTTTCCAACTTTGGGTTTTATGGTTCAAGGGATATTTGCATTGTAAAATTATAAGCTCCTTATACCACACCTTTATGTTTTCAGTACTACAGCTTCATGTCATCTTATGTCAACCTGTTAATTGCATGATTGTGCTAGCAGGTTGCATGTTTAGACTTCATTTCTTGGGCTAGACATGTTAATTCTTTGTGGGTAGCTTCTTAGTGTTCATTTATTTTATTTTTGTCATCTTTGGCTAACTGATTTCTATTTCTTGAAAATGAATAAAAAATGCGACTCATTTAAGTATTTTCCATATTAGTTGTTTTGGATCCTGTGGTTTGTATTTGTTGTTCTGAGGGTGCTTGATTGTTTGCGACTCTTCTCTGTATGTTGTTGGTGCTCTACTAGTGACATAACAGCTTTTCTAAGATTTGAATTTTCTTGCAATCTACTTCACCATATTGCAGGTTGGACAATTGAGAGAAGTGTCAAACAAGGTTCACAATGCAGAACTAAAGTTGTTTTTGGAAGTGGAGCTGGGGATGGTAACATTTGTTTTATGGAAGTTGTATACTATTTTAACAGCATAAAACATTATATCCTAACTCAGTCCTGTTGACAATCTGCATTGTTGTTAAGGATTTACGTCCCATTGCACCTCCTGATAAGACAAAGGATGATATATTACTTTTCTTCAAGCTATATGATCCTGAAAAAGAGGAATTGCGGTACTTAGTAATATCCTTATTTTTACATATTTATTGTGTGATTCCTGGGTTGACATCAGATTTATTTTCCTTTGGTGGCAGTTATGTTGGAAAGCTCTTTGTGAAGAGTACTGGAAAGCCATCAGAAATCTTAACGAGGTTAAATGAAATGGCTGGTTATGATCCTGAGGAAGATGTTGCACTTTATGAGGTTGGTTTGTATTATCTCCATTAATTCTGTTGTAACTCATTTAAATTTGAAGCAGCAGTTACTTCTTGTACGTTTGAAACATGAAAACCCTTATCCTATCACTACGTTTTTGGGGTGGTGGTGGTGGTGGTGGACAATTCTTAAATGAAACCACTGGACTTGTAGCTGGGCTGGTAATATATGAGTGCTCTATCTTAGGTTCTGTTGGAAATAGTAGCATTTAAGGCTTAGATTCATGTATCTTTAGATTCATGTACACTAGTTTAATTCATTCATGTATTTAGGTTGTTTAGGGGGCTGCACTAGCATTTAATCCCCTTGTAATCATAACATGTAAATTGATTATGGAGTGTATATAAATACCAAGTATGCTGAGTGCTAATCACTCAAGCTATTCAGGAATACTTGTGTCTTTTATTATTTCACATGGTATCAGAGCTCCCGATCTAGGGGGCTCTGCTTCCGCACTTGGTTGCCTTCATTGCAACCCTTCTTAGAACTTTGTTCTGGCACCTTCATTGTGCCATCAGAATACTGTTGACCGCCGTTGACCGCAGCTGACCACCGCTTTTCAGCCCGAAACTTCACCAGAAAGATCGCAGTTCAGAGATCGGCCAAAACCCAGAAGGAAGTTGCCGGAAACTCCCTCACGCTCCCTCACGCGCCTCCTCAAGCGTACTGCATCTCCGGCGCGTGTTGTCCACGCGCCACCTTCTGGACCTCCTTTTGCGACGCCACTTGCACAGAACAGATCGCCGGCGCCTCCTGGACCTGTTTTGGGGGTTCTTTTCTGGATTGGACTCCTCTTTTTTGGATCTCTATTTGGCTTGGTGTTCGTCCTTCTTTCTTTTCTGGATTGGACTCCTCTTTTTTGGATCTCTATTTGGCTTGGTGTTTGTCCTTCTATTTGGTGTTTTTTCGGTTCTGCCATGTCAAGCAGTGAAGGGATGGTAAACCTAGTCAACCAGAAGGAGATAGAAAGGATGAGGGCTTTACTCCGCTGTCTTGAGAAACCATCAGGTAATTGTTCCGTGGTATATTCAGGTAAGCTTCCTTTTTCATTTGGATTTAATGCCTCAAAAACACCTTCTACTTCATTCTGGATATTAGACTTTGGAGCCACCGACCATATGACATTTTTTTCTACCCAATTCTCCACGTATTCACCCTGTCCCAGTAGTAAGAAAATTATCACTGCAGATGGTACCCTTGTAACTATAGCCGGCCTAGGAAACATTCAACTAAATTCCTCCATAACCTTAAAAAATGTCCTCCACGTCCCAAAACTATCCACAAATCTTGTCTCTATACAAAATCTTACCAAAGATTTATCCTGTAATGTGATTTTTCACAGCGATTGTTGTGTATTTCAAGACAAGGAGTCGGGGAGGACGATTGGACGTGCCAGAGAAGGGAATGGCCTTTACTATCTTGAAGAATCAGGTCTGTCGACAAAAAACCACTTGTCACACTCATTCATGTCAGAGTCAGTTCTTTCTAATAAAGAAAAAATACTTCTTTTCCATTGTCGATTAGGTCACCCTTCTTTTGGAGTGATTAAAATTTTATTTCCATATCTGTTTACTAAGGTAGATGTTGAGAGTCTTCATTGTGAGGTGTGTGAGCTTGCAAAACACAAGCGTCTACCTTTTCCCTCAAGCAATAAAAGAAGCACTTTTCCTTTCTATCTTATTCATACGGATGTTTGGGGTCCCTCTGCTGTTCCAACTGTGTCTGGTGCTAGATGGTTTGTGACTTTTATAGATGATTGTACCCGGGTTACTTGGATTTTCTTACTTAAAAACAAGTCTGATGTTAGTACTGTTTTCCCAAATTTTTTCTACATGATTAAAAATCAATTTGGTGTGAACATCAAAACACTAAGGTCTGACAATGGCAAAGAATACTTCAATTATGTCCTTACTTCTTTCTGTCAAAAGGAGGGAATTATCCATGAGTCCTCTTGTGTTAAAACACCACAGCAAAATGGGATTGCAGAAAGAAAAAATGGGCATCTTTTAGATCAAACCCGAGCACTGTTGTTTCAGAAAAATGTTCCCAAAAAATTCTGGGGGGAAGCTGTTCTCACAGCCACCTATCTCATTAATCGATTACCCTCTAGAGTCTTAGGGTTCAAGAGTCCAATAGATGTCCTTTCTTCATTCTATCCAAGTTTGTCAGCCACGAATCATCTTACACCTCGTATCTTTGGGTGTGTGTCTTTTGTTCATATTCATAGTCAAGATAGGGGAAAACTGGATCCTAGAGCCTTAAGGTGCGTTTTTGTTGGTTATTCCTCCACTTAGAAGGGATATAAGTGTTACCATCCTCCATCTAAAAAATTTTTTGTGTCGCGGGATGTAACTTTTCATGAAGGGGAAGCTTATTTTTTTCAACCTTATCTTCAGGGGGAGAATCTCAAGGAAGATAAGTTTGAAACACTTGATCTTCCTAGTCTTGAGTCAAATAAACCTGTGTCTAGACCGGAAACTCCACCTGAAGCTGAATCAGACCCATCAATTGAACTTGAAACACTTGATCTTCCTAGTCTTGAGTCAAATACACTTGTGTCTAGGCCTGAAACTCAACCAGAAGCTGAGTCAGACCCATCAATTGAACCTGGCCCAGAAGTGGATGTCAGATGGGGAAAGAATCAAGTTTTCACAAGAAAGTCAAAGGACATTCCTGAATCAACACACGTTCAAGAGCCCAATTCGACTCCTTTGAATGAGGAAGAAATGAAAGCCCAAGCAACAGATGATGATCTAGACCTCCCAATTGCCATCAGAAAAGGAACCAGAAAATGCACCAAACAACCAGTATATCCCCTTTCAAATTACCTCTCATTTAAAAAATTCTCACCTACCCATAGAGCCTTCCTTACAAACCTAAACACTACTTCCATACCCACTAGTGTTTCTGAGGCATTGTCCGATGACAAATGGAAGCAAGCCATGAATGCAGAGATGGAGGCTTTGAAGAAGAATGGAACTTGGGAGTTAGTGACTTTACCAGAAGAGAAGAGAGCGGTTGGATGCAAATGGGTGTATACAGTAAAATATAAGGCTGATGGATCGATTGAAAGATACAAAGCCAGGTTGGTTGCCAAAGGGTTCACACAAACCTATGGAATTGACTATTCAGAGACATCTGCTCCTGTTGCAAAGATGAATACAGTCAGGGTAATTTTGTCTCTTGCTGCCAATTATGGTTGGGAATTACAACAATTCGATGTGAAGAATGCTTTTTTACATGGGGAACTTGAGGAGGAAATCTATATGCAGGTACCGCCAGGGTATGATAAAAATATAGCTACCAATACAGTTTGCAAGTTGAAAAAGGCATTATATGGCCTGAAACAATCACCTCGGGCATGGTTTGGAAGATTCAGTAAGGTTATGACAGCTTTGGGGTACAAGCAAAGTCAAGGAGATCATACCTTGTTCATCAAGCACTGAGCATCAGGGGGAGTAACGGTGTTGTTAGTATATGTGGATGACATCATCGTGACCGGAGATGATTGGAAGGAGCAACAAGTCTTGAGTCAGTGTTTGGCTAAAGAGTTTGAAATCAAAACTCTTGGAAAGCTGAAGTACTTTCTGGGAATTGAGGTGGCACACTCAAAGAAAGGCATTTTTATATCTCAGCAAAAATATATTATAGATTTACTCAAGGAGACAGGGAAAACAGCATGTAAACCCACGAGTACTCCTATGGATCCGAATGTAAAATTAGGAAATGCTGAAGAAGATGCTATAGTGGACAAAGATGCTATAGTCCGAGGGAAGTTCATTTACAGGCAGCTCATAGGATCTTGCAATATCTCAAGGGAACCCCAGGAAGAGGGATTTTATTCAAAAGAAATAGGAGTACAACACTTGAGGCCTACACTGATGCTGACTATGCAGGGTCAATTGCTGATAGAAGATCCACTACAGGATATTGTACCTTTCTTGGAGGAAATCTTGTGTCTTGGAGAAGTAAAAAGCAAAGTGTGGTTGCGCGTTCTAGTGCCGAAGCTGAATTTCGAGCTATGGCACAAGGCATTTGTGAATTACTTTGGCTAAAAATTATCTTGGAAGATTTGAAGATTAAATGGGAAGGACATATGAAGCTCTACTGTGATAATAAGTCAGCAATCAGTATAGCACATAATCCAGTTCAGCATGATCGAACCAAGCATATTGAGGTTGATAGGCATTTCATTAAGGAGAAACTCGATAGTGGTTTGATTTGCACCCCATATGTGCCCTCACAAGGACAACTTGCGGATATTCTCACCAAAGGGTTGAGCAGCTCGATTTTTGAACGAATTGTATCCAAGCTGGGAATGGAAAATACCTATTCACCAGCTTGAGGGGGAGTGTTGGAAATAGTAGCATTTAAGGCTTAGATTCATGTATCTTTAGATTCATGTACACTAGTTTAATTCATTCATGTATTTAGGTTGTTTAGGGGGCTGCACTAGCATTTAATCCCCTTGTAATCATAACATGTAAATTGATTATGGAGTGTATATAAATACCAAGTTTGCTGAGTGCTAATCACTCAAGCTATTCAGGAATACTTGTGTCTTTTATTATTTCACGGGTTCTTTAACGAGAACCTGCCTTCTCCTAAATTATTGTTTTTGTCTCTTTCTCTGTTTCATTTTCTTCTGTTTCAGGAATAATTGAATTTTAGAACTTCTTGCTATTTCATTTTCCTAAGTTAGCCATAAATCTTGCAGTATATATTTCTATTATATGTAACTGTGTTGTGACTTGGCAAGTGCAGGGTATATTTTCTATTATATCTTCTATTTAGTGTTTTAGCATCTGAATATACTGGCTATTGCATTAGTTCATCCTAACAGATTCACTTTATGATATTCCATAGAATACTTCTTGTTCCTGCATAAGTCCTACCAAAAGCAGTTTAGCTCTGATAGTTCTGTTTCTGATCTGGATGAGAGACTTCCTTCTTGTGTCATTAGTGAATTGGCCGAGCCTCGTTTCCTGCAGGAAATTAAGTTTGAACCAAATGTCATGTGTGAACCTATTGACAAGAAGTTAACATTTGGAGCAAGCCAGGTGAATTATATCCGTAATTGATGCACAAAGGGGGTGTTTGGTTCAGGTATTGGAAACCATTCCTGGGAAGAATATGCTAGGAAGGGTACATTCCTGGGAATGATTTCAACTGCTGGTAGTGGCGGGGGAGTGGATGGGTTGCGGTTATCGGCGGCAGTGGTCAACGTCACTGGCCATTGTCAAGTGCTGAAAGTGACAGGGCAGTAGGATTCTGGTGACCGGCGGTGGTTGCTTTTTTCAGCCACTGTCAACTGCCAATGATGGAGTGGTGGTTGCCGGTGATTGGTGATGATGGCCAAAGTTGCCGGCCAGTGTCAATTGCAGGTTTTCACCAACTAGAGATTGTGGAAGGCAGCGGTGGTGGTCAGTTGCAAATTTTGGCATTGACATGGCGGTAGGAAGCTAGTATTTTGGACAATTCACATAGCAAAATATTCTCTTGGAGCAAACCCACCTCCCCCTGTGAGAATGTGTGAAATTGTTTGGCAAAAGTCATTCCCGGGGTGCGAATCAATTTTGGATGGGAATACTTTTTAAATCATGTACCAACCATGGGAATATAGCATTCCCATGTAAAATTCCCAGGAATGCAAAAAACAATCTGCAAACCAAATACCCCAATATAGTTACTGTACCTTCTGTTGGCATATTGACTATTATTCAATATTTTCAGTTAGAAGATGGAGATATTGTATGCTTTCAGAATGCTCCCACTATTGTTAATGAGGAATATGTGCGCTATCCAGATGCGCCCTCATATTTGGAATATGTGCACAATCGCCAGGTACCTTCGTTTTGTGGTTTATTTTATGCAATTTGTTTGATTTAGGTGACTGGACTTGAAACCATCCCAAATTTTATTTAGTCATTTGTGTCTTAGTTATCTTACTTTACTCCTGTCTACTGTGAGTGTGGTTGAGGAAATCTGTATTTGTAACCAATAAACCTTGCAAATTTCATTATGTTTATAAGTTAACAGCTAAAATTGTTTATATCTAATTGATATACTCTAAGGTTGTTCACTTTCGATCTCTGGATAAACCCAAGGAAGATGACTTTTTCTTGGAGATGTAAGCCTCTAGGAATTTATTGGCGTATATTATTTATTTGATACTATTGAACATTTTACCATAGTGCAGATGTGAATATTTATATATTATTATGCTTAGCATTCCATTCTTAATCTTATACTCTACGGATATTGATTTCCAGGTCAAGGCTTTATACATATGATGATGTGGTGGGGAGAGAAGCTCAGCAACTTGGTTTGGATGATCCCTCCAAAATACGGCTTACCCCACACAACTGCTACTCTCAACAACCAAAACTGCATCCAATTAAGTACCGAGGGGTGGAACATTTGTCTGATATGCTGGTTCATTACAATCAGGTAGTTATTATTCAATCCTTAATATTTGTTCTCGAAAAACAATACATCTTGATTCCTTTCATATATGTCAGACCACGGATATATTATACTATGAAGTACTTGACATCCCTCTACCAGGACTACAAGGTTTGAAAACTCTGAAAGTTGCATTTCATCATGCCACCAAGGATGAAGTGAGTATGGTGACCTGTTTCTTTTCCGTTTTCGTCTAGATTTTTCTCATATCCCTCTGTTACTTTGTTTAACTTGTTTAATCAGGAAGTTATTCATACTATCAGACTCCCAAAGCAGAGCACTGTTGGGGATGTCCTTCATGATCTTAAAACAAAGGTGAAATTGTCAAGCCTTAGGTTTATTAACTTGCGTACATTGCATGTGCATATAAAAGAATAACGCTAGCTACTTGCACAACACACTTTGGTCATGTGTCCGGACTGCACTCCACATGCAGAGATGGCTTCATTTGAAGTCGAAAGGAAAAGAACTAAGTAGAGCCATTTAAACTCATGGAGCCATATTTGCCTGTTATGTGCAGCTGTGATTTCAGTGTTGATTAAATACCACTTTTTTCAAGTAATGTTGCCAACTTTTCTTCCATTGATAATTTTCCACATGAAAATAGAATTCTATATCATTCTCACTTTTTACTATTGTTGCTCAGGTGGAGTTGTCTCCTGCTAATGCAGAGCTTAGGTTGCTTGAAGTCTTCTATCATAAGATATACAAGGTATGAAGTTACATCCATGTTGATGACTCCTGGATTTATTACTATTTTTTATTAGGTTAAATTAATCTACAGGTCCCTGAACTATTTGAGAATTTTTAAATAGGTCCCTATATTTTAAAAGTTTGTAATTGGGTCCTTAAACTTGTAAATAATTTCTAATTGGCTGGCTCCTTATACTTTAAACGTTTATAATCGGATCCTTGAACTTGTAAACAGTTTGTAATCAGGTCTCTGTGTTAGGGTTTCTGTTAGTAATCACCACTATAGTGTCTGTTGACGGAACCCTACCCCAAGACCCAATTATGACCTTTTAAAGTATAGGGATAGGGACCTATTTGAAAATTTTCAAATAGTTCGGAGACTTGCAGAGTAATTAAACCTTTTTATTATTGTCGCAGACAATTATTCTGAAATCACAATTAAATTCACTAAATTTAGTATTGTATATGATCCTCCAATTGCTTGTGTGGCTGCTTATGCTCTTGACTATTAGACAAAAGTACATTTTTTAAATTATTTTTTTATTTTTAAAATCTGTTTATCACTTCCTGACACTGCTCCGCAGTTCTTCCCTCCCAGTGAAAAGATTGAAAACATTAATGATCAATACTGGACTCTGCGAGCAGAGGAGGTAGGATTCTCTTTCTTTGTGAGGGAGATAGCCTTTAGGTATGATGTATTCCTGCTTTTATTTTTCAAATAAGAACACTGACAGATTATTTTTCTTAATATATAATAGATGCTATAATTAATAATTAATTGTTCAATTGCTGTCACAATAAATGAAACACTTTCCTGGTTATATTCAAACGATACAGATTCCAGACGAAGAGAAAAATCTTGGTCCCCATGATCGTCTAATTCATATGTATCATTTTACTAAAGACACGGCTCAAAACCAAATGGTAAATAATTTTAATTGATTCAGTGTTTTTTGAAGTTTTATATATTTTGATGTCTTTGAGGACATTATTTGTATGACAAAAAGTTGGTATTTTTTTTCCCTCTAATATGTACAGCAAATTCAAAACTTCGGGGAACCTTTTTTTTTGGTTATACATGAAGGCGAGACTCTTTCTGAAATTAAAATGCGAATACAGAAGAAACTTCAGGTTCCTGATGCGGAGTTTGCCAAGGTTTTTCCTCGTTTACCTTTGTTCCACTTGTTTGTTAGACTTGGCCTTTTTGAGTCATTTTGTTTGGTTGATGGATGTTTCATTGACTAAAAATTGATTACTATATTTTATTTCAGTGTACCTGACTGTTTTTATTATTTTTGTTGTTTGGCCAGTGGAAGTATGCTTTTCTTTCACTAGGGCGTCCTGAGTACCTTCAGGACTCTGACATTGTATCTAGTCTATTTCAGGTGCATTCACTCAATTGTAATTGTGTTTTTTTCCTTAATAACTAGATATTTATCACTATTTTCATATGCTTGAATTTTATTTACATTGCCCTTTTTTTTGTATCTTCTGATAGAGAAGAGATGTTTATGGTGCTTGGGAGCAGTATCTTGGCTTGGAGCATACTGACAATGCTCCCAAAAGATCATATGCTGCTAACCAGGTTAGTAAATTTTCTGCAAAGGGGAAGATTTCTTAACTACATTTCGGTCCTTTTGGTTGTTTTTGTCCCCTCTACTGATACTACTGGCTTACAGTAAAGGTTAAAAATTTTGCTTTGTTTACACCATTCAAAATTACATGGATTTTGTTTTCAGAATCGCCACACGTTTGAGAAGCCAGTAAAGATTTATAATTAGGGTACCAATATTGATGAGATCATGCATGGGATGAATTTGGCATTATTCTACACCTATGGGCTTGTAAAACGGGATGCTAGCTAAAGGCTCCTCTGTATAGGCAACTAACGAAATCAGCAATTCAGGTGATGTCTGCAGACTATTAGTTATGTGGCATGTAATTCTTTCTGTCAATGGAATAACGTTGCTTCTCAACACTTTCTTTCTGCCGACCACACAACACCTTGATCTTTTTACTACTTCCGTTTTTATATGGAGGTTCTTCAAGTTGAAGTCATTGATCATCATCGCTGAACTGTATCAGTACATAAGATTTTTGGATTAGTGAGTGTATATGTTACAGTATTAGCATACTGTAATCAATTTAGCTGCTGCCATCTATGTTTACCTGCTTAATTTCTTAATTACTGTCATTTTAATTAGGAAAGTGCGACCTGTGCAGTGTTTTTTTGATGAAGTTTACTGTTTTATTGAGTGAGGTCATACCTTTTGCGTGATCATGCGCTCAGGTGTGTCAGCATTGTAGGGAAATATTCCCACATCTCTTTTGTAACAGACTCACATGCTTTATATTGCCTATTGGCTAATGAGAATCGAGACCAATCATCAAAATTATAACAAACTTCTCTCTCTAACTTTCTCTCTGCTCTCTTGCTTGCTCCCTCATCTGATTCCCATTCATTCCATTGGGATTCCTTGTTGGAGTTTTGATTCTCTTCGGTTTTACCCTAGTGAATCCATTTCTATCACAATTGGTATCAAAGCACTTTCCTGGTGCTTTAGCCATGACGTCTACTCGGTCTTCCACCATTGCAGAATTGGAGAAGAAACATGAAGAACGTTTTGCTGATCTCAGTGCTCGTCTTGAGCAAATGAGCTTGGAAAATGAAGAACTGCGTTCGTTGGTGCGTGAGAAGAACAACGATGATGCATCCTCTTTCACACGGCGTTCACGCCAAGGTGGTCCGGAGGGTTACAACCCCACGAATCCTTACTCTACCCGCATCTCTAAGGTTGAGTTCCCCAAATTCGATGGCAAAAGGGTTAAGGGGTGGTTATATCGTTGTGACCAGTTCTTCCTGCTTGATGAAACACCACCGGAATCCAGAGTGCGGTTGGCTTCGATCCATTTGGAAGGTCTAGCTCTTCAGTGGCACTTGAACTACATTCGAGCCAAATTCGATATCTATCCATCATGGACCCAGTATGTAACTGATCTTGTAGCTCGCTTCGGTGATGCTTACGAAGATCCTCTTTCTGCTCTGATTCAGGTGAAGCAGACTGGGAAGGTTCAAGACTATATTGATGCTTTTGAGCTCGCTCAAACCCAGGTAATTCTACTTCCCGAACACTCCTTGAGCATTTTCCTTGCTGGTCTTGAGCACAACACACAAATGCACGTTAGGATGTTTAATCCTACAACCATTGCTCACGCTGCAAATCTGGCTCGGTTGCATGAATCTTCTTCTAAGACACCCACCTACAAATTTAACCAGCGATACTCCCAAACACCTAACCTAAACACTAGCCAAAACACCACACCTCAAGCCCAAAAAACCATGAGCCTTAATCCCAAACCCTTAAACACTAGCCCAAGCCCAAACACAAACCAGGTCACCAAACCCCTGTTTCCCAGGGCAACACGAACATACTCAGCTGATGAAATGGCTGATAGGCGTGCTAAGGGCCTATGTATGTTTTGTGATGAACCTTTCACCCCTGGCCATCAATTTAAGCACAAACGAGCTCAACTCATGGTTATGGAAATGGAAGAAGATGATTCTGTGGAGAGTGAAGTTAGTGAGGAACCCAGTGAGCCACTACTTGATAACTCTCAGTATGGGAGCCCACAATTGTCTCTTAATGCCTTAACAGGAACACCTAACTACCAAACCATGAGGGTAACTGGTATTCACAACAAAAAACCAATCCAAGTATTGATTGATAGTGGGAGTACACACAACTTCCTTGATCTAGATGCTGCAAGAAGGCTTGGTTGCAAACTTGAATTGGTTAAGCCTATGGCAGTCACAGCTGGTGGGGGAAACAAGATTGAGGCACCCTTTATGTGCAAGAATTTTAGTTGGCAGCTGCAACATTCACGCTTCACTGGTGATGTTATTGTTATGCCACTGATATGTTGTGATTTAGTCTTGGGAATCCAGTGGCTGAAGTCACTTGGTCAAATTATTTGGGATTTTGACAAATTGCAAATGGAATTTTTGGTTAATGGGAAAAGATGTGTCCTGAGGAGTGCCCAAGCCGCTTCTGTTAAGCTTATTAACAACAAAAAGCTTAACCAATCAGTCCAAGAAGGAGCTGAAATTTGTTTTCTATACCTTGATCAAGGTTCCCCTTCAATTGAAGTTCCTACTTGCCAATTGCTCTCCCTGGAGGCAGCCAAGTCTCAGCTGCCACAAGACATTGAATGTCTCATTTCTGATTATGCAGACATATTTGCTGAGCCCTCTCACCTGCCACCAACAAGGCCCGGGTTTGATCACAGAATCCCTTTGAAGGAAGGTACTACCCCTTTCAATTTGAGACCCTATAGATATTCAATTGTGCAGAAAAATGTGGTGGATAAATTGGTCTCTGACATGTTAGAACAGGGCATTATAAGGCATAGTAACAGCCCTTTTGCCTCTCCTGCTGTCCTAGTCAGAAAAAAGGATGGTTCATGGAGGCTATGTGTTGATTATAGAAGGTTAAATCAGCATACTATAAAGGACAGATTCCCAATACCCCTCATAGAAGACCTTATGGATGAATTAGGAGCTGCTACCTTGTTTTCTAAACTTGATCTTCGATCTGGTTTCAACCAACTAAGAATTGAGCAAGGTGATGAATTCAAGACTGCTTTCAAAACACATGGAGGCCATTTTGAATACTTGGTCATGCCCTTTGGCCTCACAAATGCTCCTGCCTCTTTCCAATCTTTGATGAATCATATCTTCCAACCCTTCTTAAGAAAGTTTGTTATTGTCTTTTTTGATGATATCTTGATTTATAGCCCCACCTTGGAAGATCATGTTGCACACTTGGAACAAGTTTTTGCTACTGCTCGAGCAAATGAGTTGTTTCTCAAGATGAACAAATGCCATTTTGCCACCACTAGAGTTGAATATTTGGGACATTTTATTTCACAAGGGTGTGTTTCAACCGACCCCTCTAAAATCAAGGCTGTTCAAGATTGGCCAATTCCCAAGGATATCAAACAATTGAGAGGTTTCTTGGGCCTTGCCGGCTACTACAGAAGGTTTGTGCAGGACTTTGGTACGATAGCAAAGCCTTTAACCGATTTATTGAAGAAAGACAGTTTTATATGGACTGAAGCAGCTACTTCTTCATTTGAAAACCTGAAATCTGCACTCACCAGCTCACCAGTTTTGGCCTTGCCTGATTTTTCCAAGACTTTTGTAGTTGAAACAGATGCATCTGGCAGGGGTATTGGTGCTGTGCTCATGCAGGACAGGCACCCTATTGCCTATCTCAGCAAGGCTTTAGGTCCTAAGCAGCAGGCCATGTCAATATATGAGAGGGAATTACTTGCAATTGTTCATGCGATTCAAAAATGGGGCACATATCTTTCACACAAGCCATTTGTGATAAGAACTGACCAGAAAAGCATTAAATACCTGCTGGAACAGAAATTAAACACTCCATTCCAACAGGTTTGGATGTCCAAGTTGATGGGATTTGATTTTGAGATCCACTATAAGGAAGGGGTCAATAACAAGGCTGCTGATGCCTTGTCAAGGAGGACTGGTGCTGAATTGTTTCCTTTAATGCTTGATAATGCTCATGAAGATCTTCTTGGCATGATTAAAGCTTCATGGAATTCTGACCCTGCAGTGAAACAATTAATTGCAGACTTGGAAGTTGATGATTCTGCTCATCCTAAGTTTACTTGGTACAAGGGTGAACTTAGAAGGAAAGGCAAATTGGTTGTGAGGTCTGATTCTGCCCTCAAATTAATCATCTTCCAGTGGCTTCATGATTCATTTGTAGGAGGCCACTCAGGCCGAGATGTTACTGCTGCCAGGATTAAGTCCCTCTTCTATTGGAAAGGCATGAATAAAGAAATACAGCACTATGTCCAAAATTGTGTTACTTGCCAAAGAAATAAGCCTGACTTAGCTGCTTCTCCTGGTCTCCTACAACCTCTTCCAATCCCTCATCGCATTTGGGATGAAATTAGCTTGGATTTTGTTGAAGGTTTGCCCAATTCTCATGGCAAACAAGTTCTGTTTGTTGTTGTTGACAGGTTGAGCAAGTATGCTCATTTCATTGCCTTATCTCATCTATACACTGCTATGGATGTTGCTCATGCCTTCCTTGATAATGTATTCAAGCTTCATGGTTTGCCAAGTACCATAACAAGTGATCGGGATCCCATTTTCCTTAGCTCGGTTTGGGGTGATTTGTTTCAATTGCAGGGTGTTTCCTTGAACAAATCCACTGCCTACCATCCACAAACCGATGGGCAAACTGAGATTGTCAACAAGTGTCTCGAAACCTATCTCCGTTGTATGTGCTCAGAGAAGCCTTCCTCTTGGAGCAAGTGGCTTTCTCTTGCTGAGTGGTGGTACAATACTCATTTTCATTCCTCCATCCGCACTACCCCTTATGAGGTTGTGTATGGCCAAGCACCTCCAATTCATTTACCTTACCTTCCAGGGGAATCCTCAAGTGCTGAGGTTGATCGCACTTTGTCTGCAAGGGAGGCAGTCATCAAGCTATTGCAATTTCACCTCATTCGAGCTCAAAATCGCATGTCACAGCAGGCTGATAAGCGCAGGAGTGATAGAGTTTTTTCCATTGGTGATTTTGTCCTTCTCAAGTTGCACACTTATAGGCAGCATACTCTGAGGCAGCAAGCCTACCATAAACTTACTCCTAAGTATTATGGTCCTTTCCAAGTCAGTGATCGAATTGGCCCCACTGCATACAAGCTTGACCTTCCTGCCTCAGCTGGTATTCATGATGTGGTCCATGTCTCTCAACTAAAGCTTTGCAGGAATCCTACCTCTGCATCAGTCATCCCTCTTCCTTCACAGATTGCTGCCACATCTGTTAAGGAACCTGCTGCAATTTTAGCTCGCAAAATGGTGAAAAGGGGCAGGCAAGCAGCCACCAAGGTTCTGGTTCAATGGAAGGATATGCCTCCGGAAGCTGCCACGTGGGAGTTCTACTACGATCTCCTCAACAAGTACCCTCATTTCCACCCTTGAGGTCAAGGGTGACCTTCATCAGCGGGGTATTGTTACAGTATTAGCATACTGTAATCAATTTAGCTGCTGCCATCTATGTTTACCTGCTTAATTTCTTAATTACTGTCATTTTAATTAGGAAAGTGCGACCTGTGCACTGTTTTTTTGATGAAGTTTACTGTTTTATTGAGTGAGGTCATACCTTTTGCGTGATCATGCGCTCAGGTGTGTCAGCATTGTAGGGAAATATTCCCACATCTCTTTTGTAACAGACTCACATGCTTTATATTGCCTATTGGCTAATGAGAATCGAGACCAATCATCAAAATTATAACAAACTTCTCTCTCTAACTTTCTCTCTGCTCTCTTGCTTGCTCCCTCATCCGATTCCCATTCATTCCATTGGGATTCCTTGTTGGAGTTTTGATTCTCTTCGGTTTTACCCTAGTGAATCCATTTCTATCACAGTATACAGGTTATAGTTGGTGGACTTTTTGTCATATTCTTAATTGCTTCCTGCTTTTGTCCAGTTAGAATTGTTAATCCAAGTGTGGGCTGCATAATGGCCTAGCGGAACAGCTTTTATGTAATATCGTTGAAGAGACTTGACATCCTCCATATATTGTTAGCGTAATTTTTTATCATTCTTTCTTCTCTGAAGTTTAATTTTGTAAGTTTCAATTCATGCGCCCATGCAGAAGGGATCATATTTGAGCAAAACGATAAAAAAAACAATGTACCCAGAAAAAGACAAATAGCCGATCCCACAAAGGATTGGCGTGCTGGACTGCAAAAAATACATTTTCGGTTTTGGAGTTACTTTCTGTACCCTTCTCCCCATTTTTAATTTATTTTTCCCAAGATACCCTCCTCTCACACTAGCCTCTTTCAGAAATACATCACTCCCCCCTCCCCTCCTCGGAGTGTCCTTGTCCAACTTCGGAATCTGATTAATACATTCCGGAAATTAAAATCCAGAAGTTGACTTGTTTTTAAGTTCCTAAAACATAATTCAGGAACACAGTTAAGATTAAGTTTTGGAAATTGAATTTCGAAAAGATGTTTCTGTTGTTTAGCTAGTTTTGTGAATAAATTGTTTGCAAAATACAATTTGACTAATTATAAGTAATAACATTACTTATACAAAAGAATTCTTTTGAACTCAAGTAAATAACTTACAATTCATAAAATAGTTTCTTGGGCATGTATGTGTTGTTTTGGAGCGGAGTCGATAAAAATATTATTTTAATTGGGGCTGCTATGTCTTGGGATGTGCGCTAGTGCCGGAAAAGTAATCTAGCTCAGGGTTGGGAAGTTGTTTTGGTTCAGAGTCGGGAGTAGTTCATGATTGCTTTTCACGTTTTCCTAGACCTTGTCACCTTTTGTCAAGATCATGTCATCCTTACCTTAAATCAAAAAGCAATTTAACCATTTACGGTTAATCTTGCCTGCTTTCAATGAGAGATCAATACATATATACTTGATTGAATCCTAGCCATCCAAAATCCAAATTACTTACACAATTTCCATCCCTGTCATAACAAATTAATAAAGAGTAAAGGTCCAAATTAGTCATTAGCAAAAATACACGGTGACAATTTGGTCCCTGAGAAATGGAAAATATCAATTTGGTCCTTGAGAATGTAAAATACGGGTCAAAATAGTCACTGACAGGGACTAAAATGTCCCTAAAAATCATCCTAAAAAGGACTAATTTGACTCGTATTTTACATTCTTGAGGACCAAATTGGTATTTTTCAATTCTCAGGGACCAAATTGTCACCGTGTATTTTTGTCATGGATCAATTTGGACCTTTACTCTAATAAAAAAGTATGGCGATAAGCCCCTTAAGGCCACACGACCCTACACAAAAACACCAAGACACTTCTCATTTTGTCTCTCCAAAGATCAAAACTCTCTTTTCTTAAGTTTTCAAAAATTCTCTCCTCTCTCTACCTTCACAGTTCTCACCCAAACAACAACATCCAAATTTCATCTTTTAATTCTAAGATCATAGCTTTGTTAGTCTTGGTCTCTAGAACAACTTAGGTGAAAAAAGTTTCTTGATTGGAGGAAGTTTGTTCTTGAACATCAAGAACACCAACCTTATCTTCAAAGTGTTCTTCCTTGTTACTTCTGGATCTTCATTTTCTCTTCACTTTCCTACTTTAAATCATGAGTAAACACCTTCTAGTTCATTGTTTTTGCAAAACAAGTTTCGAAATCTTGTTTTCCTACATGTAGAGGTTCGACCATCTCTTAATTCTAAGGCTTGGAGGTCTCTTATTCACAAAGGATCTTTGTAGCACCCCGATTTTTCAAAACTCTCTAGAGCTAATTAATCAGTATTTATATGTTTGTATTTTATTGAAGGGTCTAGAGAGGGAAATAAAATATTCGGAGACCATATTCATGCTCAACGCTATCGTATGAAACTACGATTAAATTTTGAGCTGAAAACGACGGAGCCCAGTCTATGTTTTTACACTGTCAATAAGATTTTACTGCTCTAGAGACCTCAGATTGACCCATGAATGAGACAGTAAGTCTTAGAATTCGATTCTCTACGTTTTGGTTAAATTTCACAAAAATCACTTCCTGGCCTTTTTTCGAGCGAAATCCTCAATCGGGTGACGAACGAAGAAGCATATAGACTTACCGGAACCGGCCAACGGATAATCTTGATGTTACATCATGTCATATCACTTGGGAGAGCATGCCAGAGTCGTCACGATGTTTGGAAATATCTGGATGCGAAATGACCAAAATACCCCTAACCTTTTCTTTAATGACATTTTGGTCCTTGAAGGAAATGACCAAAATGCCCTTAAGTGACTTGATTTAAGGACATTTCAGCCCCCTCATTCAGCCCCTAACCCACGCAAGAACAGCCCCAAATGAGCCTCCAAGACTTCATCTTCTTCCTTGGACCAAAACTCCATTTTCTCTAAGAGAAAAAAGCTTGAATCCTTGATGAAAAGCTTGAATCCTTGATCAATCTTCATCATTCTTTAGGTAAGATCACTTCTATGATCTCTAATCTTCATGAATCTCTACTTATTTCAAGTTTGAAATCTTGATTTCATAGTTTTCAAGTTTATGATCCAAAACTTCAAAAATTCATAGGAAATTGTAGAAAAATCATTTTAATGGGAAACCAATTTTTTTGAGCTCACTTCATCATCCTCTACCTAAACCCAAGAGCGTATGATCAAACTCTCATCATAGCCTATTCTTCCAAAAGTGGCCGAACCCTAGGGGAAGATGATGAATAGTGATTTTGTTCAATTTTTGATTTCCAACTCTTGATTCCATCCTTACCTTTCCTATTGTCTTTGAATCCTTGTGATGGAAAACCAAATCAATTCCTAACCCATTTCTCCCTCCATGGCCGAGACCTTCATGTGTGAGGAACCTTGATTTTTGTTTCATAGTTTTGGGTAATAGGAACCAAATGAGATCCCTAGCCCATCCAAAAGATTGGAACCAAATGAGATCCCTAGCCCTTTTCACCATTTTTGGCAGAACCTTAGACTATTTTGGGGAAGGAGAACTTATATTTTGATGATGTTATTTATGTTGTTATTTGTTGATGATTGGTGTGGTTGTGTGTTTGTAGTTGTTGTCGGATACTCGGACGAGGAATCGGGAGAATTCGTGGACCGATCGGACGACTTTACCTTCGGAGGATGACTCCTAAAGGTAAGGGGAGATTAGCTCCAATGAGTTTGATAACTGCATGAGGTTGGTTGTGATGTGAAGTTGATGATTGTCCCTGGTTGATGCATTATGTATATATGCTTGATTGGTGTTTTGAAGATGTATTATATGTTGTGTATGTACTTAATTTATTTTATAAAGTATATACTTGAATATGTGAATATGAATTGTGGCATGCATGCCTTGAATGAGATTTGATGTGTGTGTGTGTGTGTGTGTGTGTGTGTGTGTGTGTGTGTGTCTATATATATATATATATATATATATATATATATATATATATATATATATATATATATATATATATATACATGGACTGGTTAAGAGCATAGCACTGGCTATAACTCAATAACGAGGGTTAAGCTAACTAAAAGTCTTAATCAAAGATTTGTGAAATGTTTTGATTTGAGGAATGAAAAGCTTCTAAGATAAAACTCATAATGGCCAATTTTACTAAAAAGCCACTAAGTTAAGAATCCAAGATGATTTTGAATAAGACTTAGGAAGTCGAGAGTTGGTGACGAAAATAGTGAAAAGTCGTTTTATCATTATTTTCTGAACATGTTGCACAATGAAAGAGAAAATTTGGAAAGGTATTTAGTTTGTCAAAGAAAGTATCTTATGAAAGTATTTGATGTTTCGAAAACGAAAAAGTTTCTTCATGAAAGTTGCTCCGGTAACAATCTTTAGAAAAATGTTTTAAGACGAGTGAACCTTTAGAAAAGGCTTTTCATGGCAAAATCTTTTGAAAATGAATCCTTGGAACTTGAGCCTTCGAAAATGATTTGTAAAGAGAAGTTTTTATGGAAAATAAGTTTTAGAGCGAAAACGAGTTTTGTTTTATACCAAAAAAAGAACCCAAGTTTTGTTTTTGATATTTGAACTACGAAAATGTATTTGATGCAACTGGTGATTACCCCTTCACGCATGTGAAACACATGAGCCTAGTGACCGAGACGTCAGGCTAGAGTTCTGTGACATGAACGGACTTTGTGTCCTACATGCGAGTCTAGTGTTTGCGACGTTGGCCTAGTACATCGTGGATTGAGAACTCGAACTACGTGTCCTATGTTTTGAAAAAGAGAAAGAACGGACTTAGTGTCCCATGCAAGTCTAGTGTCTGCGACGTCGGCCTAGTACTTCACAAATCAAGAACTTGGACTACGTGTCTTGAGATTTGAATAGAATGGGCTATATGTCCTTTAAAATGAGTCATGAGCCTTGTGCCTTGACAGAAAGAGAAAGATTGAACGAAAAGAAGGAATAGAAAACCTCCTGCATACATGCTTGAGTCGGCCGTCGTGCCATACGAACTGAGCTACAACTTATGTAGTTGAGAATTGAGCCAGTTAAGATCACTAGGTCTGTTGGGGCATTCTGTGTGTCGAAACTCCACAGGTGGCCGGAGGCCTCGCGACCCCGTGCTGTGGTAAGTCGGCTATCCAGCACGAATGAACTCGATCAGATATTGGACTATTCATGATATGGTTATGACGTGGTACCCTGGAATAATTGGAGCTCGGACCTAAATTGAGAGGCCGACTCACGAGAACAATTGTGTTACGGGTCTTACTGCGGCCTATCGCTCGATGAAGGGAAGTAAGAGTCTCTGGAGCGCATGAGCTAAAGAGTCAAATTGAAGTCTCATGCATTCATTTGACTTATCTTGGCGAATGAGTATGGTATTCGAAAGTGAAAATATCCCATTGTGATAGTATGTTGAATATCGATATTTTATCGCATGATTGTGTTGATGCATTATTTGTATGCTGCTTTACTTGTATGGCTATTAAGATAATCTTGTGTAAGAGTATCTCACCCTTGCCTGTACATGTTGGACACCCTGTTGTGTTATTTGAACACATGTACAGATATTTTCCAGCGGCCCTCCGGGTTACTGCGGGACCCTGTAACTAAGTTCCTTGGTGTCAACGACGAAGACGAGTGGACTGTCGAAGACGAGGCCCAATATTATTTGGGCAATGCATGCTAGGTAGTATGATTACTGTTATTAGAGTTTTGTTAGACCAGATCTTAGGATTTTCATATTTAAAGTCAGGTCCTTTGACCGTGACTCAGTACGATATGTATTAAGATATGTGAAATAATGTATGCCTTAAGGCGAAGTTGAATGAGTCTTGTAAATGATGAGTTTGAATTTATTCCTTTCTTATTGTTAAAGTATTTGATTGGTATCAGAATTTCCGCAACAAGTTTAATGAATATTTTCGAAAAGGTTTTAATTAATCGAAAAATAGAATTTGGGTTACGAACTGTGACACCTCGAGGGGGCGTTACAATAGTGGTATTAGAGCTGGTCGATGTCTTTTGGGATCTAGGTTATGGATTCATGATGTTTTTGCTGTGTTTACTCTGTGTTTTGTTTTGATAGGGGACAGTAAGAGTAAGAACAGTCTGTGATGACTTGTTTCTTTTGGAATACAACCAATTGGATTGGTTGGATCCAATGATTGAGATGTGTTAAGACTTTTAAGAGAAAAGTTATCCGAGTTATTAAGAGGTAACATCTAAGGTAAGCTTTGAGACAGCTCCTTAGTCAGTTCTAGCGAATAGGCTTGAATATGACCCTTACTTTATGAGTCAAGGATGTTAGACTCTTAATTATCATGTGAGTGAAGACTCCTTGGTATGTGAAGGAAGTTTGAATGTTAGGAAAGTTTCCCAAAGGAACAGGCGTGCCTTAGGCAAGCAGAAGAATACCAAAAAGTTTTTGGAGTAGATATATAGGTAACTAGTAAGTGACCAAAGAAATGACAAGATAACGATATGTACTCTAATAGAGTTGGGAGACTGGAACGGAATTCCGGTAAAGCAATAATAGGATATTTGCCCCGTTAGGACAGATGAAAGGCTACACCTTATGGGTGGGCTTGTGATCCATGTTGTTGATGGTGAAGGATTCGTATAATACCTAAGTATAACTTTTCGAAGTTGCAAATGATCAGAGACTGAGTGAACTAGAATTGAAGCATGAATTTTGACTATAGAATGAGTATCCTTTGGACTGGTATCAGTAGAGGAAAGAATAGCAAGGAATCCTATATGGATAGGAGTATTGTCTTGTTAGTAGATCTTAAGACAATGACCGACAGAGATAAGTAAGACGGATGAGTTTAGACTCGGTTGCAACGACCACTATCCGAGGATATGGTTGACTCCTTGTTTCTATACTTTCAAATTCGAGGACTTGGACTGAATTTGATGTTGAATTTGAATTATCACTTAGATATTGGAACTCTTAAGTGAGCTTATTGAGATTTAGAGTGCATTAGAGTTGCTGGCGAGATTGAGACGTGTAGTAAGGAAATAAGAACTAGTTTAAGTGTTTGACTTATTCATGGAAGTAAGTCTTTCGTAAAGAATTGGTAGTAGTGAATGACGGACTAGCAGGCCAGTGAAAGAGGGAATGACTTTCCCGATAGTCGAGGGATGAGCACAAGACGAATGATAAGTTTCAGGAGTTAATTTTGATTTCTCCAAAAGAGTAGGACCGTGTAGAGATTGTTTCCTTGATGAAACAATGTGCCGTCACACAAGGGTGTGCGTTTTGTTGAGTTCTAATCAGGTTAAGGCCTTGTGAGAACTCATGTAACACCCCATTTTCGTTTATACATGTGTTAATATATGTGTATATGTTAATTTATGTCCTTAGTTTAATGTTAAGCATTTGTTTTGGGTGGCTTAGCTTTGAAAAGGGGGCATATGCTGTCAAACCAGACCATAATCAATTATGATAATCGATTATGGGAGCAGTGAAAAGGATTCAGAACATCCATAATCGATTATGGTAATCAATTATGAATAATAGCGAAACAAGTCAGAACAACCATAATCGATTATGATAATCGATTATGAATTTAGAAAACAAGTCAGAGAAGCCATAATCAATTAATCGATTATGGGTATTCGAGAACGCTAATTGTCAAGTCAGTGACTGCGTTTTTCTGCAGAAACGGGTTTTAAATCCTTATTTCGGCCCGTTTCGTCTTAAACCCTTTTATAACTCTTTGAGCACGAAATAAACCCTAGTTTTGCAGCCTCTAAACCTTTGAAAACCTCCTCATTCAATCTCTTGGGATTCTCTCTTAATCCCTTTGAGATTTATAAAAAAAAAAAAAAAAACGTAAACCGTTTTACCCGTTTTCGTTGGAAAATCACCGCAGCTGATACGAAGCCTTTGTGTAGCTGTTCTTTCTTGTTCTTGTTAACCTCAATAGGTTAAGATTGAGGTAAATTCGTGTACCCTTGTCTCTTCTACAATTCTCCTTGAGTTTTCTTGATTTGGGCACTGATTATGAACGTTTTTGTGTCCTATTTGGCACCATCATACAGCAAGTGTATTGAACCAAGGACAAGGCAACTCTTCCTCTCCTTTGTTCTAGTTTGAGTCTTCTAGTTTGTGATCAAGGTAAGATAACCAACCCTAAAGTTCATCCTTTTTCCTTTAATTTCTATTGGATTAAGAATTGAATCCATTCCTTTCATTATGTTGTATTGTGATCAAGCGCTTGAGCCCTGAGACGGAACCAAGAACGAGTCTCGCACTCTCTTTTTTCTCGAATTTTGTTGTCATACCAGGTATGGGGGGGAGAAGGTCAATATGAATATAGGTGCTGGGGTAGCATAAGATGAAGGGTTAACCCATGACCCTAATTGTATGTTGATATATGAAATATGACTTTTGAACCTTATCTATGTATTCATGTATGCCTAAGGGTGTTGATAAATGAATATATGTGATATTCTTGATTCTTGTAATTATTGGATGTGAGTTATTATTGTTATGGCATGAGTATACGTGTTGATTTCCCGTTTCATGTTTATTAGTGAGGGAGTTTCTGGCCTTGTCGATTGGGGAGTATGCGTCTAAGTTTGAGGAACTTTCCCGTTACTATCCATTGTATCAACATGCGATGGATGATCGCTCCAAATTCGTAAAGTTTGAGAATCGTTTGCGACCAGAGATTAAGCAAGCCATTAGCTGTCAGGAGATACGTGTATTTCCTACCTTAGTGAACAAGTGCAGAATTTTTGAAGACGACTACAAGTCCAGAGTTGCTCATTTTAAGAATTCTGGCACTCAGGGTAGCAAGAAGACTACTCAACAAGACAAAGGGAAGCAACATATAGCGCCAGTTGGCCGTGGGTTCAAGCAATGTGGCAAGAAGCCTCAGTATGCTACGGACAAGTCTACTGGAGTTAATTCTTACACTCCTAATCCAGTGAGATGCGGCAAGTGTGGAAAGGGTCACTTCACCCGTGAGTGCAAGGAAGCCGATGTTATCTGCTTCAAGTGTGGGAAGTCTGGTCACATCAGCCGTGACTGTGGAGGGGCAAAGCCGGAATCGCAAAGCGCTAACGAGACCCAGAATTCTCAAGCCAATCGACTGAAGACCAGTGGAAGAGTCTTTACCCTCAGTAGAGCTGAAGCCTCCGAGTCCGAAGATCTTATCCAAGGTAAATGTCTCATAAATGGAACTCCTTTAATTGTATTGTTTGATTCGGGTGCAACCCATTCCTTTGTATCACTTGACTGTGTTAGAGACTTAAAGTTACCAGTTACCTATCTTGATCATGACTTGATTGTTGCAACACCTACAAATAAGCCTATCCTTACTTCCTATGTTTGCAAAAGTTGTCCCATTACCATTGACGATAGGAACTTTGTAGTTGGCCTCGTGTGTCTGCGTTTGAAACAGCTTGATGTTATTCTTGGAATGGATTGGTTGTCTACCAATCATGTCCTCCTAAACTGCTTTGATAAAACTATGTTTTTTGGACTGCTATAAATCCTAAGGATACTAAATTTCTTTCTGCCAACCAAGTGAAGGCTTCTATGAGAGAAAAGGCCCAAGTATACATGATTCTGACTTCCCTGGAAGTAGAGAGCAAATCTAGTTGTGAGAGAGTTCCTTGAGGTTTTTCCTAAGGATGTTTATAGTCTACCGCCAGAGAGGGATGTTGAGTTTACCATAGACTTAGTGCCAGGCGCAGGGCCTATCTCTATAACACCTTATAGGATGTCCCCTCTAGAGCTAGCAGAGTTGAAGAAACAGTTAGAGGAATTGCTTCAGAAGCAGTTTGTTAGGCCTAATGTGTCCCCATAGGGAGCGCCGGTGTTGTTGGTGAAAAAGAAAGATGGTAGTATGAGGTTGTGTGTCAACTATCGGCAACTCAACAAGGTGACAGTTAAGAATAGGTACCCTCTTCCTAGGATAGATGACCTTATGGATCAGCTGATAGGAGCTTGTGTATATTCTAAGATAGATTTGAGATCAGGTTACCATCAGATTCGGGTCAAGTCTGAGGACATTCCAAAGACTGCGTTCAGGACGCGTTATGGCCACTACGATTACCTAGTTATGCCTTTTGGTGTGACTAATGCCCCTACTATGTTCATGGACTACATGAACAAGATCTTTTACCCGTACTTGGATAGGTTCGTAGTTGTCTTCATCGATGATATCTTAGTATACTGTAAGACTAAGGAAGTGCATGAGGAGCACTTGAGGATCGTTTTACAAACCCTTAAGGAAAAACAGTTGTATGCTAAGTTGTCCAAGTGTGAGTTTTGGTTAGATAAGGTGAGTTTCTTATGACACATCATCTCTAAAGGAGGGATAGCTGTAGACCTAGCTAAAGTGGAAACCGTGCTCCATTGGGAAGCACCTAAGTCAGTGACCGAGATTAGGAGTTTCTTGGGTTTAGCCGGGTACTATAGGAGGTTTATAGAAGGGTTCTCTAAGATATCCTTACCTTTGACCCGCGTTACTAAGAAAGGACAAATCTTTGTTTGGGACTCTAAGTGTGAGGCAAGCTTTCAGGAGTTAAAGGATAGGTTGACATCCGCACCAGTGATAGTTTTACCCGACCCTAGTAAACCTTTTGTAGTGTTCTGTGATGCTTCAAAGCAAGGTTTAGGTGGTGTGTTGATGCAGGATGGCCAGGTAGTAGCTTATGCTTCTAGGCAGTTGAAGATCCATGAGAAAAACTACCCTACCCATGACTTGGAATTAGGAGCCATAGTGTTTGCCTTAAAGATTTGGAGGCACTACCTTTATGGAGCTAGGTTTGAGGTTTTTAGTGATCATAAGAGTTTGAAATATCTGTTTGACCAGAAGGAGTTAAATATGAGGCAACGTAAGTGGATGGAGTTTCTCAAGGATTATGACTTTGAGTTGAGTTATCACCCAGGAAAAGCCAATGCAGTGGCTGATGCCTTGAGTAGGAAGACCCTGCATGTGTCAGCTTTGATGGTTAGAGAGACGGACTTGATCGAGGAGTTTAGAGACTTGAGCTTAGCTTGGGAAGTTACCCCTAAGAGTATTAGGCTTGGAACGCTGAAGATCACTAGCAGTTTGATGGACCAGATTAGAGAAGGACATAAAATAGATGTATACCTTTTAGATTAGAGAGGGTTGATTACTCAGGGTAAAAACCTTAGTTTTAAGGAAGGAACTGATGGAATATTGAGGTTCCAAGATAGAGTTTGCGTACCTGATATTCCGGAGCTTAGGAAGTTGATTCTTGAGGAAGGGCATAGAAGTGGTTTGGGTGCTCACCCGGGAGCCACAAAGATGTATCAGGATCTAAAACAGATGTTTTGGTGGCCTAGGATGAAGAAGGACGTGGCTGAGTTCTTTTATGCTTGCTTAGTATGTCAGAAGGGTAAGATAGAACACCAGAAACCTTCGGGTAAGATGCAGCCTTTGAGTATCCCTGAGTGGAAGTGGGATAGTATCTCTATAGATTTTGTGTCTGGACTCCCTAGGACTCCAGCTGGTTGTGATGCCATATGGGTTGTTGTAGACAGGTTGACAAAATCTGCCCATTTCATTCCTATGAACATGGAATATCCATTAGAGAAGCTGACTAGTTTGTATATCAAGGAGATAGTTAGATTGCATGGTGTACCCTCTAGCATAGTGTCAGATAGAGATCCTAGATTTACCTCTAGGTTTTGGAACAGTTAGCATGAGGCTTTAGGGACCAAGCTTAAATTGAGTTCAGCTTATCACTCACAGACTGATGGTCAGTTTGAGAGAACAATCCAACCCTTAGAGGATCTGTTGAGAACTTGTGTGTTAGAGCAGTCTGGTAGTTGGGATAAGTTCTTACCCCTTATTGAGTTCACCTACAACAATAGTTACCATTCCAGTATTAGGATGGCACCCTATGAAGCTTTGTATGGGAGGAGATGCAGGACACCCTTATGCTGGAATGAGCCTGGTGAGAATGTGGTGTTAGAACCTGAGGTAGTGCAGGAGACTACAAAAGAAAGTGAGAATGATACAAGAAAAGATGAGAGTGGCACAGAGTAGGCAACAGAGTTACCATGATAAGAGAAAGAAAGCTCTCGAATTCCAGGAAGGGGACCATCTGTTCTTGCGAGTTACTCCAACAACTGGGGTTGGTAGAGTAATGAAAGCGAGGAAACTTACCCCAAGATTCATTGGTCCGTACCAAATTCTGAAAAGAGTCGGTGGAGTTGCCTACCAAATAGCCTTACCCCTGTTTTTGTCAAACCTCCATAATGTTTTTCACGTGTCTCAACTCAGAAAGTACATTCATGACCCAAGCCATGTGGTAACACCCGATATAATTCCGTTAAAGGAGAACTTGACTTTTGAGGCACTACCACTTCGGGTTGAGGATGGAAGGATTAAGCAGCTGAGAGGAAAGGAGCATTCATTGGTCAAGGTTGTTTGGGGTGGAGCTACAGAAGAAAGTGCTACTTGGGAGTTGGAAAGCAAGATGAAGGAGTCATATCCACATCTATTTGCTCAAGGTTAGTAGAAATTTCGAGGATGAAATTTTTATAAGGGGGTGGAGTTGTAACACCCTAATTTTCGTTTATACGTGTGTTAATATATGTGTATATGTTAATTTATGTTCTTAGTTTAATGTTGGATGTTTAAACATTTGTTTTGGGTGGCTTAGCCTTGAAAAGGCGGCATATGCTGTCAAATGTAACACCCCGATTTTCGAGTTTTCCTAATTAATCAATATTTATAAACTTATATTTTATTCAAGGTCTTAGGAATGGAAATAAAATATTCCGAGACTGTAACACCCCGATTTTCACGTTTTCTAATTCTTCAGTATTTTAATGTCTTTATTTTATTCGAGGTCTTAGGAATGGAAATAAAATATTCCGAGACCATAGTCATGCTCGACGATATCGTAGGAAGCTACGATTAAGTTTTGAGTCAAAAACTCAAACGAAGTCCGGTCTGCGTTTTTACACTGACAGTATGATTTTACTGCTCAGAAGACCTCAGATGGACCCGTGAACGAGACAGTAAGTCTTAGAATTCGATTATCTACGTTTGGGTTAAATTTCGTAAAAATTTCAGAAAAATCACTTCCTGACCTTCGTTCGGGCGGATTTCTCAATCGGGTGACGAACGGAGCCACATATGGACTTACCGAGACTCGCCAACAGATAATCTTGATATCACAACATCCCAGGACATTTGGGAGAGTATGCCAGAGTCATCATGACGATCGGGAAAATCTAGACGTGAAATGACCAAAATGCCCCTAACCTTAGTCTTTTGCACTTTTACCATTTTACCCTTTTGGCAAATGACCATTTTGCCCTTAAGTGACTTGTTTTAAGGCTGAACTCAGCCCTCACACCCTCTCATTCACGCAGCCCAGCCCCTCTTGAAGAGTCAAGAACACCATCTTCAACTTTAGAGAGAGAACACCATTGTTGTTCTTGAGAAAAGCTTGAGTTCTTGTTGGAATCACTTGATTCCTTGAGCAATCTTCCATCATTTCAAAGTAAGATCACTTCTATGATCTCTTAGCTTCTTGAATATCTCTTTATTTCAAGATCAAGATCCATTTTCATGAAAATTATTTCTTAGATCCAAAACTTTGAAAATCCATAGGAAATTGTAGAAAAATCCTTTTGAGGTAAGACCAAGTTCTTTGAACTCACCTCATCATTCTCTATCTAAACCCAAGAGCTTATGATTCAACTCTCATCATAGCTCAAAAAGCACATTAGGGCCGAACCCTTCTTGATGATGATGAATAGTGTTTTCATCAAGTTTTGATTTTTAACACTTGATTTCATCCTTAGCTTTCCTAATGCTTTTGAATCCATGAAATGGAAAACTAAGATCAATTCCTAGCTTTATTCTCTTTAGGGTGGCCGAAACCCTATTTGTGAGAATTGTTGAGTTTGGTTTGATTGTTTGGTTGTTTGTAGTTGGTGACAATTATCAGGAGGTTCACAAACCGATCAACCGACTTTGATCTGGGAATCTGCTCTTCAACAGGTATGGGGAGAAGAACCTCATCACACCAAGATGGTGGTGGTGAAGATGGTTGTTTACTTTATGTGTGGGTGAAACCCTTTATTTTGGGTTCACTTTTAGTTGTTATGTTTTGTTAAGTTCTCATGGAGAACAAGAATGTCATGATGAGTTTATCCTTTAGTATGTTGTGTTGTGTTTTAGCATATGTTGATGATGAGATGATTGAATGAAAAACCATTTTCATGTATGTTGGGAAAACCTACTTTGATCACTAGATCAAGTATGGACTTTTATTGTTGATTATGAGACCATAATGTGTGATGGACTTGGATGTTTGATTATGATGTAGTAATGTGTATTATGGTTATCATGATTGTGTAAGTGTTGTGAGCCATACTTTGATTGGTTGATGAAGTAAAACCTCACATTGATTCCTAGTTGGCTATTAGCCATGACCTTGAGGAAAGGAAGGATATGAATAGTTCTTGGACAAGTCAAGTTTTATTGTAAAGAAAGTGTTTTCAATAACTTGTGTTTTTCAAAGAAAAACCCTAAGTGACTTTAAATGGAATTAAATCTCAAAGTGTTTTCACCAAAGTGAAATATGTTTTATACCTTATCCTTAGTTCATCTAGCTAATCAAGTGACTCAAAATGAGAAAAGAAGTGTTTTCATGAAGAGAATCAAAATGGTTCCATAAGGTTGATGTCTTGTTTTAAGGCAACATTTCGCTAAGCGAAATTACTTTCGCTACGCGAAAACAGGGAAAGTCTTAGTTGGGCATCACTGCCTCACTTTCGCTAAGCGAATTCATATTCGCTAAGCCAACCCAGCGAATTTCGCTACGCGAATTACATCTCGCTGAGCAATCCAGAGAAGTCTCCAATAGAGGTGTAACCGTCTGAACTTTCGCTAAGCGAAATCATTCTCGCTAAGCGAATAAAGTGAAGTTTCGCTACGCGAATTCTGTCTCGCCGAGCGATCCAGAGGTGTTTCTAAAGAGGTGCAACCGTCTGAACTTGCGCTAAGCGAATTCATATTCGCTAAGCGAATCCAATATATTTCGCTACGCGATTTGTGTCTCGCCGAGCGAACCAGAGGAGTTCCAAAGGAGGCATTACTGCCTTATTTTCGCTAAGCGAATGAAATTCCGCTAAGCGAATTTCATGTTTCAGAAAATGCTAGTAATGAAGTAAGTAGTTCAAATGTTGTTTCAAATCAAATGAGTTTTCAATTGTAAAAGTTGTTTGGTTTACAAAAGGAGTTTTCTAACTCAATCGTAAAGTTTTACGGGTGAAAAACCTAAGTTAAGTAATTAACTTAGAGCTGAAGACAAGGGTTAATTAAGTATGGTATGTGGTGGAACAAGACCATGTGCTATACCATTGATGACTTAGTACATCAATGAGTTCATAAGACTTAAGTGAAATCAACACTTGTTTCCTTAATTGAAAAACAAGGGATTAATATCTTAGAAAGGCTTAAAGACGTATCTAAGAGGATTCTCAATCCTTATTCATAATGCTTAGGACTTGAGACATAATTCATAAGACGTAAACACAAACACGAAACGTTTTGGTTTTCGAAACAGTAGTTCGATGACGGACCGATGATTCGGATCCAGGTTAATCGTTCAATTGTTTCCGTCTTGTGATGACCGGAATGAGAGAGATCCTGAGGCTGTGCAGGTATGGGACTGTACAGTGGAAGGAATCTTGAGGCTATGCAGGTATGGGACTGTATAGTTAAGGGAAGGCATATAAGAATTGATTGGTACTACCCATACCAACAAGATTTATCTTCTTTTCGGGAACTTAGAACATAAGTACTTTATAGTTAAGCGTGCTTGACTTAGAGTAATTATGGGATGGGTGACCTTCTGGGAAGTTTCCTAGAAAGCGTGTGAGTGAGGACAAAACACGCTGAAAAGACTTGTGTTGGTTTGTGGGGACAGTCGACGATTCTGAAAGCAGTCTGGATCATTCCAAAGGAATCACGAGATATTTATCCGATGGATAAATGTTTTATCCGATGGATAAATGTTTTATAAAACAAAGACGTGTGTGGTTTCTAAGGAAGAGAACCTTAGTGAACCTTGAGGTTTATCCAATGGATAGATATTGCTTTATCGCATCTGCTTTGTGTAAGCATTGGCATTTCATGTGCATAGTTGTAAGGCCTTGAGCCTAGGAGTTGAGCTTACACCTTGATGCGGGTGCGAATCTTACGGTGACGATCTTCAATGGTCTTTTTGGAGGTATCAGGGTTGGAAGGGCTGACATGTGACCGGTTGGTGATTCTTCTGTGTCGTGGCGAATCCGTGCAATACACTGATATCCTCTACTAGATGCCGTACTTTTCATGTTTGGTCGAGAGTGTTACCGTAAAGCCAGATACGTGCACGTTACGAATGTTGTAGCATCTTGCTCATGGCTGGCAGAAACCGGAACATGTCCTCCCATTCACTCTCTCCGAATGTTTTGTTAGCTCCATGGAGTAGGGGTCAGAGTAGTACCCAGTGACATTGACATTGAGTCATATACATTGCATTGCATTGCATGGCTATTGATGTTTATGGCTATTGATGTTATATTTACTGTTATACATCGCTGTACTGTTTAAGGATGCCTTATATTATGCTATTAAATGTTTAGCATGCTATTATGTCGTTAACTGCTTAATATGATTTATATTGAGAACCTTGTAAGCATGTTGGGTACGCTGTTACCCGGTGAGTCGTCCCGTTTTTACTACTGCTGTTTTGTTGTGTTGATGAACGGGAATCTCACCCATATCTGTATGTTTTCTGCTGGTACTTGCTGTTGATGCTTAAACAGATGGACGCGACGGTGGTTCGGTTCCGCAGACCCTTTGAGTTCGGAGTGGACTCTTTTGCTGTTTTAGTGTTGTTGTCGGCCAGACTATGTTAGTTTTTGTAGTCCCTTTTGGGAGCTACGACTCCTAGTACTTATTGTATTTCTTATGTCAGTCATACATTAGACTTATGTCTGTATATAGTAATGTTGATGTTTCTGTTTTTGTTTTCTGTTTTTGTATTTATAATACTGTATGTATGTCCTAGTAATGCATGGTGAACCTAAGTTCACTTATTAGTATTATTTATTACCTTTACTAATCCCATTACATCTTTATGAAAAGAAAAGAAAAAGAAAAATCGTATTTTTCCGCATTAATAAATATTTTCGGCCTTATAAACGTTCGGGAATGTGACACTCGGGAAAGGGTGTTGCATTATTTGGTATCAGAGCTGGCCGAGTCTTTTTGGGGTTTGTAGGTTATGGTCTGTCTTGTTTGTGTTGTGTTTTCTCTGATTGTCTTTCTGTGCTATTGTTTCTGAGAGAAAACAATGTTGGAGAGGATGATGACTTTGGTCTATCCTTTTGTATTGTTTGTTCTCTGTGTTGTGTTTCTGTGAAGAAGACAACGATTGTTTGTTACTCTCTGCATTATTGTTTCTGAAGGGGAATGATATTGGACAGGGTAGTAATGTTTTTGCTTTCTTGTAAGTTGTCGCTAGCAGAGTTCTTCAGAACGAGTGTTTTCCGACGGGTGCAAGACGAGTTGAAAGACATGGAGTTCCTGCAGCTACGTCAAGGAGGAATGTCTGTCAAAGAATATGCTGATCGTTTTGAGTCCCTGCTGAAATCTTCGAGGTATTTCCATCTTCATCCCGATGAGGAGTGGAAGTGCACAAAGTTCGAAGAAGGTTTAAGGGACGAGATTCGGGGAGAGGTGCTACCTCTTGAGGTCAAAGAGTTCTCGGTTTTGGTAGATGAATGCTTTGTAATCGAAGATCTGATGAAGACTTGTGGAGGAAGGCAACGTAACTCTGGACCGACTAGGTTCCATAAAGGCACCAATGGTCGTGATGATAGATCTCGATGGAAACCATATGCAAAACAACAAGGTCAACAACAACGTTCTGTAGGGGGAAGTAGTGGGAGTATTAGTCAATCTGGAAGCGCCCCAAAGAAGTGCATGAATTGTGGTAAGAACAATCATGTCACCAAAGAATGCTTAATCAAGGGAATCATATGCTTCAAGTGTGGGAAGCCAGGACATACTTCACGCGATTGTGTGCAATCAAAAGCTAGACATTCTGTCAATGATGTGCAAACAGTGAAGCCTAAGGCAATGAGTGGAGTTTATACCGGGGATGATGCTGAGACTTCTCAAAAGGAAGATTTGATTCACGGTCAGATCGTCGTGGAAGGTAAAACCTTATTTGTATCTTTCCTTACCCTTAGATTTGGTAATTCTTGCACTTTCTGCAAAGCCTGTTATAACTGCGAAAGTCTGTTTGAACTGTTCTATTTTCCGTAGTGGATAGAACGTTTTTGATTGATTTAATCTGTTTGCCTCTTTCGCAAATGGATTTGATCATAGGGATGGATTGGTTATCTTGTAACTATATCCTATTAGACGGTGCAAACAAAACCTTAGTTTTCCCTGATTCGGATAATTCTGGATTTGGATTGCCAACCAAGAAAACGTTTCTTTGAGAGAGGAGGAGCTCAACGAATACATGTTACTAACGAGTTTCCGGAAGTCTTTCTTGAAGACGTACCAGGTTTGCCGCCAGTTCGGGACATCGAGTTTGCGATCGATCTTGTGCCAGGAACAGGACTAGCGTCTATGGCACCGTATCATATGGCACCTGCTGAGTTGGAAACCTTGAAGGAACAGTTGGTGGACTTATTTGGAAAAACAGTTCGTTAGACCAAGTGTGTCGCCGTAGGGAACGCCTGTGCTGTTGGTGAAAAAGAAAGATGGAACATCTCGTTTATGTGTGGATTATCGCCAGTTGAATAAAGTTACTGTTAAGAACAAGTATCATCTTCCGAGGATAAATGACTTGATGGATCAGTTGAGGAGAGCGGCAGTTTTCTCCGAGATTGATTTGCGATCGGGTTATCACCAGATTCATGTGAAGGTAGAAGATGTACCAAGAACAGCGTTTCAAACACGCTATGGGCACTACGAGTATCTTGTGATGCCGTTTGGTATAACGAATACTCCTCTATATTCATGGATTACATGAACAGGATCTTTCATCCATACCTAAATAAGTTTGTCGTTGTTTCACAGACGACATACTCATCTATTCGCGAAACCAGGAAGTACACGCTGAATATCTTAGTGTGATTCTTCAGGTTCTGAAGGAGAAACAGCTGTATGCAAAGTTGTCCAAGTGTGAGTTTTGGCTCGACGAAGTAAAGTTTTTGGGTCATGCGATTTGAAAGGAAGGATAAAGCGTTTGAATGGATTGAAGCCTGTGAGGAAAGTTTGCAAGGACTAGGGAGAAGGTTGACTGCTTCACCTGTGTTAGTGCTGCCTGATCTCAAGGGAATATTTGTGTTCACACTTCTACATATTCCTCAATGTATTAGACAATTGAGTGAATTGGTAATATGGTGTCCATTGGTCTGGACATTTTCGTATTACTTCACTGAAAGTTTTGTTATTACTATTTCTTGAGTTATAACATAAACAACTTCCCGATACTGGAAGTTTCTTGATGAAACTTCGTCTAATCACTTTTACTTTTGGTGAAGGTGATCCAGTCTGATTTTTGCCAGACTGTTTATCTTTTGATTCCAAAGTTATTGGAAGGTTCTTATGAAAGAAGGAACTTTATTAGAGTCATGGATGTAAACATGTATTAGCTATGCATTTTTACACTCACGAACCTACTGAAGAGTCTTTTTGCATACTGGATATTCCTATATTCATTCCAGATTGGTAAAATTCTTTTGTTACTTTCTTCTGAGACCAAGACCAGGAAAAATTTCCTTTGTTGAAAATTTCTTTCCTTAATCTTCAGCGATCGAGTGGGTTTAGTTTTAAGTCACGGAATTTCGAGGACGAAATTCTTTTAAGAGGGGTAGGAATGTAACACCCCAATTTTCACGTTTTCTAATTCTTCAGTATTTTAATGTCTTTATTTTATTCGAGGTCTTAGGAATGGAAATAAAATATTCCGAGACCATAGTCATGCTCGACGATATCGTAGGAAGCTACGATTAAGTTTTGAGTCAAAAACTCAAACGAAGTCCGGTCTGCGTTTTTACACTGACAGTATGATTTTACTGCTCAGAAGACCTCAGATGGACCCGTGAACAAGACAGTAAGTCTTAGAATTCGATTATCTACGTTTTGGTTAAATTTCGTAAAAATTTCAGAAAAATCACTTCCTGACCTTCGTTCGGGCGGATTTCTCAATCGGGTGACGAACGGAGCCACATATGGACTTACCGAGACTCGCCAACAGATAATCTTGATATCACAACATCCCAGGACATTTGGGAGAGTATGCCAGAGTCATCATGACAATCGGGAAAATCTAGACGTGAAATGACCAAAATGCCCCTAACCTTAGTCTTTTGCACTTTTACCATTTTACCCTTTTGGCAAATGACCATTTTGCCCTTAAGTGACTTGTTTTAAGGCTGAACTCAGCCCTCACACCCTCTCATTCACGCAGCCCAGCCCCTCTTGAAGAGTCAAGAACACCATCTTCAACTTTAGAGAGAGAACACCATTGTTGTTCTTGAGAAAAGCTTGAGTTCTTGTTGGAATCACTTGATTCCTTGAGCAATCTTCCATCATTTCAAGGTAAGATCACTTCTATGATCTCTTAGCTTCTTGAATATCTCTTTATTTCAAGATCAAGATCCATTTTCATGAAAATTATTTCTTAGATCCAAAACTTTGAAAATCCATAGAAAATTGTAGAAAAATCCTTTTGAGGTAAGACCAAGTTCTTTGAACTCACCTCATCATTCTCTATCTAAACCCAAGAGCTTATGATTCAACTCTCATCATAGCTCAAAAAGTACATTAGGGCCGAACCCTTCTTGATGATGATGAATAGTGTTTTCATCAAGTTTTGATTTTTAACACTTGATTTCATCCTTAGCTTTCCTAATGCTTTTGAATCCATGAAATGGAAAACTAAGATCAATTCCTAGCTTTATTCTCTTTAGGGTGGCCGAAACCCTATTTGTGAGAATTGTTGAGTTTGGTTTGATTGTTTGGTTGTTTGTAGTTGGTGACAATTATCAGGAGGTTCACAAACCGATCAACCGACTTTGATCTGGGAATCTGCTCTTCAACAGGTATGGGGAGAAGAACCTCATCACACCAAGATGGTGGTGGTGAAGATGGTTGTTTACTTTATGTGTGGGTGAAACCCTTTATTTTGGGTTCACTTTTAGTTGTTATGTTTTGTTAAGTTCTCATGGAGAACAAGAATGTCATGATGAGTTTATCCTTTAGTATGTTGTGTTGTGTTTTAGCATATGTTGATGATGAGATGATTGAATGAAAAACCATTTTCATGTATGTTGGGAAAACCTACTTTGATCACTAGATCAAGTATGGACTTTTATTGTTGATTATGAGACCATAATGTGTGATGGACTTGGATGTTTGATTATGATGTAGTAATGTGTATTATGGTTATCATGATTGTGTAAGTGTTGTGAGCCATACTTTGATTGGTTGATGAAGTAAAACCTCACATTGATTCCTAGTTGGCTATTAGCCATGACCTTGAGGAAAGGAAGGATATGAATAGTTCTTGGACAAGTCAAGTTTTATTGTAAAGAAAGTGTTTTCAATAACTTGTGTTTTTCAAAGAAAAACCCTAAGTGACTTTAAATGGAATTAAATCTCAAAGTGTTTTCACCAAAGTGAAATATGTTTTATACCTTATCCTTAGTTCATCTAGCTAATCAAGTGACTCAAAATGAGAAAAGAAGTGTTTTCATGAAGAGAATCAAAATGGTTCCATAAGGTTGATGTCTTGTTTTAAGGCAACATTTCGCTAAGCGAAATTACTTTCGCTACGCGAAAACAGGGAAAGTCTTAGTTGGGCATCACTGCCTCACTTTCGCTAAGCGAATTCATATTCGCTAAGCCAACCCAGCGAATTTCGCTACGCGAATTACATCTCGCTGAGCAATCCAGAGAAGTCTCCAATAGAGGTGTAACCGTCTGAACTTTCGCTAAGCGAAATCATTCTCGCTAAGCGAATAAAGTGAAGTTTCGCTACGCGAATTCTGTCTCGCCGAGCGATCCAGAGGTGTTTCTAAAGAGGTGCAACCGTCTGAACTTGCGCTAAGCGAATTCATATTCGCTAAGCGAATCCAATATATTTCGCTACGCGATTTGTGTCTCGCCGAGCGAACAAGAGGAGTTCCAAAGGAGGCATTACTGCCTTATTTTCGCTAAGCGAATGAAATTCCGCTAAGCGAATTTCATGTTTCAGAAAATGCTAGTAATGAAGTAAGTAGTTCAAATGTTGTTTCAAATCAAATGAGTTTTCAATTGTAAAAGTTGTTTGGTTTACAAAAGGAGTTTTCTAACTCAATCGTAAAGTTTTACGGGTGAAAAACCTAAGTTAAGTAATTAACTTAGAGCTGAAGACAAGGGTTAATTAAGTATGGTATGTGGTGGAACAAGACCATGTGCTATACCATTGATGACTTAGTACATCAATGAGTTCATAAGACTTAAGTGAAATCAACACTTGTTTCCTTAATTGAAAAACAAGGGATTAATATCTTAGAAAGGCTTAAAGACGTATCTAAGAGGATTCTCAATCCTTATTCATAATGCTTAGGACTTGAGACATAATTCATAAGACGTAAACACAAACACGAAACGTTTTGGTTTTCGAAACAGTAGTTCGATGACGGACCGATGATTCGGATCCAGGTTAATCGTTCAATTGTTTCCGTCTTGTGATGACCGGAATGAGAGAGATCCTGAGGCTGTGCAGGTATGGGACTGTACAGTGGAAGGAATCTTGAGGCTATGCAGGTATGGGACTGTATAGTTAAGGGAAGGCATATAAGAATTGATTGGTACTACCCATACCAACAAGATTTATCTTCTTTTCGGGAACTTAGAACATAAGTACTTTATAGTTAAGCGTGCTTGACTTAGAGTAATTATGGGATGGGTGACCTTCTGGGAAGTTTCCTAGAAAGCGTGTGAGTGAGGACAAAACACGCTGAAAAGACTTGTGTTGGTTTGTGGGGACAGTCGACGATTCTGAAAGCAGTCTGGATCATTCCAAAGGAATCACGAGATATTTATCCGATGGATAAATGTTTTATAAAACAAAGACGTGTGTGGTTTCTAAGGAAGAGAACCTTAGTGAACCTTGAGGTTTATCCAATGGATAGACATTGCTTTATCGCATCTGCTTTGTGTAAGCATTGGCATTTCATGTGCATAGTTGTAAGGCCTTGAGCCTAGGAGTTGAGCTTACACCTTGATGCGGGTGCGAATCTTACGGTGACGATCTTCAATGGTCTTTTTGGAGGTATCAGGGTTGGAAGGGCTGACATGTGACCAGTTGGTGATTCTTCTGTGTCGTGGCGAATCCGTGCAATACACTGATATCCTCTACTAGATGCCGTACTTTTCATGTTTGGTCGAGAGTGTTACCGTAAAGCCAGATACGTGCACGTTACGAATGTTGTAGCATCTTGCTCATGGCTGGCAGAAACCGGAACATGTCCTCCCATTCACTCTCTCCGAATGTTTTGTTAGCTCTATGGAGTAGGGGTCAGAGTAGTACCCAGTGACATTGACATTGTGTCATATACATTGCATTGCATTGCATTGCATGGCTATTGATGTTTATGGCTATTGATGTTATATTTACTGTTATACATCGCTGTACTGTTTAAGGATGCCTTATATTATGCTATTAAATGTTTAGCATGCTATTATGTCGTTAACTGCTTAATATGATTTATATTGAGAACCTTGTAAGCATGTTGGGTACGCTGTTACCCGGTGAGTCGTCCCGTTTTTACTACTGTTGTTTTGTTGTGTTGATGAACGGGAATCTCACCCATATCTGTATGTTTTCTGCTGGTACTTGCTGTTGATGCTTAAACAGATGGACGCGACGGTGGTTCGGTTCCGCAGACCCTTTGAGTTCGGAGGTGGACTCTTTTGCTATTTTAGTTTTGTTGTCGGCCAGACTATGTTAGTTTTTGTAGTCCCTTTTGGGAGCTACGACTCCTAGTACTTATTGTATTTCTTTTGTCAGTCATACATTAGACTTATGTCTGTATATAGTAATGTTGATGTTTCTGTTTTTGTTTTCTGTTTTTGTATTTATAATACTGTATGTATGTCCTAGTAATGCATGGTGAACCTAAGTTCACTTATTAGTATTATTTATTACCTTTACTAATCCCATTACATCTTTATGAAAAGAAAAGAAAAAGAAAAATCGTATTTTTCCGCATTAATAAATATTTTCGGCCTTATAAACATTCGGGAATGTGACACTCGGGAAAGGGTGTTGCAGAGACCATAGTCATGCTCAGCGATATCGTAGGAAGCTACGATTAAGTTTTGAGTCGAAAACTCAAACAGAGTCCGGTCTGCGTTTTTACACTAATAGTATGATTTTACTGCTCAGATGACCTCAGATGGACCCGTGAACGAGACAGTAAGTCTTAGAATTCGATTCTCTACGTTTTGGTTAAATTTAGCAAAAATTTCAAAAAAAAAAAATATTTCCTGACCTCCGTTCGAGCGAAATCTTCAATCGGGTGGAGAACGGAGTCGCGTATGGACTTACCAGGACCCGACAACGGATAATATTGATATCACATCATGTCAACTCACTTGGGAGAGCATGCCAGAGTCGTCATGACGATCGGGAATTCCAGGACGCGAAATTACCAAAATACCCCTAACTTAAGTCTTTTCACCTTTTACCATTTTACCCTTTGAACCAAATGACCTTTTTACCCTTAATGAACTTTTTAGAAGGCTGGAACAGCCCTCTCAGCCCCTCATTCCACGCAGCCCAGCCCCTCAAGAACACCAAGAACACTTCATCTTCCTTAGAGAAAAAAACCTCCATTGAATCCTTGAGAAAACCTTGAAAGCTTGTTGAAATCACTTGATTTCTTGACCAATCTTCATCCATTTTAAGGTAAGATCACTTCTATGGTCTCATATCTTCTTGAATCTCTTTCAATATCAAGATCAAAACTCCATTTTCATGAAACTCATTCTTAGATCCAAAACTTTGAAAATCCATAGGAAATTGTAGGAAAATCCTATGGAGGTGAAACCAAGTTCTTTGAACTCAGCTCATCACCCTCTATCTAAACCCAAGAGCTCATGATCCAAGTCTCATCCTAGCCCTAAAACCCCAAAGTGGCCGAACCCTAAGAGTGATGATGAATAGTGTTTTTCATCAAATTTTTGATTTCTAACTCTTGATTCCATCCTTAGCTTTCCTAGTGTCCTTGAATCCAAATGATGGAAAACCAAATCAATTCCTAGCCTAAATTGCCCTATATGGCCGAGAGCTTCATGGGGAAAATCCATGAGTTATGTTTCACATTTTTGAGTCATAGGACTTGAAATGGTGTTAGCTAAGTTCATGAACCAACCATCCAAAAATTTGGAACCAAATGAGATCCCTAACCGTTTTTACCTTTCATGGCCGAACCCGATACCTTTTAGGGGAAGGAAAACTTGTGTTCTTATGTTATAGATTGATGTTGATTTGTTGTTTGAATTGAATTGTGTTTGATTGTTTTAGGCGACGCGAACGGAACCGGAGCCGGAACCGAGAACCGATCGAGTTTGCATTGAACTTCTTTTGTGAGGTAAAGGGAGGTAGTCATTTAAGTTTGAGTAGCTTCATAGTGCATGTTTGATATATGTGTTATGATGTCTTGATTGATGTTTTAGAGATGAGTTTGAATGATGTATATGTATATTTATATCCTGGATTGATTGGATGTTAAGTGTTGTGCATAATTGCTACTCGATATAACTGTGGCATGGATGCCTTGAGTGATATCATTGTGATATTAGATTATTGATATATATCTATACATATATTTATATCCTGGATGAGCATAGGACTGGCTATGTCTCGATAATTGTTAAAAGACTCGAAATCCTAAATCTATGTTTTGAAAACCGTGTTTGAAATTAAAAAGTGATTTTTGGGAAAACGTGTTGCTTTTTCAAGAAAAGTTGTCTTTCTTGTTGAAAAGTATTTTCTTTTGAAAAGTAAAAAGTGGTTTTGTGAAAAGTCGTGCAAATCGTGTTTTATTTCGGAAAAGCGTTTTAAAAAGACGTGAAACCTTAGAAAGCGGTTTTTGTTTTCAAGAAAGGTGTTTTTCACGGAAAAATGTTCTCTTGATCAAAAAGGATGTTTTGTTTCAAGAAAACCAAAGTATGTTTTGTTTTCCAAAGTGTTTTGAGAAAATGAAACCAAAAGAAAAATGATGAACATTTGAGACGAACCCGAACCTAGTGGCCGAGACGTCGGGGCTAGTGTTTTGTGGATTGAGCACTTGGACTTCGTGTCCTGTGTTTTTGGATTTGAGTGGGCTTAATGCCTTTTTGAAACGAGTCGTGGACTTTATGTCTCGACATTTGAAAGAATGAACGCAAAGAAAACAGAAAACTTTCTGTGTACATGCATGAACCGGCAGACGTGCCATTTGGAACCGAGCTACAACTTTCGTAGTTGAGAATTCAGCCACTTAAGACCACTGGGTCTATAGGGGCATTCTGTGTTCGAGATCCCACAAGTGGCCGATGGCGTAGCAACCCCGTGCCGTGGTAAATCGGCTGCCAAACACGAATGAACTCGATCAGAGACTGGAGTATTCATGATATGGTGAGACGTGGTACCCTGGAACAATTGGAGTTCGGACCTAAATAGAGAGGTCGACTCATGAGAACAATTGTGTTACGGGTGTTACTACGGCCTATCGCTCGATGTTGGGAAGTTAGAATCTCCGGAGTACATGAATTAGAAAGATGATATTGAAGTCTCATGCATTATTATAACTGATGATAGTGTTTGGGATGTTGTATTGTATTATATAAATAACTGTTCATATAACTGTATTTATCTGTGGATGTTTATACTGCTGTTTGTCGCTTGTGCGGCTATCGTGATAACTTTATTTGAGTATCTCACCTTTGCCTGTATATGTTCGACACCTTGTTGTGTTTTTGGAACACATGTACAGATGTTGGTCATAGGTCCTCGTAGAGACGTGAGGGCTCGGACGATGGAAACTTTTGAAGGAGCCGACGTTGGGTTGTACCCCAATGGCTACTTTTAGACGACCAGCTTAGGAGTCTTTTGTTTTTGAGCAGGCTTATATTTTATTACTGCATATATGTCGCATATATGTCGCAATTACTTTCTAAGTCTGTAATATGATATATATATTAGACCAGGTTTTGCGTTATGTTTATGTTTTATGAACAGTGAATATCAATGTGTGATATGAAATTTATTTCTTCGTCTTGAGTTGTTTGCCTATGCATGTAGAAAATTTTCAGAACCGCGTTTTCAAACGTAGCTACTTAATTAAAGTATTTTTCGAAAGCAACCAGCGTTTTATTTTCTTGTTTTATTCCGCATTAGAGTCCGTGTATGTAGCACCCGCGAGGGGGGTGTTACATCAAACCAGATCATAATCGATTATGGGAGTTAGTGAAAAGGAGTCAGAACATCCGTAATCGATTATGGTAATCGATTATGAATAATAGCAAAACAAGTTAGAATAACCATAATCGATTATGAATTTAGAAAACCAGTTAGAGAAGTCAGAATAGTCATATACTCGATTATGACTGCGTTTTTCTGCAGAAACGGGTTTTAAATCCTTATTTCGACCCGTTTCGTCTTAAACCCTTTTATAACTCTTTGAGCACGAAATAAACCCTAGTTTAGCAGCCTCTAAACCTCTGAAAACCTCCTCTCTCAATCTCTTAGGATTCTCTCTTAATCCCTTTGCGATTCATCAAAAAAAAAAAAAAAAAAAACGTAAACCGTTTTACCCGTTTTTGTTGGAAAATCACTTCAGCTGATACGATGCCTTTGTGCAGCCGTTCTTTCTTGTTCTTGTTAACCTCAATAGGTTAAGATTGAGGTAAATTCGTGTATCCTTGTCTCTTCTCTAATTATCCTTGAGTTTTCTTGATTTGGGGACTGATTATGAACGTTTTTGGGTCCTATTTGGCACCATCATACCACAAGTGTATTGAACCAAGGACAGGGCAACTCTTCCTCTCCTTTGTTCTAGTTTGAGTCTTCTAGTTTGTGATCAAGGTAAGATAACCAACCCTAAAGTTCATCCTTTTTCCTTTAATTTCTATTGGATTAAGAATTGAATCCATTCCTTTTATTATGTTGTATTGTGATCAAGCGTTGGAGCCCTGAGACGGAACCAAGAACGAGTCTTGCACTCTCTTCTTCCTCGAATTTCGTTGTCATACCAGGTATGGGGGGGAGAAGGTCAATATGAATATAGGTGTTGGTGTAACGTAAGATGAAGGTTAACCCATGTCCCTAATTGTATGTTGATATATGAAATATGACTTTTGAACCTTATCTATGTATTCATGTATGCCTAAGGGTGTTGATAAATGAATATATGTGATATTCTTGATTCTTGTGATTATTGGATGTGAGTTATTATTGTTATGGCATGAGTATACGTGTTGATTTCATGTTTCATGTTGATGATGATGAGTTATGATGGATGGCTACGTTGATTAAGCCTTGAAAGTTGATGCTAAATTAATCTTAAGCCATAGACCATGTTATAGGTCCATGAACGTTCATAATAAATGGAGTTAGTATGAGAGGTGAGGATGATAACCCAAGGATTATAGTTCAAACACATAAGTGTCGATCTATGAGTGTTAAAAACATTCCAGGTTAGAAAATACTCTTAAACTAAGTACGAGAGCTGTTGTAATAGGATGATAATCAATTAATACATAGTAATAATCGATTATCAGGTTAGCAATAATCGATTACTAGGATAGCAGTGATTGAATATAATAGGTAATAATTGATTATCGGGCATGAGTGAAACCACATGATCTTATAGAGTTAAATAAAGAAAGTAAGTGAAGAATGTGATAATCTAAAGAATATACGTTGAGGATAGCAATCAAATTAAGTTGAAGACATTAATGGGGATATTGGTAAGTAAAATAGGGATAGAGGCTTAGTTAATTCAGATAATACTTAATAAAGATAATGATACTAATAGCATAATACTTAATAAAGATAATGATACTAATAGTAACAATGTGTTGCTATTAGTGGTGTTGATAAAGACGGCAACGATGGGTTATCGTCAGATGTTGATTGTGATCATCGTTGATGGTCAAGGTTATTAATCATTGTGAATGATTACGGTGAAGGATGGTTGGACATGTGGTTGCATGTTTGTTCGACGTTGCACGCATCATTGCATAGAAGGTGTTTGATGGATGGAAAGCAAACGATGAATCGCGACGGTGGTGGCCACGATGGTTGTTATCCCGGCCTTGAGGGTAGAGTTGGGTAAGGAGGTTCCTTATGGCATGGACTTGCAACCCGTGGCCGGAGCGTCCTATTGACAACTTGACTACCCTGACGAGCCACTGTATGTTTTCAGGATTAGTGAGAGTATCTGTGGCGATCATATGGTATGGTGATGCGTCCTTGTTGGTTAATCAAATATGTACTCCTAGTCGTCATTCCAAAGTTAGAGTTGATGGATCCACATGTGCATGGAGTAGTGACGTTGCATAGCATTGCACATATTCTTTAACATGATATATTATGTTTGTATGATTGTGCGTTGTATGCTCATCTTATTAACTACTCTGTTACCGTTTATATTCATATGTATATGACTTCTCACTCCTTACTTTTGTTGTTCTATGCATGTACCTTGTTTATGCAGAGGAGGGTGAGCCAGCTGCTGAGGAGTGATTCTGAGGAGATCGCTTGCTCTTAGTTAGGTTGCTAGTTTGCTAGTTTATTTTCAGTTTTATCCGATCTATTATCGATGTATTGTATACCAGCTCTGATTTGTGACATCGGGTTTCGGGTTTTGTTTATTTCCGTAGTTGTTGAGTTTTACATGTTTTAAAACTTATTTGGTTTATACGGTTAATTGTTTTGGATAATGTGATACTTGCTACTCTTTAAACAAGTTTTTAATTTAAAGACTTGTATGATCTTTTGTATAAATTATCATGAACGGGGTAGTGGATGTCACAACTCACATTTAGAGAAAGGTACTTGTATTCATGTCAACACGTCATTAGTCCTTTTGGGATTGTGTCGGACATTTGAACGATGTGCCTGTCTGGGAAGATTTTCAGGATAAATTTTCTGAGGATATTCCGAGTTGCGTTGCAAAGGGACCTTGAGTTTTCGATTAATCTAGTTTCTAGATTTAGTCAGATCTCCATCGTTTGGGTAGAATATTACCTACGAAGCTGGCCGGATTGAGCTGCATGAAGTGGAATTTCGTTTGGTTCTTGTAAGATTCGTCATCATCGGCGATGTTCTCGTTTACTTTAAGAGTCACGAGGAACTTGAGGAGACTCTGCGTCAAGTGTTACGGACCCTACGCGAGGAAATTTGACGTGAAGTTACTAAAGTACGAGTTGGACTTGATGGTAGTAAAATTCTTAGGGTATGCAATCCCGGACGAGCATTTGTACTCACGCTCCTGCATAACCCTCAGTGTATTAGACATTTGAGTGGATTGGTTAATAGTAACCTTTGGCCTGGACATTTTTATATCTTTCCATCGAAAGATTTGTTACGACTATTTCTTGAGTTGTAACCCGGACAAGTTTTTGATACCATAAGTTTCTTGATGAGACTTTGTATAATCACTTTTACTTTTGATAAATGTGATCCAGTCTGATTTTTTTGCCAGACTGTTTATCTTTTGATTCCCCGATTTGTTAGAAGGTTCTTATGAAAGAAGGGACTTTGTTGGAGTCATGGTTGTAAACATGTATTAGCTATGCATTTTTACACTCACGAACCTACTAAAGAATCTCTTTACATATTGGATATCCCCGTACTAGTTTTCGAGAGATAAAATCCTTCTATATACCTTCTTATGAAAGTAAAACCAAGAAAATTTCCTCTGTTGAAAATTTCTTTTGTTGAAAGATTTTTTTCCTTAATCTTCAAGAGTCGAGTAGCAACTAAGTTTGACTGATTGCCCTCAACTGAAGTGGACGAGCAAGAAAACGTTTCGATCTTTGAAGGACTGTTTGGGATTAAGTGTAGTAATCTAGCTACGAACATCTTGTCAGCAGGATAGCTGAGAAGTAATGGGAGTATTGTTAAAGTATGGTGTGGTGGATAAGATGTGGAACCTGGGGATCAAGAGGATCCTGTACCATTTTGAGTTGCAAAATTTCGAGGACGAATTTTTTTTTAGAGGGGTAGTAATGTAACACCACAATTTTTCAAAACTCTCTAGAGCTAATTAATCAGTATTTATATGTTTGTATTTTATTGAAGGGTCTAGAGAGGGAAATAAAATATTCCGAGACCATATTCATGCTCAACGCTATCGTATGAAGTTACGATTAAATTTTGAGCTGAAAACTCAGATGGAGCCCGGTCTGCGTTTTTACACTGTCAGTAAGATTTTACTGCTCCAGAGACCTCAGATTGACCCGTGAACGAGACAGTAAGTCTTAGAATTCGATTCTCTACGTTTTGGTTAAATTTCACGAAAATCACTTCTTGACCTTTTTTTCGAGCGAAATCTTCAATCGGGTGACGAACGGAGCCGCATATGGACTTACCAGGACCTGCCAATGGATAATCTTGATGTCACATCGTGTCATATCACTTGGGGGAGCATGCCAGAGTCGTCATGACTTTCGAAAATATCTAGACGCGAAATGACCAAAATACCCCTAACCTTTTCTTTAATTACATTTTGGTCCTTGAAGGAAATGACCAAAATGCCCTTAAGTGACATGATTTAAGGATATTTCAGCCCCCTCATTCAGCCCCTAACCCACGCAAGAACAGCCCCGAATGAGCCTCCAAGACTTCATCTTCTTCCTTGGACCAAAACTCCATTTTCTCTAAGAGAAAGGCTTGAATCCTTGAAGAAAAGCTTGAATCCTTGATCAATCTTCATCATTCTTTAGGTAAGATCACTTCTATGATCTCTAATCTTCATGAATCTCTTCTTATTTCAAGCTTGAAATCTTGATTTCATAGTTTTCAAGTTTATGATCCAAAACTTCAAAAATTTATAGGAAATTGTAGAAAAATCCTTTTAATGGGAAATTAATTTCTTTGAGCTCATTTCATCATCCTCTACCTAAACCCAAGAGCATATGATCAAACTCTCATCCTAGCCTATTCTTCTAAAAGTGGCCGAACCCTAGGGGAAGATGATGAATAGTGATTTTGTTCAATTTTTGATTTCCAACTCTTGATTCCATCCTTACCATTCCTATTGTCTTTGAATCCAAGTGATGGAAAACCAAATCAATTCCTAACCCATTTCTCCCTCCATGGCCGAGACCTTCATGTGTGAGGAACCTTGATTTTTGTTTCATAGTTTTGGGTAATAGGACCTGATTTAGTGTTAATCAAAATTTAAGAACCAGCCATCCAAAAGATTGGAACCAAATGAGATCCCTAGCCCTTTTCACCATTTTTGGCCGAACCTTAGACTATTTTGGGGAAGGAGAACTTATGTTTTGATGTTGTTATTTATGTTGTTATTTGTTGATGATTGGTGTGGTTGTGTGTTTGTAGTTGTTGTCGGATACTCGGACGAGGAATATGGAGAATTCGTGGACCGATCGGACGACTTTACCTTTGGAGGATGACTCCTAAAGATAAGGGGAGATTAGGTCCAGTGAGTTTGATAACTGCATGAGGTTGGTTGTGATGTGAAGTTGATGATTGTCCCTGGTTGATGCATTATGTATATATGCTTGATTGGTGTTTTGAAGATGTATTATATGTTGTGTATGTTATTAATTTATTTTATAAAGTATATACTTGAATATGTGAATATGAATTGTTGCATGGATGCCTTGAATGAGATTTGATATATATATATATATATATATATATATATATATATATATATATATATATATATATATATATATCCTGGACTGGTTAAGAGCATAGCACTGGCTATAGCTCAATAATGAAGGTTAAGCTAATTAAAAGTCTTAATCAATGATTTTTGAAATGTTTTGATTTGAGGAATGAAAAGCTTCTAAGCTAAAGGTCATAATGGCCAATTTTACTAAAAAGCCACTAAGTTAAGAATCCAAGATGATTTTGAATAAGACTTAGGAAGTCGAGAGTTGGTGAGGAAAATAGTGAAAAGTCGCTTTATCATTATTTTCTAAACATGTTGCACAATGAAAGGGAAAATTTGGAAAGATATTTAGTTTGTCAAAGAAAGAATCTTATGAAAGTATTTGATGTTCCGAAAACGAAAAAGTTTCTTCATGAAAGTTGCTCCGGTAACAATCTTTAGACAAATGTTCTAAGACGAGGGAACCTTTAGAAAAGGCTTTTCAAGGCAAAATCCTTTGAAAATGAATCCTTTGAACTTGAGCCTTTGAAAATGATTTGTAAAGAAAAGTTTTTATGGAAAATAAGTTTTAGAGCGAAAACGAGTTTTGATTTATACCAAAAAAAGAACCTGAGTTTTGTTTTTGATATTTGAACTACGAAAATGAATTTGATGCAACTGGTAATTACCCCTTCACGCATGTGAAGCACATGAACCTAGTGACCGAGACGTCAGGCTAGAGTTCTGTGACATGAACGGACTTTGTGTCCTACATGCGAGTCTAGTGTCTGCGACTTTGGCCTAGTACATCGTGGATTGAGCACTCGAACTACGTGTCCTATGTTTTGAAAAAGAGAAAAAACAGACTTAGTGTCCCATGCAAGTCTAGTGTCCGCGACGTCGGCCTAGTACTTCACAAATCAAGAACTTGGACTACGTGTCTCGAGATTTGAATTGAACGGGCTATATGTCCTTTAAAATGAGTCATGGGCCTTGTGCCTTAACAGAAAGAGAAAGATTGAACGAAAAGAAAGAAAAGAAAACCTCATACATACATGCATGAGTCGACCATCGTGCCATACGAATTGAGCTACAACTTACGTAGTTGAGAATTGAGCCAGTTAAGACCACTAGGTCTATTGGGGCATTCTGTGTGTTGAAACTCCACAGGTGGCCGGAGGCCTCATGACCCCGTGTCGTGGTAAGTCGGCTACCCAACACGAATGAACTCGATCAGAGACTGGACTATTCATGATATGGTTATGACGTGGTACCCGGGAACAATTGGAGCTCGGACCTAAATTGAGAGGCCGACTCACAAGAACAATTGTGTTACGGGTGTTACTGCGGCCTATCGCTCGATGAAGGGAAGTAAGAGTCTCCAGAGCACATGAGCTAGAGAGTCGAATTGAAGTCTCATGCATTCATTTGACTTATCTTGAGGAATGAGTATGATATTTGAAAGTGAAATTATCCCATTGTGATAGTATATTTAATATCGATATTTTATCGCATGACTGTGTTGATGCATTATTTGTATGCCGCTTTACTTGTGCGGCTATTACGATAAACTTGTGTAAGATTTTCTCACCCTTGCTTGTACATGTTGGACACCCTATTGTGTTTTTTGAACACATGTATAGATATTTTCCAGCGGCCCTCCGGGTTACTGCGGGACCCTGTAGCTGAGTTCCTTGGTGTCAACGAAGAAGATGAGTGGACTGTCGAAGACGAGGTCCAGTATTATTTGGGCAATGCATGCTAGGTAGTATGATTGCTGTTATTAGAGTTTTGTTAGACCAGCTCTTAGGATTTTCATATTTAAAGTCAGGTCCTTTGACCGTGACTCAGTACGATATGTATTAAGATATTTGAAATAATGTATGTCTTAAGGCGAAGTTGAATGAGTCTTGTAAATGATAAGTTCGAATTTATTCCTTTCTTATTGTTAAAGTATTGGATTGGTATTAGAATTTCCACAAGTTTAATGAATATTTTCGAAAAGGTTTTAATTAACCAAAAAATAGAATTTGGGTTACGAACTGTGACACCTCGAGGGGGGGTGTTACAATCTTCATCGAGGTTATGGGTGAGCGAACCACATCACACCATATTGGTGGTTGTGAAAATGGTTTGTGTTTCGTTTCGGAAAACCCTGAACTAAGTGTTTATGTGAAAATGAGAACATGGTTGCAATATTTATTTGTTACTTGATTTATGTTTATTGATGTGTTTGGGTGGTTGAAAATGGCTTTTATGTGTTGGAAAACCCTAACCTAGGGTTCCTCCATTTATTTGTTGAAAAGAGTTTATGAAAATGTGATTTTTGGATCTGACCTTGTGTGGTTAATTTCTGTTTTTCTCTCAACCTAGACTCAGATTTTAAAACTTGTTTTTGATCCTGAAACTAAACATCTTGGGCTTCATTTTGGTCACAAATTTCGTTTGGTTTCATCGAGATTTGAGCCTTTAAAATCTGTTTCAAACTTGGCATAAGATTCTGTCTTGGATTCTGACATTGGTGTACTATTTCGTGAAACTGTACTAATGTGATGACTATTTGTGAAAACAAACTTTATAGATAAAAAGTAGGCATCCTAAGCTGTCATATAGTTCTCATTTTCTCAAATCTGAATTTGTTTGGTCAATCAAATGTTTCTCACAATTTGGTGCTTGAATGCCGAAAAATTCTGTATACAGGTTTTGTGTTGATTTTTGGAAATGGATGTTATAATTATCATTGATTGTGGAATGAGTTGGTGAAGATTGCATGCACCAAGTATGCAATTCGGCTGAAGCATAATAAAAAGGAGGTCCAACCTCTAATTTTGAAACTTAAGTGATTTTTGAACCCTTAAGTAATTTATTGAACAACGAAACAAGTATTTTCAAGAATAAACAACCTTGAGAAAAATCATATTGGCATTCGGCCATAAGCTGATTTTTAACATAAAATCAACCTTTTATTTTCAATACAATGTCTCGAACATTACAAATGTGTTTGAATCAAGTAGGATTCATAGATAAAAAGTTAGAAAACTTATCTTTTACACTCTAAGAGTAATATAATCTTAAAAGGAGGTGAAGACTAACATGAAGACTTGAAAACATGTTACACGGTTTACCCCTTGTCTTAGCCATTAGATATATTAATAATTTATTCAATGGTCCTAATGGTCCACAAAAAAAGGTAAGCTAGACCTGGTAATACAGGTAGCTCAAAAAATTGAAAATGTCAATTGTGCCCTTCACCCTTCCCACCCCACCCCCAACCATCGTTCAACTTCAACATGGCCTTTGCTGAGAATATGGATGCCTTCAATCAATATTGTATTGCAATCTCTAAAACCTGAAAACCATTTAACAAAAGTTGGCAACTTTGTTCACATTGGAATTTTATCAAATGTGCTGGAACTGAATTGTAAGAAATTAATGAAGACCTGTGAGTGGCAGAGATTAAAGGTCCATGGCGGTGGCTGGTGCTTCGATGACGTGTAGTGCGGCGACAATGATAGATTTGGGCGACTGGACGGCGGTGCTGGTTCGAGGTGGAGTTGCAACGGGGAATGGCGGTACTGGTACGAGACCGATGGCGGTACTAGTGCGAGACTGATGGTGGCGACTGGGTGGAGTTAATGTGCGAGAAGGTGATGCACGACGGGGGACATCGGTTGAGTGGTGGTGGCCACAGGCGCCACAATTTCTCCACAGTTCACAGGGAAAGGGAAGGGCAAAGGGTTGGGGTTGGAGTGGAAGGGGATGAGGGTAAAAATGGAATTTCCAAAACAAAAGAATTTAAAAATAAAAAAATAAGAAACTGGGGAACCTATTATTATGGGTAAAAAAAGTGCTACACCGGTGTAGCATGATTTTCAAGGCTTCATGCTAGCCGTCACCTTAAAAGGATGGTTGTGAAAACCCTTTTGAAATTACTCTAAGTGTTTTCAGCAGTCAATTTCAAGTTTATGTATAAACGATTTCAAGTTAAAAAAGGATTTAGACTTAAGAAGATTTCTCTTCTTAAGTTAAAGCAAAAGAGTTTTAAACTTGAACTTCCAACTTTAAGTGTTAATCCACAAAGCTTTTTGAAATAATGTTTTCAAAATATGATGCTTTGATGCCAAAGTATAAAACAATTGAGCTATGTACTCATCTCTTTATAAAGAGTTTATACACATCTATTTTCAACTAAAACAAAGGTACATTCAAATTAAGTATTTGAATAATGTGAGGTATTTGGAAAGGAAAAACTTTTAAGTCATCATAAGTGTTCAATATACTTATGATGGGGTTTTATAATGTTAAAAGATATTTTTAACTTAAAGAGATTTGAATTTGTCAAATAAAAGACAAAAGAGTTTTGAACTCAAAACTAAGGATTTTCCTAAGATAAAACCCTAAGTCAAATAATTGACTTAGAGTGAAAGAGTGAGATAAGAAAGTGTGATGTGTGGTGGAACAAGACCATATGTTACATTATTGATGATTCGTTCATTTATTGATTCATGAGACTTAAGTGAATCAACATGTATTTCATTACTTGAAAAACAATTAACCTCTAACTTAGAAAGGATCTACGAATTAACTGGAGGATTCTCAACCCTTCTTCATAAGACATTTAGGACTTGAGAAATATATCATAAGACACAAATACAAACACGAAACATTTTGGTTAGGAATAGTATTTCAATGACGGGCCGGTGGATCGGACTCGAGAACATCGTCTAAATGTATAGTCTTGTGATGACTCGATACCGGAGGGATCATGAGATTTATCTAGTGGATAAAAGTTTAAAACACTTAATTGTTCAAGACTTATATGAGAAGATTATAGTGGAATTACGAGATTTATTTTGTGAATAAATATTAATACATGATATTTGCTGAAGCCTTTTAATGGCAAGATTCTTGTGGAATGATGAGGTTTATCTGGTAGATAGACATTTTATCGCATCTGCTTTGTGTAAGCATTGACATTGTGTTGCATAAGTTTGTAAGGCCTTCGCCTAGGATTTGAGTTTACACTTTGATGTGAGTGCGAATCTTATGGTGACGTTATAAATAGTCTTGAGGTATCAGGGTTGGAAAGGCTTACATGTGACCAGTTGGTAACTCTTCTGTGTCGTGGCGACTCCGAGCAATACACTGATATCCTCGACTAGATGTCTTACTTTTCATGATTGGTGTAGAGTATTTTCGTAATAGCCAGATATGCGCGCGTTATGAATGTTGTAGCATTAGCCCTTGGCTGGCACACACGGAACATGTGCTCCCATTCACTCTCTGACGATGGTTAGCTCCATGGAGTACGGGTCAGAGTTTTACCCTTGTGGCATATGGCATGGGTCATGTACATTGCATTGCATTACATGACTTTTGGTGGACATACATATATGTGTTCTATATTGTTATTCTTCACTTGATGACATTCTTATATTTTTGGCATGGAATAACATGAAATATATGAGATATATGACATGACACACACTGATGTAGATCAAACATAGTAGGATCTTCATTTGAGTAAATTTGTGAATTCTTATATGAAATTGCCGAATTCAATTAGGAAAATATAAGACTCAAGGGATGATCAAGATTAACCTCAAGCGAGATCAAAGATAAAAAAGTTAGAGGAACTGCATTAAGTAAATTGCGGAAATGTAAATACCGAAAATGGATCCTAGGCCAAGAGGACTACGGCCGAACCCATGCAAGAAGTAAATTGCAAGAATGTAAAAAGAAAGGGAAAAAGATGAAGGGGAAGGGAATTGGAAGAAGATGGTAGGCGCCACACTCAATCCATAGAGATGGAGATTGATTGATAAGCCTAGATTGTGTTCGCCACTTGAAGAGGATTTTTCAAGATAAGAACTAAAAGTTCAAGTTAGAACTTGCTTGGAGGAGAAGCTCTTAACTCACAAATTGGAAAATTCCACAAATGATTCATTAAGTGTAAATTTGAACTACAAATGCCTTTATATTGGCAACAAAGTGGCGCCACCTATTTGGAGTGAGAGTGGCCGCGCCTCCTAGGTGTCGGCCTTGGCCCATATGGCCCAATCTAACCTAAGCCCAATCTCCTAAGCTAGTTCTAAAGTGCTTTTATAGAATAAGCACATTTACAAAGTCTTATACTACATTTATTACAAGTCCTATGCTAAGTAGTCATGACTCAATGTATAAGAGGTTCCATGGTGGGTCCTCATCAATGGATGGGTGCAAAGTCAACTGGTTGACTATGGTCCTCTCTGGGGCTTGCTGGACCCTCTTCTGCCTTCCTCTAGTCATTGGGCCTTGTAGGCCTTGTAATTGTGGGACCTGTTGAGTGTCCATGATCACATCATCCCCTCCTTCTTGAGGCGAATTTGTCCACGAATTGTGGCATTCATCAACTGTGTCAAAGAGACTTAGATCAGACACATTGAAAGTCGCAATCACATTATAGTCATCTGGAAGGTCAATTTTATAGGCATTGTTATTGATTTTCTAAAGTACTTGAAAGGGTCCATCACCCCGGGGTTGGAGTTTGGATTTCCTATGCAAAGGAAACCGTTCCATGCATAGGTGAACCCACAGCCAATCCTCTGGTTCAAAGACCACTTCTTTCCTTCCTTTATTCGCTTGCTTACTAATTTGCTCCATTCTTTTTTCAATTTGCATTTTAACTTGTTCATGGAGCTTTTGGACATATTCAGCTTTGGCTTGTCCATCTAGATTAATCAAAGAGTCATTGGTGGGCAAGGCAAGCACATCAAGGGGAGTTTGAGGATTGAAACCATACACTATTTCAAAAGGTGAAAAGTGCGTAGTAGAATGTTGCACACGATTGTATGCAAATTCTATGTATGGTAAGCAATCTTCCCAAGACTTTAGATTTTTATAGAGGATTGTGCATAGGAGTGTAGAAAGAGTCCTATTCACAACCTCCATCTGGCCATCTGTTTGAGGGTGGCAAGTAGTAGAGAAGAGTAGTTTTGTTCTGAATTTGCCCCACAATGTCCTCCAAAAGTGACTAAGAAACTTTGTGTCACGATCGGACACTATGCTTCTAGGAATGCCATGTAATCGAACCACTTCTTTGAAAAAGAGATTGGATACATGACAAGCGTCATCACTCTTATGACATGGAATAAAGTGGGCCATCATGGAAAACCGATCCACAACCACAAAGATTGATTCATGCCCTTGCCTAGTCCTTGGCAACCCCATAACAAAGTCCATGGAAATGTCCATCCAAGGGGAAGAAGGAATAGGTAAGAGTGTGTACAACGCATGTGGCATACTCTTAGATTTTGCCCTCCTACAAACGATGCATCGATCACATATATTTTGGACTTGCACCTTTATAAAAAGCCAATAGAAATGCTCTTGAAGCATATCTAAAGTCTTTGAGACATCGAAATGCCCCATTAAACCCCCTTGATGTGCTTCTCTAACCAACAATTCCCTTATTGAATCCCTTGGCACACAAAGTCTTCTATTTTTGAACAAGAAGCCTTCATGCTTAAAATATCCTTTATTTGCCACGGCCTCCAAATCATTATAGATCATAGAGAAGTCCACCTCGGTTGCATATAATTCCTTTATGTGATCAAAGCCTAAGATTTTAGTTTCAAGAGTTGCAAGTAAAGCATATCTCCATAAGCTCTCCATCCTCACTAAGCCATTGAAGCTTATATGGCTTAGGGTGTTTCTTTGTTTGGAGACCAAGTTTGGTCACTAATCTTTGAGATGCCACATTTGTGCAACTCCTACCATCAATGATTAAGGAACAAAGTTTTGCCCTCAATCATGCATCTGGTGTGAAAAATGTTCTCTTTGAGAATCATCATCATCTTTGACTTGGACTCCTAAGAGTCTTCTCACCATTAACAAGTCACCTTCCATAGATACTAAACTCTCTTCTTTTTCGCTTTCACTAGATGACTCACTAGTAAAAGATGTGGATGATGATGCACTAGAATAACTCTTTGTACCCCTAGAGATCATGGTTCTCTTGTTGGGGCATTGAGATGCAATGTGGCCTCTTTCAAGGTGATGGAGGCAAAGGAGGGGCAAGTGAACTTTGCAACAAGAGGAGGTCAATCCATTCAAGTTCAATTCAAACTCTTTAAGTCCAAGTGACCCTCTTTAATGTTTTGGGTATATCTTGAGTTATGGATATCCGAATGCAGTGATATTTAATGCGTTGGAAATATCACTGAATTATCTATAAATGTTATCTCAAGCATAAAGACCTCATTCGGCCTCTATCATGATGAAAATCGGACTAGAATTTGGGAACGCTGTTCTGGACGAGTTTGACTTAATCCATTCAAGTCCAAAGAAAACCTTTTTCACGGTTTTGGTTATATCTTGCGTTCTAGATATCCGATTGATGTGATTCTTGATGCGTTGGAAAGATAAAAGAACTAGCTACAAGTTTCATTTCAAGTTCAAAACCTGATTCGGACTCTATCATGATGCAAATAGGACTAGAAGTTGGGAACGCTGTTTTGGACGAGTTTGACTTAATCCATTCAAGTCCAAAGAAAACCTTCTTCCCGGTTTTGGTTATATCTTGCATTCTGGATATCCAATTGATGTGATTCTTAATGCGTTGGAAAGATAAGAGAACTAGCTACAAGTTTCATTCGAAGTTCAAAACCTGATTCGGACTCTATCATGATGAAAACCGGACTAGAAGTTGGAAACGTTGTTCTGGACGGATTTGACTTAATTAGGCATTTTTAGGCTTGTAATTGGTTTTGGTCTTTAATTATATTTTGGGCTATATGGGCCACGAAATTAATCAGCCACCTTAACCTAGAATGTTCCTTAGCTTTTATAAATAGGACTTGTATGACCTCATTTAGATAACTTTGAATGAAATTAGAATTTATCCTATTTGGGTATTTTTGTGAGTTGAGCATTGGCTCCTCCTCTTCAAGTTCTTGGATTAGAACTTGCTTGATTCTTATCAAAGAGTTCTATCTCTTTGTGGCGAATCCTCCTTGGCTTATCGATCTTCTAAATCCATTGGAATATTGTGGCGCCTTCCCTTTCATCTTCTTCCTCTTCCATTTTCTTAATTTATTTTATGTTCTTCTTTACATTTACGCCATTTACATTCTGTTTTTAGTTGTTGCACTTTAATTCTTTGTTTGGTTAAGTTTCTTGTTTAGTTATTTCCTTTTTTTAGTTGTTTCCTTTTGTTAATCATATTCGGGTGACAACCGCACCTTCTTCTTCCCCCAATTCTTTTCATCTTTTTAACATAAGAACTAAGAACAAGCTCTTGGATAGATCCTCAATTTCGGTGATTCAAACTTGGATCATATCATGTGGTATCAGAGCTAGCTTCCTTGAGCTTAATTTCTTTTTTAGTTTGGGTTTTGCTAGTTGGATTGTGTTGAAATTTTTGCAATTTTTGAGCTATTTTTTTTTTAACCTTGAAACCCATGCCCAACCCCATATTTTGATCATCAATTTTGATCATTTGTAGTGTTGTAATGAGTTGTTAGACCATTGGGGTTTGTAATTCATAGCATCCAAAAGATGTTTCATAGCTCAAGTTGCTTCCTTTCCTCATATTCCATGTTTTAGATTTTTGATTTTTTTTTTTTTTTGAATTCTTCATCTTGTTCTTGGAGTTTGAGCCACTTTGATCTTTATGAATTTCAAGAATTGGTGTTAGAGTGTTAATCTACACCTTGATTGAAAGGTCTTTACAAGTGGAATCAATTATACCAATCAATTTTAAGCTTAAAGCATGAACTAAACATTAATTTGGGGGAATTTAATTTCTGGGCACACTTCCCAAGAACAACCCCTTGTTCATCATGTTCATGTTTCAAAAGGCTATTTGATCTTTGTGATTCACTTAAATTCTGTTTGGGGCGTTCTTTTCTGTAATTTTCAGAAAAATTTTGTGGCCAAACTTATTTTGCAAAAGTAAGGATCCCAAAAAGTAAAAAAAAAAAAAAATCAGAAAAATACAAAGGAATCAATCTGCAATTATAAAAAGTAAAAAAAAAAAATTTTTGGCAGAATTCAAATTAGGCCACAAAACCCCTATTCTAAGTGTTTATAGCCTTAAAATTGATATTACTTGATGTTTTGGACATATTTTTGGCTCAAATTCTATTCCTAAACACTAGTTCTTGAGTCTTTGTCTTCTTACTTCTCCATTAGAGTGTGCTTTCTTTCCTTTTTGGCTTTTCTTGCTTGTCTTTAAATTTCTAAGTTTTGTCTTAGTAGTTTTCTTTTCTTGAACTTCTTGATTGATTGCTAGTTTGGATTTTTCACAAAGATTTGGTACTTGTTTACATTCTTGAATTAGTATAGTTCTTTTCCAAGGATATTGAAAGAGGACTTTGAGTGAGAAAAGGCAAGAGTGCAAAACAAACCAATGGTGTGGAAAAAGCCAAATTGAGTGAAACACTTAGTGAGGAAAATGGTGAGACCTTTAGATAGGATTGAGGGAGTGAAAATACCTACTTTCCAAGAAAGAAATGACCCTGAAGCCTACTTAGAATGGGAGATGAAAATAGAACGAATCTTCTCTTGTCATCACTATAGTGAACAAAAGAAGATGAAGATAGCATCTCTTGGGTTTGTTGATTATGCCTTGATATGGTGGGATCAATTCCAAAAGGAAAGGAGGAGATATGATGAGCAACCTATTGCTAATTGGAGGGAGATGAAAGCTGTGATAAGGAAGAGACATGTTTCATGCCACTATCAAAGGGATCTTCGCAACCAATTGCAAAAGTTAACACAAGGCACTAAGAGTGTGGATGAGTATTACAAAGAAATGGAGATGACCTTGATTAGAGCCAATATTGATGAAGGAAGAAAGGCAACAATGGCTCGGTTTCTCCATGGCCTAAACCAAGACATCCAAGACATTGTTGGGCTTCAACACTATGTGGAACTTGATGACTTAGTCCACCAATCCATGAAGATCGAGCAACAACTCAAAAGAAAGAGGCACAAAATATATTGCAATGTTCCTTCTACTCCAACTCTTAAACTTAGAAGTAGAGATATGAGGTGCCTAGTGTGTTTTGGATGGGGGCATTTGGATTATCAATGCCCAAATGGGAAGGAAAAGAGTGAAAAAAATATTGAGAGAAAAGAGGAGAGATTGAAAAGAAAGATTGATAATTTTGAAGTATATTGGAAGAAAATGTCTCAAGACAAAATTCAAGAGACAAATTTGAGATTGAAAAGAGATGAAGAAAAGAAAGAGGGAGAGAAATTAGAACAAAAGAGTGAGGTCCATGTTGAGAGAAAACTTGAGAGGGAGGTGAAAGCGAAAGAGAGTGATGCTAAAGAAAAAGAGGCAAAAGAAAATGAGAGAATTGAGTATGTGCCTTCAAAGGAAGCTTACAAGACGACCAATGCACTTGAAAAAGTGTGTCCAAAGGAAACACCCCACGGTTTGCTTACTTGCATGGCTCCCCAAAATCATGAACATTCTACCCCTATATTTGATAACATGCTTGGTAAATTGCATGGGTCTTGCTACTTTCCTACATTAAATAGGTTTGATTACTTGCTTAATGAATTGCATGACTATTGCCATCTTTCTAAGTTTGATTTGAAAAGTGGGTATCATGATATGAGGGTACGGAATTTTTATGCTCATTTTGATAAAAATTCATCTTGCACAAATCATGTTAGCCTTCTTGGGTTTAATATAAGTTCTCAAGAATTGCATGTGGACTTGTTTGATAGGCTCACTAGTGCATTCATTTTTGCTTTACCTGTTCTTGCAAAGTCCTTTCGAATTGAATGTGATGCATCTAATGTGATCATGGGGGCTGTTTTACTTCAAAAAGGACCACCAATTGTTTATTTGGGTAAAAAGTACAATGGGTCCAAACTTGAATATTCCACCTATGAGAATAATTTGAAGCATTCCAAAAAGGATGCAATACTCTCAAATGTCATCATGCCCAAGCCTAGAGAGGTAAATATGGTGGTCAATACAAATTCTCAAAGGTATAACTTTCCTACTCGCCTTGAACTTCAATTTCTAGACCTCACCAATCTTAAGGTGTTGTATGAGCATAATGAAAAATTTCCTAACATATTTGCCACATGTGATGAGTTCTTTAAATTGGTGTTTGACCCCGGAGGATTGGGAGTGTGCACATTAAAAAAATAAAAGGATTCCTACTCAAGGAAATCCAATGTTTGATTTACTTTCAGTTTCCCTAAACTTAGTTCTTTCTCGTGATTCAAACTTGGATCATATCATCAGTAGAGCACTGTACATAGTGTATACATACAAACGTCTGTACAATAAAAGCTATAAGAATAAAGCAAATACATCAAGAAACCAAGAAAAAGCCCTCACAACTCTCCAGCACTACCCACCCATCTCTAAAAAATACGTGATGAAATGCTCAGCTCACTGGCCTAGACGCACTGGCAGGCTCCCCCTTTCAGTGGTACGGATGCCCTGAACTACCCTGGCCCTCGCCATGAGTATGCCTGTAAGTCACAAGAGGCTCATACTCAGACTATGAGCTCAACACTAAAACCCTACGCCTGCGGTAGGTCATCAGGTACTACTTTGTTCTCCGCCTCTGACCTCGGTAAACAAAGCCTCTCCGACTGGACGCATACGACGTAGCTGGCTCGACCCAAGTGTAGTCCCGCTCATGACGCCTCGGCGGCTACCACATCCGGGTAAAGGGTAGAAACTGGATGACTCTGAACGGCCCCACAAGATCCTCTCTATGTGAAGCACCTCCTCAGAAAAGAATGTTGACTGGTCCCATGTAAACCGTCAAGAAGGTAGAAGGGTCCATACACCACCCTCTCTCGTCATGGCAGATAATATCTATCAGCCCCAGTACCGGCATCCGTGGTACCAACGTGATGAAAGGGTGTGTCCTTGGGTCCATCGTCTCCTCCAGCTGGCTCCTCATCTTCACGCGAACTAAGAACAAAACCCACAACAGGAAACCAATAGGGAGATAAGAATAGAATGCATAGCAAACCGAAACGACAACAACAACATAGTAACAACATATAGCAAGTAGCAAATAGCAAATAGCATGAACAACAGTATAACAGATACTTCACACATCCACACATCTCTCGACACAACTCATGCAACAAACATCCATCTCCATATGTCTCACCCTCAGATCAATCCTCTAGACCGGGGTAATAATCCCATGCAGCATGTCATCCGAATCTCACAAATCTAGTTCCACACCGGAACAAGAGTTATGTTGTCTAGGAAATCGAACCTTTGCCGTGACCAATAAGAGTGCATCCCCCTTCCACACCAGAACCGAGGTGTCTTGGTCGCCTCGAAACGTTAGCTTGGAACAAGGAAAGCTCAGGGATTAGTCGGGCTAACCGGACTGGATCGGGCGTCACGACAGGATAGGAGCTACATCATCTGTCATTGTAAACTATTCCCGAGACCGGCAACATCCCCAAGGTCACTCACTTGACCGCGCCTTCCGCCATTCGTACCCGCACACAGGTACAACTAACCCCGTATGACATTGGCAGCCCATACTACTTATCATACGGCCTCATCACTTGGTAGCTGATGATATGCAACAAACATCCTCAACGGGCTTGATACCGGATCTCACGCTTAACGCTCAATAAGCAACAACATGACGCCACGTGTCCACGAGCCACAACTCAAACAACACGGCCACAACCTCTATCAGTCAGCATAATAACAATGGCTCCATCCACGGTATCAACCCGACAACACACACAGCACACAACCAACTTAGCACTAACCAGCATTCCACCACATCACACAACACCATAACATACAACATCACAATAACACAGATGTATACATACGTACAACATATCAGCAAACCAAGTAGACATGTAGGCACGTGTACAGATAGCAGATAGTACAATCAGCATCACAACAGTCATACGAAGCAAAACATCCTCGATCAACAGTTATCTATCCTAGGGTTCAAACTTAGCGGTGATAGCCCAAAGTGAACTAAACCTAGGGTTTAGATACTTTAGCGGGGCTCAACCTCTAGTAGGGTTAGGGCTTCCCTACACATAATAGAAAATAAAACTACGCTACTCTTGCCTTCCCGATGACAGCAGTACTCTTTCTCCCTGCCTAAACAGTAGGCACGAAAATCAACGCGAACACCGGCTCGCTGCTCCAAGCTTGAGCTCGTAGCCCCTTCAATGGCAGCTTCAAGAACAGCCGTAGTTCCACCTCCAAAACCCGGACAATCACGAACACGAACTTTGCCCTAATCACGAGCACGACACATATGCAATAGTGTTAGCCCTAGGGCAAACCCAAAACTCAAGAGAAAAGGTAAAAACTCGAAGAAACATGAAGAACACGTGTTAGGGATTCGAGTTTACTTTAGGCGAATCGAGAAATTAATTCGTCGAAGTTGTAGAGAACTTCGCCACGATCACAACCGTGTAGTCAGAATCGCGTTCCGGTAGCTCGATCACCTCGAAATTTAGCTTTCTCTTTCTAAGAAACTCAGATATTCTCTCACTGGGTTGTAGGAACTTACGAAAAATTCGTGCAAAGTGAGGTAGAGGAAGAAACTCATCCAACTTGATCCACAGTGCACGCTTTATCATGGACAATCTGCACGTGTGAGCCTGCCCATGCTTGAGCGTCGGGTTCTTCCATTCTTGAGCGTGGAGCCTCGTCCACTCCGCCTTCACCTTGGCTTGACACATGTCACACACGCGTCAGAAAGCACACCGGCTGGCAAACACACTCAGCACGCTTGAGTGTGCAAAATGCCAACACTTGAGCGTTGGCACGCAAGGGCGTGCTCCCTTCCCACGCTTGAGCGTGCTGCTCAGCTAGGAAGAGTCTTCCAAATATATGACTTCCCCAGTTTCTCGTTTAACACCTTACGCACTTCCAACCTGGTTCAAGCTTATTCCTAAGCTTCCAACTAGGTCTTAAACTAACACAAAACAATTCACCCAAGCATCCAAAGCCCTAATCGAGATTAACCAACTCGATCAGAGTTCACTACAAAAAAACAGCGTTTTAGCCACCGAAAAATCGGTCCCTAAATGAAAAAAATCGGTCCCTAAATTGATTCGCGACCGATTTTGGGACCAATAAGTGAGCGTCCCTAAAACAGTGGTCACAAATGGTTTAGGGACCGATTTCTAGATCAGTCGCGGATTTAGAGACCGAATTTGCGGTCTCTAAATGCAGTCCCTAAATGTGGTCACAAAGGCATATTTCGAGACCATATTTCGGGACCGAAATATTTAAACTTAGAGACCGAATATGCGATGGCTAAATATTTCAACGGCTAGTTTTAGCTACCGCTAATTCGGTGGCTAATTCAGTCTCTAATATAAATATTTTAAAAAAAGTAAAATTAAATATATTTTTTAATAATAAATTATATTTTTTATGTAAAAGATTAAAAAAACTAAAATAAAATAAATTACAGAATAATCACTGAGCCCAATAATAAAATAGAAGAGGTCCAAAATTATATATATAATCCAAAAGTTTAATATATCATTTGATCCATCAAAATATAACTATTAAATAAAGGTATCTCCTAATCATGAGGGGGTGAAGGTAATGGACTCAAATCATTATCGCCGTCCTCATCATCAACATCCTCATGATCAACCGCATCATCGTGCACGGGGCCTGAACCTGAACCCGAACCACTAGCCCGCATCATCTGGTAAAGCTCATCAATCCTAGAACTCTGATGGGTTAACTCAGTCATAATTGTCAGGATCTCTTGGTCTTTCGCAGCTAGCTCCCGATTCAGCTTGAGGATGACCTCTCGACAGTCCACAGTAGGGCAGGGTTCGGACTGAGTACATGGCGTTGATGAGGCCACAAAATCATCCCCCATCGGCCCTAGTCCATAAACATACCGTTTCTTGTTCTTCCCTCCTGCCACCTTCAAGAAAAGGGCATTATCAGAGGCGGCAGAGTGCTCCTGCCCTTGATTATCAGCCTCTCCTCGGAGGCGATGAAACGCTTCCTGTATAATATCACAAACATTAGCACTATTGTAATTATTAAAATAATTTTTTTATAAGCGAAAAAAATGAATTAATCAACGCACTAGGGTTGCTCTAACTCATATATTAGGGGTGAACGTAGGACGGGTTGGGACAAGACCGGGTTGACCCGACATGTAATGAAAAAGTAAAATAATAAAAAATTAATTCAAAAGTGTAAGAATTTTCGACAATAGTAGAGTTACACCATGTGTCAATAAATAGCAGTGCCAACTCTACTGTCCATATGAGTAAACAATATTAAACTGTTAACATGCACCATGCACTATGTGTGCAGTTCGCCCTTTAGGGTCCAGCTACAACAAAAATATTACTACTAAAATGTCCAAACTCATGTCCAACATAATTCAAGAACTACAAAACAGAAACCTTATTATAGTCATGACAAGCAATACAAGTGGACCACATTTTACCACTTGGATGGTGCACTACTACACCACTTTGGTGGGTGGTGCACCTTAGACAACATCGCACATAAGTGACTGAATGCACAAAAAAGCACCCCTAGAAAATGGACCTTTTGTATTTTCATACTAAGCAAATCTACAATAAGAACAGTAACAGAGAAGCTCGACCTAAAGTATAAGATCATTAAAAAAGCAGTAACACTGCACAATTTTGATTTAATCCCTAGCCTCTTAAATAGAACTCTTGCCTAATATGAAAGACCCTCACCCCCAACATAGGATATGTCATGGAGATTTAGCACTAAAAAAACATAAAGCTAAGCACAATAATATCCAACCAGGATCGGCACAGGTGTTTGACTCATTCAACAGGAAGGAATTAAACCAGCATGCCAAATCAGGATAGCAATGTATGCCAAATTAACATACCATGAAGTCCATGACTACTCATTGTAAACAACATCATAAAGCATACACAAAAATATTTCATTATAATTCCTGACACATATGTTGAAATGCATGTCAGCAACATTCAACTCACAACTAACCACCAATCCTTTTAGAAGATATAGCAAAAAGAAAACATTGCCGATATCTCATATAATAATGTAATTCAAGGCAAATCATTATCAAGATTGAAAGGAGTCTCAAAGCACTATTAAGATATGTTCAAACGGAATATGAGCATATCCACATGATTTTTTTTTTTTTTTGTTCATGTTTTGCCGCCATTATTCAAAAGCATGAGAACAAAGGTTCAACCCCTTACCCCCCCCACCCCACCACCACCAAAAAAAAAAAAACAGTTCACGCATTTTATCAAACATTAGTCTGCAATCGAGATTAAAACTAAGCCAGGGAGGCTAATTAATATATCTCAATCCTCTTTCAATTCATACTACCAAACAAAAGAAACTCATGGAACATTATAATGGTAAGTAGAAGGAATAGGATTCATTGTCCATGAATTGAAAGAATGAGAAAAGCTATTTGTAGCTTGGTAACATCTTTATATATCTATTAGATCTTCCCGGTCTTCGGATTCTAGCAAGTAATCATATGTTTGAACCATCATTGGTTACTGGGCAGAATTCAAAACCAAAACCTTGCAAGCTTTTACAGGAATGGAAATGGAATCTTATTTACATATGAATATCATCATCTAACAAGGTAAAATAGTCCACAATGGATAGTAGCATACAAATAATTTGAACATAAATGTCAGATTTTGTGATCAAAGTTTTAACTAGTAATGCCAACCCCTAATCCTGATAAGCACCTATCACTGATGATGCTATGCTTAGCTTTGCAAATGCACTTCAATGTCATGGCTATAAACAAAAATGTATTGAAAAAGATTATGCAGGATACTACTACTATCAAGTGTTCAAATGGAGCAGGCCTTATGTAAATAATATACTACTACTATCAAGTTAATGCCTACACCCAAATGAAGCACCAATAAAGACAAAGCAAAAACCAAGCACCAAAAGGCCCTGCTTCAAGTTTCCATCGCTACAACCGCATCAAACTTCAATACCTTTAAATGGGGTTTGATCCTTTCACAGAGAAGAAACATAAACATAGCAATAATTTCCCTACCACCAATTCCATCAATTCATAGAAAGCCACAAGAATACAAACTCACTTACAGCAAAGCTGATATGAAACAGGACATGCGAAGAACACTTACAGCAACTCCCGCGGACTTCTCGTTGACCCACACCCCACTCTTAGTCTTCTTGGTCACCTCCATGACCTCATATGCAGTGGGGTCTCTCTGAAATTTCTTCTTCTGCATATATAAAAGCAACACTTAATGTTTATAATTAATAATAAAAAATAGCAAGGTAAGCTAGAAAATAAATTTATTTAGAATTTTACTTACCAACTTTTCAAAATGACTAGGAATAGACCTGGAGCCGCCGGTGTACCGAGGAGCAGTAGGATTCTTAGCACGGTTTCGCTTCCCAATCGCGCTCTTCTGGAGAAACTTCGGGTCCTCGGCCCAATATTTCCGCAGGCCCTCTAGCACATGTGGGAAGAGCCAATCACCACTATCCTCGCCATTCCGGATCTTATTCATGGCATTCTTCACCAGCCTGCCTCCTCTAGACTCGAAGGCCTTCCTAATCGCCTTCAGGTCTGAAGGTAACCACCTAAACTTCCCTTGCAAGAAAACATCATATTAGGTAACGATGTTTAATTTGACAATATGAAAATGAAAATAAAAATTAAAAAACCTACTCCAAATTCCCTAAACCACACGTCCCGAACATCCTTGTCCACTTTTGTCCATGTGGGCTACGGATGGTCATATTTGCCCCTGTATAGCTTCGCAATAGCCTCCGCAGGTGCTGATGGGGGGTCAAAGCTATGAGCAACAAACAATATATATATATAACTTAATCAGTAAACATAATTAGTAACTAAATTAATAAACATAAACATTATGAATAAATGTAAATCAAACTTACTCTAGTTTGCCGCCAGGGCGAATCCAGATCCTCCTATCTGTGGGATCTGTCGTCCCTGGCTCAAAAGGCATCCCCCCATGTTGTGCACAAGATACGTGTGTGGCTGCTGTGGCCGGCATGGCAAGTGTGGGTGGTGGTGGTGCTGCTGCTGGGGGGCCCATGGTAGACTGTGATCCTGTCGAGCTCACATGAGGCGGGGCTAATGATGGTGTGGTTGATCGTCTCCCCCGACCGCGACGACCACCATGGCCGCCACGAACTGGTCTATCTCCACCTGTGCCGTCTGCCATCTGTTATTTAAGATAAACAAATATCATTGTTATCAATTATATATAAATATAAATATAAATATAAATATATATATATCATTAATTGATAGATATTTGTTGGATCCTAACCTGTGGTTTTCTAGCCTAAAACAAGTGAGTCAGCTTCTCACTCATGTTCATTGTTTCTTGTTTAATGCACAAGCATAATCAGGTACTTGACACATACAACAAATAAGAAATCATAGAAAATATTTTTTTCATATACAAATTACCTAAGTGGAGTCTCCATCACTGAAATCGCTCTCACTCTCTTCACCGTCGGATGAGATACTTGTATTCTCGCTTTCTTCATCCAAATCATATTGATTCAGTAATGATGTGTTAACTACCTCGTCGCCACCCCCAACATCCGCAAGAATATCATTATAATCGTCCGGATCAATATGTAGCATTACTTGGAGCCCATCAATTTCATGGACTTCTTGGTATGGAGCCTCTGTCTCGGCCGTACTGTCTACATCATCTGTAATCGCACTAAGTGCCTTTATCTTAATAACACCCAACCAGTCTTGATGTCCCTCAGGATACAAAGTGTAATAAACTTGCTTCGCCTGTTGTGCAAATATGAACAGGTCATACACCTGATATCTTCGTGATTGTCTGACTTCAACAGTCCCAAACCTATTGTCTACTTTTGTGCCTCTATTGGGAGTATTATCGAACCATTCACACTTAATAGGACTAACTTTTTCGTTGGACGACCATAGTACTCTATTTCAATAATATCAGTCAATATTCCAAAAAAGTCATCCTCTAATTGACCGTTGGTCCCTTGTACACAGACATCAGAATTAGAAGTTTTCATGCCTTGACCCCATACCCTTGTGTGAAACTTATAGCCATTTATAATGTAAGTTTCATATGTTTCGACCGTTCTAAGTGGGCCCCACGCCAAATCTATCAAAAGCAGATCTTGAATGTGATTTGTCGTATCTTGAACCTATACATAATGAATATGAAATTGAGTTTAAGAATATACAACATGTTACAAGGACAAAGTTAGTAATTGACATGATGTTTGAACCACGTAGGAAAATGGTTGGCAATGTCCAGTTGAATTTGTGAGTCAGATTTGTCGGCATCAAGCTCTCATAGCCATTCGGTATATTCACTACATCATAATAAAATAAATAGTTTAAACAAAGTACATACAAAAGAGGGTAAATGCCTGAAAAGATGATTTGACATCAACTTACTTTAGATATGGCTCCACCTCTTCGCAATTTAGAAGTACGTATAACTCAGCAATTTTAGCATCACGTGCACTCAAGTATACTTTATGGGATGCGCCACACGCACGACCAGGATAATTAAAAATTGATATTTGAGGACTAGATGAAGGACCTTCACTTGCGTCAACATTACGTGAGATTCTGGTCCTCCTTGTTTCTATTTCGGATGGATAGTAAAAAGAAGCAAAAGTAGAGGTCTCCTCCACTAAGTACGCTTCACAAATGGAACCTTCTATCCTAGCCTTATTTTTTACTTTATCTTTCAACGAACGCAAGAACCTGAGAAAGAAGATTGTTTAGAGATATGCTAATTGATGAAAACATATATATTAAATGATCTAAAAGTAAAAGAGATGTATACCTCTCGAAGGGATACATCCAACAATATTGCATTGGACCACCAATTCTTGCTTCATACGGTAAGTGGATTGGAAGATGTTCCATAGCACCAAAGAAACTCGGAGGGAATATTTGTTCCAGTTTACATAAGAAAATCAGAACCTCACGTTCCATGACCAGTAATTGTTCAACATTTAAGGTCGTGGATGTCAACACTTTGAAAAACTGACTGAGCTCAACAAGCGGCTTCCAAATATCATTCGGTAAAGAGTTGAATGCAATTGGAAGCAATCGCTGCATGAATACATGACAATCATGGCTTTTCATTCCATGCAATTTTCCTTCCCTCATGTTGACACATCTTGATAAGTTGGAGGCATACCCATCAGGTAACTTGAGTTGTTTAACCCATTCACAAACAGCTACCCTTTGGGGTTTACTCAATACATATTTAGCCTTTGGTTTTGAAGTTTGCCACCCCCGATATCCTTCAACTCAAGCTCTCGTCGTTTACATACTTCTGCTATATCCAATCGAGCCTTAGACGTATCCTTCGTCTTACCATTGACATCCATAACCGTGTCAAACACATTCATAAACACATTTCGTTCTGTGTGCATAACATCAATGTTATGACGGAGCAAATGCATTTTCCAATAAGGCAAGCTCCAAAAGATACTCTTTTTGGTCCAATTATGTTCATCGCCATACCCAGGTATCGGTTCTCCTCCAGATTCATGGATGAATGGAAATGACTCAATTTGGTGCCATATCTGCTCTCCAGATAAATGTGGGGGAGGGGAGCGGTCTCAACACGCCCCTTCTTGAATGTTGTTTTATTCCTCCTATAAGGATGATCTAAAGGAAGAAATTGGCGGTAAACATCAAAATATGAAGTCTTGCGACTGTGCTTAAGAGTGAAACCCTTTGGTCGCCCCATACAACAAGGGCAACCAAGCCTCCCCACAGTCATCCAACCCGACAACATCCCATATGTTGGAAAGTTGTTGATTGTCCACATCAAAGCTGCTTTCATCATGAAATTCTGCCTCAAGGATACGTCATATGTTACAACACCATAATTCCATAAATTGTTCAACTCTTCTATCAGAGGCTGCATGTACACATCAATCTTACTTTTTGGATTTGATGGACCTGGAATTATGACTGTCAAAAACATAACCTCCCTCTTCATGCACATCCCAGGTGGGAGATTATACGGAGTCACAATAACTGGCCAACACGAGTAAGCTTTACCGTACTGACCAAAAGGATTGAATCCATCCGTACATAACCCCAATCTCACATTACGAGCTTCTTGAGTAAACTCTGGATACATCCTATCAAAATGCTTCCATGCTTCTCCATCCGATGGATGACCCAAGATAGTCGGATCTCTCTGATTGTTAACATGCCATCGCATGTGGGATGCAGTTGCCATTGAAGAGTACACTCTTTGGAGTCTAGGAGTGATCGGGAAGTACCACATTTTTTTCAGGGCGGTCTTTTTTACAATGCCTTTTCTAGTGGTTCTGAACTTGTACCGGTCAGCGCCACAAAATCTACAACTAACAATGGTTTCAGTCGCATATTCATTACGATACAACATGCATCCATTCTGGCAACATTCAATTTTCTCAACTCCCAAACCCAATTTTGCCACTGACTTCTTTGCTTGATAAAGATTACGAGGCATTCGGTTGTCAGACGGCATGGTCTCGCCCATCAACTCAACCACACGATTGAAACAACCTTCCGACATGTTGAAATCGGACTTGATGCTAAGAGCAACCAGAGAAGCCAACAATTCTGAGTAATTCTGACATCCATCCCACAACGGAGCTTGTGCAGCCTCCAGCATCTCATAAAATCTTTGTGCATCCTCATTTGGATCCTCTTCTATATGTTGGTCTCCTGTTGCACTATCCTGTTGAATGGCTCGACCAACTTCGGGGCCAGCATGATCCATAATCATCTGCTCGAAAGGATTGTATTGTTCTCTCTGTTCACCACCACCGTAATATGCATCGTTCACCACAATCGGGGGAAGAGATGGCATAGACTCGCCATGGCTAGTCCAGTAGTAATAATTAGGCATGAACCCCCTCGTGTACAGATGTGTCATCACATCGTCCCCAAAGTGCATCCGTCTACACTGACATTTCTTACAAGGACACCTCATTTTTGGGTTTTGTTGTATTAGAAAGTTCGGGTCGTTGCGAGCAAACGTAACGAACTCCAACACTCCCTCCATGAACTCGGTTGTCAATCCTCTATCTTCCAACCTTCTATCCATCCACCTCCTATGCTTGGGAGCTTCCATTACTGCTAACTAGAACAACAATACTTAGTCTAGGATCCTCATTTGGATCCTCATTTCGTTTAATTAACTAAATTACTAGCACACTATTGAGCTCTGCTCTCTACTAACAAACAACACATCAAATTGGCATACACATGCATATTTTCTAAATTATCAGCACACAACCAACATCCTGCATCTCATATAGGATCACACATGTTGAGCTCCGCTCTCTACTAACAATCAACACATCAATTAAACAAACACATACATTTGAATTATTTTTCAACATACATACAACATCCTGCATCTTATATAGGATCACACATATTGAGCTCCGCTCTCTACTAACAATCAACACATCATTTAAACAAACACATGCATTTGAATTATTTTTCAGCACACATACAATATCCTGCATATCAACATACACCCTATTGAGCTCCGCTCTCTACTAACAAACAAGAAATCAATTCAAGGATCACACATATTGAGCTCCGCTCTCTACTAACAATCAACACATCAATTAAATAAACACAAGCATTTGAATTATTTTCAACACACATACAACATCTTGGATATCAACATACACCCTATTGAGCTCCGCTCTCTACTAACAAACAAGAAATCAATTCACATAACACATTCACTTAACAAATATCCAATTAACCAAATTCAACAATAAGACATACACAGTGATCATCAAAGCTTCAACTTGTAGCAAGCATACACAGATTTCAGCGATAAGATATACGCAGTGATCATCATTATAGCAACCAAGTACCATTATAGCAACCAAGTACTCATTTTTCATACATATTCTCATAATTAAACAATGAACAGTTAGAGTACTTGCACGTGTGTTGTTTGTGAAGAGTTTGAACACTAGAGCAGCTGGGAGAAGCGAGAGTTCCTACCACATGGAATAGAATTCAAGTCATGAGCATAATCACATAAACCATATCATGTAAAAGTTCAATGCCGACATTACTAGCGCCAACACAGTTGCAAATTTTGACATACAAGATTTCAAAAATCAATAAGTAAGAGAATTAGATCAAGTTCTTTGGTCAAACATACAGGTTGAAGTATTGTTTATGATAAAATATGATAATATATAGTAGCAAATAATTCATAAATATCAATATAGGTCCCTCATAAGCAAGACTTCAATTCTGATGAAACTTGAGAAAATCCTATTAAGCCCTAGCAAGTACTCTTTTGATTTTATAAGAGTACGCCCTAGCAAAAACAATGATAAGCCCTAGGGAAACTCATTGATATTTCAGTAACTTGTTTGAAGCTAGTAGTGTTTACTTTTTAGACTTGAAACAACATTTTCATAATGATTAGTCAGTTAATGCAAACTGATACAGTTCCCCTGCAAATGCAACATACTACTATTAAAATTGAATGGCCTTCAAAGTTGGATGCATTAAAATTTGTGAAAGTGATCAACAGGGAGATGGAGCAACCTCTCTTGCCTCATTCATCAAGGCAATAAAATTCTGCTCCCCAAATTCACCAATGGCTGCTAGCCAACAGCATAATAATAGAACATAAACAGGTTGTTATGGGTGCAGTCCTTATTAACAGAGTTAACAACACACAATACTAATTTTTGTAAGTGAAAAGGTCAATCAACAGCTACTCAAAGTCTGTCACTTCTCTTAGACACACAGTCAAGTTGTATGATCATTAGGCTCTACATTCTACACCCTGTGTTTAAAAAGGGGGTGGGCGATTATAAAGTATACAAGTGTGCAGAAGCATGTATACGTGTAAGCCAAGCTGAGGTTGCAAGGCTATGTGAGCTGGCATCTGAACTGGACTTATAGTTAGATTGTAGTTATGATTCAGTTACTAGTGGCTAGTTAGTATGATTGTGATTCTCTTATAGCAGTTGACAGTTTAAGAGTCAAAAGTTGTACACAATGTATCAGTAATGGAGAGTCAAAAAGCTTTTTCATTCTAGCAGGACTTTTTCAGTTTAATTTTTTCTGGTTACCCTTTACTACTATAATGCGAGTTGAGTAGTAAAAAAAGGCCAATTTATGTAGTTCATATGCAAACTCTTGCTCTTGATACCATAAAGTACAGCAGAACCTAATCCAGTCATTACATGTCAATTGTAATCCCCACCAAAATGAAAATGTGGACAATTAATCACTTTCCAGTCATTACTCTAATTACTTGTATTAACAAGTAAACCAAAAGGCAATTGTGAGAATGTATTGTGAGATTATTGTGAGATTATTGTGAGAATGTATCAGTAGCCTGAGCAGAGCTTCTTAAAATTTAGCAGTGCCTATGGTGCGTTGTGTAACCTGAACCTATGGTGCCATTCTGGGAAGAAGAGAGAAAGAGGGAAGAGGGCTTACTCCGCCGTCGGACGAGCGCCGCGTTGCAGAGAGAGGAGGTGGGGACGAGCGCCGCGTTGCAGAGAGCAATGAACCACGAACTGAGTGAGTGAGCCACGAACTGAGTCTTCACTGAGGATGGAAGGCCCACAGCGGCCGTTTTCCGGCGTGCTCCTGCAACCGAGTCTCTCTCTGAGGTTGGAAGCTCCACAGCGGCGCAGAAGAGTGAAAAGAGAAGGGAGGAGTAAATACAAACAAAGAGTGAAATGTGAGTAATGAAAGGGGGAAAAATCCCGCGTAGAAATTAGGGATTTAGTTTTAGGGACCGAATTTTCGGTCCCTAATTTAATCTCTAATAATAAAAAGTTTGGCCACCGAAAATATATCAGTCCCTAATAAAAAAACACGTTTACCGGTCCCTAAATCAGTCCCTAAATGAGTCAACAAAGTTGACTTTTTATTTTTCAATTTAGGGACCGAATTGGAGATGGATTAATTTGCGACCACTCTTTTCGGTCCCTAACTCGTTCCCCATCTAGGTATCAATAACCAATTTCTTAAAAATACCAATACGGTCCCTAAATCGGTCCCTATTAGGGATAGAGTCAATTCAGTCCCGAAATTCGGTGGCTAAAACGCTGTTTTTTTGTAGTGGTTACAGAAAAGTCGGGATGTTACATTACCACCCCCCTTAAAGAAAATTTCATCCCCGAAATTTCCATCGTATTCCTGTAAACAGAAACGGGTAACTCTGGCGCATCTTAGCTTCACATTCCCACGTTGAGTCACCAATCACCGAGTTCCAATCCATTCTTACCAGTGGGATATGCTTGCTGTGCAGTTCCTTGATCCATCTATCCACTAGCCGTACCGGTAAGGCCTCGAACTCTAGGTTCTCTTTCAGTTGGATTGATTCAGCCTCGAACTTGAAGCTTGGAGTTTTGCTCATCCTAAAGATATTCATTAAGGTAATGGGGGAGTGAACCTCATCACACCACATTGGTGGTGGTGAAAATGGTTTATGGGTTTGGTTTGGGGGAAAACCCTAAACCAAGGGTTTTGCCATTTTGTCTATTTGGTTCTTTATGAGAACAATGTTTTAATAATTATTTATTGCTTGATTTGTGTTCATTAATGTTTTTGAATGCTTGAAAATAACTTTTATGTGTGAGAAAACCCTAACCTAGGGTTCCTCCATCTTTTTTGTTGAAAAGAGTTTGTTAAAATGTGATTTTCGGATTTGACCTTTTGTGACTCATTTCGGTTTTTGTCTCAGCCTAGACATTGGACTTCAAAAATTGTTTTTGATCCTAAAACTAGACATCTTGGGCTTCATTTTGAGCACAAATTGTGTGTGGTTTCAGGAATATTTGACCCTTGAAAACCTGTTTCAATCTAAGCATAAATTTCTGTCTTGGATTCTGACTACAGTGACTAATTTCGTGAAACTGTACTAACTCGGTTATTTTTTATGAAAATAAATTTTATATCCAAAAAGTAGACATCCTAAGCTTTCATATGAGTCCTCATTTGCCCAAATCCGAGTTTGTTTGGTCAATCAAATATTTGTCACAATTGTGTTTGAATGCTGACAAATTTTGTATATGGGTTTGATGTTGATTTTTGATATTGGATGTTATGTTGGTGTTAATCTTGATGTATTGATGATCATGATTGATTGTGGAATGATTTAGTGAAACAAAATCGTTACATACACCAAGTATACAATTCGGCCAAAGCCTAAAGAAATAAGAAGTTGAACTTCAAACTTTGAAACTAAAGTGATTTTAGAACCCTAATTAATTTACTGAACAATGAAACAAGTATTTTCAAGAACAAACAACCTTGAGAAAAATCATATTGGCCTTCAGCCATGAGTAGATTTTTAACATAAAACCAATCTTTGAATTTCAATACAATGTTTTGAACGTTAAAAATGTGTTTTGAATCAAGTAGGATTCATAGATAAAAAGGAAGGAAAACTTATCTTTTACACTCAAAGAGTAATATAGTCTTAAAATGATGGTTGTGAAAACTCTTTTGATATTAGTCCAAGTGTTTTCATCACTCAATTTCAAATTTATGTATAAACGATTTCAAGTTAAAAAGGATTTGGACTTAAGAAGATTTTTCTTCTTTAGCTAATGCAAAAGTGTTTTAAACTCCAAATTTCAACTTTAAGTTTAATTGAAGCTACAAAGCTTTTTTAAATAATGTTTTCGAAGTATAAGATTTTGAATCAAAGGTACTAAGACAATTTGCCAAGGTATAAAACAAATAAGTGTTTTGTCCTCACCTTTTACAAAAGAGTTTTGAACTCAAGACTAAGGATTTTCCTAAGTGTAAAACCTTAAGTTGAGTAATTAACTTAGAGTAAAATACAGAGATAAGAAAGTATAGGACATGGTGAAACATGACCATATAATATGCCATTCATGATTCATTCATCAATCGATTCATAAAACGTAAGTGAATCTAGATGTATTTCATTACTTGAAAGACAGGTACCCTCTAACTTAGAAAGGATCTAAGATTTAACTAGAGGATTCTCAATCCTTCTTCATAAGACATTTAGGACTCGAGAAATATATCATAAGACACGAACACAAACATGAAACGTTTTGGTTTGGAACAGTAAGTTCGATGATAGGCCGGTGAGCCGGACTTGAGAATATCATCTAACTGTATAGTCTTGTGATGACTCGGTCCCGGAGGGATCACGAGATTTATCTAGTGGATAAAATTTTAAAACACTTAAAATGTGTGAAGATTCTAAGGAAGAGCACCTTGGTGAATCTTGAATTTTATCCAATGGATAAAAGTTTAAAACACTTAAAATGTGTGAAGATCCTAAGGAAGAGAACCTTGGTGAATCTTGAAGTTTACCCCGTGGATAGACATGTTATCGCATCTGCTTTGTGTAAGCATTGGCATTATGTTGCATGAGTCTGTAAGGCCTTGAACCTAGGAGTTGAGCTTACACCTTGATGTGGGTGCGATTCTTACTAAGACGTTTTAAATAGTCATGGAGGTATCAAGGTTGGAAGGGCTTGCTGGTGTAAGCCCTCGAGGCCATTAGTTTTCTTTGAGATTTACATTTGTATTATGACTTTGATTTACATATATGAGGCATTTCAATTTATACTATTAATTGTTTAAATGAAGTAAAGTCCACAGAATAGTTATTTCAGTTCAATAGAACATCAAGTGCATGACTTGATCGTGAGACCCTATTGAACAATTTAAATACTATTCTTAAAGTATCCGTAGTCAAGTATTATTGTTAATTCAGACGACAATAATACATCGAGACTATTATGTGGGTAGACTGATATCACATCTCACGGGTCATGGATATGAGATATCAAGTCTTCACATAGGTATAAATATTAGGGTAATATTTATACTGGATTGACCCACTACGAGAACGCTACATAATAGTAATGTAAGCGTCATGAGCGCTTCTCATGGTAACCAAAGTGAAGTAGTCCTTCGACATGAAGTCACTATGATTCCTACATAAGGAGTTATAGGCTTTAATGCTACCGAACATTATCCGTAACAAGATGATCATAAAGATAGTTATTGGGCATGCAATGAATCATGTTGAGGGATGTGAGTGATGTAGACAGGATTCGTCCCTCCTACATAATAGGAGTACTGTCATGGGCCTCTCAATAGAGTGAGACGTGAAAGTGCATGGCCATGCTGTAATGGGCCAATATGAGATATTGGGCCCATTTGTGATTGCACGTCTACTCGGGAATTGAGAAACAAATAATTGAACTTAACAAGGATGACACACTTATGCCTTGTGTTCAATTAAGACATATGGACGAAGGAACATTTACTACACGGTTATTTTGGTTACCGTAAGGTATATATCGTATCACCGATATTCTCACTAATTGGGTAACAATGATGTATTGCTAGATGCCGCTCATTGTTTATAATATTAAATCTGATTTAATATTATTGCCAATTTATTGAGAACCTATAGGGTCACACGCATAGAGCAAATAGTCGGATAATGAATTAATTTATTAAATATGATTTAATAATATTAATTATAGATTGGGCCTGTAACGTACAAGCCCAATGAGGTTAGGTTAAGTGGGTGACAGCTTATAATGCTGTGCACGTCACTTAAGCGCTAAGAAGCTTGTCGCGCATAACCTAGTGGCCGTCACACCTCCTTGGTAGGCGCGCCCCCTCACCCCTGCCGTCAGCTAGCACGACGTTTTTTTTCCGACGGTGATTTGTTCGCGTGGACTACCTAGAGGTGCTGCTCTATTGTGGTGTTGGTGATAGCGTTGTTTGTAGTGCTCGTGATCAATTGAGAAGGATTGTTCTTCCCTTGCAGTGATCGCGGTAAAGCTACGCTACAAGAGGTAAACACTACATCATGAGTCATGACCATTCGCATGGATCTTTTGGTGGAATTTTTCCGCTGCATTCTTGGTTTTATATACGCAAATTCCCAATAGTGGTATCAGAGCCAGGTTGCGAAACCATGATTCTCTTCTGTGTTTATTTATTATAACATGTTTTGTTTTTGAAAGATATGATCTTTAACATGTTATGTTTGAAAATTGTAAAAGTGTTTTGCGAAAAACGTTTTTTCTGAAAACCTTGTTTTGAAATGCGACGGCAGCAATTGTTACTGTCATGCGCACCTTACATCCAGACGCGTCATAATCGATTATATAATCGATTATGAGGGCTCAAGTGTTGATGCCTAATCGTCGTGGAAGCAAGGCAATTCTGGTCGGAACCACAATAATCGATTATATAATGGATTAGGTAATCGATTATATAATCGATTATTCAAAGAGTTTACATAAACGTTCGTATAACAGATTACATAATGGATTACCTAATCGATTATGTAATCAATTACGCTACGGATTATGGTAGTACAATAATCGATTATGGTGGTACAATAATCGATGATGATTGTACAGTAGTCTTTTTCTGAGAAGTCAGAATAACAGTAATCGATTATGGCATTTTTTGAGGAGTCAGAATAGCAGTAATCGATTATGAGGATATAAGAAGCGTTGTTTTGAGTGGTTTTTGAAATCACTTGAAAAATAATAATCAATAATAATAAATAATAATAAATATTTTATTATTAAATTTTATTATGTATTTGGTTGTGTATGGTGAATGGTTATGGCCTTAGTCCTTTTTCTTCCTTCTTTGGTTATTTTGAAATACGGCCTGCATGTCTTGCCTTTCTCTTAAATTCCATATGTATATTCTTTTCTCACCTTATTCCCCTCGAAAGTAAAAGAGGTTTCTTTCAATTGTAATGTTATGGTGGGGACAAGAAGACGACTTCAGAAGAGGAGAACTCGGTAGGTGATCATGCTTGGTGAAGCTTGTACGCTACTAGGGTTTTAGATTAGATTCTCTCATTGGCTTGGGAGAATCAATGCGTTAGGTGTAACGCCTGAGGCTGACGAGGGCGATGAGTGATCGTCGTTGCATGAGGCACGGACAAGGAGGCAAACGGGATACATGAATGAACCGAATTCACATCGGAATGAAAGGGATCCTGAGACTGTGCAAGTATGGGACTGTACAGTTGAAGGAAGGCTTATAAGAATTGATTGGTACTACCTATAGCAACAAGATGCATCTTCTTTTCGGAGCCCAGAACATAAGAACTCCATAGTTAAGCGTGCTTGACTTGGAGTAATTATGGGATGGGTGACCTTCTGGGAACTTCCCAGAAAGCATGTGAGTGTGGACAAAGTAGGCTAAAAAGACCCGTGTTGGTTTGTGGGGACAGTCGGCAATTCTGAAAGCAGTTCGGGCCATTACATTAGGGGGCCACAACCATGTCACATTTGTTATATGCTATATATGTATGAGATGCATGTTAGTATACAGTAGGTTAAACAGTTTAACTTATGGTGAGATCAAATTTATATATAAATCCCTCAAAAGGAAATATTAAGTCGCGTTTAAATGTGCCTTCCAATGCATGACACTCGTCAAGACTAATATCGATTGAGCGTAGGTCTGCCAAAGCAGAGTACCTTTGTCAATACTAGTAAGACGCGATGGAATAAATGTAATAGCCAATTGTCAACCATTGGGTCTGACTTAACTAAGCCAACTTCAATAGGATTGAAAAGGGCTTAGAGGCATAGAGTTGGGCATCAATCCATAAGATGGATTAGAATAAGAGTTATTCACCCAACTGATCCAAGAATTACATGAGATGTAATTGGAAAGTGTTTCCTACCTAAATAGCCTAGTTCTGGGCGATCAGCCAAAGCTGACTCAGAATAAAGTGAAATATGGATCTTGGTCCCACTAGAAAATCTTCCAACGGGATTTTCTGAGTAAATGGTGAGGGTCATTGATTTGAGTAAAATAGTGGGAGGCGTATTTAATAAAATACCTTATTAAATATGTTTAGGCATGATACTTATATTCTGTATATTTCTGTTGTAGATAACTATGTCTGCAAACCACACATCAAATAAACTATCACTGCGATCTGTCCATGAGAAGGACAAGCTGTCCGGAACGAATTTTCTGGACTGGTACAGAAACCTGAGGATTGTCCTCAGGCATGAAAAGAAGCTATATGTTCTTGAAGAAGAAATCCCTGAGGAGCCACCAGCTGCTAATGCTTCTAAGGCTGATAAAGATGCTTATAAGAAGCATCAAGATGATGCCTTAGACGTCGGCTGCCTGAGCTTGCTACCATGACCTCTGAGCTTCAGAAGCAACATGAGACCATGGAGGCGTACGATATGATCGTGCACCTCAAAATGCTCTATCAAGGTTAGGCAAGGCATGAGCGGTTCGAGGTTTCTAGAACCCTTTTCAATTCTAAACTGGCAGAGGGAAGCCCTGTGAGTCCCCATGTACTTCAATTAATTGGGTACATTGAGAATCTTGAAAGGTTGGGTTTTCCTTTGGGCCAAGAGTTGGCCACTGACGTAGTTCTGTAATCGTTGCCTGAGAGCTATAGTCAGTTTGTCATGAACTACAATATGCATGATCTTGACAAACCGTTGCCAGAATTGTTGAGCATGTTGAGAACGCTGAACAAAATATTAATAAAGGAAAGGGGAAGGCCATCATGATGGTCCAAGCTGGAAAGGGCAAGAAGCAGCATAAGAAACCCATGGATAAGCATAAGGGCAAAAGAAAGGGCTTCCATAAGTCCAAACCTAGCACTTTTGGCTTAAAGCCTATGGGTAGAGTTGCTAAGGAGGGCACTTGCTTCCACTGTGGTCAGACCGAACATTGGAAGAGGAACTGCCCTAAATACTTGGAAGAGAGCAAGAAAAAGGGAAGTGAGACTTCCACCTCAGGTATATATGTTATAGAAGTCAATTTATCTACTTCTGCATCATGTGTATTAGATACTGGATGTGGATCTCATATTTGTACAAATATGCAGGATCTAAAATGGAGTAGACCATTGGCAAAAGGCGAAGTTGACCTACGAGTTGGCAATGAAGTAAAAGTTGCTGCCATAGCCATAGGAACCTATGTATTGACTTTTCCTACTGGCTAATTATTCAGTTGGAGAACTGTTATTTTGTGCCTTCTATTAGCAGGAATATTATTTCTGTTTCTTGTTTGGACAAGAATGGTTTTCATTTTATAATAAAGGATTTATTTACATGAAATTTTCTATGCTAGTGCACAAATGTATAATGGACTATATCTCCTTGATCTTGATATGCCTATCTATAACATTACTACCAAAAGGGTCAAACCGAACGAGTTGAACCCATCATACCTTTGGCATTGTCGCTTGGGCCACATAAACTCCATAAAGATGGATTATTGGACTCTTTTGATTATGAATCATATGAGATATGCGAATCTTGTTTATTGGGAAAGATGACTAAAACCCCATTCACTGGTAATAGTGAAAGGGCAAGTGATCTTTTGGGCCTTATACATAGTGATGTATGTGGACCCCTAAACACATCGGCTAGAGGTGGTTTTCAATACTTCATCACTTTTATTGATGACATCAGTAGATATGGATTTGTGTATCTAATGAAACATAAATCCAAATCCTTTGAAAAGTTCAAGGAATTCAAGAATGAAGTACAAAACCAACTGGGTAAGAATATTAAAGCACTTCAATCAGATCGAGGTGGTGAATATTTAAGCCCGGAGTTTGATGATCATCTGAAAGAGTGTTGGATATTATCTCAACTCACTCCTCCTGGAACACCACAATGGAATGGTGTATCTGAAAGGAGGAATCGAACCTTATTAGATATGGTTCGATCCATGATGAGTCTTGCAGACCTTCCAAACTCCTTCTGGGGACATGCTTTATTAATAGCAGCTTTTACACTTAACCATGTTCCATCTAAGACGGTTGAAAAGACACCATATGAGATATGGACTGGAAGACGACCCAGTATGTCTTTTATGAAGATTTGGGGTTGTGAGGTTTAAGTGAAATGTCAAATTTCTAATAAACTTGAACCCAAATCTGATAAGTGCTTATTTGTGGGGCATCCCAAGGAAACCAAGGGATACTATTTCTACAATCCTTCTAAAGGCAAAGTGTTTGTTGCTAGGACTGGTGTATTCCTAGAAAAGGAGTTTATCTCCAAAGGAACCAGTGGGAGGAAAATTGAACTTGAAGAAGTTCAAGAATCACAAAATAGCAATGAACCTATGATGGAACAGGAGCAACCTCTGCAAGAAGTTGTGGAACAACAATCTGCTCCAGTAGCACAACACTCGCGTAGGTCTAACAGGATACGTCACCAACCTGAGAGATATGGATTTCCCATGACTCAACAAGGTGATGTTTTACTCATGGATCAAGATGAGCCTGTGACATACCAGGAAGCCATCACTGGCTCAGAATTTGAGAAATGGCTAGAGGCCATGAGATCTGAAATGGATTCCATGTACACTAATCAAGTTTGGAACTTGGTTGAGCCACCAGAAGGGGTAAAACCTATAGGGTGCAAGTGGGTTTTCAAAAAGAAAACTGACATGGATGGTAATGTACATACCTACAAAGCACGATTGGTTGCTAAGGGTTCCAAACAAATTCATGGCATAGACTATGACGAAACTTTTTCAGCGGTTGCAATGCTTAAATCCATTCGGATCTTGCTTGCTATTGCAGCACACAAGGATTATGAAATCTGGCAAATGGATGTCAAGACTGCTTTCCTTAATGGAAATCTACTCGAGGATGTGTACATGACACAACCCGAGGGTTTTGACACTCTAGAGAATGCTGGAAAGGTGTGCAAATTACAACGATCCATTTATGGATTGAAGCAAGCTTCCAGAAGCTGGAATCTTCGTTTTGACGGTGCTGTAAGATAGTTTGGATTCATCAAAAATGAAGATGAACCTTGTGTCTACAAGAAGGTTAGTGGGAGCATTGTTGTCTTTCTAGTATTGTATGTGGATGACATACTACTTATTGGAAATGACATCCCTACCCTACAAAATGTAAAAATGTGGTTATGGAATTGCTTCTCTATGAAAGACTTAGGCGAGGCTACCTATGTGTTAGGTATCAAAATCTATAGAGATAGATCATTGAGAATGCTCGGTCTAAGTCAGAGTACATACATAGACAAGGTGTTAAAACGGTTTAGCATGCATGAATCCAAGAAAGGACTCTTGCCTATGTCATATGGTATATGCCTTTCAAAGGCACAATCCCCTTCCAATCATGAAGAGAGGGATTGCATGAATAAGATTCCGTATGCATCTGCAATCAGATCTTTCATGTATGTCATGTTATGTACTCGACCAGACGTCTCGTATGCTTTAAGCATAACGAGCAGGTACCAGTCTGATCCCGATGAAAGTAACTAGACTGCTGTCAAGAATATCCTCAAGTACTTGAAAAGAACTAAGGATACATCCTTGATCTATGGAGGTGAGGAAGATCTCGTTGTAAAGGGTTACACCGATGCTAGCTTCCAAACCGATAAGTATGATTCCAGATCGCAGTCTGGTTTTGTGTTTTGCCTGAATGGTGGCGCTGTGAGCTGGAAGAGTTCAAAGAAGGAGACAGTTGCTGATTATACCACAAAGGCTGAGTATATTGCTGCCTCCAATGCAACAAAGGAGGCCGTTTGGATCAGGAAGTTCATTGCTGAACTTGGTATTGTTCCTAGCATTATGGATCCCATTGAACTCTATTGTGATAACAATGGAGCCATTGCACAAGCCAAGGAACCTAGATCTCACCAGCGATCCAAACATATACTTAGGCGCTTCCATCTCATTCGAGAGATTATCGATAAAGGAGATGTGAAGATATGCAGAGTATCAACACTTGACAATGTTGCTGACCCGCTTACGAAACCTCTTGCTCAGCATAAGCATGATGGTCACACTAGGTCGATGGGTATTAGATTTATGCCTAATTGGCTGTAGTGCTAGTGAGACATTGTTGGTGTAAGCCCAAGAGGCCATTAGTCTTCTTTGAGATCTACATTATATCATGACTTTGATTTATATATATATATATATATATATATGAGGCATTTCAGTTTATACTATTAATTGTTTAAACGAAGTAAAGTCCTCACTTCAATAGAATATCAAGTGCATGACTTGATTGTGAGACCCTATTGAACAATTTAAATACTATTCTTAAAGTATCCGTAGTCAAGTATTATTGTTAATTAGGATGACAATAATACATCGAGATTATTATGTGGGTAGACTGATGATCACATCTCACGAGTCATGGAATGAGATATTAAGTCTTCACATAGGTATAAATATTAGAGTAATATTTATACTGGATTAACCCACTATGAGAACGCTGCATAATAGTTATGTAAGTGTCATGAGCGCTTCTCATGGTAACCAAAGTGAAGTAGTCCTTCGATTTGAAGTCACTACGATTCCTACATGAGGAGTTGTAGGCTTTAATGCTACCAAACATTATCCGTAACAGGATGATCATAAAGATAGTTATTGGGCCTGCAATGAATCATGTTGAGGGATGTGAGTGATGTAGACAGGATTCGTCCCTCCTACATAATAGGAGTAATGTCATTGGCCTCTCAATAGAGTGAGACGTGAAAGTGCATGGCCATGCTGTAATGGGCCAATATGAGATATTGGACCCATTTGTGATTGCACGTCTACTCGAGAGAGAAACAAATAATTGAACTTAACAAGGATGACACACTTATGCCTTGTGTTCAATTAAGACATATGGACAAAAGGACAGTTACTACACGGTTATTTTGGTTACCGTAAGGTATATATCGTATCACCGATATTCTCACTAATTGGGCAACAATGATGTATTGCTAGATGCCGCTCATTGTTTATAATATTAAATGTGATTTAATATTATTGCCAATTTATTGAGAACCTATAGGGTCACACGCATAGACCAAATAATCGGAGAATGAATTAATTTATTAAATACGATTTAATAATATTAATTATTGATTGGGCCTGTAACGTACAAGCCCAATGAGGTTAGGTTAAGTGGGTGATAGCTTATAATGCTGTGCACGTCACTTAAGCGCTAAAAAGCTTGCCGCGCATAAGCTAGTGGCCGTCACACCTCCTTGGTAGGCGCCCCCTCACCCCTGCCGTCAGCTAGCACGACGTTTTTCTCCGGCGGTGATTTGTCTGCGTGGACTACGTAGAGTTGCTGCTCCATTGCGGTACTGGTGATAGCGTTGTTCGTAGTGCTCGTGATCAATTGAGAAGGATTGTTGTTCCCTTGCAGTGACCGCGGTAAAGCTACGCTACAAGAGGTAAACACTACATCATAAGTCATGACCATTCGCATGGATCTTTGGGTGGGAATATTTCCGCTACGTTACTGGTTTTATATACGCCAATTCCTAACAAGGCTGACATGTGAGCAGTTGGTAGCTCTTCTGTGTCGTGGCAACTCCGACCAATATACTGATATCCTCGACTAGATATCGTGCTTTTCATGTTTGGTGTAGAGTGTTTCCGTAAAAGCCAGATACGTGCATGTTACGAATGTTGTAGCATCTTGCCCAAGGCTGGCGTAGACAGAACATGTATTCCCATTCACTCTCTCCGACATTTTGTTTGCTCCATGGAGTAGGGGACAAAGTTTTACCCTTGTGGCATATGGCATTGAGTAATGTACATCGCATTGCATTGCTTGACTGTTGATGGATACATTTATATGTTATACATTATTATCTTGTGTTGATGATGTCTTATGCTGTTGATCAAATAATAAGAGATATTGAGATGTATGATATGCATGACTAGTATTTTCTTGTCTTGTGTGTCGTACTTTTTTTACTTCTACCATGTGTTGTGCTGATGAATGGGAATCTCACCTCATTACTTTGTATTGCATCGTTGTGTGCTTCTCTGGTCGTCTCCCGAGAAGGTCGTATTACCGAAACTTCACCCGACGCTTCAGATGCATCTTTCTGTTGAGCCTCCCAGTGGTTACGACGTTTGGACATCTAGTCATGATGGGCTTCTAGTAACGTACGTGTGAAGAGCCGCACTCACCATCCGCAAGGAGCGCAGAGGAAGGGTTCTTAACCACTTCACCGCTTGTTCTCATGTTGTCTATTGTCAGGGTTGTAGTCTTAAGTGAAATGCTAGATGGACTTTTCCACCGATGTGTTCAGTGCCTTCTCCCTCTATTAGGGATAGGCTGCTTGTTAGTAAAGTTGCTTCTAAGTCAACTCCTGCTATGTCTTCCATAGGAATGTCAGGAGTAGTCCCTACTAGGGTTCCTGTTAGGTGTCGTTTGATGGGTCCTGGTTGTAAGGCGATGAGAAAGGAGACTAGGAGTGAGTTGATCTATCCACATCTTCCTATTTCTTTCACTTGTCTCTCTATAAAGGAGAAGTTAGAGGAAGTTTAACACCTCGTTTTCTTGATTAGGGTATGGGATATTAATTAAGCATGCTTAAGGGTTTAAATAGATTCCTTATGTGTTGAGGAAGCCATGGTTCAAATTTGGGACAATTTGGCCTTGGGACAGGTCCAGAAAGTGGAAAAATGTGAAAGAACAGAGTAAATCAGTGTCCAATGTTTAGACATGGAGAAACCCCACGCTCAAACATTGACTGTTGACGTTAGAGCGTGGTTAGTTGCACGTCAGAGCCTATAAGGGGGGACGCGTGGAGGTGCACGTGTCAGCGCGCACGCGACGCATGGCAGCGACGTGGCGATCAGCGCTCCACACTCGAGTGTGGAGTTTTCCCCACGTCAGAGCGTGCCCACGCAGAAGCGTGGAGTCTTCCCACGCTCAAACGTGGACAAGCTGACAGCACCAATCAAGTTTTCCTTTTCCTTCTTCTTGGGACGAAATTCTCATAATTTCTCGTAAGTCCAGAAGCTAGAGAGTGAGGGAGAGGGAATTCTAGAGAGAGAAAGTGATCCCGGGGAGATTGAGGCATCGGATCGTGATTCCGACTACACCATTGTGATCAGGGCTTCGAGTACTACGAGTTCCATGATTGGTTTCTCGATTTCTCTAAGGTAAGCTCGAATCTCTAACACATCGACCTTAGTATTCTTCGTGTTCTTCGAGCTTCTCCCTTGAATCTTCTTGGTTTTGGTATTGCCCTAGGGTTAACAATGCTGTTTATACGTTGTTTTCGTGATTAGGGCAAAGTTCAAGGTTGTGACGGTGCTTGTGGTGAAAGAGGTAGCCGCGGTGGTGGTGGTGGTGGTGGAGGCTTGCATGGTGGTGGCTGTGGTATTGGTGTGATCGTGATTGTGTTCATGATCGTTGCATCAACCGCGCTAAGGTGGGGGAAAGGATTACACTCGTCGGGGAGGCAAGAGTAGAGTAGAATACATTGATATACGTAGTGGATCCTAAACCTACTAGTGGTTGAGTAATCGACAACACCTAAGTCCACATTGTCAATTACCAGAAAACGGTACCGATGTAGGCTTAGGCATTGTTGGTTTATCACCGTAGGTTGATACTATATTGATCGAGGTCATATGCTTAACATGCTTATATGCCTGCTATGCTGTATTTGTGAATGCATGTTTTACCCTGCTTGTGATAATATGCTTTATCGTCCTATTTGGTGATGTTATGGGATATGCTTTATTACCTCATTCAATGATATGATGATAATATGTTGTGCGATAATATGATATGGCATGTGTGACTATTGGTTTGCCTAGAGCTAAGAGATGATTATTGTTAATTGGGTGATGTGTGAGATAAGATCATTTGGTGGTATTAGATCAGTTTGGTTCTAACAACGACTATGGAGTCTAGAATCGTAACATCTAATCTAGGATGTGATTATTGGCCGTGTCTAGTTAGACCCACAGTGTGTGCCGACTATGTTTAGAGGTTGGGTAGAGTGTCCGATGCGTAAGTTATCGTGTGTGATAACTGTTTTATTCATAAGGCATATAGTATGTTTACCTATTCCGTAATATTATATCTCTTATGAATTGGAGCTAATAATTCCTTTTACGGGAAATTAAATGGCTCGAGGACGTGGTAGAGGAGCCCAAGGTAGAGGACGTGGCGGAGGGGCCAGCGAGGGAGCAGTTGAACCAAGAAATAGACATGGAGAGACTTCCCACACGGGTGGTGGGGAGGAACCTACTGAGACCTTACGGGCAGTCAGGGAGTTGGCAACCGCTATGTTGCAGCAGACGCACTAAACGCTGAACTTATGCAGATGACCATGCAACAACAATAGAGACAGAATCAGAGGCATGATGTGGATGCGGAAGATGCCGGACTGACAGCTTTTCTGAAAGGGAAGCCACCGCAGTTTAATGGTGACTTCGATCCGGAGTGTGTGGAGCTTTGGATACAAGAGCTAGAGAAAATCTTTGCTGCTATGCATTGTCGCGAAGACCATAAGGTGACATATGCATCGTTCATGCTAACAGGAAGTTTCGAGCTATGGTGGACGGGAAAGCGAAGGATGTTGGAAGGAGAGGGCAGAATAATCAACTGGGAGTTATTCCGAGAGTGCTTTCTGGAGAAGTACTTTCCACGACTGATGAGGAGAGAGAAACAGAAGGAGTTTATGAGCTTGAAATAAGGAAGCATGTCAGTGGGAGAGTACGCAGCAAGATTTGAAGCATTACTCTAGTTCTCCGAATTCTACCAGAGATAACCAGAAGAGGAATGGATATGCCGTCCGTTTGAGGACAGGTTGAAGTATGAACTTCAAAGGATGATAGTGTCGCTGAACATCTCCAGGTTTCCAAAGATGTTAGAAAGATGCTCTGCGATCGAGAGCATAGACCGAAAGAGGGAATCGCAGTAATAGCCAAGGAGTGGAGGACCCATAAGAAGCAGCACTAGTCAGAAAGGATAGGGAAGAGGGGGTAGACCCCAACATGGTGGAAGACCGTATGATCGTCCAACCGCCACAGGAGGGGTAGGGACTGGAGGAACGGGATCAGTGCAATTAAGACCGCAAGGATGTTTTAGATGTGGGGGTCCGCATTTGATTAGAGACTGCACAATGAATGGGGATAGACAATGTTTTCACTGTGGCAAGCTGGGCCACTTTGCCAGAGACTGCAGACAACGAGGTCAACAACAGCAACCCATTGCTGGTAATCGAGGAGCAGGGGCAAGACCGCAAGCAGTAGGATCGCAAGTGGCAAGACCACAAGCTACGGGGAGGGTGTTTATCGTGAGAGGAGCTGAGTCCTCTCGATCCCCTGATGTCATTCAAGGTATGTGCTTAGTGTCGGGTAAATTGTTGTCCGTGTTGCTTGACTTGGGAGCCACTCATTCATTCATGTCTCTTGAATGTGTTAAACACTTGAAATTAGATGTGTCTTTGCTTCCATATAATCTGACTATTTCTACTCCTACAAATGATTCCTTGACTACCATGTCTGTTTGCTTAAAATGCCCAATTGTTGTAGGAAATAGGTCTTTTCTTATTGATCTAGTTTGTCTGCCTATGCAACAATTAGAAGTTATCCTAGGTATGGATTGGCTGTCAGCCAACCATATACTGTTAGACTGTGCTAGAAAAACTTAGTATTCCCCGAGCAACCTAGTTTGATGCCTGCCAATAGTGAGGATCTTCAAGGAGGTAATGGATCTCAGAAATACGTGATGTTGTTCTCCATGGAGGTGAAAGAGGTTCCTGAAACAAATTCTTTGCCTGTGGTGAGAGAGTTTCCGGAAGTATTTCCACATGATGTTCCCAGATTGTCACCTGAGAGGGAAATCGAATTTTCAATAGACCTAGTACCTGGAACCGGACCAATCTCAATGGCACCATACAGAATGTCGCCGACAGAGTTAGCGGAATTGAAAAAGCAACTAGATGATATGATGGGAAAAGAATTCATCAGGCCAAGCGTTTTGCCATGAGGAGCACCCGTTCTGTTTGTTAAGAAGAAGGATGGAAGTTCAAGATTGTGTGTTGATTACCGACAGTTGAACAAGGTGACCATCAAGAACAAGTATCCTTTGCCAAGGATAGATGACCTGATGGATCAATTGAAGGGAGCAACCATATTTTCAAAGATTGACTTGAGATCTGCCTACCATCAGATCAGAGTCAAGAAGGAGGATATACCAAAGAAGACGGTCAGGACTCGGTATGGACATTACGAGTACATAGTTATGCCTTTTGGCGTAACAAATGCTCCAACGGTGTTTATTGACTACATGAACAGGATTTTTCGACCATTCCTGGATAAGTTCGTTGTTGTATTCATTGACGATATCCTCATTTACTCAACAAACCGAGAGGAACATGAGGAACACCTCCGGGTTGTGCTTCAAGTGTTAAAGGACATACAGCTGTATGCGAAGCTATCCAAGTGTGAATTCTAGCTAGAGGAGGTATAGTTTCTAGGGCATGTGATCAATAGAGAAGGTATAGCAGTGGATCTGGCAAACGTAGAGGTAGTAGTTCAGTGGGAAAGTCCGAAGACAGTCAGTGAAGTAAGAGGTTTCCTTGGGTTGGTTGGGTATTATAGAAGATTTATGGAAGGCTTCTCGAATATTGCGCTACCTATGACTCAATTGATGAGGAAAGGCAAGTCATTCGAGTGGACAGCGGAATGTGAAGCCAAATTCCAGGAATCGAAGAAGTGGTTGACTACGTCGCCAGTGTTGGTGTTGCCAGACCCTCTAGGGCATTTCGAGGTGTATTGTGAGGCATCATATCAAGGTTTGAGATGTGTACTCATGCAAGAGGGGAGAGTTGTAGCTTACGCTTCAAGGCAGTTGAGGAGTCATGAAAGGAACTATCCGACTCACGACTTGGAGTTAGCAGTTATAGTATTCGCTTTGAAGATATGGAGGCACTATCTCTACGAGGCCAAGTTTAGTGTCCACAGTGACCATAAGAGCCTGCGATATCTATTCGACCAGAAAGAGCTGAACATGAGGCAGAGGAGGTGGATGGAATTCATCAAGGACTACGAGTTCAAATTGCATTACCATCTAGGAAAGGCTAATGTGGTAGCAAGTGCCTTGAGTAGGAAGTCGTTGCATGTATCTGCCATGATGGTCAAAAAACTAGAGTTGGTGGAGCATTTTTGGGATTTGAATATGGGGGGAGAATGTTTCGAAGGTAAGATGTGTCTGGGAAGACTCACTATCTCCAGTGATTTTCTCGAGACAGTTAAGGGGAAGCAAGAGACAGACCAGTTTATTCAGAAAATGAAGGACTTAATTCCCAATCAGCAAAGCTCAGAGTTTAAGGTGGATGCAGATGGAATCATCAGGTTCGGGGGCAGAATCTGTATACCAGACGATGAGGAAATCCGGCGGATGATCTTGGAGGAAGCACATAAAAGTAAGTTAAGTTTTCATCCAGGTGCCACAAAAATGTACCAAGATTTGAAGGAGATGTTCTAGTAGCCTGGGATGAAGAAAAGAGTGCAGAATATATGTTCTCATGTTTGACATGTCAGAAGGTGAAGATTGAACATCAAAAGCCTGGAGGATTACTACAATCATTGGATATTCTTGAATGGAAATGGGATGGGATTGCAATGGATTTTGTGATAGGGTTACCAAGGACCCAGAAGTGGCATGACGCGATATGGGTAATCATCGATAGGCTAACGAAATGTGCCCATTTCCTGCCTATTGGTGAAAGTTACACACTGGAGAAGCTGACACAGATCTACATCAGAGAAATAGTGAGGTTGCATGGAGTACTTGCAAGCGTCATATCTGACAAAGACCCAAGATTCACATCAAGATTTTGGAAACAGCTACATAGTGCATTGGGAACCAAACTGAGGTTAAGCTCAGCTTACCATCCCCAGACAGATGGACAGTCAGAGAGGACGATCAAATCATTGGAGGATTTGTTGAGAGCCTGTGTACTCGAACACACGAGGAGTTGGGATGATGTCTTACCTCTGACAGAGTTCATGTAAAACAATAGTTTCCACACGAGTATTGGTATGGCACCATTTGAAGCACTATATGGAAGGAAATGTCAAACACCGTTGTGCTGGTATGAAGCGGGAGAAAGTCAAGTACTAGGGCCAGATATGATTCAGCAGCCAACAAAACAAGTGAAGATGATCCGGGAAAAGATGTAGGCAGCTCAGGATAAGCAGAAGAGTTATAGTGACAGGAGAAGAAGACTTATAGAGTTCCAAGAGGGAGACCACGTCTTTCTGAGAGTTACACCTAGAACAAGTATTAGCAGAGCTATCAAGTCTAGGAAGCTTACTCCAAGGTTTATTGGGCCATTTCAAATTCTTCGTCGAATTGGTCCAGTAGCCTATCATGTTGCCTGACCTCCAAATCTGTCCAACCTTCATGATGTCTTCCATGTGTCACAACTCCGAAAGTACTACCTCGATCCTTCTCATGTCATCGAACCTGAGTCCATACAGTTGAAATAAAACCAAGAGTATGAAGCCTTACCATTGAGAATCGCGGATCGGAGAGTTAAGGAACTCTGTGGTAAACACATTCCCCAAGTGAAAGTAGTTTGGGATGAAGTTACAGGCGATGCAACTTGGGAAAGAGAAGCTGATATGCAAGAGCAATACTGACGACAACCAAATGGTGAGGTTGCCTTTTGAAGATCTTATGGTTGAATTTCAAGCATGATAATTTCGTGCTCTTTGTATAGGAACAAAATGAAACAACATAAAAGAGAAGAAATTAAGAAAATGGAAAGAAAGAGATGATGAAGGCGCCACAAACCAAGAAGGTTTGATAAGCCAAGTGATGTTCGCCACAAGAACCTTGGATTCTTGATAAGAACTAAGTTTGGTTCAACCAAGAACCTAAGAGAACAATTCTCTCACAAATGGAATTAATCCAAATTCAACATCCAAGTTCTATTTCTCATCATATTAGGCTCATACATATAGGAATTGGGGCTGCCAAGAGTTGGCTTACACAAGTCATCATAAGATTCCATAACCCCCCTAATAACTATCATGAATATGCCACTAATTGATGAAATGATGACAACAATAAGTGGCTACCTAAAAACGTAACCATTCTAATAAAAAACCAACTAATAAAGATGAGTCATAACTACAAGGAGTTACTTTTGGCATGCAAGCCAAAAGATTCCTCCACTAAGGAAGCTAACAAACTCATGTAACTTATGGAAACCAAAAGACTAAGAAAAATCAAAACCAAATCCGTCCAGAATTTCGTCTTCAACTTCCAGCCCAATTTTCACCATGATAGATGCCGAATTTGGTCAAGAAGCGTGAAATATAATTTGTAGAAAATTTAGTTATCTTTCTAAAGCATCAAGAAACACATAATTTAGACTTCTGTAGCTCCTGATTCATCCAAAACAAGACAGACAAGTAATTTTCAATAAAAATAAGAATTTCTGTAAATAGCAATTTTGTTCTTCCTTTTTCATTTCGGGCTTCATAATTCTTGTCAAGGGTGTCCATTCTAGATTCACATCATTCCCTCCCTCTTGAAGAGAATTCGACCTCGAATTTCTAGCTCCAATACCTCCAGGGTCGAAAATAAGTATAAAGAACTCATCACATGTTACTTCCACATTAGACAAATTTTGAAGTTTGTTGGAAGGATTTGCTTGCTCCTCTTTTCTTTTGGTTGCCAAGGCATAATTATCTTTACCAAAGTCACAAAAGGTAATCACTTCTTGAGGAGACTCTCCTTGATTCACTTTCTTCTCTTCATGACCTAAGGAAGAAATGTTAGGCGAAGAAACAAAATAAGAAAAATCCCAACACTTGAATCCACAAGTCAACTTAGACGAAGGGATTAGAGTAGTTGAAGGCCATGACTTCTCTAGTGATTCTATGGAATTGGTCATTGCGTCTTGAAGTACAATGGTTGTTGTGCAATCATCCTTTGAAATTTTATCCTCAACCTCCTTCACAATAGAATCAACAAAAGATGGAAAAATGTTAGGATTAGAACAAGTATCCATGATGACTTCCTTCACCAATATCTCTTTTCCCTCTCCCTCTCTTGCACTACTCTCTTTTTCACTCACCTCATTTTCTAGTCTTCTCTCAACATGGACCTCACTCTCTTCAATCTTTCCTTTCAATTTCTCCTTTTCACTCAAGGCTTTCTCTTTTTCTCTCATCTTAGGTTGATCCTCACTAACTTCTCTTGGAGGCAAAGGAGCAAGAGTGACCTTTCGATTTTGGTGCATAAAAGAGTACTTGTTGGTGCTGCAGTCACGCTTTGCTTTCCGTTGAATCTTCCAAGGACGTCCAAGTGACAAGTGTCTCGTTTCTGTAGGCACCACATCACAAAGCACCACATCTTCATATCCATCAACCTTGAATGAAACTAGTACTTGTTTGTTCACAATCATGCTACCCATATCACTAAATTCTGGATCCTCGAGACTATTGAGTGAATATGGTTGCGGATGCTTCAGAACATGAAGTGACAACTTCTCCACCAAGGTTGTGCTTGCCATGTTGATGTAACTTTTCCTATCAATGGTCAAGCTACATATCTCACCATTCACATAACATTTTGTAGAGAAAAGATCATTCTTTTTCTTGAATTCCATGTTGGAGACACAAAAACAAATTCAACCAAAGCCTAAGCTCTGATACCACTTGACGACAACCAAATGGTGAGGTTGCCTTTTGAAGATCTTATGGTTGAATTTCAAGCATGATAATTTCGTGCTCTTTGTATAGGAACAAAATGAAACAACATAAAAGAGAAGAAATTAAGAAAATGGAAAGAAAGAGATGATGAAGGCGCCACAAACCAAGAAGGTTTGATAAGCCAAGTGATGTTCGCCACAAGAACCTTGGATTCTTGATAAGAACTAAGTTTGGTTCAACCAAGAACCTAAGAGAACAATTCTCTCACAAATGGAATTAATCCAAATTCAACATCCAAGTTCTATTTCTCATCATATTAGGCTCATACATATAGGAATTGGGGCTGCCAAGAGTTGGCTTACACAAGTCATCATAAGATTCCATAACCCCCCTAATAACTATCATGAATATGCCACTAATTGATGAAATGATGACAACAATAAGTGGCTACCTAAAAACGTAACCATTCTAATAAAAAACCAACTAATAAAGATGAGTCATAACTACAAGGAGTTACTTTTGGCATACAAGCCAAAAGATTCCTCCACTAAGGAAGCTAACAAACTCATGTAACTTATGGAAACCAAAAGACTAAGAAAAATCAAAACCAAATCCGTCCAGAATTTCGTCTTCAACTTCCAGCCCAATTTTTACCATGATAGATGCCGAATTTGGTCAAGAAGCGTGAAATATAATTTGTAGAAAATTTAGTTATCTTTCTAAAGCATCAAGAAACACATAATTTAGACTTCTGTAGCTCCTGATTCATCCAAAACAAGACAGACAAGTAATTTTCAATAAAAATAAGAATTTCTGTAAATAGCAATTTTGTTCTTCCTTTTTCATTTCGGGCTTCATAATTCTTGTCAAGGGTGTCCATTCTAGATTCACATCATTAAGGTTCTTGTGGCGAACATCACTTGGCTTATCAAACCTTCTTGGTTTGTGGCGCCTTCATCATCTCTTTTCGCCACAAGAATCTTGGATTCTTGATAAGAACTAAGCTTGGTTCAACCAAGAACCTAGGAGAAACAATTCTCACAAATGGAATTAATCCAAATTCAACATCCAAGTTCTATTTCTCATCATATTAGGCTCATACATATAGGAATTGGGGCTGCCAAGAGTTGGCTTACACAAGTCATCATAAGATTCCATAACCCCCCTAATAACTATCATGAATATGCCACTAATTGATGAAATGATGACAACAATAAGTGGCTACCTAAAAACGTAACCATTCTAATAAAAAACCAACTAATAAAGATGAGTCATAACTACAAGGAGTTACTTTTGGCATGCAAGCCAAAAGATTCCTCCACTAAGGAAGCTAACAAACTCATGTAACTTATGGAAACCAAAAGACTAAGAAAAATCAAAACCAAATCCGTCCAGAATTTCGTCTTCAACTTCCAGCCCAATTTTCACCATGATAGATGCCGAATTTGGTCAAGAAGCGTGAAATATAATTTGTAGAAAATTTAGTTATCTTTCTAAAGCATCAAGAAACACATAATTTAGACTTCTGTAGCTCCTGATTCATCCAAAACAAGACAGACAAGTAATTTTCAATAAAAATAAGAATTTCTGTAAATAGCAATTTTGTTCTTCCTTTTTCATTTCGGGCTTCATAATTCTTGTCAAGGGTGTCCATTCTAGATTCACATCAAATACCCTCATCTATTCTAAGGTATGCTAAATTTCGGGGACGAATTTTATTTTAAGGGGGATGGTAATGTAACACCCCTTTTCTTGATTAGTGTATGGGATATTAATTAAGCATGTTTACGGGCTTAATTAGGTTTCTTATGTGTTAAGTAAGCCATGGTTCAAATTTGGGACAATTTGGCTTTGGAACGGGTCTAGAAAGTGGAAAAACATGAAAGAACAGAGTAAATCAGCGTCCAACGTTTAGACATGGAGAAACCCCATGCTTAAACGTTGACTGTTGACATCAGAGCATGGGTAGTTGCACGTCAGAGCGTGGAAGGGGGGACGCGTGGAGCTGCACGTGTCAGTGCGCACGTGACGCGTGGCAGAGACGTGGCAATCAAAGCTCCACGCTCGAGCGTGGAGTTTTCCCCACGTCAGAGTGTGCCCACACTGAAGAGTACAGTCTTCCCACGCTCAAGCGTGGATAGGATGACAACACCACTCAAGTTTTCCTTTTCCTTCTTCTTGGGACGAAATTCTCATAATTTCTCCTAAGTCCAGAAGCTAGAGAGAAAGGAAAAGGGAATTATAGAGAGAGAAAGTGATCTCGGGGAAGATTGAGGCATCGGATCATGATTCCTACTACACCATTGTGATCAGGGGTTCGAGTACTACGAGTTCCATGGATTGGTTTCTCGATTTCTCGAAGGTAAGCTCGAATCTCTAACACGTCGACCTTAGTGTTCTTTGTGTTCTTTGAGCTTCTCCTTTGAATCCTCTTGGTTTTGGTATTGCCCTAGGATTAACAATGTTGTTAATACATTGTTTCTGTGATTAGGGCAAAGTTCGAGGTCATGACGGTGCTCGTGGTGAAGGAGGCAGCCGCGGTGGTGGTGGCGGTGGTGGAGACTTGCGTGGTGATGGCTGTGGTGTTGGTGTGAGCGTGATTGTGTTTGTGATCGTTGCATCAACCGCTCTAAGGTGGGGGAAAGGATTACACTCGTCGGGGAGGCAAGAGTACAGTAGAATACATTGATATGCGTAGGGGATCCTAAACCCTACTAGTGGTTGAGTAATTGACAACACCTAAGTCCACATTGGCAACTACCGAAAAACGGTACTGATGTAGGCTTAGGCATTGTAGGTTTATCACCGTAGATTGATACTACATTGATCGAGGTCGTATGCTTAACAAGCTTATATGCCGGCTATGCTGCATTTGTGAATACGTGTTTTACGATGCTTGTGATAATATGCTTTATCATCCTATTTGGCGATGTTGTGGTATATGCTTGATTGCCTCATTCGGTGATATGATGATAATATGTTGTGAGATAATATGATATGGCATGCGTGACTATTGGTCTGCCTAGAGCTAAAAGATGATTAGTGTGAATTGGGTAATGTGTGAGATAAGAACATTTGGTGGAAATAAGCTACTGCACTTAACCTGGTGAAATGATTGAGGACTATGGATAGTCGTGAACACTCTGTTTGGTGGGGAGTGTTGGTGTTCAGTGTGTCTAGTGATGAGGTTGAGTTGCTAAGCGATTGATCGGAATGAGTCATGAGGATTCATGCTAGTTTGCATCGTGTGATGATGTCACAGCCGCGTAGATCTGGGATTACGCGAGGTCAAACCGGAACTACAGATATATGCTTGGTAGGTCTACTCTGAGCTTCTGAGATCTCCGATGCGCCTTCCGACACCGGAACAGCTATTCCTATCGGGAATGGGGAATAGTGTCACCCTGCTTGGTAGAGGGTGAGCAACCTGCTTGGTAGGGGATGTAATGTACCCGTGGGTGTAACGGAACTTGCTGCTCGTATGATGTTTGACTTTCATCTTGCTTCGTAGGGGATACGTTGTGACATAGGAATGTGGTCGCGTTTTCATGTCAGGTCTAGGTGCATGAGAGTGTGAAATGAGTAGTTAAGATCAATAAACCCTGAGGATAGTTGTTGGTGATGATTGTGTGTATGGTTGTGCTATTAATGTATCTACTTTACCTTTATCCTATCTGTGATGAGATGCAATTCTTATCCCCTGTTTTCTCTATACTGTATGTTTTCTGAAAATGGTAAGAAGAATCGTGTAACACCCCAATTTTTCAAAGCTCTCTAGAGCTAATTAATCAGTATTTATATGTTTGTATCTTATTGAAGGGTCTAGAGAGGGAAATAAAATAATCCGAGACCATATACATGCTCAACGTTATCGTACGAAGCTACGATTAAATTTTGAGCTAAACACTCAGACGGAGTCCGGTCTGCGTTTTTACACTAACAGTATAGTTTTACTGCTCAGGAGACCTCAGATGGAACCGTGAACGAGACAGTAAGTCTTAGAATTTAATTTCCTACTTTTTTGTTAAACTTAAAAAAAAATAAAAAAAATCACTTCCTAACCTTCATGCAAGCGGAAATCCTCAATCGGGTGACGAACGGAGCCGTATACGAACTAACCGGGACCCGCCAATGGATAATCTTGATGTCACATCATGTCAAAACACTTGGGAAAGCGTGCCAGAGTCATCATGACGTTCGAAAATATCTAGACGCGAAATGATCAAAATACCCCTAACCTTTTCTTTAATGACATTTTGGTCCTTGAAGAAAATGACCAAAATGCCCTTAAGTGAGTTAATTTAAGGACATTCCAGCCCCCTAACCCATGCATAGAACAGTCCCAAAATGAGTCTCCAAGACTTCATCTTCTTCCTTGAACAAAGCTTCCATTTTTCATAGAGAAAAGCTTGAAATCCTTGAAGAAAAACTTGAATCCTTGATCAATCTTCATCATTCCGTAGGTAAGATCACTTCTATGATCTCTAATCTTCATGAATCTCTTCCTATTTCAAGTTTGAAATCTTGATTTCATAGTTTTCAAGTTTATGATCCAAAACTTCAAAAATTCATAGGAAATTGTAGAAAAATCCTTTTAATGGGAAACCAATTTCTTTGTGCTAGCTTCATCATCCTCTACCTAAACCCAAGAGCATATGATCAAACTCTCATCCTAGCCTATTATTCTAAAGATGGCCGAACCCTAGGGAAGATGAATGAATAGTGTTTTTGTTCAATTTTTATTTCCAACTCTTGATTCCATCCTTACCTTTCTTATTGTCTTTGAATCCAAGTGATGGAAAACCAAATGAATTCCTAGCTCAATTTTCTCTTCATGGCCGAAACCTATGAGTATGAGGAACCTTGAGTTTTGTTTCAAATTTTTGGGTATTAGGACTTACACTAGTGTTCATCAAGCTTAAGAACCAACCTTCCAAAAGTTTGGAACCAAATGTGATCCCTAACCCTTTTTACCATTTTTGGCCGAACCTAGCTCCTAAGGGGTTAGAGAAATTTTATGTATTAATTTTTGACGATTGGATTGGTTGTGTGTTTGTAGTTGTTGTCGGGAACTCGGACGAGGAATCGGGAGAATTTGTGGACCAATCGGGTGACTTTACCTTCGGAGGATGACTCCTAAAGGTAAGGGGAGATTAGCTGCAATGAGTTTGATAGCTGCATGAGGTTGGTTGTGGTATGTTTGTGATTGAATATTAAGGTGTGGATTATAGTGTTATTTGTCTTGAATGAATTATTTGATATGGAAATATAAGTTGCGGCATTTTTGCCTTGGATTGAACATATGTATGAACTTGATGAAGTATATGCCTAGGTGATTGAAATATGAATTGTGGCATTGATGCCTTGATTGAGAATTGATGTGTGTGTCTATATATATATATATATATCCTGGACTGGTTCAGAGCATAGCACTGGCTATAGCTCAATAATGAAGATTAAGTTAACTAAAAGTCTTAATCAACGATTTTGAAATATTTTGATTTGAGGAATGAAAAGCTTCTAAGCTAAAGGTTATGATGGCCAATTTTACTAAAAAGCCACTAAGTTAAGAATCCAAGACGTTTTTGAATAAGACTTAGGAAGTCGAGAGTTAGTGAGGAAAATAGTGAAAAGTTGCTTTATTATTATTTTCTAGACATGTCGTACAAAGAAAGGAAACCTTGAAAAGTATTTAGTTTATTAAAGAAAGTATCTTATGAAAGTATTTGATGTTCCGAAAACGAAAAAGTTTCTTCATGAAAGCTGTTCCGATAATAATCTTTAGAAAAATGTTTTAAAACGATGGAATCTTTAGAAAAGGCTTTTTAAGCCAAAATCCTTTGAAAATGTATATTTAGAACTTGAGTCTTTGGGAATGTTTTGTAAAGAAAAGTTTTTGTGGAAAATACGTTTTAGAGCGAAAACGAGTTTTGATTTATACCAAAGAGAACCTTAGTTTTGTTTTTGAGTTTTGAACTACAAAAATGAATTTGATGAAACTGGTGATTACCCCTTCATGCATGTGAAGCAAATGAACCTAGTGACCGAGACATCGGGCTAGAGTTTTGTGACATGAACGGACTTTGTGTCCTATATGCGATTCTAGTGTCCGCGACGTCGGCCTAGTACATCGTGGATTGAGCACTCGGACTACATGTCATGTGTTTTCAAAAAGAAAAAAGAACGGACTTAGTGTCCCATGCAAGTCTAGTGTCCGCGACGTCGGCCTAGTACTTCGCAAATCAAGAACTTGGACGTCGTGTCCTGAAATTTGAATTGAACTATATGTCCTTTAAAATGAGTCTCGAGCCTTGTGCCTTGACAGAAAAAGAAAGATTTAACAAAAAGAAAAGCATAGAATACCTCATGCATGTGTATGAGTCGCCCGATGTGCCATACGAACCGAGCTACAACCCAAGTGGTTGAGATTTGAGCCAGTTATGACCACTAGGCCTATAGGGGCATTCTGTGTTTGAAACTCCACAAGTAGACAGAGGCCTCGCGACCCCGTGTCGTGGTAAATCGGCTACCCAACACGAATGAACTCAATCAGAGACTGGACTATTCATGATATGGTTATGACGTGTTACCCCATAACAATTGGAGCTCGGACCTAAATTGAGAGGCCGACTCATGAGAACAATTGTGTTATGGGAGTATTCGCGGCCTATCGCTCGAGGAAGGGAAGTTAGGAATCTCCAGAGTACATGAATTAAAGAGTCGAATTGAAGTCTCATGCATTCAATTGACTTATTTTGATGAATGAGTATGATATTTGAAAGCGAAATTATCTCATTATGATATTATGATTGAATATTGATGTTTTATCGCATGACTAAGTTGATGCATTATTTGTATGCTGCTTTACTTGTGTGGCTATTACGATAAACTTGTGAATGAGTATCTCACGCTTGCCTGTACATGTTGGACACCCTGTTGTGTTTTTGAATACATGTACAGATATTTTCCAGCGGTCCTCTGGGTCACTGCGGGACCTTGTAGCTGAGTCCCTTGGTGTCGACGACGAAGACGAGTGGACTGTCGAATACGAGGACCAATATTATTTGGGCGATGCATGCTACGTAGTATGTTTACTGTACTTAGAATTTTGTTAGACTAGCTCTTAGGATTTTGATTTAAAGTCAGGTCCTTTGACCGTGACTCGGTATGATGTGTAACAAGAAATTGAAATGATGTATTCCATAAGGTGAAGTTGAATGAGTGATATAAATGATGAGTTGAATTGTTTCTCTATTGTTGTTAAAATTTTAAATTGGTATCAGATTTTCCGCAACTAGTCTAATGAGTATTTTCGAAAAGGTTTTATTAACCGAAAAAAAGATTTTGAGTTACGAATTGTGACACCTCGAGGGGGGTGTTACAAACCGGTAGCAGAACCAAACGACGTAGAGCTGGATGAAACTCCGTACGAGCCCAATGCTGGTGGGAGAGCCACAGATCCTAATCTTGGGAGGTTCTAAGTGACTCTAAGACGAGAATAGGCGAGGAGTATCCGTCGTCCAGGCTGAAGAAACGTATGTTAGTGTACTAAGTGTATATGGCCAGTGAGCCTTTATCTTTGGATGTATTTTGGGCGAGGAGAGGAAGTCGTTTGTATATCTTTATACCATGTTTCCTCTTTATGGTTGTGCACTCTGATGATGATGACTATATGTACAGTATAAGTACAGTAGGTTTGTATGTTTAAAGTTTTAAATAGCTTCGTATGTGTAATAAGCGCGCTAACGGTTATAACATAATCAGGGTTAGTTAACTAGGTTCTTTAATGAGGCAAAGGGGCGTCTCAGGAAGTATTCAACGGTTGATCCGAGGGATGTCTTCCTATGTAGTTTATTGTCGGCCAGTGTAGGGTGTCAGAGCGTCTGTACCTTTCTTTTATCTTTCATGGAGCCGTGTCTCCAAGTACCTTATGTTTAGGAGCTGAGTCTCTAATTCTTTATGTTGAGTCTGTATCTTTCTGTTTTATTACTGTAGTCTGGTTGGGTTTTTATGTAAACCGTTATGAACTTATATTATGAAAAGTTTCTATTTACCTTACACGCATAAACGGCTACCAGTTTTTACAGTTATGTCTTGTGAAAAGGAAAAATTTACCCCATCTTTCCTACATGATTTCAATTAACCTGTTTTTTGGCCTTATAGCTTTTATAAAATGTTCGGTATGTGATGCCCCCAGAAAGGGTGTTACATTAGTAGTATCAGAGTTGGCCGAGTCTGTTCGGGGTTGGGGTTTGATCTGTCGTCGTTTGTGTTGTGTTTTCTCTGTTTGTTCTTTGTTTGTTTCTGTGTTAGTGTTTCCGAAAGAAGACAATGTTGGAAAGGATGATGACTTCGGTCTATCCTTTTGTGTTGTTTGTTCTCTGTGTTGTCATTTCCGGAAGGAAGACAACAATTGTTTGTTATTTTCTACATTGTTATTTCCGAAGTGAAATGATATTGGACAGAATAGTGGTGCTTTTGCTTTCTTTTATGTGTACCTATTCTGTGTTGGTGGAGAGTAGCTGCCAGTTGCTGGAGGCTGAGAGCACAGTTGTCACACGCAGAGTCCTTCGGAACGAGTTTCTGAACGAGTGTTTTCCAATCAGTGCAAGGCGCGTAGAAAGAAATGGAGTTTCTACAGATACATCAAGGAGGAATGTCTGTCGAAGAATATGCTGATCGCTTTAAGTCCTTGTTGGAAGTCTTCGAGGTGTTTCCATCTTCATCTCGATGAGGAGTGGACGTGCACAAAGTTCGAAGAAGGTTTAAGGAACAAGATTTCGAGGAGCGGTTGATATGAGCCCAATAAGGAGTATGGACCAAGAAGCACTTCAAGGACTTGGTGGGCCTATGACCAGAGCAAGAACCAAGAAAGCCCAAGAAGTCCTAGAACAAATGGTGACAACCTTTATGGAAGCAAGCCTAACTTCAAGCCTAGAAGGAATGGAATCCAAGATGGTGACTTATCTTAGTCAAGTAGAGGCCCAAAATGATGACAAAGGGGGGCGTGACTTTGCTTCCATAGTTATTGTTTTGTTTTTCAATTCAATAAAGTGTAATGGGTTATGTGAGTGGATCCAATTAAGCATTCTCTATTAGTGGGCTACACTAAGAGTTGCATGAAGGTCTAGCCCATAATATCCATGCTACAAGTTGAGTAGGGAGTCTTGGGGAGGGAATCTTTAGCTTGCATGCTATAAGAAACTCCTCATTAAGTTGAGTCAATAAATTGTAAGTTATGGGTGTTACACTTTTAATTTGCAAAGCAAAGTGTAACCACCCATCATGAAGGGAGAGTAGGCGTGACATTGAGTGCTTGGGGCTGACTTCAATTGCTTCATGGTGAGTTATGAGTGTCTTGGTGGCTGCCTTCAATTGTTTGAGTGTTACACTTTTAATTTGACAAACAAAGTGTAACCACTCATGAAGAACAAGTGGTCGGCATGACATTGAGTGTCTTGGGGCTGAATTCAATTGCTTGATGGTGAGTTATGAGTGCTTGATGGGCTGCCTTCAATTGTTTGAGTGTTACACTTTTAATTTGACAAACAAAGTGTAACCACCCATGAAGAAGGAAGTGTAGGCGTGTATGAATGGGTTTGGGGGCTGAGTTCATTTTGTTTTAGTGGTCATCAAGTTAGGAATTAGGCCATTCAAAGTGGGGGTTATGCCTTGTCTTTGGATGCCAAGAGTTGGATGACTATTATATGTATGCACCTAAAACCTTGAGAAATACAACTTTGATGTTATTTTGGATCAACTTCCATTGAGTGAGAATTGTTTCTCCTAGGTTCTTGGTTGAACCGAACTTAGTTCTTATCAAGAATCCAAGGTTCTTGTGGCGAACATCACTTGGCTTATCAAACCTTCTTGGTTTGTGGCGCCTTCACCATCTCTTTCTTCACCATTTTCTTGTTTTCTTCATTTTTATGTTGTTTCATTTTGTTCCTATACAAAGAGCACGAAATTATCATACTTAGAATTCAACCATAAGATCGTTAAAAGGCAACCACACCATTTGGTTGTCATCAGCGGTGCTACCTCTCAAGATCGAAGAGTTCTCAGTTTTGATGGACGTGTGCTTCCTAATCGAAGATGTGATGAAGAATCGCGAAGAGAGACAAGGTCACTTTGGACCATCTAGGTTCACAAGAGGCATCAACACCAGGTCTTAGCAGAAACCGTATGCGAAGTTACCAAGGGACCACTCGCAACAACAACAATCTTACGAAAGGAGTAGCAAGGGAACTTGTCAGTTCGTAGTACCTCCACAATGGTGCAAGAAGTGTGGTAGAGGCCATGCAACCAGAGACTGCAGCTCAAAGGAAGTCGTTTGTTTCTGATGTGGAAGACTTGGTTACGTCGTGCGTGCTTGCGAGCAACAAACTTCCAGAAAGTGCACCGAGTCTAGTCAACCAGTAACTTCTATGTCGCGATGCAAGAAACACGGAAACTGCCACGAAACGAAGTGCTGCACTATCAGAGGCGTTATCTGCTTCAAGTGTGGAAAATCGGGGCTTGTTTCGAGAACCTGTGATCAACACAAGATGGAATCTGTAGCCAACAAGGCACAAACTGCCATGCAACCAGCAAGGAGTAGAGTCAACAACGACGCGTGAAGTTGAAGTCTCATGATTTGATGATCTTGTCGAGGGAGATAGTGCCATAGCAAGTAAACCTTTAACTATACTGTTTGATTCAGACATATTTCATTTCTATTGTCTACGACAAGGTGAAAATTGTTGGAATGCTTATGTCTTCTTTGTCATCTTGATTTGGATTGATTTGAATTGATCCAAAATGATTTAAGTTGATTTGATTTCATCATTTCTACTTCTAATGCCCATGACTTTATACGACCAAATAAAAATTTATAGTTTCTTCATTCTCTTCTGATTTGACTACTTTCATCCTTTTGATGAACAGATAATTTTGACCAAGATTCTTTGGATTCTTGGTTATTGTTGAAAACTGAGACTTTTAATAACTTGATTCGTTTGCATGTTCAGCAAAAGAATACAATTCTTAAATTGGGATTGATTACTTCTAATCATATCCTTTTGGCCTTCACGGGCAAGAATTTAAAAGTTTCTTGAAATTGAGAATTTCTGACAGCCTACTTCCTAGCCAGTCAAATAAGAGCTACTTTGAGTAAAGATGCTCACAATTTTTATTGTTACCTTTGAAAAAGACCTAGAGTGGATTTGATTTGAGTTCTATACTCTTGGAAAAGTTTTCTTGTCCCGAGTTGTTTTTCCGGATGGTGTGTCAGGACCGCCATCGAAACGGGAGTTATAGTTTTCTATCGACTTGGTATCGGAATTTGTCCAATACACACGATCCTTATTCTCTTTCACTTTCGAATCTTCGTAATGGATTTCGCGTTTTGAAATTTAAAAGGATTTGCCTTGATGATCTTTTCCATGTCGTCAAGTTGATACAGTATATTTGAAAAGGAGAACTTAACCTATGAGATACTCCGTGTCAAGATAGAAGACAAAAGAGTAAAATAGCTACGAGGGAAGGAGATAAAGGTTATCTCGAACAAGACTTCAGGTGATGCCACCTGCGAGTTAGAGGATAGGATGAGGGAACAGTTTCCGCATCTCTTCTAAGGTAAATTTCGAGGACGAAATTTTCGTTTTGGAGTGTAGTGTTGTAACATCCCAAAAATCCTACGTCTGTCTTTTAACTGTTTGTGTGAATAACTTGATTGAGAACACAATCTGATTAAATATAATCTTAATAATAGTTAATAATTGAAAATTCATATTTGAATTTCAATTATGATCTTAACAATAATAAATATTGTTTTGAGCCTGTTATGCTATTTTGAGTCGGAACCGGTAAAAATATTATTATTTTAATCGAGACAGCTTTACCTTGGGATGCGTGCCAGGGCCGGGAAGTAATCTGGTCCGGGGACGGGAAGTTGATTTGGCCCAGAGCCGGGAGTAATTCATGACTGCTTTTCACGTCTTCCTAAACCATATTAACCTTTGGTTAATAATCTATCATCCTTACCTTCTACGGAGAAAGCTAATTTAACCATTTTTTGTTAATCTTAGCTACTTTAAGTGTGGGATCAACAACACATTGTCATTGTTTGATCTTGGCCATCCTTTTGCTTACACATAATCCATTCATTAGTCATAAACACATCAACTAATTTTTGGACTCCATGATAATAGGCCACATGGCCAAGAGCTTATTACAACACCAAAAACACTTATCATTTTATCTCTCAAAGTTCAAAAGCTCACTTTACCTAAGTTCTTCAAATCCTCTCTTCTCTCTCTTACTCTCTCTATTCAGCCCCCCTCTAAAATTCATCATCCAAACTTCATTTTTAATTTCTAAGACCATAGTTGTTCTAGTCTTGATCTCTAGAACAACTTTGGTGAAGAAAATTTCTTGATTAATTGGAGGAACTTTGTTCTTGACCTTCAAGACCACCATCTTGATCTTCAAAGTGTTCTTCCTTGGGTAAGCTTGGATCTTCATTTTCTTACTTTAAATCATGAGTGAACTTCTAGTTCATGATCCTTACAAAACAAGTTTCAAAACCTTGTTCTTTTCTCTCTATAGGTTGCGGCCTCTCCTTGTTCTTGGAGCTTGGAGTTTTGCTCATCCTAAAGATCTTCATTAAGGTAATGGGTGAGTGAACCTCATCACACCACATTGGTGGTGGTGAAATTGGTTTATGGGTTTGGTTTGGGGGAAAACCCTAAACCAAGGGTTTTGCCATTTTGTCTATTTGGTTCTCTATGAGAACAATGTTGTAATAATTATTTATTGCTTGATTTGTGTTCATTGATGTTTTTGAATGGTTGAAAATAACTTTTATATGTGAGAAAACCCTAACCTAGGGTTCCTCCATCTTTTTGTTGAAAAGAGTTTGTTAAAATGTGATTTTCGGATTTGACCTTGTGTGAGTTATTTCGGTTTTTCTCTCAACCTAGACCTTGGATTTCAGAAATTACTTTTGATCCTAAAACTAGACATCTTGGGCTTCATTTTGAACACAAATTACATGTGGTTTCATAAAGATTTGACCCTTGAAAACCTGTTTCAATCTAAGCATGAATTTCTGTCTTGGATTCTGACTACAGTGAAATATTTCGTGAAACTGTACTAATTAGATTACTTTTTGTAAAAATAAATTTTATATCCAAAAATTAGATATCCTAAGCTTTCATATGAGTCCCCATTTGCCCAAATCCGAGTTCGTTTGGTCAATCAAATGTTTGTCACAATTTTGTGTTTGAATGCTGAAAAATTCTGTATACGGGTTTGATGTTGATTTTTGGTATTGGATGTTATGTTGTTCTTAATCTTGATGTATTGATGATCATGATTGACTGTGGAATTATTTGGTGAAACAAAATCGTCACATACACCAAGTATACAATTAGACCAAAAGCCTAAAGAAATAAGAAGTTGAACTTCAAACTTTGAAACTTATGATTTTAGAACCCTAACTAATTTATTGAACAATGGAACAAGTATTTTCAAGAACAAACAACCTTGAGAAAAATCATATTGGCCTTCGGCCATGAATAGGTTTTTAACATAAAACCAATCTTTGAATTTCAATACAATGTTTTGAACGTTAAAAATGTGTTTTGAATCAAGTAGGATTCATAGATAAAAAGGAAGGAAAACTTATCTTTTACACTCTAAGAGTAATATAGTCTTAAAAGGATGGTTGTGAAAACTCTTTTGAAATTAGTCTAAGTGTTTTCATGACTCAATTTCAAAATTATGTATAAACGATTTCAAGTTAAAAAGGATTTGGACTTAAGAAGATTTCTCTTCTTTAGTTAATGCAAAAGTGTTTTAAACTTCAACGTTCAACTTTAAGTTTAATTGAAGCTACAAAGCTTTTTTAAATAATGTTTTCAAAGTATAAGATTTTGAATCAAAGGTACTAAGGCAGTTTGCCAAGGTATAAAACAAATAAGTGTTTTCTACTCACCTTTTACAAAAGAGTTTTGAACCCAAGACTGAGGATTTTCCCAAGTGTAAAACCCTAAGTTGACTAATTAACTTAGAGTAAAAGAAAGAGATAAGAAAGTATAGCACATGATGAAACAAGACCATATACTATACCATTGATGGTTCATTCATCAATCAATTCATAAGACTTAAGTGAATCAAGATGTATTTCATTACTTGAAAGACAAGTACCCTCTAACTTAAAAAGGATCTACGACTTAACTAGAGGATTCTCAATCCTTCTTCATAAGACAGTTAGGACTCGAAAAATATATTGTAAGACACGAACACAAACATGAAACGTTTTGGTTTGGAACAGTAAGTTCGATGACGGGCCGGTGAGCCGGACTCGAGAATATCGTCTAACTGTATAGTCTTGTGATGACCCGATCCTGGAGGGATCACGAGATTTATCCAGTGGATAAAAGTTTAAAACACTTAAAATGTGTGAAGATTCTAAGGAAGAGAACCTTGGTGAATCTTGAAGTTTATCCAGTGGATAAAAGTTTAAAACACTTAAAATGTATGAAGATCCTAAGGAAGAGAACCTTGGTGAATCTTGAAGTTTATCCGGTGGATAGACATGTTATCGCATATGCTTTGTGTAAGCATTGGCATTATGTTGCATGAATCTGTCAGGCCTTGAGCCTAGGAGTTGAGCTTACACCTTGACGCGGGTGCGAATCTTACGGTGACATTTTAAATAGTCTTGGAGGTATCAGGGTTGGAAAGGCTGACATGTGACCAGTTGGTAGCTCTTCTGTGTCATGGCGACTCCGAGCAATACACTGATATCCTAGACTAGATGTCGTACATGTTTAGTGTACAGTGTTTCTGTAAAAGCCAGATATGTGCACGTTACGAATGTTGTAGCATTTTGCCCAAGGCTGGCGTAGATGGAACATGTCCTCCCATTCACTCTCTCCGACGTTTTGTTAGTTCCATGGAGTAGGGGTCAGAGTTTTACCCTTGTGGCATATGGCATTGAGTCATGTACATCGCATTGCATTGCATGACTGTTGATGGATACATCTACATATTATACATTATTATCCTATGTTGATGATGTCTTATGTTGTTGATTGAATAAAAGAGATATTGAGATGTATGATATGCATGACTAGTATTTTGTTGTCTTGTGTGTCGTATCGTTTTTACTTCTGCCATGTGTTGTGCTGATGAATGGGAATCTCACCTCATTACTTTGTATTGCATAGTTGTGTGCTTCTCTGGTTGTCTCCCGAGAAGGTTGTATTACCGAAACTTCACCAGGCGCTTCAGAGGCATCTCTCTCTTGAGCCTCCCAGTGGTTACGACATTTGGACATCTAGTCATGATGGGCTTCTAGTAACGTGCGTGTGAAGAGCCACACTCACCAGGCGCTTCACTGCTTGTTCTCATGTCGTCTGCTGTCAGGGTTGTAGTCTTAAGTGGAATGCTAGATGGACTTTTCCATCGATGCGTTCATTGCCTTTTCCCTCTATTTGGGATAGGCTGTTTTGCTTCTAAGTCAACTCCTGCTATGTCTTCCATAGGAATACCAGCAGTAGTCCTTGCTAGGGTTCCTGTTAGGTCTCGTTTGACGGGTCCTGATTTGAAGGCGCTAAGTGAAGAGACTAGGAGTGAGGTGATCTATCCATATCTTCCTATTTCTTTCGCTTGTCTCTCCATAAAGGAGAAGTCAGAGGAAGTATTCAGCGGTTGATCCTAGGGATGTCTTCCTGTGTAGTTTGTTTTTGGCCAGTGTAGGGTGTCAGTGCGTCTGTAGCTTTCTTTTATCTTTCATGGAGCTGTGTCTCCAAGTACCTTATGTTTAGGAGCTGCATTTCCAATTCTTTATGTTGAGTCTGTATCTTTCTGTTTTATTTCTGTAGTCGGGTTGGGTTTTTATGTAAACCTTTATGAACTTATATCATGAAATGGTTCTATTTACCTTACGTGCATAAACGGTTACCAATTTTTACAGTTCTGTCTTGTGAAAAGGAAAAATTTACCCCATCTTTCTTAAATGATTTCAATTAACCCGTTTTTCGGCCTTATAGCTTTTATAAAATGTCCGTTATGTGATGCCCCCGAAAAGGGTGTTACATGGTACATCTTGGTAGCCCCGGGATGAAAACTCAGCTTGCTCTTGTGTGCTTCCTCGAAGATCATGTTCTTAACTTCATTATCCGCTGGCACACAAACCCTGTCACCAAACCTAAGTAGATCAGCAGTATCTCTCTGGAATTCTGAAGTCTTACCTTCTTCTATTAGCCTGTTTATACTCTCGAGGTACTTATCCTCAGCTTGTTCCTTCCATAAGAGATTCAGGAAATCGCTAGTTACTTTAACCATCCCTAGATTCAACCTATCCTCGACGATTTCCACATCAAGACATCATTGCAGACACAAGTAGGGACTTCCTACTAAGCACATCCGCTACTACATTCGCCTTACCTGGATGGTATTACCGGTCGAATTCATAGTCCTTTATGAATTCCATCCATCTTCGCTGCCTCATGTTCAACTATCTCTGGTTGAATAGATACTTCAAGCTCTTATGGTCGCTAAAGACACAGAACTTAGCACCATATAGATAATGTCTCCATATCTTCAATGCAAACATTATCGCAGCCAGCTCCAAACCATGCATTGGGTAGTTTCGCTCATGTACTCTCAACTTCCTGGAGGCATATGCCACCACTTTTCTTTCTTGCATGAGCACACATCCCAAGCCTTGATAAGATGCATCAAAGTATACATTCAATCGTCCTAAAGGATCTGGTAAAACCAACACTGGTGAAGTGGTCAGTCTTGTCTTCAGCTCCTGAAAACTCTGCTTGCAAGCCTCTGACCACTCAAACGCCTTCCTTTTTCTCATCAACTGCGTCATAGGTAACACAATCTTAGAGAATTCCTCAATGAACCGCCGATAGTAGGGCGCTAAACCAAGAAAGCTTCTCACCTTGCTTACAGACTTAGGGCTTTCCCAACTCACTAAGCCTCAACTTTCGCAGGATCCACTGCGACACCATCCTTACTGATCACATGGCCTAGAAACTGCACTTCCTCTAACCAGAACTCACACATCAATAGTTTAGCATACAACTGTCGGTCTTTTAGCACTTGCAACACTGCCCTTAGGTGCTCTTGGTGTTCCTCTCTACTCGAAGAGTATACAAGAATGTCGTCAATAAACACAACAACAAACTTGTCAAGGTACGATCGGAAGATCCTGCTCATATAGTCCATGAACAAAGCTGGAGCATTAGTCACACCGAAGGACATAACTAAGTGATAAACCTCAATTCTGTGCATTTTATAGGAGGTATTTGGGGTAATTTTCGATGCATTCCATGATATATATTATTGTATTTCACCCCTTTTACTTAAGTCTTGACAGAATTGACGTTTAGAGGCAGTTTAATAAACTTATGAAGATTAATGAAGGTTTTAGAGCTAAATGGGGCAGAATACTTAAGTTCTGAGGCTAGCACGGTTGTGCCATGCGAGAGCGCGGCCATGCCAACCCTCCAAAGCCATCCATCCAAACAAAGCCTTAGCACGACCATGCCAAATATTAGCACAGCCATGCCAAAGTGAAGTAAGGCCTGACTCGGAGAAGAAAGACCTAACTAAAGCAAGCACGACCGTGTTTGAGAAAGCTCTAGTGGCCAATCTATTTTGAATAGATAATCATTTGTATCATGACTTTGATCATATATTTGATATATGTATAAGGCATTTATTTATTATGTTATATTTGATGATCATATTTATAGCATAATAAAGTCCTTAGAATAGGTAGTTCATTTAATGGAACGTCAAGTATGACTTGACCGTGAGATGCCATTAAAATATAGAACACTATTCTTAAATATCCATAGGTCAAGTATTATTATTAATAAGGACAATACTAATACATTGAGACTATTATGTGAGTGTACTGATGACCACATCTCACAGGTCATAAATATAAGATATCAAGTCTTCACATAGGTATAAATATTAGTGGAATATTTATATTGAAGTGACCCGCTAGGAGAACGTTGCATAATAGTTATGTAAGTGTCATGAGCGATTCTCATGGTGACCATAGTGAAGTAGTCCTTCGACTTGAAGTCACTACGATTCCTCACATATGTAGTTGTAGGCTTTGATACTATTAAACGTTGTCTGTAACAAGACAAGTATAAGGTAGTTATTGGGCCTACAATGAAACATGTTGAGGAATGTGAGTGATGTAGATAGGATTCATCCCTCCTACATAACAGGAGTAATGTCTATAGGCCTCTTGGTGGTATGCGATGCAGAAATGCATGGCCATGCTAAGGTGGGACAATATGAGATATTGGGCCCACATGATCGTACGTTAATTACTAGATCAAGAAATAAGTAACTGGATTTAACAATGATGACATATTTATGCCTTATGTTCAATTAAGACATTATGACGAAAGGACGTTGACTTCACATTATATATGGTTACATTATATCACCAATATTCTAATTAATTGGGTAGCAATGATGTAATGCTAGATGCCGCTTATTGTTTATAATATTAATTGATTATTAATATGATTAATAATTAATAATAATTAATATTATTGCCAATTAATTGAGAACCTGTAGGGTCACACGCATAGAGCAAATGTTCTAAGAATTAGTTTAATTAATTAATTAAATATGATTTAATTAATAATTAAATAAGGATAAGTTTAATTGATTAATTAAATATGATTTAATTAATAATTAAACAATGGGCTTGTAGCGTACAGTAGCCCAAGTGGGTTAGGTTAAGTAAGTGACAGCTATTAATAAGCTGTGCACGTCACTTAAGCGACACACAACACAGAGCACTCATAACGGCCGCTGTACACCCTTGACAGGCTCGCCCTCTTTTCTCTCTCAGTGTGCCGTGCCTCTCCCAATTCTGATAGCTAGCACTACGTTATCTCTGATTTTGGTTTGCTCGTGTGGACTGAGCAGAGATATTGCTACTTTGCAATACTGGTGATAGAGAAGAACCTCTCCCTTTTTGTGATAGCAGCAGTGTTCCCCGGATCTGCTGCTCTGTAGCTATGTAGATCAAGTTGCCATTCACACTGTAGCAGTGTTCGTGATTTACCAGTGCTGTTGACGTGTCACAGTGTTCGTGGTAAAACTACGCTTCAAGAGGTAAACACAATATCCTTGTAATTCATGTGCGATACGTGGTCCTTTAATAAAGGGGTTTTTTCCGCTCAAGAGGTTTTTATAAATTGATTTTAAAAATTATCCCTCTTGAAATCCCAACAGGCCGTGCAAGAAGGTGAGCATGCCCGTGCTCTATCCCGTGCACCATAACGTTGTTTTACGGAAAGGGAGCACAGTTGTGCCAAATTCAGCACGGTCATGATGGCGGCGCTGACATCAAAATTTAGGGCTTTTCTCCTATTTTTTCTATAAATAGAGGCCTCTATACCACTCTCATCATCAGTTATCTGTTGTAGACTTATTTTAGTAGTTTTTTTTCTTTGTAGTTTTGATTTCTAGAGTACGATTTGGCACCCAGAGATTAAGTTGGAGACAACTTCTTCCTCTTCAATTATCCAGGATGCGTTTTCCATTGTTGACTTTGGTTTTCTCTATTACTATGAGTAGCTAAATTCACCACTCGTGTTGTGGTGGATCTTGTGTTATTAGAAACCCTTTTTGCTATGTCTTAGCTTTAATTCAATTCTATTTGGTTTCCAGGTGACAATTTGAATAATGTTATTCTGTTGTTTGTCATCCCATACTAGGATTGCGCACCCTTTGTACGCTGTTAATTAACTAGTTGATATTTTGGCTATCAAGCCCAATTAAATTGGTAGACCTATAGGATAACCGGGGTTTAATATCTAGATTTGCGAAAATGTGATTTACTCCTTTCAATCAATCAACCTCTTTGCACTTCATGCTTTCTAATCATTTAAACTCTTTGCCTGACAACCATTGAGTTCATCTGGGGAAAAAAATATTAATTGTCTGACAAACAATTAATAGTTTTCGTAGAGGGATTGATATTCGAAAAGCAACTGCGAAATTTAATAGAATTAGGATTTGGGGGTATCGAAAGCACAAGTGAAACCACGGCTCTCGGCTCTTTTACTCTTGATTTCTAAACTCTCTTTTCATCTTCTTTTAGTATCTTTTATTGTTGCTCTATTATTATTTATTTCTTTTGAGTTTTTTATCAGTATGAATAGCATAAGAATTTCTCTATTTCCGTACTTGCTTTATCACTTAGTTATCAAAATTAATCTCTTGGGTGCAATATCTAGACTTCCGTCCTATATTTCTTCTACGACAGGGTACACTGCCCTTAAGTGTGTTTTGAACGCAACAAGTTTTTGGCGCCATTACCGGGGAGGGATTAATTTTTTATATTTTTTTATTTTAGTAATATTAGAAGGAAAAAAATCCTAGTTATTTTAGACAAAAAAATTTTTTTTGTTATTTTATCTGTGTGCTAACAGTCTGCTTGTAGTTGATCTTGTTTTGCAGAACCATGGGTGCGAGGATAACTCTTGGAGATTATTTCACTATCAGTGATTGTGGTCTGTGGGTGCAAAAGCCAGCAAACAATCCTCGGATTAATTGTGAGAGCAATCCCAACTGGGGTCAGTATGAGCCACCTTACTTGCAAAATCAGTGGCCAAGACAAGAAAAACAAGAAAGAGATTGGGACGAAATTATGGAGCGGAGCAATAATCGATTGGACGCTATACATACTCAAATCTCCCTCATATCTATGTTGCTAATTCAGTCAGTCCAAAAACCATTGGCCCCTCAAGTTAAGCTCAATCTGGAGGAAGAAGCCCAAAATGACACTTCTGAGGATACTATCAAAATAAATGAAGAGCTTGAAGATGTGCAACTTTATCAAATTTATCAACTTTGGATGAGTACCCCTCCATCTATTGGCGGACAAACATCCACAGAAGAAGTTCCTACTGAAGGGGACAACTCTGAAGCTCAAGCATAGCCGTACATAGCTGACAGTGTGCTTGAAGAGTTAGTTGATAGAACCCCAAAAAAAGACAAAGCTCCTGCAGAAAAGAGCAAGTCTAATGGTGAGCAGGGTCGTGTAACAACCGAAGCACGACCGTGCACCACTTCCAATGAGCCAAAAACGGTGAAAATCAATAAGGAGCCAGAAAAGATTCTCTTAGCCATTGGTGATGCTGAAAGTGAGGTTAAAAAGGGGGAGGTAACACTAAATAGTGGTATCAAAGAGGATGTTTTAAAAATGATAAATTCTAAAATCCCTCTCAATATTTCTCTCCTTTGATTTCTTATTATTCTGCTAATGATGATGTGGTTGTTTCTAACAACTTTGAGTGTGTAAGGATGCAAAAAAAAAAAAAAATATATTATCTTGCAGGATCTGAAAATATTGGTCGATGATGAAAATGCAAAAATGTCATCATCTTTTGAAGCACATCCACCAAGGGGAAAAAGGAAAAATAACATAAATCACATGGTACTGAAGCTAAGAAGGGGCAATGCGTTAGATGCTAAATTTGCACTTGGAGAGCCCCCTGATTGATCACCTTTGAGGTACCGTCAAGCTGATAATGTTAAACAAGCGCTTAGCGGGAGGCAACCCGAGTTATTTTATTTATTTTGTTATCTTTTTTTTAGATAGTTTATTTTATTTTTAGGATAATAATAAAAAAAAAAAAAGAAGCTCTTTTCCTTTCCCTCTCCGCTTGTATTTCATGATTAAATGTGTTGCATTGAGGACATTACATAAGTTAAGTGTGGAAAGGAAAAATATATTCATATTTTTGATGTTGTTGCTTCCAATTATTTGACTTATCTTTGAAAATTAAGGAAACCCATTACAAAAAAAAAAAAAAATTCTTTGAGAAATTGCTTTGATAGTCCCATACATATGTTTGAAAAAAAAAGTTGGTCTTTTGAAAGCTAATATTTGGCAGAAAATTCTTTGATTGAAAACTTTTCATTAGACTTAGCTTCTAAATGTGAGATTTGGGCTTTTATGGGGTTAAGTTACATTTACAACATTATTTGATATTAACCATTTTTCTTTGATGAGTGCAATTCTCAGGTAATATATTCTAAAACTTGTCCTGAGACCATCTCGAGGCGAATTTGATCTTTATGCATGTGGAACTACACTCTTAGTTATTTTTTCTGGCCCGCATTTGATTTTTTAAACACTCACCCTAGTTGCCCAATTTTGGGCCTTTGTGAATATTCTCTTCTTTGGTCCCTTTTCTGAAAATTAAAATTTATTTTTGGTGACCTCTTGGAAGTATAATGGAGCAGCAATAGAAATGTGCGATGGTGGATCCCTTTCCAAAAATAATGTTAAAAATAAGCTGGCAGTTAAAAGAAAAGGAAATTGCTTCTCTCTTCTCAAAAGGAAAAAGAAAAGAAAAAAATATATATGAAAAAGATTAGAGAGAAAGCAAGAAAAAGAAAAGAGCTTATAGCAAAGGAAAGAAAGGAAAGGTTGACGAAAAAGTAGTAAATCCTTGAAATATTGTGTGAAAAAGGTGCCAACACTTGATGTTCTTTTATGCTTCTAAGGATCATTACTTTGTTTTCTTGGTTTAGCCCTTTGATTATCCCTTTCTTTCTCTACCTTACCGTTAATGCCTTGGCCTTGTTACAACCCATGAAAGACCCCTTCCTTCTTCTGCATGCATGTAGATCATATTGCGGAGATTTGGTCAACGGACAATGTTGGGGTTTCAAGAGGGATAATTTTTAAAAACAATTTATAAAAACCTCTTGAGCGGAAAAACCCCTGTACTAAAGGATCACGTATCGCACATGAATCACAAGGATATTGTGTTTACCTCTTGAAGCGTAGCTTCACCACGAACACTGTGAGCTCGTCAGCAGAACTGGTAAATCACGAACACTGCTACGGTGTGAATGGCAACTTGATCTACATAGCTACAGAGCAGTAGATCCGAGCAACACTGTTGCTATAACCACAAAGGGAGAAGATCTTCTCTATCACCAATATTGCAAAGAAGCAATACCTCTACTCAGTCCACGCGAGTAAACCGACATTGGAGATAGTATAGTGCTAGCTATCAGGATTAGGAGAGGCACGAAACACAGAGAGAGAAAAGAGGGCGCGCTTGTCAAAGGTGTACAGCGGCCGTTATGAGTGCTCTGTGTTGTGTGTCGCTTAAATGACATGCACAGCTTATCAATAGCTATCACTCACTTAACCTAACCCACTTGGGCTACTGTACGCTACAGGCCCATTGTTTAATTATTAATTAAATCATATTTAATTAATCAATTAAACTAATTCTTTGAACATTTGTTATATGCCTGTGACTCTATAGGTTCTCAATTAATTGGCAATAATATTAATTATTATTAATCATATTAATAATCAATTAATATTATAAACAATGAGCGGCATCTAGCAGTACATCATTTCTAACCAATTAATCAGAATATTGGTGATATAATTAAAACCATATTGTAACCATATATAATGTGAAGTCAACGTCCTTTTGTGACAATGTTTTAATTGAACACAAGGCATAAATGTATCGTCCTTGTTAAGTCCAATTATTTATTTCTTGATCTAGTAATTGACATACGATCATGTGGGACCAAAATCTCATATTGTCCCACCTTAGCATGGCCATACATTTTTACGTCGCATACCATCAAGAGGCCTATAGACATTACTCCTGTTATGTAGGAGGGACGGATCCTATCTACATCACTCACATTCCTCAACATGTTTCATTACAGGCCCAATAACTACCTTTATAGTTGTCCTGTTACAGACAACGTTTAAAAATATCAAAGCCTACAACTACATATGTTAGGAATCATAGTGACTTCAAGTCGAAGGACTACTTCACTATGGTCACCATGAGAATCGCTCGTGACACTTACATAGCTATTATGCAACGTTCTCATAGCGGGTCACTCCAGTATAAATATTCCACTAATATTTATACTTATGTGAAGACTTGATATCTTATATCTATGACTCGTGAGATGTGGTCATCAGTACACTCACATAATAGTCTCATTGTATTATTATTGTCCTTATTAATAATAATACTTGACTATGGATATTAAAGAATAGTGTTCTATAATTTAATGGCATCTCACGGTCAAGTCATACTTGACGTTCCATTAAATGAACTACCTATTCTAAGGACTTTATTATGCTATAAATATGATCATCAAATATAACATAATAAATAAATGCCTCATATATATAAAATATAAAGTAAAGTCATGGTACAATCTATAAATCAAATAAATATATATTGGCCACTAGGGCTTACACCAACAATTTCCCACTAGCACTAATGCCAATTAGGCATAAATCTGATACCCATCGACCTAGTATGAACGTCATGCTTCTGCTGAGCAAGAGGCTTGGTAAGCGGGTCAGCAACATTGTCTAGTGTATCAACTCTGCATATCTTTACATCTCCTCTATCGATGATCTCTTGAATGAGATGGAAACACCTGAGTATGTGTTTGGATCGCTGTTGAGATCTGGGTTCCTTGGCTTGCGTGATTGCTCCATTGTTATCGCAATAGAGATCAATCGGGTTCGCAATGCTAGGAACAGTACCAAGTTTAGAAATGAAATTCTTGATGCAAACAGCCTCCTTTGCTACATTGGATGCAACAATATACTCTTCCTCTGTTGTAGAATCGGCAACTGTCTCCTGCTTTGAGCTCTTCCAGCTCACAGCGCCTCCATTAAGGCAAAACACGAATCCTGACTGCGATCTAGAATCATCCTTATCAGTTTGGAAGCTAGCGTCAGTGTAACCTTTTACAATGAGCTCTTCCTCACCTCCATAGACCAAGAATGCATCCTTAGTTCTTCTCAAGTACTTGAGGATATTCTTGACTGTTGTCCAGTGACTCTCACCGAGATCAGATTGGTACCTGCTCGTCATGCACAAGGCATATGAGACATCTGGTCTAGTATGTAACACCCGGGGCTGACGAGGGCGGGGAGTGATCGCCGGTGCATGAGGCACGGACAAGGAGCGGCTCCTGGCAGGCTTCTAGGCGGAGGGATACATGAATGAACCGATTCACAACGGAATGAGAGGGATCCTGAGACTGTGCAGGTATGGGACTGTACAGTTGAAGGAATGCTTATAAGAATTGATTTGTACTACCTATACCAACAAGATGCATCTTCTTTTCGGTAATCCATCACTTAAGAACTCCAAAGTTAAGCGTGCTTGACTTGGAGTAATTATGGGATGGGTGACCTCCTGGGAAGTTTTCCTAGGAAGCATGTGAGTGAGGACAAAAGCACGCTGAAGAGACTCGTGTTGGTTTGTGGGGACAGTCGGCAATCCTTAAAGCAGTCCGGGCCGTTACAAATGGTATCAGAGCGGACCTCTCCCAGTACGGTGTGGTTCGGGGACGAACCAAGCGGAAGCTGGTGGGCATGTAACACCCGGGGCTGACGAGGGCGGGGAGTGATCGCCGGTGCATGAGGCACGGACAAGGAGCGGCTCCTGGCAGGCTTCTAGGCAGAGGGATACATGAATGAACCGATTCACAACGGAATGAGAGGGATCCTGAGACTGTGCAGGTATGGGACTGTACAGTTGAAGGAAGGCTTATAAGAATTGATTTGTACTACCTATACCAACAAGATGCATCTTCTTTTCGGTAATCCATCACTTAAGAACTCCAAAGTTAAGCGTGCTTGACTTGGAGTAATTATGGGATGGGTGACCTCCTGGGAAGTTTTCCTAGGAAGCATGTGAGTGAGGACAAAAGCACGCTGAAGAGACTCGTGTTGGTTTGTGGGGAGAGTCGGCAATCCTTAAAGCAGTCTGGGCCGTTACATAGTACATATCATAGCATACATGATAGATCCAATTGCCGAAGCATACAGAATCTTATTCATGCGTTCCCTCTCATCAGATGTAGTAGGGCATTGTCCCTTGGACAAGTATATGCCATGTGACATAGGCAAGAGACCTTTCTTGGAGTCATGCATACTGAAGCACCGAAGCACTTTGGCAATATATGTATCTTGACTCAGGCCTAATAATTTCAGAAATCTATCCTTATAGATCTTGATTCCCAATACATAGAAAGCTTCGCCTAAGTCCTTCATTGAGTAACAATTCCGCAACCATGTCTTTACATTTTGTAGTGTAGGAATGTCGTTTTCGATGAGTAGTATGTCATCCACATACAATACGAGAAAAGCAATTATGCTCCCACTAACCTTCTTGTACACACAAGGTTCATCCTCATTCTTGATGAATCCAAACTGTCTTACAGCTTCATCAAAACGAAGATTCTAGCTTCTGGAAGCTTGATTAAGTCCATAGATAGATCTCTGCAATTTACACACCTTTTTAGCATCCTTTGAATCAACAAAACCCTCAAGTTGTGTCATGTACACATCCTCGAGGAGATTCCCATCAAGGAATGCAGTTTTGACGTCCATCTGCTAGATTTCATAATCATGGTATGCAGCAATAGCAAGTAGGATCCAAACAGATTTAATCATTGCAACCGGAGAGAATGTTTCATCATAGTCTACACCATGAACTTACTTGAAACCTTTCGCAACCAGTCGCGCTTTGAAGGTATTAACCTTTCCATCCATGTCAATCTTCTTTTTGAATACCCACTTGCACTGTAACGCCTCGATTTTTCAAGCTTTCTAAGGTCAATAAGCTGTATGAATAAGTTTGTATTTTTTTGGAAGGTCTAGAGAGTGAATTAAAATAAACTAAGACAATAGTCACGCTCTATGCTATCATAAAAAGCTACGGTTAAATTTTGGGTCGAAAACTCAGACGGAGCTCGGTCTATGTTTGGTCTGCGTTTTCATTGACAGTATGATTTTACTGCTCAGGCGACCTAATTTTGACTCGTGAACAAAACATTTAGGTTTTATAATTCGTTTCGAACGATATCGGCGATTTTGAAAAATTTCAAAAAAAAAAAAAAAAAGTTCTTCCAACTTTCTCAGGTGAAAAACCTAAATCAGGAAATCGACGGAATCGAGAACGGACGCGCGAGGACCAAACCGGACACCGGATGAGGGACACGAGTCACCAGAGCAGGGTGAGTCAGAGGGTGAGTCACCACCATGACTCACCAACGTCATCATTACGGTTCTACAAATATCTGAGATATCTAGGACAAGAAAAGACCGTTTTGCGCCTGGGAACTAACGAAATTACATTTTGCCCTCATGAGTCATCACCTCATCATGACATCCAACAAATATCTAGATATTTTGTTACTTTAAGGGGTGAAAAGACCAAAATGCCCCTAACCTTTTTTTGGAATTACACTTTTGTCCTAAGGTGTAATGTCCATTTTGCCCTTAAGTGAAAATTTTTTGGACCTTCCTACACTTGCCCCTTTAAGCCTCACGCCCCACTCTCCCTTAAGCCCCCATCCATTTTCTTTCTTACACACTAAGACTCCAACATTTCTCATTTTCTCTCAAAGAAGAACTTAGCCAAATTTGTGAGGGAAAAGCTTGAATCCTTGCACATCTTCATCATCCAAGAGGTGAACTTCACTCACCTTGATCCATAAGTCTTATGTTCTACATATTCTTTCTTGATTCGTGGCCAAAATCTCATGTTTCCAATTCTAGGACTTTATGTTCAAAAATCTCTAGAAAATTTTAGAAAAATCCTATGATCATGAAACCAATTTCTTTGAACTCACTATGATGTATATGTTGCATATCTAGAAGCATGAACCCAAAAGAATTTGCCTCCCTATTTATCTATGAAGTGGCCGAACCTACCCCCTTGTGAACTCATGAGTTTTGCTTCAAGTTTTTGAATGATGAAGCTTGTTTTAGTACTAGGTATGCCTTAGGATCATCCATCCAAGAGATAAGAAATTTTAGACATCTCTAGCCAATTTTAAAACAACATGGCCGAACCCTAGAGCAAGAAAAATAGGAAAATTTGTGTTGTTAGTATTGATGTTTGAATTGATTGTGTGAAGGTCGTTATTGTTGATTTGTTCCAATGTAACATCCTAAAAAATAAAATAAATAGAGATTATATTATGAGAATTATTATAGAGTTTTTGGGAGGTTTAGAATATATGTTTTAAGCCCTTAAAGTAAATAAAAGTGATTAAAAATAATTAAAAGTGGTTAAAAGTGATTTTCTAAGGGAAATTCACTTCCTGGCGCGTGAGCACGCCCGTGCTCAATATCAGCACGCTCGTGCTCATGTACGCGCCCTGACTCGTTTGTGTATGCCTTTACTCGGACGAGCACGATCGCGCACGCCCGTGCCGATAGAGCACCGTCTGAGCCGCGCCGTGCCAACTAATAGCATGCCCGTGTCAGAATTTATGCAAACTTTGACGCTTATTGGCACGGCCATGCCAATCGAGAGCACACCCGTGCTCTATGTCCGGATGCGTTAAAAATAGGTTTAAAAATAGGGAACCGGTGCAACACTATATATATACCATCTTATAACACCCTAGTGCGGATAGAAACCCTTTTTGCACTCTAAAACACCTTAGTAACGACTTTGGAGCATCTTCATGCTTGGGAGATGGGGTTGCAACAAGTAAGGAGCTTGGAAGGAGAACAACAACAACAACAAGAGGAAGGAGAAGAAGATGAACAAGAAGGAGAAGGAGAAGGGGATTCAAGATTGAGGAAGGTGACATCTAGGATTCGCCATAGGGTACGCTTGGAGATTCTTGGAGGTCCTCAAGAGGTGAGTAGAAATACTCTTTCTCACCCTTTCCATGGTGCAAATTGTCTTGGGGTTGGGTTATGCTTTCAAAAATATGTTTTTTGGAAAATAATCTTTGTTTGTTCAAATCTTGATTTTACAAAGTTGAGGGTTTTTCTTCTAAGGTGTTCCTACTATCAATTAAATGTTTATTATTAAGATTGATGTCATGATATATATGATGCATACGTGATTTTGTTGAATTGACATGCTATATATGCATTATTTGATGATATTTGTGATCTTGGCATGATTCAATAATTGTTAATATGTTGAATGTTGTCTGCTGCAATACCGCCTATGATGGGGGTATCGAAAGTAACACTGACAATGAATTGGAGTGTCGAAAATAAATTTTAATATGTTGAATGTTGTCTGCTCAATACCGCCTATGATAGGGGTATCGAAAGTAACACTTCCAATGAATTGGGGTGTCGAAATATGAAATACCACCGTAATAGGGTATCGAAAGTAACATCGCCACACGTTGGAATGTCGAAATGAGTAATACTACCAGTGTACAATGGTTGGTATCGAAATGAGTAATGTCACTGAAGAAAAGGTGACATCGAAATATCTTCATGAGTAAGGTAGGCAATGGGACGCCATTATTATATGCAGTTTGAAAGTCATATGACATATGAGGATATTTGAGATTATTTGATATATGAGATCTGAGACAACCCCACTTACGTAGGATAATCCCATTAAGTTCAGAACCCGCCTACTATGTTATTATTAACTATAACCTGGTGAGCTTATTAAACGAACGGCAAAACGGTAAAGCATACACGACAAGCACGTACATAAAAGCATGCATCAGAGTAAAGCACAACGGGAAAGATAAAACATATACATGCATTATATAAGTATTTACGTGATTTCCCCCTCAGTAGGGCTACTGTAATATATACATCACTGCACATCTGAAACTAAAAGATAAAACGTATATATCAGGACTCCAAAAGAAAGAAAAGCTCTCAGACATCCTCACCAGCGCTCCCCAACCCTGCACTCAAAATACATCAGCCTCTCCACTCAGTCCTAGAAGAAGACGCACTGGCTAACCCTCACCATCATTGGTAGGGATGACCTGAGCTACCCTGTCCCTCTCCGTGTGTACGCCTATAAACCCGCACAGGCTCGTACTCGGAGGAGGAACTCGACACTACTATGCGGCGCCTCAAGGCCGCCCTCATGTACCAGTTTGAGCGTCTCCTCTGACCTCAATGCACGAAGCCATTCCTGCTGGATACAACTGAAGTCTGTGGTGCCACCCATCGGTAGTCCTGCTCTCTCTGGCTCAGTGGTCGTCACATCCGTGGAAAGGGAAGGAACTGGTAAGCTCGGTAGGGTCCAATGATGTCTGCATAAGGTGGAGTACCTCTCCTGAAGATCAGGCTAACTGGTCCTGTATATACAACCAAAAAGGTCGAGGGGTCCACCCGCCATCCCTTCTCGTCGTGATACACAATCTCAATATCACCTAGCACCGGCATCCTCGGTGCTCCGGTGATAAATGGGTGTCTCCTCGAGTCCATCCTCTAGTACTGTTGGCTCCTCATTTGCCCGTAGAACGAACATACCCATACAAAGGAAAGAACACAGGGAGATAAGATATACAGCACATCAAATATAGGGATGATGCAATGCAGCATATATAGCAGACAAAGCCATCTCTCAACATCTTGACACCACGGTCGTTTCCTAACTAGATGTGACACATACTCTTTTTATTCATGCCGGCCGGTACTAAACACCCTACTAAGGGCAACATCTCGTCCGCTCAACGGACCATAAGTTGGTTTGTTCCCGTAATCTGTTCCGCTCGCCGTGACCCATGAGAGTGCATCACCTCTCCACTGTCCCAGACAAAGAGGGCTATCTGGGCCTCCTCGGAAGATCCACCGGCAACTAGAAAGACTCCGGGCTCTAGTCGAGATAACCATGCGTGCCCAGGACCGCCACGACACGATAGGAGCTACCTCATCGGTCTCTTGTGGGTACACCTGTGTCCAGTATATCCCCAAGGTCTCTCAGACCTACCCTTCCGTTTTCCGAAACCGCACTCGGTGCACCAACCTCGTATACTTCACGGCATACGGCTCGCCACTTGGCAACAATGCATATGCTATGCATGTCATCCATCTCTCTTGAGCTAATATCACTACACATGCAAACTTGCTCTTAGCAACATGAGCTCCAAGCTCCAAGGATCCACAGACACGAGCTCCAAGCTCCACTTAACACATATGAGCTCCCAGCTCCCATCATGACCTTATGAGCTCCAAGCTCTGACTATAACCTCAAATATCGACTATTAGCTCAAACATCCACCACGGGATCAGAACCCTAATCAGACTAAACCTCCAATCTCAGGGCACATGCATATCGAGATACATACAACAATCAATCAATAGCAGTATGATCAATGCAACAACGAATATCTCATGTGCAACAGTAAACATCTCATGTAATGGCATGTCATCATATCATGCAGATATACCATATACCACAGTTAACAGATAAGCAGATACTCACGAAAACAACCATACAACCATCACGTCAACCATTATAAATCTGCTAACCTAGGGTATCAACATAGCGGTTCTAGCCCGAAGTAGACTAAACCTAGGGTTTAGATACTTCATCAGGGCTCAACCTCACGTAGGGTTTAGGGTTCCCCTACACATATTCAAACAACACTATATAGACTACGCTTTCCTCCCCGACGTGTGTAACTCTTTCTCCCCACCTGAACAGTCGGCACGCAAATCTAGGCAATCACCGGCTGCTCCTCCTTCCTAAAGCTCGCAGCCACCCTCCTATGGCAGCTCCAAACAGACCCTCAACCGCGGCCTCAGCTCCAAGGCGCGCACCACCGCGAGCACGAACTTCGCCCTAATCACGAGCAAAACACATATACAACAGTGTTAGCCTTAGGGCAAGCTCAACAGATCAAGGACAAAGCTAAAGACTTGAAGAATGCCTAGAAAACGAAGAACACGTGTTAGGGATTCGAGTTTACCTATGGCGAATCGAGAAACTAATCCGCAGAGTTGTAGAAAACTTCGCCGCCATCACAACCATGTAGTCGGAATCGCGTTTCGGCGGCTCGATCACCTTTAACCTCAAGCTTTCTCTTTCTAAAACTCAGAGATTCTCTTTCAAACTCGCAGAATCTCTCTCCAATTTCATGCAAGTGTGAAGATGAAAGTGGAAGCTCCACTTATGGTTCCCGTTGTCCACGCTTAAGCATAGTTCACTTTGCACGCTTGAGTGTTGCCACGCTCTAGCGTGGGATCTCTCCATGCTTGAGCGTGGAACCTCGTCCACTCCGCCTGCTCCCTGGCCTGACACGTGTCTCACACGTGTCCAAACTCAGAACAGCTGCATAGCGCACTCAGCATGCTGAGGCGTCCGTATCTTCCCATGCCTAAGCGTCGTAACGCTTGAGCGTGGCGTTCTCCCACGCTTGAGCGTCAAGCCCAGCGAGGGAAGAACTCCCAGCCGTCTGACTTCCCCAGTTTCTCGTGTTACATCTTAGGCACTTCCAACCTTGTTCAAGCCTATTCCTAAACTTCCAACTAGGTGCCAAACTAACACACAAGCAATCACACAATCATACGAACACCCGATCAAGGTCATCTACCTTAAATAGGGTTACAAAAAACAGGGATGTTACATTACCACCCCCCTTAAAGAGAATTTCGTCCCCGAAATTCCTTGCTCATACTTGTAAACAAAGATGGATATTGTTAGCGCATTTGTGCTTCTCGTTCCCATGTTGAATCTCCGGTTGCTGGGTCCCATTCAACCCTTACTAGAGGAATTTGTTTATCGCGAAGTTTCTTGATCCTTCTATCCACTATCCGAGCAGGTAAAGCCTCGTATTCAAGGTTCTCTCTTAACTGGATTGATTCGGGCTCTAACACATGTGATGGATCGGAGTAATACTTTCTAAGCTATGAGACGTGAAAGACATCGTGAAGGTTTGACAAATTTGGCTGTAAGGCTATCTGGTAAGCTACTGGACCAATTCGGCGAAGAATCTGAAATGGTCCTATGAATCTGGGTGTAAGCTTTCTGGATCGAATTGCCCTGCCAACTCCAGTCCTTGGAGTAACTCTCAGAAATACATTATCGCCCTCCTGGAACTCTAAGGGTCTCCTCCGCTTATCGGCGTAACTCTTTTGCCTATCCTTTGCGGCTTTCATCTTTTCCCGGATTAACTTAACTTGTTCCATCGTCCATTGCACCAACTCCGGACCTAACAACTAATTCTCTCCAGTCTCGAACCATCACAACGGAGTCTTGCACTTCCTCCTATACAAAGCTTCATACGGAGCCATCCCGATACTGGAATGGTAACTATTGTTGTAGGTAAATTCAATCAAAGGAAGAAATTCGTCCCAACTCCCCGTGTGTTCCAACACACATGCTCTTAGCAGATCTTCTAGCGATTGAATCGTTCGTTCTGACTGACCATCCGTTTGCGGATGATACGCAGAACTCAACCTTAACTTATTTCCCAACGCTTCGTTCAGACTCCTCCAAAACCTAGAAGTAAATCTCGGATCTCGGTCTGAGATAATACTTGAAGGTACACCATGCAGCTTCACCACTTTCCTGATGTAGATCTGAGTCAGTCTTTCCAGATAATAGTTCTGGTTGATAGGTAGGAAATGAGCACATTTCGTCAATCTATCTATGATGACCCAAATCGCATCACACCTCTTCTGAGTCCTTGGTAACCCAGAAACAAAGTCCATTGCAACGCTATCCCACTTCCACTCCGAAACATCTAGTGATTACAATAATCCCGCTGGCTTCTGGTGTTCAACCTTCGCCTTTTGACACACCAAGTAGGATAGGACATAAGCCGTCACATCTTTCTTCATCCCCGGCCACCAGAACAGCTTCTTCAGATCTTGGTACATCTTAGTAGCCCCTGGATGAAAGCTCAACTTACTCTTGTGTGCTTCTTCTAAGATCATATTCTTAACTTCGCTATCCGCAGGCACATAAACTCGGTCACCAAACCTGACCAAACCATCAGCACCCCTTCTGAACTCAGACGTGTCACCTTCTTCGATCAAACGGTTAACCTCTTTAAAATACCCATCCTCCACTTGCCTTCTCCAAAGCAGATTCAGGAATTCGCTAGTTACCTCTATCATCCCTAGATTCATCTTATCCTTGACGATTTCCACATCCAGATTCAAATACCTAAACTGCTCTAACAACTCGAGCTCTCATACCATCATGGCAGATACGTGTAGGGACTTCCTACTGAGTGCATCCGCTACTACATTCGCCTTACCTGGATGGTACTGCAGGTCGAATTATAGTCCTTTATGAATTCCATCCACCTCCTCTGCCTCATATTCAACTCCTTCTGGTCGAACAAATACTTCAAGTTCTTATGGTCGCTAAATACGCTGAATTTAGCACCATAGAGATAGTGTCTCCATATCTTCAATGCAAACACTATCGCAGCCAACTCCAAATCTCGAGTCGGGTAGTTCCCTTCATGTACTCTCAACTGCTTGGAGGCATACGCCACCAATCTCCCTTCTTACATGAGGACACAACCCAATCCTTGGCATGGCGCATCACAGTATACATCAAAACGTCCTAACCGATTTGGTAAAACCAACACCGGTAACGTAGTCAACCTCCACTTCAGCTTTGAGAAACTTCGCTCACAAGCTTCTGACCACTCAAATGCCTTTCCCTTCCTTGTTAACTGCGTCATAGGTAACGCAATTTTAGAGAATCCCTCGATAAACTGCCTCTTGTAGCCCGCTAAACCCAGAAAACTTCTCACCTCGCTTACGGACTTAGGGCTCTCCCAACTCACTATGGCTTCAACTTTCGTAGTATCCACTGCGATTCCATCCTTGCCGATCACATGGCCTAGAAATTGAACCTCTTCCAACCAAAACTCACACCTGGACAGCTTCGCATACAACTGCCTATCCTTTAGCACCTGCAGCACCACTCGAAGATGCTCTTGGTATTCCTCTCTATTCGAAGAGTAAATAAGGATGTCATCGATAAACACGACAACAAACTTATCTAGGAACGGTCGGAATATCCTGTTCATATAATCCATGAACACGGTTGGAGCATTAGTCACACCGAACGGCATAACCAAATACTCGTAGTGCCCACACCGACTCCGAAAAGCAGTCTTCGGTATATCCTCCTCCTCACCCTGATTTGATGATAACCAGATCGCAGATCTATCTAAGAAAACTCAGCTGCTCCCCTCAGCTGGTCCATCAAATCATCGATCCTGGGTAACGGATACATATTCTTTATCGTCACTTTATTCAACTGATGATAGTCCACGCATAGTCTCGAGCTCCCGTCTTTCTTCTTTATAAACAACACCGGTGCTCCCCACGGAGACGCACTAGGTCTGATAAACTCCTTGCCTAGCATCTCATCCAACTGTTTCTTTAGCTCCGTCAACTCAACTGGAGACATCCGATACGGTGCTATTGAGATAGGCCCGGTTCCCGGTACAAGATCTATGGTGAACTCGATCTCCCTCTCCGGTGGAACGTCATCCGGAAACACCTCCGGAAAATCCCGCACAACAGGCAGCGTCCCCGCACTCGGAGTTTCCTTTGCTTCTAAGGAGAACAGCACCACATACTCTTCAGATCGTACACCCTTCGGAATACCTTCGTTAGCAGGCGTCAATCCAGATAACTCATAAAAACAAAGGGTTTTGTTGGCACAATCAAGCACCACATGGTTAGCCGAAAGCCAATCCATGTCGAGGATAACATCGATCTGCTGCATAGGCAAACAGACCAAGTCCACAAAGAAATGTCTTTTTTCGATGGTTATAGGGCATTTCAAACATATAAACAGGGTAGTCAAAGAATCACCCGTAGGCGTGGATACGGTAAGATCATATGGTAAAGACGAAACCGGTAACCTTAAGTGATCCATGCATTCCATAGAAATAAACGAGTTGATAGCCCCCGAATCAAATAAAACAGATAAGAGTTTGCCTGAAACTAAACACTTACCTTGAATCAGATCTGGGCGTTGAGAGGATTCAGCTCCCCTCACGACAAACACTCTTCCTGCAGCTTGGGGTCTTGCAGTCAGCCCCGTCACTCCGGTTGGCCTTGTATCCCTATGCCTACAGTCCTTTGCCATGTGTCCCGGCTTTCCACATGTATAACAAGTCACAGCTCTCCCCGGTACTTGGCTTCTACAGTCTCAAGCCAGGTGTGGTCCCCTACACTTGAAGCAAACTTGCAGTCCTTGAGTTGCACTCGGCCTCTGTCCTACGGCCTCCCCTGACCATTGATTGGGCCTCTGATACGGTCCCCGACCTGCTTGAAATATTCCATCTCTACCTCTGTGATTACTGCGGATCGGTCCCCCGCTCCGCGAGGTCAGCTCTCTCCTCCTTTTGATGTTCTCGATCGCAGATCACCAGTTCAACATATCAGGGAATGTAGAAGTCCCCAACGGCACGATAGCCTTCTGAATCTCGTACTTCAGCCCATCCTCAAACCTACGACACATCCATTCTTCATCTGGGCACCGCTGATAAAACTCAGAAAACTTAAGCAGTGCCTCGAACCTCGCTGCGTACTCCTCCACTGACATATTGCCCTGCTTTAGGCTCTGGAATTCCTTATCTTTCTCCCTTCTGGTCATCCTAGGAAAGTATTTCTCGAGGAAACATTCCCTAAACTCCCAAGATATTGCTCTTCGGTCTGCCTCAAACAGCCTCTGCTTTCCCTTCCACCAGATCTCTGCTCCTCCCCCTAGCATGAAAGAAGCATAAGAGACTTTCTGAGCTTCATCACAATGCGTCGCCACAAAGATCTTTTCCAACTTCTGAACCCATAGTTCTGCCCCCTCAGGATTGTAGTCCCTATTAAATTGACATGGTTGTCGTCTCATGAAAGCATCCAGACTAGAATCATCATTCCGAGCATTCCGCTGTTGTTGTTGTTGGTTCTCCCGAGTCAACTGAATGAGTTGAGCATTTTGTTGGGTTTGTCGTAACATCGCAGCAGCAATGTCCCTCATAGTCCTGAAGGTCTCCAAGAATTCAACTCCTTTGCCCGTATATGAAGTGACAGCTTCTGGACCTCCATCCGGACCTGTTCTGCCTTCGCCTCTACCTCTACCTCTTCCTCGAGCCATTGGTTCCTGATTCAAGTAACCGTTAGCTCAGAGTTCAAATATAATAAGCAACATAAATACATATATCTACTTATCATTCATACAGCATTACAATCGATCGCACTCCTCCTACCCTTCTAGACACAGCCGTACTCCCCTTGCAAAGATGACCAACTTAGCCAGTTCAACTTCCTAACACCCGCAGCTCGATTTAGAATCAAACTGCTCTGATACCATAATAATGAGACGACCCCACTTATGTAGGATAATCCCATTAAGTTCAAAACCCGCCTACTATGTTATTATTAACTATAACCTAGTGATATTATTACGTGCTTATTAAACGAACGGCAAAACGGTAGAGCATACACGACAAGCACGTACATAAAAGCATGCATCAGAGTAAAGCACAACGGGAAAGATAAAACATATACATGCATTATATAAGTATTTACGTGGTTTCCCCCTCAGTAGGGCTACTGTAATACATACATCACTGTACAACTGAAACTGAAAGATAAAACATATATATCAGGACTCCAAAAGAAAGAAAAGCTCTCAGACATCCTCACCAGCGCTCCCCAACACTGCACTCAAAATACATCAACCTCTCCACTCAGTCCTAGAAGAAGACGCACTGGCTAACCCTCACCATCAATGGTAGGGATGACCTGAGCTACCCTGTCCCTCTCCGTGTGTACTGTGACACCCGCTACCCCGCATACGATAAAATAAAATAAAGCATGCAAGTTAAATAAAATTTTAACATAAAAGGTAGCAAGTACCACATGATAAAAAAAAACATTTTAAACATAAAACAACTGCGGAAAAACGTTAACATAAACATAACCCGAAACCCGATGTCACATAATCAGAGTTGGTATACATATACCGATAATACATCGGAATAAAAACTAAACAACTGCACGTAAAACCTAACTATTACTACTAAGAGAGATGTCCACGGGATCACTCCTCGTCAGCATGCTCACCCTCCTCTGCACATGCAACATCATATGCACAAGAACAACAAAAGATGGGGGTGAGAAATACGATCATAAATATATGTAAACGGAATGGAATAGTAATTAAGATGACTTACAACATATATCAATCAACACATGTATAATCAATATATATATATATATATATATATCAAAGATGCATGTCAATGCGAACGGAACATCACTACTCCGTATGCATGTGGCCAACAACTCTAACTCTGGAAAGACGATTAGGAGTACATGTCCGGTTATCAACGTGGATGATATGCCAGACCATGGGCCATCCTCGAACACTCTCACTAATCCTGATAACGTATAGTGGCTGGTCAGGGTACTGAAGCTTATCCTTTAGGTCACTCCGACAATAGGTAGCTAGCCCATGTCACTTGGAATTTCCCTACCCAATGTACCCGCAAGGCCGGGATAACACCCATCGTGGCCTCCACTATCGCGATTCATCGTTTGCTTTCCACCCAACATATCAACGTCAACATATGATGCATGCTGTGCTCAACAACATGCAAACACATGTCCAACCATCCACCATCATACCATTACATGGCTATCAACTTTGACCAACAAGCATCAAAGATGATTTATCAACATCAAACTTGACCAATAGGCATCAAGAATGATTTAACCAACAACATCGGTAACAGTGCATCGTTACCAATAACATCATCTTCTTACTAACTGTTCTCTTTGTTAAGTCTTAACTTAACATTACCTTTATTAAACATTATACTTAATCTTATTATCTAAACTCTCAATCCATATTTTATTAAGATTATAACTTAACCTTAATATTTATACCTCAAGTCATATATTTATTAAGATTATAACTTAATCTTAATATCTAAACCACAATTCATATCCTATTAAAATCATAACTTAATCTTAATATCTAAACCACAATTCATATCTTATTAAGATTATAACAAGCCTACATAACACTATCCATCAAGCATAAGGGGTCAAAATTGCTTCTGGGAACGTGAGAATCGATTTCCAATTCTCTGGAATCGATTTCTCAAGTCTTCAAATCGATTTCCAATCTCTGGAAATCGATTTCAACATGTTCAAATCGATTTTCCCAATCGATTTTGAACAAGGAAAATTGATTCTAGGAATCGATTTCTACAAGGCCAAATCAATTTCCACACCTTGGAAATCGATTCTTGGTCGATTCAAATCGATTTCCATGTGCTGGAAATCGATTTCTGGGCGTCAAATCATACAGCAGCGGGTTTTCTCCGCTATCGGACCAGTCTACGTTCTCTAATTAACATATCATTCGAGCCTAAGCTATTTATCACCAATTTGATTAGTCCAACACTCATAAATCATAACCTAAGGGTTCTCAAACTAATCCTTGGTCATCAATCTCACATTGCCTATTTATTTTCTCCCTATAACTATGTTCTGATAGCATAAGGTTAACAAAACACCATATCATGGCATAAACAACATGCTCATCATCATCAATTCATCAACAATCATATAAATCATGAACTCATAGTTATAAACATATTATAACATCAGATTATTCATCAATCAATACTCATATAGCCAGAAAACAACATAACAACATTCATAGGCATACGCAGGCATACATAGGGGTTATGGGTTAACCCCTTCATCTTAACCTATCCCAAAACCCACATATTCATGACCAAATTTTCTCCCCCCATACCTGATATGACGATTCACAGCCTAAGGGAAAGAGAACAGAGTCAAGTTCTGCTATGGTTCCTTCTTACGGGTTCAGCACTTGATCACGATCGCAACACTGGAAAGCAGAGTCGATCTTTAAGTCAAGGATTGAAAGGGAAAACAAATCTAGGATTAGAAACTCACCTTGGTTCCTAACTTAGGAGATTAACTCTAGCAGCAGGGATAGACTAGCCAAACAACGGCGTGTTCTTGACGAAGAACACCAAAGCAGGATTCGTCCTTTGGGTTTTCTAGAGCAAGAGATCAATTAGAGCTCTTAGGGATGAGAAGAGGCAAAAAGTGTCTACAATAGGGTGTGGATACTAAGTTTAGGTCATACGCTATGTATATATAGCTGTTAGGGGCGTTTTAGGACGAATGGGCCATACACAGCATAGCCCGGTAACCCAAACGCGTACACAAGCTCTGACACGCATGGGAATCGATTTCACAACCATGGAAATCGATTTTCCATTTCCCAAATCGATTTTCTTATCAAATAAAATCGATTTTGCCCTTTAAACAATCGATTTCCACTTTCTGGGAATCGATTTCTTCACCTGGAAATCGATTTCCAAAATCGATTTCCATTTCATAAAACGTGTTTTTGTCCTCGACACCTGAATAAGACTTGTAGATAATCCTCTAAGCTTTCCAACGCATCCTAGATCATCTCGATCGGATGTCTAGAACTCAAGATAAGGCCAAAACCGTGAAACAGGTTATTTAGACTCGGATGGATTGATTATTCTAAAGTCTGAACTATTACAACTGTGGACTTATGCACCAAAAACAAGCAAAAACAACATATGCAAACATCTATAAGCAAGTATTAACATATATAAACATAGAAGTGAAAAAGCAGGGTATTACATGTACGCCTATAAACCCGCACAGACTCGTACTCGGAGGAGGAACTCGACACTACTATGTGACGCCTCAGGGCCGCCCTCATGTACCGGTTTGAACGTCTCCTCTGACCTCTATGCACGAAGCCCCTCCTACTGGATACAACTGAAGTCTGTGGTGCCACCCATCGATAGTCCTACTCTCTCTGGCTCGGTGGTCGCCACATCCATGGAAAGGGAAGGAACTGGTAAACTCGGTAGGGTCCAATGATGTCTGCATAAGGTGGAGTACCTCTCCCAAAGATCAGGCTAACTGGTCCTGTATATACAACCAAAAAGGTCGAGGGGTCCACCCGCCATCCCTTCTCGTCGTGATACACAATCGCAATATCTCCTAGCACCGGCATCCTCGGTGCTCCGGTGATAAATGGGTGTCTCCTCGGGTCCATCCTCTGGTACTGCTGGCTCCTCGTCTGCTCGTAGAACGAACATACCCATACAAAGGAAAGAACACAGGGAGATAAGATATACAACATATCAAATATAGGGATGATGCAATGCAGCATATATAGCAGACACAACCATCTCAACATCTCGGGACCACTGTCGTTTCCTAACTAGATGTGACATGTACTCTTTCCATGCATGCCGGACGGTACTAAACACCCTACTTCGTCCGCTCAACGAACCATAAGTTGGTTTGTTCCGGTAATCCGTTCCTCTCACCGTGACCCATGAGAGTGCATCACTGCTCCATTGTCCTCGACAAAGAGGGCTACCTGGGCCTCCTCGGAAGATCCACCGGCAACTGGAAAGACTCAAGGCTCTAGTCGGGATAACCATACATGCCCAGGACCACCACAACACGATAGGAGCTACCTCATCGGTCTCTTGTGGGTACACTTGTGTCTAGTATATCCCCAAGGTTTCTCAGACCTTCCATTTCATTTTCCGCATCCGCACTCGGTGCACCAACCTCGTATACCTCATGACATATTGCTCGCCACTTGGCAACAATGCATATGCTATGCATGTCATCCATCTCTCTTGAGCTGATATCACAACACATGCAAACTTGCTCTTAGCAACATGAGATCCAAGCTCCAAGGATCCACACACACGAGCTCCAAGCTCCACTTAACACATATGAGCTCCCATATCGAGGTACATGTAACACTCAATCAATAGCAGTATGATCAATGCAACAACGAATATCTCATGTGTAACAGTAAACATCTCATGTAACGACATGTCATCATATCATGCAAATATACCATATACCACAGTTAACAGATAAGCAGATACTCACGAAAACAACCATACAGCCATCATGTCAACCATTATAAATCTGCTAACCTAGGGTATCAACATAGCGGTGCTAGCCCGATGTAGACTAAACCTAGGGTTTAGATACTTCATTAGGGCTCAACCTCACGTAGGGTTTAGGGTTCCCCTACATACATACAAACAACACTATTTCGACTACGCTTGCCTCCCTGACGTGTGTAACTCTTTCTCCCCACCTGAACAGTCGGCACGTAAATCTAGGCAATCACCGGCTGCTCCTCCTTCGTCAAGCTTGCAGCCACCCTCCTATGGCAGCTCCAAACAGTCCCTCAACCGCGGCCTCAGCTCCAAGCCGCGCACCACCGCGAGCACGAACTTCGCCCTAATCACGAGCACAACACATATACAATAGTGTTAGCCTTAGGGCAAGCTCAACAGATCAAAGACAAAGGAAAAGACTCGAAGAACGCCAAGAACACGAAGAACACGTGTTAGGGATTCGAGTTTACCCGTGGCGAATCAAGAAACTAATCCTCAGAGTTGTAGAAAACTTCGCCGCAATCACAACTGTGTAGTCGGAATCGCGTTCCGGCGGCTCGATCACCTCTAACATCAAGCTTTCTCTCTCTATAACTCAGTGCTTCTCTCTCAAACTCGCAAAATCTCTCTCCAATTTCGTGCAAGTGTGAAGATGAAAGTGGAAGCTCCACTTATGGTTCCCGCTGTCCACGCTTAAGCGTGGTTCAGTTTGCACTCTTGAGCGTTGCTACGCTCTAACGTGGGATCTCTCCACGCTCGAGCGTGGAACCTCATCCACTCCTCCTGCTCCCTGGCCTGACACGTGTCTCACAGGCGTCCAAACTCAGAACAGTTGGACAGCGCACTCAGCATGCTAAGGCGTCCGTATCTTCCCACGCCTAAGCATCGTAACGCTTGAGCGTGTTGTTCTCCCATGCTTGAGCATCAAGCCCAGCGAGAGAAGAACTCCCAGCCTTCTGACTTCCCCAGTTTCTCGTGTTACACCTTAGGCACTTCCAACCTTGTTCAAGCCTATTCCTAAACTTCCAACTAGGTGCCAAACTAACACACAAGCAATCACACAATCATACGAACACCTGATCAAGGTCATCTACCTTAATTAGGGTTACAGAAAACAGGGATGTTACAAGATCTTGTCATACTTGATTTATGATGTGTTAGTGATGACTGTTTTCTGTCAATAATAATTTATATTATTATTATTATTATTATTATTATTATTATTATTATTATACATTATTTTGAAAATAGCAGGTACCGTGGAGAGTATTTCCGATTACTGCACCTTCTGAGAACAATGCTTTTGTGAAAACCTTTTAAACTATATTTCTGTTCATTGGGATTCTATATCTTATTAATAGTATTGTTTTCAGAGCCTGAGGACGACCCTGTTGAGCAGCCAGATGTTTTGAAGACTATCTCTTTAGTTTTAGAGCTTGGTTAGTATTGTATGGCATATGTCAGGAGGACATTTATTATCTTAGTTATTTTCTTATGCGAAATGTTATAGATGCCCTGTTTTGAGGTTTTGAAACTGATTATGTTATTCCAGTTTTGAATTCATGTGAACAATTATTTTGGATTATTATTATATTAAGTATTTATTCAAGAAAATTTTATTTTCCTTCTTTTATTTAAATTAATTATTTTGGGTAACTAATGTAACGAAGGGCGTTACATCGAACGCGTAATCGGAGGATTTGCGGAATCGGATGACATGCATCCAGAGATTACCTTAAAGAGGTAAGGGGAGATTGCCTGAGGGATCTCTCGATAACTATATGTTATCGGTATTTGGTCTGTATAAGTTGGTTTGAATTGTGTGATGGTTGTTTACTTTGTTTTCAGATGTTGTTTATCTGTTGATAATTATCAGCTTTTGATTGAGTATCAGCAGTTGTAGGTTATAGTATATTAATGCATGTTACAAACTGTATTATCTACTATAATTTTAATATGTCAATATTATTGATGTTGAGTTTTGATTGAGAAGCCTGACATTAGTCAGTGCTCAATTAATTAAACGCGATAAAAGCCTTCAAAAGCTTCGTAAGGAATGCCAAATATTTGATTTGGGAAACGTTGGAAAATTTTCAAAGATGCGAGTTCTACAATAAAGAGATCCTAAAGTAAAGTATAAAGTTAATGGAAAAAGTTAGTTTTCAAAAATAAGTTAATTATTATCTGGAGAAAATTAATTCAAGAGGAAAAAGTCAAATTTTAAATTAGGACGTTTTTAAATGCTAAACGACGGTTAATTCAGAAAAGATTTTCGGAAGGTATTTTAGAAACAACAACATTCATTTTGAAACGGCAATTTAGTCTCAAATGCTTTCTTCCAAGAACTGAGGTTTTGGAAAAGATTTTCAAAGGAAAATAAGTTTCATTGGTAATTCGACGGTTTATAAATGAATTTCAAACAGAAAGGGTTTTCTATGAACGAGTTTTCCCAACCGTGTAAAATACAACACAGGACCCGTGAACGAGACAATAAGTCTTAGAATTCAATTCTCTACGTTTTGGTTAAATTTCACAAAAACTTCAGAAAAATCACTTCCTGACCTTCGTTCGGGCGGAATCCTCAATCGGGTGACAAACGGAGCCACATATGGATTTACCGGGACTCGCCAACAGATAATCTTGATATCACATCATCCCAGGACACTTGGGAGAGTATGCCAGAGTCGTCATGACGTTCGGAAATATCTGGACGCAAAATGACCAAAATGACCCTAACCTTAGTCTATTACACTTTTACCATTATACCCTTTTGGCAAATGACCTTTTTACCCTTAAGTGAGCTCTTAAGAGCTGAACTCATCCCCTCAACCTCTCACTTTCACGCACAGTCCCCTACCTTTTAGAGCTCCATAGTTGTTCTTGAGAGAAAACTCCATTTTCATCCTTGAAAAGCTTGAATCACTTGTTGGAATCACTTGATTCCTTGAGCAATCTTCCTTCATTTCAAGGTAAGATCACTTTTATGATCTCTTAGCTTCTTGAGTCTTTCTTTATTTCAAGATCAATCTTCATTTTCATGAAAAGAAATTCTTAGATCCAAAACTTTGAAAATCCATAGGAAATTGTAGAAAAATCCTTTTGAGGTAAGACCAAGCTCTTAGAACTCACAGCATCATTCTCTACCTAAAACCAAGAGCTTATGGTTCAACTCCCATCATAGCCCAAAATCCCTTTTTGGCCGAACCCTATTTGATGATGATGAATAGTGTTTTCATCAATTTTTGATTTTTAACACTTGATTGCATCCTTAGCTTTCCTAATGCCTTTGAATCCATGAAATGGAAAACCAAAACCAATTCCTAACCTTTTTAACCTAGGGTGGCCAAAATCCTCTTTGTTAGGATTGTTGAGATTGGCTTTGATTGTTGTTTAATGTTGGATTGTTGTGTTCTTGTAGTTGTTGACGATTGTCAGGAGGTTCACAAACCGATCAACCGACTTTCATCCGGGAATCTGCTCATCAACAGGTATTGGGGGTGAACCTCATCACACCAAGATGGTGGTGGTGAAGATGGTTGTTTAAGTTTATGTGTGGGTGAAACCCTTTAGTTTGGGTTCACTTTTATGTGTTAAGTTTTGGTAAGTTCTCTTGGAGAACAAGATTGTCATGATGAGTTTATGCTTTGGTATGTTGTAGTGTGCTTTAGCATATGTTGATGATGAGATGATTGAATGAAAATCATTTTCATGTATGTTGGAAAACCTACTTTGATCACTAGATCAAGTATGGACTTTTATGCTTGATTATGAGACCATGATGTGTGATGGACTTGGATGTTTGATTATGATGTAGTAATGTGTATTGTGGTTTATCCTAATTGTTTGAGCTTTTGAGCTACATGTGCTTTGTTGGTGAAGCAAAGTCTCCATTTTTCATTGGAGTAGGCTTGTGGCCTTAGTAAGAGGAAAATATTAGAACACATATTGTTCTTGTTTTGGCAAGGTTTTGATGTAACAAAACATGATTTCATAACCTATGTTTTCAAAGAGAAGCAAAAGTGATTTTGATCCAAAGATCAAATGAAGTTTTAACCTTTAAAGTGTGTCACCAAGGTGGGAAAATGTCTTTTCTTTAGCCATAGGTCTTTTAATCAAACTAAGTTTTTCAAAAGAAGAAATAATGAAGGAGTTAAGGAAAATGAAAAACAGGGCACTCGCCCAGCGAACCCCGTCTCGCCGCGCGAGACAGAGGGAAAACAAGGCATTCGCCAGGCTAACCTTGCCTCGCTTCGCGAGACAGTGAACCGCCTAAGCAGCAAAGATGCAACTTCTCGGCGTCGCGTAGTGAAGTAGTTCTCGCCTCGTGAACCGTCTAAGCAGTGAAGATTCAGCTTCTCTGCCTCGCGTCGCGATACAATCCTCGCCTCGCGAAGCAGAAAGACTGTCTAAGCAGTAAAGATAACTTCTCAGCCTCGCGTCGCGAAACATATCTTCGCCCCGAGAGAAAGGATTTTGGTTTATAAAAAGTGTTTTTCAACTCAAACTGTAAAGTTTTACGCATTAAAAACCTAAGTTAAGTAATTGACTTAGAGTTGAAGACAAGGGTTAATTAAGTATAATATGTGGTAAAACAAGACCATATATTATACCATTGATGACATAGTACATCAATGACTTCATAAGACATAAACACAAACATGAAACATTTTGGGTTTTGAAACAGTAGTTCGATGATGGACCGGTGATTCGGACCCCGATCAGTCGTTCAATTGTTTCAGTCTTGTGATGACTTGATCCCGAAGGGATCACGAGATTTATCTGGTGGATAAAGGTTTTGTTTTCAAAAGACGCGTATAGTTCCTAAGGAAGAGAACCTTACTAGATTTCGAGGTTTATCCGGGGGATAGACATTGCTTGATCGTATCTGCTTTGTGTAAGCATTGGCATTTCATTTGCATAGTCGTAAGGCCTTGAGCCTAGGAGTTGAGCTTACACCTTGATGCGGGTGCGAATCTTACGGTGACGATCTTCAATGGTCTTTTTGGAGGTATCAGGGTTGGAAGGACTAACATGTGACCAGTTGGTAGCTCTTCTGTGTCGTGGCGAATCCATGCAATACATTGATATCCTCTACTAGATGCCGTACTTTTCATGTTTGGTCGAGAGTGTTTCCGTAAAGCCAGATACGTGCACGTTACGAATGTTGTAGCACCTTACTCATGGCTGGCAGAAACTGGAACATGTCCTCCCATTCACTCTCTCCGAACGTTTTGTTAGCTCCATGGAGTAGGGGTCAGAGTAGTACCCCGTGGCATTAGCATTGAGTCTTATACGTTGCACTGCATTGCATGGCTGTTGATGTTGCTGTCAACTGCTTAATATGTAATTTTATTAAGCATGTTGGGTACGCTGTTACCCGGTGAGTCGTCCCGTTTTTACTACTGCTGTTTTGTTGTGTTGATGAACAAGAATCTCACCCATATCTGTATGTTTTCTGTTGGTACTTGCTATTGCTACTTGAGCAGATGGATGTGACGATGGTTCAGTTCAGTAGTCTCCTTGAGCCCGGAGGCGGACTCTTTTTGCTGTTTTAGTTTTGTTGTCGGCCAGACTATGTCAGTTTTTGTAGTACCTTTTGGGCGCTACGACTCCTAGTACTTATTGTATTTCTTATGTCAGTTATACACTAGACTTATGTCTGTATATTGTAATGTTGACGTTTCTATTTCTGTTTCTGTTATGTGTTTATTATGCTTTATGTTCTAGAAATGCATGGCGAACCTAAGTTCGTTATTAGTACTATTTACCTTTACTAAAATCCCATTACATCTTCGCGAAAAGAAGAGAGAAAAAGAAAACCGTATTTTCCGCATTAATAAATATTTTCGGCCTTATAAACGTTCGGGAACGTGACACTCGGGAAAGGGTGTTGCATCGCACATGTAGTTATCGTGCTTGAATCTATATATTGGTATCTCACCCTTGCATCATTAGATGAGTTCCAAGATACTACCGGAACATTCGGGGATCCGTTCCCTAACGTTTGAACTCATGGAGAATGATGGCATATGGGAAGTCATGGAGACACGTTAGAGGTGGGACCAGCTGTAGGATGAGTCCTTTTATTTTGGCTAGTGACTTCGTCAGTCCGCTCTGGCTACTGAGAGCCATGACTTTTGAGAATGGCCTATCTGTATAAAGGCCCTATGTATAAACTTATAATGACTTAGTATGTATGAATATCTGATATGTATTAACGTCTGTTCAACTATGGTGATTGTATTGTGAAATTACGAGAAAGTTTTTATCACTGAATTTCAAAATAAGTTAAATACTTAGAAAATTTTATTTTCCGAAAGTATCCAGAAAGTTTATAAAAGAGTTTATTTTTCGCAACGGGTCACCATGTGATGTCCAAGATGGGGGTGTCACATTAGTGGTATCAGAGCGGACCTCTCCTAGTATGATGTGGTTCAGGGACGAACCAGGTGGAAGTTGGTGGGCATGTGACGCCTGAGGCTGACGAGGGTGGGGAGTGATCGCCGGTGCATGAGGCATGGACAAGGAGCGGCTCCTGGCAGGCTTCTAGGCAAAGGGACACGTGAATGAACCGAATTCACACCGGAATGAGAGGGATCCTGAGGCTGTGCTGGTATGGGACTGTACAGTTGAAGGAAGGCTTACAAGAATTGATTGGTACTACCTATACCAACAAGATGGATCTTCTTTTTGGGAGCCCAGAACATAAGAACTCCATATTTAAGCGTGTTTGACTTGGAGCACTTGTGGGATGAGTGACCTTCTGGGAAGTTTCCCAAAAAGCATGTGAGTGAGGACTACGCACGCTAAAAAGACCCATGTTGGTTTGTGGGGACAGTCGGCAATCCTTAAAGCAGTCCGGGCCGTTACAAATGATATCAGAGCTGGTCGAGTCTTTCAGGAATCTTTGGGAAATAGGTCTGTTGTGTTGACGTTGTGTATTCTCTGACTAAGACTTGTTTGAATTACTTCTTAGAAGTAATGTGTGTTAGCAAGTGAGTACACCTCCCATTTTCTGGTTGTTGTTTAACTAAATTTGTCTTGAGGTCAGTTATGGAACCAGAGGGTGGACGTGGCCATGGATGCGATCGTGGAAGGGGTCGTCGAGGTGGTCCCGTAGGTGACCATGATAATGTTGAAGAAAACTATGAGGGTACAGTGGATTATAGTGCACAAGCAATGGAAATTGTTGCAGCTGCTATTGCCCTACAGACAACTGCTATGGTTGCTCAGAACCAGCAAGCTGCAGAGGTAGAGGTCTGATTGCATTTCGATGTCAGAATCCTCCACAGTTTCATGAGGATGCTGAACCTGAGAAAGCTGACTTGTGGATACAAGAATTGGAGAAGATCTATGAGCTTATTCTGAGTCCAGAAGGAGTTAAGGTTCAATATGCTTCTTTCCTACTGATAGGGGACACAGAATATTGGTGAAAAGGCACCAGACAACTATTAGAAGCTGATCATCAGGAAATTACTTGGGATGTGTTCCAAAACACATTTTTCGATAAGTATTTTCCTCAAAGTGCTACAGTCGAGAAGGAACGAGAATTTCTCTGTCTACTACAAAGAGATCTTTCTGTTGGGGAGTATGCAGCGAAGTTTGAATCGCTCGCCAAGTACTTCCGTTTCTTTCAGACTCAACCTAATGAAAGCTGGAAGTGTGAAAGGTTTGAAGCAGGCCTGAGGTTCGAGATCAAAGAATCTGTGCTACCTTTGCAAATCTGAAACTTTCAAGCTTTAGTCGAGATGTGTCGCAAGGTGGAGCAGATGAGGAAAGGAAGAGATAATTAAGGGAATGCTGGAGGACCATCTCGGTTCAAGAACCAATTCCAAACTCAGAACCAAAAGGAGAAATAGAATCAGAGGAAACCATATTTTCGACCTCGAGGAAATGGTCAGAATCAACAATCTTACCGTTCAAATGTTGCTGCATCGGGGAGTAGAGGCCAAAAGAACCAGAGCCAAGGCCAAGTTAGGAAATGCTACAGGTGTGGAGACCCAAACCATAGGGATGAAACTTGTCCAATAAGCGGAGTTAAATGCTTCAACTGTAATCAGTTAGGACACTTATCAAAGGACTGCAATGCACCAAAGCGTGGATTTGCTATCAACAACACAAGAACCAATAAGCCAACGACAACGGGAAGAGTTTACACTATGAGCGGTGCTGAAGCTTCGAATTTCGATGATCTCATAAGGGTAGTTGTGACATAGCGGGTAATCTCTTGAATGTACTTTTCGATTCGGGTGCGACTCATTCCTTTATTGTGATGAATTTCGTGACAAGTTTACCGAGGACCTGGAAGGGACATGATGCCATATGGGTAATAATTGATCGACTGACCAAGTCGGCTCACTTTTTACCCATCAACATAAAGTATTCCATAGAGAGATTGCCTTAGTTATACATCGGGGAAATTGTCAGATTACATGGTGTACCTTCGAGTATTATTTCAGATCGTGCTTCGAGGTTTACTTCAAGGTTCTGGCAAAGTTTACAAGAGTCACTAGGAACGAAACTCAGATTGAGTTCGGCATATCATCCATAGGCGGATGGACAATCAGAGAGGACGATCCATTCACTTGAAGACTTGTTGTGAGCTTGCGTGTTAAAGCATCTTGGTACTTAGGATGAATTTCTACCGTTGATAGAATTCACCTATAACAACAGTTTACACTCGAGCATAAGAATGGCACCCTATGAAGCCATGTATGGCCGACGGTGTAGAACACCTTTATGATGGTACCAAGATGGTGGAAGCTTGCTATTGGGACCAGATATCGTGCAACAGACAATCGAAAAGGTGAAGATGATTCAGGAAAAGATGCGGACAACTCAGAGTCGACAGAAAAGTTATGCGGACAAGAGGCGACGACCTCTCGAGTTTGAGGAAGGCGATCATGTGTTTTTTAGAGTCACACCTACGACTGGGGTTGGCCGGGTAATTAAATCCAGAAAACTCACTCCTAAATTCATTGGACATTACCAAAGTCTTTGTCGTGTTGGTCCAGTAGTCTATCAAATTGCTTTACCACCTTTTCTTTCAAATATCCATGATGTTTTCCATGTTTCACAACTGAGGAAGTATATTCCTGATCCATCTCATGTGATTGAACCCGATGTAGTACCATTGAAAGAGAACTTGTCTTATGAGACTTCACCCGTACAAATCGAGGATAAGATGATTAAGCAACTCATGGGTAAACAAATTTCTTTAGTCAAGGTTATTTGGGATGATACAACCGGAGAGGCAACATGGGAAACGGAGGACAAAATGAGAGTGCAATATCCTGATCTTTTTCAAGGTACGTAATTTCGAGGACGAAATTCTTTTTAGTGGGGTAGTAATGTAACGCCTCGACTTTTCAAGCTTTCTAAGGTCAATAAACTAAATAAATGAGTTTGTATTTTTTTGGAGGATCTAGAGAGTGAATTAAAATAAACTAAGACCATAGTCACGCTCTACGCTATCGTGGAAAGCTACGGTTAAATTTTGGGTAGAAAACTCAGACGGAGCCTGGTTTGCGTTTTCGCTGACAGTATGATTTTACTGCTCAAACGACCTAATTTTGACTCGTGAACGAAACAATTAGGTTTTATAACTCATTTCGAACTATATCGTCGATTTTGAAACCTAAATAAGTTCTTACGACTTTCTCGGGCCAAAAACCTAAATCGGGAAATCGACGGAATCGAGAACGGACGCATGGGGACAAAACCGGACACCGGATAAGGGACACGAGTCACCAGAGCAGGGTGAGTCACCACCATGACTCACCAACATCATCATTACGGTTCTACAAATATCTGAGATATTTAGGGCGAGAAAAGACTATTTTGCCCCTTTGAACTAACAAAATTACATTTTGCCTTCATGACTCATCACCTCATCATGATATCCAAGAAATATCTAGATATTTTGTTACTTTAAGGGGTGAAAAGACCAAAATGCCCCTATCCTTTTTTTAGAATTACACTTTTGTCCTAAGGTGAAATGTCCATTTTGCCCTTAAGTGAAATTTTTTTGGACCTTCCTACCCTTGCCCCTTTAAGCCTCACGCCCCACTCTCCCTTAAGCCCCCCTCCATTTTCTTTCTTACACACTAAGACTCCAACATTTCTCATTTTCTCTCAAATAAGAACTTAGCCAAATTTGTGAAGGAAAAGCTTGAATCCTTGCACATCTTCATCATCCAAGAGGTGAACTTCACTCACCTTGATCCATAAGTCCTACGTTCTTCATATTCTTTCTTGATTCATGGCCAAAATCTCATGTTTCCAATTCTAGGACTTTATGTTCAAAAATCTCTAGAAATTTTTAGAAAAATCCTATGATCATGAAACCGATTTCTTTGAACTCACTATGATGTATATGTTGGGTATCTAGAAGCATGAACCCAAAATAATTTTCCTCCCTATTTATCTATGAAGTGGCCGAACCTACCCCCTTGTGAAGTCATGATTTTTGCTTCAAGTTTTTGAATGATGAAGCTTGTTTTAGTACTAGGTATGCCTTATGATCATCCATCCAAGAGATAAGAAATTTTAGACATCTCTAGCCAATTTTAAAGCAAAATGCCGAACCCTTGAGCAAGAAAAATAGGGAAATTTGTGTTGTTAGTATTGATGTTTGAATTGATTGTGTGAAGGTCGTGATTGTTGATTTGTTCGGACGCGTAATCGGAGGATTTACGGAATCGGACGACTTGCTTCCAGAGATTAACTTCAAGAGGTAAGGGGAGATTGCCTGAGGGATCTCTCGATAACTATATGATATGATCCAAGCTGGAATCATTTAGTTTTAGGATCTTCCTTGAGCTATTTGCGTGAACAATAAAGAAAATGAAAGACACTATGCTACTCAATGAATTAAAAGTGAAGAGAAGGACTAAGCTATTCAAGAAATAAGAGGACAATAAGAATTCGAAAATTAAAAACACTAAGGTAACAACTCATAAAAGTAAAGAAGTAAATGATAACAATACTCAAATGAAAAATAGAAAATGGAAAGGGGAAGAGATGATAAGGAAGGCGCCACAAAGATCCATTGAATTGGAAAATTGATGAGCCAAAGGAGGATTCGCCACAAGGATTAGCAATCCTTGATAAGAATCAAGAGTTCTAATCCAAGAACTATGAGAGGGCTATGGCCTCACAAGAAAACTCAAGTATGAGTAATTCAAATTTTATTCAAAGGTTTATGAAATGAGGTAATACAAGTCCTATTTATAGAATTTTTATTCTAAGAAGGTGACGGCTAACCCTAATCTTCTCCTAAGTAATGCATAAGGAGTCTATCTTGCCAAAACACAAGCCCAATACAAAGAAAGCCCAAAATACAAGAAAAATCCCGTCCAGAATTTCGTCCTAATCTTGTATCCCGGTTTTCACCATGGTATAAGCCGAATCTCGCCCAAAATCTTGAAATATGATTTTTAGATAATTATCTTAGCTTTCCAACGCATCAAAGAACTCATCCATCGGATATCTGGATCTCAAGATACAGCCAAAACAAGACGGAGAGGTCATCACCAACCCAAATAAAGTTTTTCAACAAATTTCAATTTGGTTCTTCTTGTTCCATAATTGGCTTGTTCTTCTCTTCAAAGTTGACCATCCTTGGTTTGCATCACTATATGTTATCTGTATTTGGTCTGTATAAGTTGGTTTGAATTGTGTGGTGTTTGTTTACTTTGTTTTCAGCTGTTGCTTATCTGTTGATAATTATCTGCTTTTGATTGAGTATCTGCAGCTGTGGGTTATAGTATTTTAATGCATGTTATATACTGTATTATCTACTATAACGTTGATATGTCAATATTATTGATGTTGAGTGTTGATTGAGAAGCCTGACAGTGGTCAGTGCTCAATTAATTAAACGGGATAAAAGCCTTCAAAAGCTTCGTAAGGAATGCCAAATGTTTGATTTGGGAAACGTTGGAAAATTTTCAAGTATGTGAGTTCTACAAAAAGGGATCGTAAAGTAAAGTATAAAGTTAATGGAAAAAGTTAGTTTTCAAAAATAAGTTAATTATTATCTGGAGAAAATTAATTCAAGAGGAAAAAGTAAAATTTTAAATTAGGACGTTTTTAAACGCTAAACGACGGTTAATTCAGAAAAGATTTTCGGAAGGTATTTTAGAAATAACAACATTCATTTTGAAACGGCAATTTAGTCTCAAATGCTTTCTTCCAAGAACTGAGGTTTTGGAAAAGAATTTCAAAGGAAAATAAGTTTCATTGGTAATTCGACGGTTTATAAATGAATTTCAAATGGAAAGGGTTTTCTGTAAACGAGTTTTCCCAACGGTATAAAATCCGACAACTTGGATGAGTTCCGGAGATTTTGTTTTAGATTTGTGTTTCACAGAACGAAAAACGGTGAAAATGTTGAAACGTGAACCTAGTAGACGAGATGTCGGGATACTAGTGTTCTGTGAGAATACCACGTAGATCTGAGATCCGTGTTACGGTTGTGGGCTGTGTATCCTATGGACTGTGTGTCCTCTTCACTTTGTGAGGAAACGTGATTAAAGGTGAATATTGTTTTCTATTACCACGGACCTTGGACTGGTGCATCGGTCTAGGGCTCCGCGATTGAGCACTCGGAAGTTTTGTCCTGTGTTGACGATGAGAAATCTTCAAACGTTGTAAATCACGAATGGCCTTTGAGCTTCGACAAGGAAACAAAGAACAAAAAGAAAAGTGACAAGACATGAAACGTTTTTATATGCATAAATTGGCAGACGTGCCTATGGTGTTAATCTAGATATATTGGTGGTCAGGATATTCAAGACGGTGTATATCATCGTGCCTTGATGGACAATGAAAACCATAAACGGTGATCACTTGTGCCTTGTGTTGGACAGTGTGCAATGGTTTTAACAACGGTGTGCCTTTTTGGCAATCGAGTTTGATCAACTCATTTATACAGTGTTGGGATCTCCGGAGATTAAGTAAAGAACTAAACGTTGAACGTTGAAGTGTCATGCATTTTTATGAATGATGATGACTGTCAGGTATGAAACTCTATGATGAACTACTTGTTTATTTAGTAGAATCTTATGCATCATGAATATATATGTTGTTGGTGTGTCGCAAATGTCGTTATCGTGCTTGAATCCATATATTGGTATCTCACCCTTGCATCATTAGATGAGTTCCAAGATGCCACCGAAACATTCGGGGATCCGTTCCCTAACGTCTGAATGCATGGAGAATGATGGCATATAGGAAGTCACAGACACGTCAGAGGTAGGACCTGCTGTAGGATAAGTCCTTTTATTTTGGGTAGTGACTTCGTTAGTCCGCTCTGGCTACTGAGAGCCATGACTTTTGAGAATGGCTTGTCTATATAAAGGCCCTATGTATAAACTGATAATGACTTAGTATGTATGAATATCTGATATATATTAACGTCTGTTCAACTATGTTGATTGTATGGTGAAATTACGAGAAAGTTTTTATCATTGAATTTCGAAATAAGTTAAATACTTAGAATATTTTATTTTCCGAAAGTAACAAGCAAGTTTATAAAAGAGTTTATTTTCCGCAACGGGTCACCATGTGATGTCCCAGCCGGGGTTGTCACATGCACCCTATGAGTTTTATCCTTTGGGTGGCTCCACGAAGGTCCAAACTTGGTTTGTGTACATGGATTCCATTTTGGATCCGATGGCTTCTAGCCACTTCTCAGATTCAAGGGCAGCTATGGCCTCCTGGTAGGTAACAGGCTCATCTTGATCCATGAGCAGTACATCACCTTCTTGAGTTAGGAGAAGTCCAAATCTCTCAGGTTGTGTACGTGATTTGTTTGACCTACGTGGTTCTTGTGTTATATGAATCGGTGCTTGAACCACAACATCTTGTGGATTCGGTTCTTGTTCTGCTGCAAGCAAGTCAGTACTCTGTGGTGCTTGGATTTCTCTAAGTTCTATTGTTGTCCCACTGCCTACTTTAGAGATGTATTCCTTCTCAAGAAACACTCCAGTCCTGGTGACAAACACTTTGTCATCAGAGGGGTTATAGAAATAGTATCCGGTCGTTTCTTTGGGAAACCCTCAAAAGTGCATTTATCTGATTTGGGTTCAAGTTTATTTGTGATTAAACGTTTGACATAGATATGAAAACCCCAAATCTTCATAAAAGACAAACTAGGCTTTCGCCCCTTCCACATCTCATGTGTTGTTTATTCTACCGCCGTAGATGGAACACGGTTAATTGTGAAAGCTGCTGTAAGCAATGCGTAACCCCAGAAATAGTCTGAAAGATCTAAATGACTCATCATCGATCGTACCATGTCCAACAAGGTGCGATTCCACCTTTCAAATATGCCATTTCATTGTGGGGTTCCGGGAGGAATGAGTCGGGATACTATCCCACACTCTTTCAGATAGTCATCAAATTCCTGGCTAAGGTATTCACCACCACGATCTGATCGTATGGCTTTAATACTCTTGCCAAGTTGTTTTTCTACTTCATTTTTGAACTCTTTGAACTTTTCAAAGGTTTCAGATCTGTGTTTCATTAGATACACATATCCATATCTACTGAAGTCATCAGTAAATGTGACAAAGTAGGAAAAACTACATCTAGCAGGTTTGTTCAGTGTCCCACATACATCACTATGTATCAATCCCAAAGATCACCGGCCCTTTCACTATTACCAGTAAATGGGGCCTTAGTCATCTTTTCCAATAAACAAGATTCAGACATATCAAATGATTCATAATCAAAATAATCCAATAATCCATCTTTATGGAGTTTGGAGATGCGTTTCTCATTAATATGGCCTAAACGACAATGCCAAAGATATGAAGGATTCAAACCATTGGATTTGATCCTTTTCACATTTATGTTATATATGGGCACATCGAGATCAAGAATATAAAGTCCATTACTCAATGGTGCATTAGCAAACAAAACATTATCCAAATAAAGAGAACAACATTTGTCCTTAACAATTAAATGAAAACCCTTCTTGTCCAAACAAGAAACAGAAATAATGTTTTTGCTAATAATGGGAACATAATAACAATTATGAAGTTCCAAAACAAGCCCAGTAGGTAAAGTTAAAACATAAGTCCCTACATCTAATGCAGCAACTTTTGCTCCATTTCTGACATGTAGGTCCACTTCACCTTTAATCAATCTCCTCCCACTTCTTAGTCCCTGCACATTATTACAAATGTGAGCACCACATTCAGTATCAAATACCCAAGATGCTGAAGTAGATAAATTAACATCAATAACATAAATACCTGAAGCGGAAATCTCACTTCCCTTCTTTTTCTTTTCCAGGTATTTCTTGAAGTTCCTCTTCCAGTGGTCAGGTTGGCCACAATGGTGGCAATTGCCTTCCTTAGCTACCCTGCCCATGGGCTTCAAGCCAGAAGTGCCAGGCTTAAACTTTTTCTTGCCCTTGCCCTTCTGCTTTCTCCAAGACTTCTTCTTAGCCTGCTTTCCAGAATCAACCATCATTATGGCTTTACCTTTTCCCTTATTAATGTTCTGCTCAGCAGTTCTCAACATGCCTAGCAGTTCTGGCAGCGTTTTGTCAATGTCATTCATGCTGTAATTCATGATAAATTGACTGTAGCTTGTTGGCAACAATTGCAGAACTACATTTGTAGCCAACTCTTTGTTAGAACCAAAACAGGAATGGTTTATGACCCCTCAAAGTTTTAATGATTAACAAAATTATTATATGCTTATGAAAATAATTGAAGATCAGTTGCTACTAATCCATAAGGTCAAAACACCTTTTCTTTGTCTCTGACTTCAGATATATTCTCGATAGAGCACTAAGCATCAACGTCCAAAGTTACATCTAGCTCATACTTGACGATAAGCTCAAAAGCATTCTCTGCGTCCAATGGTATAATATAGCTCTCAAAGCTGTTTGCATCCAAAGAATCCTTGGGCTTTATTCTTAAAGGATAATGGTCTTGTGTCCAGATGTCACAAAGTATATTATGCGTCCAATCTTTTATATTACTTGTGCGTCCACTAACTTTGGTTTGCAGATGACGTGGCACAATTTTCAAAAGTCTTAATTGGATTACAAAAGAAAAATATCTTTCCATAAAGACAAAACAAGGTACAACATTGTACACGTCGAGCCACATAAAGCAGAAAACATGACAGCCAGAAACCAAAGGATAGTCTGCTCTGATTCAACCTGCTACAAGCTGCTATCACTGCTATTCAATCAAAAGCAAACTTGCCTCCTTGCTCTCACAAAGAAAGGACAACTATGAACAGAAAACAGCTAGCAAATGGACATGTGTCTAACGGATATTTCACTGAGTCTAAACAGACAAATTTTCTACCGTTTGAAATCCGGGAGACAGTTAAGGCTATTTAAAAGACCATCATTTGAAGAAACAAGCAGAGATACACACATATATATACAAGAGAGAATTCATTCGCAACAAAAAGCTTTCAAGCAATCACTACTCTCTAGTCAAAGATCTGTAAACTTTCATATTCTTTCTTTGTAAAGTTACAAACAGATTCAAAGAGCTATATCTTATAATACTCTCACACATAGTGAGTTTGTAAAAAGCTCAAAATCCTTCTCAAAATCTTAGAATTGGTTGAGCCTGAAGAGGCTTGTCTATAAAAGAATACTTGAAGCCTGGAGAGGTGTAGAATACTTGGAGTTGTAAAGTCTGGAGTGACTAGGAAACAACTTGTGAAAAGTGCTAAGTGATTTAGTGGAAAAACCTTCTGGAGGAAGGGATTGGACATAGCTCTTCGATTTGAAAGAGTGAACCAGGATACATCTCAGTGTGAATCTCTCTATCTCTATCTTGTCAAGTTTATTTATTTGCTAACTTGGGGATTGAAAACAAAGTTTCTTAACGTTTGTGAAAAAATTGTTTTCGATTTGATTTGTTTATACATCCTGCTTGCTTAAAACGTTTTTTGAAAAGGTTTTAAAAAAAAAAAAGGTTTAAGAAACACAATTCAACCCCCTTCTTGTGTTTCCCTGTTTCACTTTCACTCTTGGCTCAGTGGAAAAACCCAATCTTTCAAGGCTCTCAATGTACCCAATCAAAAGGAGTACATGAGTTCCAACTGGGCTTCCTTCTGCCAACTTACAATTAAACAGGGCTCTAGAAACTTCAAAGCGCTCATGCCTCGCCTGCTCTTGGTAGAGCATTTTGAGACGTCCGATCATATCAAACGCCTCCATGTTTTCATGTTGCTTCTAAAGCTCAGAGTTCATGGTGGCAAGCATGAGGCAACTAACATCCAGGGCATCATCCTGATACTTCTTATAAGAATCCTTTTCAGCCCTAGAAGCATCCTCGGATAGTTCAGGAGCAGCCTCCTCAAGAACATACAAATTTTTCTCTTGCCTAAGGACAATCCTCAGGTTTCAGTACCAATCCATAAAATTACTTCCAGATAACTTGTCCTTCTCAAGGACAGATCACAGTGATATATTATTAGTTGTGTTTCATGCCATGGATATCTACATAAAGAAATATGCGAAGTATAAGTATCATGATTTTAAATCATATTTAGTAGGTCTTTATTAAATGCGCTCTCGCTACTTTACTCAAATCAATGACCCTCATCATTGACTCGGAAAATCCCATTGAAAGATTTTCTAGTGAGACCAAGATTCATATTTCACCTCGTTCTGAGTCAGCTGAGCTGATCGCCCAGAACTCAGCTAGTTAGGTAGGAAACTCTTTTCCAATTACATCCAATGTAATACTTGGACTAGTTGGGTGAATAACTCCTTATTCTAATCCATCATATGGATTAATGCCCAACCCCATGCCTCTAAGCCATTTCAATTCTACAGAATACGCTTAGTTAAGTTCAACCCAATGGTTGATAGTACGTTATTTCACCTTTCGCACCTCACCAGAATATATTAAGGTGTTCAGCTGAGCATGACCCACACTTAAATGATTCTGGCCTTGACTAGTGCCATGCACCAGGAGGCATTTAATAACTTAATTTATTGAGGGAATTTAATAATTAAGTGATCTCACTGGCTTGTTTATCATATAAACGTCTCTCATAACATACATGGCATACTAGCTTACATACATTCAAAACATATTAAGCATACAATGACATATATGCTATCATACAATTTAAATTCCAAATTTAAATCATATATCTCATACATTTCATGCATCACATACATAAACATACAAGACATAGAAAAGGTATTATGATTATGGCCTCCTAATGTGCAATAATTAAAACTAATTATTACAATCTTTGACCCTTGAGCAAACTTCCAAAGTTCCTCCCACCGGCGTCATGATTTGGTGTTGCCTCCATGTCAACCGAGCAATTTACAAAATTTAAAATAAAATAAATAAAGTAAATGTCATGACACGTAGGCCCTATTTATAAAATAAATACAATAAATCATGACAAGGAAGCCGTATTTACCAAATAAAATAAACACCAAAACTAGGGTCATAGCCATATACCGCACATTTAATAAACAATTTATAAATATGCAAAAGCGGACAAAATCACATTCTGTCCATCAACACGGCCGTGCCAAACGGCGCATGGCCGTGCTGAAAGCTCGCTGACGCTGTCCAACATGTGCACGGCCGTGCTGAAAACTCGCTGACGCTGATCAAAAGTGGCATGGTCGTGTCAAACAACGCATAGCCGTGCTACGCGTCCACTAGCGCTAACTCAAACGTGAACGACTGTGCTACAGGGAGCACGGCCGTGCCAAACGGCGCAGCAGGATTCCATATTCGAATCCTTGTTTATGTCAGGAGCACAACTAAGCACACAAAACATGTTCAAAGAGATTTATATCACACACAAATCATACAAACATGCTTTTAAACATAAAAATCATATTTAAAAGCAATAAACATGTTATCATACAATGGCAAACAATCCGAGGATACATGGCAAACTACGACCAGACGCTCTGATACCACTGTTGGGGTTTCAAGAGGGATAATTTTTAAAAACAATTTATAAAAACCTCTTGAGCGGAAAAACCCCTTTACTAAAGGACCACATATCGCACATGAATCACAAGGATATTGTATTTACCTCTTGAAGCGTAGCTTTACCACGAACACTGTGAGCACGTTAGCAGCACTGGCAAATCACGAACAATGCTATGGTTTGAATGACAACTTGATCTACATAGCTACAGAGCAACAAATCCGAGGAACACTGCTACTATCACCACAAAGGGAGAGGTTCTTCTCTATCACCAGTATTGCAAAGTAGCAATACCTCTACCCAGTCCACGCGAGCAAACCAACGTCAGAGATAGCGTAGTGCTAGCTATCAGGATTGGGAGAGGCACGGCACACAGAGAGAGAAAAGAGGGTGTGCCTGTCAAGGGTGTACAGCGGCCGTTATGAGTGCTCTGTGTTGTGTGTCACTTAAGTGATGTGCACAACTTATTAATAGCTATCACTCACTTAACCTAACTCACTTGGGCTACTGTATGCTACAGGCCCATTTTTTAATTATTAATTAAATCATATTTAATTAATCAATTAAACTATTTCTCTGAACATTTGCTCTATGCGTGTGACCTTATAGTTTGTCAATTAATTGGCAATAATATTAATTATTATTAATCATATTAATAATCAATTAATATTATAAACAATGAGCGGCATCTAGCAATACATCATTGCCACCCAATTAATTAGAATATTGGTGATATAATTAAAACCATATTGTAACCATATATAATGTGAAGTCAACGTCCTTTCATCACAATGTCTTAATTGAACACAAGCCATAAATGCGTCATCGTTGTTAAGTCCAATTATTTATTTCTTGATCGAGTATTTGACGTACGATCATGTGAGCCCAATATCTCATATTGTCCCACCTAAGCATGGCCATGCATTTCTACATCGCATACCATCAAGAGGCCTATAGACATTACTCCTGTTATGTAGGAGGGACAAATCCTATCTATATCACTCACATTCCTCAACATGTTTCATTGCAGGCCCAATAACTACCTTTATAGTTGTCCTGTTACAGACAACGTTTAATAGTATCAAAGCCTACAACTACATATGTTAGGAATCATAGTGACTTCAAGTCGAAGGACTACTTCACTATGGTCACCATGAGAATCGCTTATGACACTTACATAACTATTATGCAGCGTTTTCATAGCGAGTCACTCCAGTATAAATATTCCACTAATATTTATACATATATGAAGACTTGATATCTTATATCTATGACCCGTGATATGTGGTCATTAGTTCACTCATATAATAGTCTCAATGTATTATTATTGTCCTTATTAATAATAATACTTGACTATGGATATTTAAGAATAGTGTCCTATAATTTAATGGCATCTCACCGTCAAGTCATACTTGATGTTCCATTAAATGAACTAGCTATTCTAAGGACTTTATTATGCTATAAATATGATCATTAAATATAACATAATAAATAAATGCCTCATATATATAAAATATAAAATAAAATCATGATACAATATATAAATCCAATAAATATATATTGGCCACTAGGGCTTACACCAACAGACAAGCCTATGGTAATGTATTTATTTGAGAATCTTGAGTGCTTTTATATCTTTGCCCAATACACTGAGAGAATGTGAGTGGAGTGATCTTTGGTCTTTTGGAAAGTGTGATTTCAAGGAATTTAAAGTTCTAATTGGGTAATCTCTTGACTCTCTTTTGAAAATTATACTTGTTTGACTTTCCTCGCAATTTTGAAAAACTCTGTTTGTTTTGGGTTCCCTTGGTTTAAGTCTGCAGCTTGTTTTGAAAATTATTTTAAGCCAGATAATTGATTGAGGACAAACCATGTTTTTAAGTGTGGGAAGTTGATAAACCTCAATTCTGTGCATTTTATAGGGGGTATTTGGGGTAATTTTTTATGCATTTCATGATATATATTATTGTATTTCACCCCTTTTACTTAAGTGTTGACAGAATTGACGTTTAGAGGCAGTTTGATAAACTTATGAAGATTAATGAAGGTTTTAGAGCTAAATTGGACAGAATACTGAAGTTCTGAGGCTACCATGGCCGTGGCCTATGAGAGCACGCCCGTGCCAACCCTCCAAAGCCATCCATCCAAACAAAGCCTTAGCACGACCATGCCAAAGTGAAGCAAGGCCTGACTCAGAGAAGAAAGACCTGACTAAAGCAAGCACGGTCCTAATAGCGAAGAGCACGGCCAAGCAAGAAGGTGAGCACGCCTGTGCTTTATCCCGTGCACTATGACACTGTTTTACGGAAAGGGAACACGACAGTGCCAAATTCAGCACGGCCGTGCTGACATCAAATTTTAGGGCTTTTCTTCTATTTTTCCTATAAATAGAGGCCTCTGTACCACTCTCATCATCAGTTATCAGTTGTAGACTTATTTTAGTAGTTTTTAATATTTTATTTTCTTTGTAGTTTTGATTTCTAGAGTAGGATTTGTCACCTGGAGATTAAGTTGGAGACAACTTCTCCCTCTTCAATTCTCCAGGATGCGTTTTCCATTATTGACTTTGGTTTTCTCTATTATAATGAGTTGCTAAATTCACCACTAGTGTTGTGATGGATCTTGTGTTAGTAGAAACCCTTTTCGCTATGTCTTAGCTTTAATTACATTCTATTTGTTTTCTAGGTTGCAATTGGAATAATGTTATTCTATTGTTCTTCTTCTCATACTACGATTGCGCACCCGTCTTATGCTCTTAATCAATTAATTGATATTTTGGCTATCAAGCCTAATTAAATTGGTAGACCTATAGGATAACTCAGGTTTAATATCTAGATTTACGAAAACGTGATTTACTCCTTTCAATCATTCTACCTCTTTGCTCTTCATGCTTTCTAATCATTTAAACTCTTTGCCTGACAACCATCGAGTTCATCTGGGGAAAGGAATATTAATTGCCTGACAAACAATTAATAGTTTTTGTAGAGGGATTGATATTCGAAAAGCAACTGCGAAATTGAATAGAATTAGGATTTGGGGGTATTGAAAGCACAAGTGAAACCACGACTCTAGGCTCTTTTACTCTTGATTTCTAAACTCTCTTTTCATCTTCTTTTCGTATCTTTTATTATTGCTCTATTATTATTTATTTCTTTTGAGTTCTTTATCAGTCTGAATAGCATAAGGATTTCTCTATTTCAGTACTTGCTATATCACTTAGTTATCAAAATTAATCTCTTGTGTACGATATCTGGACTTCCATCCTATATTATTTCCGTCCTATATCTTGGCGCCATTACCGGGGAGGGATTAATTTTTTATATTTTGTGATTTTAGTAATATTAGAAGAAAAAAAATCCTAGTTACTTTAGAGAAAAAAAATTTGTTATTTTATTTGTGTGCTAGCAGTCTCCTTGTAGTTGATCTTGTTTTGCTGAACCATGGGTGAGAGGATAACTCTTGGAGATTATTTCACTATCTGTGACTGTGGTCTGTGGGTGCAAAAGCCAGCAAACAATCCTCGGATTAATTGTGAGAGCAATTCCAACTAGGGCCAGTATAAGCAATCTTACTTGCAAAATCAGTGGCCAAGACAAGAAAAACAAGAAATAGATTTGGACGAGATTATGGGAGGAGCAATAATCGATTAGATTGTATACAGACTCAAATCTTCCTCCTATTTATGTTGCTAACTCAGTCTGTCCAAAAACCATTGGCCCCTCAAGTTAAGCTCAATCTAGAGGAAGAAGCCTAAGATGACACTTTTGAGGATACTATCAAAATAAATGAAGAGCTTGAAGATGTGCAACTTTATCAAATTTATCAACTTTGGATGAGTACCCCTCCATCTATTGGCGGACAAACATCCACATAAGAAGTTCATACTGAAGGGGACAACTCTGAAGCTCAAGCACAGCCGTACATAGCTGACAATGTGCTTGAAGAGTTAGTTGATAGAACCCCAGAAAAAGACGAAGCTCCGGCTGAAAGAGCAAGTCTGATGGTGAGCACGGTCGTGTACCAACCGAAGCACGGCCATGCACCACTCCCGATGAGCCAAAAATGATGAAAATCAACAAGGAGCCAGAAAAGATTCTCTTGGCCATTGGTGATGCTAAAATTGAGGTTAAAAAGTGGAAGGTAACATTAAATAGTTGTACCAAAGAGGATGTTTTAAAAATGTTAAATTCTAAAAATCCCTCTCAATATTTCTCTCCTTTGATTTCTTCTTATTCTGCTAATGATGATGTGGTTGTTCCTAACAACTTAGAGTGTGTAAGGATGCAGAAAAAAAAAATCTTATCTTTCAGGATTTGAAAATATTGGTTGATGATGAAAAAGCAAAAATGTCATCATCTTTTGAAGCAGATCCACCAAGGGGAAAAAGGAAAAATAACATAAACCACATGGTAAGGAAGCTAAGAAGGGGCAATGCGTTAGATGCTAAATTTGCACTTCAAGAGCCCTCTGATTGATCACCTTTGAGGTACCGTCAAGCTGATGACGTTAAACAAACGCTTAGCGGGTAGTTTATGTTATTTTATTTTTAGGATAGTTTATTTTATTTATTTTTAGGATAGCTTATTTTGTTTTTACGATAATAATAAAAATAAAATTTCTCTTTTCCTTTCCCTCTCCACTTGTATTTCATGATTAAATGTGTTGCATTGAGGACACTGCATAAGTTAAGTGTGGGAAGGAAAAATATATTCATATTTTTGATATTGCTGCATCCAATTATTTGGCTTATCTTTTAAAATTAAGGAAACCCCTTACAAAAAATTAAATTTTTTTTTTGACATTGCTTTTATAGTCCCATAAATATGTTTGAAAAAAAAAAAATTGGTCATTCTAAAACTAATAATTAGCAAAAAATTCTTTGATTGAAAACTTTTCATTAGACTTAGCTTCTAAATGTGAGATTTGGGCTTTTATGGGGTTAAGTGACATTGACAACATTATTTGATATTAACCATTTTTCTCTGATGAGTGTGGTTCTCAAGTAATATATTCCAGAACTTGTCCTGAGACTATCTCGAGGCGAATTTGATATTTATGCATGTGGAACTCTGGTTGGGGCACTCTTAGGTATTTTTTTTGGCCCTCATCTGGTTTGTTAAACACTCTCTCTAGTTGCCCAATTTTGAGCCTTTGTGAAAATTCTCTTCTTTGGTCCCTATTCTGAAAATTAAATATTATTTTTGGTGACCTCTTGGAAGTATAATGGAGCAACAATAGGAATGTGTGATGGTGGATCCCTTTCCAAAAATAATGTTAAAAATAAGCTAGCAGTTAAAAGAAAAGGAAATTGCTTCTCTCTTCTCAAAAGGAAAAAGAAAAGAAAAAAAAATATACATGAAAAAGATTAGAGAGAAAGCAAGAAAAAGAAAAGAGCTTATAGTAAAGGAAAGAAAGGAAAGGTTGACGAAAAAGTAGTAGATCCTTGAAATATTGTGTGAAAAAGGTGCCAACACTTGATGTTCTTTTATGCTTCTAAGGGTCATTACTTTGTTTTTTTGGTTTAGCCCTTTGATTATTGTGACACCCTAGTTTTCGCTTGTTTGTTATAAAGTGTTTTTATATATGTTATCCTTGTTATACATATGTTATGTGTTGTTAAGCATGCCTTAGATGTTTAGGGACGTGTTTTAGGGTAGTTAAACCTTAGAAACGAGCCTACCAGTGATCTTGGCAGTGTGGCATGCCCGTGCTCCAGTGCAGCACGCTCGTGCTAAAAGTTAGCACACCCGTGCTCTACGCGCGCACCAAAAACGCGTTTTTGGCTATAGGTTGACCCGTTGCGTCCCAAATCTTTTTATACCTCTTTTGCTCGACCAAAAACTCATAGCCATCTTTTACCTTTCTCTTGGTTTTCATTGAATCCTTGAGCGTTCCCAATCCTTATTGGGTGTTCTTCATCAAGAACACATCCCTGTGGTGTTTTTCGTTGTGTTTGGGATTAAGATGCTAGCTTAGTGTTACTCTGAGGTAAGGTAACCAACCATGTTCGTCCTTTTCCCTTGAATCCTTTGAGTTAGTGTTGAACCGTTTTCTCCAAGTCAAACCAGACTTCGTTGTTCGTGCGCCAGTGCTGTGAACGGCAACTAGCAGATTAGTTCCCCAAGGATCTAATCGAGGTATGTTTATAAACCTTGTGTTAATTCCCTTTTCTTTTCTTTGTTTGGGGAATTAACTTATCCTTTTTGTCTCGGTGTTCTTGGTCAAAGCTTGCTGAACTTGTTGAACCCATTGGAGGAGTCATGTGTGGACTTCGTTTTTGTTGGCTCATAGGATGGAATCGTCACGCCAGGTATGGGCAGAAGGGATTAGTATAACATATAGGTTCTAGGGTAGCGTAAGATGAGGGTTAACCCATGACCTTATTTGTGTGCTATATGTCTTACTTGTTGTATGGAGTTATTATGGTTGTTTATACATGATGGGTATTGTCCAATTGATTATATGATCTTGGCATGACATTTACGATGTTGTTCATGATGTTGGTTATGATGCTGTTGATATGCCATGATTGTATGAGTTGGTGTGTTGGAATTGCTATTAAATCTATGTTAATAAAAAACATAGGGATGTTAGCACTAAACGTTAAACTAGGATTAGTCTAATTGATGTGCATAAAACATAAAGATGTTGATGAGGGGTGAGATTAATGCCAATGGATTAGTCAAGAAACTTAGGATTGATTTGAAGGGTTGAAATCTAGAACAGTTGCTAAGTTCCCAGAACTGAGACGCTGTAACAGCGTTGAGCACGCTCGTGCTCATTATCGACACGCTTGTGCTCTTTACCCAGTAAAAGCCAGCACGCCTGTGCTCTCAGTAGCATGCCCGTGTCGGAAAAACGAGAAAAGTGACGCTGTTTAGCACGCTCGTGCTCTCGTACAGCATGCCCGTGCCAGTTAGCCAGCACGCCCTTGATCAGGCCGTGCCACTGTCAGAATTAAGAAAACTTCACTGTTTTAAATAAAGAGAGATTTAATACCCTCTTTGGAATAAAAGTATGATATAAGAGATTATAAAATACAACCTTGAGGATAGTTAATGAACTAGGACAGTGACATGGTAAAGTGTAATAATAGAGACCTAATAAAGAGAATAATTAATGAGAAGATGATGTTATCGATAACGACGTACTGTTACCGATGTTGTTGATTAAATCATCCTTGATGCATAATGTTCAAGATTGATGTTGATAAATCACTTTGATGCTTATTGGTCAAAGTTGATAGCCTTTGTTAATGGTGTTGATGGAGGTGGTTGCCAGGTTGTTTGTATCTTAGCATTGCATGCATCATGACATGGAGTTTTTAGATGGACGGAAGAAGACGAGGAGACATGGAAGTTCACCCGAGAGTTTGGTGTATGGGCAACTTGTGGGGATTCATCCGAGAGTAAGGTGAATCGTTACTCATGGGGGTTCATCTGAGAGTAAGTTGAACAGCCAGTGTTGAGAGTTCACCCGAGTTTGGTGGACAGGCAACTCGTGGGGATTCATTCGAGAGTAAGGTGAATCGTTACTCATGGGGGTTCATCCGAGAGTAAGGTGAACAACCAGTGTTGAGAGTTCACCCGAGAGTTTGGTGGACAGGCAACTCGTGGGGATTCACCCGAGAGTAAGGTGAATCGTTACTCATGGGCGTTCGTCCGAGAGTAAGGTGAACAGCCAGTGTTGAGAGTTCACCCGAGAGTTTGATGGAGAGGCAACTCATGGGGATTCATCTGAGAGTAAGGTGAATCGTTACTCATGGGGGTTTATCCGAGAGTAAGGTGAACAGCCAGTGTTGAGAGTTCACCCGAGAGTTTGGTGGACAGGCAACTCATGGGCATTCATCCGAGAGTAAGGTGAATCGGTACTCATGGGGGTTCATCCGAGAGTAAGGTGAACAGCCAGTGTTGATGCATGATGGTCAACAAGTTGATGTACTTCGAATCGTCTTCCTGAGTTAGTTATTGGATCCACATTGCATATGGAATAGTGGAGTAGTTATGCATCGCATAGCATGTTATTATTGTGATATGATGGTATGCGTTATAATATGTATGTTATATTATGATGTTTTATGTGCTGCATGATTATCTTGCTAACTGCTCTATTACCGCTTATGTTTATACGTACAGTTCCTTACTCTCTATCTGTTGTTGTTGTTTTGAATGTACCTTTGGTTATGCAGAGGATGGTGAGCTGCCAGCTGAGGAGTGATCCCGAGAAGATCGTTTGCTCATAGTATAGTTTAGTTATGTTAGTTCTTTTCCGATGTAATATCGGTAGTGGTTACCAGCTCTGATTATGTGACATCGGGATTTGGGTTGTTTATGTTTATGTTTTCCTCAGTTATTATTTTATGTTTTTAAACGTTTTCGGATCATGTGGTACTTGCTACCTTTTATGTTAAAGTTTATTTTAACTTGTATGCTTTACTTTATATTTATCGTATGCGGGTATCAGAGCCGGTTTGTCCTACAGGCCGGAGTACGTGTCTGTTGTGTTATCTTCTGTGTACTCTTATAAGATTTTCTATGACGATGGTATAGAGTATTAAGTGTTTGGTGTTCATTTTGGCTTAACTTTTATGTTAAGTGGTCTGTTTTGGACTGGTTGTCTGTCAACTAAGTCCAAGCTTATAGAAATTTCGAGGACAAAATTTTTATAAGGGGGTGGAATTGTAACACCCCAGTTTTTGCTTGCTTGTTATAAAGTGTTGTTATATATTTTATCCTTGTTATATATATATATATATATATATATATATATATATATATATATATATATATATATATATATATTATGTGTTGTTATGCTTGCCTTAGATGTTTAGGGACGTGTTTTAGGGTAGCTAAACCTTAAAAATGAGCCTACCAGTGATCCTGGCAGTGTGGCACGCCCATGCTTCCGTGCAACACGCCCGTGCTCTACGCGCGCACCAGAAACGCGTTTTGGGCTATAGCTTGACCCGTTGCGTCCCAATCCTTTTTATACCTCTTTTGCTCGACCTAAAAATCATAGTCGTCTTTTACCTTTCTCTTGGTTTCCATTGAATCCTTGAGAATTCCCAATCCTTGTTGGGTGTTCTTCATCAAGAACACATCCCTGTGGTGTTTTTTGTTGCGTTTGGGGTTAAGATATTAGCTTAGTGTTACTCTTAGGTAAGGTAACCAACCCTGTTCGTCCTTTTCCCTTGAATCCTTTGAGTTAGTGTTGAACTGTTTTCCCCCTGTCAAACCATATTTCGTTGTTCGTGCTCCAGTGCTGTGAACGGCAACTAGCAGATTAGTTCCCCAAGGATCTAATTGAGGCATGTTTATAACCCTTCTGTTAATTCCTTTTTTTTTTTTTGACAAATAATAGAAGCCTCGTTAAAACCTTATGGTGCAAAACCCTCCTTAGGGAAAAAAAACACCATTAAGGAAAAAAGATTACTCCTATTGGCTATATTATTAAAATAAAAGAAGAAATACAAAAGAAACATGGGGGGACCAAACCAAAACCCATGAAGGAATTATTTGAATATACATAGGTAAGGCTAGCCTATTTCGAAAGAAATCAGCTTTTACAAAATCAGGTAGAACATCCATCCAAACAAGACCATGAATGGTAAAACCATAAGATGCAAGCTTATCAGCACAAGCATTTCCTTCCCTATAAATATGAGAAGAAATTAATTTCATCCGCTTAGTGAATTCCATGCAGTTTATCCATCTGTTTCGTAGTTGCCATGGCACTAAGTTAACATCCGAAAATGCATCAATGACAAGAGAAGAATCACACTCAATCCATAGTGTAAACCAGCCTCTTAAAAAAGCTTGTTCAATAGCAACCATAACACCAATGAGCTCGGCTTGAAGAGTAGAACAAATACCCAAATTCTGAGCAAAACAACCCATCAAAGTAGCTTTAGAATCTCTGAATATACCTCCACAAGCAGCTGGACCAAGGCTGCCCCGAGCTGCCCCATCAGTATTGCATTTCACCACATTCGATAGAGGAGGCTGCCAAACTACTTCTTTAATAATAGGAGCAGAAGAAGGGTGAATAAGAACTCTGAAGTTCTTTAAAATGATGAGCTCTTCTATAGAATTCCGCATACAACCACTGCTATGATTTCCAGAGATAGCCACAAGAGTTTGAATCTGTATAATGGCTCTTTGAATAGAGAAACTTTTGTTATCAAACTTGTTTTGATTCCTGCTGCTCCAAATCGACCATAGAACCTGAATAATACCAGATAGGATTACTTCCAAGTCTTGATCACTCTAGTTTCTATTGTAAAACTGAAGTAAACTATCAAAGCTAGAGGTATCCAATTGATAACCAAATTGGCAGCTCAACCAATTCCAAAGCTGCTGAGCATAAGAACAATGCAGGAACAGATGCAATGTTGTTTCTTCACAGAATCCACAGAGATTGCATCTAGAAACTACAATGCATCCTTTACATCTTAAATTCTCATCAATAGGCATTTTATGATGCAATATTCTCCAAACCAAAAAAGATCGAGAAGGAGGGATACTGTTTTTCCAGATCAGTTTAGCCCATGGAACTGCTTGACCAATTGGAACCTGAAACAAATAAGCTTCTTTGAAGGACAATGAACCAGAATTGGATGAGTTCCACCTTAACTTGTCTTCACAGGGAACAATAGGTATGACCATCTTCTCAATTTCAGCCTTCATAGCAGGAAAAGAATCTGCAAAAATTTGAGGAAGAAACCAGCTGCTAGTAAATATAAAATCAGAGACCTTCTTGTCCAAGGTATGCATCATATCAGGAGGAATACTTTGAATATCAAACTCTTGAGATAACCATCTATCTTTCCAAAACCTGATTTTCCCACCATCACCTAACTGCCACACGACATTATCAAGAGCAGTTGAAATCACAGTTTTAATAGCACTCCAAATGGAAGAGCTGACATGATAATTGATCAAGCCATGCTTTGAGAAAACTCTAGCATGCAGCAAATTGGCCACTGAGTATCATTTTGCAGAAGATCCCAGGCCAACTTCATTACACCAGCTTTATTAATGTTTTTCAGACTTCTAAGTCCTAAACCACCTTCCACAAAAGGGACACAAACCTTATTCCAGGCCATTATTACAACTTTCTTAACATTAGAATTTCCTGACCATATAAAGTTTCGAATCCACTTGTTTAGCATATTTAAAAGGGAAGCAAGCCAGGCATAAATCCGAAAGCTATAAATTAGCACACCTTGAATAACAGACCTCACTAGCTACACTCTACCATGATTGATAGCAGATGACCTTTCCAGGCAGAAATTTTACTCTTGATTTTATCAGCAATAGGCATAAGGTGCTTCTTTCTAGGTTTCCCTTTAAATAGAGGAACACCTAAATAGAAAAAAGGAAAGAAACCAGCAGAGAAATCAAGCAGATTAGAAAGCTGTATGATCCGAGCATTAGATATTGAGCCTGCATAAAATTTAGACTTGGCAGCACTTATAACCTGACCAGAGATAGCTGCATATTGAGTAAACAATGTTTTCAAACTAGCAATGCTTTGCTTGGATGCTCTGCTGAAAATCATAATATCATCCGCATAAAGGATATGACTAGGCATAACAAACCCTCTAGGACCAGACATCAGCTGCATTTTCCCCTCAACCACAAGCTTTGAGATTCCCCTACTTAGCACCTCTTCGGGCAAACAGAAAAGCAAAGGAGAAAGAGGGTCTCCTTGCCTAACCCCCTGCTACAGTTAAAGAAACCAACAGCTTTCCCATTAACACAAATAGAAAGCTTAGCTGAATGAAGAATAACATCTATCCATTTACAAAATTTCTCATTAAAGCTAAAAGCCTTGAGGACCTTTAACAGGAATTGCCAATCCATTATATCAAATGCCTTTTTTATGTCAATCTTCATAGCAACTTGACCACCAAAACTTCTTTTATCTAGCAAATTTAAGGACTCAGAAGCCAAACAAATGCAATCACCAATATTTCTGCCTTTAATAAATCCTCTTTGATTGTCGGTGATAATCTTGGGAGCAATAGTTGCCAATCTATCCGCAAGCACCTTGGTAATAATTTTAAATTGGAAGTTTGCAAGAGAAATAGGCCTATAAAGTTCAATCTTGTCAGCCTCCTTGCATTTAGGAATTAAAACAACAAGATTAGAATTTAAGTTAGGTGGCAGCCAACCATGCATGAAGAAATACCTAGTAGCATTTACCACATCCTCTTGGATAATATCCCAAAAATGCTGAAAGAAAAACCCTCCAAAACCATCGGGTCCTGGAGCACCATTGGGGTTCATAGAAAATACCCCATTTTTAATCTCCTCAGGCGATGGTAAACTGGTAAGCAACCAGTTATCTTGACCAGTAGAAGGAATAACATCATCAATTAGACTAGAATGGGAGCATGCATTGTCTGCTGTAAAAATATCTGTGAAGTACTGCACTATGTGTTTCTCAATATCTGCATAAGAATGAAATACCTGATCTCCATCTTTCAAAACTGAGATCTGTTGAGTAGTTTGTCTAATCTTGGCCATCCTATGGAAGAATTCAGTATTTTTGTCACCTTTAATGTGCCAATCAACTCTAGATTTCTCTTGCCAAAAATCCTCTTCATAAGCTAAGGCTTCTTACAACTGCAACTGAGCATTCCTCTCTTCCTCAACAAGCTCATCAGAACTGCCATTTTCATCAATTCTGCTTTGAACTTCCTCCACCAGAGACACTGCAGCCTTCACTTTCTGATGCACATCACCAAAAACCGACCAATTCCAATCCCTGAGCTTGTGCTTTAGTCTTTTCAGCTTTTGAGACAGAATAGTGATAGGATTCCCAAACACAGGAAGTTTCCAATCCTCTGAAATAAGCTTGTTGCATTGAGGATGCTTAGCCCACATTTTTTGAAATTTAAAACTAGACTTATGTTGCCTTTCATCAATTTTCATAGACAGTAAGATGGGGTGATGATCAGATTGACTCCTTACCAAAGTGCAGCAATCAACACTCGACCAGTGATCAATCCAATCTCCATTACAAATAGCCTTATCAAGCCGTTTTTCAGTGTGGAACTGCCTTCTTCTACCATTGGACCAATTAAATTGGGATCCTCTTGTGTGAATGTGAAGGAGGCTATCCAAATCAGTCCATTGTTGGAACTCCTCACAAGAAATTTTATGAGGTAAACAGCTACCTCTCTGCTCATGAGCTCCAAGAATGGCATTAAAATCACCAACAAAACACCAAGGACCTTTATTAGTCAGCTGAAGATTATGCAGATCTAACCAGAGTTTCCTTCTAACAGTGTAATTCCATTTTCTTTTCCTTGTTTAGGGAATTAACTTATCCTTTTTGTCTTGGCGTTCTTAGTCAAAGCTCGCTGAACTTGTTGAACCCGTTCGAGGAGTCATGTGTGGACTTCGTTTTTATTGGCTCGGAGGCTGGAATCATCACACCAGGTAATGTGGAGAAGGGATTAGTATAACATATAGGTTTTAGGGTAGCGTAAGATGAGGGTTAACCATGACCCTATTTGTGTGCAATATGCCTTAATTGTTGTATGGAGTTATTATGGTTGTTTATACATGATGGGTATTGTCCAATTGATTATATGATCTTGGCATGGCATTTATGATGTTGATCATGATGATGTTTATGATGTTGCTTATGATGCTGTTGATATGCAATGATTGTATGAGCTGGTGTGTTGGAACTGCTATTAAATCTATGTTAATAAAAAACATAGGGATGTTAGCGCTAAGCCTAAAACTAGGATTAGTCTAATCGATGTGCATAAAACATAAAGATGTTGATGAGGGGTGAGATTAATGCCAATGGATTAGTCAAGAACCTTAGGATCGATTTGGAGGGTTGAAATCTAGAAAAGTTGCTAAGTCCCCAGCACTGAGATGCTGTAACATCGTTGAGCACGCCCATGCTCATTATCGGCATGCCCGTGCTCTTTGCCTAGTAAAAGCCAGCATGCCCGTGCTCTCAGAAGCACGTCCATGTCGAAAAAACGAGAAAAGTGACGTTGTTTAGCACCCCCGTGCTCAGTGTAACACCCCCCCTCACGGGTGCTACATACTCGGACTCTAATGCGGAAATAAATCAAGACAATAAAAAGCTGGTTGCTTTCGGAAAATAATTTAATTAAGTAGCTACGTTCAAAAACGCGGTTCTAAAAATTTTCTGCATGCAGAGGCAATACAAACTCAAGATGAAGGAATAAGCTTCATATCACACGTTGATATTCTCTGTTCATAAAAACATAAACATAACATAAAACCTGGTCTAATATATAACATATTACAGATTTAGAAATAATTTCAACATATGTGCAGTAATATAATATAAGACTGCTCAAAATAAAAGACTCCTAAGCTGGTCGGCTAAAAGTAGCCATTGGGATACAACCCAACGTCAACTTCATCAGAACGTTCCATCATCCGAGTCCTCACGTCTCCGCGGTGACCTATGATCAACATCTGTACATGTGTTCCAAAAACACAACCAGGTGTCCAACATGTACAGGCAAAGGTGAGATACTCATATAATAAGTTTATCACGATAGCCGCATAGGCGACAAACAGCATAAATACAGTCATATGTCAAACACAATCATGATTTATAATAATGCATGAGACTTCAATATCATCTTTCTAATTCATGTACTCCAGAGATTCTAACTTTCCAACATCGAGCGATAGGCCGTAGTAACACCTGTAACACAATTGTTCTCATGAGTCGGCCTCTCTATTTAGGTCCGAACAACAATTGTTCCAGGGTACCACGTCATAACCATATCCTGAATAGTCCAGTCCCTGATCGAGTTCATTCGTGTTGGGTAGTCGACTCACCACGGCACGGGTTCGCGAGGCCACCGGCCACTTGTGGAGTCTCGACACACAGAATGCCCCTACAGACCTAGTGGTCTTAACCGGTTCCATTCTCAACTACTACAGTTGTAGCTCGGTTTCAAATGGCACGTCTGCCGGTTCATGCACGTACACAGAAAGTTTTCTGTTTTCTTTGCATTCATTCTTTCAAATGTCGAGACATAAAGTCCACGACTCGTTTCAAAAAGGCATTAAGCCCACTCAAATAAAAAACACAGGACATGAAGTCCGAGTGCTCAATCCACAAAACACTAGCCCCGAAGTCTCGGCCACTAGGTTTGGGTTCGTCTCAAAGTTTCATCATTTTTCTTTTCGGTCAAACTTTCTCAAAACAACTTTGGAAAACAAAATACACTTTTGTTTTCTTGAAATAAAACATTTCCACATTTTTCGGGAAAAACACCTTTCTTGAAAACAAAACCGTTTTCTAAGGTTTCACGCCCTTTTTAAACACTTTACAGAATAAAACACATTTTGCACGACTTTTCACAAAACCACTTTTCAAAAGAACATACTTTTCCACAGAACATACTTTTCAAAAGAACATACATTTCAAAAGAACATACTTAACTTTTCTTGAAAAGCAACACGTTTTCCAAAAGCCACTTTTAATTTCAAAACGCGTTTTTCAAAACTTTGTTTTCGATTCGAGTCTTTTAACAATTATCGAGATATAGCCAGTCCTATGCTCATCCAGGATATATATATATATATATATATATATATATATATATATATATATATATATATATATATATATATATATATATCAACAGTTCAATATCACAATAAGATATCATCCAAGGCATCCATGCCACAGTTATATCAAATAACCAACTATGCACAACACTTAACATCCAATCAATCCAGGATATAAGTATACATATACATCAAGTCTTAATTCAATAATAACACACTAATCAATCATATGCCATGAGGCTATCAAACTCAAAATGAACTACCTCCCTTTACCTCACCAAGGTGTTCACTCCAAACTAGATCGGTTCTCGTTTCCAGCTCCGGTTCCGTTCGCGTCGCCTAAAACAATCAAACACAATTCAATTCAAACAACAAAGCAACATCAATCTATAACATAAAAACATAAGTTTTCTTCCCCAAGAAGGTATAGGGTTCGGCCATGAAAGGATAAAAAGGCTAGGGATCTCATTTGGTTCTAAACTTTTGGATGGTTGGTCCTTAAGCATGATTAACACTAAATCAAGTCCTATGACCCAAAAATTTGAGACAAAACTCATGGTTTTACACCCTATATGTTTCGGCCATGAAGAGGAGAAATAGGTTAGGAGCTTTGGTTGATGTTTTGCTCTTGGGTTTAGTGTTCAAAGACATCAAGTAAGCTAGAACAATTGTTATATAGCCAAAAATTGCAACAAAACCTATCCTTTCATCATGATTAGGATTCGGCCCTCCCATGGAAGAATAGGGAGAAAATTTCTTTTGCGTTCATACTTCTAGACACTCAAAATACACATAATGATGGTTTCATAGAAATTGGTTTCATGATCATAGGATTTTTCTACAATTTTCTATGGATTTTCAAAGTTCTAGATCTAAACTTGGATCTTCATGAATCAAATGATTCAAGAGATGAAATAGAGAGATTGAGAGAGTTAAGATGAGGATCATACCTCCAAGGATCAAAGATTAGTGAAGAAGAAACAGGTTTTCACCTAAAAACTTCAACTTTTGAAGATCAAAATGGGTTTTTGTGAAGAACTTATTGAAGAACACATGAAGAACTTCAAGAACTCTATGAATTTGGATGAAAAAGTGAGAGAAAGAAGAGAGAGAGAGTGTGTGGCCGAAATGGCCAAGAGAGAGAAGAGAGAAATATATATATTGATGTCATGGCAAACTTGTAAATAACCAAAAGGGTAATTTGGTAATTCCTTCAAAGACTAGGGGCGTAAATGTCATTTCCCCTATAAATATCTAGATATTTCTAGAAAGGTAATGATGACATGGTGAGTCACAGGGTCAGAATGGTTATTCCATAAATTCTCAGGGGCAAAACGGTCTTTTCATTCAAGGGCAAATGGTAATTATGAAAAGGGTCAAGGGCATTTTAGTCATTTTACGTCCAGATATTTTCTAAACGTAATCATTACACTCATGAGTCACTGATGAGTCATAGCACACCATGTGACTTCAACCTTATCCGTAGCGGGTCACTGAAATCTCGTATTCAGCTCCGTTCTTCACCCGATTTAGGTTTTCGCCCAAGAAAGTCATATGACGACTTATTTATTTTGAATATTTTCAAAATAACCAATATTGTTGGAAATAAAATATAAAACCTAACTGTTTCGTTCACGAGTCGAAATTAGGTCTTGATAGTAGGAAAAAAACTACTATCCGTGAAAAACGCAGACCGGGCTCCGTTTGAGCTTTCGCCCGAAACTTAACCATGGCTTCCTATAGTTGTGTAGGACATTCCTATCTGGTTAGAATATTTTATTGCCATTTCTAAAGCCTCGAATAAAATATAAGTTCATAATTACTGAATAATGAGGAAAACTCGAAAATCGGGGTGTTACATTACTACCCCTCTAAAAAAAATTTCGTCCTCGAAATTTCGCGACTCAAAACTGGATAGGACCCTCTTGATCCCCCAGGTTCCACATCTCATCCACTACGCCATACTTTAACAGAACGCCAAACTCTTCTCGTCTATCCTGCTGACAGGATGTTCGTAGTTAGAGTAATACACTTACTCCCACCCAGTCCTTCAAAGATCGAAACGTCTTCTTGCTCGTGCACTTGAGTTAAGGGCAAACAGTTGGATTTGGTCGCTACTCGACCCTCGAAGATTAAGGAAGAAATCTTCCTACAGAAGAAATTTTCTTGGTCTTATTCTCACAGGAAAGTATTCTCACAGGAAAGTATATAGAAGGATTCTATCTCTCGGAAACGAGTACAGGAATATCCAGTATGTAAAAAGATTCTTCAGTAGGTTCGTGAGTGTAAAAATGCATAGCTAATACATGTTTACAACCATGTCTCTAATAAAGTCCCTTCTTTCATAAGAATTCTCCAACAAATCAGGGAATCAAAAGGTAAACAGCCTGGCAAAGTTTCAGACTGGATCACAGTTACCAATAGTAAAAGTGATTCGACTAAGTTTCATCTTTCAGTATCAGGAATTCGTCTATGTTACAACTCAAGGAATAGTCATAACAAATCTTTCGATAGAACGACATGAAAAAGTTTAGGCCAAAGGTTACTTTTAAACCAATCCACTCAAATTTCTAATACACTGAGGGTTATGCAGGAGTGTGCGTACAAAGGTTCATCCAGAATCATTTTCCTCATCTCCGGGTTGCTCGATACACAAACTCGTCCATTGTATCTCAAGATGTCATCAGTTCCCAAACTGAACTTTGCAGCTTTCTCTTGTCCCAGTAACTCCTTTTTCTCTTGGAGGTACTCATCAGTTGTCTATTGTTCACGGATCGTCTCCATCAGTCCACTAGATACCTTGATCATTCCCAAGCTAATCCTCTTGTGGTTCACTTCCACAGCTAGATTGAGATCATGAAACTGTTCTATCAATTCTATCTCTTTAACTATCATTGCAGAGATGTGCAGGGTCTCCGACTCAGAGCGTCTGCAACGACATTTGCTTTCCCAAGGTGGTACAGCAAAGTGAAGTCGTAGTCCTTAAGAAACTCCATCCAACGTCCCTGCCTCATGTTAAGTTCCTTCTGGTCGAACAAGTACTTCAAAATTTTGTGGTCACTGAAGACATCGAACTTTGATCCATACAAGTAATGTCTCCAGATCTTCAGCGCAAAAACCACAGCAGCTAACTCAAGATCGTGCGACGGGTAATTCCTCTCATGAGTCTTCAACTGCCGTGAAGCATACGCTATAACCTTCCGATGTTGCATAAGCACACATCCTAATACTTGATGCAAAGCATCACAGTACACTTGGTACGGTTCGTCTGGCTTAGGTAGTACTAACACTGGTGAGGTTGTCAAACGTTCCTTCATCATCTGAAAACTTTCCTCACATTTATCGGTCCACGTAAACGGTTGGTCCTTCCTCGTTAGTTGATTCAACGACGCAACACAACAATCTTCAAAAATCCTTCGATGAACTTTCTATAGTAACCAGCTAGTCCAAAGAAACTGCGGATTTCTGTCACAGTCTTGGGTCTCTCCCATAAAAGTACTGCTTCTACTTTTGTAGGATCGACAGCAATTCCTTCCTTCGAAATCACGTGTCCCAAGAACTTAACTTCATCCAGCCAAAACTCGCACTTGGTTAGCTTTGCGTACAGCTTTTCCTTGTGAAGGATTTGCAAAACTTGACGTAGATGTTCCTCATGCTCCTCGGAACTTTTCGAGTAGATGAGAATATCGTCGATAAACACGACAACGAACTGATCCAGATACGGACGAAAAATCCGGTTCATGTAGTCCATGAAGATAGCAGGTGCGTTCGTCACTCCGAAAGGCATCACGAGGTACTCGTAGTGACCATAACGAGTCCTGAAAGCAGTCTTAGGTACGTCCTTCTTCTTTATTCTGATCTGGTGATAACCGGATCTCAGATCAATCTTTGAAAAGATAGAGGCTCCCTGAAGTTGATCCATCAAGTCATCTATGTGGGGTAGAGGATACTTGTTCTTGATCGTAATCTTGTTCAGTTGATTCTTCTTCACCAACAACACTGGTGCTTCCCACGGGGACACACTTGGCCTCACAAATCGTTTAGACATCAGATCCTCTTCAGCTCGGCTAACTCCGTAGGTGACATCCTATATGGAGCTATAGAGATCGGACCGGATCCTGGAACTAAGATCAATCGAAAACTCGATGTCCCTCACAGGTGGCAAACCCGGTACGTCCTTTGGAAAAACTTCCAAAAAATCTTTCACAACCGGCACATCGCTCAAGACAGCGTCCCTCTCGATTTCTAAACAGGATAGAAGCATGTATCCCTGATCTCCTTCTTTCAAAGAAGCTCTTACTTGGTTTGCAGTTATAAATCCAGAAATCTCAGGGTCAGGAAGACTAAGGTTCTATGTGCACAGTCCAAAAGGATATGGTTGGAAAATAACCAATCCATGCCTAGGATCACATCCATTTGAGTCAAAGGCAAACATATTAAGTCAACAAAGAAGTTCCTATCATGAACAGCAATAGGACAGTTCAAACATTGTTGACAGTCAGCTTGGTTTTTGATGTAGGGCACTCCCTCATGAAATGTCCTATCTTCCCGCATCGGAAACATAGAACTCCTTCCAGCTTGCAGTTGTTAGCTTGATGTCCGTGTTTCCCACATTTGATACACCTTCGGATTTGGCCTCGGTTCTGGTCGTTTCCACCCCCCCTCCACTGTAAGTAGAAGCAGCAGAACGATAAGGTTGCTGTTTCTGACCATTCCCTTGAGGTCGGGAATATGGCTTCGTCTGGGACTGCGTCCCTTTCTGGTTTTGGTACTGGTTTGGGTTCCTGGACCTAGACGGCCCTCCTGCAGTACTCTTGTTCTCCCTTCCTTGTCCGAAGGTACGGATCTCCAGTGGTAACACTGACTCCTTAATCTTGAAGAGCAGACCTCCTTCAAATCTCTCGCATTTCCAGTCCCCATGAAACTGCGGTGGATTAAGAGCAACAAGATCAGCTTTTTGTTGGTTCTGTTGACTCTGTTGAGCCATCGTAGCTGTCTGTTCAGCAACAGTAGCCGCCATATCAGGCATGGCTTGGATAGCTCGATTGGTGTTGCTGTCATCAACATTGTTGTCAGCAGTGCCGCAACCTCCACCACGACCACCTCTAAGATTCATGTTTCCCTCACAAGGCAGACCAATCATACCTTAATAAGGAAACATAAATTCGTGCATTAAGTGCTAGTGTGTCAAGTAACAGTGTTCTAGTGTTTCAACACACATTGCTTCAACAGAGAAACAATTCAAACAAAGTTCACACAAAGATCACACAACACAAACATAATAGACTCACTTCCCAAGGATTCCCGAAAGACTCGACCAGCCTGATACCACTACTGTAACACCCCTCTCGCGGGTGCTACATACTCGGACTCTAATGCGGAAATAAATCAAGACAATAAAAAGTTGGTTGCTTTTGGAAAATAATTTAATTAAGTAGCTACGTTCGAAAACGCGGTTCTAAAAATTTTCTCATTGCATAGGCAATACAAACTCAAGATGAAGGAATAAGCTTCATATCACACGTTGATATTCTCTGTTCATAAAACCGTAAACATAACATAAAACCTAGTCTAATATAGAACATATTACAGATTTAGAAATAATTTCAACATATGTGCAGTAATATAATATAAGACTGCTCAAAATAAAAGACTCCTAAGCTGGTCGGCTAAAAGTAGCCATTGGGATACAACCCAACGTCAACTTCATCAGAACGTTCCATCATCCGAGTCCTCACGTCTCCGCGGGGGACCTATGATCAACATCTGTACATGTGTTCCAAAAACACAACCAGGTGTCCAACATTTACAGACAAAGGTGAGATACTCATATAATAAGTTTATCACGATAGCCACACAGGCGACAAACAGCATAAATACAGTCATATGAACAGTTATCTATACAACACAATATAATATCTCAAACACAATCATGATTTTATAATAATGCATGAGACTTCAATATCATCTTTCTAATTCATGTACTCCGGAGATTCTAACTTCCCAACATCGAGCGATAGGCCGTAGTAACACCTGTAACACAATTGTTCTCATGAGTCCTTTAGGTCCGAACAACAATTGTTCCAGGGTACCACGTCATAACCATATCCTGAATAGTCCAGTCCCTAATCGAGTTCATTCGTGCTAGGTAGTCGACTCACCACGGTACGGGGTCGCGAGGCCACCGGCCACTTGTGGAGTCTCGACACACAGAATGCCCCTACAGACCTAGTGGTCTTAACCGGTTCTATTCTCAACTACTATAGTTGTAGCTCGGTTTCAAATGGCACGTCTGCCGGTTCATGCATGTACACAGAAAGTTTTCTGTTTTCTTTGCATTCATTCTTTCAAATGTCGAGACATAAAGTCCACGATCCGTTTCAAAAAGGCATTAAGTCCACTCAAATCAAAAACACAGGACATGAAGTCCGAGTGCTCAATCCACATTTATTCTTTCAAATGTCGAGACATAAAGTCCACGACTTGTTTCAAAAAGGCATTAAGCCCACTCAAATAAAAAACACAGGACACAAAGTCCGAGTGCTCAATCCACAAAACACTAGCCCCGACGTCTCGGCCACTAGGTTTAGGTTCGTCTCAAAGGTTCATCATTTTTCTTTTCGGTCAAACTTTCTCAAAACAACTTTGGAAAACAAAATACACTTTTGTTTTCTTGAAATAAAACAATTCCACATTTTCCGGGAAAAACACCTTTCTTGAAAACAAAACCGTTTTCTAAGGTTTCACACCCTTTTTAAACACTTTACAGAATAAAACTCATTTTGCACGACTTTTCACAAAACCACTTTTTAAAAGAACATATTTTTCAAAAGAACATACATTTCAAAAGAACATACTTAACTTTTCTTGAAAAGCAACACGTTTTCCAAAAGCAACTTTTAATTTCAAAACGCGTTTTTCAAAACTTTCTTTTCGATTCCGAGTCTTTTAACAATTATCGAGACATAGCCAGTCCTATGCTCATCCAGGATATATATATATATATATATATATATATATATATATATATATATATATATATATATATATATATATATATATATATATATATATATATATATATATCTATATATATATATATCAACAGTTCAATATCACAATAAGATATCATCCAAGGCATCCATGCCACAGTTATATCAAATAACCAACTATGCACAACACTTAACATCCAATCAGTCCAGGATATAAGTATACATATACATCAAGTCTTAATTCAGTAATAACACACTAATCAATCATATGCCATGAGGCTACCAAACACAAAATGAACTAACTCCTTTTACCTCACCAAGGTGTTCACTCCAAACTAGATCGGTTCTCGGTTCCGGCTCCGGTTCCGTTCGCGTCGCCTAAAACAATCAAACACAATTCAATTCAAACAACAAAGCAACATCAATCTATAACATAAAAACATAAGTTTTATTCCCCAAGAAGGTATAGGGTTCGACCATGAAAGGATAAAAAGGCTAGGGATCTCATTTGGTTCTAAACTTTTGGATGGTTGGTCCTTAAGCATGATTAACACTAAATCAAGTCCTATGACCCAAAAATTTGAGACAAAACTCATGGTTTTACACCCTATATGTTTCGGCCATGAAGAGGAGAAATAGGTTAGGAGCTTGGTTGATGTTTTGCTCTCGGGTTTAGTGTTCAAAGACATCAAGTAAGCTAGAACAAGTGTTATATAGCCAAAAATTGCAACAAAACCCATCCTTTCATCATGATTAGGATTCGGCCCTCCCATGAAGAATAGGGAGAAAATTTCTTTTGGGTTCATACTTCTAGACACTCAAAGTACACATCATGATGGTTTCATAGAAATTGGTTTCATGATCATAGGATTTTTCTACAATTTTCTATGGATTTTCAAAGTTCTAGATCTAAACTTGGATCTTCATGAATCAAGTGATTCAAGAGATGAAATAGAGAGATTGAGAGAGTTAAGATGAGGATCATACCTCCTAGGATCAAAGATTACTGAAGAAGAAACAAGTTTTCACCTAAAAACTTCAACTTTTGAAGATCAAAATGGGTTTTTATGAAAAACTTATTGAAGAACACATGAAGAACTTCAAGAACTCTATGAATTTGGATGAACAAGTGAGAGAAAGAAGAGAGAGAGAGTGTGTGGCCGAAATGACCAAGAGAGAGAAGAGAGAAATATATATATTGATGTCATGGCAAACTTGTAAATAACCAAAAGGGTAATTTGGTAATTCCTTCAAAGACGAGGGGCGTAAATGTCATTTCCCCTATAAATATCTTGATATTTCTAGAAAGGTAATGATGACATGGTGAGTCACAGGGTCAGAATGGTTATTCCATAAATTCTCAGGGGCAAAACGGTCTTTTCATTCAAGGGCAAATGGTAATTATGAAAAGGGTCAAGGGCATTTTAGTCATTTAACGTACAGATATTTTCTAAACGTAATCATTACACTCATGAGTCACTGATGAGTCATAGCACACCATGTGACTTCAACCTTATCCGTAGCGGGTCACTGAAATCTCGTATTCAGCTCCGTTCTTCACCTGATTTAGGTTTTCGCCCAAGAAAGTCGTATGACGACTTATTTATTTTGAATATTTTCAAAATAACCAATATTGTTGGAAATAAAATATAAAATCTAACTGTTTCGTTCACGAGTCGAAATTAGGTCTTGATAGTAGGAAAAAACTACTATCCGTGAAAAACGCAGACCGGGCTCCGTTTGAGCTTTCGCTCGAAACTTAATCATGGCTTCCTATGGTTGTGTAGGACATTCCTATCTGGTTAGAATATTTTATTGCCATTTCTAAGGCCTCGAATAAAATATAAGTTCATAATTACTGAATAATTAGGAAAACTCGAAAATCGGGGTGTTACACTAAGGCCGTGCCGCTGTCAGAATTAAGAAAACTTCACTGTTCTAAATAAAGAGAGATTTAATACCCTTTTTGGAATAAAAGTATGATATAAGAGATTATAAAATACGACCTTGAGGATAGTTAATGAACTAGGACAATGACATGGTAAAGTGTAATTGTTATATCCAAGGTAAAACAAAATTAGCTGATGGCCGAACATGGTTAATAACTACTTAGCTGAAGAATAGCTGGGGGAAGGAGTAGTCGATGTTGAAGAGGTTTGGCTAACGTACTTGTTGGGCTGGGCTTTTAATTTAAAAAGGGCCTTTCAAATGATATAGTCCATATGAGGAAGCAAGGTTTGGAAAATGAGCTCATAATAGGCTATTGTTGGTTCCGGAAAATGTGGGTGAAGAAAGGAGTAAATACTCAATTTGATCCCTGAAATTGTAGGGTCGTATCAACTTAGTCCTCCACATTATCAATATTCCAAAATGATCCTTGAAATTGCAAAATGTAGCAAATGCATCCTTGACATTATTCACTTAGTTTCAAATGCATCCCTGACATTATTCACTTAGTTTCAAATGCATCCCTGACATTACCAACTTAATGTCATTATAGTCCATGCAAATACCAGCGGAGGGATGAATCTGATTAACTTTCTGCAATGAGGGATCATTTTGGAATATTGATAATGTGGGGGACTAAGTTGATACGACCCTACAATTTCAGGGACCAAATTGAGTATTTACTCGTGAAGAAAGTATACGTTGGAAGCTGAGGAAATGTGCTGATTGAAGATGAAGTTGTTAGCGGTTGCCAAGGGACGTGCCTGGAAAATAGGATTAAGTTTCCTTAAGGAATAGCCGTTACAACAAGGGTAGCTTAAGCATTAAGGGGATCATGGTGTTAAACGTGGGTAGTTACATAGATATAGGGATTAAGATTTGCCTATAAATACTCATTGTAATCCATTGTAACGGACACAATCAATCTGAGAAGCAAATTTTCATATGCTCATTTATCTTCGCATACTGTTTCATTAGCTTTGTTTCTTTATAATCTTGCTTATTATTTTCCAAATTAATTTGTGCTCTTATCATTATTTCACTCTTTAATTTGTTACGTTCACCCTTCGACCAAACTCTTTCTTTAGTAGTTTGGGAACCCAGTATCTGTTCATATTAAGTTCATTGTGTTATTAGGCTGAGTCAGTCGAAGAGGCTGGATTACAATCCTTTTTACGCAATAACAATTTTGGCACGCCCGGTGGGACCAAAGATGGTGAACAAATTGAGAAGTTTCCTTCTCCAGGTTAGGATTTGACGTGGCGCATGCACCTAAGGTCCGGAAAGAATTTTAGCAGTATGGATGGGTCGCAAGCTAGCAAGAAAAATGGAGGTCATAAGAGCTCGGAGGCAGCACCATAGACAACCTTGGGAATGGCCTCTTCGCCCCAGGCTACTGGGCCAGTCACCCCTTCGGTTAGGACGTCCACTGCCACGGTAGATCCTACAGATCAATCTCAGCCGATAGTGGTTACTACCTCTTTTATTCAGGAGCAAATTGATATTAGAATTAACGAGTTGATGTTGCAAGTATCAAAACAGCTATCCGAAATAGTTAAACCAATAGTCCAGAACGAGGTTCACCTTGTTAGGGAGCGAGAGAAAAAGCAAGCTCATATGGGTGATACTTCAGCTCTTTTCGCGGTAGCTGGGCAAATGGGGCAGTCTGCTGGCAGCCAGGTTCAGGCAGGGCCTCAGTTGACAGTCCAGCCAAATCAGAGCATGCCGCAGACCATTCCTTTGGTCCAGACCATTGTTAGTGAAGCAACGCATCAGTCGAATTTACAATTCGGGAAGATGCAAGTACCCCGAAAGCCTTCTAATGCTACGGGGTTAGTTGGTATGCCCCACTTACCACAAAACACTTCGGCTGTTGGCATTGTCCAGCCGGTGGTTGTTCCCGGGGGGTTTGCGCCTTCTGGCATAGGAGGTGGCCCTGGGATTGCTAGAACCCTGGAGACTATGTAGGGGAAGCACCATGGACGAATATTCCACCAACCCCAGTTGGAACCCTTGAACTTTTTCCATATGAACAGCCTTGGTGCAATATACAAAGCAGTGCCGATGCAGCCGAACGCTTAATAGTGGGTTAATGTTCCACCTTTTATGGCCAATGCCCAGGGGGCAATGCCAGTTCAAGAGCCAATACCATACCATGTAGGGGCTATGCACCCTAGGCTAGTCAGGCCCCTTCAGCCGCAAGTCCCCAATTACGCAGCTGAAAGAGCCCCTGTGCCACAATTGATAGACCCCGAAATGATAGCTGAAACCATGAGGAGTGTAACACCCCCTCGGTGCTACTTCTCAACTCGATGCGGAAAACATAAACAAATAAAAACGCTGGTTGCTTTCGGAAAATACTTTAACTAATAACTATGTTCAAAAACGAGGATTTAAAAACGTTCTACACGCATGTAGTGTTATGATCCAAAGTGGATCTATTGAATGTAGGATCGTTCTAGGAGAATTGATCCGAAATTGAAATGAAAATTCAAACTAAAAATTGGAGGGAAATCCAAACTTGTTCATTTTTGATGATCTTGAGGAAAATTGAGAGAACTAGCTCCACCTCAAGCCAAAGCTTGATCATCAAATCACAAGAATCATGGATCCACAATTCCTAAGCAACATAAAGCTAAAATGCATAAATCCTAAGATAAGCCTAAGGCTTTAGGCGTGAGGCAACTTGAATTCAAAAATAACGAAAAGAAAGGGAAAAGATGAAGGGGAAGGGATAGGAAGAAAGCGCCACAACTCCATGGATTAGATGGAGTGATAAGCTCAAGGAAGATCCGCCACAAGAGTAAGGAGCTCTTGATGAGAATCACAAGGTTCTACTCTAGAACCTTCAAGAGGAGACTCTCTCTCTCAACTCTCTCTAAATTCTCAATGTGAGAAAAATTCTAAACTTTCAATTATGAATGAAAATGAGTACAAGGAGGTATTTATATGGCTCCTAACTTCTCTATGTGTAGGCGCGCCTAAGCTCCTCTTATGCATGGTAGGAGCGCGCCTCTTCCTACTTGGATGGGCCTTGATGACTCCATCGTGGCCCATTTACAAGTCCATGATGCAAAAGTCAAACTAGAAAAGTCAAAGTACTAAAAGTCCTACTTTTATTACATGGTTTCCTAAACTAGTTTATGTAGCCGTGACCTCAAGTTGTGAGAGGTTCACCATTCTTGGTTCTTCCTCTTGGTTGATCTTCATGTCCATGAGGTTGACTACTTTCACTTCAAGTGCACTTTGGGCCTTCTTCAATCTTGATCTTGTCATAGGCCCAACTATGTTCCTTAAGCTTGAGTCCTCTTCTTCCTCTTTAGGTGATGCTTGGTGAGTGTTGTCATGAGGGATCTCATCATCCCCTCCTTCTTGGAGTGAATTCGACCCCGAATTTAGTTCTTGGTCACCTACATCAAATAAACTCAAGTCACTAACATTGAAAGTGGCACTCACATTGTAATCACCCGGCAAGTCTATTTTATATGCATTATCATTAATTCGCTCCAAGACTTGAAATGGGCCATCCCCCCTTGGGTTTAATTTGGATTTCCTTTTTGAGGGAAATCTTTCTTTTCTCAAATGAACCCATACCCAATCCCCGGGTTGAAAGACAACATGTTTCCTTCCCTTATTTGCAAATTTGGCATTTTGTTCTAAACGCTTTTCAATTTGAGCCTTGACTTTTTCATGCAGCTTTTGAACAAATTCAGCTTTTGTTTTGCCATCTTTATGCATCAAGTTAGACGCATTGGGCAAGGGAAGTAGGTCAAGTGGAGTTAGGGGATTGAACCCGTATACCACTTCAAATGGTGAGCAAAGTGTGGTGGAGTGTGTAACTCGATTATAAGCAAATTCAACAAATGGTAAACACTCCTCCCAAGTTTTCAAATTCTTTTTAATGATTGCTCTAAGAAGGGTTGACAATGTGCGATTCACAACCTCCGTTTGCCCATCCGTTTGGGGATGACAAGTGGTGGAAAAGAGCAATTTTGTTCCCAATTTATTCCATAGAGTTCTCCAAAAATGGCTTAAGAATTTTGTATCCCTATCCGAGACTATGCTCTTAGGCACCCCATGTAGCCTAACAATTTCTTTGAAGAAAAGGTTGGCTATGTGGCATGCATCATCACTTTTATGACAAGGGATGAAATGGGCCATTTTTGAGAATCGGTCCACTACAACAAAGATTGAATCTCTTCCTTGTGTAGTCCTAGGGAGCCCTACAATAAAGTCCATGGATATGTCCATCCAAGGGGCCATAGGAATAGGCAAGGGAGAGTACAATCCATGAGGTTTGCTAGTCGATTTAGCCCTCTTACAAACAATACATTTTTGGCACCATTTATGCACTTCTTTCTTAAGACAAGGCCAATAAAAGTGTTCAAGAAGAATGTCCATTGTCTTTTTGACCCCGAAGTGCCCCATTAAACCTCCCTCATGTGCTTCCTTTATTAATAATTCCCTCATTGAATGCTTAGGGACACACAATCGCTTATCTTTAAAAAGAAAACCATCATGCAAGTAATAGTCCTTATGCGCCCCTTGCTCACACTCTTTGAAAATTTGAGAGAATTCTATATCACAAGCATACAATTCCTTTATGTGATTAAACCCTAGGATTTTGGTTTCTAATGTGGCAAGCAAATTATATCTCCTAGATAGAGCATCGGCCACCATGTTCATTTTTCCCTTTTTGTGTTTAATCACATATGGAAATTGTTCAATGAATTCCACCCACTTTGCGTGGCGCTTGTTTAACTTCCCTTGTCCTTTTAAGTGCTTCAAGGACTCATGATCACTATGTATCACGAATTCTTTAGGCAATAGGTAGTGTTGCCACACCTTGAGACTCCTTACTAGGGCATATAATTCTTTATCATAAGTAGAGTAGTTTAAACTTGCCCCACTAAGTTTCTCACTAAAATAAGCAATGGGGTGGCCTTCTTGAAGCAAAACAGCCCCAATGCCTACATTAGAGGCATCACACTCTATTTCAAAGGACTTCACAAAATTTGGAAGCGCAAGTATTGGTGCATTTGTGAGTTTTTCTTTTAACAAGTTAAAAGCCTTTTCTTGTTCTTGACCCCATTTAAAACCAACATGCTTTTTAACCACTTCATTTAGGGGTGCGGCCAAAGTGCTAAAATCTTTGACAAATCTCCTATAGAAACTTGCCAATCCATGGAAGCTTCTCACTTCTCCCACGGTTTTGGGAGTTGGCCACTCTTTAATGGCTTTGATTTTCTCCTCATCAACTTGTACACCTTTGGAACTCACAACAAACCCAAGGAATACAACTTGATGAGTACAAAAAGAGCATTTCTCAAGATTAGCATACAATTGCTCTTTCCGTAGCACTTGCAAGACACTTCTAACATGTTCAATATGCACCTCAAGTGTCATGCTATAGATCAAAATGTCATCAAAGTACACTACCACAAATTTGCCTAGAAAATCCCTCAAGACATGATTCATGAGCCTCATGAATGTGCTAGGTGCATTAGTTAGCCCAAAAGGCATGACTAGCCATTCATAAAGTCCATATTTTGTCTTAAAGGCGGTTTTCCATTCATCCCCCTCCCTAATCCTTATTTGATGATATCCACTCTTGAGATCTATTTTAGAAAAGTAGCATGAACCATGCAACTCATCTAATAAGTCATCAAGGCGAGGGATTGGATGCCTATATTTTATGGTAATGTTGTTGATGGATCTACAATCCGTGCACATTCTCCAAGTGCCATCTTTCTTTGGAACAAGGATGACGGGCATAGCACAAGGACTTAGAGATTCCCGTACCCATCCTTTTTCCAAGAGATCTTCTACTTGCTTTTGAATCTCTTTTGTTTCTTGTGGATTGCTTCTATAGGCCGGCCTATTAGGTAGAGAAGCACTTGGAATTAAATCCATTTGGTGCTCAATTCCCCTCATAGGTGGTAGGCCGCAAGGAATATCTTTTGGAAATACATCCACATATTCGTTTATGAGAGATTCAAAAGAAGTTGGCAAAGTTGTAGGTTGAGTTAATTTATTTTGAGTTAAGCAAGTTTCACGAAGATAGAGTAGGTATAGTGGTTGCCTTGCAAGATATGCTCTCTTCACCTCTCTTTCTTTTATGAACAAGCTCTCTTTTGTTCTCTCTTCTCTTACCTCAACCTCTTGCTTTTCTCTCTTATGTCCTTTTCCATTTTTCTTTGATTCTTTTTCACACTCAATTTCTTTTTCCTTTATGGCTTTTCTCTCTTGCTCTCTTTTCACTCTTAATTTCACTTGATCCTCACACACTTCTCTTGGTGAAAGAGGTACAAGAGTAACTTTCCTATTTCTATGTACAAAAGTAAATTTGTTGGAATGACCATCATGCACCACATTCCTATCAAATTGCCATGGTCTTCCAAGTAGGATATGCCCCGCTTCCATTGGAACCACATCACAAAGAACTTCATCTTCATACTTCCCAATGGAGAAGCTCAACATTACTTGCTTGTTGACTAACAATTCACCCTCTTCACTTAGCCATTGAAGCTTGTAAGGCCGTGGATGCAAAGTAGTCTTCAACCCAAGTTTTTCCACTAGTCTTGTGCTTGCAACATTAGTACAAGATCCACCATCAATTATCAATGAGCAAAGCTTGTCTTGGATAGTGCATCTTGTGTGGAAGATGTTCTCTCTTTGGCTATCATCCTTCTCTTTTAGTTGAACCCCAAGCAACCTCCTAACCATGAGTAAATCCCCTTCTAATGCTTTCACTTCACTCTCTTCTTCACTTTCACTAGTGGACATAGGGGAAGAAGGAGAAGAATTACATGTCTCATACCCTCCCTCTTTAATTACCATGGTCCTTTTATTTGGACATTGAGAAGCTATATGACCCCTACCCAAGCATTTAAAACATTTAATATCTCTATTCCTAGAAGTTGATGGAATTGAAGTAGGACTTGATACATTTTTACCTTTGAACACATTAGGACCCGAACCTTCATTGGTCTTGAATGTGGTTCCCTCCTTCTTAGACTTGTCCTTCCAACTTGATGAGGAATAGTTGTTGAATGGCTTCTTGTAGGATCTCTTTCTCTTCAATTGTTGCTCCACTTTGATTGCTTGATGCACCAAATCTTCTAATTCAACATAATGGTGCAATTCAACTATGTCCAAGATTTCTTGATTCAAACCATTGAGGAATCTTGCCATGGTTGCTTCTCTTTCTTCAAAGATGTTGGCCCTAATCAATGCAACCTCCATCTCCTTATAGTATTCGTCCACACTTTTGTTGCCTTGATTAAGCCTTTGAAGCTTGTTATGGAGCTCCCTATGATAGTGTGAAGAAACAAATCTTTTCCTCATAATGGCCTTCATTTCTCTCCAAGTAGAAATTGGATCATCTCCATTCCTCCTTTTCTCCTTGATTAGTTGATCCCACCATATCAATGCATAGTCCACAAACTCTATGGATGCCACCTTAACCTTCTTCTCTTCACTATAATGTTGGCATTCAAAAATTTGCTCTATTTTTGTCTCCCACTCTAGATATAACTCGGGATCATTTTTACCTTGAAATGTTGGCACTTTTACTTTTACTCCCTCAAGTCTATCATTTTGTCTCCTCACTCTATCCTCACCATAGACTCCATGCCTCCTCCTATGCCTCCTTCTCCTTCGGTCATCCTCCTCATATTCATTGTCTTCATGTGATGAATTTGCATGAGAGGAACTTTCTTGTCTTGGACTTCTAGTTCTTGTGCCTCTTGAAGCTCTTTCAAGGCCTTCAAGTCTTTCATTAACCACATCATTTTGCCTTTCTAGAAGCCTTTCCAAATGCCGTGTCATTCTTTGAAGTTTCATATCATAGGCCAAGGTTCTAGGGGAAGGTGGTGTACTACCTTCACCATCACCTCTAGTTTGTGACATGTTTACAATTTTCAACAATGAAATAAAAAAAATAAAATGGACCTCACCACTCAACTAAGTGTTTCACTCTTAGAATGTTCACTCGTGTATCACACAAATAGGCTTTTTAGCAAATGCACACTCTTGCCTTTTTCCACTCTAAAGTCTCACTCAAAGGCTCTTGAAGTAGAAACAAGCAATTCCAAGATATAAAGCCAAATACACTTGCAAACAAATCAAACCAAGAGTAATGCACTCACAAGAATTTCAAGGAAAGAAAACTACAAGACAAAACTTAAGAAGTTTAAAAGACAAACTAAAAATGCTCAACAAGAAATAGTACACTCAAATAGAATTGAAGAAGACAAGTAAAAGAAGAAAGAATAAGAAGAAAGACAAAGTAGAAAATGAACTTTTCTTAATGTGTTCTTGAATTTCGAAATTTCTTGCTCAAGTAGGCTCATACACAAAGTTTCAAGGCTGAATAGTGGCAAGTCTTTTTCTGCAAATAATTTTTTTTTTCGAAACTTTTAGTATTTGCACTTTTGCCCCAATTTTTTTTTAAATTTGCGTTTTGGTCCTTTGGATTTTTTTTTCAGATTTGGACTCTTTTTCCTTTTCTATAATTTCTGAACTATTTTTTTTTATAACAGCCACTGACTTTTCGAAATTACACAAACAGCCCAAACTAAACAATTAATACAAATGTAAGATTAAAGAGCCTTCTAAAGTGCTTTTGCAAGAAGCAAATTGAATTTCAACAAACAAATTTAGGATTCACTATTTTGATGCTTAGATCTTTCATTCAAGTGGTTGATCAACAAGTTAACCAACACTTTTGAAATTCATCAAGATCTATCAAGCAATTATCCCAAGGATCCTAAGAAATATGAAGAACACTTATGAACATCAAGAAAATTCAAATTCAAAAGAATAGATCAAATCTAACACAAATATATGTAGAATTCGAAAATTCAAACCATAAGAACAACAAATTACACTACTAGAACACAAAATCAAGATCAAAAGGATCTAGATCTAGAATTTTTTTTTGAATTTGAAAAAGTGGCGCCAAAAATTTGAATTTACCGCCAAATTTTTTTGAATATTTTTAGCTTCTAACTCTCCTAGAGGCTAGCTCTAGATACCAAATGTTATGATCCAAAGTGGATCTATTGAATGTAGGATCGTTCTAGGAGAATTGATCCGAAATTGAAATGAAAATTCAAACTAAAAATTGGAGGGAAATCCAAACTTGTTCATTTTTTATGATCTTGAGGAAAATTGAGAGAACTAGCTCCACCTCAAGCCAAAGCTTGATCATCAAATCACAAGAATCATGGATCCACAATTCCTAAGCAACATAAAGCTAAAATGCATAAATCCTAAGATAAGCCTAAGGCTTTAGGCGTGAGGCAACTTGAATTCAAAAATAACGAAAAGAAAGGGAAAAGATGAAGGGGAAGGGAAATGGAAGAAAGCGCCACAACTCCATGGATTAGATGGAGTGATAAGCTCAAGGAAGATCCGCCACAAGAGTAAGGAGCTCTTGATGAGAATCACAAGGTTCTACTCTAGAACCTTCAAGAGGAGACTCTCTCTCTCAACTCTCTCTAAATTCTCAATGTGAGAAAAATTCTAAACTTTCAATTATGAATGAAAATGAGTACAAGGAGGTATTTATATGGCTCCTAACTTCTCTATGTGTAGGCGCGCCTAAGCTCCTCTTATGCATGGTAGGAGCGCGCCTCTTCCTACTTGGATGGGCCTTGATGACTCCATCGTGGCCCATTTACAAGTCCATGATGCAAAAGTCAAACTAGAAAAGTCAAAGTACTAAAAGTCCTACTTTTATTACATGGTTTCCTAAACTAGTTTATGTAGCCGTGACCTCAAGTTGTGAGAGGTTCACCATTCTTGGTTCTTCCTCTTGGTTGATCTTCATGTCCATGAGGTTGACTACTTTCACTTCAAGTGCACTTTGGGCCTTCTTCAATCTTGATCTTGTCATAGGCCCAACTATGTTCCTTAAGCTTGAGTCCTCTTCTTCCTCTTTAGGTGATGCTTGGTGAGTGTTGTCATGAGGGATCTCATCATGTAGTAAGCCAAACATAGGACAGATGGGATAAACCACATAACACATCAATATTAAACATCCATAACAAAAATAAACACAAGGTTTTAAATGCTGAAGCATACAAGTTTTCTAGAAACAAAGTTTAACTAATGGTAAAAGTTCTTGCCTGTTATCAAAGATTACAGACCTCAAAATAATAAGTCAACATAAAACAATAGATAAGATATGATTGCTTCAAAAAGAAACTAGACTCTAATCCTGGTCGGGCTAAAAGTAGCCATTGGGGAAAAACCTCAAAGTCAGTGCCAATTCCCGGAGGAATTCGGAGGGATCCTCCTTCTCTTTATCTTCAAAAGATTCCATCATCAGGGTCCTCAGGTGTCCACGAGGACCTCTGAACAACATTTGTACATGTATCCAAAAACACAACAGAGTGTCCAACATGTACAGGCAAAGGTGAGATACTCATTCCACAAGTTTATCACGATAGCCGCACAAGCGACAAACTGAAATACATCCACATATAAATACAGTTGTATTAACAGATATTCATACAATCATAATATCTCAAACATCATCATGAGTTATAACATAATGCATGAGACTCTAATATCATCTTTCTAATTCATGTTCTTTGGAGATTCCTAACTTTCCTTCATCGAGCGATAGGCCGCGAATACTCCCGTAATACAATTGTTCTCATGAGTCGGCCTCTCAATTTAGGTCCGAATTCCAATTGTTTAGGGGTACCATGTCACAACCATATCATGAATAGTCCAATCTCTGATCGAGTTCATCCGTGTTTAGCAACCGATTACCACGGCACGGGGTTGCAATGCCTCCAGCCTCTTGTGGAGTCTCTAACACAGCATGCCCCTATAGACCTAGTGGTCTTAACTGGCTCATATACTCAACCACTTGGATTGTAGCTCGTTTCCAATGGCACGTCAGCCAACTCATGTATGTATGCAGAATGTTTTCTGCTTTCTTTTTCGTTTATTCTTTCTTTTTCTGTCAAGGCACGCAGCTCATGACTCGTTTTAAAGGGCATTTAGCCCGTTCAAAAACAGGACACGTAGCCCAAGTTTAATCCACGAAGTACTAGGCCGACGTTGTGGACACTAGACTCACATATAGGACACAAAGTCCGTTCATTTCAAAACACAGGACACGCAGTCCGGGTACACAACTCACAAAACAATAGCCTGATGTCTCAGTCACTAGGTTTACAGAATTCACAAAGTGAAAAAGGTAATCACCGCTTTTCTTTCGGGTCTTATTTTCATAAAAACAGTTTTGGAAGACAAAACTCAATTTCATTGTCATGAATTAAAACATTTTTCTAAAAGAAGTTTCATTTGAAAGAACTTTCCTTAAAAGACTTTTTCTTTTGAAAGGATCTAACCTTTTTTAAAAGAAGTTTCATTCCCTTGAAAAGGCAAAACTATTCTCAAGACGTTTCTTTGGTTCCAAAATGCGTTTTAAAACTTTGATCAAGACTTTTAAGCATTTTACCATTCTTTTTCAAGCCATAGCCGATGCTATGCTCTCAACCAATCCAGGATATACATATATATATATATATATGTGTGTGTGTGTGTGTATATATACAACATCATAAGTATATCATAAACATCATAGGTATATCTCATCCAAGGCATCAATGCCACAATTCAATTTCAACATCCAATCACATACTTATCAAGTACATATACCATACATAGCAAATTCACAAAATACCAATCACTTTATGATCACAATCAAAACAACAGCAGCACATCTAACAATCAAGCTTATGAGGCTACCAAACTCATTATGAGAAAATCTCCCTTTACCTCTTCAAGTTCGCTCCGGAAGAGTTTTCGGTTCCGATTCTGTTTTCCTCCTCGTCGCCTAGAACAATCAATCACAATTAATGCAAAACTTCAACATTAACGACATAAATTTCTTTCCCCTATTTAGCCTAAGGTTCGGCCATAATGTTGAAAAATAGGATAATGGTTTCATTTGGTTTCAATCTTTTGGATGAAGGATTCTTAAGCATACTTAACACTAGATCAAGTCCTATTCCTCAAAATTTTGAAACATAACTCATGGTTCTTCATGGTCTAGGTTTCGGCCATCAAAGGGAAAAGTGGCTAGAATTTGATTTGGTTTTCCAATCACTTGGATTCAATGATCATAGGAAATGAAAGGATGGAATCAAGTGTCTTTGAACCAAAATTGAAGAAACTCACTTTCCCCCCAAATTTCTAGGGTTCGGCCACTCTTATTAAAAAGGGCTAGGCTTGATGTTTGATTTCATACTCTTGGATAATGGTAGAAGGTGATGAAACTAACTCAAAGAAATTGGTTTCACATTAAAAGGATTTTTCTACAATTTTCTAGAAATTTTTGAAGTTTGGTTCATGAAGTTGAAACTCATGGAATCAAGGTTTTCAAACATGAAATAGGAAGAGATTCATGAGGTTTAAGGATCTAGGGAGTGATCCTCTTGAATGATGAAGATTTCAACAAGAATCAACACTTTTCCTTCACAAAATCAAGTTCTCACTTGAATGAAAATGGAAGAAAACAAAGGAAGAAGATGAAGGGAAGCAAACAAAAGGGTGAAGGCTTCTTGAAGCCTCACTTATGCGTGAAGAGGGTGGGACAAGAGTGTCCAGAAGTTGGCCACTTAAGGGCAATTTGGTCTTTTCCTTTAGGGACTAAAATGTCATTTAGGAAAAGGTCGGGGATATTTTGGTCTTTTCACGTCCAGATATTTTCAAAGGTGATCATGACACTGGCACGCTTTCCCATGTGATGTGACCTGATGTGACTTCAAGTTTATCCGTTAGCGGGTCCCAGTAAATCCGTATTCAGCTCCGTTCGTCCCCCGGTATAAGAATTCGCTGGAATAGTTTATATTATTCCGCCTTTTAGTGCGCGAAACCAATTTTAGCAAAAAGGTAGGAAATCCGATTCTAAGACTAACTGTCTCGGTCACGGGTCAAAATTAGGTCTCCTGATCAGTAAAATCTTATTGTCAGTGAAAAAATGCAGACCGGGCTTCGTCTGAGTTTTCAACCCAAAATTTAACCATAGCTTTCTACGATAGCGTAGAGTGTGAATATGGTCGTGGTTTATTTTATTTCATTTTCTAAAACCTCGAATAAAATATAAACTCAATTATATAACTTATTGACATTAAAAGCAGTGAGAAATCGGGGTGTTACAAGTAGACACTTTGGTATTCAGCTGAAACTCTTAGATAGGCCAGTCTACCAAAAACCTTGCCCTGAATGGGTGGATCGGATGATGCCTTTGCTGAGGGGTTTTAAGACCCCAGATTTCACTATGTTCTCAGGAGAAGATGAGAAATCCACCATGGAGGATATTGTGAGATTCACTGCCCAATGTGGAGAAGCTAACCAAAATGAATTTTATAAGCTCCAGCTGTTCCCATTATCTCAAACAGGAGCTGCATTCACGTGGTATTTGGCTTTAGCACCTAACTCAATTCAAAATTGGGCTAATATGGAACGATGTTTCCATGATAGATTCTACATGCCTCAGCAGGATGTTACGATAGCTGATATGATGGCAAGTGGATGAACCGACAATAGAATTCATAGAAAGATTCAGAAAGCTGAGAAGCCGGTGTACAGCTCAGCTGCTAGAAGCCGAATATGCCTCATGGCTATTGGCAATATGCACCCTCAGCTGAGGGAGAGATTGGTGGGTCAAGATTGTACTAACTTGAGCCAGTTGGCCTCTAAGGCTTCTCGGATTGAGTAATATATCCTGGAAAAGGAAAGAAGGAGGTTGAATAAAGGAAGAGGACCTCACCTAGTTTCCATTGTGGATATAAAAGGATCTGATGATGGGTATGATGAGTCAACCGATCCAACGGTAGACATCATGGTAGCTGAAATCGTCAGAGGGAAGCCATATTCATGTCTTGCTTTGAGACCTGCCAAAGGGAAAGAAGCACAGACGAACGAGACCAGAGTCGAATATTCGTTTGACATTTCGAAGGCTGATCAAATCTTCGATTATCTACTAACGGACCAACAAATTTGGCTAACAGAAGAACATAAAATTCTAACGGCTGATGAGTTAAAAAAACAAAAGATATTGCAAGTGGCATAATTCTTACACCCATGCCACAAACAATTACATTGTTTTCAGAAAAGCGATCCAGAAGGCGGTAAAGGAAGGAAGATTTAAATTAGCCGAAAAGGAAATGGCTGTAATTACTGATCCCTTCCCTGTGGCCGTAGTCAATATGGTATCTTTCTCTGGGGCCAGTTTTTTAGGTTCACCATCCAAAAGATGGAAACAACCGATGCGACCCCAATGGAGAAGGAAGGGGGCCTTGAATGAGTTGAATGGGGCTGGTAGAGCTTTGGCTGTTTCTACTCAGCCAAAAGCGGTTGACAGAAGAGGTTCAGTGTTCGAAAGGCTTACTGTGCCTAAGCCTGATCATCCTTACATTCCCATGCGTATTTCCCACAGGAAGAGGATGAATGGGGGTGAGGAAGAAAAGATTGCAAATGGTAGCCAATTTGTGTTTGATAGATTGGGAAATTCACAGAATAGATGGACCCCTATGTCACAGAATTCCAAAAAAACTAGGGAGGTTTGATTATGCTAGGGGGCAAGGACATATGGTCAATAAACTACAAGGGCCTAGGAAAGATCATACATACGTGCAAACACCCATTCCTAGAGTCATAAAACCAGTAGTGAAAGATGTGCAAGAGCTAAGGGGAAAAGCTTTGAAGAATGACCAAGGAGGAATGCAACACCCTTTCCTGAGTGTCACATTCCCGAACGTTTATAAGGCCGAAAATATTCATTAATGCGAAAAAATACGGTTTTTTTTTTTTTCTTTTCACAAGATGTAATGGGATTTAGTAAAGGTAAATAATACTAATAAACGAACTTAGGTTCGCCATGCATTTCTAGAACATAATGCATAATAAATATAGGGACATAAACAGAAAAAGAAATAATACTATATACAGACATAGGTCTAATGTATAACTGACATAAGAAATACAATAAGTACTAGGACTTGTAGCTCCCAAAAGGTACTACAAAACTGACGTAGTCTGGCCAATAACAAAATTAAACCACAAAAAGAAGGTCTGCCTCAGGGCTTAAGAAAACTCCTAGACTGAACCATCATCACGTCCATCTGTTCTAAGTGCAACAGCAAGTACCAACAGAAAACATACAGATATGGGTGAGATTCCCGTTCATCAACACAACAAAACAGCAGTAGTACAAAGGGGACGACTCACTGGGTAACAGCGTACCCAACATGCTTACAAGAATTCTCAATGTCAAACATATTAAGCAGTTGACAGCATAATATCATGTTAAGCAGTTAATAGCATAAAATAAGGTACTCTTAAACAGTACAATGATGTATAACAGTAAATGTAAACACCAATAGCCATGCAATGCAATGTAATGTATATGACTCAATGTCAATGTCACTGGGTACTACTCTGACCCCTACTCCATGGAGCTAACAAAACGTCGGAGAGAGTGAATGGGAGGACATGTTCCAGTTTCTGCCAGCCATGACCAAGATGCTACAACATTCGTAACGTGCACGTATCTGGCTTTACGGAAACACTCTCGACCAAACATGAAAAGTACGGCATCTAGTAGAGGATATTAGTGTATTACACGGATTCGCCACGACACAGAAGAGCTACCAACTGGTCACATGTCAGCCCTTCCAACCCTGATACCTCCAAAAAGACCATTGAAGATCGTCACCGTAAGATTCGCATCCGCATCAAGGTGTAAGCTCAACTCCTAGGCTCAAGGCCTTACAACTTTGCAAATGAAATGCCAATGCTTACACAAAGCAGATGCGATCAAGCAATGTCTATCCCCCGGATAAACCTCGAAGTCTACTAAGGTTCTCTTCCTTAGAAACTATACGCGTCTTTTGATAACAAAACCTTTATCCACCGGATAAATCTCGTGATTCCTCCGGGATCGAGTCATCACAAGACTGAAACAATTGAATGACTGATCGAGGTCCGAATCACAGGTCCGTCATCGAACTACTGTTCCAAAACCCAAAACGTTTTGTGTTTGTGTTTATGTCTTACGAATTCATTGATGCACTAAGTCATCAATGGTATAGTATATGGTCTTGTTTCACGACATACTATACTTAATCAACCCTTGTCTTCTACTCTAAGTTAATTACTTAACTTAGGTTTTAATGCGTAAAACTTTACAGTTGAGTAGAAAAACACTTTTTATAAACAAAACCATTTCTCGTGGGGCGAAGATAGGTTTCGCGACGCGAGGCTGAGAAGTTAATTATTACTTCTAGGCAGTCTTTCTGCTTCGCGAGGCGAGGATTGTATCGCGACGCGAGGCCGAGAAGCTGCATCTTTACTGCTTAGACAGTCCCCCTAGTGCACGAGGAGAGAACGACTTCGCGACGCGAGACCGAGAAGTTATATCTTTGCTGCTCGGGCTAGCCCACTGTCTCGCGTGGTGAGACAATGTTAGCCGGGCGAATGCCTTGTTTTCCCTCTGTCTCGCGTGGCGAGATAAGGTTCGCTGGGCGAATGCCCTGTTTTCATTTCCCCTAATTCCATCATTAATTCTCTTTTTGAAACACTTAGTTTGATTAAAAGACCTATGGCTAAAGAAAAGACATTTTCCCACTTTGGTGACACACTTTAAAGGTTAAAACTTCATTTGATCTTTGGATCAAATCACTTTTTGTCTTTCTTTGAAAACATAGGTTATGAAATCATGTTTTTCTTACTTCAAAACCTTGGCTATAACAAGAACAACACATGTTCTTATATTTTCTTCTTACAAAGGCCACAAGCCTACTCCAATGAAAAATGGAAATTTTTCTTCACCAACTAAGCAAATATAGCTCAAAAAGCTCACACCAACTATGATAAACAACAATTACACATTATTACCTCATAATCAAACATAAAAGTCCATCACACATCATGGCCTCATTATCAAGCATAAAAGTCCATACTTGATCTAGTGATCAAAGTAGGTTTTTCAGCATACATGGAAATGATTTTCATTCAATCACATCATCATCAACGTATGCTAGAGCACTCTACAACACACTAAAGCATAAACTCATCATCACAACTTTGTTCTTCAAGATAACTTAACAAAACTTAACAATTAAAAGTGAACCCAAATAAATGGGTTTCACCCACACATACACTTAAACAACCATCTTCACCACCACCATCTTGGTGTGATGAGGTTCACCCCGCATACCTATTGAAGAGCAGATATCCAGATCAAAGTCGGTTGATCAGTTTGTGAACCTCCTGACAATCGTCACCAACTACAACAACATAACAATCAAACATTAAACAGCAATCAAAGTAAAACTCAACAATTCTACCTAAGGGTTTCGGCCACCCTAAAGAAAATAAAGCTAGGAATTGATGTTGGTTTTCCATTTCATGGATTCAAAGGCAATAGGATAGCTAAGGATGAAATCAAGTGTTAGAAATCAAAAATTGATGAAAAATACTATTTATCATCATCACATAGGGTTCGGCCATTTGGGCATTTAGGGCTATGATGAGAGTTCAATCATAAGCTCTTGGGTTTAGGTAGAGAATGATGAGGTGAGTTCAAACAAATTGGTTTCACATCAAAAGGATTTTTCTACAAATTCCTATGGATTTTCAAAGTTTTGGATCTAAGAAATGATTTTCATGAAAATGAAGTTTGATCTTGAAATAGAGAGAGATTCAAGAAGCTAAGATATCATAGAAGAGATCTTACCTTAGAATGAAGGAATATTGCTCAAGGAATCAAATGATTCTAACAAGTATTCAAGCTTTTTCTCAAGGATCAATGGTGTTTTCTCAAGAACAACTATGGAGTTCTATTTGGGGAGGGCTGTGCGTGAATGACAGGGTGTGAGGGGCTGAGTTCAGCTCTTTAAAAGCTCACTTAAGGGCAAAAAGGTCATTTGCCAAAAGGGTAAAATGGTAAAAGTGTAAAAGACTAAGGTTAGAGGCATTTTGGTCATTTTACGTCCAGATATTTCTGAACGTCGTGACGACTCTGGCATACTCTTCCAAGTGTCCTGGGATGATGTGGTAACAAGATTATCTGTTGGCGAGTCCCGGTAAATCTATATGTGGCTCCGTTTGTCACCCGATTGAGGATTCCACTCGAACGAAGGTCAGGAAGTGATTTTTCTGAAATTTTTGTGAAATTTAACCAAAACGTAGAGAATCGAATTCTAAGACTTACTGTCTCGTTCACGGGTCCATCTGAGTTCTCCTGAGCAGTAAAATCATACTGTCAACGTAAAAACGCAGACCGGACTCCGTTTGAGTTTTCGACTCATAACTTAATCGTAGCTTCCTACGATATCGTCGAGCATGACTATGGTCTCGAAATATTTTATTTCCATTCCTAGGACCTCGAATAAAATAAAAACGTTAAAATACTGAAGAATTAGAAAACGTGCAAATCGGGGCGTTACATTCCTACCCCTCGTAAAAGAATTTCGTCCTCGAAATTATACGTACCTCTTAAAACAAACTCGGATACTCTTGTTGCATGTCTTCTTCTCTTTCCCAAGTAGCATCACCTGTAACCTCGTTCCAGATAACTTTGACCAAAGCTATCTCCTTCCCTCGCAGTTTCTTTACTCTCCTGTCCTCGATCTTAACCGGTAGTGTTTCATAGGTTAGGTTATCCTTTAGCTGTACTGAATCAGACTCTATGACATGACTGGGATCAGGAATATACTTTCGCAATTGCGAAACATGAAAAACATTGTGAAGGTTGGATAGAAAAGGCGATAAAGCTATTTGGTAAGCTACTGGACCTATCTGACGAAGAATTTGATAAGGTCCAATGAATTTTGGAGTGAGTTTTCTGGATTTAAGGACCCTGCCCACCCCAGTCATTGCAGTGACTCTCAAAAACACATGATCCCCTTCCTCGAACTCAAGTGGCCTACGTCTTTTATCCGCATAACTCTTCTGTCGGCTCTGAGTCGTCCTCATCTTTTCTTGAATCAGTTTCACCTTCTCGGTTGTTTGTTGCACTAGTTCCGGTCCTAATGAAGCACTTTCTCCATCTTCGTACCAACACAAAGGTGTTCTGCAACGTCGTCCTTATAAAGCTTCGTAGGGTGCCATCCCTATACTCGAATGATAATTGTTGTTGTAGGTAAACTTATCAATGGTAGGAAATTCTCCCAACTTCCGGCATGTTCCAACACACACGCCCTCAACAGGTCCTCTAAAGACTGAATCGTCCTTTATGATTTTCCATCAGTTTGAGGATGGTAAGCCGAACTTAATCGTAACTTCGTTCCTAGAGCCTCATGTAAACTCTGCCAAAACCGCGAAGTAAAACGCGGGTCTCTATCCGATATGATACTTGAAGGTACTCCATGCAGTCTCACAATCTCACTGATATAAATCTGAGTAAGCTTTTCCATATAATACTTGAGATTGATGGGTAGAAAATGAGCTGATTTCGTAAGCCTATCAATTATAACCCAAATGGAATCGTGTCCTTTAGGTGTTCTTGGCAAACATGTCACGAAATCCATCGCTATGCCATCCCACTTCCACTCTGGGATATCCAACGGAAGTAACATTCCCGCTGGCTTTGATATACTAACGACTGATCGGGGTCCGAATCACCGGTCCGTCATCGAACTACTGTTTTAAAACCCAAAACGTTTCATGTTTGTGTTTATGTCTTATGAAGTCATTGATGTACTAAGTCATCAATGGTATAGTATATGGTCTTGTTTCACCACATATTACACTTAATTATCCCTTGTTTTCAACTCTAAGTCAATTACTTAACTTAGGTTTTTAAAGCGTAAAACTTTACAGTTTGAGTTAAAAACTCCTTTGTAAACCAAAGCATCTTCTCAGTTGAAAACTAATTTGATTTGAAACAACTTTTGCATCACTTACTTACTCTATTTTTAGCATTTTCTGAAACATGAAATTAGCTTAGAGAAATTATATTCGCTTAGCGAAATTGAAGCAATAATGCCTCCTTTGGAACTCCTCTGGATCGCTCGGCGAAACATAAATCGCGTAGCGAAATTCCACTTTATTCGCTTAGTGAGTATCATTTCGCTTAGCGAAATGGAGGCGGTTATACCTCTTTTGAGACTCCTCCGGATCACTCGGGGAGACATAATTCGCGTAGCGAAATTCGCTTGGTTCGCTTAGCGAATATTAATTCACTTAGCGAAAGTGAGGCAATGATGCCCAACTTGGAATTCCTATGTTTTCGCTTAGCGAAAGTAAATTCGCTTAGCGAAAAGTTGCCTTAAAACAAGACATTAACCTCATGGAATCTTCATGAAACCACTTCTTTTCTCATTTTGAGTCACTTGATGAACTAGATGGACTAAGAATAAGGTATAAAACATGTTTCACTTTGGTGAAAACACTTTGAGATTTAATTCCATTCAAAATCACTTAGGGTTTTTCTTTGAAAAACACAAGTTATTGAAAACACTTTCTTTACATCAAAACTTGACTTGTCCAAGAACTACCCATATTCTTCCTTTTCTCAAGGTCATGGCTAATAGCCAACTAGGAACCAATGTAAAGTTTTACTTCATCAACTAATCAAAGTGTGGCTCACAAAACTTACATAATCATGATAAACCATAACCCACAACATTGCATCATAATTAAGCACATAAACACAAAAGTCTATACTTAATCTAATAATCAAAGTAGGTTTTTCATCATGCAAGAAGTCATTTTCTCACCTAGACAACATCATCATAAAACACATGATAAGGCATAAAACACATGATAAGGCATAACTACAAATATCACACATTGTTCTCTTGGAGAACTTAACACAACTTAACCATTAAAAGTGAACCCAAACTAAAGGGGGTTTCACCCACAGATAACTTAACCAACCATCTTCACCACCACCATCTTGGTTTGATGAGGTTCATCTCCCCATACCTGTTGATGAGCAGATTCCCGGATCAAAGTCGGTTGATCGGTTTGTGAACCTCTTGATAATCGTCAACAACTGCAACAACACAACAATCCAACATTAAACAACAATCAACGCCAATCTCAACTATTCTAACAAAGAGGATTTCGGCCACCCTAGATTAAAAAGGTTAGGAATTGGTTTTGGTTTTCCATTTCATGGATTCAAAGGCTAAGGCTAAGGCTAAGGATGAAATCAAGTGTTAAAAATCAAAAATTGATGAAAACACTATTCATCATCATCACATAGGGTTCGGCCAAAAAGTGCTTTTTGAGCTATGAGGAGAGTTGAATCATAAGCTCTTGGGTTTAGGTAGAGATTGATGATGTGAGTTCAAAGAACTTGGTCTTACCTCAAAAGGATTTTTCTACAATTTTCTATGGATTTTCAAAGTTTTGGATCTAAGAATTTCCTTTCATAAAAATGAAGATTGATCTTGAAATAAAGAAAGATTCAAGAAGCTAAGAGATCATAGAAGTGATCTTACCTTGAAATGAAGGAAGATTGCTGAAGGAATCAAGTGATTCCAACAAGAACTCAAGGAGCTTCAAGACCAACAATGGTGTTTTCTCTCAAGAACAACTATGGAGCTCTAAAGGGGAGGGGGCTGTGCGTGAAAGTGAGAGGGTGAAGGGATGAGTTCAGCCTCTTAAAAGCTCACTTAAGGGTAAAAAGGTCATTTGCCAAAAGGGTATAATGGTAAAAGTGTAAAAGACTAAGGTTAGGGGCATTTTGGTCATTTTGCGTCCAGATATTTCCGAACGACATGACGACTCTGGCATACTCTCACAAGTGTCCTGGGATGATGTGATATCAAGATTATCTGTTGGCGAGTCCTGGTAAATCCATATGTGGCTCCGTTCGTCACCCGATTGAGGATTCCGCCCGAACGAAGGTCAGGAAGTGATTTTTCTGAAGTTTTTGTGAAATTTAACCAAAACGTAGATAATCGAATTCTAAGACTTACTATCTCGTTCACGGGTCCATCTGAGGTCTTCTGAGCAGTAAAATCATACTGTCAGTGTAAAAACGCAGACCAGACTCCGTTTGAGTTTTCGACTCAAAACTTAATCGTAGCTTCCTACGATATCGTCGAGCATGACTATGGTCTCGGAATATTTTATTTCCATTCCTAAGACCTCGAATAAAATAAAGATGTTAAAATACTGAAGAAATAGAAAACGTGAAAATTGGGGCGTTACAAGGAAAGCATCAGCCCCCAAACAAAGGAAAAGTATTAGTAATATATGACGCTCCTATACCTGATGGAAAGAAGAAGGTTGCAAGGTTTGATGTTGAGAAGGGGATGACCACTCTCAAGATCACAGTAAAAAATGAAGAGGCCATCAGACCCCAGCGTATGGTGAAGCCACCCGTTGATGTGGAGAAAGAACATTGGTTTCTAAACAAATACAAGCAAGGAAAGGTTCCAAAGGAGCAGAATTCTGTCGTATTGACCAGGACTCAGAAAAGGAGGGCCCAGAGGAACAAGTCCATCCAGAGAATGAGGCGTACTTTGGCAATGTTAATCGAGGCTAAGACTATGGATAGAACCGAAATCCAATCCCCTAGGGTAGCTGAGACTCTGGAAATTGCCTTTGGGCAACCTAAAGAAGAAACGGCAACCAAAGAGGATAGGCAGATGAAAACACAGAATGAAGAACGAGCTAATAAGGGAGACAAAGATCAGCCAAGTAAAAGAAAAGATTGCATTATGAGACAAGAAAGGGAATTCCAGGATCTCATTGACAGTCTAGAAATGGCCGAGTTTGATGAAACTACTCATGGTCTTCACAATGAGCCCAGGCCTTTGACGGTTGAGGAGATAGAAAAAGAACTTGGTGTAGATCTGGTGCTTGAGGATTCTGTCTTGAATTCAATATGGGGTGAAGGGGAAGAACAGGTATCAGTTGAGGAAAATATGGTAGGACTTTTTCCAAGTGAATTCTTAGCTCGTGAAGAACAACCAGAACAGTTGGAGGGAGATGTGTTTATTGAGGAAGCTGAATGGGCTATATTGACCCCTATACCAGAAGAAAATAAAATGGAGTTTCCAAAGCCATCCAAGGAGATGATAAAACATCTCAAACTACTATATATCCGAGCCCAAGTTAATGGCAAAGTGATTAGCCGAGTTTTGGTAGATGGAGGAGCTGTGCTAAATGTGATGCCTTCAGGCACCATTAAAAAGCTAGGAAAGTCCAAGCAAGACCTGGTACCTACCAACATGAAGATGACAAACTTTACTGGTGAGTACATGACTGCATTGGGTATTTTGGTAGCCAACATTACCGTGGGGAGCAAGACCTTGAGTTCAGCCTTCTTCGTGGTTGATGCCAAGGCTATGTACTCTGTGTTATCAGGAAGGGATTGGATTGTACTAGCCAGTGTGTATGAGACGATCCTCCTCTCTTAGAAGGATAATCCCATTAGTCCCAACCTCTTATTATTAGTATTAACTATGCCTAGCCGTATAAAGCGATAGCGTGGTAAAACAAACCGCATTGCGGAAACAAAACAACTAGCAAACGATGATCAGAGTATAAAGCGCAATATATATATATAACTGTACAATAACATGCATAAGTTAGCCCCGTCAGTAGGGCACTATACATAGATATACATACTATCGGGTAGAAAACCAAAAATACATCAAGAGTCAAAAGAAAAACACTCGAAGCTCACTAGCAACCCCCGTCCCCTCTCAAAATAGATGAAAAAGCCCTCAGCTCACTCCCTAGGACGCACTGGCAGGCTCTCACCATCAGTGGTGAGGATGCCCTGAGCTATCCTAACCCTCGCCATGAGTATGCCGGTACCGCACAATCAACTCATACTCAGACGAAGAACTGGACACTACGATCCTCTGCCTGCAATAGGTCCTCAAGTAATGCTGGGTCCTCTTGCGCTGGCCTCAGTAGATGTAACCTCTCCTGCTGGTCACGACCAATGACAGGGGTGCTGCCCAAGTGTAGTCCTGCTCCCTCTGCCTCGGAGGTCGCCACATCCTCGAAAAGGGAAGGAACTGGCAGATATGATAGGGACCGATAATATCTACATATGGAGGTGTACCGCTCCAAAACATCAGGCTAACTGGCCCTGTATATGCAACATCCTTTCCCGAGTGTCACATTCTCGAGCGTTTATAAGGCCGAAAATATTTATTAATGCGGAAAATACGGTTTTACTTTTTTTTTTCTTTTCACAAGACGTAATGGGATTAGTAAAGGTAAATAATACTAATAAATGAACTTAGGTTCACCATGCATTTCTAGAACATATCGTATTATAAACACAGAAACAGAAAACAGAAATAGAAAGAATACTATATACAGACATAGGTCTAAAGTATAACTGATAATAAGAAATAATAAGTACTAGGAGTCGTAGCTCCCAAAAGGTACTACAAAAGTACTATAGATACTGACACAGTCTGGCCGACTACAGAACTAAACCACAAAAAGAGTCCGCCTCCGGGCTCAAGGAAATTGCTGAACTGAACCATCATCACGTCCATCTGTTCAAGCAATAACAGCAAGTACCTGCAAAAAACATACAGATACGGGTGAGATTCCAGTTCATCAACACAGCAAAACAGCAGAAGTAAAAACGGGATGACTCACCAGGTAACAGCGTACCCAACATGCTTACTAAAATTCTCAATATATATCATGTTAAGCAGTTAACAGCATAATATAAAACATTCTTAAACAATACAGCGATGTATAACAGTAATGTAATCATCAACAGCCATGCAATGCAGTGCAATGTACAAGACGCAATGCCAATGCCACTGGGTACTACTCTGACCCCTACTCCATGGAACTAACAAAACGTCGGAGAGAGTAAATGGCAGGACATGTTCCGGTTTCTGCCAGCCATGAGCAAGATGCTGCAACATTCGTAACGTACACGTATCTGGCTTTATGGTAACACTCTCGACCAAACATGAAAAGTACGGCATCTAGTAGATGATATCAGTGTATTGCTCGGATTAGCCACGACACATAAGAGCTATCAACTGGTCACATGTCAGCCCTTCCAACCCTGATACCTCCAAAAAGATCATTGAAGATCGTCACCGTAAGATTCGCACCCGCATCAAGGTGTAAGCTCAACTCCTAGGCTCAAGGCCTTACAACTATGCAAATGAAATGCCAATGCTTACAGAAAGCAGATGCCAAATGCAATGTCTACCCCCCGGGTAAACCTCGAGTTCCACTAAGGTTCTCTTCCTTAGGAACTATACGCGTCCTTGAAAAACAAAACCTTTATCCGCAGGACAAATCTCAAGATCCCTCCGGGATCAAGTCATCACAAGACTAAAACAATTGAACGACTGATCGGGGTCCGAATCACCGGTCCATCATCGAACTACTGTTCCAAAACCCAAAACGTTTCGTGTTTGTGATTATTACGAATTCATTGATGCACTAAGTCATCAATGGTATAGTATATGGTCTTGTTTCACGACATACTATACTTAATCAACCCTTGTCTTCAACTCTAAGTTAATTACTTAACTTAGGTTTTAATGCGTAAAACTTTACAGTTGAGTAGAAAAACACTTTTTATAAACAAAACCATTTCTCGTGGGGCGAAGATAGGTTTCGCGACGCGAGGCTGAGAAGTTAATTTTTACTTCTTAGACAGTCTTTCTGCTCTGCGAGGCGAGGACTATATCATGACGCGAGGCCGAGAAGCTGCATCTTTACTGCTTAGACAGTCCCCCTGGTTCGCGAGGCGAGAACGACATCGCGACGCGAGACCGAGAAGTTATATCTTTGCTGCTCGGGCTAGCCCACTATCTCGCGTGGTGAGGCAATGTTAGCCGGGCGAATGCCTTGTTTTCCCTCTGTCTCCCGTGGCGAGATAAGGTTCGCTGGGCGAATGCCCTGTTTTCATTTCCCCCTAATTCCTTCATTAATTCTCTTTTTGAAACACTTAGTTTGATTAAACGACCTATGGCTAAAGAAAAGACATTTTCCCACTTTGGTGACAGACTTTAAAGGTTAAAACTTCATTTGATCTTTGGATCAAATCACTTTTTGTCTTTCTTTGAAAACATAGGTTATGAAATCATGTTTTTCTTACTTCAAAACCTTGGCTATAACAAGAACAACACATGTTCTTATATTTTCCTCTTACAAAGGCCACAAGCCTACTCCAATGAAAAATGGAGACTTTTCTTCACCAACTAAGCAAATATAGCTCAAAAAGCTCACACCAACTATGATAAACAACAATTACACATTATTACATCATAATCAAACATAAAAGTCCATCACACATCATGGCCTCATTATCAAGATTGAGTTATGATTTTAATAGGATATGAATTGTGGTATAGATATTAAGATTAAGTTATAATCTTAATAAATATATGACTTGAGGTTTAAATATTAAGGTTAAGTTATAATCTTAATAAAAAATGGATTGAGGGTTTAGATAATAAGATTAAGTATAATGTTTAATAAAGGTAATGTTAAGTTAAGACTTAACAAAGAGAACAATTAATAAGACGATGATATTATTGGTAACGACATACTGTTACCGATGTTATTGGTTAAATCATTCTTGATGCTTATTGGTCAAGTTTGATGTTGATAAATCACCTTTGATGCTTGTTGGTCAAAGTTGATAACCATGTAATGGTATGATGGTGGATGGTTGGATATGTGTTTGCATGTTGTTGAGCATAGCATGCATCATACGTTGACGTTGATATGTTGGGTGGAAAGCAAACGATGAATCGCGATAGTGGAGGCCACGATGGGTGTTATCCCGGCTTTGCGGGTACATTGGGTAGGGAAGTTCCAGGTGACATGGGCTAGCTACCTATTGTCGGAGTGACCTAAAGAATAAGCTTGAGTACCCTGACTAGCCACTATACGTTATCAGGATTAGTGAGCGTGTTCGGGGATGGCCCATGGTCTGGCACATCATCCACGTTGATAACCGGACATGTACTCCTAATCGTCTTTCCAGAGTTAGAGTTGTTGGCCACATGCATACGGAGTAGTGATGTTGCATTCATATTGATTATACATGTGTTGATTGATTTATGTTGTATGTCATCTTAATTACTATTCCATTCCGTTTACCTATATTTATGATCGTATTTCTCACCCCCATCTTTTGTTGTTCTTGTGCATATGATGTTGCATGTGCAGAGGAGGGTGAGCATGCTGACGAGGAGTGATCCCGTTGAGATCTCTCTTAGTAGTAGTAGATAGGATTTACGTGCAGTTGTTTAGTTTTTATTCCGATGTATTATCGGTATATGTATACCAACTCTGATTATGTAACATCGGGTTTCGGGTTATGTTTATGTTAACATTTTTCCGCAGTTGTTTTTTGTTTAAAATGTTTTCGGATCATGTGGTACTTGCTACCTTTTATGTTAAAATTTTATTTAACTTGCATGCTTTATTTTATTTTATCGTATGCGGGGTAGCGGGTGTCACATTTAGTGGTATCAGAGCCGGTCTGTCCTACAGGCCGGGGTATGTGTCTGTTGTGTTCTTTTCTGTGTACTCTTATATGATTATCTATGATCAGTGTAGATGATGATATAGGATTGTAGGTATATAGTCTCGTCTTGGCTCGACGCAACCTTAAGACTTGATTCAAGGTAAGTGCCTCATCAAAGGGATTCCTTTAGTAGTGTTGATTGATTCGGGTGCGTTGCCTTCCTTTATATCACATGACTGTGTTGAGTGCCTTAGATTACCTGTTGCCCAACTTGAATATGATCTAGTTGTTGCTACCCCTACCAATAAGCCTGTTGTTACCTCACATATTTGTAAAGGTTGTTCCATTGTCATTGATGATAGAAATTTCATAGTTGATCTTATATGCTTACCCCTTAAACAACTTGGTGTTATTCTTGGTATGGACTGGTTATCTGCCAATCATGTCCTTTTAAATTGCTTTGATAAAACTATTGTTTTTGGAGCTGCTGTCGATCCTAAGGATCCGAGTTTTGTGACTGCCAACCAAGTCAAGGCTTCTATTAGAGAAGAAGCCCAAGTATACATGATCTTATCTTCACTGGAAGTAGAGAGAAAGGCCGAGGTTAAGGATGTGCCAGTTGTGAGAGAATTCCTAGAAGTTTTTCCCGAGGATATTTATAGTTTGCCACCTGAGAGAGAGGTTGAGTTTAGCATAAACTTAGTGCCAGGTACAGGACCTATATCCATAGCACCATACAGGATGTCCCCTCTAGAGCTAGCTGAGTTGAAGAAACAGTTAGAGGAATTGCTCCAGAAGCAGTTTGTTAGGCCTAGTGTGTCTCTGTGGGGAGCGCCAGTGTTGTTGGTGAAGAAGAAAGATGGCAGCATGAGGTTGTGTGTCGATTACCGACAGCTCAACAAGGTAACTATTAAGAATAGGTATCCTCTTCCTAGGATAGATGACCTTATGGACCAGCTGATAGGAGCTTGTGTGTTTTCTAAGATAGATTTGAGATCGGGCTATCACCAAATTCGGGTCAAGTCTGAGGATATTCCAAAGACTGCGTTCAGAACGTGCTATGGCCATTATGAGTATCTAGTTATGCCTTTTGGTGTGACTAATGCCCCTGCTGTATTCATGGACTACATGAACAAGATCTTCCATCCATACTTGGATAGGTTTGTAGTTGTCTTCATAGATGATAACCTAGTATACTCTAAGGCTAAGGAATAACATGAGGAACACTTGAGGATAGTCTTGGAAACCCTTAAGGAAAAACAGTTGTATGCCAAGTTGTCCAAGTGTGAGTTTTGGTTAGAAGAGGTGAGTTTCTTAGGACACATCATCTCTAAGGGAGGGATAGCCGTGGACCCAGCTAAGGTAGAAACCGTGCTCCATTGGGAAGCACCTAAGTCAGTGACCGAGGTTAGAAGTTTCTTGGGTTTAGCCGAGTACTATAGGAGGTTTATAGAGGGATTCTCTAAGATAGCTTTGCCTATGACCCGCTTTACTAAGAAAGGTCAGATCTTCGTGTGGGACTCTAAGTGTGAGGAAAGTTTTCAGGAGTTGATGAATAGGTTGACATCTGCACCTGTGTTAGTATTACCCAATCCTAGTGAACCTTTTGTAGTGTACTGCGATGCTTCGAAGCAAGGTTTAGGTGGTGTGTTGATGCAGAATGGTCAGGTAGTAGCTTATGCTTCTAGGCAGCTTAAGACCCATGAGAAGAACTACCCTACTCATGACTTGGAGTTAGGAGCTGTAGTATTTGCCTTAAAAATTTGGAGGCATTACCTCGATGGAGCTAGATTTGAGGTCTTTAGTGATCATAAGAGTTTGAAATAACTGTTTGACCAAAAGGAGCTGAATATGAGACAGCGTAGGTGGATGGAATTTCTTAAGGATTATGAGTTTGAGTTGAGTTACCACCCAGGTAAGGCCAATGTAGTGGCTGATGCTTTGAGTAGAAAAACCTTACATGTTTCAGCTTTGATGGTTAGAGAGATGGATTTGATAGAGGAGTTTAGGAATTTGAGTTTAGCTTGGGAAATTACCCCTAAGAGCATTAGGCTAGGAATGTTGAAAATCACTAGCAGTTTGATGGATCAGATTAGAGAAGGGCAGACGATAGATGTATACCTTTTAGACCAGAGAGAGTTGATTACTCAAGGTAGAAATCTCAGTTTTAAGGATGGGACTGATGGAATTTTGAGGTTCCAAGATAGAGTTTGTATACCTGATATTCCAGAGCTTAGGAAGTTGATCCTTGAGGAAGGACATAGGAGTGGCTTGAGTGTTCACCCGGGAGCCACAAAGATGTATCAAGATCTGAAACGGATGTTTTGGTGGCCTAGGATGAAAAAGGATGTGGCTGAGTTTGTTTATACTTGCCTAGTGTGTCAGAAGGCTAAAATAGAGCACCAGAAACCTTCAGGTAAGTTGCAACCTTTGAGTATTCCTGAGTGGAAGTGGGATAGTATCTCTATGGATTTTGTGTCTGGACTCCCTAGGACTCCAGCTGGTTGTGATGCCATATGGGTTGTTGTGGACAGGTTAACCAAATCTGCCCATTTCATCCCTATGAACATGGAATATCCATTATAGAAGTTGACTGGGTTGTATATCAGAGAAATAGTTAGATTGCATGGTATACCCTCTAGCAGCATAGTTTCAGACAGAGATCCTAGATTTACCTCTAGATTTTGGAATAGTTTGCATGAGGCCTTCGGTACTAAGCTTAGATTGAGTTCAGCTTATCACCCACAGACCGAAGGTCAGTCTGAGAGAACAATCCAATCCTTAGAGGACTTGTTGAGGGCGTGTGTGCTAGAACAGTCGGGTAGAGTTCACCTACAACAATAGCTTCCATTCCAAAATTGGGATGGCACCTTATGAGGCTTTGTATGGGAGGAGGTGTAGGACACCCTTGTGTTGGAATGGGCCTGGAGAGAATGTTGTGTTAGGACCTGAGGTAATGCAAGAGACTATAGAGAAAGTGAGGATGATACAAGATAAGATGAGAGTGGCACAGAGTAGGCAAAAAAGTTACCATAATAAGAGAAGAAAAACTCTCGAGTTCCAGGAGGGGGATCATGTGTTCTTGCGAGTTACTCCAACAACTAGGGTTGGCAGAGTAATGAAAGCGCGGAAACTTACTCCTAGAATCATTGGCCCTTACCAGATTCTAAAAAGAGTCGGTGAAGTCGCCTACCAAATAGCTTTACCCCCGTTCTTGTCAAACCTTCATAATGTGTTTCATGTGTCTCAACTTCGAAAGTATGTTCATGATCCAAGCCATGTGATAGTACCCGATGTTATTCCACTAAAGGATAACTTGACCTTTGAGGTGTTACCACTTCAGGTTGAAGATCGAAGGGTCAAGCAGCTGAGAGGGAAGGAAATTCCCTTGGTCAAGGTCATTTGGAGTGGAGCTACAGAAGAAAGTGCTACGTGGGAGTTGGAGAGCAAGATGAAGGAGTCATACCGCATCTATTTACTCAAGGTGAGTAGAAATTTCGAGGACGAAATTTTTTTATAAAGGGGGTGGAATTGTAACACCCTGCTTTTTCACTTCTATGTTTATATGTGTTAATACTTGCTTATAGATGTTTGCATATGTTGTTTTTGCTTGTTTTTGGTGCATAAGTCCACAGCTGTAATAGTTCAGCCTTTAGAATAATCGATCCATCCGAGTCTAAATAACCTGTTTCACGGTTTTGGCCATATCTTGAGTTCTAGACATCCGATCGAGTGATCTTGGATGCGTTGGAAAGCTTAGAGAATTATCTACAAGTCTTCTTCAGGTGTCGAGGTCAAAAACACGTTTTTTGAAGGAAAAATCGATATTGGAAATCGATTTCCAGGTGAAGAAATCGATTTCCAGAAAGTAGAAATCGATTGTTTAAAGGGAAAAATCGATTTCTTTGATAAGAAAATAGATTTGGCCAATGGAAAATCGATTTCCATGGTTGTGGAATCGATTCCCATGCGTGTCAGAATTTGTGTACGTGTTTGGGTTACCGGGCTATGCTGTGTACGGCCCATTCATCCTAAAACATCCCTAACAGCTATATATACATAGTGTATGACCTAAACCTAGTATCCACACCGTATTGTACACACTTTTTGCCTCTTCTCATCCCTAAGAGCTCTAACTGATCTCTTGATCTAGAAAACCCAAAGGACGAATCCTGCTTTGGTGTTCTTCGTCAGGAACACGTCGTTTTTTGGCTAGTCTATCCCTGCTGCTAGAGTTAATCTCCTAAGTTAGGAACCAAGGTGAGTTTCTAATCCTAGATTTGTTTTCCCTTTCAATTCTTAACTTAAAGATCGACTCTGCTTTCTAGTGTTGCGATCGTGATCAAGTGCTGAACCCGTAAGAAGGAACCATAACAGAACTTGGCTCTGTTCTCTTTCCATTAGGTTGTGAATCGTCATACCAGGTATGGGGGGGGGGAGAAAATTTGGTCATGAATATGTGGGTTTTGGGATAGGTTAAGATGAAGGGGTTAACCCATGACCCCTATGTATGCCTGCGTATGTCTACGAATGTTGTTATGTTGTTTTCTGGCTATATGAGTATTGATTGATGAATAATCTGATGTTATAATATGTTTATAACTATGAGTTCATGATTTATATGATTGTTGATGAATTGATGATGATGAGCATGTTGTTTATGCCATGATATGGTGTTTTGTTAACCTTATGCTATCAGAACATAGTTATAGGGAGAAAATAAATAGGCAATGTGAGATTGATGACCAAGGATTAGTTTGAGAACCCTTAGGTTATGATTTATGAGTGTTGGACTAATCAAATTGGTGATAAATAAATTAGGCTCGAATGATATGTTAATTAGAGAACGTAGACTGGTCCGATAGCGGAGAAAACCCGCTGCTGTATGATTTGACACCCAGAAATCGATTTCCAGCACATGGAAATCAATTTCAATCGACCAAGAATCGATTTCCAAGGTGTGAAAATCGATTTGGCATTGTAGAAATCGATTCCTAGAATCGATTTTCCTTGTTCAAAATCGATTGGGAAAATCGATTTGAACATGTTGAAATCGATTTCCAGAGATTGGAAATCGATTTGAAGACTTGAGAAATCGATCCCAGAGAATTGGAAATCGATTCTCACGTTCCCAGGAGCAGTTTTGGCCCCTTATGCTTGATGGATAGTGTTATGTAGGCTTGTTATAATCTTAATAAGATATGAATTGTGGTTTAGATATTAAGATTGAGTTATGATTTTAATAGGATATGAATTGTGGTTTAGATATTAAGATTAAGTTATAATCTTAATAAATATATGACTTAAGGTTTAAATATTAAGTAAGTTATAATCTTAATAAAATATGGATTGAGGGTTTAGATAATAAGATTAAGTATAATGTTTAATAAAGGTAATGTTAAGTTAAGACTTAACAAAGAGAACAATTAATAAGACGATGATATTATTGGTAACGACGTACTGTTACCGATGTTGTTGGTTAAATCATTCTTGATGCTTATTGGTCAAGTTTGATGTTGATAAATCACCTTTGATGCTTGTTGGTCAAAGTTGATAACCATGTAATGGTATGATGGTGGATGGTTGGACATGTGTTTGCATGTTGTTGAGCATAGCATGCATCATACGTTGACGTTGATATGTTGGGTGGAAAGCAAATGATGAATCGCGATAGTGGAGGCCACGATGGATGTTATCCCGGCCTTGCGAGTACATTGGGTAGGGAAGTTCCAGGTGACATGGGCTAGCTACCTATTGTCGGAGTGACCTAAAGAATAAGCTTGAGTACCCTGACTAGCCACTATACGTTATCAGGATTAGTGAGAGTGTTCGGGGATGGCCCATGGTCTGGCACATCATCCGCGTTAATAACCGGACATGTACTCCTAATCGTCTTTCCAGAGTTAGAGTTGTTGGCCACATGCATACGGAGTAGTGATGTTGCATTCGCATTGACATGCATCTTTGATGTACATATATATATTGGTTATACATGTGTTGATTGATGTATGTTGTATGTCATCTTAATTACGATTCCATTCCGTTTACATATATTTATGATCGTATTTCTCACCCCCATCTTTTGTTGTTCTTGTACATATGATGTTGCATGTGCAGAGGAGGGTGAGCATGCTGACGAGGAGTGATCCCGTGGAGATCTCTCTTAGTAGTAGTAGATAGGATTTACGTGCAGTTGTTTAGTTTTTATTCCGATGTATTATCGGTATATGTATACCAACTCTGATTATGTGACATCGGGTTTGGGGTTATGTTTATGTTAACGTTTGTTCGCAGTTGTTTTATGTTTAAAATGTTTTCGGATCATGTGGTACTTGCTACCTTTTATGTTAAAAGTTTATTTAACTTGCATGCTTTATTTTATTTTATCGTATGCGGGGTAGCAGGTGTCACACCTACACCTTTCTCTATCTCGCCTCCTTTGCCTCTTATCATTCCCATTGTCATCTTGATTTGAGTCTTCGTGGTGTGAAACCCCATAGGGTTTGTTATGATCCAAGATGGATCTATTGAATGTAGGATCGTTCTAGGAGAATTGATCCGAAATTGAAATGAAAATTCAAACTAAAAATTGGAGGGAAATCCAAACTTGTTCATTTTTGATGATCTTGAGGAAAATTGAGAGAACTAGCTCCACCTCAAGCCAAAGCTTGATCATCAAATCACAAGAATCATGGATCCACAATTCCTAAACAACATAAAGCTAAAATGCATAAATCCTAAGATAAGCCTAAGGCTTTAGGCGTGAGGCAACTTGAATTCAAAAAGAAAGGGAAAAGATGAAGGGGAAGGGAAATGGAAGAAAGCGCCACAACTCCATGGATTAGATGGAGTGATAAGCTCAAGGAAGATCCGCCACAAGAGTAAGGAGCTCTTGATGAGAATCACAAGGTTCTACTCTAGAACCTTCAAGAGGAGACTCTCTCTCTCAACTCTCTCTAAATTCTCAATGTGAGAAAAATTCTAAACTTCCAATTATGATTCAAATGGCTTACAAGGAGGTATTTATATGACCTCTCATCCTCTCAAGCTCTCATGTGCGCCTAAGGCTCCAAACCAAGGCCTATGTGCGCGCCTCTCCTTACTTGGATGGGCCTTGATGACTTCATCTTGGCCCATTTACAAGTCTATGATGCAAAAGTCAAACTAGAAAAGTCAAAGTAAAAAAAATCCTACTTTTATTACATATTTTCCTATGCTTTTATAAAGTCCTAAAACTAGTGGAGAAATCCTCTTGATAGCTTTCCAGGATCATATCAGGGTTCAATATGTTAAGTTTTGATGATGCCAAATAGTGTTTGTTGAAATGCCAAATATTAATTGTGGAAACATGTTATATAATCGATTATGTTTTAATGAATGACAAACACTAACCATAAGCATGCAGGACAAAATGAAAATATAATTTACAAGCATGCAGGTACTCAAAAGCTAGCAAAGCAAGAAATGAATAAGCTAGGAGTATCAAAATTTCAAGCATCAAGATCTCAAGCAAGATTGTATAAATATACTGGGTCTTAGATGTCTTGTAAGGGTATGATGACTAAACCTCACTTTGGCTCATTTAATCAATTTAATTAAAACACTACATTTTTGGGTAAAAGGCTTTCAATCAAACATTTGACTAGCAAAGTGTTTTTCAAATTATCTATATGGTACAACTGTTTTTACATGAAAGAAAGTTTTTAATTAATATACCATTGTTTTTAATCAATTGGATTTTAAATGAAGGTTTAGCATGTGTGCAATGCATGTACATGTCACAAAGTTTTTTTAATCAGATTGATATGGCATTCAATCCATGCATTGACATATTCTTTAATATGCTGATTCCAACTACTATCAATCCATTGACATGGCTTTCAATCCATTGACATGTTTTTCAATTGATTCCAACTACTATGCGAACTTTAATATCAATCGGTTGGCTGTTCACTTTTTCAATCCAATGTTCTGAACTCGTTTTTATTTCCAATCGATTTATATTTTCCTCTCAATCAATTTTCACTCTTTTACATTCTACTAAATCGATTTCATTGAAGTTTCAATCAGTTGACCATTTGCTTCAATTAGCTTTTTATTTCTCAATCGATTTACTCAACCTTTCAATCGATTGGCACTTAGAAAATTCACTTCAATCGATTGTCTTGGTTCAAAGACGTGTTGTCATCTGTTTTAAAATGCTTCAATTGATTGACAAATTAACTCAATCAATCGACACATGAAAATAGTCGAGCAACATACAGTTGCGTAAAATCAGTTGTTTCCATAAATTTCTTACAACGTTCGAATTATCATTTGCATTATAAATCAGGCTTTTGCATTAAACGAAAAATGACAAGAACACGAGAGAAAAAAATTTGAACAAAAATTGTCCTACACTCTGAAATAATTTGAGCCAAATTTTGTGAGAGTTTCATCATACTCATAGTTCTTCAATTTGTATCATCTACACTATCTAGAGTGTTTCTATTTCTTCTACTCTTTGTATCAACTCAGAATAGGGTGAGGTATCCCTAGGTTGGGGGTGAGGTATCCCTCTGGTTAGAAGGTGAGGTATCCTTCTTTTGTAAAAGGATGAGGCATCCCTTTTGTGTATGCCTTTATGCTCAGAAGCGCGGGTGAGGCATCCCAGAGGCGCGAAGGAGAGTGCAAGAGGTTGTTGAGGCTCTTACATGTGGGTGAGGCATCCCAGAAGACGTGCTTAGAGTGCTCTGTGTTGTAACTGGTTTTTCAAGCGCCTAGGAAGCTTGACATTAGCGAAAATCCCGGAAACATATTATGGGGACTGGACGTAGGTCACCAACGGTGGGTGGCTGAACCAGGATAAAACTAGCTTGCATTGCTCTTCTCCTATCTCTTTATAATTATTCTTGCTATTTCGATTAGTATTATTTATATGCGCTTTAAGTTTAATAGAGAAATCGCTTTCGCTAAATAAATCTAGAAATATTGATAAACCTAATTCACCCCCCTCTTGGGTAATGGTTGCTTGGGCCAACACATGGATGGTTGATGCAACCCGCGGCCTCTCTTGCCTTGCTTTAATGACCTACAATCTTTCAAAGACTCTCTCAATATGATTTGTAAGGCGATCGAACTTGTGATTCAATCTTCTAGTTTTTGGTGAAGCTTGAGAATCATCACTTGCTTGCTCGGAAGGTGGATCCATGATGTTACAACAATTTGATTACAAAAATGTAAAGAAAAGTGTATTCAAGTATACAAACCACCTATTCAACTATTACACCAATTAGTCAAAAGATGCAAAAGTTACAACCCAAGCAAAGAATGTTTACACAACAAAAGGTGATTACTGTAATATCCCGATTTACTGTAACTCTAATCGAGCTGGTTAATCTCGATTAGGGCTTTGGATAATTGTGTGAATTGTTTTGTGTTAGTTTAAGGCTTAGTTGGAAGCTTAGGAATAGGCGTGAACAGGATTGGAAGTGCCTAAGGTGTTAAACGAGAAACTGTGGAAGTCAGAAGTATGGAAGGCTCTTCCCAGCTGAGCAGCACACTCAAGCGTGGGAAGGGAGCACGCCCTAGCGTGCCAACGTTTGAGCGTTGGCATGTTGCATGCTCAAGCGTGCTGAGTGCGTTTGCCAGCTGGTGTGCTTTTTGACGTGTCTGCTACACGTGTCAGGCCAGGGTGAAGGCGGAGTGGACGAGGCTCCACGCTCAAGCATGGAGGGAACCCCACACTCAAGCGTGGGCACGCTCAAGCGTGCAGAATCTCCACGCTAAAGCGTGGACAATAGCTTTAGTTAGTGGAGTTTTCCTTTCTTCCTCACTTTGCACGAAAGTTTGCAAGAGTTCTGCAAGTGTAAAGAGAGGAGCTTTGCATTTCTAGTGGGAGAAAGTGAGTGTTTGAGGCAATCGAGCTGCCGGAACGCGATTCCGACTACTCGATTATGATCGCAGCAAAGTTATCTACGACTTTGACGGATTGCTTTCTCGATTCGCCAAAGGTAAGCTCGAATCCCTTCCACGTGTTCTTCGTGGTTCTTCGAATATTTACCTTTTTCCTTTGATCTTTGAGCTTTCCCTAGGGCTACCACTATTGCATATGAGTTGTGCTCGTGATTAGGGCAAAGTTCGCGTTCGTGATTGCTCGTACTTGGGAGCTTGAGGCCGTAGCTGTTGGAGGAGCTTGGAGCTGTTCGTGGTTGTTCATGGCTGCGTGGGAGAACGTGCCTGTGTTCGTGTTGACTTTTGCGCCGATTGTTCAGGTGGAGAGAAAGATTATTGCTGCCATCGGGAAGGCAAGAGTAGTGTAGTGTGTTTTCTGCTGTGTGTAGGGAAGCCCTAACCCTACTAGTGGTTGAGCCTCGATAAAGTATATAAACCCTAGGTTTAGCATACTTTGGGCTATCACCGTTAAGTCAGAAACCCTAGGTTAGCGAACCGTTGATTGAGGATGATCTGCTTCGTATGATTGTTGTGATGATTGGCTGCCATTGTTGCTATCTGTGTAAGTGCCTATATGCTACTTGGTATATGTGCCATGCTGCTATGTGTTACTGCTGATATTACTATTGTTGTCATTATTACTATTGTTGTTATGCTGTTTGTGGTAATTGTTGTGTGGTGGCGGAATGCGGTTAGACATAAGTTTGGCTGTGTGTCGTGTTGTTATCGAGTTGATACCGTGGATGGTGCTGTTGCTGTTATGCTAGTTTCTTGAGGCTGTGGCCGTGATGTTTGAGTTGTGGCTCGTGGACGGGTGGCGTCGAGGCTATGGCCGTGTGGATGCGGTGGCATCATTTCTGATTGAGTGTTTAGGCGTGAGATCCGGTATCAAACCCATTGAAGATGTTTGTTGCATATCATCAACTGCCAAGTGGCGGGGCCTTATGATAGGTAGTATGGGCTGCCAGCGTCATATGAGGTTAGTTGTACCTGAGTGCAGGTACGGAAAGTAAAAGGGGTGGTCAAGTGAGTGACCTTGGGGATGTTGCCGGTCTCGGGAATAGTTTACAGTGACGGATGGGGTAGCTCCTATCCTGTTGTGACGTCCGATCTAGTCCGGTTTGCCCGACTAATCCCTGAGCTTTCCACGTTCCAGGCTAATGTTCCGAGGCGACCAAGACACCCCGGTTCCGGTATGGAAGGGGGATTCACTCTTACTGGTCACAGCGAGCAGTTCGGTTTCTTGGACAAACTAACTCCGTTTCGACACAGAACCTGTTACGGTGTGGACTTGTTCGGGTGTGGAACCGTTTTGGTGTAGAACCAGCTTTGCGAGTTTTCGACCGACATGCTGCATGGGATTAGTATCCCGGTCTAGAGGATTGATCTGAATGTGAGACTCATGGAGATGGATGCTTGTTGCATGTGTTTTCTCGACAGACGTTTGTTTGAGTGCAGAAATTGCTATATCTGTTATATCTGTTACATGCTACATGTTGTTATTTACTTGTGAACACTCCATTTTGACCGAGTCCCTTTTGTTTTTCACTTAAATTTATCGAAAAATTCAAAAAAAAATTGAAAAAATCAAAATCATAAAAAATATGTTAACTTTTGAGAAAAATCCAAAAAGAGTGGAGTTTTATTTTATTACTTCATAAAAGTCCAAAAAAAAATCACAAAAATATTTTGTCATTTATTAAATAATTTTTATCTTTATTATTATGTTTGTCATTTTATTTTGTTTGCTTGTTTTGGATAGGACCACCCCATTTTACTCATCTCACTGCCCAATTGCTCAACTCATACCCAGATCCATTATCACTTCATTCCAGAATCCCTTCCCTTCACAAAGAGAACCCTAGCTAGCAGCCACCCCCTTCATACTTCACCAACCCCAGCCGCACCAGTCTCTCTTTCCTTTCTCAGATGCGCGCAAATCTCGCACCACTCGATCTCAATCATGCAAGGTATATGTTATTCCCTTCCATTTTCGTTTCAAATTAGGGATTTTAATTATTATTTTCACTAATTTCAGGGGAGGGAATCAAAGCAATGAAGGAGAAATATCTCTAGAAAGGAGACAGAGAGAGAGGGACCGAGACGGAGAGATGAGTTGCTACAGAAAGGGAGAGTGGGATTACGAGAGGGGAACACATGAATTGATACAGAAAAGAGAGACCAAAACAGAGCAGAAATGCTGACTGGGAGAAGAAAAGAAGCGGACGGCGACGGTAGAGTGAAGAACTAGATGCGAAGTGGAAGCGGAGTTTGTGCGTACGGAGAGCTAGAGATGCTAAATCTCACCTGAGATTGTTCTCAGGGGTTCTGGTTTCTTTGTTTTTTATTTACTCCAAATTCAATTAATGAACAATTCTTACTTCACTGATTTTGTAACACTCTTGTGATGTGATTTGTATTTTCATTGGATACTTTGTTATATGGGGATTGTAATTGCATCAGTTATATAACATGCTCTGGGTTCTTTGCCTATCACCTGTTTACTGAATAGTTTGTTTGTGCTTGAATGTTTCTGGTTTTAAGCTTGTTGATTAATCTACTTCAAGTTATTGAGTGTCCTGGGATCTTGCCTTATTTTGATTTTAAGTTTGATGCCCTAAGATAAGCAAGCTTGTGCTAGGGAATTAAAGATTTGCGGGTCAATGGTTGCGTGAATTGATTAAGCATAGGGAAGATTATGAGTTAGAAAATGCAGCAATGTCGTTGGTAATTATAATATGATTCAAGCTTATGCAATCTGCATATGATAAAAGACATTAGTACGATGTCGTGATGGGCTAAGCTGTTGATTCCCACTTTCTTGATGCTGTGTTTTTCATATTCATTGCTTTATAAAAATTTGGTCTTTAAATTAAAGCATGAGGATTGAGTTGTGAAAAGCAAGGCTGACATGATAGGTGCTACAAAGGTTCAAGTGCTATATGATTGTTGGCAGTTCTCTATTTCAAAAACAAGTTCTTTCTAGATGTTGCCATGATAAATGGAGTTGAATATTCCTGGTGATTGATTAGGGACATTCTACGATGACATCGGTTCTGATTGATTCAAGTGTTTCCTTTTTTGAGAAATATTCTTCCTGTAGTGCAATTAGAAGATTACTTGCTCATATATCTTTATATGGGTTTAAGAGGTCATGTTCAGGTAAGTTTCCCTTGTTTTCCTTTTTTAAGAAAAAAAATACGTTGACCTATTTCTTTTATTTATTTTTTTCTCGGTCACTTTTTTCAAAAAAAAAAAACCAAAAATAAACAAACAGTGGTGGATGTGTTTAGTTTTTTTTTTTTTTTTTTTTGTAATTTCTTTAAAGGGGTAAAATAAACATTTTAAAATCAATTAATTATTTGCACAATAAATTTGGGTAACCGTTTTTTACGGGTGGACTGGGGGTGCTGTGAGGTTAAGTCCTCATCCTTCCTTATACGTAATCAGCTCGCGAATTCAGTTTTGGTTTCAATGGACATTTTTTAAAAGGTTTTTCAATTTTTCCTAAATTAAATAAAATTGGTGGCGACTCTACATGTTTTTAATAAAAATCTCTTTTTATCGCCTTTCCTTCGCGATTTCCGGTCGCGACAGATGGCGATTCCACTGGGGACGTTTTTAGGGAGTCAAATCCATTAAAATTAATTGTGAAAATTTTTAATGATTTTTAACTTATTTGTTTTACACCCATTTTTTGCTTGCTTTGCTTTTTTTTTTTTTAAAAGAGAAAAAAGTAAAAAAAAAAAATGAAAAAAAGAAAGATGAAAAATACCATGTTTTTGTGTGTGAATTTATTTAGCCTTATTTTGTTTGGGTTTGATTTGTTTATTTATTTTTATTTTATTGCGTGCTTTATAAATGATTTTTTCTTTTACTTTCTACTTCAACCCGGGCTTGTGGAAAACCAAGGATTAGGGGGTGCCTTAGCATTGTCATTGAAACGCCTTGTGCCCCTCTGATATTTGCTGATTCACCACTCAGATTGTTACTGGTATCATGGACTAGTCATCCTGTAAGGGTTTATTTTTTTTTACTTTCTACTTCAACCTTAGGGTAGATGACTTTAGATTCTTTTTAGCTTGCTATTTCAACCCTAGGGCAGGTGATCTTAATTTTGTTTCCTGTATATATGGGTAGCTTTGTTTCCAGGTATGTTTTTTAGTTTTTAGGATTGTATGTACGCTCCCTCCACACATGTCACCGTCACTTACTGCACACACACTTCAGCTCTATACCCAGGCTTGTAGAAAACCAAGGATTAGGCGGTGCCTCAGCATTGTCATTGAAGCGCCTTGCGCCCCTCTGATATTTGCTGATTCACCACTCAGATTGTTACTGGTATCATGGACTAGTCATCCTGTAAGGGTTTATCCCTACTTGTGGCTAGGATGATGAGCCGGGTCCCTGCCTTTCGAGACAGGGGCAATCTGGGGACCATGACCTTTAAAAGTCTAGACCTACCTTGAAGTTTGCACTAATAGATCGACTTAGTGGTTGTCTCGCTTAGAATCATGATTCTAAGACCCTTTTATAGGTTATCCCTTCTAGGACAAATGGGAGCATACTCTTTTCGCTTCTCTCTTGATACTCTTTTCCTTTTTCTGCACGCTTATCTTCTATTTTGGATCTTACAAAAAAAAAAAAAAAAAAAAAAAAGAGAAAAAGGGGTAAATGGGATCCATAGGATTTCAGTGAAAAATTTGGCTTTGGGCCTAAAGGATCTACTGGATAGATCACAAGGAGGGTCATTCATTAGAGGATCATCCATAACCTTTGGGTTTATGACCCTATAAGGACCCCTTTCCGTGTTGCTCTGTTTTTTTGAATGTGTTAGGTGAATTCTGTTTGTGAAGAAGAGACTCCATTACCATTCGCGTAGCAAGAAATGGAAATGTATCTTTGAGAAGGGAGTTAATAATTCAAGCAGCTCGAAGATGAATATTAGAATTGACGTGAAGGTCAATGAGGTGGAAACATTGGTGAAAACAAGTGATGCAAACCATTGAGGGGAAAATGCTCCCTTTGATCTATCATCAACCACTCACAATCTAAGGGGGACGTGCCCCTAGAGTTGGGCATGGGATGAAAATTTCTTACTATAAAGGTAGACTTTCCTTGATAAAAAGATTTTTTAAGTGAGAAGAAGATGATCTTTCCCTTAAATTTTTTTTTTCAATTTAAAAAAAAATATAGAAAAAGAGGAGTAAGTTCATCCTTTTAATATGGATAAATTGGACCATTGTGCTTTCAAAGAAAGTTGATGCCAATCAAACCTGGGTTCATAACACCAAAAATAGAGGTAGATGGACAAAATGTTGAAGGAACCTTGAGTCATGCGGTGGAGGAAATAAAGAAACAAATGAGCAAGATAGCAGAAGGGCAAACTAAGATTGAAGACATGTTGAGGACGCTTGCTGGCCCATTAGAAAAGTATAAGTCAAAATGTTGGATGTGCAGGAAAGGTCGTACAATCCCAACACAATTAATGCTCAAGGGCATTATGGGGTGACATAATCTTATAGTTTTCCTATGTCAGCTAGGAAGGAAAAAGCTACAAACCATATGAGTGTGTAAAGTCAGAAGATTTTGATGAGCTATGATTGCCACGATTACTTGATCATATTGTTCCTATGTTTGGCTTATTCTGAAGCTTTATGGTAATCGACATGCTTGGATTGTTTTTCTATCTCTATCTTCGAATAAAAGTTTGTGTCCTTTCATGGTTGCGATGAACATGTATAGTCATTCGAAGAAGTTCCAAATCCCCTCTTCAAAAATAAAAAATAAAATAAAATGGAAGGAAAAAAATCAAAAGAAAAAAAATAATAAAAGAAAAAATAAATGGGAGCAAATAAATGATGGTGCATCTTTTACCGTGTATTAATTTTGTCTCAAGATTAACTTTTTGTGTGAAATGAGTGATCAGGATTTGAAATGAGGATTGACCATCTTTTTCTATCCTTCATAAAAAGTTGTTATCCCTCGTTACCCATGTTGGGCCTTAAAGATTCTTTCAAATATCCTTAGACCAGGATCACCCCTACACTATGAGTGGGCACTAAGTAAAGGTAGGTTGAACCAACAACGTGTGAAGGGAAAGGAAGAAAATGTGAATGGGAGGCTAAAATAAAAAATCAGAAAAAGAGGAAAGAAAAAAAAAAAGGAGAAAAGGTGAAAGAAAAAGGATGATGAGAATGAAGGTGATGCTAAAAAAAAAAGAGAGAATGCTGACAATGCTAATGAAACAAAAAGGGAGCAGAAATGAACAAAAAAGAAAAAATAAAGCAAGTAATGTCCTTGATGATGCGAAAGCAATCTTACCTTTGTAAGAAAGCCAAAGATCCTGGGTCTCATTCACCTTTAAACACTTGTTTGAGCCTCTTACACCTTTCGTTTCTTAACCCCTAACCTTGGCCACGTTACAACCTTTAAAAGTTCATTCTAATCAATGAGGGGTTATTTTTATTTTCATAAATCTTAATCTTGAGACAAAGACAAAGTAATTACACCTTTTTGAAGTATTTTGCTCCATGAAAAAAAAAAGGGAAGAAAAAAAATAAAAAGAAAAAGAAAAGCTGTTAGACCGAAAACCCGCAAGGGCGGTCTGAGCAAAAGTTAGAGTAAACAAAAAAGAAGAGAAAAAAAAAAAGAGGGTTTGGTTACCTGCATTACAAGTTTTCTCTTTTGCCATGGATGTCTTCTCCGATTGTCCTTCTGGTTTTCTATTCCCTGAATTATTGATCACTAACTCTTCTTCTCCTCCTCCTAAATCTGCTTTTTGATCCTAAAACAAATGTCCAAAAGAAGTCCTTTGCTCAAACCTTGAGTAATCCTTGTTTGGTTCCTCTAAGCCAACTCCCCAAGCCATGTATCAAGGGTGATGAGATCTCTATCAAGATTCTAGAGAATGAGTATTTGGCTGGTCTTGAAGGCTGCAAGAACCATCTTCATGGCTGTTTAATATTGTCTAAAGGTACTTTGCCCGTGAAGGTTGCTGACTTGCGCTGCAAGTTACATGGGCTGTGGCATCAAATTGGACCATGGCATATTATTTCTTTAGGAAAATGATTCTTTGAATTCTCCTTTTCCTCTTTAGAAGACCTGCGCAGTGTTTTGGCAGTTGGTTTGTGGAATCTTGACTCTGGTAGTTTGAGACTTTTCTCATGGACCAAGGATTTCAATCCTTATTCCTTAAAGCATACGAATGTGCAAGTTTGGGTTAGATTCTATGGTCTCCCCCAAGAGTATTGGCGTCCTAAGATCCTCTTTGCAATAGCTGGTGGATTAGGAGTCCCTATTTGTCTGGATGAAGCAACAAGTAAAAAGTCTTATGGCCATTTTGCAAGAGTCTTGATCGATCTTGATCTAAATTGTAAGCTACGATCACAAATCCTTGCTGAAAGGGAAAGCTTTGCATTCTTCACTGGAGTTGAATACGAAAGACTGCCTGATTTTTGTTCCACATGTCAAGCAATAGGCCACTCTTTAGCTAATTGTCCTAAATCTAGAGGAAAGATCGATTCTAAACCTGTTAAGGAAATAGTGATTAAGACTAGGAAAATCTTTGTGAATAAAACCAATAATAAGGTTTTACTTGACGAGGAAGATGGTTCTGCGGCTCCTTTCAAAGAAACATCTCAGAATGGTTTAGTCATGCCTGTGTTGCAACAAATTGATGCTTCCTCAAAAGGGAAAGTTGTCCTTGTGGATGATTCACACCTTAATCAGATTACTGCTGCAGGCTGTTCAAAGGTGAATGATCAATTGTTTCAAGTTCGGGTGGACCCTGTGTTGGGTTTAGATCCTGTGGTTGAAGCTGATCCTAATTCTAGTGTTAGTAGAAGGCCTGATCTTTTGGCTTTGAATGGTGATTCTAGGATGGAGAGAGCTCCAATTCTTCCTAATACTCCTGTTGATGATGACTTGGACTCAATAGAAAATATTTATGATGAGTCCATTGCTGCTTTGATTAACAAGGATAGTGGCCAGAATGTTTTGTTGGATGTAGTTCCCGAATCCCCTATGTCCAAGCCTGACTTTCACTTTGCTGAGATGTTAGGGGGAGCTTCTAGTAGTTTGAGTGGAAGGATGCAAACACCTATTAATATTAATCCTCAGGTTCAAAAAGATCTCTCAGTTGTTGTTGGAAAGTTTTGGAATTCAGAGGCTGATGAGGGAGAAAATCCTATTGCAGCAGAGGTTGGGAGTGCTTCTGAGGATGCAGTTGGCAATAAGGCCGCTTCTTATTTGGCTGATGACAGTTATACCAAAGTTCTTTCTAAGTCTCAGCTTAAGAAACAAAAGAAAAAGCAGCATCAAGTTGTGGTCAGAAATACAAGGTCCCAAGCAGGCCTTTCTTCTTTGTCCAAATGAAGGTCCTCTATTGGAATGCTCGAGGTATAGCTAACCTAGATACAAGGTTAGTTCTTAAAAACATGATTTTAAACAATAAACCTGATATCATTCTTGTTTCCGAGCCCTGGATGGAATTATGCAACTTTCCATCTCAGTTTTGGTCTAAGCTCAATTTAAAGGTGTTTGCTACTAATGATAGAAATCCTCTGGCTCCTAACTTATGGTGTATTTGCACATCTTCTTTAAATCCTACTGTCATAATTGCTTCTGTTCAAGATGTTACTTTTTCTCTTCTATGGAATAATCAGCTTCTTTATTCTAGTGTTGTTTATGCTTTAACTTCCTATATTACTAGAAGATCTCTTTGGAATGACTTGATTCAGCTGAGTCATAGTTTTGATGGCCCTTGGTGTTACTTGGGAGATTTTAATGCAATCATTGGTGCTCATGAACACAAAGGTAGTAGTCTTCCATCAAGAATTGCTTGTGATGAATTCCAATCTTGGTCTGATGCTATTAATTTGATTCACCTTCCAACTATTGGGTCTAAATTCACTTGGACTAATAGGAGAAGGGGAGTTGCTCATACTGAAAGAAGATTGGATAGAGTGATTTGTAATGATTCATGACTTTCATTCTGGAACAGTTCTACTTGTTGTACTCTGCCAAGATGTAATTCTGATCATTATCCAATACTGCTCAAGCATCAGAATAGTTCTCCAACTTTCAGTTCTTCTTTTAAATTTATGAGAATGTGGTCATCTCATAAGGATTGTGTTTCGGTTATTGCTGAAAACTGGAAAAAAGAAGTGGTTGGTTGTCCTATGTTTGTTCTCTCCCAGAAATTGAAGAATTTAAAAATGATTCTCAAGATTTGAAACAAAGAATGCTTTGGTGATGTTCACAAAAATGTTGATGTAGCTATGCAAAATTTAAAATCAGTTCAGGAAGAGCTCTCCTCACTTGGGCATTCTGATGAGTTATTACTTCAAGAAGACTCTGCTCAATCGATGCTTAATCAGGCTCTTCATGCTCAGGGGTTGTTTTGGTTGGAGAAATCAAGAGTTGATTGGCATACTTGTGGTGATAGAAACACAGCTTATTTCCATAAGTTAGCTAAAGTACGACATGCTTCTAGGAAAATCACTATGCTGAAAAATGGTGACATTCTTTTGGATTCTCAGCAGGATATCGAGGAGCATATTCTTGGTTATTACAAGGATCTTTTTGCTGGTTCTAATACATGTGTTGCTAATGGTTTAATCAATGACACCATTAGTCCTGAAGTTTCTATTCAGGACAACAAAAACCTCATCAGTCTGCCTTCTTGGGAGGAAGTTAAATATGTTGTTTTTGGAATGAATCCTCATGGTGCTCCTAGTCCGGATGGATTTGGTGGCTTCTTTTATCAGGAATATTGGGACATTGTTGGCAGGGATGTCTTTGAAGCAGTCTCTCAGTTTTTCAGACAAGGTTGGTTGCTTCCAAACATGAATTCAAATAATGTAGTTCTTATTCCAAAGGTCTCAAATGCTGATTCAGTCTCTCAGTTTAGACCCATTGCTTTGGCCAACTATCAATTCAAGATTATCACCAAAATTCTAGCTGACAGATTGGCTGTTATTGCTCCTTCTCTTATTTCTGAACATCAGCGGGGATTCATAAAAGGTAGGAATATTTCTGATTGCATTTGTGTTGCTTCCGAAGCTGTGAATCTGCTTGACAAAAAATGTTTTGGTAGGAACATTGCCATGAAAATTGATATTAAAAAAAAGCCTTTGACACAATGGATTGGGATTTTTTTTTAAAGACACTGGAAGCTTTTGGTTTTGATCCCATTTTTTTGTAACTGGATAAAGGTTATTCTTCACTCAGCTCGTATCTCCATTCTTGTCAACGGTCATGCAGTGGGATTCTTCTCTTGTAAAAGAGGTGTGAGGCATGGAGATCCTTTATCTCCACTTCTTTTTTGCCTAGCAGAAGAGGTTTTGAGTAGATCCATCTCTCTTATGGTGCAGCAGGGTAAATTTCTTCTTATGTCTAGTCTAAGGGGTTATTCTGTTCCTTCACATGTTCTATATGCAGATGACTTGTTAATCTTCTGCAAAGGAAACAAAAGAAATATGGAGAATCTAATGGATCTATTTAATAAATATAGTGCAGCTTCAGGCCAATATATCAGTAAAGAAAAATCTAAAATTGACAATGGTTCAATTGCTTCCAACAGATTTCACAGCATAGTCAACATTCTAGGCTTTGGTATTGACCATCTTCCTGTTATGTATCTTGGTGTTCCTCTTTTCAAGGCTAAACCAAGAAGAATTCACTTGCAGCCCTTAGCAGACAAAATTAAATCAAAGTTATCTACTTGGAAAGGTGCTTTGCTATCAATCATGGGAAGAGTTCAATTAGTGCAATCTGTCATTCATAGTATGCTTCTCCACTCCTTTCATGTTTATCTTTGGCCTGTTTCTCTTGTTAAACTGATTGATAAATGGCTCAGCAACTTTGTTTGGTCTGGTGATGTGCTTGTTAGAAAGGTTGCTTCGGCTGCTTGGTCTTTAGTTTACTCACCTAAGATTGCTGGAGGATTGGGATTTAGATCTATCAGGGGTATCAACAGGGCTGCTATTCTAAAGCTGAGTTGGGATTTGCTGACTACGGATAAGCAATGATCTAGGCTTTTCAAAGTCAGGGTGCTTGTCCACAACAAGTTCACTAGGCTGCATATTTCCTCATCTATGTGGCAGGGTTTAAAATCTCATATTGATCCTGTTATTGAGCACTGTAAATGGCATATTGGTGATGGCTCTTCTTGTAATTTTTGGACTGATTCATGGCTAAGCAGACCTGTGGTCGATTTTCTTCAAATTCCTCAACATATTCATCCTTTACTTCATGCTAAAGTACAAGATTTCATAATTGATGGAAGGTGGTCTATCCCAGAGATAATTTTACAGAAATCTCATGATCTTGCTGTTGAGATTGATCAGTATATAATTCCTTCTGATCCTATTCCTGATTCTCGGGTTTGGGATGGATCAAGCAAAGGTGATTTCACTCTAAAATTTGCTTATGATTTTCTGTACTCGACTCAGTGTCAGGTTAGTTGGGGTAATCTCATTTGGTATAAGTCTATTCCTCCTTCAAGATCCTTGCTAATCTGGAGAATTCTGCATAATAAGTTGCCTTCTGCTGATGTTCTATGGAATAGAGGCTGCTATGTTGTCTCCATTTGCTGTCTTTGTTTTAAAGCTTATGAAACAACTGATCATCTTTTCTTCCATTGTGATTTTGCAACTCAAATTTGGATTACTAGGCCAGAGAAGGAGTTCTCAAACCCGAGATATTGTTCTTTCTGCTATTGCTAATTCTCTTTGGTACATTTGGTACAGCAAGAATCAATTTCGGTTTGAAGGGAAAAAAATAACTATTCAGGCTGCTATTTCTTTGGCAAAGTCAGCAATTTCTCTTGCTGGAAATTTGTCTATAGGTTTTTCTTATAATACTGCTCCAGATAACAGCATTCTTCAGGCTCTCTCAGTATTGCCTAAGCTAAGCAAAGCTCCGGTTGTTCTGGAAATCTTATGGAAGGCTCCTAGCTTCAGTTGGATAAAATGTCACACTGATGGTTCTGCTCATGGGGCTCCAGGTATTGCTGTTTGTGGTGGGATTTTTAGAGACAAGTTTTCAGCATCTCTTGGCTGTTTTGCTTTGAATATTGGAGTGTCCTTTGCTCTCAATGCTGAATTAATGGGAGCTATTGTAGCCATTGAAACTGCTTATGTCAGAGGATGGCATCACCTATGGCTAGAATGTGATTCAACTTTGGTTATTTGTGCTTTTTCATCACCATCCATTGTTCCTTGGTCTCTTAGGAATAGGTGGTTAAATGCATTATCTTTATCTAGGAAGATGCATTTCATTTATTCTCATGTCTTTAGGGAGGGTAACACTTGTGCGGATTTATTGGTTAACTTTGGTACTGGGATTACTGGTTTAGCTTGGTGGAATTCGGCTCCAAGCTTTGTTCTTGGTGAATTTTTTAGAAATCGGTTTGGTTATCCAAATTATAGATTTAGGTAATTCTTTCATGGGTCAGGTTTATGTCCCCCCATGTTTTTTGTATTCTTTTTGTTTTTTCATAATAAAAGGGCATTAGGGGTACTCTTTCCTTTTCGATGCTTTTATCCCTAAGGAGGGTTTTGCATCAAAAGGTTTTAACGAGGCTCCTTTTGTTGTCTGCTTAAAAAAAAAAAAAAAAAAAAAACCTTCTACATAGTTGAATCCAACCCTCTAATGGTGCAGATCTTTTGGCTGAAACTGGCCCTACATTGGGACAATTTTCCGCATTTTTAATTCTGCCCGACACTCGTGCAAATTTCTGCGATGTTCAATCAAGCCCTACACTGGGGCAAATTTTTGTGCTGTCCAATTCAGCCTTACATTGAGGTAAAATCATGTGTTGTTCAGTTTCACCCTACACTGGGGGACATTTTCATGTTGCTCATCCAGGGCAAATTATCAAGTTCGAGTTGGTCTTACACTGGGGCAAATTCCCCAATTGCTCAATTCGGCCCTACACTGGGGAAATTTTTTTTTTGGCTCTCAAAGGGGCACACCAGTTTGTAAGCCTTGATGCATTTGATTTCCTTGGTGTCCCGCCTTGTATGGCTATTTTTTCGTTGTACTCAAGCCTTCAAAGTCCTCAAAGAAGCTCTTTTAATCAATCTCCTTCATGAGTCACTTGCCGATCCATGGATGTTCATTAGATAATGCTTCAAGATAAGAGAACATCGGTTCACCAATCTAATGGCAATCTCCTCATGAACTGTTCAAGCCACAAGAAGTTCAAAATCTCGAGTGAGGGGTGAAGATGACTTTCTCAAGAAGTGATCAAGATTATGAGGTAGCTTTAATTTGAGGCTAGAGAAAATGAAGGGAAGCTGAAGACCAATGATTTTCAATGGCCACATTCCAAGGCAACAGGAACATGGTTTCATATAGACTCACGAGGTGTCCAAATACCAGTTTGATTGGTTGACTTTGTTAAGAAGCACCCGGTTCAATTTACCTGCAAAGGTTACTCTTTACACTCATAGTTTCTCTTCTTGTCAGTCGGTGTCAAGTTGGCCCGCCGTTGCAAATGATCAAAATCTAAGTTTCTCTTTTGCGAGTCGGTGCCGAGTTGGCCCGCCATTGTAAAGGGTCAAAAAATGATGAAAGTAAGAAATAAAAAAGAGAGAAATAAGAAACTGTGAGTCCGAGTCAAGTTGACTCCCAAGTTGATGAAGTTTTTTAGGCTCAAAGGCCAACTGCAAAAGTTTTGGGCTCAAGGCCTATTTCATAATTTTTTTTGGCTCAAGGCCTCTTCCTAATGATTTTTGGCTCATAGCGAAAAGAATCTGCAAGGTTCAGTTTATCTGCCTGTTTACTTTGCACGCTCTTAGTTTCCCTTTTGCAAGTCGGTGTCGAGTTGGCCCGCCATTGCAAATGACCAAAATCTAAGTTTCCCTCTTGTGAGTTGGTGTCCAGTTGGCCCACCAGCGTATACGTTTAAGAAAAATGCAAGAAAGAAAGGAAAAAAAGAAAGAAAAATCATGGGTCCAAGTCAAATTGACCCCAAGTTGTGATTTTGTTTTCAAAAATCGCGAGTCCGTGTCGTGTTGAATTTGAAATAATAAAAAGAAATATATAAGAAAAAATAAAAAAAGTGTAATTCTGATGACTTTTGTGGCTCAAGGCCTATTACTTTTTGTTGAAAGGCTCCTGACCTAATTCTCCTTTTTGGTTTACAGACACACCGCAAAAGTTGTCTTAGGGCCTACTTCAAAATGTTTTCAGGTCATGGCCCAAATCAAAATGTTTTTTGGCTCAAGCCTATATCCTAAATTTTATGGTTCATAGCCTAATTCATAAGTCCTTTGGCTGAAGGCCCCGTTCATAAAAATTGTTCGGCTCATGGCCCAAGTCATAAAGTTTTTCGGCTTAAGGCCTACTTCATAAGTTTTTGATCCACCACATCAAATTCTCGGGTAAAGGCCCAATTCATAAAACTTTTTTGGCTCAAGGCCCACCATATAAAATTCTCAGGTCATGACCCAACTCATCAAAAAAATCTAGGCTCAAGGCCCTATTCTTATGCCTCATGGCTCACTCATTTTGGCTCAAGGTCCATTGCATAAAATTCTCGGGTCATGGCCCAATTCATAAAAAAAAAAAAAAAAATTGGCTCAAGGCTCTATTTTTACAGCTCATGGCTCATTTGTTCTGGCTCAAGGTTCATTGCTTAAAATTCTCGGGTCATGGCCCAATTAAAAAAAAAAACAAAAAAAATCTGGCTCAAGGCTCTATTTTTAGGGCTCATGGCCACTTGTTTTGGCTAAAGGTCTATTGCATAAAATTCTCGGGTCATGGCCCAATTCATAAAACTTTTTGGCTCAAGGCTTTATTTTTATGGCTCATGGCTAACTTGTTTTGGCTCAAGGCATACTGCATGAATTTTTCCAGCTCAAGGCTCAGTTGATAAAGTTTTTTGGCTCAAGGCCAATTTTAAAGTTTTTTTCTTGGCTCAAGGCCAACTGCATAAGCTCATGGCTAAATTGATAAAGTACTTCTTGGCTCAAGGCCCATTGCATAATGCTCTTTGGCTCAAGGCCACTGCACAAAATTCTCAGGTCATAGCCCAATTCATAAAGATTTTGGCTCATGGTCTAATTCATCGTTCTTTGGCTCAAGGCCTATCTCCAAAACTTTTGGCTCATGGCCCAACTCAGTTTTTTCGGCGCAAGGCCAATTACATAATTCTTTTTCTAGCTAGAAGGCTCGCTGCATTCTCTTTCGAGCTAGGAGGGTCACTGCTTTCGAGCTAGGAGGCTCGTTGCATTTAATTTTCGAGTTCAGAGGCTCATTGTCACTTATTTTTTTGGGATCGGAGGCCCATAGTCTTTTAATTTTTGAGCTCAGAGGCTCATTGTCATTTATTTTTTGGGATCAGAGGCCCACTGTCATTTAATTACTGTCATTTAATTTTCGAACTTAGAGGCTCATTGTCATTTATTTTTTGGGATTAGAGGCCCACTGTCATTTAATTTTCGAACTCAGAGGCTCATTGTCATTTAATTTTGAGATCAGAGGCCCACTGTTATTTAATTTTCGAACTCAGAGGCTCATTGTCATTTAAATTTTTGGGATTAGATGCCCACTGTCATTTAATTTTTCGAGTTCAGAGGCTCATTGACCTTTAACTTTGGGATCAGAGGCCCACTGTCGCTTAATTTTTTCAGCTCAGAGGCTCATTATCATTTAATTTTTGGGATCAAAGCCCCATCGCACTTTGTTTCTTTCATTTGTTATTATGCCCGCATCATTTGCATTAAATATCCCTATATAGTCGCATGCATTGCCGAACAAAATGCATGTTCTTTTTCTTTACTCGTTCCTTACTATAATCACAAGAAGAGTCACGACTCTTAACTTGTTCTAGTAAGCAACAAGTAAAGAGGGACAACTTTGAACACTCCATTTTGATCGGATCTGTTTTGTTTTTCACTTAAATTTATCAAAAAATTCAAAAAAAAATTGAAAAAATCAAAATCATAAAAAATATGTTAAATTTTGAGAAAAATCCAAAAAGAGTGGAGTTTTATTTTATTACTTCATAAAAGTCCAAAAAAAAATCACAAAAATATTTGTCATTTATTTACTAATTTTCATCTTTATTATTTTGTTTGACATTTTATTTTGTTTGCTTGTTTTAAATAGGACCAGCCCATTTTACTCACCTCACTACCCATTTTCTCAACTCATACCCAGATCTATTATCACTTCATTCCAGAATCCCTCCCCTTCACAAAGTAAACCCTAGCAACCACACCCTTCACCCTTCACCAACCCCAGCCGCACCAGTCTCTCTTTCCTTTCTAAGGTGCGCGCAAATCTCGCACCACTCGATCTCAATCACGTAAGGTATATGTTATTCCCTTCCATTTTCGTTTCAAATTAGGGATTTTAATTATTATTTTCACTGATTTCCACGGGAGGGAATCAAAGCAATAAAGGACAAATATCTCTATAAAGAAGGAGGCAAAGAGAGAGGGACCGAGACGGAGAGACGAGTTGCTACAGAAAGGGAGAGTGGGATTACGAGAGGGGAACACGTGAATTGATACAGAAAAGAGAGACCGAAACAGAGCAGAAACGCTGACTGGGAGAAGAAAAGAAGCGGACGGCGACGATAGAGTGAAGAACCAGATGCGGAGTGGAAGCGGAGTTTGTGCGTACAGAGAGCTAGAGATGCTAAATCTCACCAGAGATTGTTCTCAGGGGTTCTGGTTTCTTTGTTTTTTTATTTACTCCAATTCAATTCTTACTTCACTGATTTTGTAACACTCTTGTGATGTGATTTGTATTTTCATTGGATACTTTGTTATATGGGGATTGTAATTGCATCAGTGATATAACATGTTCTGGGTTCTTTGCCTATCACCTCTTTCCTGAATAGTTTGTTTGTGCTTGTATGTTTCTGGTTTTTAGCTTGTTGATTAATCTACTTCAAGTTATTGAGTGTCCTGGGATCTTGCCTTATTTTGATTTTAAGTTTGATGCCCTAAGATAAGCAAGCTTGTGCTAGGGAATTAAAGATTTGCGGGTCAATGGTTGCGTGAATTGATTAAGCATAAGGAAGATTATGAGTTAGAAAACGCAGCAATGTCGTTGGTAATTATTATATGATTCAAGCTTATGCAATCTGCATATGATAAAAGACATTAGTAAGATGTCGTGATGGGCTAAGCTGTTGATTCCCACTTTCTTGATGTTGTGTTTTTCATATTCATTGCTTTATAAAAATTTGGTCTTTAAATTAAAGCATGAGGATTGAATTGTGAAAAGCAAGGCTGACATGGTAGGTGCTCCACAGGTTCAAGTGCTATATGATTGTTGGCAGTTCTCTATTTCAAAAACAAGTTCTTTCTAGATGTTGCCATGATAAATGGAGTTGAATATGCCTGGTGATTGATTAGGGACATTCTGTGATGACATTGGTTCTAATTGATTCAAGTGTTTCCTTTTTTTAGAAATATTCTTCTCGTAGTGCAATTAGAAGGTTACTTGCTCATATATCTTTATATGGGTTTAAGAGGTAATGTTCAGGTAAGTTTCCCTTGTTTTCCTTTTTTAAGAAAAAAAAATACGTTGAGCTATTTCTTTTATTTATTTTTTTCTTGTTCATTTTTTTAGAAAAAAACCAAAAATAAACAAATGGTGGTGGATTTGTTTAGTTTTTTTTTTTTTTTTTTTTTTGTAATTTCTTTAAAGGGGTAAAATAAACATTTTAAAATCAATTAATTATTTGAACAATTAATTTGGGTAACCTTTTTTACGGGTGCACTAGGGGTGCTGTGAGGTTAAGTCCTCATCCTTTCCTATGCGTAATCGGCTCCCAAATTCAGTTTTGGTTTCAAAGGCCATTTTTTAAAAGGTTTTTCAATTTTTCCTAAATTAAATAAAATTGATGGCGACTCTACATGTTTTTAATAAAAGTCTCTTTTTATCGCCTTTCCTTTGCGATTTCCGGTCTCGACATTACTGCATTACCATTGCTATTCTGACTTTGCCTGCACTGTATTTCTTATCTCCCTACTGCTTCTTGCATGTCCGTTTTGGATCTTGTGTGTGAAGACGACGAGCCAGTTGATGGACCCGAGAGTACACCCCTTTATCATGTCCGTACCGAGGATGCCGATACTGGGGCTGATCGAGATCGTCTACCATGACGAGAAAAGGTGGCGCCTGGACCCCTCTACTTACTTGACGATCTATACTGGACCCGTGAGCATTCTCTTCAGAGGAGGGGCGTCGCACATGGAGGATCTCATAGGACCATTCAGAGTCGTGCAGTTTCTTCCCTTTCCACGGATCTGGCACCCACCGAGGCCGAGAGAGCAGGACTATCTGTGGGCAGCGCCACAGTTTTCAGTGGTATCTAGTAGGCGAGGCTCCGTCTACAGAGGCCAGAGGAGGCGTATTGAGCAATACCTGAGGACGTATCGGAGGCGTTGCATCGTCGTGTCGAGTTCCTCGTCCGAGTACGAGTCTACGTGGGTTTATAGGCGTACGCATGCAAAGGGACAAGGTAGCTCAGGGCATCCTCATCACTGATGGTGAAGGCCTGCCAATGCGTCTCTAGGGCTGAGCGGTGAGGATTTTGATGTATTTTGAGAGTGGGTTGAGGGAGTGCTGGAGAGCTCTGAGGGTCTTTCTTTTTGGTTGGATGTATTCATTTATCTTTTCAGTTTTGACGTACAGACCGTTTGTATATTTATGTACAGTGCCCTGCTGATGGGGCTATGTTTATGCATGGTATCTGTATAGTTATCTTTATCTGCGTTTACTCTGATATGATGTGATCTATGCTTTTCCATACGACTGCATGCTTTTATGCGTTTGTTTCCCGTTACGCTGTTTGAATATCACGCTATCGCTTTAATATAGTTAGGCATAGTTAATAATATAAGCTTGGGACTAACAGGATTATCCTTTTGAGAGAGGAGGGTTGTCTCAATTACAAAATAATTGCAAAATTACAATTCAAGGACCTTTCCACTCGCTCACCAAGTGTTTCACTCAAGAGAATGGCACTCGTGTTTCACACAATTCAAGACTTTTTCTCTAATGAACTATCTTGTCTTTTACCACTCTTGCTAGTCCTCTTCACAAGTATTCTTCACTTGAACAATTGTTCCAAGTAAGGAAAAAGAAACACAATTCAAGAGGCTAAACAATCAAGTCAATCAACCAAAGAATTTCAAATAAATTTTGAAAACTTCTAAGACAAAACCAAAGAGTTTTGAAAGACAAACTGAAAAGCTAGAAGAAAAAGTGCTACTCAAATAGAATTGTTTTTGAGACAAGGCGAAAACTATTTTTGATTTGAAAATTAACAAAACAAGAAGGTAAGAAGAACAATTGTGTTTATGTTTTTCAATGGTCCAAAATATTTTGCAATTTACACAATGAAGGCTTCAAACATTAATTACGAAAAGGTGTAGTGGCTGTCTCCTTTTTTTCTTCTTCAATTCTGGACAATTTTCAAAAATTGCAGATATGCCCCAAATTTTTAGGACTTTACACTTTTGCCCATGAATTTTCTGAATTTTCACTTTTGGCCCTCGAATTTGTTTTTTAGATTTGGGCTCTTTTTCCTCTTTTTTTTTAACAGATATTTCTTTTTACAGAATTGCCACTTGACTTTTAAAAACACCTCAAAGTTGACTATCAAGTCAAAACAAGATCAAAATGCCTTCTATCAAGAACAAATGAAGAACATTCAAACTTACAACTTGGAAATTGATTTTAGAATCAACTTTAAGTACAGTAAACAAGTTTCCAAGAGCAACTCAATAGCAAAATGTTGAATTAGAAATTAAGATCTTTCTTTCAAGTAGTTGAGAAACAACTTAACAATTAAGAAATCATCAAGATATACCAAATTCTAATTCGAGGATCATTAAAGAACACTTTGAAGATCATGAAGAACTTCAAGAACACCATAAGATGTGAAAGTGAGTAATTCAACTCGGATTTGATTGGTCTTTCACAATTTATGATGGATTTCACTTGATTTGAATGAATTCACCACCAATTATGTAACACCCTGCTCTTTCACTTCTCTGTATATATGTATTGATACTTGCTCATAGATGCTTGCATATGTCGTTTTTGCTTGTTTTTGGTACATAAGTTCATAGTTGTAATAGTTCAGCCTTTAGAATAATCAATTCATCCGAGTCTAAATAACTTGTTTCACGGTTTTGGCCATATCTTGAGTTCTAGACATCCGATCGAGATGATCTAGGATGCGTTGGAAAGCTTAGAGGATTACCTACAAGTTTTATTCAGGTGTCGATGCCAAAATCGATTGGGAAATCGATTTGGAAAATCGATTTGGGAAATCGATTTCCAGGTGAAGAAAATCGATTTCCAGAAGGAGGAAATCGATTCTTTGAAGGGCAAAATCGATTTCTTTGATAAGAAAATCGATTTGGCCCAAGGAAAATTGATTTTCATGGATGTTGAAATCGATTTTCATGCGTGTCAGAGCTTGTGTACGCGTTCGGGTTACTGGGCTATGCTGTGTACGGCCCATTCGTCCTAAAACGTCCCTAACAGCTATATATACATAGCGTATGACCTAAACCTAGTATCCACACCCTATTGTACACATTTTTTGCCTCTTCTCATCCCTAAGAGCTCTAATTGATCTCTCGCTCTAGAAAACCCAAAGGACGAATCCTGCTTGGGTGTTCTTCGCCAAGAATACGCCGTTGTTTGGCTAGTCTATCCCTGCTGCTAGAGTTAATCTCCTAAGTTAGAAACCAAGGTGAGTTTCTAATCCTAGTTTTGTTTTCCCTTTTAATCCTTAACTTAAGGATCGACTCTGCTTTCCAGTGTTGCGATCGTGATCAAGTGCTGAACCCGTAAGAAGGAACCGTAGCAGAACTTGGATTTGTTCTCTTTCCCTTAGGCTGTGAATCGTCATACCAGGTATGGGGGGAGAAAATTGATCATGAGTATGTGGGTTTTGGGATAGGTTAAGATGAAGGGGTTAACCCATGACCCCTATATGTTTGTCTATATGCATTGTAAGTGCCTATGAATGTTGTTATGTTGTTTTCTGGTTGTACGAATATTGATTGATGAATAATCTGATGTCATAACATGTTTATAACTATGAGTACATGATTATTATGAATGTTGATGAATTGATGATGATGAACATGTTGTTTATGCCATGATATGATGTCTTATTAATCCTATACTATTAGAACATAGTTATAGGGAGAAAATAAATAGGCAATATGAGATTGATGACCAAGGATTAGTTTGAGGACCCTTAGGTTATGATTCATGAGTGTTGAAATAATCAAATTGATGATAAATAGCTTAGGCTCGAATGATATGTTAATTAGAGAATGTAGATTGGTCTATAGCGGAAGAAACCCGCTGCTGTATGAATTGACACCCAGAAATCGATTTCCAGCACATGGAAATCGATTGAATCGACCAAGAATCGATTTCCAGAGCGTGGAAATCGATTTGGCCTTGTAGAAATCGATTTTTAGAATCGATTTTCCCTTGTTCAAAATCGATTGGGGAAATCGATTTGAACATGCTGAAATCGATTTTCAGAGATTGGAAATCGATTTTGAAGACTTGAGAAATCGATTCCAGAGAATGGAAATCGATTCTCACGTGCCCAGGAACAGTTTTGACCCCTTATGCTTGATGGATAGTGTTATAAAGATTAAGTTACAATTTTAATAAACATATGACTTGAGGTTTAAATATTAAGATTAAGTTATAATCTTAATAAGATATGAGTTGTGGTTTAGATATTAGGATTAAGTTATAATCTTAATAACTATATGATTTGAGGTTTAAATACTAAGATTAAGTTATAATCTTATAACTATATGATTTGAGGTTTAGATATTAAGATTAAGTTATAATCTTAATAAGATATGAATTGAGATTTAAATATTAAGATTAAGATATGAATTGTGGTTTAGATATTAAGAATATGTTATAATTTTAATAACTATATGACTTGTGGTTTAGATATTAAGATTAAGTTATAATCTTAATAAGATATGAATTGAGGTTTAGATATTAGGATTAGGTTACAATCTTAATAAATATATGACTTGAGGTTTAAATATTAGGATTAAGTTATAATCTTAATAAATATATGACTTGAGGTTTAAATATTAAGGTTAAGTTATAATCTTAATAAAATATTAATTGAGGTTTAGATAATAAGATTAAGTATAATACTTAATAAAGATAATGTTAAGTTAAGACTTAACAAAGAGAACAATTAACAAGACGATGATGTTATTGGTAACGACGTACTGTTACCGATGTTGCTGGTTAAATCATTCTTGATGCTTATTGATCAAGTTTGATGTTGTTAAATCATTCTTGATGCTTATTGATCAAGTTTGATGTTGTTAAATCATCTTTGATGCTTGTTGGTCAAAGTTGATAGCCATGTAATGGTGATGATGGATGGTTGGACATGTGTTTGCATGTTGTTGAGCATAGCATGCATCATGCGTTGACGTTGATACGTTGGGTGGAAAGCAAACGATGAATCGCGATAGTGGAGGCCACGATGGGTGTTATCCCGGCCTTGCGGGTACATTGGGTAGGGAAATTCCAGGTGACATGGGCTAGCTACCTATTGTCGGAGTGACCTAAAGGATAAGCTTGAGTACCCTGACTAGCCACTATACGTTATCAGGATTAGTGAGAGTGTTCGGGGATGGCCCACGGTCTGGCATAACATCCACGTTGATAACCGGACATGTACTCCTAATCGTCTTTCCAGAGTTAGAGTTGTTGGCCACATGCATACGGAGTAGTGATGTTGCATTCGCATTGACATGCATCTTTGATATGTATTGATTATACATGTGTTGATTGATGTATGTTGTATGTCATCTTAATTACTATTCCATTCCGTTTACATATATTTATGATCGTATTTCTCACCCCCATCCTTTGTTGTTCTTGTGCATATGATGTTGCATGTGCAGAGGAGGGTGAGCATGCTGACGAGGAGTGATCCCGTGAAGATCTCTCTTAGTAGTAGTAGATAGGATTTACATTCAGTTGTTTAGTTTTATTCCGATGTGTTATCGGTATATGTATACCAACTCTGATTATGTGACATCGGGTTTCGGGTTTCGTTTATGATTAATGTTTTTCCGCAGTTGTTTTATGTTTAAAATGTTTTCGGATCATGTGGCACTTGCTACCTTTTATGTTAAAGTTTTAAAATTTTATTTAACTTGCATGCTTTATTTTATTTTATCGTATGCGGGGTAGCGGGTGTCACATTTAGTGGTATCAGAGCCGGTCTGTCCTACAGGCCGGGGTATGTGTCTGTTGTGTTCTCTTCTGTGTACTCTTATGTGATTGTCCATGACGATGGTATAGAGTATTATGTGTTTAGTCTTGCTTTGCTTAACTTCCGACATTGAGCAGTTTGCTTGAATGATGCAGGAAGTTATGGCAGGTAGAAACGATCGTGCGATTGCTGATGCCCTGGAAGCATTAGCTAATGCCATAGGGCAGAATCAGAATCACAACGGAGGTGGACCTGCTGAATTTCAGGGTTTGGATAAATTCCAGAGGAATAATCCGCCATCCTTCAAGGGAGCTTATGACCCTGAAGGTGCTCAGACATGGATCCGAGAGCTTGAGATGATCTTTCGAGCCATGGCATGCACCGATGCTCAGAAGGTTACCTTTGCTACCTTCATGTTGGTAGAGGAAGCTGAACATTGGTGGGAGAATTGTCGCCAACGTTTAGAAGCTGAAGGCACCGTGGTTACTTGGGATGCCTTCAAGGAGAGATTCTTGGGGAAATATTTCCCTGCTGATATACGTGACAAGAAGGAGATGGAGTTTCTGGCATTGACTCAAGGAAACATGTCCGTTGGGGATTATGCCGCTAAGTTTGAGGAGCTGTCACGTTACTATCCACTCTATCAGTATTGTAATGATGATCGCTCCAAGTGTGTGAAGTTCGAGAATGGTTTGCGTCCAGAGATTAAGCAAGCCATCAGTTACCAGGAGATCCGTGTTTTCCCCACCTTGGTGAACAAGTGCAGAATCTTTGAGGAAGACTACAAGTCCAGAGTTTCTCAGTTCAGGAGTTCTGGTCCCCAAGGTAGCAAGAGGACGACCCAACAGGACAAAGGAAAACAACAGTTGGCACCAGTTGGTCGTGGATTCAAGTTCGCCGGCAAGAAATCGCAGTATACATCGGGACCAGCCAGTGGCGGAGGATTTGCCTCTTCTAGGCCAATCAGGTGTGGCAAGTGTGGTAAGGAGCACCTTACTCGTGACTGCAAGGAGACAGACATCATCTGCTTCAAGTGTGAGAAGCCTGGTCATATCAGTAAGGATTATAGTGGAGCAAAGATGGAGCCACAGAGTGCTAGTAAGAGTTCTCAAGCCAATCGACTGAGGACAAGTGGAAGAGTCTTCACTCTCAGTGGAGCTGAAGCCTCAGAATCTGAAGACCTGATTCAAGGTAAGTGCCTCATCAAAGGGACTCCTTTAATAGTGTTGTTTGATTCGGGTGCGTCGCATTCCTTTATATCACATGACTGTGACCTTAGATTACCTGTTGCCCAACTTGAATATGATCTAGTTGTTGCTACCCCTACCAATAAGCCTGTTGTTACCTAACATATTTGTAAAGGTTGTTCCATTGTCATTGATGATAGAAATTTCATAGTTGACCTTATATGCTTACCCCTTAAACAACTTGATGTTATTCTTGGTATGGACTGGTTATCTGCCAATCATGTCCTTTTAAATTGCTTTGATAAAACTGTTGTTTTTGGAACTGCTGTCGATCCTAAGGATCCGAGTTTTATGACTGCCAACCAAGTCAAGGCTTCTATTAGAGAAGAAGCCCAAGTATACATGATCTTATCTTCCCTGGAAGTAGAGAGAAAGGCTGAGGTTAAGGATGTGCCAGTTGTGAGAGAGTTTCCAGAAGTTTATCCCGAGGATATTTATAGTTTGCCACCTGAGAGAGAGGTTGAGTTTAGCATAGACATAGTGCCAGGTACAGGACCTATATCCATAGCACCATACAGGATGTCCCCTCTAGAGCTAGCTGAGTTGAAGAAACAGTTAGAGGAATTGCTCCAGAAGCAGTTTGTTAGGCCTAGTGTGTCTCCGTGGGGAGCGCCAGTGTTGTTGGTGTAGAAAAAAGATGGCAGCATGAGGTTGTGTGTCGATTACCGACAGCTCAACAGGGTGACTATTAAGAATAGGTATCCTCTTCCTAGGATAGATGACCTTATGGACCAGCTGATAGGAGCTTGTGTGTTTTCTAAGATAGATTTGAGATCAGGCTATCACCAAATTCGGGTCAAGTCTGAGGACATTCCAAAGACTGCGTTCAGAACGCGCTATGGCCATTATGAGTATCTAGTTATGCCTTTTGGTGTGACTAATGCCCCTGCTGTGTTCATGGACTACATGAACAAGATCTTCCATCCATACTTGGATAGGTTTGTAGTTGTCTTCATAGATGATATCCTAGTATACTCTAAGACTAAGGAGGAGCATGAGGAACACTTGAGGATAGTCTTGGAAACCCTTAAGGAAAAACAGTTGTATGCCAAGTTGTCCAAGTGTGAGTTTTGGTTAGAAGAGGTGAGTTTCTTAGGACACATCATCTCTAAAGGAGGGATAGCCGTGGACCCAGCTAAGGTAGAAACTGTGCTCCATTGGGAAGCACCTAAGTCAGTGACCGAGGTTAGAAGTTTCTTGGGTTTGGCCGGGTACTATAGGAGGTTTATAGAAGGATTCTCTAAGATAGCTTTGCCTATGACCCGCCTTACTAAGAAAGGTCAGATCTTCGTGTGGGACTCTAAGTGTGAGGAAAGTTTTCAGGAGTTGAAGAATAGGTTGACATCTGCACCTGTGTTAGTGTTACCCAATCCTAGTGAACCTTTTGTAGTATATTGTGATGCTTCGAAGCAAGGTTTAGGTGGTGTGTTGATGCAGAACGGTCAGGTAGTAGCTTATGCTTCAAGGCAGCTTAAGACCCATGAGAAGAACTACCCCACTCACGACTTGGAGCTAGGAGCGGTAGTGTTTGCCTTAAAAATTTGGAGGCATTATCTCTATGGAGCTAGATTTGAGGTCTTTAGTGATCATAAGAGTTTGAAATACCTGTTTGACCAAAAGGAGCTGAATATGAGACAGCGTAGGTGGATGGAATTTCTTAAGGATTATGAGTTTGAGTTGAGTTACCACCCAGGTAAGGCCAATGTAGTGGCTGATGCTTTGAGTAGAAAAACCTTACATGTTTCAACTTTGATGGTTAGAGAGATGGATTTGATAGAGGAGTTTAGAGATTTGAGTTTAGTTTGGGAAGTTACCCCTAAGAGCATTAGGCTAGGAATGTTGAAAATCACTAGCAGTTTGATGGATCAGATTAGAGAAGGGCAGAAGATAGATGTATACCTTTTAGACCAGAGAGAGTTGATTGCTCAAGGTAGAAATCTCAGTTTTAAGGATGGGACTGATGGAATTTTGAGGTTTCAAGATAGAGTTTGTATACCTGATATTCCAGAGCTTAGGAAGTTGATCCTTGAGGAAGGGCATAGGAGTGGTTTGAGTGTTCACCCAGGAGCCACAAAGATGTATCAGGATCTGAGACGGATGTTTTGGTGGCCTAGGATGAAAAAGGATGTGGCTGAGTTTGTTTATGCTTGCCTAGTGTGTCAGAAGGCTAAGATAGAACACCAGAAACCTTCAGGTAAGTTGCAACCTTTGAGTATCCCTGAGTGGAAGTGGGATAGTATCTCTATGGATTTTGTGTCTGGACTCCCTAGGACTCCAACTGGTTGTGATGCCATATGGGTTGTTGTGGACAGGTTAACCAAATCTGCCCATTTTATTCCTATGAACATGGAATATCCATTAGAGAAGTTGACTGGGTTGTATATCAGAGAAATAGTTAGATTGCATGGTGTACCCTCTAGCATAATTTCAGACAGAGATCCTAGATTTACCTCTAGATTTTGGAATAGTTTGCATGAGGCCTTAGGAACTAAGCTTAGATTGAGTTCAGCTTATCATCCACAGACCGATGGTCAGTCCGAGAGGACAATCCAATCCTTAGAAGACTTGTTGAGGGCGTGTGTGCTAGAGCAGTCGGGTAGTTGGGATAAGTTTTTACCCCTTATAGAGTTCACCTACAACAATAGTTTCCATTCCAGTATTGGGATGGCACCTTATGAGGCTTTGTATGGGAGGAGGTGTAGGACACCCTTGTGTTGGAATGAGCCTGGAGAGAATGTTGTGTTAGGACCTGAGGTAGTGCAAGAGACTACAGAGAAAGTGAGGATGATACAAGATAAGATGAGAGTGGCACAGAGTAGGCAAAAGAGTTACCATGATAAGAGAAGAAAAACTCTCGAATTCCAGGAGGGAGATCATGTGTTCTTGCGAGTTACTCCAACAACTGGGGTTGGCAGGGTAATGAAAGCGCGGAAACTTACTCCTAGATTCATTGGCCCTTACCAAATTCTAAAAAGAGTCGGTGAAGTCGCCTACCAGATAGCCTTACCCCCGTTCTTGTCAAACCTTCATAATGTGTTTCATGTGTCTCAACTTCGAAAACATGTTCATGATCCAAGCCATGTGATAGTACCCGATGTTATTCCACTAAAGGATAACTTGACCTTTGAGGTGCTACCACTTCGGGTTGAAGATAGAAGGGTCAAGCAGCTGAGAGGGAAGGAAATTCCCTTGGTCAAGGTCATTTGGAGTGGAGCTACAGAAGAAAGTGCTACATGGGAGTTGGAGAGCAAGATGAAGGAGTCATACCCGCATCTGTTTACTCAAGGTGAGTAGAAATTTCGAGGACGAAATTTTTTATAAGGGGGGTGGAATTGTAACACCCTGCTCTTTCACTTCTCTGTATATATGTATTGATACTTGCTCATAGATGCTTGCATATGTCGTTTTTGCTTGTTTTTGGTACATAAGTTCATAGTTGTAATAGTTCAGCCTTTAGAATAATCAATTCATCCGAGTCTAAATAACCTGTTTCACGGTTTTGGCCATATATTGAGTTCTAGACATCCGATCGAGATGATCTAGGATGCGTTGGAAAGCTTAGAGGATTACCTACAAGTTTTATTCAGGTGTCGATGCCAAAATCGATTGGGAAATCGATTTGGGAAATCGATTTCCAGGTGAAGAAAATCGATTTCCAGAAGGAGGAAATCGATTCTTTGAAGGGCAAAATCGATTTCTTTGATAAGAAAATCGATTTGGCCCAAGGAAAATCGATTTTCATGGATGTTGAAATCGATTTTCATGCGTGTCAGAGCTTGTGTACGCGTTCGGGTTACTGGGCTATGCTGTGTACGGCCCATTCGTCCTAAAACGTCCCTAACAGCTATATATACATAGCGTATGACCTAAACCTAGTATCCACACCCTATTGTACACACTTTTTGCCTCTTCTCATCCCTAAGAGCTCTAATTGATCTCTCGCTCTAGAAAACCCAAAGGACGAATCCTGCTTGGGTGTTCTTCGTCAAGAATACGCCGTTGTTTGGCTAGTCTATCCCTGCTGCTAGAGTTAATCTCCTAAGTTAGAAACCAAGGTGAGTTTCTAATCCTAGTTTTGTTTTCCCTTTTAATCCTTAACTTAAGGATCGACTCTGCTTTCCAGTGTTGCGATCGTGATCAAGTGCTGAACCCGTAAGAAGGAACCGTAACAGAACTTGGATTTGTTCTCTTTCCCTTAGGCTGTGAATCGTCATACCAGGTATGGGGGGGAGAAAATTGATCATGAGTATGTGGGTTTTGGGATAGGTTAAGATGAAGGGGTTAACCCATGACCCCTATATGTTTGTCTATATGCATTGTAAGTGCCTATGAATGTTGTTATGTTGTTTTCTGGCTATACGAATATTGATTGATGAATAATCTGATGTCATAACATGTTTATAACTATGAGTACATGATTATTATGAATGTTGATGAATTGATGATGATGAACATGTTGTTTATGCCATGATATGGTGTCTTATTAATCCTATACTATTAGAACATAGTTATAGGGAGAAAATAAATAGGCAATGTGAGATTGATGACCAAGGATTAGTTTGAGGACCCTTAGGTTATGATTCATGAGTGTTGAAATAATCAAATTGATGATAAATAGCTTAGGCTCGAATGATATGTTAATTAGAGAATGTAGATTGGTCTATAGCGGAAGAAACCCGCTGCTGTATGAATTGACACCCAGAAATCGATTTCCAGCACATGGAAATCGATTGAATCGACCAAGAATCGATTTCCAGAGCGTGGAAATCGATTTTGCCTTGTAGAAATCGATTTTTAGAATCGATTTTCCCTTGTTCAAAATCGATTGGGGAAATCGATTTGAACATGCTGAAATCGATTTTCAGAGATTGGAAATCAATTTTGAAGACTTGAGAAATCGATTCCAGAGAATGGAAATCGATTCTCACGTGCCCAGGAACAGTTTTGACCCCTTATGCTTGATGGATAGTGTTATAAAGATTAAGTTACAATTTTAATAAACATATGACTTGAGGTTTAAATATTAAGATTAAGTTATAATCTTAATAAGATATGAGTTGTGGTTTAGATATTAAGATTAAGTTATAATCTTAATAACTATATGATTTGAGGTTTATATACTAAGATTAAGTTATAATCTTATAACTATATGATTTGAGGTTTAGATATTAAGATTAAGTTATAATCTTAATAAGATATGAATTGAGATTTAAATATTAAGATTAAGATATGAATTGTGGTTTAGATATTAAGAATATGTTATAATTTTAATAACTATATGACTTGTGGTTTAGATATTAAGATTAAGTTATAATCTTAATAAGATATGAATTGAGGTTTAGATATTAGGATTAGGTTACAATCTTAATAAATATATGACTTGAGGTTTAAATATTAGGATTAAGTTATAATCTTAATAAATATATGACTTGAGGTTTAAATATTAGGATTAAGTTATAATCTTAATAAATATATGACTTGAGGTTTAAATATTAAGGTTAAGTTATAATATTAATTGAGGTTTAGATAATAAGATTAAGTATAATACTTAATAAAGATAATGTTAAGTTAAGACTTAACAAAGAGAACAATTAACAAGACGATGATGTTATTGGTAACGACGTACTGTTACCGATGTTGCTGGTTAAATCATTCTTGATGCTTATTGATCAAGTTTGATGTTGTTAAATCATTCTTGATGCTTATTGATCAAGTTTGATGTTGTTAAATCATCTTTGATGCTTGTTGGTCAAAGTTGATAGCCATGTAATGGTGATGATGGATGGTTGGACATGTGTTTGCATGTTGTTGAGCATAGCATGCATCATGCGTTGACGTTGATACGTTGGGTGGAAAGCAAACGATGAATCGCGATAGTGGAGGCCACGATGGGTGTTATCCCGGCCTTGCGGGTACATTGGGTAGGGAAATTCCAGGTGACATGGGCTAGCTACCTATTGTCGGAGTGACCTAAAGGATAAGCTTGAGTACCCTGACTAGCCACTATACGTTATCAGGATTAGTGAGAGTGTTCGGGGATGGCCCACGGTCTGGCATAACATCCACGTTGATAACCGGACATGTACTCCTAATCGTCTTTCCAGAGTTAGAGTTGTTGGCCACATGCATACGGAGTAGTGATGTTGAATTCGCATTGACATGCATCTTTGATATGTATTGATTATACATGTGTTGATTGATGTATGTTGTATGTCATCTTAATTACTATTCCATTCCGTTTACATATATTTATGATCGTATTTCTCACCCCCATCCTTTGTTGTTCTTGTGCATATGATGTTGCATGTGCAGAGGAGGGTGAGCATGCTGACGAGGAGTGATCCCGTGAAGATCTCTCTTAGTAGTAGTAGATAGGATTTACATTCAGTTGTTTAGTTTTATTCCGATTTGTTATCGGTATATGTATACCAACTCTGATTATGTGACATCGGGTTTCGGGTTTCGTTTATGATTAATGTTTTTCCGCAGTTGTTTTATGTTTAAAATGTTTTCGGATCATGTGGTACTTGCTACCTTTTATGTTAAAGTTTTAAAATTTTATTTAACTTGCATGCTTTATTTTATTTTATCGTATGCGGGGTAGCGGGTGTCACAAATTACACCTAACAAATGCTCAAACCTTTAGATCAAATTGATCCATGCAAGGCTGAGACTTACAATTGCTCTTGTCCAGCCATGCTATCAATTTGGGCGCAAAAAATTCATTCAAATAAGTGAGTTCACACAATTGCACTATTGATCAACACTTTTCTTGATCCAATTGGCTCCAAACACTATCAATTGCACAAATCAATTTGATGAATGAAAATTGCATCAAGGATCTATGACTTATGTTGAAGTACAGCCCAAGGCTTTGATAAAAAAAATTCACAAATCTAGCTCAAAGAACTAGCTCATGATACCAAATGATATAGATCAAACATAGTAGGATCTTCATTTGAATAAATTTGTGAATTCTTATATGAAATTGCCGAATTCAATTAGGAAAATATAAGACTCAAAGGATGATCAAGATTAACCTCAAGCGAGATCAAATATAAAAAAAGGTAGAGCAATTGCATTAAGTAAATTGCGGAAATGTAAATACCGAAAACAGATCCTAGGCTAAGAGGACAATGGCCGAACCTATGCAAGTAGTAAATTGCAAGAATGTAAAAAGAAATGGAAAAGATGAAGGGAATTGGAAGAAGATGATAGGCGCCAAACTCAATCCATAGAGATGGAGATTGATTAATAAGCCTAGATTGTGTTCGCCACTTGAAGAGGATTCTTTAAGATAAGAACTAAAAATTCAAGTTACAACTTGCTAGGAGAAGCTGTCAACTCGTAAATAGGAACATTCCACAAGTGATTCATTAAGTGCAAATTTGAACTACAAATGCCTTTATATAGGCAACAAAGTGGTGCCACCTATTTGGAGGGAGAGTGTCCGCACCTCCTAGGTGTGGGCCTTGGCCCATGTGGCCCAATCTAATCCTAAGCCCAATCTCCTAAGTTAGTTCTAAAGTGCTTTTATAGAATATGCACTTTTACAAAGTCCTATACTACATTTATTACAAGTCTTATGCTAAGTAGTCATGACTTCAATGCATAAGAGGTTCCATGGTGGGTCCTCTTCAATGGATGGGTGCAAAGTCAACTGGTTAACTATGGTCCTCTCTAGTGCTTGTTGGACCCTCTTCTGCCTTCCTCTAGTCATTGGGCCTTGTAGGCCTTGTAATTGTGGGACCTGCTGAGTGTCCATGATCACATAACACACAGTGATATATATATATATATATATATATAGTATGTTCCGTACCGTTTTTACTTCTACCATGTGTTGTGTTGATGAATGGGAATCTCACCTCATTACTTTGTATTGCATCGCTGTGTGCTTCACAGTTCATCACCGAGAAGGTCGTGATGCCAAGACTTCACCCGGTGCTACGGGTGTGCTTCTCTAATGTGTTTCATGATGGTTCCGGTGTTTGGACATCTAGCCACGATGGGCGTCTAGCAAAGTACATGCGAAGAGCCACATTCACCATTCGCATGGGTCGCAGAGGAAGGATTCTTAACCGCTCCACCGCTTGTCTTCATGACGTCTACTGTCAGGGTTGTGGTCATAAGTGGAAGCTAGGTGGACTTCTCCGCCGGTGCGTTCAGTGCCTCCTTCCTCTCTTAGGGATAGACCGCTTGTTAGCAGAGTTTCGTCTGAGGCAACTCCTGCAACGTCTTCTGTAGGAATGCCAGCAGTAGTGCCTGCTAGGGTTCCGGTTAGGCCTTGTTTGACAGGTCCTGGTTGGAAGGCAATAAATGAGAAGATTAGGAGGGAGGTGATCTATCCACACCTTCCTATTCTTTTCGCTTGTCTCCCCATAAAGGAGAAGCCAGAGGAAGGATCCAGCGGTTGATCCGAAGGATGTCTTCCCGTGTAGTCTGTTGTCGGCCAGTGTAGGGTGTCAGAGTGTCTGTACCTTTCTTTTATCTTTTGTGGAGCTGCATCTCCAAGTATCCTATGTTTAGGAGTTGTGTCTCCAATTCTTTATGTTGAGTCTGTATCTCTCTATTTTCTTTCTGTAGTCGGGTTGGGTTGAATGTAAATCCTTTATGAACTTATGACCTTACATTACGAAATGTTTCTGTTTACCTTACATGCATAAATGATTACAGGCTTTACATTTATGTCTTGCGAAAAGGAAAATTTTACCCCATATTTACTGATGGTTTTAATTAACCCATTTTTTGGCCTTATACTTTTATAGAAATGTCTGTAAATGTGATGCCCTCGGAAAGGGTGTTACATTAGTGGTCTCATAGTTGGCCGTGTCTTTTCGGGCTTGGGGTTTGGTCTTTCGTCGTTGGTGTTGTGTTTTATTTGTTTGTTTTCTGTTTTTTTTTTTTTTTTGTGTTCTTGGTTCAGAAAGGGATCGATGTTGGAAAGGATGATGACTTCGGTCTGTCCTTGCTTGAATTGCTTGTTCTCGGTGCTGTTGTTTCCGGAAGGGAGACAACAAATGTTTGTTATTCTCTACATTATTATTTCTGAAAAGAAATGATTATTGGAGAAAATAGTGATGCTTCTGCTTTCTTTTATGGTGTTACCTGTTTTGAGTTTGGTGGAGAGTAGCTGTCAGTTGCTGGAAGCTGAGGACGAACTGTCACTCGTAGAGTCTTTCGAAACGAATTTTCGATGAGTGTCTTCCGATGTTTACAAGGCACGTTAAAAGAAATGGAGTTTCTACACCTACGTCAAGAAGGAATGTTTGTTGAAGAGAATGCTGATCGTTTTGAGTCCCTGTTGTAGTCTTCGAGATATCTCCAACTTCATCCCGATGGGAAGTGGAAGTGCATAAAATTCGAAGAAGGTTTGTAGAACGAGATTCAAGGAGCACTGCTACCTTAAGGGCCAGTTTGTTTTCAGTTTTGATGGACGAGTGCTTCCTAATCAGAGATCCGATGAAGACTCGCGAATAGAGGCAATGTAACATCCCTACATTCTAAAACCCTAATTGAGGTCGATAACCTTGATCGAGTGTTTGTTTGATTGCGTGATTGTTTATGTGTTAGTTTAATACCTAGTTGGAAGCTTAGGAATAGGCTTGAATCATGTTGGAAGTGCCTAATGTAACATCCCAAAAATCTTACACCTGTCTTTTAAATGTTTGTGTGAATAACTTGACTGAAAACACAATTTGATTAATCATAATCATAATGATAGTTAATAACTTGAAATTCATATTTGAATTTCAATTATGAGCTTAATAATAATAAAATGTTGTTTTGAGCCTGATGTTCTGTTTTGGGTCTAAACGGGTAAAGATATTATTATTTAACTGGTAACGGATAAATTTCTCGTTTCACGTGCCGGGAACCGGGAAATAGTATCAAGTTTAATATTGAATTACATTATCTTCATTACCTTCTTATTCTTTCTTGTGAAGAAGAATAGTTTCCATATAACAAAAATCACCAAAAGTAGTACAAACCTATTATCCATTTTTGGGTAAAACTCCAAGCACTTAGTTTCTAACCAATTGAAAAGTGTAACTATCTAGTTACTACATAGCAAATTCGGTCAAGCTTCATGGGGAAGTGCCAAAATCTTCTTTTCCTTGATCTAGGGGATATTGTTGGATATCATGCCTTTAGTAGAAAAAACACTTTTACCATTTTTGGAAAATCTTGTCCTTGCTTCATACAAACTTGACAACACATGTACTTAACTTATCTTGGCCCTCCATTTGTATGACAATTTCCCATCACACTTTGATTGATTTTTGGCTCCTAAAAGGCCTAGTGAATTCGGCCATATGGTGCTTCATGCACTAGAAATCCTTCATTTCTCTCATTTTACTCTTAACACCAAAAACCCTAAGCTCCCAAGTTTCTCTCTTTTCTCACTCACTTTCTCCATTCGGCTAAGCAAGGTAAATGTCCTTAGACATTTTATTTCATCATTCTAACTTTATTTCCTTGTTCATCTCCATCATCTAAACAACTTTTATCTTTTGAATTTCTTCATTTGAGGTTGTTAAGACCAAGATCCATCACAATCCTTCAAGAACACTACTTGAGACTTTGAATATTTTTGGTTCATCTTCACGAGTAATTTTCTAACTTCCTATACCTTCATTTTACTTCTATGATACCATAGTTTAAACCTTATTCTTGTTGATGCAAAAGTAAATGACTTTGAACCCTTTTCTACTCTTGAAAAATACCTTCATTCTACCTTGTTCATGATGTTGAGAAATCAAGTTTTGAACTTGTTTTCCTTGGTAGAGGTCACGGATTTTCTTGCTTCTTGGTGACCAAGCCTTCTTCTCATACTCTTCGCGAAGATCTTCATTAAGGTAATGGGGGAGTGAACCACATTACACCACATTGGTGGTTGTGAAAATGGTTTATGGGTTTGGTTTGGGGAAAACCCTAAACCAAGGGTTTTTTCTATTGTCTAGTTTGGTTCTCTATGAGAATAATGTTGTCATAATTATTTGTTGCTTGATTTGTGTTCATTGATGTGTTTGGATGGTTGAAAATAACTTTTATGTGTGGGAAAACCCTAACCTAGGGTTCCTCCATCTTTTTGTTGAAAATAGTTCGTGAAAATTTGATTTTCGGATCTGACCTTGTGTGAGTCATTTCGATTTTTATCTCAACCTAGACCTTGGATTTCAAAAATTGTTTTTTATCTTGAATCCAGGCATCTTGGGCTTCATTTTGGTAACAAATTTGGTTTAGTTTCATGGATATTTGACCCTTGAAAATCTGTTCCAATCTAAGCATAAATATCTATCTTGGATTCTGACTACAGTGGACTATTTCGTGAAACTGTACTAACTTGGTTACTTTTTTTGAAAATAAATTTTATAGTAAAAAATTAGACATCCTAAGCTTTCTTTTGAGTCCTCATTTGCTCAAATCGGAGTTTGTTTGGTCAATCAAATGTTTATCAAAAGTTGGTGCATGAAATGCTGAAAATTCTGTATACTGGTTTTGTGTTGTTTTTTGGAATTGGATGTTATGTGGTTATTCTTTTTGATGCATTGATGATTATACTTGCTTATGATGGATGTTGGTGAAGCAAAATCTTTACATTAAACCTAGTATAAGATTCGGCCAAAGCATAAATAAAAAGGATTTTCAAATTCAATCTTTGAAACTTAAGTGATTTTACAACTCTAAAAATTGAATTGATGAACGATGAATCACAGCAAAACAAAGAAACATTACTTGAATAAATCACAACCTTAGATTCATTCAAGATATTCTTAAAACAATGGAAAAGTATTTTTTACTTAAGTTATAGCTTAAGTAAATCAAAATGATGTTTCGAAAACTAATGAGTCAAGTATTCTCAATAACAAACAACTTGAGAAATCTTATGTAACATTCGATTATTATGTAGGGTTTTTAACGTAAGCCCAATCTTTGATTTCAATACAATATTTAGTTTCAAATTTTTTTTTTTAAATAAAGGCATGATTTGCCGAAGCATCATAATAGGGGAAGACATCCCAACTAGGTTGACACCTCTAACCCTACCAATCATATGCTAGCAAACCAAATATTATTAAAAATCAAAAAAAGCATAACGAATACAAAACCATGGGGGGACATGAACCAAAATCCATGAAAGAAAAAATATACATCATTTAAACCTACAGTTAGAAGGCTATTCTATTATGAATAAAATCAGAACTAATAAACTTAGGTGCTTGATCCCACCAAGTATAACAAAGAGAGGTTAAACCAAAATTAGCTAACTTATCTGCACAAGAGTTTCCCTCTCGAAAAATATGAGAAATCTAAAAAAACATACATTTAGAGAGATGAGTGCAATTCCTTCACCTGTTTCTTAACTTCCAAGGCACTAGATTAACATTAGCGAAGGCTAGAATAACCAACATAGAGTCACATTCTAACCAAAGCCTACGCCAACCTTTAACATAAGCAATCTCCACAGCTAACATGGCAGCAATTAGCTCAGCACAGAATGCATTAGAAATTCCAATATAGAAAGAAAATCCTCCCAAATAGATCGCTCTCATGTCTCTGAATAAGCCACCACTTGCACCTGGACCCGGACATCCTCTAGCAGCACCATCAGTGTTGCATTTAATCTAGTCACAAATGCGAGGATACCAAGTAACTTCTTTAATCTTAGGAGCTTTATCAACATGACCAATCACTGAAAACTTCTGCAGAATGGGGAATTCCTGGATAGCTGAAGACATAAATCCTTTGGAAAAATTTCCTGATAAGGAAACAGCAGCAGCAACCATTTTACAGCAGACCAGACTGAAGTAAGTTTATCGTCAAATATACTTTTATTTCTGCACAACCAGATAAACCAGAGAACATTTATAATCCCAGCTTTAACCACATCTGCAGTTTGTCTACTCCAATTTAACTTGCAAATATCAAAAAGAGAAGAAACAGAAGACAGGTTCAGTTGATGCTACAATACTGAGGCCAAACAATTCCACAGAAACTGAACAAAATCACAGCTCAAAAATAAGTGTGCAGTTGACTCATCAGACCTGCCACACAAACTACAAATAGAGACAGATATGCAACCTCTAATTTTTAAATTTTCATCAGTAGGCAACCTGTTCATAAGAATTCTCCCAGCCAGAAAAGATCTACAGGGAGGAATAGATGAACACCAGATCAATTTACAACAAGGAATTGCATCCGAAGGAGGATAAAGATGAAGGAATGCATCCTTAAAAGTCAGAAAACCAGAAGAAGTTCCTTTCCAAATCAAGTGATCAGAAGAAGGAAACAAAGCAATCACCACTTGCTTCAATTCATCTTGCAGCAAAGGAAATCTATCCAAAAAGAACTGTGGAATAGACCAATCTTTATTTTTAATGAAATCTGAAACTGTGGCCTGAAGAGGATCCCTTCAATCAGCTGTAATATCAATCAAATCAACAATAGGTTGAGATAACCATCTGTCTTTCCAAAAGCTAAACAAACTGCCATCACCAATTTGCCAGAGAATGTTGTCCTGAACAATATGAAAACAGTTCCTTAGAGAAGGCCAAATTGATGATTTAATATAGTGAGAAATAGGAGTATTGCCCCTCATAAATCTAGCTCTAATTAAGCAGGCCCATTGCTTAGATGAAGAAAGCATATCCCAGCAAAGCTTCAACATGGCAGCATCATTGATGGACCTCAATGACCTTAAACCAAGACCACCTTCATTAAAAGGCTTGCAAACCTTATTCCAAGAGACAGTAACCAGTTTCCTACAATCAAGAAGGGTTTGGACTCAAGAAGAATTCTTTTCTTTAGTTAATACAAAAGAGTTTTAAACTCTAACATCCAACTTTAAGTTTAATTGAAACTACAAAGCATTTTGAAATAATTTTTTCAAAATATAAGACTTGAATCAAAGGTACAAAGGCACTTTACCAAGGTATAAAGCAAATACCTATTATGAACTCACCTTTTTACAAAAGAGTTTTGAACTCAAAGCTAAGGATTTTCCCAAGTGTAAATCCCTAAGTTGAGTAATTAACTTAGAGCGAAGAAAGAGATAAGAAAGTATAGGACATGGTGAAACAAGACCATATGCTATACCATTGATGATTCATTCATCAATGGATTCATAATACTCAAGTGAATCAAGATGCATTTCATTACTTGAAAGAGAAGTACCCTCTAACTTAGAAAGGATCTAAGACTTAGCTAGAGGATTGTCAATCCTTCTTCATAAGACATTTAGGACTTAAGAAATATATCATAAGACACAAACACAAACATGAAACGTTTTGGTTTGGAACAGTAGTTCGATGACCGGACGGTGAGTCGGATCCGAGAACATCGTCTACTTGTATAGTCTTGTGGCGACTCGATCCCGGAGGGATCACGAGATTATCCAGTGGATAAGAGTTAAAATACTTTAATAGTGAAAGATCTATATGAGAAGATTCCTATGGAATTATGAGTTTTATTCTGTGAATAAATATTAACACATGATATCTATGTAAGCCTTATAATGGCAAGATTCTTGTGGAATCATGAGGTTTATCCAGTGGATAGACATTTTATCGCATCTGCTTTTGTGTAAGCATTGTCATTGTTATGCATGAGTCAGTAAGGCCTTGAGCCTAGGAGTTGAGCTAAACCTTGATGCGGGTGCGAATCTTAAGGTGACGATCTTAAATGGTCTTGAGGATGTCAGGGTTGGAGATTCCATAAGTAACCAGTTGGTGATTCTTCTATGTCGTGGTATTCCGTGCACTGTTGTGACATCTTTGACTAGATGTCATACTTTTCAAGGTTGGTGTAGAGTGTTTCCGTAAAAGCCAGATACGCGCGCCTTACGAATGTTGTAGCATTAGCCCACGACTGGCGTACACGGAACATGTACTCCAAATCACTCTCTCTGACGATCATATTAGCTCCATGGAGTAGGGGTCTGAGTCATACCCATCTGCATATTGAATGCATCATGTTCATCATAGTAAATGACTTCAATCTGTGATATTGTTATCTTGGTTAAATGTAATATTATTTACATGGTGACTTCTAACGACATGACTATTGATGTGATATATATTGTATATGTGTGTCGTACCGTTTTTACTTCTGCCATGTGTTGTGCTGATGAATGGGAATCTCACATCATTACTTTGTATTGCATCGTTGTGTGCTTCTCTGGTTGTCTCCCAAGAAGGTTGTGATACCGAGACTTCACCCGGCGCTTCAGGTGCATCTCTCTGCTGAGTTTCCCAGTAGTTACAACGTTTGGACATCGTCATGATGGGGTTCTAGCAACGTACATGTGAAGAGCCGCACTCACCATCCATAAGGATCGTAGAGGAAGGGTTCTTAACCGCTTCACCGCTTGTCTTCATGTCGTCTGATGTCAGGGTTGTAGTCGTAAGTGAAATGCTAGATGGACTTTTCCACCGATGCGTTCAGTGCCTCCTCCTTCTCTTGGGGACAGGCCGCCTGTTGGTAGAGTTGCGTCTGAGGCAACTCCTGCTACGTCTTCCATAGGAATGCAAGCAGTAGTCCCTGCTAGGGTTCCTGTTAGATCTCGTTTGATGGGTCCTGGTTGGAAGGCGATGAGGGAAAAGACTAGGAAGGAGGTGATCTATCCACACCTTCCTATTCCTTTTGCTTTTCTCTCTGTAAAGGAGAAGTCAGAGGAAGTATTTAGCGGTTGATTCGAGGGATGTCTTCCTGTGTAGTCTTTTTTCGGCCAGTGTAGGATGTCAGAGTGTCTGTACCTTTCTTTTATCTTTTGTGGAGCTGCATCTCCAAGTATCTTATGTTTAGGAGTTGCGTCTCCAATACTTTATGTTGAGTTTGTATCTTTTTATTTTATTTCTATAGTCGGGTTGGGTTTTATATAAAACCTTTATGAACTTATGATCTTCTATTATGAAATTTTTTTTTTTTACCTTACACGCATAAATGGTTACAAGTTTGACAGTTATGTCTTGTGAAAAAGAAAATTTTACCCCATCTTTCTTAAATGATTTTAATTAACCCGTTTTTCGGCCTTATAGTTTTATAAAATGTTCGTTATGTGGTGCCCCCAAAAAAGGTGTTACACCTAAGGTATAACACGAGAAAGAGGGAGATCAGAAGTCTGGAAGCCTCTTCCCAGTTGAGCAGCACCCTCAAGCGTGGGAGAGAAGCACGCCAGAGTCTGCCAACGCTTAATCGTGCTGAGTGCATTGTGCCAGCTGTTCTTAGTTTTGACGCGTGTTGTAACACCTCGATTTCTCACTACTTTTAATGTCAATAAGTTATATAATTGAGTTTATATTTTATTCGAGGTTTTAGAAAGTGAAACTAAATAAACCAAGACTGTATTCATACTCTACGCTATCGTAGAAAGCTACGGTTAAATTTTGGGTTGAAAACTCAGACAGAGCCCGGTCTGCGTTTTTTCACTGACAGTAAGATTTTACTGATCAGGAGACCTAATTTTGACTCGTGAACTAAACAGTTAGGTTTACAATTGAATTTCCAACATTTTTGATAAAATCGGTCTTCCGCACTAAAAAGCGAAATAATATAAGTTATTCGGCCGAAACCTTGAATCGGGAGAAGAATGGAGCTGAATACGGATTTACCGGAACCCGCTAACGGATAAACTTGAAGTCACAGCAGCTCACATCACATGGGAAAGTATGTCAGTGTCATGATGACGTTTGAAAATATCTGGACGCGAAAAGGCCAAAATGCCCTAGACCTTTCCCAAAATTACCATTTAACCATGTGTGAAAAGACCAAATTGCCCTTAAGTGATCAACTTTTGGACACTCTTGTCCCCACTCTCTTCCACGCATAAGGGAGGGCTTCATGAAGCCAAACCCCCCATTTTTCCTCCACCTTCATCCTTTCTCTCTACTTTCTCTCTTTTCTCCAAGAAAGACTTAACCATTTTTGGTGAAATAGGTGTTGATTCTTGTTCATTATTCATCATTCAAGAGGTAAGATTACTCCTTTGATCCTTAAACCTCATGAATCTTTTCTTGTTCTTGTTTGAAAACCTTGATTTTCATGAGTTCCAACTTCAAGAACTAAATTTCAAAAATCCCTAGAAAATTGTAGAAAAACCCTATAATCATGAAACCAATTTCTATGAGCTAGTTTCATCATTCTCTTTCATTATCCAAGAGCATGTAATCAAAAGCTTTTCCGAGCCCATATGGGTATGAAATGGCCGAACCCCTCATGATGAGAAATCATGAGTTTTTGCTTCAAATTTTTGTGTAATGAGACTTAATCTAGTGTTGGGTATGCTTAAGGATCATCCATCCAAAATATTGAAACCAAATGAGATCCCTAGCCATTTCAAGTTATGATGGTTGAACCCTAACTTTTGGGGGACTAAGTGTTTTGCTTCAATTTTTGAAAGTGATCATGGATTTCATCCTTTCATTACCCTTAGGTGTTGATTCCAAGAGATTGAAACTAAATGAAATTCCTAGCCCTTTTTTTTATAATAAGGCTGAGACCTAGACTAAATAGAGGGAGTAGATTTATGTTGTAATGTTGAAACTTTGAATTGATTGTTGTGAAGGATTGAATTGTGATAGGCGGTGCGAACGAAACCGGAGTCGGAAACGGAAAACCCTTCTAGGACTGACTTGGAATCTTCAAGAGGTAAAGAGAGATTTTCTCACAATAAGTTTGGTAGTCTCATAAGCTTGTTGTTAGATGTGATGGTTGTTGCTTTTGATTGGAATTATAGGATGAATCCTACTTTGAGAATATACTATATGTTGTGTCTGTACTTGATTTGAATGGTTAAGTATGTGATTGGATGTTTGAAAATGATGATTCAAGATTTGATGTTTATATATATATATATATATATATATATATATATATATATATATGTGTGTGTGTGTGTGTGTGTGTGTGTGTGTGTGTGTGTGTGTATCCTGGATTGTGATATGACTGTACTGATTGAGAGCATAGCATCGACTATAGCTTGATATAAAAGATTAAAGCGCTTAAAAGCCTTAATCAAACTTTCAGAATGTATTTTGAAATCAAAAGAAATCTTGAAAATAGTTCTGTCCTGTTAAGAAAAGAAACTTCTTATAAAATATTAGAATCCTTTTCAAAAAGAAAAGAAAAGTCGGTTTAAGGAAAATCCCTTCAAACGCTTGCATTTTAGCAAAATTTTCCAGACAACAAAACCTTTAGAAAATAGATTTATATAGAAAAGAGTTCTCTTGAAGGTAGCTTCTTTTGAGAAAATGTTTTACTTTATGCCAATGAGGTTTTGAGTTTTGTTTCCAAAGTTTTATATACGAAAATAAGACACGAAGAGAAAATTCATTACACTTGTTGCGGAAATTCTGATACCAATCCAATACTTTAACAATAAGAAAGGAATAAATTCAAACTCATCATTTATAAACTCATTCAATTTCGCCTTAAGACATACATCATTTCCATTTCTTATTACACAGTATACTGAGTCACGGTTAAAGGACCTGACTTTAAATATCAAAATCCTAAGAGCTGGTCTAACAAAACTCTTAGAACAATAAACATACTACCTAGCATGCATCGCCCAAATAATACTGGGCCTCGTCTTCGACAGTCCACTCGTCTTCGTCATCGACACCAAGGAACTCAGCTACAGGGTCCCGCAGTGACTCAGAGGACCGCTGGAAAATATTTGTACATGTATTCAAAAACACAACAGGGTGTCCAACATGTACAGGCAAGGGTGAGATACTCTTACACAAGTTTATCGTAATAGCCACAAAAGTAAAGCAGCATACAAATAATGCATCAACTTAGTCATGCGATAAAACATCAACATTCAATCATAATATCATAATGAGATAATTTCAGTTTCAAATATCATACTCATTAATCAAAAATAAGTCAATTGAATGCATGAGTCTTCAATTTGACTCTCTAGCTCATGTGCTCCGGAGACTCTTACTTCCCTTCATCGAGCAATAGGCCACAATAACACCCATAACACAATTGTTCTCATGAGTCGGCCTCTCAATTTAGGTCCGATCTCCAATTGTTCCTGGGTATCACGTCATAACCATATCCTGAATAGTCCAGTCTCTGATTGAGTTCATTCGTGTTTAGCAACCGATTTACCATGGCACGGGGTCGCGAAGCCTCCGGCCTGTTAGGGAATAATTAGTATGCCCTAGATCCAATCCATTGGGTAATGCATTAGAATTATTTTACTTTGATAAAATAATTTTGCATTCCATTAAATGGTTTTATTTGTCATATTTATTATTTAACTATTTAATTGATATGACAAAGTCCTTGATTAAATTAGATATTTGTCATCATGATAGAGATCATGATAATGAGAGACAAATCTTTGATGATTTAATCTAAAGTGTTCTTGATCATAGGATTATTGAGAATGGGACATCAGTAATCCAGATAGATCAATATATATGTGATGGTCTCCGTGGGATAGAGATTAATAGATCTCATTTATTAATTCACATATATAGATGATGCATATGGAGATATGATCATTGAACTGACTCAAATAAGAAATCTTAATGGTTTATATTACCGTTAAATTGTCAATAGGATATTCTCATGAAGAACATGATTCAAATATTTCCTTTGACCTGAGACTATCATAGTAATTAACAAACTACTTGTTATACTTTGATTCCGGACACCTAATGCCTCAGGGCACTAGTTGAAAGGATATTGGGTATTACTTAGTACTTGTAGGATTAATGATATGTCAAGAAGGAATCCATCAACTCTCGGTAATGAGTTTGAGCTCTATGATTATAACAACAAAGTTAAAGACCTTGGCCAAGGCAATTGAATGAATAAAGAAATGAGTTTCTTAAGTCATTCACTAGTTGGTTATAAAATATAAGAGTTTACCATTTAGAGATTTGACTATTATACCATACTCTAAGGGTAACTCAGAGCTGGAACGATGGAAGGAAATATTACATTATTCTTCTAAAGGTTCTTAAAAATATTACTTCATGCTATCCGGTTGTTAAGGAGTGTTGCTAGACGCCAACCTTGATTAGTAATTTGGTTCGACTAAATTACTACCAGCTTGGTATTGAACCTATGGGGTTACACACTAACGAGTGTTCCAGTCTTTGCTAAGGGATTATTTAATTTATTATTTGATAAATTAAATTAGAGAATTTAATTTAATCAAATAAATAAATTTTTAATCCAAATGAAATATTATTATATTCTTTGCTAGCACTTAGAATATAGTTAATACTTGATACATTATCTAAAGAAATTCTATTTGAAATAGAAAAATCAAGAGTTTCCAATTATTTAATAAATAAATATCCTATTAGATAGGAATCAATCCCTCACCACGTTCCTAATTCTTACCAACTTTCTGGTTGCTATTCCAATATGAATTAATGGACAGGATAAGCAGTTCAAAGTTTACGTGCAAGAATTACCCCAATAGCCGTTGTAACATCCTTTCCCGAGTGTCACATTCCCAAACGTTTATAAGGCCAAAAATATTTATTAATGCGAAAAATATGGTTTTCTTTTTCTTTTCACAAGATGTAACGGGATTTAGTAAAGGTAAATAATATTAATAAACGAACTTATGCTCGCCATGCATTTCTAGAACATGCTGTATAATAAACACAGAACAGAAACAAAAATATCAACATTACTGTATACAGACATGAGTCTAATGTATAACTGACATAAGAAGATACAATAAGTACTAGGAGTCGTAGCTCCCAAAAGGTACTACAAAAACTAACATAGTCTGGCCGACAACAAAACTAAACCACAAAAAGAGTCCGCCTCCGGGTTCAAGGAGACTACTGAACTGAACCATCGTCACGTCCATCTGTTCAAGCAGCAACAGCAAGTACCAGCAGAAAACATACAGATATGGGTGAGATTCCCGTTCACCAACACAACAAAACAGCAGTAGTAAAAACGGGACAACTCACTGGGTAACAGCGTACCCAACATGCTTACTAAAATTCTCAATGTAATTCATGTTAAGCAGTTGACAGAATAATATTAGGTTAAACAATTAACAGCATAAAATAAGGCACTCTTAAACAGTACAACGATGTATAACAGTGAATGTAAACATTAATAGCCATGCAATGCAATGCAATGTATATGACTCAATGTCAATGTCACTGGGTACTACTCTGACCCCTACTCCATAGAGCTAACAAAACGTCGGAGAGAGTGAATGGGAGGACATGTTCCGGTTTCTGCCAGCCATGAGCAAGATGCTACAACATTCATAACGTGCACGTATCTGGCTTTACGAAAACACTCTCGACCAAACATTAAAAGTACGGCATCTAGTAGAGGATATCAGTGTATTGCACGGATTCGCCACGACACAGAAGAGCTACCAACTGGTCACATGTAAGCCCTTCCAACCCTGATACCTCCAAAAAGACCATTGAAGATCATCACCGTAAGATTCGCACCCACATCAAGGTGTAAATTCAACTCCTAGGCTCAAGGCCTTACGACTATGCAAATGAAATGCCAATGCTTACAAAAAGCAGATGCGATCAAGCAGTGTCTATCCCCCGGATAAACCTCGAAGTCTACTAAGGTTCTGTTCCTTAGGAACTATACATGTCTTTGAAAAACAAAACCTTTATCCATCGGATAAATCTAGTGATCCCTCCGGAATCGAGTCATCACAAGACTGAAACAATTGAACGACTGATCAGGGTCCGAATCACCGGTCCGTCATCGAACTACTGTTTCAAAACCCAAAACGTTTCATGTTTGTGTTTATGTCTTATGAAGTCATTGATGTACTAAGTCATCAATGATATAGTATATGGTCTTGTTTCACCACATATTATACTTAATTATCCCTTGTCTTCAACTCTAAGTCAATTACTTAACTTAGGTTTTTAATGCGTAAAACTTTACAGTTGAGTTGAAAAACACTCTTTATAAACAAACCATTGCGAGGCGGAGGTATATATCGCGACGCGAGGCTGAGAAGTTATCTTTACTGTTTAGACAGTCTTTCTGCTTCGCGAGGCGAGGATTATATCGCGACGCGAGGCCGAGAAGTTATCTTTACTACTTAGGCGATTCGTGGGGCGAGAACTACTTCACTACGCGAGGCCGAGAAGCTGCATCTTTGCTGCTCGGGCTAGTCCACTGTCTCGCGAGGCGAGGCAAGGTTAGCTTGGCGAATGCCTTGTTTTCCCTTTGTCTCGCGTGGCAAGACGGGGTTCGCTGGGCGAGTGCCCTGTTTTTCATTTTCCCTAACTCCTTCATTAATTCTTCTTTTGAAACACTTAGTTTGATTAAAAGACCTATGGCTAAAGAAAAGACATTTTCCCACTTTGGTGACACATTTTTAAAGGTTAAAACTTCATTTGATCTTTGGATCAAAATCACTTTTGTTTCTCTTTGAAAACATAGGTTGTGAAATCTTGTTTTGTTGCATCAAAACCGTACCAAAACAAGAACAACACATGTTCTTATATTTTCCTCTTACTAAGGCCACAAGCCTACTCCAATGAAAAAAATGGAGACTTTGCTTCACCAACTAAGCAAATGTAGCTCAAAAGCTCACACAATTATGATAAAACACAATACACATTACTACATCATAATCAAACATCCAAGTCCATCACACATCATGGTCTCATAATCAAGCATAAAAGTCCATACTTGATCTAGTGATCAAAGTAGGTTTTCCAACATACATGGAAATGATTTTCATTCAATCATATCATCATCAACATATGCTAAAGCACACTACAACATACCAAAGCATAAACTCATCATGACAATCTTGTTCTCCAAGAGAACTTAACAAAACTTAAAACATAAAAGTGAACCCAAAATAAAGGGTTTCAACCACACATAAACTTAAAAAACCATCTTCACTACCACCATCTTGGTGTGATGAGGTTCATCCCCCCATACCTGTTGATGAGCAGATTCTCGGATCAAAGCCGGTTGATCGGTTTGTGAACCTCCTGACAATCGTCAACAACTACAACAACACAACAATCCAACATTAAACAACAATCAAAGCCAATCTCAACTTTTCTAACAAAGAGGATTTCGGCCACCCTAGGTTAAAAAGGTTAGGAATTGGTTTTGGTTTTCCATTTCATGGATTCAAAAGCATTAGGAAAGCTAAGGATGAAATCAAGTGTTAAAAATCAAAAGTTGATGAAAACACTATTCATCATCATCAAATAGGGTTTGGCCAAAAAGGGATTTTGGGCTATGGTGGGAGTTGAATCATAAGCTCTTGGGTTTAGGTAGAGAATGATGATGTGAGTTCAAAGAACTTGGTCTTACCTCAATAGGATTTTTCTACAATTTCCTATGGATTTTCAAAGTTTTGGATCTAAGAATTTCTTTTCATGAAAATGAAGATTGATCTTGAAATAAGGAAAGATTCAAGAAGCTAAGAGATCATAGAAGTGATCTTAACTTGAAATGAAGGAAGACTGCTCAAGGAATCAAGTGATTCCAACAAGAAATCAAGCTTTTCAAGGATGAAAATGGAGTTTCTCTCAAGAACAACTATGGAGCTCTATGTTTGGAGGGGCTGTGCGAAAATGAGAGAGTGAGGGGCTGAGTTCAGCCTCTTAAAAGCTCACTTAAGGGTAAAAAGGTCATTTGCCAAAAGGGTAAAATGGTAAAAGTGTAAAAGACTAAGGTTAGGGGCATTTTGGTCATTTTGCGTCCAGATATTTCCGAACTTCATGACGACTCTGGCATACTCTCCCAAGTGTCCTGGGATGATGTGATATCAAGATTATCTGTTGACGAGTCCCGGTAAATCCATATGTGGCTCCGTTCATCACCCGATTGGTGATTCCGCCCGAACGAAGGTCAGGAAGTGATTTTTCTGAAGTTTTTGTGAAATTTAGCCAAAACGTAGAGAATCGAATTCTAAGACTTATTGTCTCGTTCACGGGTCCATCTGAGGTCTCCTGAACAGTAAAATCATACTGTCAATGTAAAAACGCAGACCGGACTCCGTTTGAGTTTTCAACTCAAAACTTAATCGTAGCTTCCTACGATATTGTCGAGCATGACTACGATCTCAGAATATTTTATTTCCATTCTTGAGGCCTCGAATAAAATAAAGACATTAAAATACTGAAGAAATAGAAAACGTGAAAATCGGGGCATTACATTCCTACCCCTCTTAAAAGAATTTCGTCCTCGAAATTATATGTACCTCTTAAAACAAACTCGGATACTGTTGTTGCATGTCCTCCTCTCTTTCCCAGGTAGCATCACCTGTAGTCTCGTTCCAGATAACTTTGACCAAAGCTATCTCCTTCCCTCGCAGTTTCTTTATCCTCCTGCCCTCGATCTTAACCGGCAATGTCTCATAGGTTAGGTTATCCTTTAGCTGTACTGAATCAGACTCTATGACGTGACTGGGATCAGGAATATACTTTCGCAATTGCAAAACATGAAAAACATTATGAAAGTTGGATAGAAAAGGCGGTAAAGCTATTTGGTAAGCTACTGGACCTATCCGACGAAGAATTTGATAAGGTCCAATGAATTTTGGAGTGAGTTTTCTGGATTTCAGGACCCTGCCCACCCTAATCATCGGAGTGACTCTCAAAAACACATGATCCCCTTCCTCGAACTCAAGTGGCCTATGTCTTTTATCCGCATAACTCTTCTGTCGGCTCTGAGTTATCCTCATCTTTTCTTGAATTAGTTTCACCTTCTCGGTTGTTTGTTGCACTAGTTCGGGTCCTAATGAAGCACTTTCTCCATCTTGGTACCAGCACAAAGGTGTTCTGCAACGTCGTCCATATAAAGCTTCGTAGGGTGCCATCCCTATACTCGAATGGTAACTGTTGTTGTAGGTGAACTCTATCAACGGTAGGAAATTCTCCCAACTTCCGGCATGTTCTAACACACACGCCCTTAATAGATCCTCTAAAGACTGAATCGTCCTTTCCGATTGTCCATCAGTTTGAGGATGGTAAGCCGAACTTAATCGTAACTTTGTTCTTAAAGCTTCATGTAAACTTTGCCAAAAACGCGAAGTAAAACGCGGGTCTCTATCTGATATGATGCATGAAGGTACTCCATGCAGTCTCACAATCTCACTGATATAAATCTGAGTAAGCTTTTCCATGGAATACTTGAGATTAATCGGTAGAAAATGAGCTGATTTCGTAAGCCTATCAATTATAACCCAAATGGAATCGTGTCCTTTAGGTGTCCTTGGCAAACACGTCACGAAATCCATTGCTATGCTGTCCCATTTCCACTCTGGGATATCCAACGGAAGTAACATTCCCGCTGGCCTTTGATGTTCAACCTTTCTTTTTGACACACCAAGCAAGATGCCACATAATTAGCTACATCTCTTTTCATGCCTTGCCACCAGAACAATCGCTTCAGGTCTTGGTACATCTTGGTTGACCCTGGATGCATACTCAACTTGCTTCTATGAGCTTCGTCCAGAATTAACCTTCTTATCTCTGGGTTGTTTGGCACACAAACCCGTTCTCCTCGTCTTAGGATCCCATCTACTCCTTCCTTGTATTCCGACGTCATCCCCTTCTTTAGATTCCTCCTCTCTTTCTCCAGATACTGGTCGTATAATTGTTTCTCCCGAATCTGGTCCATCAGATCACAAGATACTGTAACCATACCCACACACAGTCTTCCTGGCATGCTAACCACGGACAGATGCATATCTCTGAACTGTTCCAACAGCTCGTGTTCCTTAACCATCATAGCAGACACATGTAACACTTTTATACTCAGGGCATCCGCTACCACATTAGCTTTTCCCGGATGATACTGTAACTAGAAATCATAGTCCTTCAAAAATTCCAGCCACCGTCTTTGCCTCATGTTGAGCTCTTTTTGATCGAACAGGTACTTCAAGCTCTTATGATCGCTGAAGACATTGAACGTCGAACCATATAAGTAGTGCCTCCAAATCTTCAACGCAAAGACTACCGCTGCTAACTCCAGATCATGAGTTGGGTAATTCTTCTCGTGCACTTTCAAGTGTCTCGAGGCATATGCCACCACCTTCCGATTCTGCATCAGAACACAGCCTAATCCTTGGTATGAAGCGTCACAGTACACTTCAAAAGATTCGCTTGGATCTGGCAATATCAACACTGGCGATGTAGTCAGCCTCTCTTTCAGCTCCTGAAAACTTTGCTCACAGGCTTCAGTCCATTTAAACGCTTTGTCCTTCCTCGTCAATTAGGTAAGAGGTCCTACAATCTTAGAAAATCCCTCAATGAACCTCCGATAATACCCAGCCAAACCCACAAAACTGCGTATCTCAGTCACTGTGGTTGGTCTTTCCCACTCAAGAACTGCTTCAACTTTCGACGGATCTACAACAATTCCTTCCTTTGAAATTACATGACCCAAAAACTGCACTTCGTCGAGCCAAAACTCACACTTGGCCAGCTTTGCATACAGCTGTTTCTCCTTCAGAACTTGAAGAACTCACTAAGCTGTTCAGCGTGTTCTTCTTGGTCTCGCGAATAGATGAGTATGTCATCTATGAAGACAACGACAAACTGATCTAGGTATGGACGAAAGATCCTATTCATATAATCCATGAATATAGCTGGAGCATTCGTCACACCAAACGGCAGCACAAGATACTCTTAGTGCCCATAGCGTGTTTGAAACGTTGTCTTCGGTACATATTCTGCCTTCACACGAATCTGGTGATAACCCGATCGCAAATCAATCTTGGAGAAAACTGCCGCTCCCCTCAACTGATCCATCAAGTCATCTATCCTCGGAAGTGGATACTTGTTCTTAATAGTAACCTTATTCAACTGGCGATAATCCACGCATAGGCGAGATGTTCCATCTTTCTTTTTCACCAACAGCACAGGTGCTCCCCACGACGACACACTAGGTCTAACAAACTGTTTCCCCAATAAGTCTACCAACTGTTCCTTCAAGGTTTCCAACTCAACAGGTGCCATACGATACGGTGCCATAGACACTGGTCCCGTTCCTGGCACAAGATCGATCGCAAACTCGATGTCCTGAACTGGCGGCAAACCTGGTACGTCTTTAGGAAAGACTTCCGGAAACTCGTTCACGACAGGTATGCGCTCTAAGACTAGCTCACTCTTGACCTCCAAAGAAGATAGTAACATGTATCCTTGAGCTCCTTCTCTCAAAGAAGCGTTTACTTGGTTGGCAGTCAAAAATCCAGAATTCTCACAATTAGGGAAAACTAAGGTTTTATTTGCACAGTCTAACATGATATGATTAGAAGATAACCAATCCATTCCTAAGATTACATCCATTTGTGAAAGAGGCAAACAGATCAAATCAATCAAAAATGTTCTATCTTTAACAGAAATAGAACAGTTCAAACAAACTTTAGCAGTTATAACAGGCTTTGCAGTAGGCGTAGAAATTACCTAATCAAAAGGTAAAGAAGACACAGGTAATCCCAACAGATTCACACAGTCATAGGCAATAAAGGAATGCGTTGCGCCTGAATCAAACAGTACAGTTAAGGTTTTACCTCCCATGACACACTGACCTTGGAATAAGTCTTCATTCTGAGAAGCTTCAACACCACCCATAGTGTAGACTCTGCCTCTTGCCTTAGGCCTTGCAGCTTGGACATTGTTAACAGAATGTTCCAATTTCGGTTGCATGCATTCACGTGAGATGTGTCCCGGCTTCCCACACTTGAAGCAGATAATTCCTTTGATCGAACAATCTTTGGTGATGTGGTTACTCTTCCCACACTTCATGCACTTGTTTGGGGCGTTTCCAGACTGACTGAAACTCCCACTGCTTCCTCCAACAGAACGTTGTTGTCGATCTTGTTGCTTTGCATAGGGCTTCCATCGAGATTTGTTGTCTCGATCACCGCTTCCTCTCTGGAACTTGCTCGGTCCAGAACTCTGTACCCGCTTGTCCTTGGTCTCCAAACTCTCGATCAGACGACACTTCTCCATCAGTCTCGGAAAAACAGAAATTTCTAGAGGAACAACAGCTCTTTTCAAGTCGATCCTCAAACCTCCTTCAAATTTTCTGCACTTCCACTCCTCTCTTGGGTTGTCCAGAAAGTAATTTGAGAACTTTGCTAGACTTTCAAACTTGGCCCCATATTCATCTATGGTCATTCCCCCTTGTCTCAGCTGGAGGAACTCCATCTCTTTCTCGTGTCTGGCAACTCGCAGGAAAATACTTCTCCAGGAACTTTCCCCTAAAAGCATTCCAATCCACAGCTTGTTGATCATGCAACAGCATCTGACGGGCTTCTTCCCACCAGTATTCAGCATCCTCCACCAGCATATAGATTGCATAGACAACCTTGTCATTCTCAGTGCACCTCATCGCTCCAAAGATCTTTTCAAGCTTCTGGATCCAGCGTTCAGCTAACTCAGGATTGAATTTGCCCTTGAATTGAGGTGGATTCCTACGAAGAAATTCGTCCAGTCCTCCACCTCCGACAGCTCTTTCGTCATGTTGAACCATAGCAGCAACCATTTCCCGTATGGCGTTCACAGCAGCAGTCAGGTTTTGAGCAGCCATTGCTACCTTCAAAACCAGAACTGTCAAACTCAAGAAACCACAACAAAAATAAAGCAAACAACAGAGAATCACACAGAGAACACAACACAAACAAGATAGACCATAACCTACAAACCCCAAAAAGACTCGGCCAGCTCTGATACCAAATAATGCAACACCCTTTCCCGAGTGTCACATTTCCGAACGTTTATAAGGCCGAAAATATTTATTAATGCGGAAAATACGGTTTTCTTTTTTATTTTCACAAGATATAATGGGATTTAGTAAAGGTAAATAATACTAATAAACGAACTTAGGTTCGCCATGCATTTCTAGAACATGTTGTATAATAAACACTGAACAGAAATAGAAATATCAACATTACTGTATACAGACATGAGTCTAATGTATAACTGACATAAGAAGATACAATGTACTAGGAGTCGTAGCTCCCAAAAGGTACTACAAAAACTAACATAGTCTAGCCGACAACAAAACTAAACCACAAAAAGAGTCTGCCTCCGAGCTCAAGGAGACTACTGAACTAAACCATCGTCACGTCCATCTATTCAAGCAGCAACAGCAAGTACCAGCAGAAGACATACAGATATGGGTGAGATTCCCGTTCATCAACACAACAAAACAGCAGTAGTAAAAACGGGATGACTCACTGAGTAACAGCGTACCCAACATGCTTACTAAAATTCTCAATGTAAATCATGTTAAGCAGTTGACAGCATAATATTAGGTTAAACAATTAACAACATTATATAAGGCACTCTTAAACAGTACAACGATGTATAACAGTGAATGTAAACATCAATAGCCATGCAATGCAATGCAATGTATATGACTCAATGTCAATGTCACTGGGTACTACTCTGACCCCTACTCCATGGAGCTAACAAAACGTCGGAGAGAGTGAATGGGAGGACATGTTCCGATTTCTGCCAGCCATGAGCAAGATGCTACAACATTCGTAACGTGCACGTATCTGGCTTTACGGAAACACTCTCGACCAAACATGAAAAGTATGACATCTAGTAGAGGATATCAGTGTATTGCACGGATTCGCCACGACACAGAAGAGCTACCAACTGGTCACATGTAAGCCCTTCCAACCCTGATACCTCCAAAAAGACCATTGAAGATCGTCACCGTAAGATTCGCACCCGCATCAAGGTGTAAGCTCAACTCCTAGGCTCAAGGCCTTACGACTATGCAAATGAAATGCCAATGCTTACACAAAGCAGATGCGATCAAGCAGTGTCTATCTCGCGGATAAACCTTGAAGTCTACTAAGGTTCTGTTCCTTAGGAACTATTCGTGTCTTTGAAAAACAAAACCTTTATCCACCGGATAAATCTAGTGATCCCTCCGGGATCGAGTCATCACAAGACTGAAACAATTGAACGACTGATCGGGGTCCGAATCACTGGTCCGTCATCGAACTACTGTTTCAAAACCCAAAACGTTTCATGTTTGTGATATGAGCCCAATGGAGACCATCATGGATCAAGAAGCTATTCAAGGACTTGGTGGGCCCATGACAAGTGCTAGAACCAAAAAGGCCAATTAGTACGCCCAACAAGCTCTAAATCAAATTGTGGTGTTTTTAATGGAAGCAAGCCCAAGTGCAAGTCATGAAGACTTGGAGCCCAAGTTGGTGACTTACCTCATCCAATTAGAGGATCCATGAAGAGTGGGGCGTTCACCATGAAGAGAAGGCCCAATTAGTTGTTTTCCTTTAAATTCAATAAGTATAATGGGTTAAGTGAGTGAGTCCAACTACTAAGTGTTGTTTTTGGGGTCAAGACCACTTCATTCCATGATGTACACGAATTCTTAGGCTTAGTGGAGGAATCTTTTTGGTTTGCATACCAAAAGTAACTCCAATTTGAATTATTAGACTTTTATGTGTTTTGTTAATTGTGTGGGAGTTACACTTTTAATATGAGAAATAAGTGTGGCTGCTACATAATGAAAGGGAGAGAGAATAATAAACTCACCATTTAGTGGCTGAGTTAAATTGAGAAATAAGTGAGTCATTAGTTGTTGAATTATGTGAGTCATTAGTTGGGGGTTATGGAATGTGGGGGAATACAATGTAAATCAGAATTAGGCAGCCATGTGCTATATATGACGCCCCAAAACAACATGAATGACAACTTGGATGTTGAATTTGGATTAATTCCATTTGTGAGAATTGTTTCTCCTAGGTTCTTGGTTGAACCAAGCTTAGTTCTTATCAAGAATCCAAGGTTCTTGTGGCGAACATCACCTGGCTTATCAAACCTGCTTGGTTTGTGGCGCCTTCATCATCTCTTTCTTTCCATTTTCTTACTTTCTTCACTTTTATGTTGATTCATTTTATTCATATAAGAAGAGCACAAAATTATCATGCTTTGAATTCAACCAAACGATCTTCAAAAGGCAACCTCACCATTTGGTTGTCATCAAGTGGTATCAAAGCTTAGGCTTTGGTTGAATTTTTGTTTGTGTTCTTGATTCTATTTTCTTCTTCATCTTCTACTCTTTCTTCTTTTCTTTCCAAAAACCAAAACAAAATTTACTTTGATTCTATTCTTGAAGGGAAATTTCGTGGTTGTTGTGTATTGCTCCAAAAACAAAGTTTCCAAGAGTGATTCTCTTCAACAAATTAAAAAAAAAAATTCGTGAATAGTAGGAAAAAAAAAAAAAGAGAAGAGAAAAATTCAATTGAGCGATTTGTGTGTTGAAAATATTTGTTCCCTTCTTCCTTTGTTTCATATTTCTAAACCTTTTCTTTTCTAGCCTTTGTTCTTTGTTTTGATAAGTTTTTGGGATTTTGTTACTTGAATTTTGGTATTTTTGTGTTTTGTGTTTGATTCCTCTAAGAACTAAAGGAGAACATTTGAGAGGAAAAAGGCAAGAGTGCAAATTTACTACTTGTGTGGAAAAAGCCAAAAGTGAGAAAATTCATTTGTGTGACAAGTGAGGGAGTGTAGTGAGGAAACTTAAATCATGGCACACAATGGAGATAGTCCACCACCTTCACCAAGTTCCGCGGTCACTCTTGCACGAATGACTAATCAAATGCAAGCCCTTCAAAGGCAAATGGAGACAATGCAAGCCAACTATGATCAACAACTTGCTAATCTCCAAAATGATGAGTCCAGTGGCAATGAAAGTGAAAGAGGAAGGCCTAGAGGAGGAAGACATAGAGGAGGAAGACATAGGGGACGAAGGCGTGATGAAAGGCTTGAGGGGGTCAAAATCAAAGTTCCTCCCTTTCTTGGGAAGAATGATCCGGAGGCTTACTTGGAGTGGGAGTTTAAAATAGAACAAGTTTTTTATTGTAATTCTTACAATGAAAGCAAGAAGGTGAAAGTAACCACCCTTGAGTTAAAAGAATATGCCCTTGTGTGGTGGGACCAATTACAAAAAGAAAGGAGGAGACATGGAGGAGCGGTCATAGACACTTGGGAGGAGATGAAGTATGTCATGAGAAAGAGATTTGTCCCAAATCATTATCAAAGGGACATTCACAACAAATTGCATAGACTTACCCAAGGGACCAAAAGTGTAGATGAATATTTCAAGGAGATGGAGTTGGCCTTACTTAGATCCAATTTTCAAGAAGATAGGGAGGCTACCATGGCAAGATTCTTCCATGGCTTGAATCAAGATATTCAAGACATAGTGGAATTACAAAATTATGTGGAGCTTGAGGATTTGGTGCAACAAGCAATCAAGGTGGAGCAACAAATTAAGAGGAGGAAGTTCAAATATTCTTCTTCTTCTTTTTCAAAATTTCCATCATCAAAATCTCCTTTATCTCCAAAGCAAGTTAGTGAGGATCAAATAAAAATGAGAGAAAAGAGAGAGCAAGAGAGAAAAGAAAAAGAGAGTGAAAAAGAGATTGAGAAAAAGATTGAAGAAAAATCAAAAGAAAATCATGAGAAAAAAGGTGTGCAAAATCGAGTGGAAAAAGAGAGTAAAGAGAGCTTTTTTGCAACAAAGAGTGAGGTAAAAAGTGCATTGGTCTCAAGGCAGCTCGTATACATGCTTTATTGTAGGGAATTTTGTTTAAATGCTAACATTCCTAATGATCATTCTTTGTCTAGTGGTGTCAAAAATCTTTTGCAGGAATTTGGTGATGTGTTTCCAAAGGTTCCTCAAAAGGATGCTTGCAAGACTATTTTGGGTCTTGAAGAAGTTGAATCAAGTGAAACACGTATCGGTTTAACCCTTTGCATATTTAAGCCTTCCACTTCTTTAATTGATATGTTTCTTGTTAAATTGTTTGGGAATTGCTTTCCTCCTATGCTTGCTAGATTTGCAAATTTGCATTTTAAAATGCCTAATTTGTGTTATCTCCCTAAATCTAGTTTAAGTGTTGAAACCGTAAGGCATGATGTGTTTAGTACAAACTTTTCTTCTAAACTTGATTTGAGAATTATGAGCCAAGACTTGAATGAATTCCTTGAGAAGTGTGTTGTTGTGCTTTCTAATGTTCACTTGGTTCAGGACAACAATTTTGAAGTTTGTGTTGAATTTATAATAGAAAGCTTGTTTGCTAACTTGGCCTCTAACTCTTTTACCCAAAACAAAGTTAGCATTTTGAGGTTTTGTATGAGCACTAAAGGTTTGCATGTGGCATTGATTGATGGGTTCACTACTACACCCCTTCTTACTCTACCTATTCTTGTGAATTCTTTTAAGCTTCCATATGATGCTCCTAATGTGTTTGAGGGGCTTGTTTTGTCTCAAAAAGAGCCGTCCTTTGTTTGTGATGGGGAGAATATTAATGAGGTTCAATTTGCCTTGGCGTCTTTGCAAAGACAAAGAACCTTCTCTTTTGTCACCAAGTTCAAACCAAGGAAGGTAAATTTGGTCATATATGTCAACTCAAGGAGGTATCACTTTGTGCTTACCTTTAAAATTCCTTACCTTGGCTATGAATGTGTTGGGATGTTGATTGTACAAGATGAACATGTGTGTCACCCACTTGCTACATTTGGTGATTTCTCTCAATTTCCATTTGACCCCGGTGGAAGGGTTAACATTGTTCTTCATGTAATTGAGTTTCACTTTTCTTCATATAGGTTATGAGGGAGGTGAATTCGAGGTCGAATTCACTTAAAGAAGGAGGGGATGATATGAGCCCAATGGAGACCATCATGGATCAAGAAGCTATTCAAGGACTTGGTGGGCCCATGACAAGTGCTAGAACCAAAAAGGCCAATTAGTACGCCCAACAAGCTCTAAATCAAATTGTGGTGTTTTTAATGGAAGCAAGCCCAAGTGCAAGTCATGAAGACTTGGAGCCCAAGTTGGTGACTTACCTCATCCAATTAGAGGATCCATGAAGAGTGGGGCGTTCACCATGAAGAGAAGGCCCAATTAGTTGTTTTCCTTTAAATTCAATAAGTATAATGGGTTAAGTGAGTGAGTCCAACTACTAAGTGTTGTTTTTGGGGTCAAGACCACTTCATTCCATGATGTACACGAATTCTTAGGCTTAGTGGAGGAATCTTTTTGGTTTGCATACCAAAAGTAACTCCAATTTGAATTATTAGACTTTTATGTGTTTTGTTAATTGTGTGGGAGTTACACTTTTAATATGAGAAATAAGTGTGGCTGCTACATAATGAAAGGGAGAGAGAATAATAAACTCACCATTTAGTGGCTGAGTTAAATTGAGAAATAAGTGAGTCATTAGTTGTTGAATTATGTGAGTCATTAGTTGGGGGTTATGGAATGTGGGGGAATACAATGTAAATCAGAATTAGGCAGCCATGTGCTATATATGACGCCCCAAAACAACATGAATGACAACTTGGATGTTGAATTTGGATTAATTCCATTTGTGAGAATTGTTTCTCCTAGGTTCTTGGTTGAACCAAGCTTAGTTCTTATCAAGAATCCAAGGTTCTTGTGGCGAACATCACCTGGCTTATCAAACCTGCTTGGTTTGTGGCGCCTTCATCATCTCTTTCTTTCCATTTTCTTACTTTCTTCACTTTTATGTTGATTCATTTTATTCATATAAGAAGAGCACAAAATTATCATGCTTTGAATTCAACCAAACGATCTTCAAAAGGCAACCTCACCATTTGGTTGTCATCAGTTTGTGTTTATGTCTTATGGTTTTGGTTAAAAAGGTTAGGAATTGGTTTTGGTTTTCCATTTCATTGATCAAAGGCATTAGGAAAGCTAAGGATGAAATCAAGTATTAAAAATCAAAAGTTGATGAAAACACTATTCATCATCATCAAATAGGGTTCGGCCAAAAAGGGATTTTGGGCTATGATGGGAGTTGAATCATAAGCTCTTGGGTTTAGGTAGAGAATGATGATGTGAGTTCAAAGAACTTGGTCTTACCTCAAAAGGATTTTTCTACAATTTCCTATGGATTTTCAAAATTTTGGATCTAAGAATTTCTTTTCATGAAAATGAAGATTGATCTTGAAATAAGGAAAGATTCAAGAAGCTAAGAGATCATAGAAGTGATCTTACCTTGAAATGAAGGAAGATTGCTCAAGGAATCAAGTGATTCCAACAAGAAATCAAGCTTTTCAAGGATGAAAATGGAGTTTCTCTCAAGAACAACTATGGAGCTCTATGTTTGGAGGGGCTGTGCGAAAATGAGAGAGTAAGGGGCTGAGTTCACCCTCTTAAAAGCTCACTTAAGGGTAAAAAGGTCATTTGCCAAAAGGCTAAATTGGTAAAAGTGTAAAAGAATAAGGTTAGGGGCATTTTGGTCATTTTGCGTGCAGATATTTCCGAACGTCATGACGACTCTGGCATACTCTCCCAAGTGTCCTGGGATGATGTGATATCAAGATTATCTATTGGCGAGTCCCGGTAAATCCATATGTGACTCCGTTTGTCACCCGATTGAGGATTCCGCCCGAACGAAGGTCAGGAAGTGATTTTTCCGAAGTTTTTGTGAAATTTAACCAAAACATAGAGAATTGAATTCTAAGACTTATTGTCTCGTTCACGGGTCCATCTGAGGTCTCCTGAGCAGTAAAATCATACTGTCAGTGTAAAAACGCAGACCGGACTCCGTTTGAGTTTTCGACTCAAAACTTAATCGTAGCTTCCTGCGATATCGTCGAGCATGAATATGGTCTTGGAATATTTTATTTCCATTCCTGAGACCTCAAATAAAATAAAGACATTAAAATACTAAAGAAATAGAAAACGTGAAAATCGAGGCATTACAGTTGGGGTGACTATTCATTTTAGAATGAATAAGTTTTATAGTATTGACTTGAGCGGCCAGTAAATTGTTTATTGCCATTCAATCTTGAAGAGGTTACGGGATCCAAATAGCTTCTAAAGCTATTAGTCTTTATGGCTATTTAGTGACCCGTAAACACAACTATTCAAGGTGCACGGAATGGAGAAACTTAAGGGACATATATATATATATATATATATATATATATATGAACGTGTTGGGATTATACACTGGTTCATTATTATGCACTGATATTTTCTTCAGTTTTTTTTATAAGTTCCAAATATCAAAGAGTTTGATAGCAAAGCTTGGTCTCGGTGTGGATACGCATAGAGTCTTCGTACAATCGAAAATAAATTTTAAAAGTGCTAGGAATCTCTTACCAGGTATTTCGATTAACATCTTATTGCTGAAATATACTTTAAACTCAAAAGATTTTTTATTTTGGATTGTTTATTCCGCTGCTGATATGATCACCATGCAATCCTTCACGGCCACTTGTGGAGTTTCGAACACAGAATGCCTCTATAGACCTAGTGGTCTTAACTGGCTTAACTGGCTGAATTCTCAACTTCGTAAGTTGTAGCTCGGTTCGTATGGCATGACGGCCGACTCATGCATGTATGCAGGAGGTTCTCTATTGTTTCTTTTCGTTCATCCTTTCTTTTCTTTCATTCTTTCTTTTTTGTCGAGGCACACAGCCCATGACTCCTTTTAAAGGACATATAGTCCGTTCAACTCAAGTTTCAGGACACGAGGTCCAAGTTCTTGATTTGCGAAGTACTAGGCCGACGTCGCGGACACTAGACTTGCATGGGACACTAAGTCTGATGACAACCAAATGGTGAGATTGCCTTTTAACGATCGTATGGTTGGAATCTATTCTTCTAATTTTGTGTTCTCGTCTAGAAACAATATGAATTAACACAAAAATGAAGGAAAATAAGAAAATGGTGAAAAAAGAAATGATGAGGCGCCACAAACCAAGAAGGTTTGATAAGCCAAGTGATGTTTGCCACAAGAACCTTGGATTCTTGATAAGAACTAAGTTTGGTTCAAAGAAGAACCTAGGAAAACAATATTCTCACAAATGAAATTAATCCAAATTCAACATCCAAGTTCTATTATTTCATGTTAGTAGGCGCATACATATAGGAATTGGGGTTGCCAAGAGTTGGCTTACCCAAGTCATCATAAGATTCCATAACCCCCTAATAACTATCATGAGTATGCCATTAATTGGTGAAATGATAACAACAATAAGTGGCTGCCTAAAAACATAGTCATTCTAATAAAAACCAACTAATAAAGATGAGTCATAACTACAAAGAGTTACTTTTGGCATGAAAGCCAAAAGATTCCTCCACTAAGGAAGCGAACAAGCTCATGTAACTTATGCAAACCAAAAGACTAATAAAAATCAAAACCAAATCCGTCCAGAATTTCATCTTCAACTTCCATCCCATTTTCCACCATGATAGATGCCGAATTTGGTCAAGAAGCGTGAAATATAATTTGTAGAAAATTTTGTTATCTTTCTAACGCATCAAGAAACACATCATTTGGACTTCTGTAGCTCCTAATTCATCCAAAACAAGACAGACGAGTAATTTTCAATAAAAATAAGAATTTCTGCAAATACCAATTTTGTTCTTTCTTTTTCATTTCGGGCTTCATCATTCTTGTCAAGGGTGTCCATTCTAGATTCACATCATTCCCTCCCTCTTGAAGAGAATTCGACCTCGAATTTCTAGCTCCAATACCTCCAGGGTCGAAAATAAGTATAAAGAACTCATCATCACATGTTTCTTCCACATTAGAGAAATTTTGAAGTTTGTTACAAGAATTTGCTTGCTCCTCTTTTCTTTTGGTTTCCAAGGCATAATTACCTTTACCAAAGTCACAAAAGGTAATCATTTCTTGAGGAGATTCTCCTTGATTCACTTTCTTCTCTTCATGACCTAAGGAAGAAATGTTAGGCAAAGAAACAAAATAAGAAGAATCCCAACACTTGAATCCACAAGCCAACTTAGAAGAAGGGATTAAAGTAGTTGAAGGCCATGACTTCTCTAGTGATTCTATGGAATTGGTCATTGCTTCTTCAAGTACAATGGTTGTTGTGCAATCATCCTTTGAAATTTTATCCTCAACCTCCTTCACAATAGAATCAACAAAACATGGAAAAATGTTAGGATTAGAACAAGTATCCATGATGGCTTCCTTCACCAATATCTCTTTCCCCTTTCCCTCTCTCGCACTACTCTCTTTTTCATTCACCTCACTCTCTTCAATCTTTTCTTTCAATTTCTCCTTTTCACTCAAGGCTTTCTCTTTTTCTCTCATCTTAAGTTGATCCTCACTAACTTCTCTTGGAGGCAAAGGAGCAAGAGTGACCTTTCGGTTTTGGTGCATAAAAGAGTACTTGTTGGTGCTGCAGTCACGCTTTTCTTTCCGTTGAATCTTCCATGGACGTCCAAGTGACAAGTGTCTCGTTTTTGTAGGCACCACATCACAAAGCACCTCATCTTCATATCCATCAACCTTGAATGATACTAGTACTTGTTTGTTCACCATCATGCTACCCATATCACTAAATTCTGGATCCTCGAGACTATTGAGTGAATATGGTTGCGGATGCTTCAAAACATGAAGTGATAACTTCTCCACCAAGGTTGTGCTGGCCATGTTGATGTAACTTTTCCTATCAATAGTCAAGCTACATATCTCATCATTCACATAACATTTTGTGGAGAAAAGATCCTTCTTTTTTTTGACTTCCATATTGGAGAGAATGAATAAAATTTGGATTTCCTTCAATCTGAAAATTCTATTTTTTTTTTTTCCAGAAACTTTTGATGAAGAAGAAAGACTTTGTAAACTTGATTCTTTGGGCAGTAACAATCACGAAAATTCCCCTCAAAGTAACACTTTTTTTTTTTTTTTGTGTTTTGAGTTTTGGGTAGAAAACAAGAAAGTTAGAAAGATGAAGAACAAAAGATAGATTCAAGAACACAAAAACAAATTCAACCAAAGCCTAAGCTTTGATACCACTTGATAACAACCAAATGCTGAGGTTGCCTTTTAATGATCTTATGGTTGAATTCTATTCTTGTAATTTTGTGTTCTCGTCTAGAAACAATATGAATCAACACAAAAATGAAGGAAAATAAGAAAATGGTGAAGAAAGAGATGATGAGGCACCACAAACCAAGAAGGTTTGATAAGCCAAGTGATGTTCGCCACAAGAACCCCAATTCCTATATTTATGCGCCTACAAACACGAAGAAAACAACTTGGATGTTCAATTGTGGTGTTTATACACTTTGAGAGTTTTGTGTCTCTCTTTGGTTCTGGATTGTGCCTACCTTTGACTTATCAAGAAGCTTATAGCTTCTTGTGGCGTCTACCTTTTGCTTATCAATTCCTTAGGGAGTTGTGGTGCATCCATTTCTATCCTTTCTCCATTTCTTTTTGTTTGTCTTGTTCTTGTTCTAGCCATACTAATCATTTTGCACATTCTTCTCTTGCTCATTTGGTTCAACCAAGAACCTAGGAGAAACAATTTTCACTCAAATGAAATTTAATCCAAAATAACATCAAAGTTCTATTATTTCATGTTAGTAGGCGCATACATATAGGAATTGGGGCTGCCAAGAGTTGGCTTACCCAAGTCATCATAAGATTCCATAACCCCCCTAATAATGATCATGAATAAGCCACTAATTGGTGAAATGATGACAACAATAAGTGGCTGCCTAAAAACATAATCATTCTAATAAAAACCAACTAATAAAGATGAGTCATAACTACAAGGAGTTACTTTTGGCATGCAAGCCAAAAGATTCCTCCACTAAGGAAGCTAACAAACTCATGTAACTTATGCAAACCAAAAGACTAATAAAAATCAAAACCAAATCCATCCAGAATTTCGTCTTCAACTTCCATCCCATTTTCCACAATGATAGATGCCGAATTTGGTCAAGAAGCGTGAAATATAATTTGTAGAAAATTTTGTTATCTTTCTAACGCATCAAGAAACACATCATTTGCACTTCTGTAGCTTCCGATTCATCCAAAACAAGACAGATGAGTAATTTTCAATAAAAATAAGAATTTCTGCAAATACCAATTTTGTTCTTCCTTTTTCATTTCGGGCTTCATAATTCTTGTCAAGGGTGTCCATTCTAGATTCACATCAAAGTCTGTTCTTTCTTTTTTTCAAAACACAGGACACGTAGTCCGAGTGCTCAATCCACAATGTACTAGGCTAACGTCACGGACACTAGAATCGCATATAGGACACAATGTCTGTTCATGTCACAAAACTCTAGCTCGACGTCTCAGTCAATAGGTTCATGTGCTTCACATGCATGAAGGGATAATCACCAGTTTCATCAAATTCATTTTCGTAGTTCAAATTTCAAAAACAAAACTCAGGTTCTCTTTGGTGTAAACCAAAACTCGTTTTTACTCTAAAACTTATTTTCCACAAAAACTTTTCTTTTACAAATCATTCTCAAAACTCAAGTTCTAAAGATGTATTTTGAAAGGATTTTGGCTTTAAAAGCCTTTTCTAAAGATTGTTATCGGAGCAACTTTCTTGAAGAAACTTTTTTCGTTTTTGGGACATCAAATACTTTCAGAAGATCTTTCCTTGACAACTAAATACTTTCCAAGGTTTTCTTTCTTTGTACAACATGTTTAGAAAATAATGATAAAGCAATTTTTCACTATTTTCCTCACCAACTCTCGACTTCCTAAGTCTTATTCAAAATCATCTTGGATTCTTAACTTAGTGGCCTTTTAGTAAAATTGGTCATTATAACCTTTAGCTTAGAAGCTTTTCATTCCTCAAATCAAAACATTTCAAAATGATGAAGTGATCTTACCTAGAGAATGATGAAGATTGATCAAGTTGCAAGCTTTTCTTTCAAGGATTCAAGCTTTTTTCTTAAGGAAAAATGGAGTTTTCTCAAGGAGGAAGATGAAGTCTTGGAGACTCATTTTGGGGCTATTCTATGCATGGGTTAGGGGGCTAGAATGTCCTTAAATCAACTCACTTAAGGGCATTTTGCTCATTTCCATCAAGGACCAAAATGTCATTAAAGAAAAGGTTAGGGGTATTTTGGTCATTTCGCGTCCAGATATTTCTGAACGTCGTGATGACTCCGACATGCTTTCCCAAGTGATATGACATAATGTGATATCAAGATTATCCGATAGCGGGTCCCGGTTAGTCCGTATGCAGCTCCGTTCATCACCTGTTTGAGGATTTCCGCTCGAACGAAGGTTAGGAAGTGATTTTTTTGAAGTTTAACATAAACGTAGGAAATTAAATTCTAAGACTTGCTATCTCGTTCACGGGTCCATCTGAGGTCTCCTGAGCAGTAAAACCATACTTTTAGTGTAAAAACGCAAAATGGGCTCCATCTGAGTTTTTAGCTCAAAATTTAATCGTAGTTTCGTACGATAACGTTGAGCATGAATATGGTCTCGGATTATTTTATTTCTCTCTCTAGACCCTTCAATAAAATAAAAACATATAAATACTGATTAATTAGCTCTAGAGAGCTTTGAAAAATCGAGGTGTTACATTACTACCCCTCTAAAAAAAATTTCGTCCTCGAAATTTCGCGACTCAAAACGGTACAGGATCCTCTTGATCCCCAGGTTCCACATCTTATCCACCACACCATATTTTAACAAAACTCCCATCACTTCTCGTATATCCTGCTGACAGGATGTTTGTAGTTAGAGTAATACACTTACTCCCATCTAGTCCTTCAAATATCGAAATGTTCTCTTGGTCGTCCACTTGAGTTCAGGGCAATCAGTTGAGCTTAGTCACTACTCGGCTCTTGAAGATTAAGGAAAGAAATCTTTCAACAAAAGAAATTTTCAATAGAGGAAATTTTCTTGGTTTTACTCTCATAAGAAGGTATATAGAAGGATTTTATCTCTCGGAAATGAGTACAGGAATATCCCGTATGTAAAAAGATTCTTCAGTAGGTTCGTGAGTGTAAAAATGCATAGCTAATACATGTTTACAACCATGACTCTAATAAAGTCCATTCTTTCATAAGAACCTTCTAACAAATCAGGGAATCAAAAGATATAATGTCTGGCAAAAATTTCAGATTGGATCACAGTTACCAATAGTAAAAGTCATTCGACTAAGTTTCATCGAGAAACTTCCAGTATCAAGAATTTGTCTATGTTACAACTCAAGAAATAGTCATAACGAATCTTTCGATGAAATGACATGAAAATGTCCACGCCAAAGGTTACTATTAAACCAATCCACTCAAATGTCTAATACACTGAGGGTTATGAGGAGCGTGAGTACAAATGCTCATCCGGGATCGCATATCCTAAGAATCTTATCGCCATCGAGTCAAACTCGTACTTTAGTAACTTCACGTCAACTCTCCTCGCGTAGGTTCCGTAACACTTGACGCAGAGTCTCCTCGTGTTCCTCAGGACCCTTAGAGCAAATGAGAACATTACCGATGGTGACGAATCTTACAAGAACCAAACGAAATTCCACTTCATGCAGTCCAATCTGGCCAGCTTTGTAGTAAATATTCTACCCAAATGATGGAGATCTGACTGAGTCTAGAAACTAGATCATTCGAAAACTCAACGTCCTTTGTAACGCAGACTCGAAATATCCTCAAGAAATTTATCCTAAAAATGTTCTCAGACAGGCACATTATTCAAACATCTGACATAATCCCAAAAGGGCTAACAACGTGTCAACATGAATACAAGTACCTTTCTCTAAACGTGAGTTCTCACGAGGCCTTAACCTGATTAGAACCCAACAAAACGCACACCCTTGTGTGATGGCACATTGTTTCGTCAAGGAAACAATTTCAACACGGTCCTGCTCCTTTGGAGAAATAAAAAATAACTCCTGAAACTTATCATCCATCTTTTGCCCATCCCTCGACTATCGGGAAAGTCATTCCCTCCTTACTGACCTATTAAACCGTTATTCTCTACTACCAATCCTTCACAAAAGACTTACTTCCATGATCAAGTCAAACACTTAAACTAGTTCTTGTCCCGTTATTACACGTCTCAATCTCACCAACTTTAATGCACTCTAAATCCCAATAAGCTCACTTAAGAATTTCAATATCAAACTTAGTCGAAGTCCTCAAATTTTAGAAGCATCAACCGGATGGTCGCCTCGCGAGCCAGAAGGTCTGTCGGCGAAGTAAAATACAGCCTCTCGGCCTCGCCGCACGAAACCAAGGCTTGCCTCGCGAGCCACGAGGCCAGACATATTTATCATATGCCTTACCAGATAGCGGTCGTTGCGACCGAGTCTAAACTCATCTGTCTTACTCATCTCTACTAGTCACTGTCTTAAGTTCTATCAACAGACAATACTCCCATTCATATGGGATCCATTATGATTCTTTCCCCTACTGATACCAGTTCTAAGGACACTCATCCTATAGCTGAAGTTCACATTTCAATTATGGTTCGCTCAGTCTCTGATCATTCGCAATTTCGAAAAGTTATACTTAAGTATTATACGAATCCTTCACCATCAACAGCATGGATCACAAGTCCACCCATAAGGTGTAGCCTTTCATCTGTCCTAACGGGAGAAATATCCTATCAATCAAATTCACCAACAACGAAAGCTCCAATCGTTTCTTAAAATACTATCAGAAGAAACTTCACACAGTACCACACTTTCATTGGTTTACCGGAATTCCGTTCCAGTGTCTCGACTCCTTTAGAGCACATATCATTATCTTGCCATTCCTTTGATCACTTGCTAGCTACCTATGTATCTACTCCAAAACTTTTTGGTATTCTTCCACCTACCTAAGGTACGCTTGTTTCTTCGGCAAACTTTCCCACATTCAAACTTCCTTTACGTACCAAGGAGTCTTCACTCGCTTGATAACTAAGAGTCTAACATCCTTGACCCACAAGGTAAAGGTCATATTCAAGCCTATCTGCTAGAATTGACTAAGGAGCTATCTCAAAGCTTACCTTAGATTTCACCTCTTAATAACTCGGATAACTTTGCTCATGAAAGTCTTAATGCATCTCAAACATTGGATCCAACCAATCCAATTGGTTGTATTCCAAACGAAACAAGTCATCACAGACTATTCTTACTCTTACTGTTCTTTATCAAAACAAAACACAGAGTAAACACAGCAAAAACATCATGAATCCATAACCAAGATCCCAAAAGACATCGACCAGCTCTGATACCACTATTGTAACACCCCCCTCGAGGTGTCACAGTTCGTAACCCAAATTCTCTTTTTCGGTTAATTAAAACCTTTTTGAAAATATTCATTAAACTTGTTACATAAATTCTGATACCAATCCAATACTTTAACAATAAGAAAGGAATAAATTCAAACTCATCATTTATAAACTCATTCAATTTCGCCTTAAGGCATACATCATTTCAATTTCTTTTTACACATTATACTGAGTCACGATCAAAGGACCTGATTTTAAATATCAAAATCCTAAGAACTGGTCTAACAAAACTCTAAGAACAGTAAACATACTATGGGCACTACGAGTACCTTGTAATGCCGTTTGGGGTGACGAATGCTCTAGCCGTATTCATGGATTATATGAATAGGATTTTTCGTCCCTATCTAGATAAGTTTGTCGTTGTTTTCATAGACGACATACTCATCTATTCGCGAGATCGAGAAGAACAAGCTGAACATCTTAGTGTGGTTCTTCGGGTTCTGAAGGAGAAACAGTTGTACGCGAAGCTGTCTAAGTGTGAGTTTTGGCTCGATAAAGTGCAGTTTTTGGGTCATGTGATTTCGAAGGAAGGTATTGCTGTAGATCCGTCAAAGGTTGAAGCAATTCTTGAGTGGGAAAGGCCAACAACAGTGACTGAGATACGCAGTTTTGTGGGCTTGGCTGGGTATTATCGAAGGTTCATCGAGGGATTTTCTAAGATTGTAGGACTCCTTACCCAAGAAAGGATAAAGCTTTTGAATGGACTGAAGCCTGTGAGCAGAGTTTTCAGGAACTGAAGAAGAGGCCGACTACTTTGCCAGTGTTGGTGTTACCAGATCCAAGTGAACCTTTTTGAAGTAAATTACGATGCTTAATACCAAGGGTTAGGCTGTGTTCTGATGCAGAATCGGAAAGTGGTAGCGTATGCCTCGAGACAGTTGAAAGTGCACGAGAAGAATTACCCTACTCATGATCTGGAGTTAACAGCGGTGGTCTTTGCGTTGAAGATTTGGAGGCACTACTTGTATGGTTTGACGTTCAATGTCTTCAGCGATCATAAGTGCAACACCCTTTTCCAACTGTCACATTCCCGAACGTTTATACGGCTGAAAAATATTTATTAATGCGGAAAATACGATTTTCTTCTTCTTTTTTTTTTTCTTTTCATAGAGATGTAATGGAATTAGTAAAGGTAAATCATACTAATAAATGAACTTAGGTTCACCATGCATTTCTTGGATATACTGTATTATAAATATAGAAGCAGGAAACAGAAAACTGAAAACAGAAACAGAAATGATATTGTATACAGACATAGGTCTAAGGTATAACTGGCATAAGAAATAATAAGTACTAGGAGTCGTAGCTCCCAAAAGATACTACAGATACCGACACAGTCTGGCCAAGACAAAATAAAACAGCAAAAGGAGTCCACCTCCGAACTCAAAGGGGCTGCTGAACCGAACTGTCGTCGCGTCCATCTGTTCAAGCAGCAGCAACAAGTACCAGCAGAAAATATACAGGTATGGGTGAGATTCTCGTTCATCAACACAACAAAACAGAAGTAGTAAAAACGGCACGACTCACCAGGTAATAGCGTACCCAACATGCTTACTCGAATTCTCAATATAAATCATGTTAAACAATTAACAGCATCATATCATGTTAAATAGTTAACAACATCATATCATGTTAAACAGTTAACAGTGTAACATAAGGTATTCTTAAAACAGAACAACGATATACAACAGTAAATGAAATCATCAATAGCCATGCAATGCAGTGCAATGTACATAACTCAATGCCATATGCCACAAGGGTAAAACTTTGACCCTTACTCCATGGAGCTAACAAAAGTGTCAGAGAGAGTGAATGGGAGGACATGTTCCGGTTTCTGCCAGCCATGAGCAAGATGCTACAACATTCGTAACGTGCACGTATCTGGCTTTACGGTAACACTCTCGACCAAACATGATAAGTACGGCATCTAGTAGAGGATATCAGTGTATTGCACGGATTCGCCACGACACAGAAGAATCACCAACTAGTCACATGTCAGCCATTCCAACCCTAATACCTCCAAAAAGACCATTGAAGATCGTCACGGTAAGATTTGCACCCGCATCAAGGTGTAAGCTCAACTCCTAGGCTCAAGGCCTTACAACTATGCACATGAAATGCCAATGCTTTCACAAAGCAGATGCGATAAAGCAATGTCTATCCATCGGATAAACCTCAAGGTTCACTAAGGTTCTATTTCTTAGGAACTACATGCGTCTTTGTTTTATAAAACATTTATCCATCGGATAAATATCTCGTGATTCCTTTGGAATGATCCAGACTGCTTCCAGAATCGCCGACTGTCCCCACAAACCAACACGAGTCTTTTCAGCGTGTTTTGTCCTCACTCACACGCTTTCTAGGAAACTTCCCAGACGGTCACCCATCCCATGATTACTCTAAGTCAAGCATGCTTAACTATGGAGTTCTTATGTTCTAGGCTCCCAAAAAGAAGATAAATCTTGTTGGTATAGGTAGTACCAATCAATTCTTATATGCCTTCCCTTAACTATATAGTCCCATACCTGCATAGCCTCAGGATTCCTTTCCACTGTATAGTCCCATACCTGCACAGCCTTAGGATTTCTCTCATTTCGGTTATCACAAGATTGAAACAATTGAACGATTACCCTGGATCCGAATCACCGGTCCGTCATTGAACTACTGTTTCAAAATGCAAAACGTTTCGTGTTTGTGTTTACATCTTATGAATTATGTCTCAAGTCCTAAGCATTATGAATAAGGATTGAGAATCCTCTTATATAAGTCTTTGAGCCTTTCTAAGATATTAATCCTTGATTTTCAATTAAGGAAATAAGTGTTGATTCACTTAATTCTTATTAAATCATTGATATACTAAGTCATCAATGGTATAGTACATGGTCTTGTTCCACCACATACCATACTTAAAGTGTTCCTTGTCTTCAACTCTAAGTTAATTACTTAACCTAGGTTTTTCATGCGTAAAACTTTTACGATTTTGAGTTAAAAACTCCTTTTGTAAACCAAAACAACATTTACAATTGAAAACTCATTTGATTTGAAACAACATTTGAACTACTTACTTTATTTCTAGCATTTTCTGAATGGTGAAATTCGCTTAGAAAAAATGGAGGCAGTTACACCTCTTTTGAAACTCCTCTGTATCGCTCGGCGAAACATAATTCTCATAGCGAAGGTCCATTGTATTCGCTTAGCGAAGCTCAATTCCCTTAGCGAAATGGAGACAATGATGCCTAACTTGGAATTTCTCTGTTTTCGCTTAGCGAAATTTGCCTTTAAGCAAAACATGAACCTTGTTCTAAAATGAAGGTAAAGTCTTTATGAAACCTATGCTAATTTTCATGAAATTTCTCTTTTTAAATTACGTAGATACTTCGATGACTAAGATAAAAGGACATGTTTCATTTGGTGAAAACACTTCAAGATTGAAACTTCATTTGATCTTTGGATCAAATCACTTTTGCTTTCCTTTGAAAATATAGGTCACTAAAGCATTTTTCTTACACCAAAACCTTAATTTGTTCAAGAACTACACATGTTCTTCCTTTTCTTAAGGGCTTGGCCAAAAGCTTATTAGGACAAATGTGAAGATTTGCTTCACCCTCAAGACAATTTATAGCTCAAAAAGCTCACATGATTATGACAAACAATAAACAAATATCATTGCATCATAATCAAGCATAAAAATCCATACTTGATCTAGAGATCAAAGTAGGTTTTTCAACATACATGAAAATGTTTTCTCAACTAATCAACATCATCATAAATCATGGTAAAGCATACAAGGCATAAACTACAATTATTACACATTGTTCTCCAAGAGAACCAAATTGAATGGTGAACCCAAACCAAAGGGTTTCACCCACACATAAAGTAAACAACCATCTTCACCACCACCATTTTGGTGTGATGAGGTTCACCCCCCATACCTATTGATGAGCAGATATCCGGATCAAAGTCGGTTGATCCGTTTGTGAACCTCCTGATATTCGTCACCAACTACAAACAACACAACAATCAAACATTAAACAACAATCAAAACAAAACTCAACAATTCTAACTAATGAGGGTTTCGGCCACCCTAGGGGAAAAGGGTTAGAAATTGATTTTGGTTTTCCATTTCATGGATTGAAAGACAATAGGAAAGCTAAGGATGAAATCAAGTGTTAGAAATCAAAATTTGATGAAAAACACTATTCATCATCTCTCCATAGGGTTCGGCCATTTGGGGCTTTTTGGGCTATGATGAGAATTGAATCATAAGCTCTTGGGTTTAGGTAGAAAATGATGAAGTGAGTTCAAAGTGTAATGCCCCGATTTTTCACGTTTTCTATTTCTTTAGTATTTTAATGTCTTTATTTTATTTGAGGTCTTAGGAATAGAAATAAAATATTCCGAGACCACAGTCATGCTCGACGATATCGTAGGAAGCTACGATTAAGTTTTGAGTCGAAAACTCAAACGGAGTCCGGTCTGCGTTTTTACACTGACAGTATGATTTTACTGCTCAGAAGACCTCAGATGGACCCGTGAACGAGACAGTAAGTCTTAGAATTCGATTCTCTACGTTTTGGTTAAATTTCGTAAAAATTTCAGAAAAATAACTTCCTGACCTTCGTTCGGGCGGAATCCTCAATCGGGTGACGAACGGAGCCGCATATGGACTTACCGGGACTCGCCAAAAGATAATCTTGATATCACATCATCCCAGGACACTTGGGAGAGTATGCCAGAGTCGTCATGACGTTCGGAAATATCTGGACGCAAAATGACCAAAATGCCCGTAACCTTAGTCTTTTACACTTTTACCATTATACCCTTTTGGCAAATGACCTTTTTACCCTTAAGTGAACTTTTAAGAGGCTGAACTCAGCCCCTCACTTCATCATTTTCGCACAGCCCCTCACACCATAGAGTTCCATAGTTGTTCTTGAGAGAAAACTCCATTTTCACCTAGAAAAGCTTGAGTTTTTGTTGGATTCATTTGATTCCTTGAGCAATCTTTCTTCATTTCAAGGTAAGATCACTTCTATGATCTCTTAGCTTCTTGAATCTTTCTTTATTTCAAGATCAATCTTCATTTTCATGAAAAGAATTTCTTAGATCCAAAACTTTGAAAATCCATAGGAAATTGTAGAAAAATCCTTTTGAGGTAAGACCAAGTTCTTTGAACTCACATCATCAATCTCTACCTAAACCTAAGAGCTTATGATTCAACTCTCATCATAGCTCAAAAAGCATTTTTGGCCGAACCCTCTTGGAAGATGATGAATAGTGTTTTCATCAAGTTTTGATTTTTAACACTATATTTCATCCTTAGTTTTCCTAATGCCTTTGAATCCATGAAATGGAAACCAAAACCAATTTCTAACCTTTTTAACCTAGGGTGGCCGAAATCCTCTTTGTTAGGGTTGTTGAGTTTGGTTTTGATTGTTGTTTAATGTTGAATTGTTGTGTTGTGTAGTTGTTGACGATTATCAGGAGGTTCAGAAACCGATCAACCGACTTTGATCCGGGAATCTGCTCATCAAGAGGTATGGGGAGAAGAACCTCATCACACCAAGATGGTGGTAGTGAGAATGGTTGTTTGAGTTTATGTGTGGGTGAAACCCTTTAGTTTGGGTTCACTTTTATGTGTTAAGTCTTGTTAAGTTCTCTTGGAGAACAAGATTGTTATGATGTGTTTATGCTTGAGTATGTTGTAGTGTGCTTTAGCATAAGTTGATGATGATATGATTGATGAAAATCATTTTCATGTATGTTGAAAAACCTACTTTGATCACTAGGTCAAGTATGGACTTTTATTGTTGATTATGAGACCATAATGTGTGATGGACTTGGATGTTTGATTATGATGTAGTAATGTGTATTATGGTTATCATGATTGTGTAAGTATGGTGAGCCATATTTTGTTTGGTTGATGGAGTAAAACTTCACATTGATTCCTAGTTGGCTTTTAGCCATGGCTTTGAGAAAAGGAAGAACATGAGTAGATCTTGATTAAGTCAAGTTTTGATGTAAAGAAAGTGTTTTCAATAACTTGTGTTTTTCAAAGAAAACCCTAAGTGTCTTTGAATGGAAATTAAAGCTCAAAGTGCTTTCACCAAAGTGAAACATATTTTATACCTTATCCTTAGTCCATATAGTTAATCAAGGGACTCAAAATGAGAAAAGAAGTGGTTTCATGAAGAGAATCAAAATGGTTCCCTAAGGTTGATGTCTTGTTTATGGCAACCATTTCGCTAAGCGAATTTTCTCTCGCTATGCGGAAACAGGGGAAAGCCTAAGTTGGGCATCACTGCCTCACTTTCGCTAAGCGAATTCATATTCGCTAAGCCAATCAAACGAGTTTCGCTACACGAATTCTGTTTCGCCGAGCGATCCAGAGGCGTTTACAATGCATTTCGCTACGCGATTTGTGTCTCGCCGAGCGAACCAGAGGAGTTCCAAAAGAGGCATTCTTGTTTCAATTTCGCTAAGCGAATTACATGTTCAGAAAATGCTAAAAAATAGAGCAAGTAAGTGTTTCAAAGATTGTTTCAAATCAAATGAGTTTTCAATTGAGAAGTTGTTCTGGTTTACAAATGTTTTGGGTTTTGAGACAGTAGTTCGATGACGGACCGGTGATTCGGACCCCGCTTAGTCGTTCAATTGTTTCAGTCTTGTGATGACTCGATCCCGGAGGGATCACGAGATTTATCCGGTGGATAAAGGTTTTGTTTTTCAAAAGACACGTATAGTTCCTAAGGAAGAGAACCTTAGTAGACTTTGAGGTTTATCCGGGGGATAGACATTGCTTGATCGCATCTGCTTTGTGTAAGCATTGGCATTTCATTTGCATAGTTGTAAGGCCTTGAGCCTAGGAGTTGAGCTTACACCTTGATGCGGGTGCGAATCTTACGGTGACGATCTTCAATGGTCTTTTGGGAGGTATCAGGGTTGGAAGGGCTTACATGTGACCAGTTGGTAGCTCTTCTGTGTCGTGGCGAATCCGTGCAATACACTGATATCCTCTACTAGATGCCGTACTTTTCATGTTTGGTTGAGAGTGTTTCCGTAAAAGCCAGATACGTGCACGTTACGAATGTTGTAGCATCTTGCCCAAGGCTGGCGCGCACGGAACATGTCCTCCCATTCACTCTCTCCGACTGTTTTGTTAGCTCCATGGAGTAGGGGTCAGAGTAGTACCCAGTGACATTGACATTGAGTCATATACATTGCATTGCATTGCATGGCTATTGATGTTTACATTTACTGTTATACATCGTTGTACTGTTTAAGAATACCTTATTTTATGATGTTAACTGCTTAACATGATATTATGCTGTCAACTGCTTAATATGTTTGACATTGAGAATTCTTGTAAGCATGTTGGGTACGTGGTTACCCGGTGAGTCGTCCCGTTTTTACTATTGCTGTTTCGCTGTGTTGATGAACGGGAATCTCACCCATATCTGTATGTTTTCTGTTGGTACTTGCTGTTGCTGTTTGAACAGATGGACGTGATGATGGTTCAGTCCAGTAGTTCCTTTGAGCCATGAGGAGGACCTTCTTTTTGTGGTCTAGTTTTGTTGTCGGCCAGACTATGTCGTTTTTGTAGTACTTTTGGGAGCTACGACTCCTTGTACATATTGTATTTCTTATTGTATTAGTTATACATTAGACCTATGTCTGTATATAATAATGTTGACGTTTCCATTTCTGTTTCTGTTCTGTGGTATGTTCTAGAAATGCATGGCGAACCTAAGTTCGTTTATTAGTATTATTACCTTTCCATTGCATCTTGTGAAAAGAAAAAAAAAGAAAACCGTATTTTCCGCATTAAGAAATATTTTCGGCCCTATAAACGTTCGGGAATGTGGCACTCGAGAAAGGGTGTTGCACAAAGAAATTGGTTTCCCATCAAAAGGATTTTTCTACAAATTCCTATGGATTTTCAAAGTTTTGGATCTAAGAAATGATTTTCATGAAAATGGAGTTTGATCTTGAAATATAGAGAGATTGAAGAAGCTAAGAGATCATAGAAGTGATCTTACCTAAGAATGAAGGAAGATTGATCAAGGAATCAAGTGTTTTTATCAAGGTTTCATGGATTTCTCATGAACAACAATGGTGTTTCTCAAGGTTGAAGGTGAAGTGTTCTTCAAGGGGGGCTAGGCTGCGTGAATGAGGGCTGGAGAAGGCTGTCCAGCCTTCTTAACAATTCACTTAAGGGCAAAAAGGTCATTTGGTTCAAGGGTAAAATGGTAAAAGTGCAAAAGACTAAGGTTAGGGGCATTTTGGTAATTTCGCGTCCAGATTTTTCCGACCGTCATGACGACTCTGGAATACTCTCCCAAGTGTCCTGGGATGATGTGGTATTAAGCTTATCCGTCATCGGGTCTCGTTGAATCCCTTTACGACTCCAAACGCCTCCTAGTTCGATTATACGACCGAAAATAATATATTATTATTATTTTTCGGACGTCGGGACGGATTTTAACAAAGACAAAGACATAGAGAATAAAATCCCGAGACTTACTGTCTCATTCACGAGTCCAAATTAGGTCTCGATAGTAGAAAAAGGCTACTATCCTTGAAAAACGCAAATCGAGCTCCGTTTGAGCTGTCGCCCGAAACTTAACCATGGCTTCCTATGGATGTGTAGAAAATTCCTATCTTCTCAGCATATTTTATTTTACTCTCTAGACCCTCCAATAAAATACAAACGCTAAAATACTGAAGAAATATAAAACGCGAAAATCGGGGCGTTACAATAAGAGTTTGAAGTACCTGTTCGATCAAAAAGAGCTCAATATGAGGCAGAGACGGTGGCTAGAATTTCTGAAGGACTATGACTTCCGGTTACAGTACCACCTGGGGGAAGTGAATGTGGTAGCGGATGCTCTGAGTAGGAAAGTGTTACATGTGTCTGCCATGATGGTTAAGGAACACGAGATGTTAGAACAGTTCAGAGATATGCATCTGTCCGTGGTCAGTAGGCCAGGAAGACTTTGTGTGGGCATGGTCATAGTGTCATGAGATCTGATGGATCAGATTCGGGAGAAACAAGTGTACGACCAGTATCTAGAGAAAGAGCGAGGAAATCTGAAGAAAGGGATGACGTCTGAATACAAGGAAGGAGCAGATAGAATCCTAAGACGAGGAGAACGGGTTGTGTGCCAAACAACCCAGAGATAAGGAGATTAATTCTGGACAAAGCTCATAGAAGCAAGTTGAGTATGCATCCAGGATCAACCAAGATGTACCAAGACTTGAAGCGGTTGTTTTGGTGGCAAGGCATGAAAAGAGATGTGGCTGATTATGTGGCGTCTTGCTTGGTGTGTCAAAAAGCAAAGGTTGAACATCAAAGGCCAGCGGGAATGTTACTTCCGTTTGATATCCCAGAGTGGAAATGGGACGGCATAGCGATGGATTTTGTGACATGTTTGCCAAGGACACCTAAGGGGTGCAATTCCATTTGGGTAGTAGTTGATAGGCTGACGAAATCAGCTCATTTTCTACCTATCAATATCAAGTATTCCATGGAGAAGCTGACTCAGATTTATATCAGTGGGATTGTGAGACTGCATGTGGTACCTTCAAGCATCATATCAGATAGTGACCCACGTTTTACTTCGCGATTTTGGTAGAGTTTACATGAAGCCTTAGGAACGAAGTTATGGCTGAGTTCGGCTTATCATCCTCAAGCAGACGGACAATCAGAAAGGACGATTCAATCTTTAGAGGACTTGTTGAGGGCATGTGTGTTGGAACATGCCGGGAGTTGGGAGAGCTTCCTACCGTTGATAGAGTTCACCTACAACAATAGTTATCATTTGAGCATAGGGATGGTGCCCTATGAAGCTTTATACGGACGACGATGCAGAATACCATTATGTTGGCATCAAGATGGAGAAAGTGCTTCATTAGGACCTGAACTAGTGCAACAAACTACTGAAAAGGTGAAACGGATTCAAGAAAAGATGAGGACAGCTCAGAGCCGACAGAAAAGTTATGCGGTTAAAAGACGTAGGCCCCTTGAGTTCGAAGAAGGTGATCATATGTTTTTGAGAGTAACTCCAACGACTGGGGTGGGCAGGGTCCTTAAGTCCAGAAAACTCACTCCAAAATTTATCGGACCTTATCAAATTCTTCGTTGGTAGGTCCAATAGCTTACCAAATAGCTTTACTGCCTTTTCTATCCAACCTTCATAATGTTTTTCATGTTTCGCAATTGCAAAAATATATTTCGGATCCCAGTCATGTCATAACGCCTGATTCAGTAAAGCTAAAGGATAACCTGACCAATGAAACACTGCCTGTTAAGAATAAGGACAGAAAAGTAAAGCAACTGTGGGGTAAGAAGATATCCTTGGTCAAGGTTATCTGGAACGAGACTTCAGGTGATGGTACCTCGGAAAGAGAAGAAGACATGCAACGACAGTATCCGAGTCTATTTTAAGAGGTAAGTTAAATTTCAAGGACGAAATTCTTTTAAGAGGGGTAGTAATGTAACACCCTGATTTTCATGCTTTCTAAGGTCAATAAACTGTATAAATAAGCTTATATTTTTATATGAGGTTTAGAAAATGAAATAAAATAAACTAAGACCATAGTCACGATCTACGCTATCGTAGGGAGTTACGATTAAATTTTGGGTCGAAAACTCAGACGGAGCCCGGTTTGCGTTTTTCACTGACAGTATGATTTTACTACTCAGATGACCTAATTTTGACTTGTGAACGAAACAGTTAGGTTTAGAATCCAATTTCCTACAATTTTGCTAAAAATTGGTTTTTCGCACTAAAAAGCGGAATAATATAATTTATTTGGGCGAAATCTCAAACCGGGTGACGAACAGAGCTGGATAGGGATTTACCGGGACCCGCTAAAGGATAATCTTGAAATAACATCAGGTCACATCACCCAAGAAAGTGTGCCAGTGTCATCATGACGTAAGAAAATATTTGGACGTGAAAAGACCAAAATACCCCTAACCTTTTTCATATTTTCCATTTAACCTCATGTGAAAAGACCATTTTGCCCTTAAGTGAAATTTTTTGGACCTTCCTACCCTTGCCTTCACCTCTCCCATGCCTCCTCTCTTCAACAAATCACCTTCCATTTCTTTTCTTCTTCACTTTCTCTTCATTATTCTTAAAGAATCTTCATGAACTTTGAGATGGAAAGTTGATCACTTCAGTCACCTTTATCCTTTAAGAGGTATAGACTCATTTTTGATCTCTCAATCTTTATGTTTCTTCCATTGAAACTTCATTTTCAAGCTATGTTTAAGTTTGAAGCTTAAACTTCATAAAACCATGAAAAATTGTAGAAAAATCCTTTTAATGTCAAACTAATTTCTATGAGTTAGTTTCATTGCCTTCTCTTATAATCCAAGAGCATGTAAACAAAAGGGTTCTCTAACGCATATGGGTATGATGAGGCCGAACCATATATATTGAAATAGCTTGAGTTTTTTATTCAAGTTTTGAGTAATGAGATTTGTTTTAGAGTTAGGTATTGTTGAGTCTCCAAATGTCTGATGTGCATTTACCTTAGTTTTGATGAGATTAAAACAGTTGGTCAATGATTTAATTGAACCCGTCTGTGGTATTTAACTCGTCTACTTAGTGTGCAGATTAAAACATTAAGCGTCTATATGAACTGTTCACTCGTCTGAACTTAGATAAGTTCACCCGTCTGAACTAACTTAAGTTCACACGTCTGAACTAACTAAAGGTCACTCGTCTGAACTAAGATAAGTTCACTCGTCTGAACTAGCTAAGTTCACTCGTCTGAACCAAGATAAGGTTCACTCGTTTGAACCAAGAGAAGTTCACTCGTCTAATGAAGTCTTCAACCGTCTGATCAAAGGAAGACTCATCCGTCTAAAAGATTTTGCAACTGACGTCATCTCTTTGTTAAAGAGTCAACCCGTCTAATGAAGCTACTCATCCGTCTAAAGACTAACGTTAAAAATACATTGGATGAAAGCTGTCTCGACCCTGATAAAGAATTTCAACAAAGTGCTTTGCCTGAACACAACTGCATCTTACACCAAAAGGGAAAGTCTTCCCTCTGCAAACAAAAAGCACGTATACAGACCTGCTGAGACCAAAGGTGTATCAGAAGTTGCATCACTCTGATGAAAGAGAACAAGCGAAGTTCCCTATGCTTTAATGGCTGATCAGAACGACTCTATTGCATTTATTAAAGATCTGCAAGAAGCCAAAGACTTCAGACTTTGTGTCCAACGGCTTTAAATTTTTGAAGCCTACTTAATGAAGAAGACTTCGAAGATTCAAGCATATAGACAAGAGAACAATCAAAGCAATTAAGAGCAATTACTCTGTGCATTTATATCTTCATTCTTTCATTATTTATTCTTCAATCATTTTGAAGTTATTACGCAGTCTTTTAGAACTTCACATTTAATACACTCGTCTGAGTGCTTGTGAAAGACTTGCAAAGTGTAATCTTTTTTTACAACTTCTCTCAAACAAACCCGTCTGAGCCTGAAGAGGCTTAAGTGTGAAAATAATACTTGTCTGGAGCCTGGAGAGGCTAGGTGTGAAAACAATACTCGTCTGGAGCCTGAAAAGGCTAGGTGTGAAAATAATACTTGTCTGTCCTGTAACCTAAATCAGTTATAGTGAGAAAACTTGGTGCTGCCAAGGACTGGACGTAGCCTCATTGTTAAGGGGTGAACCAGGATAAAACCTGATGAGTGATCTTTCTTTCCCTTAACTCTTTAATTTGACTTTGTGTCTTAACTATCATCTAACTAAAGGGGTTTATAATTGTGTTTATCAAAACTTTTCTCATCTTGTATGATTGTATGTTTTCTGTGAAAATCTTCAGACGAGTTATCAGTCTGATTGACCTGTCTGTGTTTACTCGTCTATTACAACCCGTCTGTGCTTGCGAAAAAGTTTCTATATTCCGCATAAATTGTCAAACACCATTCAACCCCCCTTCTAGTGTTTGCATCTGTCTATTTCAGTTGGTATCAGAGCTCAGCCTCTAGGTTGAGCACCTAACAGTGTAGAGAAAAGATCCTAAAGAATAGACAATGTATTCTGGAGCAAGCTCAAGTGGGAACCCCCAACCTGAAGGAGGCTCTATGACCAGACCCCCTTTCTTCAATGGTGTAAACTATAACTACTGGAAAGAAAGGTTTCACTGGTTCATCTTGTCTACAAACTCTGATGTTTGGGATGTCATCACTGATGGTCCTTACACTCCTCGCAATGATGATGGCTCAGACAAGCCTAAGGCTCAGTGGACACCTGCAGAAAAGACAAGATGGGATCTAAACCATAAAACCAGATATGCTATAATCTGTGCTTTTAGTCCAGAAGAGTTTGAAAAGGTATGTGCCTGTGATTCTGCTAAAGAAATGTGGGACTCCTTATCTGTCACACATGAAGGTACTGCAAAGGTAAAAGAATCTAAAATTTCTATTCTTGTTAGAAAATATGAATTGTTCACCATGGATGAAGGTGAATCTGTTGCTCAAATGATTGGTAGATTCCAAACTATTACTAATGGTTTGAAATCTCTTGGTAAAACATATACAAATGCTGAGAAAGTTGCTAAGATTCTCAGAAGTCTTCCAAGGCAGTGGAGACCTCTTGTCACTGCTATCTCTCAAGCTAAGGATCTCACCTCCTTTACTATGGATGAACTTCTTGGCACACTCACTGTTCATGAGCAAGAGCTCAATGAAGATGTGTCAACCAAAAAGAGCAAAGCCATTGCTCTAAAAGTTGATCTAAAGGCAGCTAAAGCCTTAAAAGCTTCAAAGGCAGACGAGTCTGACTGTGACATAGACGAGTCTGAGGATGAGGATTCTGATGATGATGAAGAGATTTCTCTCATGACCAGAAAGATGAAAAAGCTCTGGAGAAAGAAGAAGTTCAGAAAGGAGAAGGCTCTCAGAAAATCTCACAAAGAATCCACATCAACAGACAAGAGTCCAGTTGTCTGCTATGAGTGCAAGAAGCCTGGTCACATCAAACCTGAATGCCCTCTCTTGAAGAAAGCTTCCAAAAAGAAGTTTTTCAGAAAGAAGAAGAAAGGAATGATGGCCACATGGGAAGATCTTGAATGCTCATCTTCTGAAGGAGAAGAGACAGAAGAGGAAGTCAATCTCTGTCTGATGGCCAATACAGATTCAGAACCTGAAATCGAGGTACATTCTGAACTTGATGAATTGCATGATGCTTATGATGAGCTGGTAGAGGAATCCAAAGGCTTGTCTAAGGCCTTCAAATCCCTTAAGAGAGATTATGTTAAACTCCTCAGTGTGCATAAACAAAAATCTCAAGAGTGTGAGATGCTGGCCAAAGAGAATAGCCAGCTGAGGACTGAAAAGTCTGATGAAGCTTCGATCTCAAGTGAAACATCACATTCTGAAGAAGTGTTCACACTTCAACAGAAAGTGAAGGAGCTCACTTCTGATCTTGCTAGATTTGTTAACGGCAGAGATAATCTGACAAAACTGCTAGGATGTCAGAGACACTCTCTTAACAAAGAAGGCATTGGATATGATCATCAAGCTGATCATAAAATATCAACAAAATCTTCAACTGTCTATGTTAAATCCATTCCAGTTAGACTTAGACCCGTCTGTAACTTCTGTGGAAAAGCTGGACATGTTATGTCTAAGTGTTTTCACAAGAAAAAGAGGAAGTCTTCACAGACTCCTAGAACTAACAGAAAAGGACCCAGAAAATTATGGGTACCTAAAGATAAAATAATTTCTGTTGCAGACATCCTTAATAGGACAAAGCAGACACCTCTGCTGGTACCTGGACAGTGGTTGCTCGCGACATATGACAGGAGAAAGGTCTATGTTCCAAGACCTCCAGTCTAAGAATGGTGGATTTGTTGCCTTTGAAGGCAATCAAAAAGGAAGAGTAATTGGTGTTGGTACAATTGGTGGTAAACCCCCTCTTCCCTCTATCTCAAATGTGCTTATGGTTGAAGGACTGAGACACAATTTACTTAGCATAAGTCAATTATGTGATAGTGGATTTGATGTCTCCTTCACTAAGAATGAATGCATAGTCAAAGACAAGAGTGGCAAGACCCTCTTCTCAGCTAATAGACAGTAAAATCTTTATAAGATTGAGCTAACTGAACTCTCAGATCAAAGTGTAACCTGTCTAATGTCTAAAGAGGATGAAAGATGGTTATGGCATAAGAAACTAGGACATGCTAGTATGAAACTTATTTCGAAATTGAAAAAGGATAACCTTGTGAGAGGATTGCCTGATATTAGTTTCAAGAAAGATGTTTTATGTGATGCATGTCAGAGAGGTAAACAAGTAAAATCAAGTTTCAAATCAAAAAACATTGTATCAACCTCTAGACCTCTTCAGTTGTTACACATGGATCTGTTTGGACTAGTTAGTGTTGCCAGTTTAGCTGGAAGGAAATATGGATTTGTCATTGTTGATGACTATTCTAGATTTACTTGGGTACTTTTCTTAACCCACAAGGATGAGTCTTTTAAGACCTTCTCTGTATTCTGTAAGAAAGCACAAAATGAGCAAGGTTTCTATATCTCTACCCTTAGAAGTGATCATGGGGGAGAATTTGAAAATGAGCAATTCAAACTGTTCTGTGAAGAGAATGGAATCTCTCACAACTTCTCTGCACCAAGAACTCCACAGCAAAATGGAGTGGTTGAGAGAAAGAACAGATCTCTGCAAGAGATGGCTAGATCAATGCTCAATGAAAATAATCTCCCTAAGTACTTCTGGGCTGAAGCAGTAAACACTGCATGTTATGTGCAAAATAGAATACTTATAAGGTCTATCCTAAAGAAGACTCCTTATGAATTGTGGAAAGGTAGAAAACCCAACATATCTTATTTCCATGCATTTGGATGTGAATGCTTCATCTTAAATACCAAGGATCAACTTGGAAAGTTTGATTCCAAGGTAGACAAAGGCATCTTCATTGGATATTCTGAAGTGTCTAAAGCATACAGAGTTTTTAACTCTAGGACCTCTGTTGTTGAGGAATCTATTCATGTAAAATTCAATGATAAAGACTGATAGGGAACTTCAGATCTAGGAGATGATCTTGTAGGACTTGATCTTACCCAGCAGACGAGTCAACAGCCAGACGTATCAAAAACTGAGTCTGTTGAGGAATCTCTCAGACAAGTGGAGCAGACGAGTCATCAGTCAGATCAACATCAAAATGATGATCTCAGAAGAGACTGGAAGTTCAAAGCTCATCATCCTGAAGATCTTATCATTGGAAGTCCCTCTGAAGGTGTTAGAACCAGATCTGTCTTAAGAGAGTCAAGCAATATGGCCTTTTTATCTGAAATTGAACCAAGGCATATTGAGGAAGCTCTTGAAGATGAAAGCTGGATTCTTGCCATGCAAGAAGAACTTAATCAGTTCAAAAGGAATGATGTCTGGAAACTTGTCTCCAAACCAGCAGACAAGTCTGTTATTGGAACAAGATGGGTTTTCAGAAACAAGCTAGATGAAGATGGCAAAGTTGTCAGAAACAAAGCAAGGTTAGTAGCTCAAGGCTACAACCAACAAGAAGGTATTGACTATATTGAGACTTTTGCACCTGTAGCTAGAATAGAAGCTATTCGCATTCTCATGTCATATGCTGCACAACATCAAATTACTTTATTTCAAATGGTTGTAAAAAGTGCTTTTTTAAATGGAATAATTGAAGAAGAAGTTTATGTTAAACAACCTCCTGGTTTTGAAGATAATGAAAAACCAGATTATGTGTTCAAACTTAAAAAGGCTTTATATGGTTTAAAACAAGCGCCTAGAGCATGGTATGATAGACTTAGTGCTTTTCTTATGAATAATGGCTTTATAAGAGGAAAAGTTGATACAACTTTGTTTAAGAAATGCTCAAAAGATAACTTCATAGTAGTTCAAATATATGTTGATGATATTATTTTTGGAGCTACTAATGAAAAATTGTGCAAAGAATTCTCTAAGTTGATGCAAGCAGAATTTGAAATGAGCATGATGGGAGAATTGAAGTTCTTCCTTGGACTGCAAATCAAGCAGACGTGTGAATGAATCTACATCCATCAACAAAAGTACATCAAGGAGATTCTAAAGAAGTATAAAATGGATAGCTCAAAGATCATGAAAACTCCAATGCAAACTAATGCTAATCTAAGCAAAGATGATGAAGGTAAAAAGGTAGACCAAACTGTCTACAGAGGTATGATTGGATCTCTTCTTTACTTAACATCTAGCAGACCTGATATTCAATTCAGTGTATGTATGTGTGCTAGATTCCAATCTGACCCCAAAGAATCTCATCTTAAGGCTGTTAAAAGAATATTTAGATATTTGCTTGGAACCACTAATCTTGGTTTAATGTATTTGAGAACACAAGATTACAGATTAGTTGGTTTTTGTGATGCTGACTTTGATGGAGATAGACTTGAAAGGAAAAGCACCAGTGGAGGATGTCACTTCATTGGAGCAAACTTAGTCTCCTGGTCAAGCAAAAGACAGACGACTATCGCCCTCTCAACTGCAGAAGCAGAATATGTCTCTGCTGCAAGTTGCTGCTCACAGTTACTATGGGTAAAACATCAACTAGAAGATTACTCTATATTTGAGCATAATATACCTGTCTGGTGTGATAATTCTAGTGCTATTTGCTTAACCAAGAATCCCATACAACATTCTAAGACTAAGCACATAGAAATCAAACATCATTTCATAAGAGATTATGTTCAAAAAGGTGTATTTGATGTTAAGTTTGTTAAAACTGAAAATCAATGGGCTGATATCTTTACAAAACCTTTAGCTGAGGATAGGTTTAAGTTTATACGAGACAACTTGAATATACATAGCTTTGCTGAATAACCTGTCTAATGAGTTTTTATGATACCCGTCTATGTTTAATCGTCTGACCTTATGAGTCATTTGCTCTTCTTTTAAAAATTCTTTTTTTTTAAATGGGTATTTCACTTTCTTCTAAGTGTCGTTTCATTATCTGAGGCAAAATGTGTACGTAGATGTTTTTGTCTTACTTTAAATTTGAACCGTTCTTTTTTTCTTTTATCTCCATCCGTACGTTTTCTTTTCAAAATAACTCTCTTTATTTCACTCTCGTTTCGTCTTCTTCCCTCTTCACTCACTCTCTGACTCTCAAACTTCTCTAACCCTAACTTCTCTGAAATGGCACCCCCAAAACTCTCTGCTGATGTCATTGCTAAGCGTTACGACCTTGATGTTGAAGCTGTTCACAAAATCATCCCAGGGAAGCTTATTGACCTTTCGGCTCTAAGTCGGTCGGGTTTAGATGTGCTTGAAGAGCTCAACTACTCCAGCTGGACTCCTTTCTTCGACTTGAAGGAGCCTGTGCACCCCAAGTTGGTCACTGACTTCTGGACCAACGCCGTCGTTCTTCACTCTCCAAGTGGCTTTCCCACGGAGATTCAAGCTCGCATTTCCAACCAACGCTTCTCCTTCTCCCTCAACACTCTGGAACTGGTAACTGGATGCCCTAGACATGGTGCTGGTTATACAGACAACTGGGTAGATTCAGTAAGCCAGAGCGACATCAACATCGCCCTTTTTGGAAACCCTAACCCTACAAATCTCAAATCGAGTTACCTTGTTCCCAAATGCCGCTTCTTGCTCAAGCTTTTGCAAGAATGTGTGCTACCTAGGAAGGGCTAAGAGACCTAGCTCTCCTACATATCCTTATGGCATGCTGCTGACCAAGCTCTTTAGAATCAAAATCTTTGTCCCTGAAGAAGTCACCTTTGTGGACATGGCTAGACCTTTAGCCAAACAGACTGTCTCCTTGATGAGGTTCTCAACCCCTGTTCCATCCTCTTCAAATCACGCATCTGAGGAGCAGAAGAGTAAAACTCATGCTGAATCAACCAATGAGTCTGAGGCCTCTGCATCTGAACATATTTGCAAACCCTCTGGAAAGATTGCAGGCCAAAGCCAGCCCCTTTCTTCAGAAGAAAGTGCTCCTATTCTCTCCTTGAAGAAGAGGAAGCTGACTCCCAAGAGACAAGATCTTGTTGTGGTGGATTCTGATTCTGCCCCTTCTCAAGTTATACTGAGTGAGACTGTCTCTAGTGAAGAGACTGCACCTGCTCAGGGGGAGCAACTGCCAAAGCCTTTAGGACACACCTTGGACCACCCAGTTTTTTGTCCTGGCACTATTCCTAAAAGGAAGAGGTCTGGTATTCCTGTTGTAGCTGCTGCCATAGAAGCCCCTCAAGTTAGCCAACCTGCTGTCTTTGTGGCTCCTAAACGCATTATAAGCTCAGAATGTCAGAAAACTCTACCCTTGGCAAGTATTCACCCTCTTCCTCCTCATCTCATGATGAACCTCAGGCTTCACCCTTTCAGGGAAACTCCACTCTTTCCTCCTCTTTCATCATTATGTCTGATTTGTGTCATATTTCAAGGGATTCAACTCCTGACAAACCTGTTGGAAATTCTTTTTTGTTCAAATCTGATTTGCAACTTTTAATGTCTACCAGCGTCTCCAACCTCTCTGTTGTACCTCCTCCTCCATCTTACTTTACCAATACTTGTAGAGATATATGTGTTTTTGAACCTATTGTTATCATGTTTCATCACCCTAATCCTTCCATCACCCATCCAAACTCTGTTGTTATTCTTCCTAACTATTCAACACCTTGTTTCATTCTCATTACTGGATCAACTTTCTTCATGGAATATCTTGATCTATTAATCCCTGATTATCCCTCACTTCCTGTTGCACCTTTACCCGCATCTTTTCATCCATCTCTCTCCATTTTGTCCTCTGTTTTTCCCTCACCTCCAGCAGATAACTCCTTTGATGATTCTTTCCATAAGATCACCTTTCTACCTTCTATCTTCTATCGCAATCTTTCCTTACGTTTCTTTCCCCTGATTTCGGAAGCCTTCTCTATCCCTTCTGCACCACCGGTCTATGCTCTTCCCTGGCATTCCGATGACTCTGCTGATCACATTCCTGTGCCCAGACGAGATCTTCAAGCTTTGCTTTTTGAAGTAGCATCTCTCAGGACCTTGGTTGAAGCTGCTCACCAAGATCTTGCTGCAGAAAGAAGAGCTAAAACTGTTTTAGAAGCTAGAGTAGAAGCTCTTTTTGATCTCTTTAACACTTATTTGTAATTTTCTTTTTAAAGAACCTTGTACACAGCCAATGATGGTCATATACCTCCTTTTCTCTTTTTTGATTATGACAAAAGGGGGAGAAAGTTAAATGAAACATGTCTTTATATTACAACTGTCTGATATGAATGTCTTTATATTACAATTGTCTGATATGAACAACTGTTTACTTTTAATATGATGTTTCTTTTCTTTTCTCTCTATACTATACTGCTTTTGATAATGTCAAAAGGGGGAGAAAATACTAAGATAAGGCTAAGATAAAAAGTTAAAGGCTTATCTGTCTGAGTATATTATAATCATGGAACAATGTTTTTAATCTGACTAATCATATACATGACTGATTTATGTGAATTTTCTTAAGTTCATTAAATCATTTAACATGTTTTGTCATCACCAAAAAGGGGGAGATTATTGAGTCTCCAATTGTCTGATGCTCATTTACCTTAGTTTTGATGAGATTAAAACAGTTAGTCAATGATTTAATTGAACCCGTCTGTGGTATTTAACTCGTCTACTTAGTGTGCAGATTAAAACATTAAGCGTCTATATGAACTGTTCACTCGTCTGAACTTAGATAAGTTCACCCGCCTGAACTAACTTAAGTTCACACGTCTGAACTAACTAAAGTTCACTCGTCTGAACTAAGATAAGTTCACTCGTCTGAACTAGCTAAGTTCACTCGTCTGAACCAAGATAAGGTTCACTCGTCTGAACCAAGAGAAGTTCACTCGTCTAATGAAGTCTTCAACCGTCTGATCAAAGGAAGACTCACCCGTCTAAAAGATTTTGCAACTGACGTCATCTCTTTGTTAAAGAGTCAACCCGTCTAATGAAGCTACTCATCCGTCTAAAGACTAACGTTAAAAATACATTGGATGAAAGCTGTCTCGATCCTGATAAAGAACTTCAACAAAGTGCTTTGCCTGAACACAACTGCATCTTACACCAAAAGGGAAAGTCTTCCCTCTGCAAACAAAAAGCACGTATACAGACCTGCTGAGACCAAAGGTATATCAGAAGTCTGCATCACTCTGATGAAAGAGAACAAGCGAAGTTCCCTATGCTTTAATGGCTGATCAGAACGACTCTATTGCATTTATTAAAGATCTGCAAGAAGCCAAAGACTTCAGACTTTGTGTCCAACGGCTTTAAATTTTTGAAGCCTACTTAATGAAGAAGACTTCGAAGATTCAAGCATATAGACAAGAGAACAATCAAAGCAATCAAGAGCAATTACTCTGTGCATTTATATCTTCATTCTTTCATTATTTATTCTTCAATCATTTTGAAGTTATTACGCAGTCTTTTAGAACTTCACATTTAATACACTCGTCTGAGTGCTTGTGAAAGACTTGTAAAGTGTAATCTTTTTTTACAACTTCTCTCAAACAAACCCGTCTGAGCTTGAAGAGGCTTAAGTGTGAAAATAATACTTGTCTGGAGCCTGGAGAGGCTAGGTGTGAAAACAATACTCGTCTGGAGCCTGAAGAGGCTAGGTGTGAAAATAATACTTGTCTGTCCTGTAACCTAAATCAGTTATAGTGAGAAAACTTGGTGCTGCCAAGGACTGGACGTAGCCTCATTGTTAAGGGGTGAACCAGGATAAAACCTGCTGAGTGATCTCTCTTTCCCTTAACTCTTTAATTTGACTTTGTGTCTTAACTATCATCTAACTAAAGGGGTTTATAATTGTGTTTATCAAAACTTTTCTTATCTTGCATGATTGTGTGTTTTCTGTGAAAATCTTCAGACGAGTTATCAGTCTGATTGACCTGTCTGTGTTTACTCGTCTATTACAACCCGTCTGTGCTTGCGAAAAAGTTTCTATATTCCGCATAAATTGTCAAACACCATTCAACCCCCCTTCTAGTGTTTGCATCTGTCTATATCAGGTATACCTAAGGATCGTTCATCCAAGAGATAGGAAATTTTAGAAATCTCTAGCTAATTTTATAGCCCTATGGCCGAACCCTAAGTCTAAGAGAATAGGAGAATTTGTGTTGTTGAATGTTGATGTTTTGATTGGATTGTGTGATGGTAGTTAGTGTTGATTTTTCGGGCGAGTAATCGGGAGATTCGTGAACCGGTTAGACGACTTTTCAATCGGAGGATTACTTCACAAAAGGTATGAGGAGTGAACCTCATCACACCAAAATTGGTGAAAGATGAAAATGGTTGTTTATGCTTTGTTTGGGTGAAACCCTGTTGTTTGGGTTCACTACTTTATTGATGAAGTTCTCTTTGAGAACACGGTTGCAATAATGGTTCCATGTTTAGTGTATGCTTATGATGATGTATGTTTGGATGGAAAAATATTTTCATGTATGTTGTAAACCATACTTTGATCTCTAGTTCAAGTACGGATTTTTATGATTGATTATAGTTGGATGATGCATGATTATTGTTCATCATAATATTGTGAGCATTTTGAGCTATTACTTGACAAGTTAGTGAAGCAAAATCTTCACATCCCTTGTGTGGGAGTATTCGGCCATGACCATAAGAAAAGGAGGAACATGAGTTGTTCTTGAACATTCAATGTTTTGAAAGTTAGAAAATGTTTTAGTAACTTATATTTCAAAATAAAATAAGAAGTGGTTTTGATCCAAGGATCAAATAGAATTTGGACCTTCAAGTGTTTTACTAAGGTAAAAATGTATTTTTACTTTAGTCATAGTTTATCCAATTAACTAAGTGTTTTAAAAGTAAAATGATGAAAGTGATTTTATGGAAGTAAAAGTAATATGAAAGTTACCTTAGGTTTTAATGGGATATCACCTTCATTTTCAAACTAAGTTAACTTTCAATCCACAACGTATAAAGAGGGCCTTGTCCTCAAGTTTGAACTAAATGAATCATAGTTTGAAAACTGAATGAAATTCCATTTTATTTTACACTAGCTTAGATCATGGTTTTACACTAAGTTAGTAAGGAAAATCCATTTTCAATTTAGTTAAGGTACTTTACTTTAAGCAAGAAACAAAGTTCTTTCACATCAAATGAGATTTTAATTAGAAAGGTTTTGGTTTACAAAGTCTCAAATCGAGAGTTTTCATCTCAAAATAGTAAGGTTTTACGCATGAAAACCTAAGTAATTAACTTAGAACAAAAGAAAAAGAGATAATTAAGTATAGTATATAGTGGAACAAGACCATGCACTATACCATTGATGATTTAGTTCATCAATGACTTCATAATACTTAAGTGAATCAATCCTTATTTCATTATTGGAAATTCAAGGAATCAATATCTTAGAAAGGAACAAAGACTTATCTAAGATGATTCTCAATCCTTCTTCATAATACTTAGGACTTGAGATGTAATTCATAAGACAGAAACACAAACATGAAACGTTTTGGGTGTTGAAATAGTAGTTCGATGACGGACCGGTGATCCGGATCCAAGAAAGTCGTTCAATTGTTTCAGTCATGTGATGACTCGATCTCGGGGGGATCACGAGATTTATCTGATGAATAAAAGTTCTGCAATACAAAGACGCGTATAGTTCCTAAGGAAGAGAACCTTAGTGAACCTTCAGGTTTATCCGTTGGATAGATATTGCTTTATCGCAGCTGCTTTGTGTCAGCATTGGCATTTCATTGCATGAGTTGTAAGGCCTTGAGCCTAGGAGTTGAGCTTACACCTTGATGCGGGTGCGAATCTTACAGTGACGTTTTAAATAGTCTTGGAGGCATCAGGATTGGAAAGGCTGACATGTGACCAGTTGGTAGCTCTTCTGTGTTGTGGCGACTCCGAGCAATACACTGATATCATTGACTAGATGCCGTACTTTTCATGTTTAGTGTAGAGTGTTTCCGTAAAGCCAGATACGTGCACGTTACGAATGTTGTAGCATCTTGCCCAAGGCTGCCGTATTTGGAACATGTCCTCCCATTCACTATCTCCGACACTTTGTTAGCTCCATGGAGTAAGGGTCAGAGTTTACCCTTGTGGCATATGGCATTGAGTCATGTACATTGCATTGCATTGCATTGCATGGCTGTTGATGATTACATTTACGTGTTGTACATCACTATTTTGTTTTCGAGGATGCCTTATATTATGCTGCTAATTGATTAATATGATATATTGAGATTTATGGTATGCATGTTAAGTATGTTATTACTTGGTGCGAGGTCCCGTTTTTACTTTTGCTATTTTGCAGTGTTGATGATTGGGAATCTCACCCATATCTGTATATCTTCTCTGCCGGTATTGCTGTTTCTGCTTAAGAAGATGGGCGTGACGACGATTCAGTTCAGCATATACTTTGAGTCTGGAGGGGGACTCCTTTTGCTGCTTTGTTTTGGCCAAGCTGTGTCCAAGTGTCAGTTGTACCTTTTGGGGAACTGTGACTCCTAGTACTTAATTATATACTTATTATCCGTTAGGCTTGGATCTATGTCTGTATACAGTATTGTTTCTATTTCTGTACGTAATTCTGTATGACTTCTAGAAATGCATGGTGAACCTAAGTTCATTTATTATTACTTACCTTTTCTAATCCCTATATTATTGTGAAAAGAAAAAAAATGGAGAAACCGTATTTTCCGCATTAATATTGTTTTCGGCCTTATAATTGTTCGGGAATGTGACACTCGAGAAAGGGTGTTGCAGCTTGCCCTAGGGCTAACAGTATTGCATACGTGTTGTGCTCGTGATTAGGGCAAAGTTTGTGCACGCGATTGCTCGAGGTTTGGAGCTGGGAACCGCGGCTGTTGGGGGGAGCTTGGAGTTGTTCGTGGCTGCGTGGGAGAGCGTGCCAGTGATCGCGTGGATTTGCTTGTCGACTGTTCAGGTGGGGAGAAAGAGTACTGCTGCCGTCGGGAAGGCAAGATTAGTGTAGTTTTGCTTATGTTTGTGTAGGGAAGCCCTAACCCTACAAGTGGTTGAGCCCCGATAAAGTACCTAAACCCTAGGTTTAGCATACTTTGGGCTATCGCCGTTAAGTTTGGAAAACCCTAGGTTAGAGAACTGTTGATTGAGGATGATTTGCTCTGTATGGCTGTTGTGATGTTGATTTCCGTTGTTGCTATCTGTATACGTGCCTATAAGCTACTTGGTACATATGATATGTTGCTATGTGCTGTTATCGATGTTGCGGTTGTTATTGTTATTGTTGCTATTGTTATGATGTTATGATGCTAAGAGTTGTGGCGGTATGCCTGTTAGAGTTAAGTTTGGTTGTATGTCGTGTTGTTTATCGGTTTGATACCGTGGATGGTGCCGTTCTGATATGATCCAAGTTGGAATCATCAAGTTTTAAGGATCTATCCAAGAGCTTATTCTTAGTTCTTATGTTAAAAAGATGAAAAGAATTGGGGGAAGAAGAAGGTGCGGTTGTCACCCGAATATGATTAACAAAAGGAAACAACTAAAGAATGGAAATAACTAAACAAGAAACTTAACCAAACAAAGAATTAAAGTGCAACAACTAAATACAGAATGTAAATGGCGCAAATGTAAAGAAGAACATAAAATAAATTAAGAAAATGGAAGAGGAAGAAGATGAAAGGGAAGGCGCCACAGTATTCCGATGGATTTGGAAGATTGATAAGCCAAAGAGGATTCGCCACAAAGAGATAGAACTCTGAGATAAGAATCAAGTAAGTTCTAATCCAAGAACTTGAAGAGGAGGAGCCAATGCTCAACTCACAAAAATACCCAAATAGGATAAATTATAATTTCATTCAAAGTTATCAAAAATGAGGCAATACAAGTCCTATTTATAGAAGCTAAGGAGCATTCTAGGTTAAGGAGGTGAGCATTTTCGTGGACCATGAAGCCCATTATACAATTAAAACCAAAACCCAATTACAAGCCTAAAAATTGCTAAATAAGACCAAATCCGTCCAGAACAGCATCCCTAACTTCTATCCCGGTTTTGATCATGATAGAGTACGAATCAGGTCTTGAGCTTCAAATAAGAATTGTAGATAATTCTCTTATCTTTCCAACGAATTAAGAATCACTTCAATCGAACATCTATAACTCAAGATATAGCCAAAATAAGAACACTGATCACTTGGACTTGAATGGTTTTTCTTGGACTTGAATGGATTGATCTTCTTTTGTGGCAAAATTGACTTGCCCCTACTTTGCCTCCATCACGTTCCTGGTATGCTGACTGTTGAGGCTGTGGCTGTGTTGATGCGGTGGCATCGTGTTTAGGCGTGAGATCCGGTATCAAGCCCGTTGAGGATGTTTGTTGTATATCATCAGCTGCCAAGGGGCGAGGCCGTATCATAGGTAGTATGGGCTGCCAACGTCATACGAGGATAGTTGTACCTGAGTGCGGGTACAAAAAGTAGAGGAGGCAGTCAAGTGAGTGACCTTGGGGATGTTGCTGGTCTCGGGAATAGTTTACAGTGACGGATGAGGTAGGTCCTATCCTGTCGTGACGCCCGATCCAGTCCGGTTTGCCGACTAATCCCTGAGCTTTCCATGTTCCAGGCTAACGTTCTGAGGTGACCGAGATACGCCGGTTCCAATGTGAAAGGGGGATGCACTCTTATTGGTCATTGCGAGCGGTTCGGTTTCTTGGACACACTAACTCCGTTCCTACACAGAACCTGTTCGGGTGTGGACTTGTTCGGGTCTGGAACCGTTCCGGTGTGGAACCAGCTTTGTGAGTTTTCGGCCGATATGCTGCATGGGATTACTAGGTCTAGAGGTTTGATCCGAGAGTGAGACTCATAGAGATGGATGCTTGTTGCATGTGTTGTCTTGAGAGACGTTTGGTTGTGTGCAGTAACTGTTATAGATGCTATAGCTGCTATCTGTTACATGTTGTGTTTTACTACACTATTACTGTTGTTTCCGACTATGCGTATCTTGTATTTCTTATCTCCCTACTGTTTTCCCTATTTTTTTGTTTCTGGGTTCGCTTGAAGACGACGAGCTAGCTGAGACACAGGATGGACCTGAGACTTCACCCGTTCATCATGGGGACATCGTAGATGCCAGTGCTAGGCGACATTGAGATTGTCTATCACGATGAAAGGGGATGGCGGGTGGACCCCTCGACCTTTTCCGTGGTATATACAGGACCCATCAGCTAGATCTTTCGGAGCAGTACACCATCGTACGTGGACATCATCGGACCCTACGGCGTGTATCAGTTTCTTCTCTTCCCTAGGATGTGGAGTCCTTCGAGGCAGAGAAAGCGGGACTACTTGTGGGTGGCACCCCAATCCTCGGCGGTATCCAACAGGAGAGGCTTCGTCTACAGAGGCCAGCGTAGGCGTATAGATCGGTATCTGAGAGCAGCCTTGAGGCGTAGGATTGTCGTGTCGAGTTCCTCTTTCGAGTACGAGCCTTTGCGGGTTTATTGGCGTACCCATGGAGAGGAACAGGGTAGTTCAGGGCATCCTCATCGCTGATGGTGAGGGCCTACCAGTGCGTCTCTAGGGCTGAGTGGTGAGATTTTTGATGTACTTTTGAGCATGGGTTTGGGGAGTGCAGGCAAGATCTGAGAGTCTTTTCTTTTGCTTTTGGTTGTATTTTCGGTCTTTATGTTTATGCCCATACAATTTGTATATGTATGTACAGTGCCCTACTGATGGGGCTAAGTTACGAATGTTCTATATACATATATTGTTATGCGCTTGCGCTTTACTCTGATGGTTTTTATGCTTGCCGTTATTGTTTATCTGTCTATCGTTTGTTTTTGCGACACTGTTTGAATACCACGTTATCGCTTTAATACGGCTAGGCATAGTTAATAATAGTAGGAGCTTAGGACTAATGGGACTATCCTACTTAAGTGGGGTCGTCTCATTTGGGAAGCAATAATCGATTAGTTAATAGATTATGGTCAGTCCACGCTTTATCGTGAAAAATGTTTTTTTTAACTGACAGTAGATGTATAATAGATTATGCTTATGAAATAATCGATTATGATCTATCTCCGAAACTGGGTGGTTTTACAGAGAAGACTTAATCGATTAGGATAATCGATTATGCACGTTTTATTCAAAATCTCAGCTATGGCAGAAAAGCCATAATCGATTATGGATTTATGATAATCGATTATGATGAGCACAAAAGGAAATATTCTATTTCTTTATATGCTACATTTATGGCTCCATTCAAATCTTTTTAAATCAGTTTTCTGAATATGGAGTTATTTCAAATTAATAAACTTCTTTATTACTCCAATGACTATATTTTAAAAAGTCTTTAAATATTCTTTGATAGCCTTTGAGATAGAGAGAGAATGGTAACACCTTGAACCAATCTTTTTCTACTCTTTTCTCTTCATCTTCAAAAACACTTGAGCCATAGTTATACTTTGAATATCATAATAACTTGAATGTATTGTTTCACATTTGAGGTGCATTTTATTTGAGCTTCAATTTGTTTATCCACACTATTGAGAGTGTTTTATATCGGTGAGAGTCAAACGACTCAAACCAATTTCTTCAATTATGGCTTTGGATGCTTATTTTAATTGTTTTGTATTAGTTTAAGACCTAGTTGGAAGCTTAGGAATAGGCTTGAACCGGGTTGGAGGTGCCTAAGGTGTTAAACGAGAAATTGTGGATGTCAAAAGTTTGCAAGGCTTTTCCCAGCTGAGCAGCACGCTCAAGCGTGGGAAGGGAGCAGTCCTAGCATGCCAACGCTCAAGCATTGGCATGTTGCATGCAAGCATGCTTAGTGCGTTTGCCAGATGGCGTACTTTCTGATGTGTGTGCAACACGTGTCAGGCCAGGCTGAAGGTGGAGTGGACAAGGCTCCACGCTCAAGCTTGGAGGGAACCCCATGCTCAAGCGTGGGCACGCTCAAGTGTGCTGATGGTCCACGCTTTAGCGTTCTCAGCTGGTCAAGTTGATGGAGTTTCCTTTCTTCCTCATTTCTTCCATGAAAATTTGGAAACTCTAGAGCTGTTCCAGAGCGTTTAGGAAGAGAGACAGAGTTCTAGTGAGAGAAAGCTCCATTTCGAAGCGATCGAAGTACTGGAACATGATTCGGACTACACGAATGTGATCGCGGCAAAGTTACCTACGACTTTGATGCATTACTTTCTCGATTCGCCTAAAGTAAACTCGAATCCCTAACACGTTTTCTTCGTGTTCTTCGTGGTTCTTCGAGTCTTTACCATTCCCCTTTGATCTTTGGGCTTGCTCGAGGGCTAACACTATTGCATATGTGTTGTGCTCGTGGTTAGAGCAAAGTTCATGCTCGTGATTGCTCACGGATCGAAGCTAGAGGCCGCGGCTAGGGAGGCTATTTTTGGAGCTATATGTGGCTGAGCTTGCGGCTGCGAGTGGAGGAGCTTGTCTTTGGAGTACGTGCTACAATTGTTCAGGTGGGGAGAAAGAGTACCGCTGTCGTTGGGGAGGCAAGAGTAGTGTAGTTGTGTTTTAGGTTTTGTGTAGGGTAGCCCTAACCCTACTAGTGGTTGAGCCCTGATAAAATATCTAAACCCTAGGTTTACCATACTTTGGGCTATCACCGTTAAGTTTGGAAACCCTAGTTTAGCGAACGGTTGATTGAGGATGATCTACTTCGTATGACTGTTGTGATGTTGACTGTTGTTGCTATCTGTATCCGTGCCTATAAGCTACTTGGTATATATATATATATATATATATATATATATATATATATATATATATATATATATATATATATATATATATATATATGTTGCTATGCGTTGTTGTTGATATTACTGCTGTTATTGTTATTGTTGTGATGTTATGATGCTGAGTGTTGTGGCGGAATGCCGATTAGAGTTAAGTTTGGCTGTGTGCCGTGTTGTTATCGGGTTGATACCATCGATGGTGCCGTGGTGCCGTTGCGATTATGTTGATTGTTTGAGGCTCTGGCCATTTTGCTTGAGCTGTGGCTCGTGCACACGTGGCGTCGAGGCTGTGGCCGCGTTGATGCAGTGGCATCGTGCTGTTTCTAATTGAGTGTTTAGGCGTGAGATCCGGTATCGAGCCCATTGAGGACGTTGTTGCATATCAACAGCTGCCAAGTGGTGAGGTCGTATGATAGGTAGTATGGGCTGCCAACGTCATACGAGCTTAGTTGTACCTAAGTGAGGGTAGGGAATGTAGAAGGGGCAGCCAAGTGAGTGACCTTGGGGATGTTGCCGGTCTCGGGAATAATTTACAATGACGGATGAGGTAGCTCCTATCCTATCGTTACGCCCGATCCAGTCAAGTTTGCCTGACTGATCCTTGAGGTTTCCAGGTTGCAGGCTAACGTTCCGAGGCGACCAAGACACCCCGGTCCCGAGCTGGGGAGGGGGATGCACTCTTATTGGTCACAGAGAGCGGTTCGGTTTCTTGGACAAACTAACTCCGTTCCTACATAGAACCTGTTCCGGTGTGGACTTGTTTGGATGTGGAATCGTTTCGGTGTGGAACCAGTTTTGTGAGTTTTCGGCCGACTTGTTGCATGGGATTAGTATCCCAGTCTAGAAGATTGATCTGAGAGTGAGATTTATGGAGATGGATGTTTGTTGCATGTGTTGTCTTGGGAGACATTTGGTTGTGTGTAGTAACTATTGTACATGCTATATCTTCTATCTGTTACATGTTATGTTTTACTGCACTATTATTGTTATGTTCGACTTTGCATATGCCGTATTTCTTATCTCCCTACTATTCTTGTATGTCTATCCTGGTTCTTGGTTCGCGTGAAGACGAGGAGCCAGCTGATGGACTCGAGAGTACACCCTTTTATCATGTCGGTACTGAGGATGCGGGTACTAGGGATGATCGAGATCGTCTACCATGACGAGAGAGGGTGGCATGTGGACTCCTCTACCTATTTGACGGTCTATACTGGACCAGTGAGCATTCTCTTCAGAGGAGGGGCGTCACATGTGGAGGACATGATAGAACCGTTCAGAGTCGTGCAGTTTCTTCCCTTTCCCAGGATCTAGCACCCACCGAGGCAGAGAGAGTAGTATTACCTCTGGGAAGCGCCACAGTCATTAGTGGTATCCAGTAGGCGAAGCTTCATCTACAGAGGTCAGAGGAGGCACACCGAGCAGTACCTGCAGTCGTACAAGAGGCGTCGTATTGTGGTGTTGATTTCCTCTTCAGAGTATAAGCCTAGACGGGTTTATAGGCGTACTCATGGAGAGGGACAGGGTAGCTCAGGGTATCCTCATCACTGATGGTGAGGGACTGCCAATGCGTCTCTAGGACTTAGTGGCAAGGTTGATGTATTGGAGCGCGGGTTTGGGGAGTGCTAGCGAGCTCTGAGGGTTCTGCCTTCTTCTGTTTTTGTTGATGTATTTTCAGCCTTTTAGTTGTCAAGCACAATTTGTATATGTACAGCGCCCTACTGATGGGGCTACAGTTATGCATGGTAGCTGTATAGTTACTTTTATCTTCGTTTACTCTGATATGTTTGGCTATGCTTTCCGTATGCTTGTACGTTTTTTTTTTATGTGGTTGTTTCCGCTACGCTGTTGGAATACCATGCTATCACTTTAATACAGTTAGGCATAGTCAATGACAGTAGAAGCTTGGGACTAATGGGATTATCCTTCTGAGAAAGGAGGGTCGTCTCATTTTGGTGGTATCAGAGCAATTTGGTTCTATAAAGGGGCTGTGGAAGTCTGGAACCATTACTGCGAGTCTGGGAAGTGTACTGGCTTTAGCGGTTGATACCCGAGTTGTATCAACTAAGTCTGGTTTCGGGTAGAGTGTCTAATGCACTAGTTATCGAAGTGTGATAACTGTTTTCATTCATAAGGCATATGATATGTTTAACTGTTAAGTGCTATAATATGTCTTATGAATTGGAACTGATAACTCCTTTTTACAGAAAGCTAGATGGCACGTGGATGTGGAAGAGGAAGAGGTGGAAGGCCGGCTACGACCGGAGGCAATGATAACGACAATAATAACAATGGTGACCACTTAGGTACAGGAAGTGGTGGTGACACCTCTGAGGCAATGAGGGCCATGAGGGATCTAACTATGGCAATGATACAGCAAACTCAGTAGACTGCCCAGTGCAACACCCTTTCCCAAGTGTCACATTTCCGAACGTTTATAAGGCCAAAAATAATATTAATGCAGAAAATACGGTTTTCTCTTTTCTTTTTTTTTCTTTTTTACAAAGATGTAATGGGATTAGTAAGGTAAATAATAAAAACATGAACTTAGGTTCATCATGCATTTCTAGAAGACATACTACATTAAAATACAGAAACAGAAAACAGAAATAGTGTTGTATACAGACATAGGTCTAATGCATAACTGACAATAGAATATAATAAGTACTAGGAGTCGCAGCTCCCAAAAAGGTACAACAGACACCGACACAGTCTGGCCAAAAACTTAAACAGCAAAAGGAGTCCCCCTCCGGACTCAAAGCAAACACTGGACAGTATTGTCGTCGCGTCCATCTGCTCAAGCAGAAACATCAATACCAGGAGAAAAGATATACAAAATATGGGTGAGATCCCGATCATCAAACAACAAAGTAGTAGAAGTAAAAACGGGACGACTCACCAGGTAATGACGCGCCCAACATGCTTATCATATATCTCAATATAAATCATGTTAAAAAATTAGCGGGATAAAATAAGGCATTCTCAAAAACAGAATAGCGAATTACAATCAGTAAATGTAATCATCAACAGCCATGCAATGCAGTGCAATGTACATGACTCGATGCCATATGCCACAGGGTAAAACTCTGATCCCTACTCCATAGAGCTAACAAAACATCGGAGAGAGTGAATGGGAGGACATGTTCCGGTTATTGCCAGCCATGAGCAAGATGCTACAATATTCGTAACGTGCACGTATCTAGCTTTGCGGAAACACTCTGCACTAAACATGAACAGTACGACATTTAGTCGAGGATATCAGTGTATTGCTCGGATTCGCTATGACACAGAAGAGCTACCAACTGGTCACATGCTAGCCCTTCCAACCCTGATACCTCCAAGACTATTCCAATCGTCACCGTAAGATTCGCACCCGCATCAAGGCGTAAGCTCAACTACTAGGCTCAAGGCCTTACAACTCATGCAATGAAATGCCAATGCTTACACAAAGCAGATGCGATAAAGCAATGTCTATCCACCGGATAAACCTCAAGGTTCACTAAGGTTCTCTTCCTTAGGAACTATACGCGTCTTTGTAAAACAAAACTTTTATCCACTGGATAAATCTCGTGATCCCTCCGGGATCGAGTCATCACAAGACTGAAACAATCGAACGATTGACCTAGATCCGAATCACTGGTCCGTCATCGAACTATTGTTTCAAAACCCAAAACGTTTCGTCTTTGTGTTTATGTCTTATGAATTATATCTCAAGTCCTAAGCATTATGAGTAATGATTGAGAATCCTCTTAGATAAGTCTTTAAGCCTTTCTAAGATATTACTCCTTGATTCTCAATTAATGAAATAAGTGTTGATTCACTTAAGTCTTATGAAGACATTGATGAACTAAGTCATCAATGGTATAGTACATGGTCTTGTTCCACCACATACCATACTTAATTATCCCTTGTCTTCAACTCTAAGTTAACTATTTAACTTAGGTTTTTCACGCGTAAAACTTTACGATTTGAGTTGAAAAACTCTCTTTGTAAACAAAAACCCTTTCTGGACAAAAACTTATAGATTTTGAAAGAACTTTGTTACATGATTAAGGTAAAGTACCTTAACTATCTTGGAAAGATTTTTCCTTTCTAACTTGGTGTAAAGGAAAATATAACTCACCTAACTTTCTTAACTATGATTCATTTTAATCAACTTAAGGATACAGGTCTCCATTATATTTGAAAAAGGAACATTATCTTGGTTCTAAGATAAAGGTAATGTCTTATGAAAACTATGTTAACTTTCATGAAAACACTTCATTATTTCACTTTTAAAACACTTGGTTAATTAGATGAACTATGGTAAAAAACATTTTTCACTTTGGTGAAAAACACTTAAAGGTTGAAACTTTATTTGATCTTTGGATCAAATCACTTGTTGTTTTTCTTTGAAACATAAGTTATTAAAACAATTTCTTACTTCAAGAACTTTGAATGATTAAGAACAACTCATGTTCTTTCTTATTTTGCTCACTAAGGCCGCAAGCCCCCTTAAGGAAAAAGTGAAGATTTTGCTTCACCAACTAGCCAAGTTATAGCTCAAAATGCTCACACAATTATGACAAACAACAATCACACATCATTGCATAATAATCAAGCATAAAAATCGATAATTGATCTAGAGATCAAAGTAGGTTTTTCAACATACATGAAAATGTTTTTCATCTAATCAACATCATCATAAACATATGATAAGGCATACTAAAGCATAAACTAATTATTACAACTTTGTTCTCCAATAGAACATAACAAATAAAGCGGTGAACCTAAACCAAAGGGTTTCACCCACACACAAACTTAAACAACCATTCCCACCTCCACCAACTTTGGTGTGATGAGGTTCACCCCCCATACCTGTTGATGAAAATTCCTCCGGATCAAAGTTGGTTGATCGGTTTGTGAATCTCCCGATTACTCGTCACCAACTACAAACAACATCATCAAACAAACATTAAACATCAAACAACACAAAAATCTCTTATTCACACCAACTAGGGGTTCGGCCCCTCTATGTGAAAATAAGCTAGAGATGTCTAAAAATTCTAATCTTTTGGATGGATGATCCTTAGGTACTCCTAACACTAAAACAAGTCTTATTACTCAAAACTTGAATAAAAAACTCAACCTTTTTCTATATGAAAGGTTTCGGCCATATAATACCCATATGGGTTAGAAAAAGCTTTTGGCTACATGCTCTTGGATTATGAAAGAGAATGATGAAACTAGTTCATAGAAATTGATTTGGTATTAAAAGGATTTTTCTACACTTTTCTATGAATTTTCAAAGTTTTGGATCAAAGCTTGGATCTTCATGAATCAAGAGATTGAAGAGATGAAATAGAGAGATTAAGAGAGTTAAGATGAAGATCATACCTCCTAGAATCAAAGACTAATGAGAAAAGAAACAAGTTTTCACTAAAAACTTCAACTTTTTCAAAATCAAAGATAGGTTTTTGGTTAAGAACACTTGAAGAACTTTGATGAACTTCAAGAACATGAAGAACAAGTGAGAGAAGAGAGAAAGAGAGAGAGTGGCCGAGAGGCCAAGTGAGAGAGATATTTATTTTTCACCTATGGCAAACTTGTAATTAACCAAAGGACAATTTGTTCATTTCCTTAAAAGACCGGGGGCATTTTGGTCATTTCATGTCCAGATATTTTTGAAATGTCATCATGAGAAGGCCACGAAATTCAACTTGATGGGACACCAAGATTATCTGTTCGCGGGTCCCGTTAAATCCCTTCGCAGCTCCAAACGTCTCCCGGTTCGAGTACACGCTCGAATATAATATATTATTTTTAGTTTTGGACGTCAGGACGGATTTTAACAAATATGTATAGAATTAAATCCTGAGACTTACTGTCTCGTTCACGAGTCAAAATTAGGTCTTGATAGTAGAAAAACACTACTATCCGTGAAAAACGCAGACCGGGCTCCGTTTAAGTTTTCGCCCAAAACTTAACCATAGCTTCCTACGATAGCGTAAAGCATGACTATGGTCTCAAAATATTTTATTCTCTCTAGACCCTCTAATAAAATACAAACGTTTAAATACTGAAGAATTATAAAACTTGAAAATCGGGGCGTTACACCCAGTATATGCAGAGGCAGGAAGAGAGGGAAGCAAGGCAGGATCAGTTACAAGCTGTTAGAGGGGGCGAGACCGTGGACGTGGGTCTCAACGCATTCATGAAACGAAATCCTCCTCAATTCCATGGAGAGCACAATCCTGAAGCTGCAGAGATTTGGTTGTAGGAGATCGAGAAAGTCTTCATAGCCATGCATTGCTAGGAGGATCGGAAGGTTACTTATGTTGCTTTGATGCTAGTTGGAGCAGCGGAAGCTTGGTGGAGGACCAAGGCCAGGCTGTTAGGGATCGTAGGAAGAGTTATGACCAGGCAATTGTTTCGAGAGAGCTTCTTAGAAAAGTATTTTCAAAGGAGCATCAAGCAAGAGAAAAAGAAAGAGTTCTTGAGTCTGAAACATGAACAACGATCAGTTGGAGAGTACCCAATGAGGTTCGAAGCGTTACTCAAGTTTTCACAGTTCTATCAGGTCCATCAAAAATGAGGAATGGGTCTGTAGAAGATTTGAAGATGGATTGAGGCCAGAGTTAAAGCGAATGATGCTGCCCTTGAGCATCAGTTCTTTTCTCGAGTTGGTGGAGAAGTGCACGGTACTTGAAGGTCATGATAGGCCAAGGACAATCCAGCCACAAGTTAGGAGTGGAGGACCAGAGTGAAGTGGTGGCTAGAGAGGTAGAAGTGGCAGGTTCCAACAGAGGTCGAGACCGTACGATCTCCCAGCTCAGTTTAATGTCAATCACGGAGGGAGTAGCTCAAGTCAGGGGCAACAAGAGATCAAGACTTGTTTTCGGTGCGGGGGACTGCATCTAATCAGGAACTACCCAAGGACCCAGCACGTCAGGTGCTTCAACTGTAACCAGATGGGTCATTATGCATCAGACTACGAACCGAGGTTAGCAGAAGAGCACAGTTTCAACAACCGAGCGGGAGATCTCAGAGTGGCAGAGCAAGATCAGCTATGGCAAGTCAGCAGAGTAGGCCACAGACAACTGGAAGAGTGTTTGTCGTGAGGGGTTCTAAAGCCTCTCGAAGCCCTCACTTGATTCAAGGTAAATGCTTAGTCTCTAGTAAACTTTTATCAGTTTTGTTTGATTTGGGGGCTACTCATTCTTTCATATCATTAGAGTGCATGGATCATTTAGGGTTACTCGTTTCTTCATTACCCTATGATTTGACTGAATCAACGCCTACTGGCGATTCTTTGACTATCTTATCTATATGCCCTAAATGTCCTATCACAATAGAGAACCTTCATTTTCTTGTCGACCGTATCTATTTGCCTATGCAACAGATAGATGTGATCCTAGGCATGGACTAGCTTTCGGCCAACCATGTAATGTTAGACTGTTCAAATAAGACCCTTCTTTTCTCCGAGCAATCTGGATTGATGCCTGCCGACGAGAGTGATCAGACGGGTGGACGATCGGACGGATGCGTGGTGCTGTTCTCTTTGGAAGCAAAGGAGACTCCAAATGTCGGAGCTTTACCTATCGTGCCAGAGTTTCCGGAGGTATTTCACGATGATGTTCCCGGACTACCATCGGAGAGAGAGGTGGAGTTTGCTATAGATCTTGTACCAGGGACTAGGCCTATATCGACGGCGCCATATCAGATGTCTCTAGTTGAGCTGACAGAGCTAAAGAAACAGTTGGACGAGATGCTAGGGAAAGATTTCATCAGACCTAGTGCAACTCCGTGGGGAGCGCTGATGCTGTTTGTGAAAAAGAAGGACGGAAGCTCGAGGCTGTACGTAGACTATCGTCAGCTGAACAAAGTGATGATAAAGAACAAGTATCTGTTACCATGGATAGATGATTTGATGGATCAGCTGAAAGGAGCAACTGTGTTTTCTAAGATCGATCTGCGATCTGGATACCATCAGATCCGGGTTAAGAAGGAGGATGTGCCAAAAACTGCTTTTCGGAGTCGGTATGGTCACTATAAGTACGTGGTTATGCCGTTTGGTGTGACTAATGCTCCAGCTGTGTTCATGGATTATATGAATAGGATCTTCCGACCGTTCCTTGACAAGTTTGGTGTCGTATTCATCGATGACATCCTTGTATACTCTTCGAGTAGATAGGAACACAAAGAGCATCTAAGGGCGGTGTTGCAAGTGCTAAAGGATCGGCAGTTGTATACTAAACTATCAAAGTGCGAGTTTTGGTTAGAGGAAGTTCAGTTTCTAGGCCATGTGATCAGTAAGAATGGAATCGCAGTGGATCCTGTGAAAGTTGAGGTTGTAGTGAGTTGGGAAAGCCCTAAGTCAGTAACCGAGGTGAGAAGCTTTCTTGGTTTAGCGGGCTACTATCGATGGTTCATAGAGTGATTCTCTAAGATTGTGTTGCCTTTGACACAGTTGACGAGAAAGGGGAAAGTGTTTGAGTGGTCAGAGGCTTGGGAGCAAAGTTTCTAGGAGTTGAAGAGAAGACTGACCATATCACCTGTGTTGATGCTACCAGATCCATTAGGACAATATGATGTATACTAATGTAACATCCCGATTTTCTGTGACTCTAGTCGAGTTAGTTAATCTCGATTGGGACTTTGAATGATTGTGCGAATTGTTGTGTGCTAGTTTAAGACCTAGTTTGAAGCTTAGGAATAGGCTTGAACAATGTTGGAGGTGCCTAAGGCTTTAAACAAGTAACTGTGGGAGCCAGAAGTTTGGAAGACTTTTCCCAGCTGAGCTACACGCTCAAGCGTTGGTAACGTTGCACGATCAAGCGTTCTGAGTGCGTTTGCTAGCTGGTGTGCTTTTTGACGCGTGTGCTACACGTGTCAGGCTAGGGTCAAGGCAGAGCGGACAAGGTTCCACGCTCAAGCGTGGAGAGGACCTCAGGCTCAAGCGTGAGCACGCTCAAGTGTGCTGGGAGTTCACGCTAAAGCGTTCTCAGCAAGACCCTTAAGTGGTGTTACCACTTTTATTTCCACACTTGCATGAAAAACCTTCAAGTTCTGGGTTGATGTAACTAGAGAGAGGGCAGAGAGCGTCTAGAGAGAGACAGCTTAAATTCTTGGACTTCGGAGCTTCGGATCGCGATTCCGATTACACCATTGTGATCGCGACGAAGTTATCTCCAACTTTGATGGATTAGTTTCTCAATTCGTCCCAGGTAAACTCGAATCCCTAACACGCGTTCTTCGTGTTCTTGGCGTTCTTCGAGTTTTTACCTTTTTCCTTGATCTGTTGGGCTTGCCCTAGGGCTAACATTATTGTATATGTGTTGTGCTCGTGATTAGGGCAAAGTTCGCGCTCGTGATTTCCCCGCAATTGGAGCTTGAGGCCACGGCTAGGGAGAAACTTGGCAAGCCGATGATCGAGTGGATTCGCGTGTCAACTGTTTAGGTGGGGAGAAAAAGTACTGCTGCCGTCGGGAAGGCAAGAGTAGTGTAGGATGTTTTTCTACTATGTGTAGGGAAGCCCTAACCCTACTAGTGGTTGAGCCCCGATAAAGTACCTAAACCCTAGGTTTAGCTTACTTTGGGCTATCACCGTTAAGCTTGGAAACCCTAGGCTAGTAAACTATTGATTGAGGATGTTTGAGTTCGTATGACTGTATGCTACTGATTGTTGTTGTTGCTATCTGTCTAAGTGCCTATATGCTACTTGGTATGTGATATGCTACTATGTGCCGTTGTTGGTATTATTGTTGCTGTTATTATGTTGTATGCTGTGATGTTGAACGTTGTGGCGGAATGCTGTAGAGCTAAGTTTGGCTATGTGCAGTGTTGTTGTCGGATTGATACCGTGGATGGTGCCGCTGCTGCCATGCTGACTTTTTGAGGCTGTGGTCGCGATTGTTGGAGCTGTGGCTCGTGGACGCGTGGCGTCGAGGCTGTGGCCATGTGGATGCAGTGGCATCGTGTTAATTCTAATTGAGAGCTTAGGCATGAGATCCGGTATCAAGTCAGTTAAGGATGTTTGCGGCATATCATCATCAGTTGCCAAGTGGCGAGGCCATGTGACAGGTAGTATGGGCTGCCAGCGTCATACTAGGTTAGTTGTACCTGAGTGCGAGTACGGAGAGTAGATGGGGTGGTCAAGTGAGTGATCTTGGGGATGTTGCCGGTCTCGGGAATAGTTTACAGTGACGGATGAGGTAGCCCCTATCCAGTCTGACGCCCGATTCAGTCCAGTTTGCCCGACTGTTCCAGGCTAACGTTCCGAGGCGATCGAGATATCCCAATTCCGGTGTGGAAGGGGGATGCACTCTTATTAGTCACGGTGAACGGTTCGGTTCCTTGGACAAGCTATCTCGGTTCCGACACAGAACCTGTTCCGGTGTGGACTTGTTCGGGTGTGGAACCGTTCCAGTGGGAACAACTTTGTGAGTTTTCGGCCGACATGCTACATGGGATTAGTATCCTGGTCTAGAGGATTGATCCGAGTGTGAGACTCGTGGAGATGGATGCTTGTTGCATGTGTTGTATTGAGAGATGTTTGTCGGAATGTAGTAACTGTTATATCTGCGATATCTGCTACATGTTATATGTGTTTACTGCATTACTGTTATTTTTTCGATATTGTTATGCGCGGTATTTCTTATCTCCCTACTGTTGTTTTTGCTGTTCTGTTTTGGGTTCGCATGAAGACGACAATCCAGCCGAGGCGCAGGATGGACCCCAGGCTTCACCCGTTTATCACGGGGACACTGCGGATGCCAGTGCTGGGCGACATTAAGATTGTATATCATGATGAGAGGGGATGGCGGGTGGACCCCTCGACCTTTTTGGTGGTTTACACGGGACCAGTTAGTCTGATCTTTCGGAGCGGCACGCCACCGTACATGGACATCATTGGCCCCTACCGCATGTACCAGTTTCTTACTTTTCCCAGGATGTGGCGATCGCCGAGGCAGAGGGAGCGAGACTACATGTGGGTGGCACCCCCAGTCCTCAACTGTATCTAGTAGGAGAGGCTACGTCTACCGAGGCCAGCGCCGAAGGATGGTAGGCATAGGATTGTGGTGTCCAGCTCATCGTCGGAGTATGAGCCTCTGGTGCGGTACAGGTGTACTCATGGCGAGGGTCAGGGTAGCTCAGGGCATCCTCACCACTGATGGTTAGAGCCTTCCAGTGGGTCCTAGGTTGTGAGCTGAGAGCTTTTTGTGTACCTTTTGAGAGAGGATGGGTAGTGCTGGTGAGCTCCGAGGGTTTTTTCTTTTGGATGTGGATGTATTTTCGGTTTTTATTTTACAACATGTATATGTATATACAGTGCCCTACTGATGGGCTAAGATATGTATGGTATTTGTACAGTACTTTTATGTTGCGTTTCACTCTGATAATCTTTCTATGCTTGCCGTTATTGTTTGTTTGCTTCCGCGACGTTGTTTCACTACCACGCTATCTTTTTATACACGGCTAGGCATAGTTAATAATAGTAGGAGTTTTGGGACTAATGGGATTATCCTTCTAAGAGAGGAGGGTCGTCTCACTGTGATGCATCTTATCAAGGCTTGATATGTGTGCTCATGCAAGAAAAAAATGTGGTGGCATATGCCTCCAGGCAGTTGAGAGTACATGAACGGAACTACCCAACGCATGATCCGGAATTGCCTGCAATAGTGTTTGCATTGAAGATATGGAGACACTATCTGTATGGTGCTAAATTCAGTGTATTTGGTGACCATAAGAGCTTGAAGTATCTGTTCGACCAGAGATAGTTGAACATGAGGCAGCGAAGGTGGATCGTATTCAAAAAGGATTATGAATTCGACCTGCAATACCATCCAGGTAAGGCGAATGTAGTAGCGGATGCGCTTAGTAGGAAGTCCCTACACATATCTGCCATGATGGTAAGGGAGCTAGAGCTGTTAGAGGCGTTTAGAGATCTGAATCTGGAAGCGGAAATCGTCGAGGATAAGTTGAATCTTGGGATGGTTAGAGTAACTAGCAATTTCCTAAAACTTTTATGGAAGAAGCAAGCTGAGGATAAGTACCTCGAGGACGTGCCTCGAGGGCTTGAATCAGTTGATAGAGGAAGATAAGACTTCAGTATTCAGAAGCGGTACTGATGGTCTGCTGAGGTTTGGTGACCGGGTTTGTGTGCCAGCAGATAGAGAAGTTAAGAATATGATCTTGGAGGAAGCACACAAGAGCAAGCTGAGTATTCATCTGGGGACTACCAAGATGTATTAGGACCTGAAGAAGTTTTTCTGGTGGCCGGGGATGAAGAAAGATGTGGCGGCATATGTCCTAACCTGCTTGGTGTGTCAGAAAGCGAAGATTGAACACCAGAAGCCAGCAGGGTTATTACAATCGCTAGACGTCCCTAAGTGGAAGTGGGATAGCATTGCCATGGACTTTGTTTCTGGGTTGCCAAGAACTTAGAAGAGGTGTGATGCAGTCTGGGTGATCATTGACAGGTTGACGAAGTGTGCTCACTTCTTATCTATCAACCAGAGTTACTATCTGGAATGATTGACTCAGTTCTACATCAAGGAGGTTGTGAGGCTGCATGGGGTACCATCAAGCATTGTTTCGGATCGTGAAATAAGTAACAGATAGATAAGTAACATCGTTTAGAAAATAAAGCCGCTCCTTTCAGCTGATCCATCAAATCATCTATCCGTGGTAACAGATACTTGTTTTTTATCGTCACTGTGTTCAGCTGATGATAGTCTACGCACAGCCTCGAGCTTTTGTCCTTCTTCTTCACAAACAGTACCAGCGCTCCCCACGGAGATGCACTAGGTCTGATGAACTCTTTGCCTAGCATCTCATCCAACTGTTTCTTCAACTTCGGCAGCTCCACTGGAGACATCTGATACGGCGCTATCGATGTAGGCCCAGCCCCCTATAGAAGATCTATAGCAAACTTCACCTCTCTCTCCAGTGGCAGTCCGGGAACATCATCGGGAAACACTTTCGGAAACTCTCGTACGATAGGTAAATCTTCGACACTAGGAGTCTCCTTTGCTTCCAAAGAGAACAACACCACCCATCTGTTTGATCGTCCACCCATCGGAATACTCTCATCGGTAGGCATCAATCCAGATCGCTCTGAGAAAAAAGGGTTTTGTTTGAACAGTCTAACATTACATGGTTGGCCGAAAGCCAGTCCATGCCTAGGATTACCTCTATCTGTTGCATAGGCAAAAAGATAAGGTCAACAAGAAAATAATGGTTCTCTATTGTGATAGGACATTTAAGGCATACAAATAGGGTAGTCAGAGAATCGCCGGTAGGCGTTGAAATAGTCAAATCGTAGGGTAATACAGAAACAGGAAACCCTAAATGATCCATGCACTCTAATGATATGAAGGAATGAGTAGCCCCCGAATCAAACAAAACTGACAAAAGTTTACCACAGACTAAGCATTTACCTTTAATCAGGTCGGGGCTTCGAGAGGCTTCAGAACCCCTCACAGCAAACACCCGTCCGGTTGTCTGTGGCCTACTATGCTGACTTGCCACTACTGATCTTGCTCCGCCACTCTGAGCTCTACCGCTCTGTTGTTGAAACTGAGCCCTTCTGCTAACTCCGGGCTTGCAATCTGATGCATAGTGACCTATTTGGTCGCAGTTGAAGCACCTGATGTGCTGGGTCCTCGGGCAGTCCTTGACTAGATGCGGTCCCCTGCATCGGAAACAAGTCTTAATCTCTTGTTGCCCCTGACTGGAGCTGCTCCCTCCATGATTGACATTGAACTGAGCTGGGAGATCGTACGGCCTCGCTCTATATTGGAACCTACCACTTCAACCTCTCTGACCACAACTTCATACTGATGCCAAAAGGTAGCATCGTTCGCTTTAACACGGGCCTCAAACCATCTTCAAACCTTCTACAGACCCACTCCTCATCTGGGTGAACCTAATAGAACTGCAAACACTTGAGCAATGCTTCAAACCTCATGGCGTACTCACCAACTGACAGTTTTTCCTGTTTCAATCTCAGGAACTCCTTCTCTTTCTCTTGCCTGATGCTCCTCGGGAAGTACTTTTCCAGAAAACACTCCCGGAACAAACCCCAAGTAATCATTCTGCCCTCAGTTTCCAACAATCTGAGCTTATTTCTCCACCAAGCTTCTGCAGCTCCTACCAGCATAAAGGCAGCGTACATCACTTTCCTGTCCTCTCTGCAGTGTATGGCCATGAACACTTTCTCGATCTCTTGCAACCACATTTCTTCAGCTTCAGGGTTGTACTCTCCGTGGAACTGAGTAGGGTTTCCCTTCATGAAAGCATTGGGATCGGTGTCCACCATCTCATTTCCTCTTACTGCGTGTAGCTGATCCTGTCTTGCTTCCCTTTCTTCCTGCCTTTGCATATACTGGGCAGTCTGCTGTGTTTGTTGAATCATTACAGTAGCCAAGTCCTGCTTGGCCCGCATTGCTTCAGAGGAGTCACCACCACTTCCTGTTCCTGAGTGATCACCATTATTGTTATTGTTGTTACTGTTGCCTCCGGTTGCAACTGGCCTTCCTCCTCTACCTCATCCACGAGCCATTTAGCTTCCTGTAGAAAGGAGCTATCAGTTCCAATTCATAAGACATATAATAGTACTTAACAGTTAAACATATCATATGCATTATGAATAAAAATAGTTATTACACTTTGATAACTAGCACATCGGACACCCTACCCAAAACCAGACTCAGTTAGTACCACTCAGGTATCAACCGTTAAAGCCAATACACTACTCAAACTTGTAGTAATGGTTGCAGATAGTGAAGGTCCATGGTCCCTTATGGAACCAAATTGCTCTGATACCACCAAAATGAGACGACCCCACTTAAGTAGGACAGTCCCATTAGTCCCAAGCTCCTACTATTATTAACTATGCCTAGCTATATTAAAGCGATAGCATGGTATTCAAACAGCGTTATGGAAAAAACGATAGACTGATAAACAATAACGACAAGCATAGAAAACCATCAAAGTAAAGCGCAAGCGTATAACAAAAATATGTATATAGAACATGCGTAACTTAGCCCCATCAGTAGGGCACTGTACATACATATACAAACTATACGGGCATAAACATAAAGACCGAAAATACAACCAAAAGCAAAAGAAAAGACTCTCGGATGTCGCCTGCACTCCCAAACCCATGCTCAAAAGTACATCAAAAACCTCACCACTCAACCCTAGAGACGAACTAGCAGGCCCTCACCATCAGCGATGAGGATGCCCTAAATTACCTTGTCCCTCTCCATGGGTACGCCTATAAACCCGCAAAGGCTTGTACTCGGAAGAGGAACTCGATACGACAATCCTATGCCTAAAGGCTGCCCTCAGATACCGATCTGTACGCCTACGCTAGCCTCTTTAGACGAAGCCTCTCCTGCTGGATACCACCGAGGACTGGGGTGCCACCCACAAGTAGTCTCGCTTTCTCCGCCTTGGAGGACACCACATCCTAGGGAAAAGAAGAAACTGATACATGCTGTAGGGTCCGATGATGCCCACGTACGGTGGTGTACCACTCCGAAAGATCAAGCTGACGGGACCTGTATATACCACCAAAAAGGTCAAGGGGTCCACCCGTCATCCCCTCTTGTCGTGATAGACAATCTCAATGTCGTCTAGCACCGGCATCCGCAGTGCCCCCGTGATGAACAGGTGAAGTCTCGGGTCCATCCTGTGTCTTAGCTGACTCATCGTATTCAAGCGAACCTAGAAAAAAAAAACAACGAAAACAGTAGGGAGATATGAAATACAACATACGCATAGTCGGAAACAACCGTAATTGTGCAGTAAAACACAGCATGTAACAGATAGCAGTTATAGCATGTATAACAGTTACTGCACATAACCAAACGTCTCTCATAACAGCACATGCAACAAGCATCCATCTCTATGAGTCTCACTCTCAGATCAAACCTCTAGACCGGGATACTAATCTCATGCAGCATGTCGGCCGAATACTCACAAAGCTGGTTCCACACGGGAACGGTTCCAGACCCGAACAAGTCCGCACCGGAATAGGTTCTGTGTCGGAACGGAGTTAGTTTATCCAAGAAACCGAATTGCTCGCCGTGACCAATAAGAGTGCATCCCCCTTCCACACCGGAACCGGGGTATCTCGGTCGCCTCGGAACGTTATCCTGGAACATGGAAAGCTTAGGGATTAGTCGAGCAAATCGGACTGTATCGGGCATCACGATAGGATAGGAGCTACCTCATCCGTCACTGTAGACTATTCCCGAGACCGCAACATCCCCAAGGTTACCCACTTGACCGCCCCCTCTGCTTTCCGTACCCGCACTCACGTACAACTAACCTAGTATAACGTTGGCAGCCCATACTACCTGTCATACGGCCTCGCCACTTGGCAGCTGATGATATGCAACAAACATCCTCAATGGGCTTGATACCGGATCTCACACCTAAACACTCAATCAGAAACAACACGATGCCACCGCATCAACAAGCCCACAGCCTCGAGCCACGCGTCCACGAGCCACAGCTCAAACAACACGGCCACAACCTCAATAGTCAGCATAAGAGCAACAGCACCATCCACGGTATCGACCCGATAAACAAGACACACAACCAAACTTAACTCTGACAGGCATACCGCCACAAGTCTTAGCATCATAACATCACAACAACAGCAACAGTAATAATAACAACAACAACATCGATAACAGCACATAATAGCATATCATATATACCAAGTAGCATATAGGCACGTATACAAATAGCAGCAACGGAAATCAACATCACAACAGCCATACGGAGCAAATCATCCTCAATCAACAGTTCTCTAACCTAGGGTTTTCCAAACTTAACGACGATAGCCCAAAGTATGTTAAACCTAGGGTTTAAGCACTGTATCGGGGCTCAACCACTAGTAGGGTTAAGGCTTCCCTACACACAGCATAAACACAACGACACTACTTTTGCCTTCCCGACGGCAGCAATACTCTTTCTCCCCGCCTGCACAGTCGACACGCAAATTGATATGAGCCCAATAAGGAGCATGGACCAAGAAGCACTTCAAGGACTTGGTGGGCCTATGACCAGATCAAGAGCTAAGGAAGCCCAAGAAGTTCTAGAACAAATGGTGACTACTTTGATGGAAGCAAGCCCAAACTCAAGCCTAGAAGGAATGGAGCCCAAGTTGGTGACTTATCTTAGTCAACAAGAAGGCCCATGATGATGACAAGGGGCGTGCATAGCATCACTTATTTGTTTGTTTTATGTTCAATTCAATAAGTGTAATGGGTTATGTGAGTGGATCCAATTTTGGCTACTTTGTTAGTGGGCTACACTAAGAGTTGCATGAAGGTCAAGCCCATATTCCCATGGTGTTACACAAGTTTAGAGAGTCTTAGAGGAGGGAATCTTTAGCTTGCATGCTATAAGAAACTCCTCATTTAGTTGAGTGAATAAATGTTGTAAGTTATGGGTGTTACACTTTTAATTTGAAAAGCAAGTGTAACCACCCATAATGATGAGATGGTAGGCGTGATAACTAGGGGGATTAGTGGCTGATTTCTTTTGTTTGGTGACTATTTAAGTTAGGTTTTAAGTTGATCTTTAGTGTCATGAATCAAGCTATTAAATTGGGAGTTATAGATTGTCCTAGGATTCCTTTGTGTGGGTGAAAGAAGGGCGTGTGGGCTGAGTAGAATTGGTCCTAAGGTGAGCCATTAGTGACATAATTAGGCCATTCAAGTGGAGGTTATGCTTTGTCTTTGGATGCCAAAAGTTTGGATGTCCACAACTATATGTATGCGCCTACTACCATGAATAAGACAACTTGGATGTTGAATTTGGATTAATTCCATTTGTGAGAGTATTGTTCTCATAGTTCTTGGTTGAACCAAGCTTAGTTCTTATAAAGAATCCAAGATTCTTGTGGCGAACATCACTTGGCTTATCAAACCTTCTTGGTTTGTGGCGCCTCATCATTTCTTTCTTCACCATTTTCTTGTTTTCTTCACTTTTTTTTGTTGATTCATATTGCTTCCAAAGAAGAACACGAAATTTACTTATTTTGAATTCAACCATAAGATCGTCAAAAGGCAACCACACCATTTGGTTGTCATCAAGTGGTATCAAAGCTTCTTGATTCTATTTTCTTCTTCATCTTCTACGCTTTCTTCTTTTCTTCTCAAAACCAAAAAAAAAAAAGTTACTTGATCTTTTCTTGAAGGTAAAATTCGTGGTTGTTGTGTATTGCCCCAAAAACAAAGTTTTCAAGGGTAATTCTCTTCAACAAGTTAAAAGAAACAAAAAAGAGAAATTCGTGTAAAAAAAAAAAAGAAAAAAAAAAAGAGAAAGTTTCATTTGAGCAATTTATGTCTTGAAAATTTTTCCCTTCTTCCTTTGTTTCTTATTTCTAAACCTTTTCTTTTCTAGCCTTTGTTCTTCGTTTTTCCTTGTTTTGATAAGTTTTGTGATTTTTTGTTACTTGAATTTTGGTATTTTTGTGTTTGTGTTTGATTCCTCTAAGAACTAAAGGAGAACATTTGAGAGGAAAAAGGCAAGAGTGCAAATTTACTTCTTGTGTGGAAAAAGCCAAAAGAGTGAAATTCATTTGTGTGACAAGTAAGGGAGTGTAGTGAGGAAACATAAATCATGGCAAACATTGAAGATAGTCCACCACTTTCACCAAGGTCCGCGGTCCTTTTTGTACGAATGACTACTCAAGTGCAAGCCCTTCAAAGGCAAATGGAGGCAATGCAAACCAACTATGATCAACAACTTGCCAACCTTCAAAATGATGAGTCTAGTGGCAATGAAAGTGAAAGAGGAAGGCCTAGAGGAGGAAGGCATAGAGGAGGAGGACATAGAGGAAGGAGGCGTGATGAAAGGCTTGAGGGGGTCAAAATCAAAGTTCCTCCCTTTCTTGGGAAGAATGATCCGGAGGCTTACTTGGAGTGGGAGCTAAAGATAGAACAAGTCTTTGATTGTAATTCTTACAATGAAGGCAAGAAGGTGAAAGTAGCCGCCCTTGAATTCAAAGAGTATGCCCTTGTGTGGTGGGACCAATTACATAAAGAGAGGAGGAGACTTGGAGGGGAGCCTATAGACACTTGGGAGGAGATGAAGTATGTCATGAGGAAGAGGTTTGTCCCAAATCATTACCAAACGGACATTCACAACAAATTGCAAAGACTTACCCAAGGGACCAAGAGTGTAGATGAATATTTCAAGGAGATGGAGTTGGCCTTACTTAGGTCAAATTTTCAAGAAGATAGGGAGGCTACCATGGCAAGATTCTTACATGGCTTGAATCAAGATATTCAAGACGTAGTAGAATTACAAAATTATGTGGAGCTTGAAGATTTGGTGCAACAAGCAATCAAGGTGGAGCAACAAATTAAGAGGAGGAAGTTCAAATATTCTTCTTCTTCTTCTTCTTCAAAGTTTCCATCATCAAATTGGAAGGACAAGCAAAAGAAGGAGGGTGCACCAACCAAAGAAGCCGTGAGCACCTCTCAAGGCAAGAAACCAATGGAGACAACCACTAGGAGCCGTGAAGTAAAGTGTTTCAATTGCCTTGGCCATGGGCACATAGCCGCCCAATGTCCAACAAAGAGAACTATGGTGACCATGAATGATGAAGTAGTATCATAATCCGAGGCTTCAAGTGGGGAGGAAAGTGAATAAGATGTGTTCATGCCGGATGGTGATTTACTTATGGTAAGGAGGGTATTGGGGAGTCAAGTGAAAGAACATTAAGCAAGCCAAAGGGAGAATATCTTTCATTCTAGATGCCTAATTCAAGGAAAGGTATGCTCTTTAATTATTGATGGAGGAAGTTGTGCCAATGTTGTAAGTACTAGATTAGTGCCAAAACTAAATCTTGTAGCTAAAGCACATCCAAGACCATATAGGCTTCAATGGTTAAGTGAGGTAGGAGAAATGGTGGTGAACAAACAAGTGGAGGTCCCATTCTCAATTGGGAAGTATGAGGATAGTGTTCTTTGTGATGTGGTGCCTATGGAGGCAAGCCACTTGTTGTTGGGAAGGCCTTGGCAATATGATAAAAAGGCCATCCATGATGGGTTCTCAAATAAGTATACTCTCATGTATCAAGACCGAAAGGTCATACTTTCTCCTTTGTCTCCAAAGCAAGTTAGTGAGGATCAAATAAAAATGAGAGAAAAGAGAGACCAAGAGAGAAAAGAAAAAGAGGGTGAAAAAGAAAGTGAGAAAAAAAGTGAAGAAAAATCAAAAAAAAAAAAAATCATAGAGTGGAAAAAGAGAGTAAAGAGAGCTTTCTTGCAACAAAGAGTGAGGTGAAGAGTGCCTTAATTTCAAGGCAGCCCCTATACATACTTTATTGTAAGGAATTTTGTTTAAATACTAACATTCCTAATGATAATTCTTTGTCTAGTGGTGTCAAAAATCTTCTGCAGGAATTTGATGATGTTTTTCCTAAGGAAGTGCCACATGGCCCTCCCCCTCTTAGAGGAATTGAGCATCACATTGACCTCATTCCGGGTGCACCATTGCCCAATAGGCCAGCCTATAGGAGCAATCCACAAGAGACTAAAGAGATCCAAACACAAGTGGAGGAGTTGATACAAAAAGGTTGGGTGCAAGAAAGTTTGAGTCCATGTGCTGTCCCGGTAATTTTAGTGCCAAAGAAAGATGGGACTTGGAGGATGTGCACGGATTGTAGGGCCGTGAACAACATCACAATTAAGTATAGACATCCTATCCCTAGACTTGATGATTTGCTTGATGAATTGCATGGTGCTTGTGTTTTTTCTAAAATTGATTTGAAATGTGGGTACCATCAAATTAGAATAAGGGAGGGGGATGAATGGAAAACTGCCTTTAAATCTAAATATGGTTTGTATGAATGGTTGGTAATGCCTTTTGGTTTAACAAATGCACCTAGCACTTTTATGAGGCTTATGAACCATGTTTTGAGGGAATTTTTGGGCAAGTTTGTTGTGGTGTATTTTGATGACATCTTGATATATAGCAAAAACTTAGATGAACATCATGAACATTTAAGGGCTGTTTTGCTTGTATTAAGAAAAGAAAAATTGTATGCTAATTTGGAAAAGTGTACTTTTTTGTGTGGACCATGTAATTTTTCTTGGATTTGTGATAAATGCTAAAGGGGTCCATGTTGACAAAGAGAAAGTTAAGGCCATTCAAGATTGGCCAACTCCCAAAAATGTGAGTGATGTGAGGAGTTTTCATGGCTTGGCTAGTTTTTATAGGAGGTTTGTCAAGGACTTTAGCACCTTGGCTGCACCTCTTAATGAAATTGTCAAAAAAAATGTTGGGTTTAAATGGGGGGAGAAGCAAGAACATGCTTTCAAAGAACTTAAGGAAAAGCTCTCCCATACACCAATACTTGTTTTGCCTAATTTTGCTAAATCTTTTGAGATTGAATGTGATGCTTCAAATGTTGGTGTTGGGGCTGTTTTGATGCAAGAGGGGCATCCAATTGCTTATTTTAGTGAGAAATTAAGTGGAGCTTCCCTTAATTATCCCACCTATGATAAGGAATTGTATGCCTTAGTAAGAGCTTTGCAAACTTGGCAACACTATCTTTTGCCCAAAGAATTTGTCATTCATAGTGACCATGAGTCTTTGAAATATTTGAAAGGGCAAGGAAAGTTAAATAAAAGACATGCAAAGTGGGTTGAATTTCTTGAACAATTTCCATATGTGGTGAAACATAAAAAGGGTAAGGCCAATGTTGTTGCGGATGCACTTTCAAGAAGGTATTCTTTACTTTCTACCCTTGAGACAAAGTTGTTGGGTCTTGAATGCATTAAAGAATTGTATGAGCATGATAAGGAATTTTCTCATATCTATGCTAATTGTGTGCATTCGTCCCAAAATGGATATTTTAGGCACCAAGGATTTTTGTTCAAAGAGAAACGTTTATGTGTGCCTAAAAGCTCTATAAGGGAATTGTTCTTAAAAGAGGCGCATGAAGGGGGATTAATGGGGCACTTTCGGGTCCAAAAGACTTTAGACATGTTGCATGAACATTTTCATTGGCCTCACATGAAGCATGATGTGCAAAAATATTGTGAAAAATGCATTGTATGTAAAAAGTCAAAATCTAAAGTGATGCCCCATGGACTTTATACTCCTTTACCTATTCCTGACTATCCTTGGATAGACTTATCTATGGATTTTGTTGTAGGATTGCCTAGGTCAAGGAATGGTAAAGATTCCATTTTTGTTGTGGTGGATAGGTTCTCTAAAATGGCACATTTTATTCCATGTAAAAAAGTTGATGATGCTTGTCATGTGGCGGACTTATTTTTTAGGGAAGTGGTGAGACTTCATGGTCTCCCAAGGAGTATTGTTAGTGATAGGGACACCAAGTTCCTAAGTCACTTTTGGAGGACTTTGTGGGGAAAGCTAGGTACAAAGCTTCTTTTCTCCACTACTTGCCATCCTCAAACGGATGGGCAAACTGAAGTTGTGAATAGAACACTTTCTTCCCTTTTAAGGGCTGTGATTAAAAAGAACATTAAGTCTTGGGAGGAGTGTTTGCCTCATGTGGAATTTGCTTATAATAGGGTTGTTCATAGCACCACTCAATATTCTCCTTTTGAGGTTGTTTATGGTTTTAATCCCTTAACTCCTCTTGATTTATTGCCATTGCCTAACTCTTCAATTTTAAAGCATAAAGATGGTAGGGCCAAGGCTGAATATGTGAGGAAGTTACATGAGCAAGTGAAGGTCCAAATTGAGAAGAGGACCCAAAGCTATGCAAGACAAGCCAACAAAGGAAGGAAGAAGGTGGTATTTGAGCCCGGAGATTGGGTTTGGGTTCACATGAGGAAGGAAAGGTTTCCGTCCCAAAGGAAATCTAAATTGCAACCAAGAGGAGATGGGCCATTTCAAGTGGTGGCCAAGATCAATGATAATGCATACAAGTTGGATCTTCCTGGTGAGCATGGTGGAATAAGTGCTACTTTCAATGTGGCTGATTTATCTTTTTTTGATGTAGGTGATGAAGAATTCAATTCGAGGTCGAATTCACCTAAAGAAGGAGGGGATGATATGAGCCCAATAAGGAGCATGGACCAAGAAGCACTTCAAGGACTTGGTGGGCCTATGACCAGATCAAGAGCGAAGAAAGCCCAAGAAGTTCTAGAACAAATGGTGACTACTTTGATGGAAGCAAGCCCAAACTCAAGCCTAGAAGGAATGGAGCCCAAGTTGGTGACTTATCTTAGTCAACAAGAAGGCCCATGATGATGACAAGGGGCATGCATAGCATCACTTATTTGTTTGTTTTATGTTCAATTCAATAAGTGTAATGGGTTATGTGAGTGGATCCAATTTTGGCTACTTTGTTAGTGGGCTACACTAAGAGTTGCATGAAGGTCAAGCCCATATTCCCATGGTGTTACACGAGTTTAGAGAGTCTTAGAGGAGGGAATCTTTAGCTTGCATGCTATAAGAAACTCCTCATTTAGTTGAGTGAATAAATGTTGTAAGTTATGGGTGTTACACTTTTAATTTGAAAAGCAAGTGTAACCACCCATAATGATGAGATGGTAGGCGTGATAACTAGGGGGATTAGTGGCTGATTTCTTTTGTTTGGTGACTATTTAAGTTAGGTTTTAAGTTGATCTTTAGTGTCATGAATCAAGCTATTAAATTGGGAGTTATAGATTGTCCTAGGATTCCTTTGTGTGGGTGAAAGAAGGGCGTGTGGGCTGAGTAGAATTGGTCCTAAGGTGAGCCATTAGTGACATAATTAGGCCATTCAAGTGGAGGTTATGCTTTGTCTTTGGATGCCAAAAGTTTGGATGTCCACAACTATATGTATGCGCCTACTACCATGAATAAGACAACTTGGATGTTGAATTTGGATTAATTCCATTTGTGAGAGTATTGTTCTCATAGTTCTTGGTTGAACCAAGCTTAGTTCTTATCAAGAATCCAAGATTCTTGTGGCGAACATCACTTGGCTTATCAAACCTTCTTGGTTTGTGGCGCCTCATCATTTCTTTCTTCACCATTTTCTTGTTTTCTTCACTTTTTTTTGTTGATTCATATTGCTTCCAAAGAAGAACACGAAATTTACTTATTTTGAATTCAACCATAAGATCGTCAAAAGGCAACCACACCATTTGGTTGTCATCACAAATCCACGCGATCACCGGCATGCTCTCTTATGCAGCCACGAACAGCTCGAAGCTTCCACCAACAACCACGGTTCCCAGCTCCAAACCTTGAGCAATCTCGCGCACAAACTTTGCCCTAATCACGAGCACAACACGTATGCAATAGTGTTAGCCCTAGGGCAAGCTCAAAGACCAAGAGAAAAGGAAAAGATTCGAAGAACCACGAAGAACACGTGGTAGGGATTCAAGCTTACCTTTGGCGAATCGAGAAACAGATCCATCAAAGTCATAGAAAACCTAGCAGCGATCACAACCGTTCAGTCGGAATCGCGTTCCGGTACCTCAATCACCTTGAAACCTTGCTTTCTCTCTCTAAAAGTCATGACTTCTCTCTACTCTCACTCCAACCTCGAGCTGGAAGAAGGTGGAAATGAAGCCAATTGAAAGTAAAGAGAAAACTTCACTTGGAGCATCCTGCTAAGAACGCTTTAGCATGCAGGATTGCCATGCTTGAGCATGCTCACGCTGGAGCGTGGGGTTCCCTCCACGCTTGAGCGTGAAGCCTCGTCCACTCTGCCTTCACCTTGGCCTGACATGTGTAGCACACGCGTCAAAAAGCACAGCAGCTGGCGTGCAACATACCAACGCTTGAGCGTTGGCATACTAGGGCGTGCTCCCTTCCCACACTTGAGCATGCTGCTCAGCTGGGAAGAGCTTTCCAAAGGAGAAGGAGCACCTTCATCATATCTTCTCACTGATAATTTATGACTACCTGTTTCCTTTCATACAAATAAGGGATACCTTGAGTAAAGAAGCTCACAAATTTTATTGTTGTCTTTTAAAAGATCCAGAGTGGATTTGATTTGAATTCTACACTCTTGGAAATGTTTTCTTGACTCGAACTGTTTTCCGAAAGGTGTATCAGGACCGCCATCGGAACAGAAGTTACAGTTTTCTGTTGATTCGGTATCGGAATTTGTTCAATGCATACAGTCTTTACTTTCCTTCACTTTCAAATCTTCGTAATGGAGTGCAAGTTTTGAAATTTACATGGATTTGCCTTGAAGATCTTTTCTGTGTCGTCAAGTTGACACAATATATTTAAAAGGGGAAACTTAACCATGAGGTACTACATGTCAAGATAGAAGACAGAAGAGTAAAGCAGCTACGAGAGAAAGAGATATCCTTGGTCAAGGTTATCTGGAACGAGACTTCAGGTGTTCCCACCTTGGAGTTGGAGGATAGGATGAGGGAATAGTTTCCGCATCTCTTCTAAAGTAAATTTCGAAGACGAAATTTCTTTTTGGAGGGTAATGTTGTAACATCCCAAAAATCCTATGTCTGTCTTTTTAACTGGTTGTGTGAATAACTTGAGTGAGAATACAATTCGACTAAGTTTAATCATAATAATAGTTGATGATTGGAAATTCATATTTGAATTCCAATTATGAGCTTAATAATCATAAAGTGTTGTTTTGAACCCTGTGTGCTGTCTATGGTCGGAACCGATAAAATATTATTATTTTAATCGGGACCACTTTTGTTTACCTTGGGATGCGTGCCAGGGTCAGGGAAGTAATCTGGCCTGGGGCCGGGAAGTTGTTTTGTCCTAGAGCCGGGAGTAGTTCATGACTGCATCTCACGCTTCACGAGACATTGTAAACCATCCATCACCTTTTGATTCCTTTAACAAATGGATTAACTTTCTATGACTCTTGGTTAATAACCTAGCATCTTTTCCTTTTATGGAGAAAGCAAATTAATCTACTTATGGTTAATCTTGCCCCCTTCCCATTCCTATTTTGTACTCAAGGTGCTCCCTTCCCACACTTGAGCATTTTAGGAGCGTCATAACCGTTATCCCTCATCTGACAGAGTGTCTCCGTTTGCTCTTGCATGACTCTGGTCATTTCGGCCAAAGCTACCGCAAGCACACCATCAACATTAGCCCCACTACTATTATTAGTAGCCATAAATCTGCACACCACCAATCAAACATTGAGTTGATCAGGTCCAATATCTCAAAGAATAGCATGCAGCATATATAACTCTAACAAGTAGTCCTATGCGCCCATATTTTGATTTTTTTTTTTTTTTTTGAAAAGCAACCCAATACAACAATCCAATTTAGGATTGAACTGCTCTGATACAAAAAATGTAACTCCCTTCATTACATTAGTAACCAAGTTAAAACCATGTAAATAAAACATAGTGAAATAATTTTTTTTCATAATATAATACTTAATGTAACAATAATAATTCCAAAATAGTCTTTACATCAATAAATCCTGAAACTGAAATAACTTGAATAAATTGAAATCTCTTAAAACTAGGGCCTACTAAAACCCCAACGTGTAAAATGGAAAAAAAACTAAGGTCTAGCCACAAATAGCTCCACTACATCGTAATACTAACCAAAGCTATAAATAATACTAAGAAGGAATCTAAAGTCTAAAAGCCTCCTCAATCTTAGGAATATAGTCCTCGTGTTTGAAAATAACACTACTAATGAGATGAGAATTCTAGTGAATAAAAACAGTTATAAAATAATTTCACAAACCGTGTTATTCTCAGCCGGCTCAGTAACTGGAAAAACAACCATGGCATCTGCTATTTTCGAAAATAATATAATTTTTCTATAATATCAATAATATAAATATTCAGACCAACACATCACACAATTCAATTATCAAAAATTAACATTTAACCCATGCACTTATTCTACCAATCATAAGCACGCAACAATGGCGTCCAATTTCCCACCCTACTTATGAGGAGTGTTTCAACCTCACTTGCAGTGGTGAATTTACCAATTCAATACCCCTGCAATGGTGGTATTTTTTAACATCCCTGTACTGGTGATGTTTCTCATTTCAATACCCCTACAATGGTGGTATTTTCGACATCCCTGTTGTGGTGATGTTTCTCATTTCAATACCCCTATAATGGTGGTATTTTTCAACATCCCTACTGTGGTGATGTTTCTCCTTTCAATACCCCTACCATGGGATATTTCTCATTCACAATACCCCTACAATGGTGGTATTGTCAACATCCCTACAATGGTGATGTTTTTCACAAGGTCAATACCCCTACTATGGTGGTATTTCCTCAACCCTTAATACCCATGCTGTGGTAGTATTAAGTGCATATCAAGCAATCAATAATCAACAATCAAACTATCATGCCATAACAACACATAGGCATACCGAAACTCATCTATATCTCATGAAAAATACATCACATAAAAAGCATGTCATCTCAATCATCAAAGACCACACAATTCACAATATATAGACATTAATTCATGGCATTCATATTATTAAAAACTCTAATTTAACATTAATTTCGTTTTCCATGAAAACCCCTAATTTAGAAAATAAGATTTGGCCAAACATGCATTCGTTCATTGCTATTTCTTCATGAAAACATTAGATAGTTCAAACCCCCTTTTCTCGAAATCATTTGCACCATGGAAGGGTGAGAAAAGGTCGTTTTTACTCACCTCTTAAAGACCTCAAAGAATCTCCAAGCGTCTCCCACAAACACGCCAAGAAAATCCTCCAAGATCTCCTACTTATCTTCCCTTTTAGGCTCCTTCTTCACCAACTTCACCCTCTCCAAGACCTTTATTGCACAAAGATAGCAAGAAAGAGTTCTTAGAGTGTTATTAGGGTTTGTAGCCGCACTAGGGTTACCCACGTTTTCCCTTTTTAAAAGTTCTCTTCCTCGCGTTCTGACATCGAGCACGGGCATGCTCTTATCCAGCACGGCTGTGCTCCTTTATAAGAGCAAGGGCGTGCTCAGATAAGCAAGGGCATGCTCATCAGCATCAAAACTCGCATGTTTTCCGACATGGTCATGCTCCCCATGAGCAAGGTTGTGCTCCCCCTTGAGCACGGGCATGCTCCCCTTGAGCACGATCGTGCTCCTTAGCGTCAAAAATGTCCGTTTTTCGAGACGGGCATGCTAGCATTGATCATGGTGTGGCTCAGACCGTGCTTTTCCAGTGCGGGCATGCTCAACCTCAGCACGGGCGTGCCGAACGTGAGCACGGACGTGCTCATGCTACTGTGAGAGATTTTCAACTTATAGCTTGTCCTTTTATTCTTTTGATCAGTATACTACCCTTAAGGCTCGAAATCATCAATTCTAATCCCTCAAGCACTATTAATTTTATTTGCTAAAAATAACGTCTCTTATACATATATTTAATTCTTGGGATGTTACAGATCCACTCATGTCACAAACTAAAGGAAGAAAAAAGGATGCAATGAAAGAGACTCAACATGGAAGAACCAAAAGCAACTTCATTAGAGTTGTAAATCAATCACTAGTCAAAAGGAGATCATGCCAAGTATGTGGACATCACAATCTCAATCAGTGAAGTTGTAAGCAAAAGATAAATGATGAATCTATTGATCAACCTACTTAAATTAAAGGTATGAGTTTGAAATATTTTGATGTTTTGAATTATTTTTTACATATATTCAATGAATTCGGATTACAAGGAGTTTTAAGTTATATTGTTGTTTCAAATAAGTTTTAACATTTATTTATATGCTTCATGACTTTGGATTGCAGGTGAGCCTCATTATGTGGACATATCTAGTATATAATTTTTTTGTATAGAAAGTGAGGAGAAGACAATTTTTCGGACCTGATTTAGCACCACTTTTCTACTTTTTAGTTTGCTTCCATGTTTTTTTAGACTATGTTTTTATTCTCTTTTGTTTCAATTCATTTTCGGTAATTCAATACTATTTGTAACATTGTTCTCATGTAAATGGTTATCAATTGATGGATTATGCAACAAAAAATAAAGATGGATTACAACGGATCCATAAATTTTCTATTCTCATTGCAAATATCGTTGAGTAGTACAATCATTTGACGGTAATACAAAACTAACTATAACTAAAACTTACAACATTACTAAAGTTCCCAACCCAAACTATGGAACATCATTCTCTGTAAATGTAAAACTATAATTGCACTATCTGAGTCATCCAAAGAGTTTTCTTTCTCGGGTGCCTTGCTCTTGTGATGAACATAAGTGGGAGGAAGATTTGTCAACAGTAGACACTTCAGTTTTGAGCTTTCTAGAACACAGAGCTATAACACCCCGTTTTCTCAAGTAAGGTTTAGGACATGAGTTAGGCATGTTTGAGGGCTTAGTTATATTCTTTATGGTTTATGTCATGACCCGAATTTGGCAGCCATGACTGGCCAAAAGGGAAAGCCTCCATTTCCCTTCCGTAGCCTCAAAAGCATGCATAAATTCGTCTCATCCAAAGTAAACGATTACACTCATTACTTATAGCAACATAATGAATATAATTACATCAGAGTAACCAACAAAACAAAAAAACACATAACAAAGGGTGCAACTCAATCCAAAAACTCTCCACATGGCATCCAAGGCTCCTGGTGGCTTCGCAGATACCTACAGCTGAAAAGTTAAATGTAGGGTGAGTCCACTGACTCAATGAGAGAGTTTCCCCAATCACATGCAGTCATACATAATCAAGTGCTAAATAAAATCACCCAATTATGCAAACTTTAGATCAAACAGATAGATAATCATTTCAAGTCTATACTTCACAACCATCTATTCATATGCAAATAATCCCAAAAACAAACGAAAAAAATAAAACAGGTGGACATCTTGTTCCTCAGAAAAGTACTTGTGGAATGGCTTGCACTAACTTCCCTTTTTTCTTGATTCGTGTTCCGCTCATAAGGGGATACATGTCACATGCATATACTCATATTGAGTCTTTGGGATTCCGATTGGGGTTGCTCACTAAGGGCCCCCGCCTCGACATTTTTAATTTCGTATCCCGGAGATACTGCCCCCTCCGGCCATCAACATCCCTCCTCAACTCCGGGGTTGCTCACTAAAGTCCCCAACCTCGACGGTTTTAGCTTATATACTGGAGATACCGCCCCCTCCGGTCGGATACCCAAAGATTCATAAGTCAAAACTTGTCAATCCATTCCATCAAGTACTTTCTTATAATAATCAATCACAACAATAGATGCAACAATATAATCATCACATTTCACATAGTGGCACTCGTCAACCATACTAACAACTAAGCCATAACATTGATCTATCCTCAAAATGTTCCTTATCACGATAGAATTTTCAAATCTATAATGATATTTGATGTCATAATCATTACTTATGAACATCATAACAAGCAATCATTCCAAGAGCATCCTTCATGGATACATAACAAACATTTATTCACCCATGCTCATAAACGAATAAAAATCAACAATAATCTACCTTCTTAGTGTGGCCACCATGACCATTTGCAAAGTCTCATAACACTGTCGCCACTTTAAATTTATCTTTAAAGTAAATCACTCGAGCCATATATCATCCTTCACTGAAAACTTTCCCAATCATAACACTACAATATAAGTCGTTTTTAGCGACATTCAAAAAGTGTCGCGAAATTGTAAAAAAATGTGACATATTAATATTAGCAACATTTTAGCAAGTGTCGCACAAAGTCCATGTCGCAAAAAATCTTTAACAGCATTTTTGTATACCTATAGTAACATTTAATAAATGTTACAATATATTCCTTTTGTAACATTTATTTAGCATATAACAACATTTTTGTTAAATGTAGCTAAATGTTAAAAATGTCGCTAAATGTAGTTTTAGTAACATTTTAAAAAATATTGCTAATATTAAAAAATGTTACTAATTACTTTTTTTGTAACATTTTAAAAAATGTTACTAATTACCTTTTTTTAATAACATTTTAAAAAATGTCACTAATATCCTTTTTGCAACATTTTAAAAATGTTATTTACTTTAAATCTTTACTTTGTCACTAATTTTGTGGCAATCAAAGCAAATACAAGAAATAACCTAAAAATATTCATATATAACTAAATCAAATGATAGTTATTAGTCTTTATTCACATTTAAAGTAAGATCAAGTTTATAGTAATGTCAATATTACAAAGAAACTAAACTAAATTTGCCTATTGAACAATTATTACATGAACTAGGAGATTCTTTACTTCTCCTTCCTAATGAAATCATTCAATTCACCGCTAAATTCCACTCTTGTGCCCACCTTCAATAACTACACATTGTGAAAGGCGTTTCTTTTCTTCTTCTGATATGCTTGTTACAATGGAAACGCTTTTAGCTTAGGCTTCAGAGAGAAAAAGATCACTGCATAATTATTAATAAATACATGTTATGAAGTGATACTGACAATTTTATGCATAAACCAGAGAGATTGGGAATCAGAACCATAAACAAGGGGACTAAATTGGTGATCTTGTTTTATTTGCACAGAAAAATAAAGCATCAGGAGATGGGGTTGCATATCCTACATATAACTTAGAGAGATATCTATGGATTTAGCATTTTCACCTTGACTCAATGACACCTAAATTATAAAATCAGTAATTTGATGTTATGAAGAAATGTACTAACATAATTGGACATTAAAGTTGAGCATATCGGTAACAAATGTAAATCTGTACAGGCATAAAATAATCTCCATAAATTATAGTGATTGTAACAATCATTTAGACAGGAGTCTAGGACTATTAGTTAAGTTTTATTTTGAAAAGGAAAGAAAAAAAGACAAAGAAAAGTTTTGCAAGTATTAACTAACTTTTATTGATTTGTTTTGGTTGCACGTGATTATAAAAGAACAATACATTTTACAGGCTCACTTAAAGTGCATAAAATAGTTAGTATCAACACAATGCAGTACACAAGCCAACAAAGGTGGGAAGGCCTCTCTAGTCTCTCCCTTCCTCCTTCACTCTCTCTCAAGTTTCCTTTCTTTTAACATTCTGAAATCTAAGGAAGTTCAGATCCTGTGAGATTTCAAAAGGGTCAACACAAAGCCATAGTTGATTTTCCCTTACAATAACCAGTTTAGTTTCAAACTGTTGTCATGGATGTACTAACTCCAATTATTATTTTGTTTTCTCTTGGCACACATTCATATTAACTCTGCCAATATCAGTATATCACCAATCCTGCTATCTTTCCCTCACTACAACAATAACCATACTTGATTCCGACACTCACATATAAATTTAATAAACTCAAGACGATATAAGAATATTCTCTAAAAATCATAATAGTTTTGTTCAACCAAAAAGTGGAACCAAGGGACAAAGGATTACTTAAAAAACTGAAGTCATGATGACATTCCAAAAGCAAGGAAGCATATGTCGATAAGTGGATTGTTTAACATAAACAAACTATAGGGAATAAAATCAATTATTTACCTAATTCAAGAGTATATACTAGATTCTCTACTGGGGGACCACAAAATATGTTTCTCTTCTAAATTGAGTAACTTCACATGACTTTTGATAGAAGAATATTTATATAAATAGAAACTCATACATTCTAGAATATTTAAAAACAAGATTTTGCAGTAGTAAAACCAGATGGTGTTTCTCACAGTAAATCAAGCCAGGCATAGGTGTTTCTCACATCCTTACCTTATTATTGACCAAACGGAATCCCCTTCCCCATGTCCCTATGATTGAGCTCATGTTGTTTATGATTTTCAACATTCTTCACCAGTCCTTGTTTTTTCTTTCCTTTAAGCTGTTTTCAACCAATAAACAAAAAATACAAGTTAATCACAAAGGGTACAAAGGGAAAAGAAAAACGTGCAATTAAATTTACCATCTTATAAGCCTTCTTCAAATCATCCCGAGAAGCATTCTTAGAAACGCCTAATATCTCATAGCACCTCATTTTATTGCTCTTCTTTGATGCTCTCTCAAACATATTCTTTTTCTCGTCCTATTCCACAATTAGATCACAAATATAAGCACTGATAACTCTAAATAGACAACACTAAACCACAAATATAGACACACAACTTAAAAATCTTACCTCCTTATGCCGGTAATCACCAGACATGACAGTTGTTTCAATCTAATATAGCATAAAAATAAACAAGTCAGAAACCATAATTAAAGTAGAATAGTTTTACAAGTAAATATTATTGATCAGTTTTGTAAGTAATTTAATCATCTACCTCTTCATCAGTTTGTAGATCGTGTGGAGCTACTTGATGAGTAACAACTAAAGCTCGTGTATCAGCAGCTTCTCCTTCATTTATGTTTGGAATGGACATACTAGACAGATCTGGAATCACTATCCCCGGGAAGCATTTCTGCAGCTGATTCAAAACTATTTTGAAACCACCTAACATTTCAGTTTTGATTGCTTCCACTTGTTCTTGTAGTTTAACTTGCATTTCCTCTTGCATTTTTTCTTGCATGTTCTGTAGATCTTCTTGAGCATTCCTCTTAACTTCCTCTATAATTTTTTGAGTTCCAACTTGTAATCGACTACCCCATAAGTCTGAAGGTACAACCCCTTTTCCATATGTGCGCACCCGGCCTGGTGGATCTTTTCCCAAAACTTGAGAAAATAGATCATCTCGAGCTGGGCTTTGCTCTAATGCTTCTGGATGTAAAGATATTGCTTCTTCAAGCTTCTGACTAAAATAGAAGTAAGAATATAATTATGAATTAAAACTATAACTATCAAAATTAAAAGGATATACAATTCAAGCTCTGACATACAATAACTTTCCTAGTTCCTTCATTCATTGGCTTTTCAGGCTTAGGCTTATGCGTTATGATATACATTTGCACACGAGAAGGCTCTCTTCCATTTGGATTCTTGTTTGCCTATTCATACAAAAAACATAAATAAGTTCGAATCATTAAGTGTTTAGAATAATAAAAACATAAATTAGTTCAATCAGTAGGGCTCTCTTTCTACATTAAATCAATACAAAGCACTTAGTCTTACCTCTTCATCACGTATATCAGCAAAAGGTTTTGATCCTGTGATATGCACAATAGTTTGCTTTGCTCTACTAACTTTGTTCTTCTTACTACGTGCCTTTAAAAAGAAAAATTCCACATGAGCACAAGTATTAAGATAATCCTAAAGAAAGTATATAGAATCATATAGAGTTGATACATTTAAATCACCTTAGCTATGTCGGATTTCCAAAATTTAACAAGTATTTTCCAATGCTCAAGAGGAATATTGGGTGCTTGATGCTTTAAATTGTAAGCCTCTGTCATGTTAGGCTTAAAATACTTCTTTATATCTTCATGTGTCCTCCAACATGAAGATATAGTTTGCAAAACCCATTTTCTAGCATTTTCCTCAATATCAAACGTTGACTGCACCATAAAATATATGAAAACAAAAATTCAGAACAATTAGGAAAAAACATATACTTTAAATAAAGGTGGAAATGTGCAATACATTCACGATTTTCCACATATCGTCCCAATTTGCTTTTAGTCCTTTCCAGCTTGTGTATGTTAGGGGAGCTAGATGTGCATTCCTAGCTAGTGTCCCACAATAGCTGCTCAAGTTAGCCCGAGAGGGACCTACAGGCTGGCCAAGCACATTCAATCTAACTTGAAAGCGATCTTCATACCTTAAACCATTAGTCTTAAGGTACTTTGTGGGACCCCTTTTCTTCTTGCGAGTAGAACCTGCAACTAAGTATAGATTTGATAAGGTATATAAGGTATCTTAAATTAATTGTTACTTATCTTTGAATACTAAGTGCCAACTGCTAAGGCATCAATCTTAAATTATGGCCAAGTTGCTAACAAAAGTATGATATGGTGCAATTCAATATTGAATTTTACAGTAAGACTAAGAAAACAATATTCACTTGGAACACTTTCTAAATTGGTTACTTATGTATTATGTAAGTAGAGGAAAGAAAGTGTGGGGTGTGGGGGTAAGAGATAATGCAGCTGAAGCGATCATACATTTCAATAATATCAGGGCAGGTAATGTGAGAAAAGAGGAGTTGCAATCTGTAGTCTAGAGAAGCTAAAGATTGAAAAGGTAAAATCAAGTACAAGATATTTCTCTCTCTACCCGAAGTTTTCATCAAATACTTCACTTGCACTATAATACCCATCATTTATATCCAAACATAAGTACACTGACTTGAGGTATACAAATCTACCCTTGGCATTGTAAATGGAGGGTGGACATGTATATGTTAATGTTGGGTAAATTTGATCTATTGCATCAGTAAAATTTTTTGTATGTACCTATATATAGCTTTAGCCCATTTAAACTTAAAGTTATTGACCATATTTAACTCAAATAATAGGTGTATCTGTGATTCTAACATCAAGGTTTGCAACAATTTATTCCTTGCTCGAAATTCTTTGTCTATTGCTGTGAAAATTTGGGAGTTGGGTAAGGAAATTGGTGAGGTATACAAATCTAAACCATCTCTCAGTAAACCCCCCTTTCTCTGTTTGAATAATTTGAATAGTTTTTCCTATGTACCATCTAGTTTTTCCTTTCACCTTCTGCTGCTTATATTAACTATAAAATAAATATATACAACAACAGTTCAGCTTCCCTTTCTTGTTGCCGTTAACAAGTAGCATTCATTACCAAGCATATTCAATCTAACTTGAAAGTGAGGAAAGAAAGTAATAAGGCATACTCCAAAGTGATCTAATGCATGCAACGAATGGAAATGATTTCCTGCAAGACTCACTCTGTTTTTCATGCATTCATTCTGGCACCTCATTTCCAACCAACAAGATGAAAAATAAAAAGAAGCATACTTACTCTCATGGTTCAGCTGTGGGGATAAAGGTGTGGAAGGTGAATGAGAATGCTCTTCTTGTTCACTGAGGATATCTGCCATTGAGCTACTTGGCCTTGAAATTTTAATTCTCTTGCTTGCCATAATACTAAAATAATATATTAATATGAAACAAGATGAAGCAGAATAATGGTAGCTGAGATTCACCTCTAAAGTCTATAAGTCTAAAGTGTAATTGCTAAAATATTCAATGCGCCACTGTTCAATATCATTACTAGGAAAAAGTCAAGTCAAGTCAAGGGTAAAACTCAACCTTTGATATAAGTCAAGGGTAAGTATGCTTAACACTCAAGCTGTGATATGTGAATATTTTGATGGCACTGGTTAATGAATAAAATAGTACATTGGCAAAAACTATAATTAATATAGATTCAAAGTGTCCGTGATATCTAAGCATATGATATCATGAATTTAAACAATGACATTGTATTCAACTAAGTACATGAAACAAGTCATTTGAGAAAAAAGTCAAGAAATTTATATCTCTATCACCAAAGTCAAAATCATCTTGGGACTCTTCTACTGTTTCTTGATGACCAAGAACACATGCATCATCAATTGTTGTCCCAGGTATATCATCCCTAAACCAATTGACATCTTCATCTTCATTAACTGATTGATCAAGTATAGGACTTCTTAATTGAGCTCCCACGTTCCTTTCCATATCATTATTCTCTAAGTCCCCAAAGATATCAAACAAATCTCTAGGGATAGTATTAGTAACAACATGCCAATTATCACTTGGGTCTTCTGTGTAATATACTTGCTTTACTTGAGTTGCAAATACAAATGGGTCATTTTCATAAATCAGCTTTCCAAAATTTATATGTGTAAACCCAAAACCATCTTGTTTGCTTTGAAACCAATCACATCCGAATAACACAAACTTAGAATGCCCATAATAATCCAACTCAAGTATATCTTTCAGAACTCCATAGTAGTTAACATTTTCTACTTCTGGATTTTCATCTTTCTTACTTCATCTTTCTTACTTTTAAACCTGATTGTAGACGAAGTGACCATAACTCTAGTATTTTATGTTTTCCTTTCACAACCTTCAATGACAAACTTATAACCTTTTATCACATAAGCTGAAAATCTGCGAGTCAGCAACAATGTTAGGCCTTCTAGACAACCATTTAATTTCTTCACTAACAACTAAATTCCTAACATGATCTTCAAACCAATCAGGAAAAATAAGACAATGATCTTTTGTCTTGTTCCACTTTCCTGCCAGACCATGAAGAGTATGACTTTGAACAAACTCCTCATGTTTTATGCATAAAAAAAGATCAAATATATAATATGCTGAAAAGATCCTATATGCTAGAAAAAGATAAGAAAGTAAGTACTTTCTTACTTGACATATGGCTCAATGATATCATAATTAAACAATACATATCGATGAGCTTGCTCCCACATAATAGGATCCAAACTTGTAATTACTCCATCTCCTATTGGACCATCGTAATTCTTGGTCTGCCTACTGAACTTTGTTTGAACATCATCATTCAAGTACCTTGAACAAAATGTTAAACATTCATCTGCTATATAGCCTTCTGCAATTGAACCCTCTGGACGACTTCTATTATGTACATAATTCTTTAACTTGAGAAGAAACCGATAAACATAAAAGTATGAAACTAGGAGGATGAGGAGCAAAAAAAACATTTAAACATATTGATAAAGTGAAATGAAATAATACCTTTCGATTGGATACATCCAACGGTATTGTACAGGTCCAGCAATTCTAGCTTCGTATGCCAAATGTATTGACAAGTGCACCATTATAACAAAGAAAGACGGTGGGAAGATCTTTTCCAATTCACAAAGAATAATTGCAATTTCATCATCCAAGCACTTAAACTCTTCAATTTCGATAACTTTGGAGCATAAAATCTTGAAGAATGAGCTTAACTTGATTAGCACTCTTGCAACATCTTTTGGTAAAAGCCCTTCGTATTGCTATTTTAAGTAAGTCTTGCATCATTATGTGGAAATCATGACTCTTAAGCCCAATAATTTTATGTTGTTCAAGCTGAACACATTTAGAAATATTGGAGCCATAATCTTCAGGAAGCTTCGCTCCTTTCAAAACACCACAAAAGATATCTTTTTCTTTCGATGACATCGTAAAGCGAGCAGGTGGCAGAAATGTCTTATTAGCTTCTGTATTCTTAGGATGAATGGCTTTCCTTATACCCATATCTACCAAGTCAAGGCGAGCTTTGAGATTGTCCTTCGACTTCCCCTCTAAATTCAATAGTGTTCCAACCATAGTTTCACATATATTCTTTTCTATGTGCATGACATCCAGGTTGTGACGATGTAAATTAGTATCCTAATATGGCAATTCAAAGAATATACTTTTTTTGGTCCATGGATCATCATCATTTCTTTTCCTCTTTTGAATCTTCCCGAAAAAATTCTCTCGATCGCCTAATATTTCCAATATACTAGATCCTGACAATGGCATTGGTGCTGCTCTCATCTCTTTTATACCATCAAAACACTTCTTATTTTTTCGCCACCTATGCTTTGAATCTAAAAATCTTCTATGACCCACATAGCACATCTTTCTACTATGCTTTAAGTATCTAGAGCATGTGTCATAGTTACACACAGGGCATCCTAACTTTCCACTTGTACGCCAACCTGATAATATAGCATAAGCAGGAAAGTCACTTATAGTCCATAGTAATGTAGCACATGCACGGAAAAGTTTCTTACTAGAGGCATCATAAGTCTCAACCCCTTTCTCCCATAACTCCTTTAGATCATCAATTAGAGGTTGCAAATAGATGTCAATACTGCTTTTAGGGGAAGAAGGACCAGGAATAAGCAAAGACAACATTAAATAAGGTTGTTTCATGCAATCCCATGGAGCTAAGTTATATGTCATCAAGATTACAGGCCAAATACTATATCTGCTGCTTCGTGTTTTATATGGATTAAATCCATCACTTGCCAACCCAAGCCGAACATTTCGAGGATCTGATGCAAAATTGGGATGTAGAGAATCAAAGGTTTTCCAAGCAAGTGAATCCGCTGGATGCCTTAGTTTTCCATCTTTGGTGCGACCAATCTCATGCCATTTCATTGAGTTAGCCGTTTTTGATGACATGAATAGCCTCTTGAGCCTTGGTTTCAAAGGAAAATATCTTAAAACCTTAGTTGGAATTGGAGGTGTAGCTACCTTGCAAGAAACTTTTCTCTTAGAAGTTTGACTCTCCTTTTTTCTATATCTAGAAGCACCACACTTAGGGCATGTAGTTAATTTCTCATAATCCCCCCGATATAGGATACAATCATTAGGACAGACATGGATTTTTTCATAACTAAAGCCTAAATCTTTAATGATATATTTGCAACCTTGGAATGTTGATGGTAAAGAAGAGTTTTGAGGAAGTAATTCTTTTTAGCAATTGTAGCAACATATTGAATGACACATTACTCCACCCATGAAGGTTCTTAATATGGAGCAAACGAACAACGATTGATAGCTTTGTGAAGTTCTTACAACCAGGGTATACTTCTTCCTGAGCATCACGTACCAATTTGTGAAACTTCACTGTTTCTTCATCAGTATCTTCTTGTTCTTCCAACGTGTCATCAAACTCACTTTCTTCAAATAGTGTCGACTTCATAAATGTGTCCTCTAAAAGCCCATCCAAATTATCACGAATATTAAATTCACCACTCTCCTCATTGATGAAATTTTTCGAAGATCCACCTTCCCCATGAAAAACCCAAGTATTATAAGTTCTATCAAATCCATCACAAACTAAATGCTCATACACTTCCTCTTGGTTACCCCAATAACGATTGTTGCAATTCTTACAAGGACATAGAATTTGACTTCCTTGTGCAGCATTATGAAATGCAAAATCTATAAATTGTTTTAGGCCATCCAAATACGTGGTAGAAGCCCTTGGTTCACGCATCCAACTCTTATCCATAACTGTTCTCTAGTAGACAAATTGAGTTAGCATGGATTTAAAGAGGAACCTAATTATTAATACTTCCTCAACTAATGCTATGTGAGATAAGACAATATATCTACCTTTAGCAAGTTGTGATTAAAATATAACTAATGAATTATGGAAGATATACAAAGAGTATTTGATGCTTTACAAATCATTGAAAAACTATGCATTGGCTACTAAGAATGAAGATCAAGTTCATTCATGAGAATCTACTAAAGCATATAACCACCAGAAACAACATATGAAATAATATATTAGCTACTCTGATACTAGTAGCCCTCAAATATTTGACTTGGGTATTTTCTCCATCAAGAGTGACTCAGTTTCTTATCAACATTACTACATCCACAACTTTTTCCTCTTCTGCAACTATATACTCTTGGGTGCAGCATGTTAGTTTAGCTGTTTACTACATCCCCATCTATTAAGGCTTAGCTGCATGTTATGTTCAGTTTACTCAGCATAGAGAAAATTGTACAATTTTGGGTATGGGTTTTCGAGAAAAACAGTAGATAGCTTTAAGCAAAAGAAGGTTGCTAGATTATTTAACATGATTGAATTGGTTTATAGTTAGACTAATACAGGTTCACTTAGTAAAGCATTACATAAAATTATATCTTGCTACCTCTTGAAGTTAATGCCAATGCCACCACTTCAGTTTACTGCCTCTATCTAAATCATCATTTTTTAAAAAATAAAATAAAATGAGGCTTTTCTTAGCTAAAAGATTAAAGGTTAAGCTAGTTGGTATGGTTAATTGCAAACTGTCTTGACTACCTTCATACAGTATTTCTGTGAATGTGTTTGTCACACATACCCTACTTCAATCAAGAGTAGCTCCTTTTAGAAATAGGTTGCAGTATTTGTCATGGATCCAGAGTGTCAGTGCTTAGACTCATAAAATAGGAGAATGCTAGAGCCAGAATAAACAGTGAGAAAACCTTACCACTTGTTTTTAATTCAACTATTTTCCTTAGGCCATGAAAGACTACTATTACAAGGAGTTAATCACCTGGCAAAGCAATCCATATGCATAAAGACATACTTTGATATTCACCCTCATACTTCAATACATCTAGATGTCGTAATGATGAGACACTTACTAACTTATGACACAAAATATACTAGTTAAGCAAACCTTTTCCTATTTTGCATATTATGTGTTTATATGTTAAGTTCTTCATTGATTCTTGGTTGGTATTTCCCTAGTATTCGTAGCAGCTGTGAAAAAACTATGCTATCTATCTATCTCTAAATCATGAACAAAACTTTTTCCTCTACTGCAACTAAATCCTCACTTCAGCATACTATCTATCTACAAGTCTTGTTTTTAGTTTACTACCTGTGAATCAGCATTTAACAATAGTCCACATCAGTCATTAAACCCAATAACAAAAAACACAGGGAGGGGTTTTGCCTTTTGGTACTATCCTCCAACCAATTCTCAACAATTAAAGCACCAAAACAAGCTATTACTTGCAATGTACTACATAATTTGAAACTTCAATTGAATCAAGTTCAAGTGACCAGATACATTTCTTCATCAATCATATCAAAATTCATGAAACACTGAGCATGTTTTGACCAGATACAATAAAAATGAACCATGAGAAAACAGAGGAAGTAGAGGAAGCAGTGGATTTGATTTACCTTGCAATAGGTGGTTTTGTCTTCTTCACAAAGTTCTTCACAGAGAGCTCTGAGATTCACAAAGAGAAAAGAAATGTGTGATTTACAGATCTGAGATACCAATTAGTTCTAACAAAATTTGATTTGAACACTAACAGATTTAGGGAAAAGCTTTGAAGCTTCCATGGCAAATTTGCGAAGAGAAGCTTTGAATCATAGAGAGAGGAAGAGAGTGAAGCAACGATGAATCTGAGCAACGATGAATTTGAGTTCGATGAAGATGAGCAACGATCGATGATTCTGAGTTTGAAGATAAGCAACGATCGATGAAGATGAGCAAGGAAGAGCAATCTGAGCAACGATCGATGAAGATGAGTTCGGGGAAGATGAGTTCGATGAAGATGAGCAACGATCGATGAAGATGAGAAAGGACTCAGGGATCGATTCTCTCAGTGTGGAATTGTGGAATAGTGTATGTGATTCAATCCAGTTGTGTTTTTGAATGAAGCAACACTCGGGAAGACTCAGTATAAAAGAAAAAAAATTTAATTGTGTTTTGTAACGTTTTTTCTGAAAAATGTTACAAAAAATATTGTTTTATTATATTTGGTAACATTTTAGTAGATGTTACCATATAAGTGTTGCTAAAGCTACTAAATGTAGTAGTGTAAGAGGCTATAATGGACAATATTTGAATTTCTAAAATCATAGCATTTTAAAACATTCCCCAGAGCACCAAGTCAAATCCATTAAATTAAATACCAAACAATATTCCAAATATTATAGCATTATAACAGCTTAATCATAAGAGAACCAATATCTTCTTCCACCTTCTTATTCGACATTTATATTCAAGACACTAGATAACATCATCTAAATAAAAAATTCATTTCTTTATATATCTCATAAATATTCACAACACCATGGTCACATACTTCCTTTAATATGAACCATATTATGATAAAACAAAACATTAATTATACCTTTACCTTAGTAATTTTTTTTTATCAGAATACCTTTACCTTAATATCATATATACATATCATATCATTTAAACTCCACCCATAATACATTAAATATACTCATAAGTAGCTATTATACCCTTAAACACCTTAAATGTGCCCCAAATTTGGTAGTTCTCCTTTACACAATTACCAGCCATTATAGAAGCCATGACCTCAAAAAAAAAAAAAAAAAAAAAAAAATTAAGACCGTGACACTCATCAATATAACCAAGCAGCTCAAGTTTTATGCCTTGTAGGCATAACAGCCAACGTAGCAGGGCCAAAAGAAATAAATCCCCCATTTCCCACTTCAATGCAAACCAATTATACATATAGCAAATTAACATTCATTTCCCATCTCAATGCAAATACATAATGCAAACCAATTATACACACAGCAAACACCTTTTTCTCAAATTTGTGAAAATAAATATTGCAACCCCATTCAATCAACAATCAACCACTACAATTCAAAATAAAATTTCCATCTCCAAATGCTTCCAGTCTGAACATGTAAGCCATTATACATTCCCATATTACACCTATGTGTGCAGCAACAGGGAAAAGAAAACAAAAATCGAAGGCAGCGTGAGCTGCTGATTGAAAACAGAGGAGAAATTTAAACCTCTTATATACTATATTCAATACACACATTATACCATAAGTTCATCACACTTTCCTTTATGTCATACACACACATATAACATCAAACACTTCAAATCTAAATGTATAAAAAAAAATACCCATTAAATTCATGACACCCCTTCAGCATAAACAACACACTTCCCTCACCTCCTGAAGATCTTTAACCTTGAAGCTTCAAGAGAAACGAAAATGAAAGCAAAAGAAGGAGAACCACCATTGAAGCTATTCTTCAAGCCTCTCCTTCTTCACCAATTACCAAGTTCTCCCAAACCCTAACATCCCTTTTTGTTTTACATTTGCCAACAATTTTTTTTTTTTTTTGAGGGGATGATGTGGTCTCCCCTTTTTAAAAAAAAAAAAAAAGAATTCTAATACATTGGACAATAATGCCCTTCACTAAAAGGGCACTATGAGCAAGACCCATAAGATTAGCATTGGCTTACTAGTTATATTTTAATTAACTGCTAAGGGTATGACAGTTATGTACCACCATTTTTATGCCTTAAAATCCTTATTTAATTCTCTGAAGAAAAAAATCGAAGAGCACTTTTAAATTATATCATACTTTATTATTTGATAACATATTTATAAAAAAAAAAATATGTAACCTTTATATGAAGGTTTTTTTTTAAAAACATACCGAACATGGCATCATTTAAATATTATAATTAAAATTATTAAAATTATCGGGTATAACATTCTACCTCCTTAAAAGGAATTCGACCTCGAATTCCTAGGATACATACCAAGAATTTACCACAACAATTATAACAGATATTTATATAGTCCATTAAGCACATAAAATAATATTTTCATTGATACACAAACTATTCTAACAAACTAGCCCATAAGTTAGAATCAAACATAAATCAAGTATCATTTTAATTACTTTCTCAACATCACTTAGTATCATTTCATAATAATTCTAAAAGTACACAATCACTATAACCATTTTTAACAACTGTCACAAACTTTTCTTTATGGCAGAAGCCTTTCATATATTTCAAAATATCAACATCAATCCATATTTATCCTGACATATTTTTATCATAACATATTTAGTCTTATATCACTATCCACATAACTTTTCAAAATCACAAAAGATTAACATTGACTTACTAGTTATATTTTAATTAACTTGCTAAGGCTATGACAGTTATGCACCTACATTTTTATGCCCTAAAATCGTTATTTAATTCTCTGAAGAAAAAAATCGAAGAGCATTTTTAAATTATAGCATACTTTATTATTTAAAAACATTATTATAAAAAAAAATTATGTAACCTTTATATGAAGATTTTTTTTTTAAAACATACCGAACATGGCATCATTTAAATATTATAAATAAAATTATTAAAATTACTATGTATTACAGTTTAATAGAGCTATGGTCCAAATTTGAGAAGATTTGTGTAACATCCCAAAAATCCTATGTCTGTCTTTTTAACTGTTTATGTGTATAACTTGACTGAGAATACAATTCAACTAAGTTTAATCATAGTAATAGTTGATGATTGGAATTTCGTATTTGAATTCCAATTATGAGCTTAGTAATCATAAAATGTTGTTTTAAACCCTGTGTGTTGTTTATGGTCGGAACCGATAAAATATTATTATTTTAATCGGGACCGCTTTTCTTTACCTTGGGATGCGTGCCAGGGTCGAGGAAGTAATCTAACCCAGGGCCGGGAAGTTGTTTTGTCCCAGACCCGGGAGTAGTTCATGACTGCATCTCACGCTTCACGAGACGTTGTCAACCATCCATCACCTTTTCATTCCTTTAACCAATGGATTAACTTTCTATGACTTTTGGTTAATAACCTAACATCTTTTCCTTTTATGGAGAAAGCAAATTAATCTAGTTATGGTTAATCTTGTCCCCATTAATCCTATGATCAACACCTATGTACTTGGTTTAATCCAAGCCTTCCATTTGCTTACACATAATCACATCACCTATGTCATAAACTTTTAATCAATTTGGATGCCCGTTTGCTAGAGGCCACACGGCCAAGTGATGGAAACATCACTAAATCATTTTGATTTCCATTTCATTCACAAAAAACAAGCTAGGTACTTCTAGAACAAAACTCATTTTCTCTCTTCTCTCTCCTACCTCTTCATATTCGGCCATGGCTTGATCCCATGAGCCAATCTTCTTCTCATCAAATAAACCACATATTTGTGATCACCATCTCTTCTACTACAACTTTGGTGAGAAGAAAGTTTTCACATTGGAGCAACTTCATTTTCAAGCTTCAAGTTCAAGACTTCATCTTTTCAAGTTTGTTCTTCAAGGATAAGTCTTCTACACTTCTAAACCTCTTCATTTCTCTTTTTAGAAGTTAAAAGCAATCACTTTTGTTCAAGTGATTTTCGAAAATAAGCTCTCTTTAAAGCTTAAGTGTTTGTCTTGCTAGGATCTTCCATTTTGGAGCAACTTTGTTCTTCACACCCAAGAACACCAACCTTGTTCATCATGTGTTCTTCACTAAGTGAGTTTCTAACCTTACTTCCCTATCTATTTCTTTCCATAAGATTATGAAACAACTTCTTCTAGTTCATGATTTTTGTGAAACAATTTTCAAAACTTTGTGTTCCTACACTATATAGGTTCGACCACCTTTGCTTCTTGGTGCTTGGCGTTTAGCTCACCAAAAAGGATCTTCATTACGATAATGGGGGAGTGAACCACATCACACCACATTGGTGGTGGTGAAAATGGTTTATGGGTTTGGTTTGGGGAAAACCCTAAACCAAGTGTTTTGCCACTTTGTCTATTTGGTTCTCTATGAGAACAATGTTGTAATAATTATTTATTGCTTGATTTGTGTTCATTTATGTGTTTAAATGGTTGAAAATAAGTTTTATGTGTGGGAAAACCTAACCTAGTGTTCCTCCATCTTTTTGTTGAAAAGAGTTTATGAAAATATGATTTTCGGATCTGACCTTGTGTGAGTCATTTCGGTTTTTCTCTCATCCTAGACCTTGGATTTCAAAAATTATTTTTGATCCTGAAACTAGACATCTTGGGCTTCATTTTGAGCACAAGTTTCATGTGTTTTCTTGAGATTTGACATTTGAAAATTTGTTTCAATCTAAGCCTAAATGTCTGTCTTGGATTCTGACTATAGTGGCTTATTTCGTGAAACTGTACTAACTTGGTGACTGCTTGTGAAAATGAATTTTATAACCAAAAAGTAGACATCCCAAGCTTTCATATGAGTCCTCATTTTCTCAAATCCGAGTTCGTTAGGTCAATCGAATGTTTGTCACAAGTTGATGCTTGAAATGCTGAAATTTTATGTATACAGGTTTTGGTGTTGATTTTTGGAATTGTATGTTGTGGTGTTGGTGTGACTATTTGTGTTTGAGTGTTAGTGTTGAAAATCACTTTGGAATGGTGAAAAACTATTCTTAGGTTACAGACCTAAGGATAGGATTTTTGAATGAACTTGTTCATGCTTTCAATACTTGATGAAATGACTATATGTTGAGATGATTTTCATGATGCTAGAATATTGTTGGATGGCTTGTATTTTGTTGAAAAACACCATGTATGATTCGGCTTTGTTGAGTTAAAAATAGAAGCCAAAGCTTTTATGTTCAAGTAATGGTGTAATGGTCTTAAATAAGAAGGCAAAGAAAATTAAAAAGACCTACCTTACTTACATGGAGGCAATCGGCCATACCATAGTAACTAGGGCTAGGAACCTAAAATTTCTATGTTAAGGGGTTTAATGTGTTCATACTAAGGTATAACGGCAATAGAAATTAAAAATGTTTTCTAAGAAATCAAGTTTTGGTTCTAAAGAACCAAGTATTGGAAAATGAGTATCTTTGGCGTTATATGAAAAGTATTTTAAGGATAGGGAAGTTGATGGTGATCAACCACCTATTCTAACAAGTTGTTTTAAGGAAAATATTTTCAAGAACAAAGAGTTTTCTAAATGATTCATGTGGTTTCCAAAGGTTTTGGTTAGTAAACCTACTTTCAAGAGAAATGAGAATCCTTGTAAGTGTTTTCTTTAAAACAATGAGTCTTTACACTACTATGAATTTTTTTTTAAGCAAACAACAAAAGGAGCCTCGTTAAAACCTTTTGATGCAAAACCCTCCTTAGGTATAAAAGCATCGAAAAGGAAAGAGTACCCCTAATGCCCTTTTATTAAGAAAAAAGAAAAACAACAGAAAAAACATGGGGGCATAAACCTAAGCCATGAAAGAATTACCTAAATCTATAATTTGGATAACCAAACCGATTTCTAAAAAAATTCACCAAGAACAAAGCTTGGAGCAGAATTCTACCAAGCTAAACCAGTAATCCTAGTACCAAAGTTAGCCAATAAATCCGCGCAAGTGTTACCCTCCCTAAAGACATGAGAATAAATGAAATGCGTCTTCCCATATAAAGATAATGCATTTAACCACCTATTCCTAAGAGACCAAGGAACAATGGATGCTGATGAAAAAGCACAAATAACCAAAGTTGAATCACATACTACCATAGGTGATGCCATCCTCTGACATAAGCAGTTTCAATGGCTACAATAGCTCCCATTAATTAAGCATTGAGAGCAAATGACACTCCAATATTCAAAGCAAAACAGCCAAGAGATGCTGAAAACTTGTCTCTAAAAATCCCACCACAAGCAGCAATACCTGGAGCACCATGAGTAGAACCATCAGTGTTACATTTTATCCAACTGAAGCTAGGAGCCTTCCATAAGATTTCCAGAACAACCGGAGCTTTGCTTAGCTTAGGCAATACTGAGAAAGCCAGAAGAATGCTGTTATTTGGAGCAGTATTATAAGAAAAACCTGTAGACAAATTTCCAGCAAGAGAAATTGCTAACTTTGCCAAAGAAATAGCAGCCTGAATAGTGATTTTTTTCCCTTCAAACCGAAATTGATTCCTGCTGTACCAAATGTACCAAAGAGAATCAGCAATAGCAGAAAGAACAATATCTCGGGTTTGAGAACTCCTTCTCTGGTCTAGTAAAGACAATAATGAAAGCATGGAGTTGCAGCAAATATTAGCAGACAAACATGCTGCCAACCAAGTCCAAATTTGAGTTGCAAAATCACAATGGAAGAAAAGATGATCAGTTGTTTCATAAGCTTTAAAACAAAGACAGCAAATGGAGACAACATAGCAGCCTCTATTCCATAGAACATCATCAGAAGGCAACTTATTATGCAAAATTCTCTAGATCAGCAAGGATCTTGAAGGAGGAATAGACTTACACCAAATGAGATTACCCCAACTAACTTGAGACTGACTCGAGTACAGAAAATCATAAGCAAATTTTAGAGTGAAATCACCTTTGCTTGATCCATCGTAAACCCGAGAATCAGGAATAAGATCAGAAGGAATTATATATTGATCAATCTCAGCAGCAAGATCATGAGATTTCTGTAAAATTATCTCTGGGATAGACCACCTTCCATCAATTATAAAATCCTATACTTTAGCATGAAGTAAAGGATGAATATGTTGAGGAATTTGAAGAAAATCGACCACAGGTCTGCTTAGCCATGAATCAGTCCAAAAATTGCAAGAAGAGCCATCACCAATATGCCATTTACAGTGCTCAATAACAGAATCAATATGAGATTTTAAACCCTGCCACACAGATGAGGAAATATGCAGCCTAGTGAACTTGTTGTTGACAAGTACCCTGGCTTTGAGAAGCCTAGACCATTACTTATCCGTAGTCAGCAAATCCTAACTCAGCTTTAGAATAGCAGCCCTGTTGATACCCCTGAATCCTCCAGCAACCTTAGGTGAGCAAACTAAAGACCAAGTAGCCGAAGCAACCTTTCTAACAAGCACATTACCAGTCCAAACAAAGTTGCTGAGCCATTTATCAATCAGTTTAACAAGAGAAACAGGCCAAAGATAAACATGAAAGGAGTGGAGAAGCATATTATGAATGACAGATTGCACTAATTGAACTCTTCCCATGATTGATAGTGAAGCACCTTTCCAAGTAGATAACTTTGATTTAATTTTGTCTGCTAAGGGCTGCAAGTGAATTTTACTTGGTTTACCCTTGAAAAGAGGATCACCAAGATACATAAAAGGAAGATGGCCAATACCAAAGCCTAGAATGTTGACTATGCTGTGAAATCTGTTGGAAGCAATTGAACCATTGTAAATTTTAGATTTTTCTTTACTGATATATTGGCCCGAAGCTGCACTATATTTATTAAATAGATCCATTAGATTCTCCATATTTCTTTTGTTTCCTTTGCAGAAGATTAACAAGTCATCTGCATATAGAACATGTGAAGGAACAGAATAACCCCTTGGACTAGACATAAGAAGAAATTTACCCTGCTGCACCATAAGAGAGATGGATCTACTCAAAACCTCTTCTGCTAGGCAAAAAGAAGTGGAGATAAAGGATCTCCTTACCTCACACCTCCTTTACAAGAGAAGAATCCCACTGCATGACCGTTGACAAGAATGGAGATACGAGCTGAGTGAAGAATAACCTTTATCCAATTACAAAAAATGGGATCAAAACCAAAAGCTTCCAGTGTCTTTAACAAAAAATCCCAGTCCATTGTGTCAAAGGCTTTTTTAATATCAATTTTCATGGCAATGTTCCAACCAAAACATTTTTTGTCAAGCAGATTCACAGCTTCGGAAGCAACACAAATGCAATCCGAAATACTCCTACCTCTTATGAATCCCCGCTAATGTTCAGAAATAAGAGAAGGAGCAATAACAGCCAATCTGTCAGCTAGAATTTTGGTGATAATCTTGAATTGATAGTTGGCCAAAGCAATGGGTCTAAACTGAGAGACTGAATCAACATTTGAGACCTTTGGAATAAGAACTACATTATTTGAATTCATGTTTGGAAGCAACCAACCTTGTCTGAAAAACTAAGAGACTGCTTCAAAGACATCCCTGCCAACAATGTCCCAATATTCCTTATAAAAGAAGCCACCAAATCCATCCGGACCAGGAACACCATGAGGATTCATTCCGAAAACAACAGATTTAACTTCCTCCCAAGAAGGCATACTGATGAGGTTTTTGTTGTCCTAAATAGAAACTTCAGGACTAATGGTGTCATTGATTAAACCATTAGCAACACATGTATTAGAACCAACAAAAAGATCCTTGTAATAACCAAGAATATGCTCCTCGATATCCTGCTGAGAATCCAAAAGAATGTCACCATTTTTCAGCATAGTGATTTTCCTAGAAGCATGTCATACTTTAGCTAACTTATGGAAATAAGCTGTGTTTCTATCACCACAAGTATGCCAATCAACTCTTGATTTCTCCAACCAAAACAACTCCTGAGCATGAAGAGCCTGATTAAGCATCGATTGAGCAGAGTCTTCCTGAAGTAATAACTCATCAGAATGCCCAAGTGAGGAGAGCTCCTCCTGAACTGATTTTAAATTTTGCACAGCTAAATCAACATTTTTGTGAACATCACCAAAGCATTCTTTGTTCCAAAACTTGAGAATCATTTTTCAATTCTTCAATTTCTGGGAGAGAACAAACATAGGACAACCAACCACTTCCTTTTTCCAGTTTTCAGCAATAACCGAAACACAATCCTTATGAGATGACCACATTCTCATAAATTTAAAAGAAGAACTGAAAGTTGGAGAACTGTTCTGAAGCTTGAGCATTATTGGATAATGATCAGAATTACATCTTGGCAAAGTACAACAAGTAGAACTGTTCTAGAATGAAAGACATGAATCATTACAAATCACTCTATCCAATCTTCTTTCAGTATGAGCAACTCCCCTTCTCCTATTAGTCCAAGTGAATTCAGACCCAATAGTTGGAAGGTGAATCAAATTAATAGCATCAGACCAAGATTGGAATTCATCACAAGCAATTCTTGATGGAAGACTACTACCTTTGTGTTCATGAGCACCAATGATTGCATTAAAATCTCCCAAGTAACACCAAGGGCCATCAAAACTATGACTCAGCTGAATCAAGTCATTCCAAAGAGATCTTCTAGTAATATAGGAAGTTGAAGCATAAACAACACTAAAAAAAAGAAGCTGATTATTCCATAGAAGAGAAAAAGTAACATGTTGAACAGAAGCAGACAGTAGGATTTAAAGAAGATGTACAGATACACCATAAGTTAGGAGCCCGAGGATTTCTATCATTAGTAGCAAACACCTTTAAATTGAGCTTAGACCAAAACTGAGATGGAAAGTTGCATAATTCCAACCAGGGCTCGGCAACAAGAATGATATCAGGTTTATTGTTTAAAATCATGCTTTTAAGAACTAACCTTGTATCTAGGTTAGCTATACTTTGAGCATTCCAATAGAGGACCTTCATTTGGACAAAGAAGAAAGGCATGCTCGGGACCTAGTATTTTTGACCACAACTTGATGCTGCCTTTTCTTTTGTTTCTTAAGCTGAGACTTAGAAAGAACTTTGGTATAACTGTCATCAGCCAAATAAGAAGCGGCCTTATTGCCAACTGCATCCTCAGAAGCACTACCAGCCTCTGCTGCAACAGGATTTTCTCCCTCATCAGCCTCTGAATTCCAAAACTTTCCAACAACAACTGAGGGTTCTTTTTGAACCTGAGGATTAATATTAGTAGGTGTTTGTATCCTTCCACTCAAATTACTAGAAGCTCCCCCTGACATCTCAGCAAAGTGAAAGTCAGGCTTGGACACAGGGGATTCGAGAACTAAATCCAACAAAACATTCTGGCCACTATCCTTGTTAATCAAAGCAGCAATGGACTCATCATAAATATTTTCTATTGAGTCCAAGTCATCATCAGCAGGAGTATTAGAAAGAATTGGAGCTCTCTCCATCCTGGAATCACCATTCAAAGCCAAAAGATCAAGCCTTCTACTAACACTAGAATTAGGATCAGCTTCAACCACAGGATCTAAACCCAACACAGGATCCACTTGAACTTGAAACAATTGATCATTCACCTTAGAACAGCCTGCAGCAGTAATCTGATTAAGGTGTGAATCATCCACAAGGACAGCTTTCGCTTTCGAGGAAGCATCAATTTGTTGCAGCACAGGCATGACTAAACCATTCTGAGATGTTTCATTGAAAGGAGTCGCAGAACCATCTTCCTCATCAAGTAAAACCTTATTATTGGTTTTAGTCACAAAGATTTTCCCAGTCTTAACCACTGTTTCCTTAACAGGTTTAGAATCGATCTTTCCTTTAGATTTAAGACAATTAGCTAAAGAGTGGCCTATTGCTTGACATGTGGAACAAAAATCAGGCAGTCTTTCGTATTCAACTCCAGTGAAGAATGCAAAGCTTTCCCTTTCAACAAGGATTTGTGATTGCAGCTTACAATTTAGATCAAGATCGATCAAGACTCTTGCAGAATGGCCATAAGACTTTTTACTTGTTGCTTCATCCAGACAAATAGGGACTCCTATTCCACCAGCTATTGCAAAGAGAATCTTAGGACGCCAATACTCTTGGGGGAAACCATAGAATCTAACCCAAACTTGCACATTCGTATGCTTTAAGGAATAAGGATTGAAATCCTTGGTCCATGAGAAAAGTCTCAAACTACCAGAGTCAAGATTCCACAAACCAATTGCCAAAACACTGCGCAGGTCTTCTAAAGAGGAAAAGGAGAATTCAAAGAATCCTTTTCCTAAAGAAATAATATGCCATGGTCCAATTTTATGCCACAGCCCATGTAACTTGCAGCGCAAGTCAGCAACCTTCATGGGCAAAGTATCTTTAGACAACATTAAACGGCCATGAAGATGGTTCTTGCAGCCTTCAAGACCAGCCAAATACTCATTCTCTGGAATCTTGATAGAGATCTGATCACCCTTGATACATGGCTTGGGGAGTTGGCTTAGAGGAACCGAACAAGGATTACTCAAGGCTTGAGCAAAGGACTTCTTTTGGACATTTGTTTTAGGATCAAAAACAGATTTAGGAGGAGGAGAAAAAGAGTTAGTAATCAATAATTCAGGGAATAGAAAACCAGAAGGACAATCGGAGAAGACATCCATGGCAAAAGAGAAAACTTGTAATGCAAGGTAACCAAACCCTAGCAGAGCCGCCAAAATTCAATCATCATCCCTGCCTAGAATAGATGTGGATATCGCTGCTGCATATCCTCCCATACACTATTATGATTAATTTTGGAATCTTACAAAACAAATGAGTTATAGTTTTCATATGAAAATGAAAAGGTGATTTAAAGAAAGATATTGTTTTCCCTTTTTACGCTAAGTAAAGGAAATAAGTATAATTTCAAAGGAAGTTTTACGTTAGTTTGCCAAAAGACAAGGTACTATGTATCTTGGGGTTTTGGACACCTTACGAGTATATGTATAGATTTTTTCAAAACTATGTTTGATAAAGGAGATTTCATGAACTAGTTTACCACCAAAGAAAGTATTTGAAGATCTTACTATAGTAGCGTAATTATGTATTATCGTCAAAAAGGAAATTCAATGAGTTCCATAATGAACTCATAAAGACTAAATAAAAGATATGCACCTATACCTTGTGATCATGGAAAACCATGTTCCACACCCTTGATGATTTAGATCATCTAAGGATCCATAATACTTAACCACAAAAAGTTACTTATACAAAAATAAGTAATGTTCCTTTGATAGATAAGTGAGAAGATATGATGAAGGAATTCTTGCGGATTCTATTTTCCATAATGCGCTTAGGATATGGAATAACATGTCATAAGACTTGAACATCGTTTTCCGAACGACGGAGTTGTACGCGAACGCAAGGAACGGAACCAAGAATGGGCGAATGATGGTGAGTCGTGTGGAAGTGGGTCCCGTAGGGTTTCCCTGTGATTTATCAAGAGATAAACGTTGTGATACAGTAATGATGAATTACTTGTTTTGGTGTTGTGACATTGTCTTGACTTGCATACACATCTGTGAATGAGTTGGGCATTATGCCTAGGAGTTGGGCTTACACCTTGGTGCAGGTGCGATTGTCTGAGGTATCGATCTTGAGGATCTTGGGGATGTCGGGGGTTGGGGAGGACACATGTGGCCAAAGAGTAGCTCCTCTATGTCGTGGTTACCCATCGAAAACACTGACATCCTGACTTAATATCGGGCAAATCATATATGATTTGGGTAAAGAACGTCTGGCGTGAGCCATTATAGCAATTGTGTTCTTGATGTGGCACTGTGGGGCTGAGAAAATGCAGCAAATGTTCTCTCAATCAGTCACTCCAGTTATGTTTAGCTCCATGGAGTAGGGGTCGAAGTCTTACACTTGTGGCATATGGCATTGAGTCATGTACATCGCATTGCATTGCATGACTATTGATCGATACATTTTTATGTTATACATTATTATCCTGTGTTGATAATGTTTTATGCAGTTGATTGATTTATATGAGATATTGAGATGTATGATATGCATGATTAGTATGTCATTATCTTGTGTGTCGTATCGTTTTTACTTCTGCCATATGTTGTGTTGATGAATGGGAATCTCACCTCATTACTTTGTATTGTATCGTTCTGTGCTTCTCCGGTGGTCTCTCGAGAAGGTCTCGATACCTAGATTTCACTCGGCGCTTCAGATACATCTTTATGCTGAACTTCCCAGGGTTTTTGGCAGTTAGACACACCTAGTCATTATGGGCTTCTAGCAACGTACATGTGAAGAGCCGCACTCATCATCCGCATCGGTCACAGAGGAAAGGTTCTTAACCGCTTCACCACTTGTCTTCTGTCGTTTGCCGTCAAGGCTGTGGTCGTAAGAGGAACGCTAGGTGGGCTCCTTTACCGGAGTGTTAAGTGCCTTCTCCCTCTATTAGGGATAAGCCGCTTGTTGGCAAAGTTGCATCTAGGTCAACTTCTGCGATGTTTTCCATAGGAATGCCAGCAGTAGTCCCTGCCAGGATTCATGTTAGGTCTCGTTTGACAGGTCCTTGTTAGAAAGCGATAAGTGAGGAGATTAGGAGGGAGGTGATCTACCTATGCCTTCCTATTCCTTTCGCTTGTCTCTCCATAAGGGAGGAGTCAGAGGAAGCATTCAACAGTTGATCTGAGGGATGTCTTCCTGTGTAGTCTGTTGTCGACCAGTGTAGGGTGTTAGAGTATCTGTACCTTTCCTTTATGTGTTGTGGAGCTGCATCTCCGAGTATCTTATGTTTACGAGCTGCGTCTCCAATCCTTTACGTTGAGTCTGTATCTTTCTGTTTACTTTCTGTAGTCGGGTTGGGTTTAATGTAACTCCTTTATGAACTTATGAACTGATATTATGAAATGATTCTATTTACCTTACACACATAAACAGTTACAAGCTTTTACAATTATGTCCTGTGAAAAGGAAAAATCCACCCCCATCTTTCTTACATGTTTTTAATTAACCCGTTTTTTAGCCTTAGAGCTTTATAAAATGTCCGTAAATGTAATGCCCGCAGAAAAGGTGTTACAAACATCGTGTTACGAATGACGAGGTGGTACGTGATTGCAAGGAACAGAACCAAGAACGGACGACTGATGGCAAGTCGTGTGAAAGTGGGTCTTGTAGGGGTGCCCTGTAGTTTATCAAACGATAAACGTTGTACTACAGGAACGGAGTAGTACGTGCTGTGTTGTGGCATTTTCTTAACATGCATACGCATCTGTACATGAGTTAGGCGTTGTGCCGAGAGTTGAGCTTATACCTTTGTGCGGGTGCGATTGTTGGAGGTGACAATGGTGGAGATCTTGAGAACGTTGGGGTTGGGGAGACCACATGTGGCCAAAGAGTAACTCCTCTGTGTCGTGGGTGACCTGTCGAAAAAAGCTGACGTCTTGACTGGACACTGGACAAATCATGATTTGGGTAAAGAACGTTTGGTGTGAGCCGTTATAATGATTGCAATCTTTGGATGTGGCATTGTGGGCTGAGATAACGCGAATAATGTTCTCCCAATCACTCACTCTTGTTATGTTTAGCTCCATGGAGTAGGGATCTGAGTCATGTTGCATTGTGTCGTTGCATACTTGAGTTGACATTTGACCCATGTTATTTTTAATCAATATATATTAACTGTGATGCCATGTGATTAATTTTTATGCTGTGAAAGCCCATGCGTTGTATGCCGATTGGGTGCGTGTGTGCGTGATTTTTAGCACTACTGTTTTAGTTGTGCGATGTGCGGAATCTCACCTCATTATTTTTGTTTTTACGCTGCTCGTGTGGTTTTCATCTTGCTCTGGTGAGTAAACATGGCGAGCGATCCACCTTCCCATTTGAACTTGGACTTGACACTACACGATGGAGTGGACGCCTGGACGATCCATCTTGATGGACGTCGCACCTATTCTAGAGTTGTGAGTCTCACGAGTAGGAGGGAGTTACCCTTGTCCATGACGAGCCTGTTCGAAAGAGTCTGCACCTTTCGAATCAGTGGTGAGGGTAGCTCAGGGATTACCCAGCCACCACCACCACTTGCTGATCATCCGTGACTACCTAGTGCCCGGCCTGCAGTTCACTAGGAGGAGCCCAGGGATGTGTACGTCGACCCTGCTTCCATGCCATCTCCACCTGTTGCACCGTCTACTTCCTCCATACCTATATCTGCTGCCGGCCCTTTTGTCCCTGTTGTCCCACCCCCACGGCCTACCTATGTGCCTTTCGAGCAACATCCTCAGATTCCTCACCAGCAGGAAAATTGGAGGATGACTGCTCGCAAGATCACACCAGCTCATACCAGGGTATCCTTCTCTACTCCCCTCGTTATCCTCTCATCTGACGATGAGGAGATGGAGGAGGAGGAAGAAGAGAAAGTACTCGAATATGTGTCGGAGGACATTCCTGAGGTAGCCCCTGCTAGCACGAGTCAGGATGTAATGTTGAGTGGAATGTAATGTTGAATTATATTTTCCATTACCTTGTTGATTATTCCTAATGAAGAGAATTAGTTTTCTTAAAATCCAAAAATTTACTAAAAGTAGTAAAAACCGATTATCCATTTTTGGTAAAAACCCTAATCACCTTATTCCTAACCAAATGGAAAATGTAACTATTCTAGTTACATTGGATAGGGCCATTCGGCCATGTTACTTGGGGAAGAGCCAAGATCTCACTTTATCATCATCCAAGAAAGTTTATGATACTTACTCTTAATGGAAAAAGTGTTTTAGCCTTTTTAAGTTAATCTTGTCCTTAAGCTCTCCATAAGCAACAACACACCCATCTCTTTACATCTTGGCCTTCCATTCTTTATGACCAAATTTGAATGAAATTTCAGAGTCCACAAGGTGTGGAGGATTCGGCCATTTAGGGGTAAATACCCTAATGTGCACTATTCCATTCATTTGTAACTTTCTCTCTTCTCTCACTTCTCTCTTTTCTCACTTCTCTCTTGCATTCAGCCAAGGCAAGTACGTAACCATACTCATTTTATTTCATCATTTTAACTTCATATTCTTGTTCATCTCATCCATCTAAGCAACTTTCATCTTTTGAATTTCTTCATTTGAAGTTGTTTTCATCAAGTTAGCTAAGGATCTTCAAGAACACTTCAAGCTTCTTGAAGTTGTCTTATAACTTTTCTTAAGAGTAAGTTTATAACCTTGTTCCTCCGACATTCTTACTCTTTAAATGTACCTTTGTTCTACCTTGAACATGTTGATGAGAAATCAAAGTTTTTGGTCTTGTTTTCTTCTCTATAGGCCACGGTTTTGTTCTGAAGTTGGGGACCAAGTTTTCTCTTCATCTTCTTGCAAGGAACTTCAAAGAGGTAATGGAGGAATAAACCATATCACACCTTAATGGTGGTGATAAAGGCCTCCTAGTTTTGTTGAAGGAAAACCCTAGATCTAGGGTTTCCTTATAAAGTTCATTACTTTGTTGTCATGTTATGTTATGTTGTTGTGATGATATGATGATTGTGTTTGTATATGCTAGAATAAAATCGTTTGGCATGGTGAAAAACTATTCTTAGGTCCAAAGACCTAAGGATAGGATTTTAGAATCTTGAACTTGTTTATGTTCTAAGTTGCCTTGATAACATGCTTATATGTTGGTATGATTTTCTAGCTACTTTGGAAGTTGTTGGATGATTTCATTTTGGTTGAAAACGGATGTGTGAGGTTCGTCCATATGATGTTTAATGAGGGAAGCCAAAGCTTCTATTCCAAGTGATGGTGTAATGGACTTAAAATGGTTGCAACAATGCAAAACAATTAAAAGAAAGCCTACCCTTGTTGCTTGGGGCATTCGGCCTTGTCATGCAAAATAGGGTTAGGATCTTAAAATGTTGAGGTTAAGGGATTTAATGTGTTCATACTAAAGTATAAGAGGCATATAAATTGAAAAGGTTTCCAAAGAAATCAAGTTTTGGTTCCAAAGAGCCATGTGTTGCGAAATAAGTGGCTTTTGGTTTGATGCTAATCAATCACTTATCTTAATAAGTTGTTTTGAAGAAAAAAATTTCAAGAACTAAGAGTGTCATAGTTAGTCAAGATGGCTTTCAAGGATTTTTGGTTAGTAAGTCTTCTTTGAGAAGATAGGATTCTTACAAAGCTTGTCTTTAATAACAAAAAATTTTACACTACTATTACCTTTTTAGAACTTTCCAAAATTATATAAGTTATAGTTCATTTGAAAACGAAATGGTGATTTCAAGTAAGAAATATATTTCTTTTACACTAAGTAATAGAACTAGGAAACCAATTCAAAAGAGTTTTACACTAAATGAGACGCCTTATGGACAATTGAATAGAGTTTTTTTCAAACTATACTTAATAAAGGAGATTTTATCAACTACTTTGCTATAAGGATAGTACTTTGAAGCTTTTTACTATAATAGTATAAACGCGTGTTATCTCCAAAGAAATATCCAATGAGCTCCACAATGGACTCACAAAGACTGAGTAAAAGACATGCACCAATACCTTGTGGTCATGACAAATCATGTCCCACACCCTTGATGATTTAGGTCATCTAAGGAATCCATAATGTTTAATCACAAAGAGTTACGTATATAGAATATGTAATGTTCCTTTGATAGACAAGTGAGAAGATATGATGAAGGGGATCCTTATGGGTCTTGTTTTCCATAATGTATTTAGGGTATGGAATAATGTATCATAAGACATGAACATCATGTTACGAACGACGAGGTGGTACGTGATTGCAAGGAACAGAACCAAGAACGGGCGACTGATGGCAAGTCGTGTGAAAGTGGGTCCTGTAGGGGTGCCCTGTAGTTTATCAAGCAATAAACGTGGTACTACGGGAATGGAGTAGTACGTGCAATGTTGTGGCATTTTCTTGACATGCATACGCATCTATACATGAGTTGGGCGTTGTGCCGAGAGTTGAGCTTACACCTTTGTGCGGGTGCGATTGTTGGGGGTGACGATCGTGGAGATCTTGAGGACGTTGGGGTTGAGGAGACCACATGTGGCTAGAGAGTAGCTCCTTTGCATCGTGGGTGACCTGTCGAAAAACGCTGACGTCCTGACTGGACACCGGACAAATCATGATTTGGGTAAAGAACCTCTGGCATAAGCCATTATAATGATTGCAATCTTTGGATGTGGCACTGTGGGCTGAGATAACGCAGACAATGTTCTCCTAATCACTCACTCTTGTTATATTTAGCTCCATGGAGTACAGGTCTGAATCATGTTGCATTGTGTCGTTGCATACTTGAGTTGACATTCGACCCATGTTATTGTTAATCGATATATATTAACTGTGATACCATGTGATTAATTTTTTATGCTGTGAAAGCTCATGCGCTGTATGCCGATTGGGTGCGTGTGTGCATGATTTTTATCACTGTTGTTTTGGTTGTGCGATGTGCGGAATTTCACCTCATTATTTTTGTTGTTACGCTGCTTGCGTGGTTTTCATCTTGCTCTGGTAAGTAGACATGGCGAGCGATCCACCTTCCCGTTTGACCTTGGACTTGACCCTGCACGATGGAGTGGACGCCTGGACGATCCATCCTGACGGACGTCACACCTGTAACATCCCAAGAATTAAATAAAAGTATAAGAGACTTAAACCTTAGTAAGTAAAAATTAATAAAGTGCTAGGGAGGCCTAGGATAGTTGACTTTGAACCTTAAGGGTTGTAAGTTGACCAAATGAAGAAAGAGAGAATTTTTATGTTGAAATCTGTCACAGTAGCGTTGGCACGCCCGTGCTGAATAGAGCATGGTCTGAGCCGCACTGTGCTACCAGTTAGTACGCCCGTGTCGAAAACATCGCAAACTTTGACTCTGATTGGCACGGCCGTGCCAATCGAGAGCACGCCCGTGCTCTCTGTCAGATGCGTTAAAAAAATAGGATTTTAAACAAAGAACAGTGCAACACTATATATATACACTATTAGAACACCCTAGTGCGGCTAGAAACCCTTTTTGCAACCTAAAACATTGTTTTGCTTGCCCTTGAGGATTGAAGGGCGTGGAAAAGACGGTTCTAGAGAAGGAGGAGCCTAGAGGAGGAAGAAAGGGGAATATTCTTGAGGAGTTCTTGGCGCATTCGTGACCAAACGCTTGGAGCTTCTTGGAGGTCTTCAATAGGTGAATAGAAATACTCTTTCTCACCCTTTCCATCGTGCAAATAGCCTTGGGGTTGGGTTATGCTTTCAAAAATATGTTTTTTGGAAAATAATCCTGGTTTGGTCAAATCCTGATTTTACAAATTTGGGGGTTTTCCTTCTAAGGTGTTTCTGCTGTCAGTTAAATGTTTATTATTGAGATTGGTGCCATGATATATATGATACATACGTGATTTCGTTGAATTGACATACTATATATGCACTATTTGATGATATTTGTGATATTGGCATGATTCAAGAACTGTTAATATGCTGAATGTTGTTTGCTGCAATACCGCCTATGATAGAGGTATCGAAAGTAACACTGCCAATGATTTGGGGTGTCAAATTATGAAATACCGCCATGATGGGGTATCGAAAGTAACATCGTAACACGTTGGGATGTCAAAATGAGTAATACCACCAGTGTACAATGGTTGGTATCGAAATGAGTAATGTCACTGAAGAGAAGGTGACATCGAAATACCTTCATGAGTAATGTAGGCAATGGGACGCCATTGTTATGTGTAGATTGATGGTCATATGACATATGAGGATGTTGAGAATATTTGATATGTATATGAAATTATGATGTGTTTATTTATGATGTGTTGCTGAATGTTTATGGTCATTATTTGAGTATATAATTCTTATTTAATTATTTTGAAAATAGCAGATACCATTGTTAGTTTTTCCGGTTACCGCGCCGGCTGAGAACAACGCTTTTGTGAAAACCTTTTATAAATGTATTTCTATTCATTGAGATTATAAATCTCATTAGTAGTGTTATTTTCAGAGACTAAGGACGACCCTATTGAGCAGCCAGACGCTTGAGGATTTTATTCTAGTAGTATCTTGGGTTAGTGGAATGGCATATGCCAGGAGGACTATTATTATCGTTTATTTATTTATTTATTTATTTATTTATTTATTTATGCGAGTTGTAATAGACGCCCAGTTTTGTGGTTTAAAACTTATTATGTATTTTTGTTTATTGGATTGTTATAAACGATTATTTTGGATCAATGTTATATTTTGAATTTATTCAGTATTTATTAAGAAAATTTTTAATTACCTTGTTTTTATTTAAATTATTATCTTGGGTTACTAATGCAATGAGGGGCGTTACATTTTTGGTATCAAAGCAGTTCAAACCTAAATTGGACTGTGGTATTGGGTTGTTTTTCAAAAATCAAATATGGGTGCATAGGACTGCTTGCTAGAGTTATATATGCTGCATGCTATTCTTTGAGATATTGGACCTGATCAACTCAATGTTTGATTGGTGGTGTGCAGATTTATGGCTACTGGCGGGCATGGGGCTAATGCTAATGGTGCACTTGCAGCAGTTCTGGCCGAAATGACCAGAGTCATGCAAGAGCAGATGGAGACCCTCCGTCAGATGAGGGACAACGGGAACGTGCATAACGTTGGAGCAGTTGCAACTCAAGATCCGCAGTACATGGGACTATCAGAGTTTAGAAAAAATGATCTGCCAACGTTTTGAGGTACTACTGATCCGGTTGAGGCAGAAGAGTGGTTGCTGAAATTAGAGAAGATTTTTCGGGTTATGAGGTGCACTGATGCACAGAAGGTGGATTTCCCCACCTATATGCTGGAGTCTGATGCGGAGCACTGGTGGAATTGTGCTAGGGGTGGTTTGCTATCTTTGGACGCTCAAATCACGTGGGACCGATTCAAGGAAGTTTTCTTGGATAAGTACTTTCTGCATAGTGTTCGCATTCAGAAGGAAACAGAGTTCCTGCAGCTCCGTCAGGGAGACATGTCTGTTGCTGAATATGTTGCTAAGTTTGAAAGCTTGGCAAGGTTCTCTCGGTACTTGAGGGACAATCCTTTGGACGACTGGAAGGCAATCAAATTTAAGTAAGGTTTGAAGCCAGAGATGCAACACTTTATTGGAATCTTGGAGATTCGGGACTACCCCACCTTGGTAAACAAGTGTAGGATAGCTGAGTAAAAGATGCATGCTTTAGAGATGGAGAAGCCAAAAGAGAAGAGTGCTTTTGAAGGCAAGAAATTCCATAGCAAAGGGGGTACTTTTCTGAAGAGCCTGCGACCAGTGCCTACCATCTCAAAGGGTAAGCAGGTCCAAGGAGCTCAAGCAGATAAGGGAGTTGAATGCTTCGGTTGTGGATGGCACCGTGGATATCGCGCTTGCCCCGCGGTGCAAGTCTCCTGTAACAAATGTGGAAAGGTGGGACACTTTGCTAGAGTCTGTAAGGGAGGAGGACAATCTTAGACCAGACCCCAGAGCCAAGGAACATTTTTCACCATCCAATGAGAGGAAGTGAAGGAGTCTGACTGTTTGATCCAAGGTATGGGTTTTATTAAAGATAGAAAAGTTATGATATTGTTTGATTCAGGAGCAACCCATTCTTTCATATCTCTTAGTTGTGTTAAAAATTTAGAGTTGCCTGTTTCTAAACTACCTTTTGATTTGTGTGTTTCTACTCCTGCCAAAGATAAATTGGTAACTTCTATTGCTTGTTTGAAATGTTCTTTGATATACAAAGATTTGTCTTATGATATTGATTTGATATGCTTACCTATGTCGGGTCTAGATGTCATACTTGGCATGGATTGGTTGTCACATAATAATGCTATTATCAATTGTTTTTCTCGAACCATTTCTTTTCTTCCACAACCAATTTCTGTTGAACCTTCTGTGTCGGATTGCTTTCTGTCTGCTGTATCTTGTCACAAGAACTTATTTGAGGGGGCTCAGGGATACATACTTCTCTTTTCTGTTAAGATAGAGGCTGAAAGTGATATAGCGGCATTGCTTGTAGTATGCGAGTTTTTACCCTAAAGAGGTCTCTAGTTTACCACCGAGTAGGGAGGTCGAGTTTAACAAAGATCTTATGCCTGGTAGTGGACCTGTTTCAGTAGCACCCTATAGAATGGCACCTCTAGAGTTGAGTGAGCTTAAGAAACAATTAGAGGAGTTGTTAGATAAGGGATTCATTAGGCCGAGCGTGTCACCTTGGGGAGCGTCGATTCTTTTGGTGAAGAAGAAAGATGGGAGTATGAGGTTTTGCATTGACTATAGGCAACAAAACAAAGTGACCATAAAGAATAAGTACCCTTTACCTAGAATAGATGACCTAATAGATCAGCTGAGGGGAGCGGCAGTGTTTTCCAAAATCGATTTAAGATCGGGGTACCATCAGATTAGAGTGAGGAGTGAGGACATCTCTAAGACAGCCTTTAGAACAAGGTATGGGCACTATGAGTATGTAGTGATGCCTTTCGGAGTGACGAACGCTCCAGCCGTTTTCATGGACTAAATGAATCGGATCTTTAGACCCTTCTTAGATAAGTTTGTGGTGGTGTTCATAGATGATATCTTGATATACTCTAGAACACCTATGGAGCATAAGGAGCATCTGAGGGTAGTGTTACAAATCTTAAGGAATGAGCATTTATACGCTAAGCCAGAGAAGTGTGAGTTTTTATTAGGTGAGGTGAAGTTTCTGGGACACACCATTTCTAAGAGTGGTGTAGCAATCGATTCTTCTAAAGTGGATGCAGTGCTAGAGTGGGAACCACCTAAGACGGTAACTGAAGTAAGGAGTTTTCTAGGACTAGCTAGTTACTATAGGAAGTGTTATAGAAGGTTTTTCTAGGCTAGCGTTACCTTTAACCCAGTTGACTAGGAAAGGAAAATCTTTTGTGTGGGACCAGGAATGTGAGGAAAACTTCCTAGAGCTTAAGAAGAGATTAGTGACAGCGCCTGTCTTGACCATGTGACACCCTTTACCCCGCGTACGATAATACATAAGAAAATCATACTTGCTTTCAAGAATAATATAAATATAATATAAGTCTTAAAGGTAAAGTGTATCACATTATCCACAAACATAACATGAGAATCTGAATAAATCGAAATCCTTTAACATATAACAAACTGCGGAAAAACATAAAACATAAAATATAACCCAAAACCCGATGTCACATGATCAGAGCTGGTATCCCTAAACATACATCGGAATAAAACCGAATAATGTAAAACATAAATCCTAACTACTGAGAGAGATCTCCTCGGGATCAATCCTCGTCATCATGCTCACCCTCCTCTGCATATACTACAACATATGCACAATAATAACAAAGAGAGGGGTAAGAAACACAATCATGAATATTTGTAAACTGAATGGAATAGTAATTAAGATGGCATACAATATACATCAATCAACACAATATAATCAATATATATCAAAGATGCATGTCAATGCGAATGCAACATCACTACTCCATATGCACGCGGCCAACTACTCTAACTCTGGAAAGACAATTAGGAGTACATGTCCGATTATCAACGTGGATGATATGCCAGACCATGGGCCATCCCTGAACACTCTCACTAATCCCGATAACATATAGTGGCTAGCCAGGGTACTCAAGCTTATTCATTAGGTCACTCCGACAATAGGTAGCTAGCCCATGTCACCTGGAACTTCCATACCCAATATACCAGCAAGGCCGGGATAACACCCATTGTGGCCTCCACTATTGCGATTCATCGTTTGCTTTCCACCCAACATATCAACGTCAACGTATGATGCATGCTATGCTCAGCAACATGCAAACACATGTCCAACCATTCACCATCATAATCAATCACATTGATTATCAACAATGACCATCAACGATGATCATCAAAAACTAGGTGCCAACCATCGTTATTGCCTTTATCAACATTGCTAATATTATCATACCGTCATTATTAGTATTAACGTTCTTCTCTAGATTATCAACTTGAATTGTGATCTCACCGTCATTTTCTCATTACCTTATTTAGTTACTTCTTCACAACAGAATCTGGGTGAGAAACCCAGATTCGCTAGGCGAATCGTGGCTCGCGAGGCGAGCCCGAGAGCTCCTAAACAGGTTCTCAGATTCACTCGGCGAATCCTGGATCGCTAGGCGAGCCAGAGAGCCTTAATATGTGGTTCTCTCATTCGCCTCGCGGATTACAATCCACTAGGCGAATCACGTCAGACCACGAATGGTCTCTCTGTCTCGCCTCGCGAATTGCCATTCGCTAAGCGAATCGACAGATGTGGGAATCTTAAGAATTTCTCTAAGTTATCCCTATGTCTATCATCCCATCTCTTAAGAATCATTCCTATGGGTTTCCAAAACTAATGCAATATCATTAATCTCGTCTCTCATAACAACTCATTCATTATGGGGTGCCAAACGTCCTAAAACTATGTTCTTTCACTGATCCTATTTTCGTCATAATAACACACATCATCATCAAGTCATCATTATCAATGCACATCATATATCTCATCAATGCATATCGTACGTATGTACATACTAATCATTGCATATCATAGTATTAATCATATCATCAAGACAACACCAACAATCATAATCATAGAACCCTAGACATATATATTTATATAATATTCACATAGGCATATACATAACATACCCATCATTACACTCATAGCATATACATAGGCATTTAAAACTCATATAGACAAACATATAGGGGTCATGGGTTAACCCCTTCATCTTAACCTATCCCAAAACCCACATACTCATGATCTATTTCTTCCCCCCATACCTGGTATGACGATCACAATGAACAAAGGAAGGGGAAAAGGTCCGGAAAGGTTGCGTCTCACGAACACTCGATCTCACGACACTTGATTTCACGATCACTGCCCCAAAAGGTTCAAGAGCAGCAATGAGGAAGAGGGATTGCGATGGCAGTGATGCTCCTCAAGCAAAGGCGACGAAGAACGATGAACAAAGATGAAATCTCCTTCAAGAATCCTTGGGAAGGGTTTAGGAATCCTTGTTTAGAGAGAGTAAGGACGTTTTTAAGAGTGTTTCAAGTTAGAAATTAGGTTTAGGTCGAGTCTTATGATATAAATATGAGTTAGAGTCATTATGGGTTGATAAGAATCCCAAAAACACATTTCTGCTGCGTGCAGATTCGTTAAGCGAATCCAGTGTCGCTAGGCGAACTAGAGAGCTGCAAGAATCTGTCGCTAGATTCACTAGGCGAAGTTCCTTCGCTACGCGAAACTATAGAAGCCGAATTTTGCCCTAACACCTGAAATAAGACTTGTGGATAATCCTCTAATCTTTCCAACGCATCCAAGATCGCCTTAATCGGACATCTATAACTCAAGATATGGACAAAACCGTAAAATAGGTTTATTGGACTCCAATGCATTGACCATTCCTTAAGGCTGAACTACCCTAACTATGAACTTCAACGTCAAGAACAATCATAAACAACATACATAAGCAAATATTAACACATATAAACATAGGGTAAAAAGCAGGGTGTTACAATTCCACCCCTTTATAAAAATTTCGTCCTCAAAATTTCTACTCACCTTGAGTAAACAGATGTAGATATGACTCTTTCATCTTGCTCTCCAACTCCCAAGTAACACTTTCTTCTGTAGCTCCACTCCAAACGACCTTGACCAAGGGAATTTCCTTCCCTCTCAGCTGCTTGACCCTTCGATCTTCAACCCGAAGCGGTAACACCTCAAAAGTCAAGTTATCCTTTAATGGAATGATATCACATGGCTTGGGTCATGAACATACTTTCGAAGTTGAGACACGTGAAACACATTATGAAGGTTTGATAAGAACGGAGGTAAGGCTATTTGGTAAGCAACTTCATCGACTATTTTTAGAATTTGGTAAGGGCCAATGAATCTAGGAGTAAGTTTTCTCGCTTTCATTACTCTGCCAACCCCAGTTGTTGGAGTAACTTGCAAAAACACATGATCCCCCTCCTGGAATTCGAGAGCTTTTCTCCTCTTATCATGGTAACTCTTTTGCCTACTCTGTGCCACTCTCATCTTTTCTTGTATCATTCTCACTTTCTCTGTAGTCTCTTGCACTACCTCAAGTCCTAACACAACATTCTCTCTAGGCTCATTCCAACACAAAGGTGTCCTACATCTCCTCCCATACAAAGCCTCATAAGGTGCCATCCCAATATTGGAATGGGAGCTATTGTTGTAGGTGAACTCTATAAGGGGGTAAAAACTTATCCCAACTACCTGACTGCTCTAAAACACACGCCCTCAGCAAGTCCTCTAAGGATTGGATTGTTCTCTCAGACTGACCATCGGTTTGTGGGTGATAAGCTGAACTCAATCTAAGCTTGGTTCCTAAAGCCTCATGCAAACTATTGCAAAATCTAGAGGTAAATCTAGGATCTTTATCTGAAATTATGCTAGAGGGTACACCATGCAATCTAACTATTTCTCTGATATACAACCCAGTCAACTTCTCTAATGGATATTCCATGTTCATAGGAATGAAATAGGCAGATTTGGTTAACCTATCCACAACAACCCATATGGCATCACAACCAGCTGGAGTCCTAGGGAGTCCAGACACAAAATCCATAGAGATACTATCCCACTTCCACTCAGGAATACTCAAAGGTTGCAACTTGCCCGAAGGTTTCTGGTGCTCTATCTTAGCCTTCTGACACATTAAACAAGCATACACAAACTCAGCCACATCCTTTTTCATCCTAAGCCACCAAAACATCCGTTTCAGATCCTGATACATCTTTGCGGCTCTTGGGTGAACACTCAAACCATTCCTATGTCCTTCCTCAAGGATCAACTTCCTAAGCTCTGAAACATCAGGTATACAAACTCTATCGTGGAACCTCAAAACTCCATCAGCTCCTTCCTTAAAACTAAGGTTTCTACCCTGAGCAATCAACTCCCTCTGATCGAAAAGGTATGCATCTATCTTTTGGCCTTCTCTAACCTGGTCCAACAAGTTTTTGCTGCGCGCAGATTCGCTAAGCGAATCCATTGTCGCTAGGTGAACCAGGGAGCTGCAAGAATCTATCTGCCAGATTCGCTACGCGAAGTTCCTTCGCTACGCGAAACTATAGAAGCCGAATTTTGCCCTAATACCTGAAATAAGACTTGTAGATAATCCTCTAAGCTTTCCAACGCATCCAAGATCGCCTCAATCGGACATCTATAACTCAAGATATGGACAAAACCGTAAAATAGGTTTATTGGACTCCAATGCATTGACCATTCCTTAAGGCTGAAATACCCCAACTATGAACTTCGACATCAATAACAATCATAAACAACATATATACAACATATATAAGCAAATATTAACACATATAAACATAGGGTAAAAAGCAGGGTGTTACAAACCATACCGGACCCTTTAGTGAGTTTTGTGGTTTATTGCGACGCGTCGAAGAATGTTTTAGGATGTGTTTTGATGCAAGAAGGCAAGGTTGTATCTTATGCATCTAGGCAGCTTAGAACCTATGAGGCGAATTATCCTACACATGACCTTGAGTTGGCAGCAGTAGTTTTTGCTCTTAAAATTTGGAGGCACTATTTATATAGTGCTAAGTTTGAGGTTTTTAGTGACCATAAGAGGCTTAGGTACCTGTTTGACCAAAAGGAATTGAATATGAGGCAGAGGAGGTGGATGGAGTTCCTTAAGGACTATGATTTTGGGTTGAAGTACCACCCAGGGAAGGCTAACGTGGTGGCCGATGCCCTTAGTAGGAAAACCATACACATGTCTAGTTTAATGGTGCAAGAGATGAATCTGTTAGAGGAGTTTAGAGACTTGAATCTTGATGTGTCTTTGAGTGCTTTGAGTTTGAGGTTGAATAGATTGGAAATTCATAGTGACCTTAGGGAAGAGATTAAGCGTGAACAACTTTTAGATCAAGAATTGTTATCGTTGTTGGGACAAGAGAGTTATGAGTTGTTTGCTAATGGCTTAGTAAAGTTTAAGGGTAGGATCGTTGTTCCTAAGGAGGGGAGGCTCAGAGAAAAAGTGTTAGAGGAAGCACATAAGGGAAAATTCACCATACATCCAGGGATAACTAAGATGTACCAGGACCTTAAAAAGATGTATTGGTGGTCAGGAATGAAAAAGGATGTGGCCATTTTTGTGTCTAAGTGTTTAGTATGCCAAAAGGTTAAGATTAAACACCAAAAACCTTCACGTCTATTACAACTTTTAGAAATTCCTGAGTGGAAGTGGGAGAGAATATCCATGGATTTTGTGATGGGGTTACCTAGGACTCGTTTGGGTTTAGATGCCATATGGGTAATAGTGGATAGGTTGACCAAGTCTGATTACTTCTTGCCAATTAAGGCAACATATAGCTTGGATAAGTTGGCAGACTTATACATCAGGGAGATAGTCAAGCTTCACGGTATACCTACCTCTATAGTGTCAGATAGAGACCCGAGGTTTACCTCTAGACTTTGGTTCCAAATTGAGTTTAGCACAGCCTATCATCCCAGACGGATGGTCAGTCAGAGAGGACTATTCAGACCCTTGAGGACATGCTTAGAGCATGTCTTTTAGATGAAGGTGGATGTTGGGATAAGTTTTTACCTCTTATAGAGTTTGCGTATAACAATAGTTATCACGCTAGCATAGGCATGGCACCCTATGAAGCTCTTTACGGGAAAAAGTGTAGATCCCCTTTGTGTTGGTGTGAAGTAGGTGAGAAGACCTTGATAAGACCTGACTTAGTTCAGCAAACCACATATAAGATTGAGTTGATTAGGGAGAAGATGCGCACTGAGCAGAGCAGGCAGAAGAATTATTCCAATAAGAGGAGAAAGCCTTTAGAATTCCAATAAGGTGAGCATGTATTTTTGAGAGTCACTCCTAAGATTGGGGTGGGAAGATCCATGAAAGTCAGAAAGCTAAATCCGTGATTTATTGGTCCCTTTCAAATTCTAAAAAGAGTCGGGCCTATTGCTTACCAATTGGCTCTTCCACCTTTGTTGTCCAACCTTCATGATGTTTTCCATGTATCGCAACTCAGAAAATATGTACATGATGAGTCTCATATAATAGCTCCTGAGTCAATACAATTAGGAGATAACTTGGACTTTAAGCCCAAGCCTTGTCAGATCGTCGACAAGAGCACTAAGACTCTGCGGAACAAGAAAATTCCTTTGACAAAGGTGGTTTGGGAAGGATTAACTCCTGAGGAAGCTACTTGGGAACTTGAAGAGGATATAATGCGCCAGTATCCAGATCTTATTAATCGAGGTACATTACTTTTCCATCTTGTTGATGTACTATGTTTTGGGGAGTGCTTAAGTATGGAGTTAATTTCAGGGACGAAATTCTTAAAGGAAGGGAGAAAATATAACATCCCAAGAATTAAATAAAAGTATAAGAGACTTAAACCATAGCAAATAAAAATTAATAAAGTGTTAGGGAGGCCTAGGATAGTTGACTTTGAAACTTAAGGGTAGTAAGTTGACAAAATGAAGAAAAGAGAGAAGTTTTAAGTTGAAATCTTTCACAGTAGCATTGACACGCCTGTGTTCACATTCGACACGCCTGTGTTCACATTCGACACGCCCGTGTTGAATAGAGCACGGTTTGAGCCGCGCTGTGCTACTTGTTGAGACGGCCATCCTCTCTTAGAAGCATAATCCCATTAATCCCAAAACTCCTACTATTATTAACTATGCCTGGCCGTGTATAAAACGATAGCGTGGTAATCAAACAACGTCGCGGAAGCAAACAAGCAATAACGGCAAGCATAGAAAGATATCAAAGTGAAACGCAACATAAAAGTAACTGTACAAATACAATACATATCTTAGCCCATCAGTAGGGCACTCTACATACATATACATGCTGGAAAATAAAAACCGAAAATACATCCACATCCAAAAGAAAAACTTTCGGAGCTCACCAGCAATACCCGTCCCCTCTCAAAAGGTACACAAAAAGCTCTCAGCTCACAACCTAGGACGCACTAGCAGGCTCTCACTATCAATGGTGAAGATGTCCTGAGCTACCTTGACCCTCGCCATGAGTACGCCTGTACCGCACCAGAAGCTCATACTATAACGCCCCGATTTTCAAGTTTTATAATTATTCAATATTTAAGCGTTTGTATTTTATTGCAGGATCTAGAGAGTGAAACAAAATAATCTGAGACCATAATCACGCTCTACGCTATCGTAGGAAGCTATGGTTAAGTTACGGTTGAAAACTCAAACGGAGCCTGATCTACATTTTTCACGAATAGTAGTGTTTTTCTACTATCAAGGCCTAATTTTGACCCGCGAACGAGACAGTAAGTCTTAGAATTTAATTCTCTACATATTTGCTAAAATCCGTCCTGACGTTCAAAAATGAAAATAATATATTATATTCGGACATATACTCGAACCGGAAGACATTTGGAGCTGTGAAGGGATTTAACGGGACCCGCTAACGGATAAACTTGATATCACATCAAGTTGAATTTCGTGGCCACCCTCATGATGACAGTGGGAAAATATCTGGACGTGAAATGATCAAAATGCCCCCGGTCTTTTAAGGAAATGACCAAATTGTCCTTAAGGTATTTACAAGTTTGCCATGGATGACAAAATATCTATTACTCACCTCCTCACTTGGCCATTTCGAGCTCTCTCTCTCTTTTCTCTCTTCTCTCACTTCTTCTTCCAAGTTCTTAAAGTTCTTCAAGTGTTCTTCACCAAAAACCATCTTTTGATCTTAAAAAGTTGAAGCTTTTTGTGAAATCAAGTTCCTTTTCTCATCTAGGAGGTATGATCTCCATCCTAACTCTCTTAATCTCTCTATTTCATCTCTTGAATCTTTTGATTCATGAAGATCAAGTTTTGATTCATGAACTTTGAAAATTCATAGAAAAGTGTAGAAAAATACCAAATCAATTTCTATGAGTTAGTTTCATCATTCTCTTTCACTATCCAAGAGCATGTATCCAAAAGCTTTCTCTAACCCATGTGGGTATAAAATGGCCGAACCACCTAGCTTGAAAAAGGTTGAGTTTTTTATTCAAGTTTTGAGTAATAAGACTTGTTTTAGTGTTAGGAGTACCTAAGGATCATCCATCCAAGAGATTAGAAATTTAGGACATCTCTAGCCTATTTTTCTATATAGTGGCCGAACCTCAAGTTGGTGGGTATAGGGGAGATTTGTGTTTTTGGATGTTAAATGTTTGATTGATTGTGTTGTTTGTAGTTGGTGACTAGTATTCGGACGAGTAATCGGGAGATTCGCGAACCGATCGACTGACTTTGATCCGAAGGATTATTCATCAACAGGTATGGGGGGTGAACCTCATCACACCAAAATTGGTGGAGGTGAGAATGGTTGTTTTATGTTGTTTGGGTGAAACCCTTTGGTTTGAGTTCACCACTTTAGTTGTGCAGTTCTCTTGGAGAACAAAATTTGTAATAGTGGTTCTATGTCTAGTAGTTGATTATGATGATGTTGTAGTTGATTATGATGATGTTGATTGGATGAAAAATATTTTTATTGTATGTTGAAAAACCCTACTTGATCTTTAGATCAAGTAAGGATTTTTATGCTTGATTATGATGCAATGATGTATGATTGTTGTTTGTCATAATTTTGTGTGCATTTTGAGCTATGACTTGTCATTTGGGTGAAGCAAAATCTTCACTTTTCATTGGAGGAGGCTTGCGGCCTTAGTAAGGAAAAAATAGAAGAACATGTGTTGTTCTTGATCTATCAAAGTTTTGAAGTAAGAAAAGTGTTTGAATAACTTATGTTTCAAAGGAAAACAATAAATGATTTTGATCCAAAGATCAAATAAAGTTTCAACATTCAAGTGTTTCACCAAAGTGAAAAATGTCTTTTACTTTAACCATAGTTCATCTAATTAACTAAAGTGTGTTAAAAAGAGGAATAATGAAGTAGTTTCATGAAAGTTAACATAGTTTTAATAAGACATTACCTTTATCTTAGAACCAAGATAATGTTCCTTTTTCAAACATAATGAAGACCTTTATCCTTAAGTTGATTAAAATGAATCATAGTTAGAAAATTAGATGAGATTATATTTTATTTTACACTAACTTAGAACATGGTTTTACACTAAGTTAGTAAGGAAAAACCCTTTTCAAGTTAGTTAAGGTACTTTGCTTTAAGCAAGTACAAGGTTATTTCAAATCAAATGAGTTTTCCAATTAGAACGGTTTTGGTTTACAAAGAGAGTTTTCAACTCAAATCGTAAAGTTTTACTCGTGAAAATCTAAGTTAAAGTAATTAACTTAGAGTTGAAGACAAGCGGTAATTAAGTATGGTATGTGGTGGAACAAGACCAAGTACTATACCATTGATGACTTAGTTCATCAATGACTTAATAAGACTTAAGTGAACCAACACTTATTTCATTAATCGAAAATCAAGGAGTTAATATCTTAGAAAGGATCAAAGACTTAGCTAAGAGGATTCTCAATCCTTATTCATAATGCTTAGGACTTGAGACATAATTCATAAGACATAAACACAAACACGAAATGTTTTGGGTTTTGAAACAGTAGTTCGATGATGGATCGGTGATTCGGATCCAGGTCAATCGTTCAATTGTTTCAGTCTTGTGATGACCGGAACAAGAGGGATCCTGAGGCTGTGCAGGTATGGAACTGTACAGTGGAAGGAGTCCTGAGGCTATGCAGGTATAGGACTGTACAGTTGAAGTAAGGCTTATAAGAGTTGATTGGTACTACCTATACCAACCAGATTCATCTTCTTTTCGGAAGCCCAGAACATAAGAACTCCATAGTTAAGCGTGCTTGACTTGGAGAAATTGTGGGATGGGTGACCTTCTTGGAAGTTTCCCAGAAAGCGTGTGAGTGAGAACAAAACACGCTGAAAAGACCCGTGTTGGTTTGTGGGGACAGTCAGCAATTCTGATAGCAGTCCGGATCATTCCAAAGGAATCACGAGATATTTATCCGGTGGATAAATGTTTTATAATACAAAGACGCGTATAGTTCCTAAGGGAAAGAACCTTAGTGAACCGTGAGGTTTATCCGGTGGATAGGCATTTATTTATCGCATCCGCTTTGTGTTAGCATTGGCATTTCATTGCATGAGTTTATAAGGCCTTGAGCCTAAGAGTTGAGCTTACACCTAGATGCTGTTGCGAATCTTACGGTGACGATCTTAAATGGTCTTTGGAGGTATTAGGGTTGGAAGGGCTGACATGAGACCAGTTGGTGATTCTTCTGTGTCATGGCGAATCCGTGCAATACATTGATATCCTCTACTAGATGCCGTACTTTTCATGTTTGGTCGAGAGTGTTTCCGTAAAGCCAAATACGTGCACGTTACGAATGTTGTAGCATCTTGCTCATGGCTGGCAATAACCGGAACATGTCCTCCCATTCACTCTTTCCGACACTTTGTTAGCTCCATGTAGTAGGGGTCAGAATTTTACCTTTGTGGCATATGGCATTGAGTCATGTAAATTGCACTGCATTGCATGGCTATTGATGATTACATTTATGGTTGTACATCACTTTTTGGTTCTCAATAATGCCTTATATTATGCTGCAAGTTGATCAACATGAGTTATATTTGAGCTTTATGGTAAGCATGTTGGGTACGTTGTTACCTGGTGAGTCGTACCGTTTTTACTTCTACTGTTTTGTTGTGTTGTTGATCGAGATTCTCACCCATATCTGTATATTTTCTCTGCTCGTATTTCTATTGCCGCCTAAGCAGATGGACGTGACGACGGTTCAGTTCAGCATTTACTTTGAGTTCGGAGGGGGACTCCTTTTGCTGTTTAGTTTTTGGCCAGGCTGTGTCCAGTATCTGTTGTACTTTTTGGGAGCTGTGACTCCTAATACTTATTATATTCTTGTGGTCAGTTATGTATTTAACCTATGTCTGTATACAGTAATATTTCTGTTTCTGTATTTTAATTCAGTATGACTTCTAGAAATGCATGGTGAACCTAAGTTCAGTTATTATTATTTACCTTTACTAATCCCATTACATCTTTCTGAAAATAAAAAGAAAAGAAAATCGTATTTTCCGCATTAATATTATTTTTGGCCTTATAATCGTTCGGAAATGTGACACTCAGGAAAGGGTGTTGCACATACTTTGACGAAGAGCTGGACACCACAATCCTACGCCTACGGTAGGTACTTAGATACCGCTCCGTCCTCCGGCACTGGCCTCGGTAGACGTAGCCTCTCATGCTGGACACAACTGAGGATCGGGGTGCCACCCACATGTAGTCTCGCTTTCTCTGCCTCGGCGGTCGCCACATCTTGGGAAAAGGAAGAAACATGTACACGCGGTAGACGCCAATGAACTTCATGTACGGCGGCGTGCCGCGCCGAAAGATCAGACTGACGGGTCCTGTGTAAACCACCAAAAAGGTCGAGGGGTCCACCCGCCATCCCCTCTCATCATGATATACAATCTCAATGTCGCCCAGCACCGACATCCGCGATGCCCCCGTGATAAACGGGTGAAGCCTCGGGTCCATCCTGCGCCTCGGCTGGCTCGTAGTCTTCATGCGAACCCAAAACAGAACAACAAAACGACAATAGGGAGATAAGAAATATCGTGCCTAACAATATCGGAAAACAACAGTAATGTAGTAAACACATATAACATGTAGCAGATATCGCAGATATAATAGTATGGCATTCCGACAAACATATCTCAAGACAACACATGCAACAAGCATCCATCTCCATGAGTCTCACACTCAGATCAATCCTCTAGACCAGGATACTAATCCCATGCAGCATGTCGGCCAAATAACTCACAAAATTGGTTCCCATTAGAACGGTTCCACACCCGAACAAGTCCACACTGGAACAGGTTCTGTGTCGGAACGGAGTTAGCTTGTCCAAGAAACCGAACCGCTCACCATGACCAATAAGAGTGCATACCCCTTCCACACCGGAACCGAGGTATCTCGGTCGCCTCAGACTGTTAGCCTAGAACAAATGGAAAGCTCTAGGATTAGTCGGGCAAACCGGACTGAATCGGGCGTCACGACAGGATACGGGCTACCTCATCCGTCATTGTAAACTATTCCCGAGACTAGCAACATCCCCAAGGTCACTCACTTGACCGCCCCATCTACACTCCATACCCGCACTCAGGTACAACTAACCTCGTATGACGCTGGCAGCCCATACTACCTGTCATACGGACTCGCCACTTGGCACCTAATGATGATATACAGTAAACATCCTCAACGGACTTGATACCGGATCTCATGCCTAAGCTCTCAGTTAGAATCAACACGATGACACTGCATCCACACGGCCACAGCCTCGACGCCACGCGTCCACGAGCCACAGCTCCAACAATCACAACCACAGCCTCAAAAAGTCAGTATGACAGCAACGGCACCATCCACGGTATCAATCCGACAACAACACGGCACATAGCCAAACTTAGCTCTACGGCATTCCGCCACAACGTTCAACATCACAACATACAGGATAATAATAGTAACAATAATACCAACAATAGCACATAGCAGCATATCACATACCAAGTAGCATGTAGGCACTTAGACAGATAGCAACAACAACAATCAGCAGCATACAGTCATACGAAGTCAAACATCCTCAATCAACAGTTTACTAACCTAGGGTTTCCAAACTTAACGGCGATAGCCCAAAGTAAGATAAACCTAGGGTTTAGGTACTTTATCGGGGCTGAACCACTAGTAGGGTTAGGGCTTCCCTACACAAAGCAGAAAAATATCCTACACTACTCTTGCCTTCCCGATGGCAGTAGTACTCTTCCTCTCCACCTGAACAGTTGACACGCGAATCCACGCGATCACCGGCTTGCCAAGCTTGCAGCCTCCCAACACGTAGAACAGCTCCGGAACAGGCTCGAAGCTTCTCCCTAGCCGCGGGCCCAAGCTCCAATTGCGGGAAATCACGAGTGCGAACTTTGCCCTAATCACGAGCACAACACATATACAATAGTGTTAGCCCTAGGACATGCCCAAAAGATCAAAGAAAAAGGTAAAGACTCGAAGAACGCCAAGAACACGAAGAATGCGTGTTAGAGATTCGAGTTTACTTAGGATGAATCGAGAAAATAATCCTTCAAAGTCAAAGATAACTTTGCCGCGATCACAACGGTGTAGTCCGAATCGCGATCCGAAGCTCTGAAGTCGAAGAATTCAAGCTCTCTCTCTCTAGACGCTCTCTGCCTTCTCTCCGGTTACAGCAACCCAGAACTTGAAGGTTTTTCGTGCAAGTGTGGAAATGAAAGTGGTAACACCACTTAAGGGTCCTGCTGAGAACGCTTTAGCTTGGACTCTCAGCACGCTTGAGCGTGGAGTCCTCTCCACGCTTGAGCATGGAACCTTGTCTGCTCCGCCTTGATCCTGACCTGACACGTGTAGCACAAGCGTCAAAAAGCACACCACCTGGCAAACGCACTCAGAACACTTGGTCGTGCAACGTTACCAACGCTTGAGCGTTGGCACACTAGGGCGTGCTACCTTCCCACGCTTGGGTGTGTAGCTCAGCTGGGAAAAGTCTTCCAAACTTCTGGCTTCCAAAGTTACTCTTTTAACACCTTAGGCACCTCCAACCTTGTTCAAGCCTATTCCTAAGCTTCAAACTAGGTCTTAAACTAGCACACAACAATTCACGCAATCATTCAAAACCTTAATCGAGGTTAACCCACTCGACTAAAGTTACAGAAAATCGGGATGTTACATCACCTCCCCCCTTACAGAAAATTTCGTCCCCGAAATTTCCATTGTATACCTGTGAACAAAAAGGGATGACTCTGACGCATCTCAGGTTCTCGTTCCCACGTTGAATCACCAATCACTGGGTTCCATTCCACTCTGACTAACGGAATGTGCTTACCGCGCAGTTCCTTGATCCTTCTATCCATGATCCGAACAGGTGAAGCTTCATACTCAAGGTTCTCTTTCAGTTGGATTGATTCAGGCTCTAGCACGTGTGATGGATCGGGATGATACTTTCTGAGTTGAGAGGTGTTAAAGACGTCGTGAAGATTTGACAGATTTGGTGGCAAAGCTAGTTTATAGGCTACAGGGCCAATTCGTCAAAGAATCTGAAGCGGTCCTATAAATTTAGGTGTCAGCTTTCTGGATTTAATTGCCCTGCTCACTCCAGCTCTTGGGGTAACTCTCATGAATACATGGTCGCCCTCTTGGAACTCCAAGGGTCTTCTCCTCTTGTCGGCGTAACTCTTCTACATATCCCTTGCAACCTTCATCTTTTCCCGTATCTTACGGACTTGTTCCGTCGTTTGCTGTACCAACTGCGGACCTAACAGCTGACTCTCTCCAGTCTCAAACCAACACAACGGAGTCCTGCACTTACGTCCATACAGTGCCTTGTACGGCACCATTCCAATACTTGAATGGAAATTGTTGTTATAAGTAAACTCGATCAATGGAAGAAACTCGTCCCAACTCCCCGTGTTTTCCAACATGTACGCTCTTAAGAGATCCTCCAATGATTGAATCGTTCGTTCAGACTGACCATCCATTTGTGGATGATAAGCAGAACTCATACTTAACTTAGTTCCCATTGCACTGTGTAAGCTCCTCCAAAACCTTGAGGTAAACCTTGGATCACGATCCGAGTCAATCGATCCAGAGGGTAACTCTGGTTGATTGGCAAGAAGTGAGCACACTTCGTCAACCTATCAATGATTACCCAAACTGCATCACACCTTTTCTGAGTCCTTCGCAACCCAGAAACAAAGTCCATGGCAATACTATCCCATTTCCATTATGGGACATCCAGCGATTGCAACAACCATGCTGGCTTCTGGTATTCAATCTTCGCTTTCTGACATACCAGAAATGAGTAATACCACCGGTGTACAATGGTTGGTATTGAAATGAGAAATGTCACTGAAGAGAAGGTGACATCGAAATACCTTCATGAGTAAGGTCGGCAATAGGACGCCATTGTTATGTGCAGATTGATGGTCATATGACATATGAGGATGTTGAGAATATTGGATATGTATATGAAATTATGATGTGTTTGTTTATGATTGCTGCTGAATGTTTATGGTCATTATTTGAGTATATATTTCTTATTTAATTATTTTGAAAATAGCGGGTACCATGGTTAGTTTTTCCAATTACCGCGCCGGCTGAGTACAACGCTTTTGTGAAAACCTTTTATAAATGTATTTCTATTTATTGGGATTATAAATCTCATTAGTAGTGTTGTTTTCAGAGACTGAGGACGACCCTATTGAGCAGCCAAACGCTTGAGGATTTTATTCTAGTAGTAGCTTGGGTTAGTGGCATGGCATATGCCAGGAGGACTATTATTATCATTTATTTATTTATTTATGCAAGTTGTAATAGATGCCCAAGTTTGTGGTTTAAAACTTATTATGTATTTTTGTTTATTGGATTGGTATAAACGATTATTTTGGATTAATATTATATTATTAATTAGTCGGTGTTTATTAAGAAAATTTTTAAATACCTTATTTTTATTTAAATTATTATCTTGGGTTACTAATGTAACGAGGGGTGTTACAGCACCTATTCTGGAGCTGTGAGTCTCACGAGTAGGAGGGAGTTACCTTTCTCCATGACGAGCTTGTCCAAGTGAGTCTGCACCTTACGGATCAGTGGTGAGGGTAGCTCTGGGATTACCTAGCCACCACCACCACCTGCTGATCATCCGCGACTACCAGTGGACGCAGTATAAAACTTGCCTGTGACTTCTGGACACGGGAAACTTATCCATCAGAGATAAAGTCCAAGGACCAGTTGGATGATCCACATAAATTTTGTGGATGCATCTTTGATTTAGAACAACTTTGTATATTTGGATGCGGAAAACATTCTAAGCTTTCAGTCCAATATGAACTTTATGTATCATTGGACGCTGAAACTTAGTGTAAATATTGTGAGTCCGTTTGTAGTCAAAACAAAGAGAAGGACTTTTGACCTTATTGATTAGTAACCTCTGAACATAAATTGTTTTCATAGACATATAATAATTTTGTTAATCATTAAAACTTTGAGGGGTCATATACCATAACAATTTTGGTTCTAACAGTTTGTGAGTTAGTTATAAGTCTAGTTGGAAGTTAAGGACTAGGCTTGAGTCATGTTGGAAGTGCCTAAGGTGTAACTGTTGGGTTTTCGTGAGACAATACTCCTTTAAAATCATGTCTCAAGGCAGAAGAAAACCATACCCCATGGATCGCGTATTACAAAACATGAATCATATAACACCCTGCTTTTCACCTCTATGCTTGTATATGTTTATTATATATATGTTATGTGTTATTGTGCTTGCGTTAGATGTTTAAGGATGTGTTTTAGGGTAGTTAACCTTAAAACCAGTCAAATCAGTGATCCTGACAAGACAGCACGCCCGTGCTCTAGCGTATACCAAAAACACATTTTGGGCTTTAGGTCGACCCGTTTCGCCCCATTCCTTTTTATACCTATTTTGCTCGACCTAAAACTCATAGTCATCATTCCTAGAGTTAGAAACAGCCGTCATTTGTTGGCCCAAGCAACCAGTACCCAAGAGGGAGGTGAATTGGGTCTATAAAATTTTCTAGATTTATTTAGCGAAAGCTATTTCTCTATTAAAACTTAATGCGCATACAATGAAAATAATCGAAGCAATAAAGAATGAGATAAACAATAAATCATAATAGAAAGGAGATAGAGAAGAAAAGCTTGCAAACCAGATTTATCCTGGTTCAGCCACCCACCGTTGGTGACCTACGTCCAGTCCCCGGAATATATTCCCGGGTTTTATCCACTAATACCAAGCTTCAAGGTGCTTGAATACCTTTACACCACAGAGCAATCTAACCACGCCTTATGGGATACCTCACCCATGTGTAAGAGCCTCAACGATCTTTAGCACTCTCCCTTGCGCCCCCGGGATACCTCACCCGCGCTTCTGAGCCTAAAGTCGCACACTAAAGGGATGCCCCATCTTCTAACCAAAGGGATACCTCACCCTCAATCTAGGGATACCTCACCCTATTTCTGAGTTGATACAAGGAATAGAGGAAAATGAAGCACTCTTGACATTGCAGATGATACAAATTGAAGCTTATGAGTATGATGATATTCTCAAAAAATTTGGCTCAAATTATTTTAGAGTGTAAGACAAATTTTGTTCAATATTCTTCTCTTTTTTTTTTTTTGTGTTCCAAAAGCCCATTTTTATAAGGATAGAAATTGTGAATGTTGGAGAATAATTAAGGAAAACGCTGATTTCACAAAAACTATCCGTTGTGCATTTCTTTCCGTTGTTAATGCCTTGACAAATTGAGGCAATTGATTAATTAAATTTCAAACTCAGTTAGGATATATTTTCAGAACCTGTTAATCGATTTTAAAGCTTAGTTAATCGATTAACAAAGAGTAAGTCAATCGGTTGAAATAGTATATACATCGATTCCAACTTGATTTGAAGCGATTAAGAACGTATTCAACCGATTGAAAGTTAAATACACTGATTCATAAGTTTATTTAATTGAATGAAATTGATTTCAACCAAAATACATGGATTGAAAGATAATATAACAATCGATGGAATGGCTTTCAGAAACTATAAATCGTTTTGAATAAGTATGCCAACTGATTGAATAACTTTGGATTTATAAAATATGATAATTGAATGAAAATAAATCATGACTTGTAAATTAATTGAACAACAAATTAAATACATTTTTTTGCCTGATAAAAAAAAAACATTTTTAACATGAAGCTAATTTGAAAAACATTTTGCAAATCAAATAGCGCAGTATTTTAGTTAAATTGATTAAGTGAGCCAAATCAAGTTTTAGTCATTATATCCTTACAAGACATCTGAAACCTAATATATTTACCTAATCTTGTTTAAGGTCTTGATGCTTGAAACTTTGGTACTTCAAACTTTTTCATTTCTTGCTTTGCTAATCTTTAGCACTCTCCCTTGCTAACCTTTGCGTACATGCATGCTTGTAAAATATATTTTCTTTTTGTCTTGCATGCTTAAGATTAGTGTTCATCAATTAATTATTATAATGCACAGAACACTTAGAAACATATCAGATGCTTGTATGTCATAACACATATCATCAAACAATATTCCATTTTATAAACACATGTGTGTGACATGTTTGACATTTCAACAAACAATATTTGGCATCATCAAAACTTAACATATTGAAACTAATGGGGTTTCACATCATTGACCTCCCTCTGGGGTTCCCATTGAATCCTTGAGAGTTCTCCAATCCTTGTTGGGTGTTCTTCGTCAAGAACACAACCCTGCGGTGTTTTTCGTTGCGGTTGGGGATAAACTGCTTGCTTAGTGTTTCTCCGAGGTAAGGTAACCAACCTTGTTCATCCTTTTCTTTGAATCCTCGATTTTAGTGTTGAACCATTTTCTCCCTATCAAACCAGACTTCGTTGTTCATGTGCCAGTGCTATGAACGACAACTAGCAGATTAGTTCCCTAAGGATCTAATCGAGGTATGTTTATCACCCTTGTGTTAATTTCCTTTTCTTTTTCTTGTTTGGGGAACTAACTTATCCCTTTTGCCTTGGCGTTCTTGGTCAAAGACCGCTGAACCTGTCAAACCCGTTCGAAGGAGTCAGGCATGGACTTCGTTTTTGTTGGCTCGTAGGCTGAAATCGTCACGCCAAGTATGGGGAGAAGGGATTAGTATGAACATATAGGTTCTAGGGTAGCGTAAGATGAGGGTTAACCCATGACCCTATTTGTGTGCTATATGCCTTAGTTGATGTATGAAGTTGTTTTGGTTGTTTATACATTATGTTAATTGTCTAATTGATTTATATGACCTTGGAATGATGTTTATGATGTTAATAATGATGTTGTTGATATGCCATGATTGTATGAATCGGTATGATGGAAACTGTTGTTAAAACTATGTTAATAAAAGACATAGGGATGTTAGCACTGAGCCTAAAACTATGATTAATCTAATTGATGTGCATAAAACATAAGATGTTGATGAGGGGTGAGATTAGTGCCAATGGATTAGTCAAGAACCTTATGATTGATTTGGAGTGTTGAAATCTAGATAAAAAGTTTCCCATAACTGAGAACGCTGTAACAGTGTTGAGCACGCCCTTGCTCAATATCAGTACGCCCGTGATCTATGCCCAGTAAAACCAGTACGACCGTGCTCTCAGCAGCACGTCCGTGTCAGAAAAAAGAGAAAAGCGACGTTGTTTAGCACACCCGTGCTCTCGTGCAGCACGCTCGTGCTAGTTGGTCAGCATGCCCATGCTCATGCCGTGCCAATGTCAGAATTAAGAAAACTCCACCATTTTAAATAAAAATAGATTTAATAACCCTTTGGGATAAAAATATGACATAAGAGATTATAAAACATGACATTGAGGATAGTTCATGAACTAGGATAATGGTAAGTAAGATGTAATAACGAGGACTTAATAAAGAGATTATTTAATAAGACAATGATGTTATTGGTAACGATGTACTGTTATCAATGTTGTTAGTGAAATCATTCTTGATGTTTATTGGTCAAGTTTGATGCCGATAAATCACTTTGATGCTCATTGGTCAAAATTGAAAGCGTTGTTAATGTTGTTGATGGAGGTGGTTGCCATGTTGTTGTTAATTTAGGGGAAGTTACGATGATTGGGGAGTTTGTCCGAGAGTATGGCGAACTGGCTGTCCACGGTGAATCAAGCGCATCCGTGGTGGTCCATCCGAGAGTAAGGTGGATCAGCTATCCAAGGGGTTCATCCGTGAGTTTGGTGAACTACCGGCGTTGGTGCTTATTGGCCAATGTGGATACGTAACTTCGAAATCGTCTTCGTGAGTTAGTTATTGGATCCACATTGCATATGGAGGAGCGAAGTATTTTTGCATCGCATAGCATGTTTATAATGTGATATGATGAGATGTGTTATAATATGTTATGTTATGATGTCTTATATGTTGTATGATCATCTTGCTAAACTGCTCTATTAGCGTTTATGTTTATACGTACAGTTCCTTACTCCCTATTGTTATTGTCGTTGTTTTGCATGTATCTTTGGTTATGTAGAGCATGATGAGCAGCCAGTTGAGGAGTGATCCTGAGGAGATTGCTTGCTCTTAGTTTTTAGTTTATGTTTAGGTTGTTTTTCTGATGTATTATCGGTAGTGGTTACTAGCTCTGATATGTGACATCGGGATTTGGGTTTTGCTTTTCTTTATATTTTCCGTTGTTGCTATTTATGTTTAAACGTTTTGGATTATGTGGTACTTGTTACCATTTCATTTTTAATTTATGGATTTTATTTTATATGATATATTTTATATTTATCGTACGCCGGGTAGCAGGTGTCACATTTAGTGGTATCAGAGCCGATCTGTTCTTCAGGTCGGGGTATGTGTATGTTATGTTATCTTCTATGTACTCTTGTATGATTGTCTATGCCTAGCATGTATGATAATATAGGATTATAGGAGCCTTAGTTTCTATTCTTACTTAACTTCCTGTATTAATAATTGTTGAACGATGAAGGAAGATATGGCAGGTAGAAATGATCGTGCGATTGTTGATGCTCTGGCGCTATTGGCTAATGCCATCGCTCTGAATAATCAGAATCAGAACCACCATGGGGGAGCTTGTCTGGATAAGTTCCAGAGGAACAACTCGCCTTCGTTCAGGGGAGCTTATGACCCTGAAGGAGCTCTTCTATGGATCTGTGAATTAGAGAAGATGTTTCGGGCTATGGCATGTACTAATGCTAAGAATATCACTTTTGGGACTTTCATGCCAGTCGAGGAAGCCGACCACTGGTGGGAGAACTGTCGCCAGCGTATGGAGGCCGCGGGTACCGCAATTACTTGGGTTGCCTTCAAGGAGATGTTTTTGGGGAAGTACTTTCCAGCCGACATCCGCGACAAGAAGGCGATGGAGTTCCTGGCTCTTGAGCAAGGAAATATGTCCGTTGGGGATTATGCTGCGAGGTTCGAGGAGCTTGCATGATACTACACACTTTATCAGTATGTGAATGATGACCGCTCGAAGTGTGTGAAGTTCGAAGATGGTCTGCGCCCAAAGATCAAGCAAGCCATCAGCTACCAGGAGATTCGGGTCTTTCCTGTTCTTGTGAACAAGTGTAGGATCTTTTAAGATGCCTACAAATCTAGAGCTGCATATTTCAAGAGTGCAGATGCTCAGGGTAGCAGGAAGAATCATCAGCGTGACAACGGGAAGCAGCATCTAGCACCAGTTGGCCGTGGGTTCAAGCAGAACGGCAAGAAGCCACAGTTTTCAAGAGGCAAGTCCGAGGAATGGGATTCTTTTAATCCTAGGCCCATCAGATGTGGCAAGTGTGGGATGGATCACTTCACCAGTCAGAGCAAGGAAACCGATGTTATCTGCTTTAAGTGTGGCAAGTCTAGCCACATCAGCCGCTAGTGTGGAGGAGAAAAGGCAGAACCACAGAGTGCTAGCAAGATTCAGAATTCTCGAGCCAACCGATTGAGGACAAGTGGAAGAGTCTTTACTCCCAGCGGAGCTGAAGCCTCCGAGTCCGAGGACCTGATCCAAGGTAAATGCCTCATTAATGGAACTCCTTTAGTTGTGTTATTTGATTCGGGTGCAACCCATTCGTTTATATCACATGATTGTGCCAAAAACCTTAGATTGCCTGTGACCCTTCTTGATTTTCACTTGATTGTTGCCACACCTACAAATAAGCTTGTTCTTCCAACCATGTTCTCTCAAACTGTTTTGATAAGACCATTGTTTTTGGAACTACTATTAAGTCTAAGGATCTGAGGTTTCTTTCTGCCAGCAAAGTTAAGGCTTCTATGAAAGAAGAGGCCCAAGTTTACATGATGTCATCTTCCCTGGAATTAGAGAGCAGATCTAGTGTTGAGGATGTGCCTATAGTGAGAGAGTTTCTTGAAGTCTTCCCTGTGGATGTTTATAGTCTACCACCTGAGAGAGATGTTGAGTTCACCATAGACTTAGTGCCTGGGACTAGACCTATATCCATAACACCTTATAGGATGTCTCCTCTAGAGCTAGCAGAGTTGAAGAAACAGTTAGAAGAGTAGATCCAGAAACAGTTTGTTAGGTCTAGTGCGTCCCCATGGGGAGCGCCTGTGTTGTTAGTGAAAAAGAAGGATGGTAGTATAAGGTTGTGTGCCGATTATCGACAGCTTAACAAGAATAGGTACCCTCTCCCTAGGATCGATGACCTTATGGACTAGTCGATAGGTGTCTGCATCTTTTCTAAGATAGATCTGAGGTCAGGGTATCATCAGATTCGGGTCAAGTCTGAGGATATTCCAAAGACTGCGTTTCGAACGTGTTATGGTCACTAAGAGTACTTGGTTATGCCTTTTGGTGTGACTAATGCTCCTGCTGTGTTCATGGACTACATGAACAAGATCTTTCACCCTTACTTGGATAAGTTTGTGGTAGTCTTCATAGATGACATCTTTGTATACTCTAAAACTAGAGAAGAGCATGAGGAACATTTGAGGATAGTGCTGCATACCCTTAAGGAAAAACAATTGTATGCTAAGTTGTCTAAGTGCGAGTTTTGGTTAGAAGAGGTGAGTTTCTTAGGACACATCATCTCTAAGGGAGGGATAGCCGTAGACCCAGCTAAGGTAGAGACTGTGCTCCACTGGGAAGCACCTAAGTCAGTGACCGAGATTAGGAGTTTCTTGGGTTTAGCAGGGTACTATAAGAGGTTTATAGAGGGGTTCTCTACGATAGCCTTGCCCTTGACCCGCCTCACTACGAAAGGACAAATCTTTGTGTGGGACTCTAAGTGTGAGGAAATTTTTCAGTCATTGAAGGATAGGTTAACATCTGCACCTATGCTAGTTTTACCCTACCCTAGTGAACCTTTTGTAGTGTACTGTGATGCTTCGTAGCAAGGTTTAGGCGGTGTGACACCCGCTACCCCGCATACGATAAAATAAAATAAATCATGCAAGTTAAATAAAATTTTAACATAAAAGGTAGCAAGTACCACATGATCCGAAAACATTTTAAACATAAATACAACTGTGGAAAAACATTAACATAAACATAACCCGAAACCCGATGTCACATAATCAGAGTTGGTATACATATACCGATAATACATCGGAATAAAACTAAACAACTGAACGTAAATCCTATCTACTACTACTAAGAGAGATCTCCACGGGATCACTCCTCGTCAGCATGCTCACCCTCCTCTGCACATGCAACATCATATGCACAAGAACAACAAAAGATGGGGGTGAGAAATACGATCATAAATATATGTAAACGGAATGGAATAGTAATTAAGATGACATATATCATACATCAATCAACACATGTATAATATATCAAAGATGCATGTTAATGCGAATGCAACAGCACTACTCCGTATGCATGTGGCCAACAACTATAACTCTGGAAAGACGATTAGGAGTACATGTCCAGTTATCAACGTGGATGATATGCCAGACCATGGGCCATCCCCGAACACTCTCACTAATCCTGATAACGTATAGTGGCTAGTCAGGGTACTCAAGCTTATCCTTTAGGTCACTCCGACAATAGGTAGCTAGCCCATGTCACCTGGAATTTCCCTACCCAATGTACCCGCAAGGCCGGGATAACACCCATCGTGGCCTCCACTATCGCGGTTCATCGTTTGCTTTCCACCCAACATATCAACGTCAACGCATGATGCATGTTATGCTCAAGAACATGCAAACACATGTCCAACCATCCACCATCATGCCATTACATGGCTATCAACTTTGACCAACAAGCATCAAAGATGATTTATCAACATCAAACTTGTCCAATAAGCATCAAGAATGATTTATTCAACAACATCGGTAACGGTACGTCGTTACCAATAACATCATCGTCATATTAATTGTTCTCTTTGTTAAGTCTTAACTTAACATTATCTTTATTAAGTATTATACTTAATCTTATTATCTAAACCTCAATTCATATTTTATTAAGATTATAACTGACCTTAATATTTAAACCTCAAGTCATATATTTATTAAGATTATAACTTAATCTTAATATCTAAACCACAATTCATATCTTATTAAAATCATAACTTAATCTTAATATCTAAACCACAATTCATATCTTATTAAGATTATAACAAGCCTACATAACACTATCCATCAAGCATAAGGGGTCAAAACTGCTCCTGGGCACGTGAGAATCGATTTCCAATCTCTGGAATCGATTTCTCAAGTCTTCAAATCGATTTCCAATCTCTGGAAATCGATTTCAGCATGTTCAAATTGATTTCCCCAATCGATTTTGAACAAGGGAAAATCGATTCTAAAAATCGATTTCTACAAGGCCAAATCGATTTCCACGTTCTGGAAATCGATTCTTGGTCGATTCAAATCGATTTCCATGTGCTGGAAATCGATTTCTGGGTGTCAATTCATACAGCAGCGGGTTTCCTCCGCTATAGACCAGTCTACGTTCTCTAATTAACAGATCATTCGAGCTTAAGTTATTTATCATCAATTTGATTAGTTCAACACTCATGAATCATAACCTAAGGGTTCTCAAACTAATCCTTGGTCATCAATCTCACATCGCCTATTTATTTTTTCCCTATAACTATGTTCTAATAGTATAGGATTAACAAAACACCATATCATGGCATAAACAACATGTTCATCATCATCAATTCATCAACATTCATAATAATCATGTACTCATAGTTATAAACATGTTATGACATCAGATTATCCATCAATCAATATTCGTACAGCCAGAAAACAACATAACAACATTCATAGGCACTTACAATGCATATAGGCAAACATATAGGGGTCATGGGTTAACTAACCCCTTCATCTTAACCTATCCCAAAACCCACATACTCATGATCAATTTTCTCCCCCCCATACCTGGTATGACGATTCACATCCTAAGGGAAAGAGAACAGAGCCAAGATCTGCTACGGCTTCTTCTTACGGGTTCAGCACTTGATCACGATCGCAACACTGGAAAGCAGAGTCGATCTTTAAGTTAAGGATTGAAAGGGAAAACAAAACTAGGATTAGAAACTCACCTTGGTTTCTAACTTAGGAGATTAACTCTAGCAGCAGGAATAGACTAGCCAAACAACGGCGTATTCTTGACGAAGAACACCAAAGCAGGATTCGTCCTTTGGGTTTTCTAGAGCAAGAGATCAATTAGAGCTCTTAGGGATGAGAGAGGCAATGAGTGTGTACAATAGGGTGTGGATACTAGGTTTAGGTCATACGCTATGTATATATAGCTGTTAGGGACGTTTTAGGACGAATGGGCCGTACACAGCGTAGACCAGTAACCCAAACGCGTACACAAGCTTTGACACGCATGGAAATCGATTTCAACATCCATGGAAATCGATTGGCCAAATCGATTTTCTTATCAAAGAAATCGATTTTGCCCTTCAAACAATGGATTTCCTCCTTCTGGAAATTGATTTCTTCACCTGGAAATCAATTTCCAAAATCGATTTCCCAATCGATTTTGGCATCGACACCTGAATAAAACTTGTAGGTAATCCTCTAAGCTTTCCTACGCATCCTAGATCATCTCGATCGGATGTCTAAAACTCAAGATATGGCCAAAACCGTGAAACAGGTTATTTAGACTCGGATGAATTGATTATTCTAAAGGCTGAACTATTACAACTATGAACTTACGCACCAAATACAAGCAAAAACGACATATGCAAGCATCTATAAGCAAGTATCAACACGTATATACATAGAAGTGAAAGAGCAGGGTGTTACAGGCTGTATGTTGATGCATAATGGTTAGGTAGTAGCTTACGCTTCTAGGCAGTTGAAAATCCATGAAAACAACTACCCTACCCATGACTTGGAGCTTGGAGCCATAGTGTTTGCCTCGAAGATTTGGAGGCATTACCTTTATGGAGCTAAGTTTGAGGTTTTTAGTGATCATAGGAGATTGAAATACCTGTTAGCTCAATATGAGACAGTGTAGGTGGATGGAGTTTCTTAAGGATTATGATTCCGAGCTTAGTTACCACCCAGGAAAAGCCAATGCAGCGGCTGATGCTTTGAGTAGAAAAATCTTACATGTTTCAGCTTTGATGGTTAGAGAGATGGATTTGATTGAGGAGTTTAGAGACTTGAGCTTAGCTTGGGAAGTTACACCTAAGAGTATTAGGCTTGGAACGTTGAAGATCACTAATAGTTTGATGGATCAGATTAGAGAGTGTCAGAAGATAGATGTTTGCCTTTTAACTCTGACGGCATTCCGCCACCGCACAACAATTATCACAAACAACATAACAGCAACAGTAATAATGACCACATCAGTAGTATCAACATTAACACATAGCAGCATATCACATATACCAAGTAGCATATAGGCATTTAGATAGATAGCAATAATAGCAACCAATTATCACAACAGTTATACGAAGCAGATCATCCTCAATCAACGGTTCGCTAGCCTAGGGTTTCAAATTTAACGGCGATAGCCCAAAGTATGCTAAACCTAGGGTTTAGTTACTTTATCCGGGCTAAACCACTAGTAGGGTTAGGGCTTCCCTACACACAACAGAAAACACACTACACTACTCTTGCCTTCCCGGCGGCAGCAATAATCTTTCTCCCCACCTGAACAATCGGCGCGAAAGTCAACATGAACATACATAGGCACGTTCTCCCACGTAGCCACGAACAGCTCTAAGCTCCTCCAACAACCGTGGCCTCAAGCTCCCAAGTACGAACAATCACGAACGCGGACTTTGCCCTAATCATGAGCACAACACATATGCAATAGTGTTAGCCCTAGGGCAAGCTCAAAGATCAAAGGAAAAAGGTAAAGACTCGAAGAACCACGAACAGCACGAAGAACACGTGGTAGGGATTGGAGTTTACCTTTGGCGAATCGAGAAAGCAATCCGTCAAAGTCATAGAAAACTTCGCCGCGATGACAACCGTGTAGTCGGAATCGCGTTCCGGCAGCTCGATCCCCTCAAACACTCATTTTCTCTCACTAAAAACGCAGATCTCCTATCTCTACACTTGCAGAACTCTTGGAAACTTTCGTGTAAAGTGAGGAAGAAAGGAAAATTCCACTAACTTGAGTTGCTGTCCACGCTTTAGCGTGGAGATTCTGCATGCTTGAGCGTGCCCACGCTTGAGCATGGGGTTCCCTCCATGTTTAAGTGTGGAGCCTCGTCCACTCCGCCTTCGCCCTAGCCTGACACGTGTAGCACACGCGTCAAAAAGCACACCAGTTGGCAAATGCACTCAGCACGCTTGAGCGTGCAACATGCCAACGCTTAAGCGTTGGCACGCTAGGGCGTGCTCCCTTCCCACGCTCGAGCGTGCTGCTCAGTTGGGAAGAGCCTTCCAAACTTCTGGCTTCCACAGTTTCTCGTTTAACACCTTATGCACTTCTAATCTTGTTCAAGCCTATTCCTAAGCTTCCAAATAAGCCTTAAACTAACACAAAACAATTCACACAATCATCTAAAGCCCTAATCGAGATTAACCAGCTCGATTAGAGTGAAAGAAAATTGGGATGTTACATTACCACCCCTTTACAGAAAATAGGGATGACTCTGGCGCATCTCAACTTCACGCTCCCTGTTGAATAACCAATCACCGAGTTCCACTCCACTCTGACTAACAGAATGTGCTTGCCGCGCAGTTCCTTGATCCTTCGATCCACGATCCGAACATGTGAAGCCTCGTACTCAAGGTTCTCTTTCAGTTGGAATGATGCAGGCTCTAGCACGTGTGATGGATCAGGGTGGTATTTTCTGAGTTGAGAGACGTGAAAGACGTCGTGAAGATTTGACATATTTGGTGGTAAAGCGATTTGATAGGCTACAGGACCGATTTGTCGAAGAATCTGAATCGGTCTTATGAATTTAGGTGTTAGCTTTCTGGAATTGATTGCCCTACCCACTCCAGCTCTTGGGGTGACTCTCATGAAGACATTGTCACCCTTTTGAAATTCCAAGGGTCTTATCCTTTTGTCGGCGTAGCTCTTCTGCCTATCCCTTGCGGCCTTCATCTTTTCACGTATCATACTGACTTGTTCCGTTGTTTGTTGTACCAGCTCCGGACCTAACAACTGACTTTCTCCAGTCTCAAACCAGCACAATAGAGTCCTGCAGTTTCGTCCATACAGCGCTTCGTATGGCGCCATGCCAATACTTGAATGGAAACTGTTATTGTAAGTAAAATCGATCAATGAAAGGAACTCGTCCCAACTTCCAGTGTTTTCCAACACATACGCTCTTAAGAGGTCTTCCGATGACTGAATTGTGCGTTCAGACTGATCATCTGTTTGAGGATGATAAGCAGATTTCATACTTAGCTGAGTTCCCATTGCACTGTGTAAGCTCCTCCAAAACCTTGAGGTAAACCTTGGATCACGATCCGAAACGATGCTTGAAGGTACCCCATACAGCCTCACCACCTTCTTGATGTAGATCTGATTCAATTGCTCCAGAGAGTAACACTGGTTAATGGGTAAAAAGTGAGCACACTTCGTCAACTTGTCAATGATCACCCAGACTGCATCACACCTTTTCTAAGTTCTCGGCAACCCAGAAACAAAGTCCATGGCAATGCTATCCCACTTCCATTCTAGGACATCCAGCGATTGCAACAACCCTGCTGGCTTCTGGTTTTCAATCTTTGCATTTTGACACACCACACAGGTTAGGACATACGCCGCCACCTCTTTCTTCATCCCCGGCCACCAGAACAACTTCTTCAAGTCCTGATACATCTTGGTAGCCCGCGAATGAAAACTCAGCTTGCGCTTGTGTGCGTCCTCCAAGATCATATTCTTAACTTCGCTATCCGCTGGCACACAAACCCGGTCACCATACCTAAGCAGACCATCAGTACCTCTTCTGAATTCCGAAGTCATATCTTTCTCTATTAATTGATTCATGCCCTCGAGGTACTTATCCTCAGCTTGCTTCTTCCATAAGAGATTCAAGAAATCGCTAGTTACTCTAACCATCCCCAGATTCAACTTATCCTCGATGATTTCCGCTTCAAGATTCATATCTCTAAATGCCTCTAACAGCTCTAGCTCCTTTACTATCATGGCATATACGTGTAGGGATTTCCTACTGAGCACATCCACTACTACATTCGCCTTACCTAGATGGTATTGCAGGTCAAATTCATAGTCCTTTATGAATTCCATCCACCTTCACTGCCTCATGTTCAACTCTTTCTGGTCAAACAGATACTTCAGGCTCTTATAGTCGCTAAATACACTGACTTTAGCACCATACAGATAGTGTCTCCATATCTTCGATGCAAACACTATCGCAGCCAATTCCAGATCATGCGTTGGGTAGTTTCGCTCATGTACTCTCAACTCCTTGGAGGCATACGCCACCAATTTTCTTTCTTGCATGAGCACACATCCCATGCCTTGATAAGATGCATCATAGTATACATCAAATTGCCTAAACTTTCGTAGTACACATCAAAGCTTCTCACCTCGCTTACAGACTTAGGGCTTTCCCAACTCACTACAGCCTCAATTTTCACAGGATCCACTGCGATTCCATCCTAACTTATCACATGGCCTAAAAACTGAACTTCTTCTAACCAAAACTCACACTTCGATAGCATAGCATACAACTGCCAATCCTTTAGCACTTGCAACACCGCCCTTAGGTGCTCTTGGTGTTCCTCTCTACTCGAATAGTATACAAGGATGTCGTCGATGAAAACAACAACAAACTTGTCAAGGAACGGTCGAAAGATCCTGTTCAAACAATTCATGAACATAGCTGGAGCATTAGTCACACTAAACGGCATAACCAAGTACTCATAGTGACCATACCGACTCCGAAAAGCAGTCTTTGGCACATCCTCATTCTTAACTCGGATCTGATGGTATCCAGATCTCAAATTGATCTTAGAAAACACAGCTACTCCCTTCAGCTGATCCGTCAAATCATCTATCCGTGGTAACGGATACTTGTTCTTTATCATCACTTTGTTCAGTTGACGATAGTCCATGCACAGCCTCGAGCTTCCGTCCTTCTTCTGCATAAACAGCACTGGCGCTCCCCACGGAGATGCACTAGGTCTGAAGAACTCTTTGCCTAGCATCTCGTTGAACTATTTCTTCAACTCCGCCAGCTCTAATGGCGACATCCGATATGGCGTTATCGATATAGGCCCAGTCCCCGGTACAAGATCTATAGCAAACTCCACCTCTCTCTCTGGCGGCAGTCCGGGAACATCATCGGGAAACACTTCAGGAAACTCTCGCACGATATGTAAAGCTCCGACACAAGGAGTCTCCTTTGCTTCCAAAAAGAACAACACCACGTACTCGTCCGGTCGTCCACCTGTCGGATTACTCTTATTGGCAGGCATCAATCCAAATCGCTTGGAGAAACTGATAGTTTTGTTCGAATAGTCTAACATCACATGGTTGGCCAAAAGCCAATCCATGCCTAGGATTACATCTATCTGTTCCATAGGCAAACAGATAAGGTCAAACAGAAAATGACAGTTCTCTATCATGATAGGACACTTAAGGCATACAGATAGGGTATTCAGAGAATCGCCAGTAGGCGTTGAGACAATCAAGTCATGGGGTAATACAGAAACAAGTAGTCCTAAATGATCCATGCACTCTATCGATATAGAAGAATGAATAGCCCCCGAATCAAATAAAACTGACAAAAGTTTAATAGAGACTAAGCATTTACCTTGTATCAGGTCGGGGCTTCGAGAGGCTTCATATCCCCTCACAGCATACACCCTCTCGGTCGTCTGTGGCCTACTCTGCTGGCTTGCCACTGCTGATCTTTCTTCTCCGGTCTGAGCTCTCCCGCTCGGCTGTTGAAACCGAGCCCTTCTGCCAACCCTCGGTTTGCAGTCTGAAGCATAATGACCTATCTGGTTACAGTTGAAGCACCTGATGTGCTGGGTCCTCGGGTAGTTCTTGACTAGATGCGGTTCCCCGCATCGAAAACAGGTCATGATCTTCTGTTGCCTCTGACTGGAGCTGCTCCCTCCATGATTGACGTTTAACTGAGCGGGGCGATCATAAGGCCTCGCCCTTTGCTGAAACATACCACTTCTGCCTTTCTGGGTGCTCCGAACAAGCCCACCACTTCTCACTTGTTATGGGGCTGCCCTAGCTCGGTCATGCCCTTCCACCACTGTGCTTTTCTCCACCAACTCAGCGAAAAAGCTGATACTCAAAGTTAACATTGCTTGCTTCAGTTCTGGTCTTAATCTGTCTTCGAACTTTCGACATACCTACTCTTCATCATGATGAACTTGATAAAACTGAGAAAATTTGAGTAGCGCCTTGAACCTCATCGCGTACTCACCAACTGACATTTATTCCTGTTTCAGACTCGGGAACTCTTTCTCCTTCGCTTGCTTGATGCTTCTTGGAAAATACTTCTCTAAGAAGCTCTCCCGAAATAGCTACTAGGTCACAATCCTTCCTCCGGCCTCTAACAGACTGGCCTTGGTCCTCCACCAAGCTTCTGTTGCTCCAACCATCATGAAAGCAACGTATGTAACTTTCATGTCCTCTCTGCAGTGTGTGTCCGCAAACACCTTCTCGATTTCTTGCAACCACATCTCTGTAGCTTCAGGGTTGTATTCTCCGTAGAACTGAGGAGGATCCCCCTTCATGAAAGCATTGAGGCCAGTGTCCACTGTCTCGTTTCCTCTTACCGCATGTAACTGATCATGTCTTGCTTCCCTCTCTTCCTGCCTCTGCATCATTGTTGTAGCCAGATCCCTAATGGCTCTCATTGCTTCAGAGGTGTCACCACCACTTCCAGTCCCTGAGTGGTCACCATTGTTATTATTGTTGTTATCATTGGCTCCGATCGCAGCCGGCCTACCACCTCTTCCTCTTCCACGTCCACATGCCATCTAGCTTCCTGTAAAAAGGAGCTATCAATTCCAATTCATAAGACATATAATAGCACTTAACAGTTAAACATATCATATGCCTTATGAATGAAAACAGTTATCACATTGCGATAACTAGCACATCGGACACTCTACCCAAAACGAGACATAATTGATACAACGCGAGTATCAACCGTTAAAGCCAGTACACTTGTTAGACTTGTTGAGACGACCCTCCTCTCTTAGAAGGATAATCCCATTGGCTGCTGAACGTCCTCGACGCTCTAATACCACCAAAATGAGACGACCCCATACAAATGAAGCCTTCCCATCAGTCCCCACCTCTTATTATTATTATTATTATTATTATTATTATTATTATTATTATTATTATTATTATTATTAACCATGCCTAGCCGTATATAAAGCGATAGCGTGGTATACAAGCAGCGTTGCGGAAAACAAAACGGCGTAAACAAGAACGGCAAGCATAGCAAACGATGATCAGAGTATAAAGCGCAAAAACGCATAACTATATAATAACATGCATAAGTTAGCCCCATCAATAGGGCACTGTACATACACATACATACGGTCGGGTAGAAACCAAAAATACATCATGAGCAAAAGAAAACACTCGGAGCCCACCAGCAAGCCCTGTCCCCTCTCAGAAGATACAGCAAAAGCTCTCAGCTCACTCCCTAGGACGCACTGGCAGGCTTTCACCATCAGTGGTGAGGATGTCCTGAGCTACCCTGGCCCTCGCCATGAGTACGCCTGTAACGCACCATCGGGTCATACTCTGACGAAGAACTGGACACCACAATCCTACGCCTGCGGTAGGTCCTCAAGTACTGCTTCGTCCTCCTGCCCTGGCCTCGATAGACGTAACCTCTCCTTCTGGTCACGACCGATGACTGGGGTGCTGCCCAAGCGTAGTCCGGCTCCCTCTGCCTCGGAGGGCGCCACATCCTCCGAAAGGGGAGGAACTGGTAGATGCGATAGGGACCAATAATATCTACATATGGAGGTGTATCGCTCCTGAACATCAGGTTGACTGGTCCTGTGTAGACCATCAAAAAGGTAGAGGGGTCTACCCGCCATCCCCTCTCATCATGGTAGATAATCTCAATATCGCCTAGCACCGGCATCCGCGGTGCCCCCGTGATGAACAGGTGAAGTCTCGGGTCCATGCTGAATCTTCGCTGACTCGTCGTCTTCAAGCGATCCCATAATAGACAACAAGGAAAAACGGAAGGGAGATAAGAAATACAACGCGTCATAAAGTAGGAAAACAGTAGTAATTCAATAAACACACAACAGGTAGCATATAACAGATATCACATTTATAACATTTATTGCATTCCAAAACACATCTCTCGAGACAACAATTGCAACAAACATCCATCTCAAGAGTCTCACACTCAGATCAATCCTCTAGACCGGGATACTAATCCCATGCAGCATGTCGGCCGAAAAACGCACTTATGCAGGTTCCCAACTGGAACGATTCCACACCCGAACAAGTCCACACCGGAACAGGTTCTGTGTCGGAACGGAGTTAGCCTGTCTAAGAAACCGAACCGCTCACCGTGACCAATAAGAGTGCATCCCCCTTCCATACTGGAACTGGGGTATCTCGGTCGCCTCGGAACGTTAGCTTGGAACAACTGGAAAGCTCTGGGATTAGTCGGGCAAACCGGATTGGATCGGGCATCACGACAGGATAGGAGCTACCTCATCCGCCACTGTAAACTATTCCCGAGATCGGCAACATCCCTAAGGCCACTCACTTGACCACCCCAGCTACCTGTCACACGGCCTCGCCACTTGGCAGCTGATGATGATATGCAGCAAACATCCTCAATGGGCTTGATACCAGATCTCACGCCTAAGATATCAATCAGAAACAACACGATGCCACTGCAATCACACGGACACAGCCTCGACGCCACGCATCCACGAGCCACAGCTCAAGCAACACGGCCACAGCCTCAAGAAGTCAGTATAACAGCAATGGCACCATCCACGGTATCAACCCGATAACAACACGGCACATAGCCAAACTTATTCTACGGCATTCTGCCACAACTCTTAATATGACAGCATACAGCATAGTAACAGCAATAATATCACCATAGTAGCAGTTACTTCAACAACAACATATAAGCAGCTAGCAGCATATCCCATATACCAAGTAGCATATAGGCAGATAGATAGCAACAACAGTCAACAGCATACAGTTATACATTAGCAAACATCCTCGATTAACAGTTCTCTAACCTAGGTTTCCAAACATAACGGCGATATCCCAAAGTAAGCTAAACCTAGGGTCTACATACTTTATGAGGGCTCAACCACTAGTAGGGTTAGGACTTCACTACACATAGCAGAAATCACAACTACATTACTCTTGCCTTCTTGACGGCAGCAGTATTCTTTCTCCCCACCTGAACTGTCGGCATGCAAATCCACGCGATCATCGGCTCACTCCTCCTTCCTCAAGCATGCAGCCCCTTTCAATGGCAGCTCCAAGAACAGCCCCAATCCTCTTAGTAGCCGCGGCCTTAGTTCTCTATTTGCGGGAAATCACGAGCATGCACTTTGCCCTAATAACAAGCACAACACATATACAACAGTGTTAGCCGTGGGGCAAGCCCAAAAGATCAAGGAAAAAGGTATAGACTCGAAAAACGCCAAGAACACGAAGAACGCATGTTAAGGGTTTGAGTTTACCTAGGGCGAATCGAGAAACTAATCCACTGGAGTTGTGTAAAACTTCGCCGCGATTGCAGCGGTGTAGTCGGAATCGCGTTCCGGCGGCTCGATCACCTCGAAAGTGAGTTTCCCCTCTCTAAAATTCCAGAGCTTCTCCCTCTAAATCGCAGGAACTTAGAGAATTTCGTGCAGAACGGAAAGATGAAAGTGGAAGCTCCACTTATGGTTTCTGTTGTCCACGCTTAGGCGTTCATAACTTTGCATGCTTGAGCATTGCGAAGCTCTAGCGTGGGATCTCTCCACGCTCGAGTGTGGGACGTCGTCCGCTTCGCCTGCTCCTTGACCTGACACGTGTCTCACACGCGTCCAAACTCAGAGCAGCTGCTCAGCGCACTCAGCACGCTAAAGCGTCCAACTCCTCCTCTCTCAGAAGGATAATCCCATTAGTCCCATGCTTATATTATTAACTATGCCTAACCATATTAAAGCGATAGTGTGGTATTCAAATAGCGTAGCGGCAAACAAACGCATAAAAGCATGCAGTCGTACGAAAAATCATAGATCACATTATATCAGAGTAAACGCAGCTAAAGATAACTATACAGATACCATGCATAAACATAGCCCCATCAGTAGGGCATTGTACATAAATATACAAACGGTCTGTACGTCAAAACTGAAAAATAAACGAATTCATCCAACCTAAAAGAAAGACCCTCAGAGCTCTCCAACACTCCCCCAACCCACTCTCAAAATACATCAAAAACCTTGCCGCTTAGCCCTAGAGACGCACTGGCAGGCCCTCACCATCAGTGATGAGGATGCCCTGAGCTACCCTGTCACTCTCCTTGCGTACGCCTATAAACCCGCGTAGGCTCGTACTTGGACGAGGAACTCGACATGACGATACGACGCCTCCGATACGTCCTCAGGTACTGCTCGGTATGCCTCCTCTGGCCTCTGTATACGAAGCCTCGCCTACTGGATACCACGGAAGACTACGGCGCGCCCACAGAAAGTCCTGCTCTCTCGGCCTCGGTGGGTGCCAGATCCGTGGAAAGGGAAGAAACTGCACGACTCTTAACGGTCCTATGAGATCCTCCACGTGCGATGCCCCTCGTCTAAAGAGAATGCTCACTGGTCCAGTATAGACCGTCAAATAAGTTGATGGGTCCACGTGCCACCCTCTCTCGTCATTGTAGACGATCTGTATCAGCCCCAGTACTGACATCCTCGGTACCGACATGATAAAGGGGTGTACTCTCGGGTCCATCAGTTGGCTCGTCGTCCTCACGCACCAAGATCCAAAATAGACATGCAAGAAGCAATAGGGAGATAAAGAAATATAGTGCAAGGCAAAGTCAGAATAGCAACAGTAATGCAGTAAACCATAACATATAGCAGATAACATGTATAACATGTATCGTAGTTATTGCACTCAAACAAACGTCTCTGGAGACAACACATGCAACAAGTATCCATCTCCATAAGTCTCACCGTCTGATCAATCCTCTAGACCGGGATACTAATCCCATGCAGCATGTCGGCCGAAAACTCACAAAGCTAGTTCCACACCGGAACGGTTCCACACCCGATCAAGTCCACACCGAAACAGGTTCTGTGTCGGAACAGAGTTAGTTTGTCCAAGAAATCGAACTGCTCTCCGTGACCAATAAGAGTGCATCCCCCTACCATATCGGCACCGGGATGTCTTGGTCGCCTCGGAACGTTAGCCTGGAATGTGGAGAGCTTAGGGATTAGTCATGAAAATCGGACTGGATCAGGCGTCATGATAGGATAGGAGCTACTTTATCTGTCACTGTAAACTATTCCTAAGACCAGCAACATCCCCAAGGTCACTCACTTGATCACCCTTTCTACTTTTCATACCCTTACTAAGGTACAACTAACCTCGTATGACGCTGGCAGCCCATACTACCTGTCATATGGCCTCGCCACTTGGCAGTAGATGATATGCAACAAACATCCTCAACGGGCTTGATACCGGATCTCACGCCTAAACACCCAATAAGAAACAGCACGTTGCCACCCCATCCACACGGCCACAGCCTCGACGCCATGGGTCCACGAGCCATGGCTCCAGCATAACGGCCAGAGCCTCAAGAAACTAGCATAACAGCAACGGCACCATCCACGGTATCAACTCGATAACAACACGGCACACAGCCAAACTTAACTCTAACGGCATTCCGCCACCACACAACAATTACCACAAACAGCATAGCAACAACAGTAATAATGACCACAGCAGTGATATCAACAAGAACACATAGCAACATATCACATATACCAAGTAGTATATAGGCACTTAGACAGATAGCAACAGTAGCAGCCAATCATCACAACAGTCATACGAAGTAGATCATCATCAATCAATGGTTCGCTAACCAAGAGTTTCCAACTTAACAGCGATAGCCCAAAGTATGCTAAACCTAGGGTTTAGGTACTTTATCGGGGCTAAACCATTAGTAGGGTTAAGGCTTCCCTACACACAGCAGAAAACACACTGCACTACTCTTGCCATCCCGACGGCAGCAGTACTCTTTCTCCCCACCTGAACAATCGGTGTGAAAGTCAACACGAACACAGGCACGTTCTCCCACGCAGCCACGAACAGCTCCAAGCTCCTCCAACAGCCGCGGCCTCAAGCTCCGAAGTATGAGAAATCACAAATGCGGACTTTGCCCTAGTCACGAGCACAACACATATGCACTAGTGTTAGCCCTAAGGCAAGCTCAAAGATCAAAGGAAAAAGGTAAAGACTCGAAGAACCACAAAGAATATGAAGAACACATGGTAGGGATTCAAGTTTACCTTTGGCCAATTGAGAAAGCAATCCGTCAAAGTCGTAAATAACTTTGCCGCGATCACAACTGTGTAGTCGGAATCGCGTTCCTGCAACTCGATCGCCTCAAACACTCACTTTCTCTCACTAAAAACGCAAGGCTCCTCTCTCTACACTTGCAAAACTCTGGAAAATTTTCGTGCAAAGTGAGGACAAAAGGAAAACTCCACTAACTTGAGTTGTTGTCCACGCTTTAGCATGGAGATTCTGCATGCTTGAGCGTCAGGTTCCCTCCACGCTTGAGCGTGTAGCCTCGTCCACTCCGCACTCACCATGGCCTGACACATGTAGCACACGCGTCAAAAAGCACACCAGCTGGCAAACATATTCAGCACGCTTGAGCGTGCAACATGCCTACGTTTGAGCGTTGGCATGCTAGGGCGTGCTCCCTTCCTACGCGTGAGCATGCTGCTCAGGTAGGAAGAGCCTTCCAAACTTCTGGCTTCCACAGTTTCTTTTTTAACACCTTAGGCACTTCCAATCCTGTTCAAGCCTATTTCTAAGCTTCCAACTAAGCCTTAAACTAACACAAAACAATTCAGATAATCATCCAAAGCCCTAATCGAGATTAACCAGCTCGATTAGAGTTATAGGAAATCAGGATGTTACAAACTATAAACATCCTCAGGGAAAACCTCGGGGAACTCTCTCACAACTGGCACATCCTTAACCTCAGCCTTTATATCTACTAGCAAGGAAGATAAGATCATGTATACTTGGGCTTCTTCTCTAATAGAAGCCTTGACTTGGTTGGTAGTCAGAAAACTCGGATCCTTAGGGTCGACAGCAGTTCCAAAAACAACAGTTTTGTTAAAACAATTTAAAAGGACATGATTGGCAGATAACCAGTCCATACCAAGAATGACATTAAGTTGTTTAAGGGGTAAGTGTAACATCCCAAAAACCTTATTTCTGTCTTTTAAGTGTTTGTGTGAATAACTTGACTGATAACACAATTTGATTAATCATAATCATAATAATAGTTGATGATTGGAAATTCATATTTGAATTTCAATTATGAGGTTAATAATCATAAGGTGTTGTTCTGAACCCAGTGTGCTATTTTGAGCCGGAACCGGTAAAAATATTATTATTTTAATCGGGATCGCTTTACCTTGGGATGCGTGTCAGGGTCGAGGAAGTAATCTGGCCCAGGACTGGGAAGTTGTTCTGGCCCAGTGTCGGGCGTAGTTCATGACTGCATCTCACGCTTCACGAGACGTTGTCAACCATCCATCACCTTTTCATTCCTTTAACCAATGGATTAAATTCTTATGACTCTTGGTTAATAACCTAGCATCTTTTCCTTTTATGGAGAAATCTAATTAACCTATTTATGGTTAATCTCTACTTCTTTTAATATGAGATCAACAAGTATTACCTCTTTAATTCTTGGCCCGTGGATGACTTACACCAAATCACATCACTATGTCATAAACTTTGATTCATTTGGGTGACCAAATTCCCTAGAGGCCACACGGCCAAGCTTAGTGTTTTTACACTATTTCCACTTCTCATTTTGGCTTCTAAGAATCAAACACTCCTTTCTCTCAAGAACATAACTCATTTCCTCTCTTCTCTCTCCTACCTCTTCATATTCGGCCATGGCTTGATCTCCATAAGCCAATCTTCTTCTCTTCAAATAAACTTCATATTTGTGAACACCATCCCTTCTACTACAACTTTGATGAAGAAAGCTTCTTGATTTGAGGGAGTTTGTTCTTGATCTTCAAGAACACTATCTTGATATTCAAAGTGTTCTTCCTTGGGTAAGCTTTAATCTTCACTTTTCTCTTCATATCTTTTCTTAGAATCATGAAACAACTTCTTCTAGTTCATGATTTTTGTGAAACAAGTTCAAGATCTTACCTTTTCTTTCTATGAAGGTTCGGCCTTGTCACTCTTTCTTGGAGCTTGGAGTTTTGCTCATCCTAGAGATCTAAAAGAGGTAATGGGGGAGTGAACCTCATCACACCACATTGGTGGTGGTGAAAATGGTTTATGGATTTGGTTTGGGGGAAACCCTAAACCAAGGGTTTTCTACTTTATCTATTTGGTTCTCTATGAGAACAATGTTGTAATAATTATGTGTTGCTTGATTTGTGTTCATTGATGTGTTTGAATGGTTGGAAATAATTTTTATGTGAGGGAAAGTCCTAACCTAGAGTTCCTTTATCTTTTGTTGAAAAGAGTTTGTGAAAATGTGATTTTTCGGATCTGACCTTGTGTGAGTCATTTCGGTTTTTCTATCCACCTAGATCTTGCATTTCAAATATTGTTTTTGCTCCTGAAACTAGACATCTGGGGCTTCATTTTGAGTACAAATTTGTATGTTTTCATAAAGATTTGACTATTGGAAACCTATTTCAATCTCAGCACAAATTTCTGCCTCGGATTCTGACTACAGTGGCTTGTTTCGTAAAAATATACTAACTCGGTTACTGTTTGTGAAAAATAGTTTTATATCCAAAAACTAGACATCCTAAGCTTTCATATGAGTCCTCATTTTCTCAAATCCAAGTTCTTTTGGTCAATCAAATGTTTGTCACAAGTTGATGCTTGATATGCTGAAATTTCTGTATACGAGTTTTGGTGTTGATATTTGGAATTGTATGTTATGATGTTGGTGTGACTATTTGGGTTTGAGTGTTAGTGTTGAAAATCTTTTTGGCATGGTGAAAAACTACTCTTAGGTTCAAGACCTAAGGATAGGATTTTTGAATGATGAGCTGGTTCATGCTTTTAATACTTGATGAAATGGCTATATGTTGAGATGATTTTCATGATGCTAGAATATCATTGGATGGCTTGTATTTTGTTGAAAAACACCATGTATGGTTCGGCCTTGTTGAGTTAAAAATGGAATCCAAAGCTTCTATGTGCAAGTAATGGTGTAATGGAATTAAATGGTTCAAAGAAGGCAAAAGAAATTAAAAAGACCTACCTTACTTACATGGAGGCATTCGGCCATACAATACAACAAAAAACGCTTTTAATAGCGCTTCTGTACACCCTTTAATAGCGCGTTTACGCGCTATCTATGTCCCTGTGATTAAATGTTGTCAATAAAGATAGCGTTTAGGAGGCGCTATCACAGGTTTAACATTAGATAGCATTTGCTTAAATAAACGCTATTGAAAGGTCGTTTTAAAGTTTTCGCGGGTGGTCTTAAGATAGCGTTTGTTTTAACAAACGCTATCTAAAGTTACACCCTAGGATAACGTTTTCAAAAAGAAATGCTATCTTACGTATGACTTTAGATGGCGTTTGTTAAAACAAACGCTATCTATTTGCTCTTTTTTTTTCTTTTTCTTTTTTTCAAGCTCAGTTTAATTCTTAAATCTTTACTTCCTCTCTGCATGTTCAGCAAAAAGCTATTCAGATGCTACAATCTCCAACAGGTGCATCAATCACATACTTTGGAACATATATGACAGTGTGCAGCAATCACAACACATAACAAAAAAGATGTCGATATCATCATATATTTATGCAACAATCTCCAACAGTATGTGCAGCAAAACTCAGGCACCTAAGTTAGTTGAACCAAACCATACATAACAATACATACTTTAGACCATATATATGACAAGGGTAATCAAATAAAATTATCAACAATATAGCGAGACCAATCTTCCTTGACTTCAGATAGTTGAGCACTAGAGTATGTGAAGCATTTGTAGTCAGGGAAGTACTGCAATATCAAAATTTAATAAATTAAGTTACAATTGCAATAAGCCGATAACATTTGAATGGTCACATTTAAGAGTAAATAACCAGTACTGAAACTACATACCGTCACTGGTATTTTAACTTGGTTTTGTAAGATAATTTCCTTCATGAAGCGCATGACGTAATATCCACAATCTATATTGTTGGTTTGTCTGGGGCACTATAAAACAGAAATAATAAATGAGTAAATACCCAATTTGGTCCCTGAAATTGTAGGGTCGTATCAACTTAGTCCCCCACATTATCAATATTCCAAAATGATCCCTGTAATTGCAAAAAGTTAATCAGATTCGTCCCTCCGTTGATATTTGCATGGACTATAATGACATTAAGTTGGTAATGTCAGGGATGCATTTGAAATTAAGTGAATAATGTCAGGGATGCATTTGCTACATTTTGCAATTCCAAGGATCATTTTGGAATATTGATAATGTGGGGGACTAAGTTGATACGACCCTACAATTTCAGGGACCAAATTGGGTATTTACTCAATAATAAATCAGTAAATTTTTTTTTTGAAAATTATTGCTTATTAAGTTTTGCAGATATATATACCACTATCTGGATACATTTAATGTTGTTTGCTTTTGAACGAGGCACCTTAGCTCCGCTACGTGCGCGGTAAATTTTCAAAGCACTAATTACAAAATCAAACAAACTTCATTAAGAAACATTTTCAATCATCACAAAAACAATCTTGAAGCAGAAATTGAAAACTAGGAGTTTTGGAAGTTTATGACCAACATCCTGAGGAATCTCACCCCACAAGGAGTTTGTAGCTAAGGCCAAGTTAACAAGGGAAGACAAGTTGTATATAACAGGTGGGACAGTCCCAGCGAGATTGTTAAGAGTGAGATCAAGCTCAATTAGATTATGTAGCCTACCCAAGTTACTGGGAATCCAGCCACTAAGAGAGTTGGTGCCAAAACTAATACTTTTGAGAGAAGAAATGTTTCCTAATCCTGCTGGGATTGCACCATAGAGGCTATTCCTTCCTAGTTTCCAGAACTGCAGCTTTCTCAAGCAGCTTATACTTGTGTGTGCATCTTTGATTGTGATTTAGGCAACAATCTTGACCTTTTCTATATGATCATAATATTGGATGTCATGCCACCACTAGTGTTGAGTAATTATGATCAAATAGTAATTATAATTACGAACTACTCCTTAGAGTTGTCTTAGGCTACATAGTTTATGAGATGAAATTTTTGGAAAAGAGGGCAAAAATAAAAGCCATCAATCTAGAGCTATATTCCAAAGAATTTTACCTAGGGTTTTTTTTATTTTTCCTTTGTTCTTTTTCCTCCCACAGTTTCTGTTTTTTATTATCTTTTTAGAATGCAACCAGAAATAGCTCTCTTCAATTGGCTGTTCTGGAGCAACAGAAAGCTAAGGAAAATGTTTTGTGATATGATCCAAGTTGGAATCATTTAGTTTTAGGATCTTCCTTGAGCTATTTTCGTGAACAATAAAGAAAATGAAAGACACTATGCTACTCAATGAATTAAAAGTGAAGAGAAGGACTAAGCTATTCAAGAAATAAGAGGATAATAAGAATTTGAAAATTAAAAACACTAAGGTAATAACTCATAAAAGTAAAGAAGTAAATGATAACAATACTCAAATGAAAAATAGAAAATGGAAAGGGGAAGAGATGATAAGGAAGGCGCCACAAAGATCCATTGAATTGGACAATTGATGAGCCAAAGGAGGATTCGCCACAAGGATTAGCAATCCTTGATAAGAATCAAGAGTTCTAATCCAAGAACTATGAGAGGGCTATGGCCTCACAAGAAAACTCAAGTATGAGTAATTCAAATTTTATTCAAAGGTTTTTTGAAATGAGGTAATACAAGTCCTATTTATAGAATTTTTATTCTAAGAAGGTGACGGCTAACCCTAATCTTCTCCTAAGTAATGCATAAGGAGTCTATCATGCCAAAACACAAGCCCAATACAAAGAAAGCCCAAAATACAAGAAAAATCCCGTCCAGAATTTCGTCCTAATCTTGTATCCCGGTTTTCACCATGGTATAAGCCGAATCTCGCCCAAAAGCTTGAAATATGATTTGTAAATAATTATCTTAGCTTTCCAACGCATCAAAGAACTCATCCATCGGATATCTGGATCTCAAGATACAGCCAAAACAAGACAGAGAGGTCATCACAAACCCAAATAAAGTTTTTCAACAAATTTCAATTTGGTTCTTCTTGTTCCATAATTGGCTTGTTCTTCTCTTCAAAGTTGACCATCCTTGGTTTGCATCATTTTGAAAGTGGCTGCTGATCAAAAGGTCTGTATAACCTGTTTCTATGCTTTGTTAATGACCAAAAGTATCCTTCTCAGCATCAGAGTGGCACATCGTTAATATTTAACTATCTATGTATCCAGCGTAAAAAAGAACAACTCCATGCTAAAATCATCCGGCTTGAAAAACAATTGGATATGAAACAAAAGCTGGAGATGGAGATTCTACAACTAAAAGGAAAATTAGATGCCATGAAGCACATGGAAGATGATGGAGATTCAGAAGTTCTGTATAAATTGGATGTTTTACATAAGGATTTAAGAGAAAAGGAACAGTCACTTCAAGACATAGATGCGTTGAACCAAACACTAATCATTAAAGAGCGTAAGAATAATAATGAGCTGTAGGAAGCTCGAAAAGAATTGATTGCTTACCTATTGACCATATTCTTTAAGGCTAGGCGATTCTTAGGATCAGAATGCAAGGGATCCAGATAATAAACAATCTCTTCAACAGGATTGATCCCTAACAACACCCAATGCTCCCTACGAAAAATGTTAAGATAGCAAATCCTAAGCAACTCAAGTTTTATATAATTCATTAACGTAAATTAAGTTCTAAAGGATAAGTGACTCACCCTACATTGCACGGTGCCTGAAACAAGGGCTGGTATTCTTTGTCTGTAATAGCCAAGCGGACAGCTATATACTGTGATTGTGATTCCCCATATAAGAATGTAGATATTCGATGTGGGGATAAGAACGGAAACCTCCTCGTTCTTCCATTTTGAAGCAAAAATTCTTCATACAAATACCTTAAATTAAAATATACAAATAGGTTAATCCGATGACATAAATATTTAAATGGAAAGATTAATAAACTGATTTAGTACCTGATATATATGGAAATAACAGAGGCACTTAATTGTCCATGATTCAGAATTTCATTGATATTTTCAATACCAATAATATCAACGATATGATCACCAAAAATACTTGCTTCTATCTCTATGTGCAATTGGTCAGCATCCCTCATCTTCTTACGTACATGTATTTTAAGAAAATGGCAATATTCTAGAGAAAGACTATCAGAACCAGCTGTAGGATGGATGGTATGAGATTTGCCCCCCTTCTTTATTGGGGTTGTAATAGAGTCCTTTGTATGTTGGGACACTAAGCCCTTATCTTTAGATTTTGCAGGTACCTAGAAGTTTTGCATTTCAGTACATCAATTAGAGACCAACTAATGTAATAAATATATGCAGTTTATGATAAGGTGGAAAAATCCAACATACCATATCCATTACAACCACGAGGTTGATTGGCCATGCCACATAAGTACCTATTGCATCTCTTATTGTCATCACATTTGCCTCATCAATAGGTATGGGCAATGGCACATCCCCCTCAACTGCAACCTCAACTCCAACTTTCACATGGTTGAGGGGTGGTGGGCGGGTGTGCAATGTTTCACCTTCTGGTCGATTTTTAATATCGTTTCCGCTTTACAAACGCTATTAAATGAGCGTTATTGTAGAAGCATTCTGGCATAGTGATACCATATTAATTAGGGCTAGGAACCTAAAATGTTGATGTTAAGCGGGTTAAAGTGTTTATACTGAAGTATAAAGGAAATAGAAATTAAAAAGGTTTCCTAAGAAATCAAGTTTTGGTTCCAAAGAACCAAGTGTTGTAAAATGAGTATTTTGGGTTCATATGAAAAGTGTTTTAAGAATAGGAAAGTTTGAAGTTAATCAACCACTTATTCTAGCATGTTGTTGCAAGAAAAATATTTTCAAGAACAAAGAGTTTTCTAATTGATTCATGTGGTTTCCAAAGGTTTTGGTTAGTAAACCTACTTTCAAGAGAAATGAGAATTCTTGTAAGTGCTTTCTTTAACACAATGAGTATTTACACTACTATGATTAATTTTGAAATCTTACAAAACAAATGAGTTATAGTTTTCATTTGAAAATGAAAAGGTGATTTACAGAAAGATATGTTTTCCCTTCTTACACTAAGTAAAGGAAATTAGTATTATTTCAAAGGAAGTTTTACGCTAGTTTGGCAAAAGACAAGGTACTATGTATCTTGGGGTTTTGGATACCTTACGAGTATATGTATGGAGCTTTCAAAACTATGTTTGATAAAGGAGATTCCATGAACTAGTTTACTACCAAGGAGAGTATTTTAAAGACTTTACTATAATAGCGTAAATACATATTATCTTCTAAAGGAAATTCAATGAGTTCCATAACGGATTCACAAAGACTAAATAAAAGACATACACCTATAGTTTGTGGTCATGGAGAACCATGCCCCACACCCTTGATGATTTAGGTCATCTAAGGATCCATAATACTTAATCACAAGGAATTACTTATACAAAATAAGTCATGCTTTCTTTGATAGATAAGTGAGAATATATGATGAAGGAATCCTTGTGGATTCTGTTTTCCATAATACGCTTAGGATATGGAATAATATATCATAAGACATGAACATCGTCTTATGAATGACAAAGTTGTACGTGGACGCAACGAACGGAACCAAGAATGGGTGACTGATGGCAAGTCGTCTGAAAGTGGGTCCCGTAAGGGTGCCCTGTGGTTTATCAAGAGATAGACGTTGTGCTACAGTGATAGTGTAGTACATGTTTGTGTTGTGGCATTTCTTGACATGCATACGCATTTGTGCATGAGTTGGGCATTGTGCCTGGGAGTTGAGCTTACACCTTTGTAAGGGTGCGATTGTTGGAGGTGACGATCGTGGAGATCTTGTGTAACACCCCCTCGAGGTGTCACATATCGTAACCCAAAAATTCTTATGATTCGGTTGATTTAAAACCTTTTCGAAATTTCTTATTAGGTTTATTGCGAAAATTCTAATACCAATTTAAACATTAACAATAACAAAGAAATAAATTCAAAATCATCATTTATGAAACTCATTCTCTTCGCTTAAGGCATACATCAAGTCACTTTCTTAATACACATCATACTGAGTCACAGTCAATGTACCTGACTTTAAATATCAAAATCCTAAGAGCTGGGCTAACAAAACTCTAAGAACAATAAAGCATACTACCTAGCATGCATTGCCCAAAAGACACTGGGCCTCGTCATCAATAGTCCACCGTCCTCGTCGTCGACACCAAGTAACTCAAACGCAGGGCCCCGCAGTGACCCAGAGGACCGCTGGAAAATATCTGTACATGTGTTCAAAAAACACAACAGGGTGTCCAACATGTACAGGCAAGGGTGAGATACTCTTTCACAAGTTTATCATAATAGCCACACAAGTAAAACAGCACATAAATAATGCATCAACACAGTTACAGTAACAGAAGTGACACAGGATATCACACCACGTAACAGCATGTCCACAAGTATACCATAAATTGCAATACATCATATTAATCAATTATCAATTAGTAGCATAAGACATCTTTGAAAGCAGAATAATGATGTACAATAAGTAAATGTAATCATCAACAGCCATGCAATGCAATGCGATGTACATGACTCAATGCCATATGCCACAAGGGTAAAACTCTGACCCCTACTCCATGGAGCTAACAAATCGCCGGAGAGAGTGAATGGGAGGACATGTTTCGGTTACTTCCCGCCATGAGCAAGATGCTACAACATTCGTAACGTGTACGTATCTGGCTTTACGGAAACACTCTCGACCAAACATGAAAAGTACGACATCTAGTCGAGGATATCAGTGTATTGCATGGATTCGCCACGACATAGAAGAATCACCAACTAGTCTCATGTCAGCCCTTCCAACCCTGATACCTCCAAGATTGAACAAATCGTCACCGTAAGATTCGCACCAGCATCTAGGTGTAAGCTCAACTCCTACGCTCAAGGTCTTACGAACTCATGCAATGAAATGCCAATGCTTACACAAAGCGGATGCGATAAATAAATGCTTATCCCCCGGATAAACCTCGAGGTTTACTAAGGTTCTCTACCTTAGGAACTATACGCGTCTTTGTATTAAAAAAAAACGTTTATCCACTGGATAAATATCACGTGATTCCTTTGGAATGATCTGAACTGCTTTCAAAATTACCGACTGTCCCTACAGACCAACACAAGTCTTTTCATCGTATTTTGTCCTCACTCACATGCTTTCTAGGAACCTTCCCAGAAGGTCACCCATCCCATAATTAATCCAGTCAAGCACGCTTAACTATGGAGTTCTTATGTTCTAGGCTCCTGAAAAGAAGATAAATCTTGTTGGTATAGGTTGTACCAATCAATTCTTATAAGCCTTCTCTCAGCTATACAGTCCTATACCTGCACAACCTCAGGATTCCTTCCACTGTACAGTCCCAAACCTGCACAGTCTCAGGATCTCTCTCGTTTCGGTCATCACAAGACTGAAACAATCGACCGACCCTTTCTTGGGTCCGGACCACCGGTCCATTATCGAACTACTGTTTCAGAACCCCAAACGTTTCATGTTTGTGTTTATGTCTTATGAATCACATCTCAAGCTCTAAGTGTTATGAAGAAGGATTGAGAATCCTCTTAGAGAAGTCTCTGATCCTTTCTAAGATATTAACTCCTCGATTTTCAATTAATAAAGTAAGTGTTGATTGACTTGAGTCTTCTGAAGTCATTGATGTACTAAGTCATCAATTGGTATAGTACATGGTCTTGTTCCACCACATACCACACTTAATTATCCCTTGTCTTCAACTCTAAGTTAATTACTTAACTTAGGTTTTCACACGTAAACTTTACAATTTGAGTTAAAAACTCCTTTTGTAAACCAAAACAACGTTTTCAATTGAGGAAAACAAGGAAAAGGCAAAACAAGGCACTCGCCTGAATTTCGCTCAGCAAGATTACATGCGCTTAGCGAAATTGAGGCAGTGATGCCTAGCTTGGAATTTCTCGGTATCGCTTAGCGAGATTCACTTCGCTTAGCGACACTTGCCTCAAGCAAAGCACTTTAACTAAATTTTGAAAGGAGATTTTCCTTACTAGCTTAGTGTAAAACTATGTTCTAAGTTAGTGTAAAAGAAATATAATCTCATTAAAAGCTATGTTAACTTTCACAAAAAGACATTTTTGTTTTCGGAAACATCAAATACTTTTAGAAGGTATTTTCTTGGCAAACTAAATACTTTTCAAGGTTCTCTTTTCTTTGTACAACATGTGTTAGAAAATAATGATAAAGCAACTTTTAACTATTTTCCTCACCAACACTCAACTTCCTAAGTCTTATTCAAAATCATTTCAAGTTCTTAATCTTAGTGACTTTTCAATAAAAACGGCCATTATAACGTTTAGCTTAGAAGCTTTTCATTCCTCAAAACAAGCTATAGCCAATGCTATGCTCTTAACCAGTCCAGGATATATATATATATATATATATATATATATATATATATATACACACACACACACACACACACACACACACACACACATCAAATCTCAATTCAAGGCATCCATGCCACAATTTATATGCAATTATCCAAGCATGTACTTCATGAAAATAAATCAAGTACATACACAACATATAGTATATCTTCAAGGCATCAAACAAGCATATAGGTTTCTTAATGCATCAACTTCACATCATGGTTACAATCATCCAACAAAACCTATAAGGCTATCAAACTCATTAGAGCTAATCTCCCCTTACCATTTAGGAGTCATCCTCTGAAGGTAAGTCGCCCGATCGGTCCGCGAATTCTCCCGATTCCTCGTCCGATTATCCGATAACAACTACAAACACAAAACCAATCCAATCATCAACAATTAATACACAAATTTCCCTAATCCCCTAGAAGCTAGGTTCGGCCAAAAATGATGAAATTGGCTAGGGATCACATTTGGTTCCAATCTTTTGGATGGTTGGTTCTTAAGCTGTTATGATCCAAGATGGATCTATTGAATGTAGGATCGTTCTAGGAGAATTGATCCGAAATTGAAATGAAAATTCAAACTAAAAATTGGAGGGAAATCCAAACTTGTTCATTTTTGATGATCTTGAGGAAAATTGAGAGAACTAGCTCCACCTCAAGCCAAAGCTTGATCATCAAATCACAAGAATCATGGATCCACAATTCCTAAGCAACATAAAGCTAAAATGCATAAATCCTAAGATAAGCCTAAGGCTTTAGGCGTGAGGCAACTTGAATTCAAAAAGAAAGGGAAAAGATGAAGGGGAAGGGAAATGGAAGAAAGTGCCACAACGCCATGGATTAGATGGAGTGATAAGCTCAAGGAAGATCCGCCACAAGAGTAAGGAGCTCTTGATGAGAATCACAAGGTTCTACTCTAGAACCTTCAAGAGGAGACTCTCTCTCTCAACTTGATATGATCCAAGTTGGAATCATTTAGTTTTAGGATCTTCCTTGAGCTATTTGCGTAAACAATAAAGAAAAAGAAAGAAACTATGCTACTCAATGAATTAAAAGTGAAGGGAAAAGACTAAGCTATTAAAGAAAAAGAAGACAATAGGAATTCGAAAATTATAAACACTAAGGAAACAACTCATAAAAGTAAGGAGTAAATGATAACAATACTCAAATGAAAAATAGAAAATGGAAAGGGGAAGAGATGGTAGGGAAGGCGCCACAAAGTTCCATTGAATTGGAAAATTGATGAGCCAAAGGAGGATTCGCCACAAGGATTAGCAATCCTTGATAAGAATCAAGAGTTCTAATCCAAGAACTAGGAGAGGGCTATGGCCTCACAAGAAAACTCAAGTATGAGTAATTCAAATTTTATTCAAAGGTGCCTCTCAAGTGATTACAAGAGGTGTATTTATAGAAGAGAACAACTAGGGTTTCCTAAGCCATCCAAGAGGAGGCGCCGTGTGCACCTTAGGAGTGGGCTTGGAGCATTTTTAATGTTTGCTCATAATCCCTCCTTGATGTTCGGAGAATATTCCTAAGACTCCCTAATTCCATAATTTGGACCAAGTGCATGATCCTCCTTGTTTAAGAAAAGGTGCATGGCTATCCTAGGGGATTTAATCCTAAAAACCTATTGTTCCTAAATGCACAAGTACCATAGAGGTGTCTAAGTGCATCATTATTACAAAAGCATAAAAGTCTAGCAATTATTACATAATCATGGGGTAAAAGGGCACAAGGCCAAACCAATGACTAAGCTAGATTAATTAAACTAAACTAATGTCTACTCCACTAGCTCAATTAAGAAAATGTTCATAGTGCTTGGATCATCCTCTAGTGGTGGCTTGAAGTGCATGATCAATCCGATTTCTTTCTCAAGTTCTTCTTGCTTGAGTTCTTCTTGCATCTTCAAGGCTTTAGTCTTGCTCCTTGTTTGAGGCCCAACTTGCATGATAGCATGATCTTCATCATCCCCTCCCTCTTCAAAAGAATTTGTCCTCAAATTTGGAATCTCATCATCATCTACATCAAAGGGAGATAAGTCACTAACATTGAAAGTTGCACTAACACCAAATTCACCGGGCAAGTCAACTTTGTAAGCATTATCATTGATTCGTTCCAACACTTTGAATGTTCCATCCCCCGTTGGAAGGAGTTTGGATTTTCTTTGTGATGGGAATCGCTCCTTTCGAAAGTGGATCCAAACCAAGTCACCCGGGTTAAAAATCACTTTCTTTCTATGCTTGTTGGCTTGCCTAGCATATTGTTCCATTTTATGTTCAATTTGGGATTTAACTTTAGCATGCGTTTTCTTAACAAATTCGGCCTTAGTAACTCCATCCTTATGGATTAAAGAGGAGGTGTTAGGCAAAGGAAGCAAGTCTAGAGGGGTCAAAGGATTAAACCCATAAACAACCTCAAAAGGAGAAGATTGAGTAGTAGAATGAGGACTTCGGTTATATGCAAATTCAACATAAGGCAAATGGTCCTCCCAAGACTTAATATGTTTGTTAAGAATGGTTCTAAGGAGGGTGCCAAGAGTCCTATTCACTACTTCCGTTTGTCCATCCGTTTGAGGATGACAAGTTGTTGAAAAGAGGAGTTTAGTACCAAGTTTACCCCAAAGGGTCCTCCAAAAATGGCTTAAAAATTTGGTGTCTCTATCTGAGACAATGCTTTTTGGAATGCCATGGAGTCTCACAACCTCTTTAAAGAACAATTCGGCCACTACACAAGCATCATCTACCTTGTGGCATGGAATGAAATGAGCCATTTTAGAAAATCTATCCACTACCACAAAAATAGAATCCTTTCCCCTCTTGGTCCTAGGTAATCCAACAATGAAATCCATGGGTAAGTCTTCCCAAGGAGAAGAGGGAATAGGAAGAGGAGTGTAGAGACCATGAGGCATAAGCTTTGACTTGGCTCTTTTGCAAACAATACAAGTGGAGCAAAGCTTATGCACATCATGTTTCATTTTAGGCCAAAAGAAGTGCTCATGTAAAATGTCTAATGTCTTTTGCACTCCAAAGTGACCCATGAATCCACCCAAGTGGGCTTCTCTCATAAGCAGTTCCCTCATGGATCCTCTAGGCACACAAAGTCTCTTTTCTTTAAACAAATAACCATTATGCCTATAGTATCCATTGTGGGACATATTTTCGCATGCCACAAACATTTGAGAGAAGTCCTCATCCTTTTCATACAAGTCCTTAATGTGATCAAAGCCAAGCAATTTTGTTTCAAGTGTGGCCATCAAAGCATGTCTTCTTGAGAGAGCATCGGCCACAACATTAGCTTTCCCTTGCTTGTGTTTAATCACATAGGGGAATTGCTCAATGAACTCTACCCACTTAGCATGCCTCTTGTTGAGTTTACTTTGGCCTTTCAAATGTTTTAAGGACTCATGATCACTATGAATGACGAAGTCCTTAGGTAATAAGTAATATTGCCAAGTTCGTAAAGCTCTAACAAGTGCATACAATTCCTTGTCATAAGTGGAGTAATTCAAAACAGCTCCATTGAGTTTTTCACTAAAATATGCAATGGGGTGTCCATTTTGCAATAAAACAGCCCCTATGCCAATGTTTGAAGCATCACACTCAATTTCAAAACTATTTTGAAAGTTAGGCAAAGCAAGGATGGGAGCATTAGTGAGTCTATGCTTGAGGGTTTGGAAAGCATTTTCTTGGGCCTCTCCCCATTTGAATGGGACATTCTTTTTGACAAGATCATTGAGAGGGGCAGCCAAGGTGCTAAAATCCTTCACAAACCGTCTATAAAAACCAGCCAACCCATGAAAACTTCTTATTTCACTAACGGTTTTGGGTGTTGGCCACTCACTAATTGCCTTAACTTTCTCTTGATCCACTTTGACCCCACTAGCACTTACAACAAAGCCTAGGAACACCACTTCACTTTAGCAAAATGTGCATTTTTCTAAGTTGGCATACAACTTTTCATGACTTAAAGTTTTCAAAACAGTTTGCAAATGAGTAATGTGATCCTCTAGACACTTGCTATACACTAGAATGTCATCAAAGTAGACAACAACAAATTTTCCAAGAAAGTTTCTCAAGACATGGTTCATGAGCCTCATAAATGTACTTGGGGCATTTGTGAGCCCAAATGGCATCACTAACCATTCATAGAGTCCAAACTTGGTTTTGAAAGCCGTTTTCCATTCATCCCCTTCCTTGATTCTAATTTGATGGTAGCCACTTTTCAAGTCAATTTTGGAAAAATGTGTGGCTCCATGCAATTCATCAAGCATGTCATCAAGTCTAGGGATGGGATGTCTATACTTTATTGTGATGTTATTGATTGCCCTACAATCTGTGCACATCCTCCAAGTACCATCCTTTTTTGGTACTAGGATAACCGGCATGGCACATGGGCTCAAACTTTCCCTCACCCAACCTTTTTCAAGCAAATCCTCAACTTGTTTTTCAATTTCTTTAGTTTCTTGAGGATTCGCCCTATAGGCCGGCCTATTTGGAATAGAAGCACTAGGGATTAAATCCATTTGGTGCTCAATTCCCCTCAAAGGAGGTAGGCCGTGGGGTATGTCATTGGGGAAGACATCACCAAAGTCATCCAAGAGTTTTGAAATGCAAGAAGGAATAGAAGAAGAAAGTTGAGTTTGCAAAATGTTTTCATTGCCATATAAAATATACATAGGCTTCCTTGCCAAGAAAGCCTTCCTTACTTCACTCATTTTCATGTATAAACTCTCAACTTTTCTCTCTACTTTCCTTTCTTTTTCCTTTTTACTCACTCTCGGCTCTTCTCTCTTTTCTTTCTCAATTTTATTTGGCACACTCTCTTTTACTTCTTGCTCTCTTTTCAACCTTAATTTGACTTGGTCCTCACAAACTTCCTTTGGGGAAAGTGGAACAAGTGTTATTTTAAGGTTGTTGTGCTCAAACACAAATTTGTTTGATAATCCATGGTGAGTCACATTCCTATCATATTGCCAAGGCCTTCCAAGTAGAACATGGCCGGCCTCCATAGGAACTACATCACATAGGACATCATCCTTGTACTTTCCAATTGAGAAGTTAACCAAAACTTGTTGATTAACCAACAACTCACCATCTTCACTCAACCATTGAAGTTTATAAGGCTTCGGGTGAGGAATTGTTTTTAGGCCAAGTTTGTTGATTAATCGTTCACTAGCAACATTGGTACAACTTCCCCCATCAATAATCAAAGAGCAAACTTTGCTTTGAATCAAACATCTTGTGTGAAAAATGTTTTCTCTTTGAGTATTGTTGTCCTTCCAATGCACTCCCAAAAGTCTTCTTACCATAAGTAAATCACCTTCTTGAGGAATGACCTCAATGTCACTATCATCCTCTTGAGAAGATTCTTCACTTGATAAGTTGCCATTTTCTTTTAAAATCATTGTTCTCTTGTTTGGGCATTGGGAGGCAATATGGCCATTACCTAAACATTTGAAGCATTTGATGTTTCTACTCCTTGTAGAATTAGAAGATGAAGGAGTGGAATCACCAAATTTAGGTACAAAATCCTTTTTACCATGAGTGGGGGGAAAGGCCGTGGCCTCCTTATCTTTGGAAAAGGTTCCCACCCTCTTGGCTTTGTCCTTCCAACTCGAAGTAGGATAGTTGGAGGAGGAAAACTTGGGTTTCTTTCTTTTAAGTTGTTGTTCCACCTTTAGAGCTTGGTGGACCAAGTCTTCCATTTGCACATAACTTTGCAATTCAACCACATCTTGGATTTCTGGATTTAGGCCATGTAGGAACCTAGCCATAGCGGCCTCCCTATCTTCTTTTACGTTGGCCCTAATCACAGCTACTTCCATCTCCTTATAGTACTCATCAACACTCCTACACCCTTGGGATAGCTTTTAGAGCCTATTGTGAAGGTCTCTAGGGTAATGGGAAGGTACAAATCTTTTTCTCATCACACTCTTCATCACCTTCCAAGTAATTATGGGATCTTCGTCATACCTCCTTCTCTCCTTTTGTAATTGATCCCACCATACTAGAGCATAATCTAGGAATTCTAAAGAAGCTATCTTCACCTTCTTTTCCTCACTATAGTTGTGACATGAGAAGATTTGTTCAATCTTCATCTCCCACTCTAAGTAGGCTTCGGGGTCATTTCTCCCATGGAAAGTAGGTATTTTAACTTTTACTCCCTCCATCCTATCTTCTCTAGGTCTCCTCCTTGGTTCCCTTCTAGGTCTCCTATAGTCTCTTTCTCCCTCACTCTCATAGGGAGACTTTTGTTCAGATTGGGGAGGTGGTCTTAGGAGTCCTTGGACTTGTTGTCCTAACCTCTCCAATTGTCTAGTGATATCCGCCATTTGAACTTGTAAAATGGCTGTTCTAGGTGAAGGGGGGTGGAATCTCTGTCAAGTGGTTCTTCCATGATACCTCACAAGTGTTTATCTCTCTATTGGCTTTTCTCACAAAATGTATTTTTCACTCTAGCCTTTTCTCTTTTAAATTCCTCTCAAAAGTCCTTGTAAAAGAACTTGCAAGATTCAATTGATGTATGCAATGCTAATACAAGTGTAAGAATCCTAATTTAGCCAACCAATTCAGAATTTGAAGAAGGGAAAACTACAATGACAAAACTAGAGAATTTAAGAAGACAAGCAAAAAAATTAAAGAAAGAAAGCACACTCAAAAGGAAGTTGATATGACAAGACTCAAATATTTGTTCATAAACAAAGTTTTGAGCTTGATTAAGCTAAAGTCCAGCAGCTAAGTAAACCAACTTTGAGAAAGGCTAAAGTTTTTTTTTTTTTAGAAATTATTTTGTGGCCTTGCCCAAATTGCCTCTTTTTTTTTTTTTTTTATTGCGTTTTTTTTTTTTTTTTTGAATGGGCTTAGGTCCTTGTATTTTATTCTAATCAAAGTATATTGACTCTTTTGATTTCAACCTAGGGACCTTACATTTTAAATGGCCAAAAAAAAAATAATTCCAATGCAAGAAACACTCAATTCCAATTTGGTAAGGAGTGAGCAAATCAAATAGCCTTTCTAAGTATGAACATGATGAACACAATGGGAGATTGAGAGCACACTGCCCAGAATTTTATTTTCCCAATTAAAGTGTCTAGTTCACTACTTGAAATTGTAAATAACTTGGTTTACTTGAATCCACTTTGAAGGACCTTTCAATCAAGGTGCAACATAACAATTTGCACACTCTTAATGATGCTCATCAAGATCAAGTGGTTCAAAACTTAAGAACAAAAGAAAAGAAAAGCAAGGGTAGCGCAACTAGGAAAAAAGAAATGGCTCAAGGAGCTAGCTCTAGATACCACATGATATGATCCAAGTTGGAATCATTTAGTTTTAGGATCTTCCTTGAGCTATTTGCGTAAACAATAAAGAAAAAGAAAGAAACTATGCTACTCAATGAATTAAAAGTGAAGGGAAAAGACTAAGCTATTAAAGAAAAAGAAGACAATAGGAATTCGAAAATTATAAACACTAAGGAAACAACTCATAAAAGTAAGGAGTAAATGATAACAATACTCAAATGAAAAATAGAAAATGGAAAGGGGAAGAGATGGTAGGGAAGGCGCCACAAAGTTCCATTGAATTGGAAAATTGATGAGCCAAAGGAGGATTCGCCACAAGGATTAGCAATCCTTGATAAGAATCAAGAGTTCTAATCCAAGAATTAGGAGAGGGCTATGGCCTCACAAGAAAACTCAAGTATGAGTAATTCAAATTTTATTCAAAGGTGCCTCTCAAGTGTTTACAAGAGGTGTATTTATAGAAGAGAACAACTAGGGTTTCCTAAGCCATCCAAGAGGAGGCGCCGTGTGCACCTTAGGGAGTGGGCTTGGAGCATTTTTAATGTTTGCTCATAATCCCTCCTTGATGTTAGGAGAATATTCCTAAGACTCCCTAATTCCATAATTTGGACCAAGTGCATGATCCTCCTTGTTTAAGAAAAGGTGCACGGCTATCCTAGGGGATTTAATCCCAAAAACCTATTGTTCCTAAATGCACAAGTACCATAGAGGTGTCTAAGTGCTTCATTATTACAAAAGCATAAAAGTCTAGCAATTATTACATAATCGTGGGGTAAAAGGGCACAAGGCCAAACCAATGACTAAGCTAGATTAATTAAACTAAACTAATGTCTACTCCACTAGCTCAATTAAGAAAATGTTCATAGTGCTTGGATCATCTTCTAGTGGTGGCTTGAAGTGCATGATCAATCCGATTTCTTTCTCAAGTTCTTCTTGCTTGAGTTCTTCTTGCATCTTCAAGGCTTTAGTCTTGCTCCTTGTTTGAGGCCCAACTTGCATGATAGCATGATCTTCATCACAACTCTCTCTAAATTCTCAATGTGAGAAAAATTCTAAACTTTCAATTATGATTCAAAATGAGTACAAAGAGGTATTTATATGGCTCCTAACTCCCTTATGCTTAGGCGCGCCTAAGCTCCTCATATGCAAGGTATGAGCGCGCCTCTCCCTACTTGGATGGGCCTTGATGACTTCATCTTGGCCCATTTACAAGTCCATGATGCAAAAGTCAAACTAGAAAAGTCAAAGTACTAAAAGTCCTACCTTACATGGTTTCCTAAACTAGCTTATGTAGCCGTGACCTGAAGTTGTGAGAGGTTCACCATTCTTGGTTCTTCCTCTAGGTTGATCTTCATGTCCATGTGGTTGACTACTTTCACTTCAAGTGCACTTTGGGCCTTCTTCAATCTTGACCTTGTCATAGGCCCAACTATGTTCCTTAAGCTTGAGTCTTCTTCTTCCTTTTTAGGTGATGCTTGGTGAGTGTTGTCATGAGGGATCTCATCATCCCCTCCTTCTTGGAGTGAATTCGACCCCGAATTTAGTTCTTGGTCACCTACATCAAATAAACTCAAGTCACTAACATTGAAAGTGGCACTCACATTGTAATCACCCGGCAAGTCTATTTTATATGCATTATCATTGATTCGCTCCAAGACTTGAAATGGTCCATCCACCCTTGGGTTTAATTTGGATTTCCTTTTTGAGGGAAATCTTTCTTTTCTCAAATGAACCTGTACCCAATCCCCGGGTTGAAAGACAACATGTTTCCTTCCCTTATTTGCAAATTTGGTAATTTGTTCTAAACGCTTTTCAATTTGTGCCTTTACTTTTTCATGGAGTTTTTGAACAAATTCAGCTTTTGTTTTGCCATCTTTATGCATCAAGTTAGACGCATTGGGCAAGGGAAGTGGGTCAAGTGGGGTTAGTGGATTAAACCCGTATACCACTTCAAATGGTGAGCAAAGTGTGGTGGAGTGTTTAACTCGATTATAAGCAAATTCAACAAATGGTAAACACTCCTCCCAAGTTTTCAAATTCCTTTTAATGATTGCTCGAAGAAGGGTTGACAATGTACGATTCACAACCTCCGTTTGCCCATCCGTTTGAGGATGACAAGTGGTGGAGAAGAGCAATTTTGTACCCAATTTGTTCCATAGAGTTCTCCAAAAATGGCTCAAGAACTTTGTATCCCTATCCGAGACTATGCTCTTAGGCACCCCATGTAGCCTAACAATTTCTTTGAAGAAAAGGTTGGCTATGTGGCATGCATCATCACTCTTATGACAAGGGATGAAATGGGTCATTTTTGAGAATCGGTCACCACAACAAAGATTGAATCTCTTCCTTGCTTAGTCCTAGGGAGCCCTACAATAAAGTCCATGGATATGTCCATCCAAGGGGCCATAGGAATAGGCAAGGGAGAGTACAATCCATGAGGTTTGCTAGTCGATTTAGCCCTCTTACAAACAATACATTTTTGGCACCATTTATGCACTTCTTTCTTAAGACAAGGCCAATAAAAGTGTTCAAGAAGAATGTCCATTGTCTTTTTGACCCCGAAGTGCCCCATTAAACCTCCCTCATGTGCTTCTTTTATTAATAATTCCCTCATTGAATGCTTAGGGACACACAATCGCTTATCTTTAAAAAGAAAACCATCATGCAAGTAAAAGTCCTTATGCGCCCCTTGCTCACACTCTTTGAAAATTTCAGAGAATTCTATATCACAAGCATACAATTCCTTTATGTGATTAAACCCTAGGATTTTGGTTTCTAATGTGGCAAGCAAATTATATCTCCTAGATAAAGCATCGGCCACCATGTTCATTTTTCCCTTTTTTTGTTTAATCACATATGGAAATTGTTCAATGAATTCCACCCATTTTGCGTGACGCTTGTTTAACATTCCTTGTCCTTTTAAGTGCTTCAAGGACTCATGATCACTATGTATCACCAATTCTTTAGGCAATAGGTAGTGTTGCCACACCTTGAGACTCCTTACTAGGGCATATAATTCTTTATCATAAGTAGAGTAGTTCAAACTTGCCCCACTAAGTTTCTCACTAAAATAAGCAATGGGGTGGCCTTCTTGAAGCAAAACAGCCCCAATGCCTACATTAGAGGCATCACACTCTATTTCAAAGGACTTCACAAAATTTGGAAGCGCAAGGATTGGTGCATTTGTGAGTTTTTCTTTTAACAAGTTAAAAGCCTTTTCTTGTTCTTGACCCCATTTAAATCCAACATGCTTCTTAACCACTTCATTTAGGGGTGCGGCCAAAGTGCTAAAATCTTTGACAAATCTCCTATAGAAACTTGCCAATCCATGGAAGCTTCTCACTTCTCCCACGGTTTTGGGAGTTGGCCACTCTTTAATGGCTTTTATTTTCCCCTCATCAACTTGTACACCTTTGGAACTCACAACAAACCCAAGGAATACAACTTGATGAGTCCAAAAAGAGCATTTCTCAAGATTAGCATACAATTGCTCTTTCCGTAGCACTTGCAAGACACTTCTAACATGTTCAATATGCACCTCAAGTGTCATGCTATTGATCAAAATGTCATCAAAGTACACTACCACAAATTTTGCCTAGAAAATCCCTCAAGACACGATTCATGAGCCTCATGAATGTGCTAGGTGCATTAGTTAGCCCAAAAGGCATGACTAGCCATTCATAAAGTCCATATTTTGTCTTAAGGCGGTTTTCCATTCATCCCCCTCCCTAATCCTTATTTGATGATATCCACTCTTGAGATCTATTTTAGAAAAGTAGCATGAACCATGCAACTCATCTAATAAGTCATCAAGGCGAGGGATTGGATGCCTATATTTTATTGTAATGTTGTTGATGGATCTACAATCCGTGCACATTCTCCAAGTGCCATCTTTCTTTGGAACAAGGATGACGAGCATAGCACAAGGACTTAGAGTTCCCGTACCCATCCTTTTTCCAAGAGATCTTCCACTTGCTTTTGAATCTCTTTTGTTTCTTGTGGATTGCTTCTATAGGCCGGCCTATTAGGTAGAGAAGCACTTGGAATTAAATCCATTTGGTGCTCAATCCCCCTCATAGGTGGTAGGCCGCAAGGAATATCTTTTGGAAATACATCCACATATTCGTTTATGAGAGATTCAAAAGAAGTTGGCAAAGTTGTAGGTTGAGTTAATTTATTTTGAGTTAAGCAAGTTTCACGAAGATAGAGTAGGTATAGTGGTTGCCTTGCAAGATATGCTCTCTTCACCTCTCTTTCTTTTATGAACAAGCTCTCTCTTGTTCTCTCTTCTCTTACCTCAACCTCTTGCTTTTCTCTCTTATGTCCTTTTCCATTTTTCTTCGATTCTTTTTCACACTCAATTTCTTTTTCTCTTACCTCAACCTCTTGCTCTCTTTTCACTCTTAATTTCACTTGATCCTCACACACTTCTCTTGGTGAAAGAGGTACAAGAGTAACTTTCCTATTTCTATGTACAAAAGTAAATTTGTTGGAATGACCATCATGCACGACATTCCTATCAAATTGCCATGGTCTTCCAAGTAGGATATGTCCCGCTTCCGTTGGAACCACATCACAAAGAACTTCATCTTCATACTTCCCAATGGAGAAGCTCAACATTACTTGCTTGTTGACTAACAATTCACCCTCTTCACTTAGCCATTGAAGCTTGTAAGGCCGTGGATGCAAAGTAGTCTTCAACCCAAGTTTTTCCACTAGTCTTGTGCTTGCAACATTAGTACAAGATCCACCATCAATTATCAATGAGCAAAGCTTGTCTTGGATAGTGCATCTTGTGTGGAAGATGTTCTCTCTTTGGCTATCATCCTTCTCTTTTAGTTGAACCCCAAGCAACCTCCTAACCATGAGCAAATCCCCTTCTAATGCTTTCACTTCACTAGTTGACATAGGGGAAGAAGGAGAAGAATTACATGTTTCATACCCTCCCTCTTTAATTACCATGGTCCTTTTATTTGGACATTGAGAAGCTATATGACCCCTGCCCAAGCATTTAAAACACTTAATATCTCTATTCCTAGAAGTTGATGGAATTGAAGTAGGACTTGATACATTTTTACCTTTGAAGACATTTGGACCCGAACCTTCATTGATCTTGAATGTGGTTCCCTCCTTCTTAGACTTGTCCTTCCAACTTGATGAGGAATAGTTGTTGAATGGCTTCTTGTAGGATCTCTTTCTCTTCAATTATTGCTCAACTTTGATTGCTTGATGCACCAAATCTTCTAATTCAACATAATGGTGCAATTCAACTATATCCAAGATTTCTTGATTCAAACCATTGAGGAATCTTGCCATGGTTGCTTCTATTTCTTCAAATATGTTGGCCCTAATCAATGCAACCTCCATCTCCTTATAGTATTCATCCACACTTTTGTTGCCTTGATTTAAGCCTTTGAAGCTTGTTATGGAGCTCCCTATGATAGTGTGAAGAAACAAATCTCTTCCTCATAATGGCCTTCATTTCTCTCCAAGTTGATATTGGATCATCTCCATTCCTCCTTTTCTCCTTTATTAGTTGATCCCACCATATCAATGCATAGTCCACAAACTCTATGGATGCCACCTTAACCTTCTTCTCTTCACTATAATGTTGGCATTCAAAAATTTGCTCTATTTTTGTCTCCCACTCTAGATATAATTCGGGATCATTTTTACCTTGAAATGTTGGCACTTTTACTTTTACTCCCTCAAGTCTATCATTTTGTCTCCTCACTCTATCCTCACCATAGCCTCCATGTCTCCTCCTATGCCTCCTTCTCCTTCGGTCATCCTCTTCATATTCATTGTCTTCATGTGATGAATTTGCATGAGAGGAACTTTCTTATCTTGGACTTCTAGTTCTTGTGCCTCTTGAAGCTCTTTCAAGGCCTTCAAGTCTTTCATTAACCTCATCATTTTGCCTTTCTAGAAGCCTTTCCAAATGCCGTGTCATTCTTTGAAGTTTCATATCATAGGCCAAGGTTCTAGGGGAAGGTGGTGTACTACCTTCACCATCACCTCTAGTTTCTGGCATGTTTACAATTTTTTTTTCAACAATAAAACAAAGAAATAAAATGGACCTCACCACTCAACTAAGTGTTTCACTCTTAGAATGTTCACTCGTGTATCACACAAATAGGCTTTTAAGCAAATGTACACTCTTGCCTTTTTCCACTCTAAAGTCTCACTCAAAGGCTCTTGAAGTAGAAACAAGCAATTCCAAGATATAAAGCCAAATACACTTGTAAACAAATCAAACCAAGAGTAATTCACTCACAAGAATTTCAAAGAAAGAAAACTACAAGACACAACTAAGAAGTTTAAAAGACAAACTAAAAATGCTCAACAAGAAATAGCACACTCAAATAGAATTGCAAGAAGACAATTAGAACAAGAAAGAATTAAGAAGAAAGAAGAAGTTGAAAATGAATTTTTCTTAATGTGTTCTTTGATTTTCGAAATTTTCTTGCTCAAGTAGGCTCAAACACAAAGTTTCAAGGCTGAATAGTGGCAAGTCTTTTTCTGCAAATAAATTTCTTTTTCGAAACTTTTAGTATTTGAACTTTTGCCCCAAATTTTTTTTAAATTGCGTTTTGGTCCTTTGGATTTTTCAGATTTGGACTCTTTTCCTTTTCTATAATTTCTGAACTATATTTTTTTTTATATAACAGCCACTGACTTTTTGAAATTGCACAAACAGCCCAAACTAAACAATTAATACAAATGTAAGATCAAAGAGCCTTTCAAAAGTGATTTTGCAAGAAGCAAGTTGAATCCTAGTAATTCAAGCTTAGATTTCACAATTTGATGCTTAGATCTTTCATTCAAGTGGTTGATCAACAAGTTAACCAACACTTTTGAAATTCATCAAGATCTATGAAGCTATTATCCCAAGGATCTCAAGAAATATGAAGAACACTTATGAACATCAAGAAAATTCAAATTCAAGAGAATTAACAAAACTAACACAAATCTATGTAGATCTCGAAAATTCCAACACAAAATAACAACAAACTACACAAGTAGAACACAAAATCAAGATCAAAAGGATCTAGATCTAGAATTTTCAAATTTTGAAAATGGCGCCAAAATTTGAAAAATACCGCCAAATTTTTTTTGAATTTTTTTAGCTTCTAACTCTCCTAGAGGGTTAGCTCTGATACCAAATGTTATGATCCAAGATGGATCTATTGAATGTAGGATCGTTCTAGGAGAATTGATCCGAAATTGAAATGAAAATTCAAACTAAAAATTGGAGGGAAATCCAAACTTGTTCATTTTTGATGATCTTGAGGAAAATTGAGAGAACTAGCTCAAATCACAAGAATCATGGATCCACAATTCCTAAGCAACATAAAGCTAAAATGCATAAATCCTAAGATAAGCCTAAGGCTTTAGGTGTGAGGCAACTTGAATTCAAAAAGAAAGGGAAAAGATGAAGGGGAAGGGAAATGGAAGAAAGCGCCACAACTCCATGGATTAGATGGAGTGATAAGCTCAAGGAAGATCCGCCACAAGAGTAAGGAGCTCTTGATGAGAATCACAAGGTTCTACTCTAGAACCTTCAAGAGGAGACTCTCTCTCTCAACTCTCTCTAAATTCTCAATGTGAGAAAAATTCTAAACTTTCAATTATGATTCAAAATGAGTACAAAGAGGTATTTATATGGCTCCTAACTCCCTTATGCTTAGGCGCGCCTAAGCTCCTCATATGCAAGGTATGAGCGTGCCTCTCCCTACTTGGATGGGCCTTGATGACTTCATCTTGGCCCATTTACAAGTCCATGATGCAAAAGTCAAACTAGAAAAGTCAAAGTACTAAAAGTCCTACCTTTATTACATGGTTTCCTAAACTAGCTTATGTAGCCGTGACCTCAAGTTGTGAGAGGTTCACCATTCTTGGCTCTTCCTCTAGATTGATCTTCATGTCCATGAGGTTGACTATTTTCACTTCAAGTGCACTTTGGGCCTTCTTCAATCTTGACCTTGTCATAGGCCCAACTATGTTCCTTAAGCTTGAGTCTTCTTCTTCCTTTTTAGGTGATGCTTGGTGAGTGTTGTCATGAGGGATCTCATCATAAGCTTGATTAAAACTAAATCAAGTCCTAATACTCAAGGATATGAAACAAAACTCAATGTTCTTCACATTGAGGGTCTCAGCCATGAAGGGGAAAATTGAGCTAGGAATTGATTTGGTTTTCCATCACTTGAATTCAAAGACAATAGGAATGGTAAGGATGGAATCAAGAGTTAGAAATAAAAAAATTTGAACAAAACACTATTCATCATCACTATTGAGGGTTCGACCACTTTTGGGTATTTAGGCTAGGATGAGAGTTAGATCACATGCTCTTGGGTTTAGGTAGATGAAGATGAAGTGAGTTCAAAGAAATTGGTTTCCCATTAAAAGGATTTTTCTATAATTTCCTATGAATTTTTGAAATTTGGATCGTAAAGTTGGAACTCAAGAAATCAAGTTCTCAAATCATGAAAAAAGAAGAGATTCAAGAAGCTAAGAGATCATATAAGTGATCTTACCTAAGAATGGATGAAGATTGATCAAAGAATCAAGCTTTTCCTCCATGGATTCAAGCTTTTCTTTCATGAAAATGGTGGTGTTTTCGCCAAAGGAGGAAGATGAAGCTTTGAGCTTCTTTGGGGCTGTTCTTGGTGCGTGAATGGGGCTGAGAAAGGGCTGCTCAAGCCTTAAAACAAGTCACTTAAGGGCAAAATGGTCATTTGCTTCAAGTGTAAAATGGTAAAAGTGAAAAAGGTTAAGTTAAGGGTATTTTGGTCATTTTGCGTCCCGATATTTCCAAACGTCATGACGACTCTGGCATGCTCCCCCAGTGATATAACATGATGTGGCATCAAGATTATCCATTGGCGGGTCTCGCTAAATCCATATGCGGCTCCGTTCGCCACCCGATTGAGGATTTCGCTCGAACGAAGGTCAGGAAGTGATTTTTGTGAAATTTAACCAAAACGTAGAGAATTAAATCCTGAGACTTACTGTCTCGTTCACGAGTCCAAATTAGGTCTCGATAGAAGAAAAACACTAATGCTCGTGAAAAACGCAGGCTGGGCTCCGTTTAAGCTTTCTCCCGAAACTTAACCATGGCTTCCTATGGTTGTGTAAGACATTCCTATGTTATCAGAATATTTTATTTCACTCTCTAGACCTTCCAATAAAATACAAACGTTTAAATACTGAATAATTATAAAACTTGAAAATCAGGGCGTTACATCTTGAGGACGTTGGGGTCGGGGATACCACATGTGGCCAGAGAGTAGCTCCTTTGTGTCGTGGGTGACCTGTCGAAAAACGCTGACGTCCTGATTGGACATCGAACAAATCACGATTTGGGTAAAGAACGTCTGGCGTGAGCCGTAAAGGCGAATTCGCAATCTTGTTGAGATAGCACATGTTGGGCTGAGATAACGCAGACAATGTTCTCCTAATCACTCACTCCAGTTATGTTTAACTCCATGGAGTAGGGGTCAGAGTCTTACCTTTGTGGCATATGGCATTGAGTCATGTACATCGCATTGCATTGCATGAATGTTGATGGATACATTTACATGTTATACGTTATTATCCTATGTTGATGATGTCTTATGTTGTTGATTGGATAATATGAGATATTGATATGTATGATGTGCATGACTAGTATTTTATTGTCTTGTGTGTCGTATCGTTTTTACTTCTGCCATGTGTTGTGCTGATGAATGGAAATCTCACTTCATTACTTTGTATTCCATCGTTGTGTGCTTCACTGGTTGTCTCCCGAGAAGGTCGTGTTACCGAGACTTCAACCGACGTTTTGGATGCACCTCTCTGTTGAGCCTCCCAGTGGTTTTGGCGTTTGGACATCTAGTCATGATGAGCTACTAGTAAAGTACATAGGAAAAGCTACACTCACTATCCACAAGGGCTGCAGAGGAAGAGTTCTTGACTACTCAACAGCTTGTCTTCATGTCGTCTGCTATCAAGGTTGTACTCGTAAGTGGAATGCTAGACAGACTTTTCCACCGATGCATTCAATGCCTTCTCCCCTCTTTAGGGATAGGCCGCGTGTTAACAGAGTTGCTTCTAAGTCAACTTCTGTTATGTCTTCCATAGGAATGCCAGCAATAGTCCTTGCTAGGGTTCCTGTTAGGTCTCGTTTAATGGGTCCTGGTTGGAAGGCGATGAGTGAAGAGACTAGGAGTGAGGTGATTTATCCACACCTCCCTGTTTCTTTTGTCTCTCCGAAAAGGAGAAGTCAGAGGAAGTATTTAGCGGTTGATCCGAGGGATGTCTTCCTGTGTAGTATGTTGTTGGCCAGTGTAGGGTGTCAGAGAGTCTGTACCGTTCTTTTATCTTTTGTGGAGCTGCGACTCCAAGTATCTTATGTTTAGGAGCTGCGTCTCCAACCTTTTATGATGAGTCTGTATCTTTATGTTTTCTTTCTGTAGTCGGGTTGGGTTCTTATGTAAACCTTTATGAACTTATGAACTTATATTATGAAGTGTTGCTATTTACCTTACACACATAAATGGTTACGAAATTTTACAATTATGTCTTGCGAAAAGGAAAAATTCACCCCCATCTTTCTTAAATGTTTTAATTAACCCATTTTCCGTCCTTAGAGTATTTTTAAAATGTTCGTAAATGTGATGCCCCCGGAAAGGGTGTTACAGTAAGCATATAAGATCAACTATGAAATTCCTATTTGTTGCGTTCAAAACACACTTAAGGGCTGTGTACCTTGTTGCAGAAGTAATATATGACGGAAGTCCAGATATCGTACGCAAGAGATTAATTTAGATAACTAAGTGATAAAGTAAGTACTAGAGTAGGAAAATCCTTATGCTATTCAGACTAAAGAAGAACTTAGAAAATAAATAATAATAAAGCAATGGTAATAGATGATAAAAGAAGAAAAAAGAGAGTTTAGAAAGCAAGACTAAGGAGCCTAGAGCCATGGTTTCACTTGTGCTTTCGATGCCCCCCAAATCCTAATTCTATTCAATTTCGCAGTTGCTCTTCGAATATCAATCCCTCTACGAAAACTATTAATTGTTTATCAGGCAATTAATATTCTTTTCCCCAAATAAACCCAATGGTTATTAGGCAAAGAGTTTAAATGATTAGAAAGCATAAAGCATAAAGAAGTTGAATGATTGAAAGGAATAAATCACGTTTTCTCAAATCTAGATATTAAACCCCGGTTATCCTATAGGTCTACCAATTTAATTGGGCTTGATAGCCAAAATATCAATTAATTGATTAAGAGCATACAAAGATGCCCAATCCTAGTATGGGATGAAGAACAAAATAACACTATTGAAATTGCAACCTTGAAACCAAATAGAACTGAATTAAAACCAAGACATAGCGAAAAGGGTTTCTACTAACACAAGATCCACCACAACTCTAGTGATGAATTTAGCTACTCATAATAATAGAGAAAACCAAAATCAACAAAGGGAAATGCATCCTGGATAATTGAAGAGGGAGAAGTTGTCTCCAACTTAATCTCCAGGTGCCAATCCTACTCTAGAAATCAAAACTACAAACTAAAAAATAAAGCAAGATGTATAATACTCAAAGAAATAAAAGAGATGAAAGATTCAAAGATTAAATGATGTCTCTTAAGTGGCATAGAGGGCCTCTATATATAACAAAATATGAGGACCGGGCCTTAAATTAGATCTTCTGTGCCATTAGCACAGGCGTGCTCTTCACTTGGCATGGTCATGCTCTTTGCTCAGCACAGTCATGCTCTTCAGAATATCAGGTCGTGCTCAATTGTGTAAGTGTTTACTAACTTCGTAAAACAACATTCTAAGGCACGGGCTACAGCACAGACGTGCTCTTTACGATTGGGACCGTGCTAGCTTCTGTCAGGCCTTGCTTCTATGATTTCATCCTTTTCTTCAATGTGGCACGGCCGTGCTCTCGCATGCCACGGCCGTGTTATGTCCCCAGAGGTCAGCTTTGACTATTTTTGTAAGGCTTTGTTTGGATGAATGGATTTGGAAGGTTGGCACGGGCATGCTCCCGCATGGCACGACCATGCTAACCTCAGAACTTTAGTATTCTGCAAATTTAAGCTCAAAAACCTTCTCTTTTCTTCAAAAGTCCATTAATCTGCCTCTGAACGTCAATTCTGTCAAAAATTAAATAAAAGGGTAAAATACAATAACATTTATCTTTAACACACCGAAATTCGACCCAAATACCCCCTATAAAATGTACAAAATTGAGGTTCATCAAACTTCCCACACTTACACATTTCTTGCCCTCAAGCAATTATCTGGCTTAAGAATAATTTTCACAACGAAGTTTAAAACTTTAATCAAGGGAACCCAATACAACCAGAGTTTTCAAAATTACGAAGATAGCTAAACAAGTATAATTTTCAAAAAAAAGTCAAGCGATTACCTAATTGGCGCTTTTAAATTCCTTGAAATCAAACTTTAAAAAGATCAAAGGTCGCTCTACTCACAACTATCAGTGTATTGGGCAAATAAATTTAAAGCACTCAAGATTCTCAAATAAATACATTACCATAGGCTTGTTCATCGACCAAATCTCCACAATATGAACCCCATGCATGCAGAAGCAGGTTAGGGTCTTTCATGGGTTGTAACGGGGCCAAGGCATTAATGTCAGGTGAGGTAGAGAAAGAAAAGGGATAATCAAAGGACTAATCAATAAAACAAAGTAATGACCCTTAGAAGCATAAAAGAGCATCAGTGCATTGGCACCTTTTTCATAAAATATTTCAAGGATCTACTACTTTTCTTCAACCGTTCCTTCTTTCCTTTGCTACAAGGTTTTTCTTTTTCTTGCTTTCTCTCTAATCTTTATTTTTCTATATTCATAAATATATATTTTTTCTTTTTCTTTTTATTTTTGAGAAGAGAGAAGCAATATATATTTTTTTTCTTATTACTGCCAGCTCAATATATATATTTTTTCATTTCTTATTACTGCCAGCCCATTATACTTCCAAGAGGTCACCAAAAAAATATTTTTTAATTTTCAGAATAGGGACCAAAGAAGAGAATTTTCATAAAGACTCAAAATTGGGCAATTAAAGGAAGTGTTTAACAAAGAATGCAGGCTAAAAAAATAGCTAAGAGTGCCCCAACCAGAGTTCCACATGCATAAGTCAAATTTGCCTTGAGATGGTCTCAGGACAAGTTCTAGAATATATTACTTGAGAATCACAATTATCAAAGAAAAAGGGTTAAAATACTATTGTCAATGTAACTCAACTCCATAAAAGCCCAAATCTCACATTTAGAAGTTAAGTCTAATAAAAAGTTTTCAATCAAAGAATTTCCTGCCAATTATCAGTTTTCAAAAGACTAACTTTTTCAATCATACTTATGAGACTATCAAAGCAATTTTTCAAAATAAATTTTTTTTTTGTGTAAGGGGTTTCCTTAATTTCGAAAGAAAGATAAGCCAAATAATTGGATGCAATAGAGCAAAAAGAATATGAATATATTTTTCCTTTCCACACGTAACTGATGCAGTGTCGTCAATACATACATTTAATCATGAAATACAAGTGGAGAGGGAAAGGAGAAGAGAAATTTTTCAAAAATAACCCCTGATACAATAGCACAGATGCTTAAAGTATCATAACGGGGGATCACTGAGGTGGAAGAGGATAGTCGAAATGTCTCTGCATCATCTGCAGCATTTGCTGGTCCTGACTATCAAACATCTGGAAGATATCCGTTGAAAATTGCTGGAAGTTCTGCTCCTGAGAATCCAGATGAGCATACACTGCCATCTCTAACTGATCGAATCGAGCGGTGAGCGTCTGATAGTCATCCTCGTGAACTGGTGGGACGGGTGGAACAGGTGGACCTTCTCTATGAATCTCAGGATGTGGGTCTTTGCCCTGATGCTGATCCTCATGATCTGGCTCAAAGTCTGAGTCTGCAGCAGCCTCGACTCCATCTAATCTTAGCTCTCCACGAGGCCCACGTGTCAGAATGCTCATCGAGAGTTGCATCCTCTCATCAATCGCGGACATCAGGCTCAGCTGCTGGGCCCATGGATGTAACTGCTGCATGTTACGGGCCAGATGGGATAGGATCGAACTGACAAGAATGAAGCCCTTCTGCTTTGATCTTGGGTTGTCCCCCAGATGCAGGCATGTCTGAATCAAGAAGTAGCCGGCGTTCAGCGGCTATGCCTGAACCATGCACCAAAGAATAAACAAATCTAATCTGGAGACCCTGCCGGCAGCAAAGTAGTGACTGGTGATAGAAAGAGCCAGCCATCTATGTAGTACTCGGAGTGGGATCTCCGCAAATGCAGAGGACTTCGTCAAGCGAGGAGTATATGGCTCGGCTTTGTCCCCAGTGATCTCGGCCCAAAAAGCCCCATTAGAAAAATCAACTAGCATCTCCAGCAAGGTCATTTGGTATCTCTCTGAGCGGACTGACTCCGTTGTCTCGAACCCCAGGTGGACATTGAAGTCCGCCAATGACATCCGCCAGATGCAGCCGTTCAACTGAAATGACACCCTAGGTTCCTCTCCGGCAATATCGGAATCAAAGTAGCGGCACGTGAAGAGGAACTCCAAGGTGGGCTCCCGGTATGCTGGGCATCTAATAGCAGCTACCCGCTCCCACCCGATGTTATGGAGTAGTGGATGGAACAGGCAGCGAGTCCGTATGGGGTCACGATATCCATGTCAAGGTACTTCTGGGCGAGAATCTTGTAGACCCCCATATGAGAGAATCTGGCCTGATGTCCAGTATCTGTGAAAATCAGCAGCTCGTTCCCCCCAGGCCGGGAAGAACTGCCATGCTCTGTACGGCTTCTTTTAGGTGCCATAGTTTTGTACAACCCAAAAAATCAATTATTAGTATCAAGAATACTCATAATAGGCAAAACATAAGCATTAACATAGGCATTGGACAAATATATTAAATTCGAAGATAAAAATGATTCAGTTTTAAGCATTCTGAGATTGGCACGACCGTGCTTTCGAATGGCACGGTCGTGCTAAAATTATTTTTCAGAAATTTAAATTGGCACGGCCGTGCTAACAGGGGGCAGGCCGTGCTGAGTGCAGTTTCCAGAATTTCAAATGATATGAATAGAACAACCTGTTTTTGGAACGACACAGCCGTGCTAGTGCTCCCGCTAATGTAAAATTCCAGAAATATGAGCGCACGGCCTATTCTTGGAACAGCACGGTCGTGCTATATCCCGTGCCACACAAAGAACTCAATAAAACTCATCAATCACAGCCCACAACATGCAGAGACTCTATACCAACACTAAACTAATATTTCCTAATATCAATCATCACTAAAAACTCATAAATCAGCAACCAAAATGCATAAAATCAAAAGGGGATAAAACTACCCTAAACCTAACCTAACCTAACACCAAATCATATAAATTAAGAGTAAGAAGTAATATTTTTTTAACTTGGAGGAGTGATTAAGCAGGGAAGGGAGCAACAAATTTGAGTAATATGCGCAGTTGGAGGAGCACAGGGTGAGCAAGGGCAGTGCTCTGCCTGTGCGCTGCTCTCCCCTTTTATTCTGAACAGTCGCGCGATTGGCACAGCCGTGCCAATAGGGAGCATGGCCGTGCTCTCCTATTTTTCCATATTTTAAATTTTAATTCAAAATAGGGAACATTTTAAAATTTTTCCAATACTTCCCACACTTATTTCTCTTTCTAGAACATTTTTAATTTTTCAGAATAAGAAGAAAAACAAAAATAAAATAAGATAAAGATAAAATAAAATAAAATACAGCTTGCCTCCTGCACAGCACTTGTTTTACGTCACGAGCCTGACAACCTGTTTAGGGTACTGATCATGGTGGTCTTAGGGAGACCTTGAAGACAGCTTCTTCAACCTTGTGTCTTAAGGTTACGATGCCTTGTTTGACTTCTATCTTAGCATCACTGGTGGCCAGGAAAGGTCGTCCCAGGATGATAGGGACATCCTCATCTTCTTTCATGGCCAAAAATACAAAGTTCACCGGATATGTGAATCTCCCCACCCTTACTAGCACGTCTTGTATTATTCCTCGAGGGTGGGTGATGGATCTGTTAACTAACTGCAATGAGACTTTAGTGCTCCGTGGTTCCTGTAAACCAAGTCTTTTTAACACAGAATAAGGCACTAGATTTATACTAGCACCTAGATCACATAATGCTTTATCAAAATGAGCATTCTCGATGGAACAGGGGACAGTAAAACCCCCTGGGTCTCTTATTTTACGTGGCAATTTATTTAAAATAACAGCAGAGCATTCTTATTAGTTTGAACTACCCCATATTTCATCTTCAGTAGGAGGTGGTTTAACATACAATTTCATATTAGTTCTCAAAAATTCATCAGTTTGCTTGCTATTATTCTCAATTAGAAAAGTTGGAAGAGAAATTTGTACCTCACTAGTGACTGTTACCTGGTTCTGCTTACTGAACAGGTGGCATGGCCGTGCCAGAAGGGTTGCATAGCCTTGCTCTTCTTTTGCCTTGTCTTCTTCAGCAGTTTTGTTTTCTACCATAGATGTAGAGTTGTCCTTTTTTGCTTGCGGAAGAGATATTGCATTGACATGCTCCCTTGGGTTTGCTCAGTCTGAGTAGGCAATATTCCTTGAGGCCTTTTTGAAAGTAATGTGGTAAGAGCATTTATCTGTGATTGGATGGCTTGAAACTTGCTATCAGTTTCCTTTATGTACTCCTCCAGCAATTCATGAGGATCAGACTTTCTATTATCTGGTTTTGAGCCTTGGTTCTGCAAGTGGGGTGGTTTATATATGTTTGAATTTTAACCTTGAACGTTTGCTGACCTCCCCAGGAGTAATTTGAACGACCCCTCCAACCAGAATTGTAAGAATTATTCTGATTTTGATTGGCATTACTCATGAATTTAGCTTCCTTAACTGGTGTAGAAAAAGAATTACCCAGATGGAAATCCTTGCTCTCATGAACTGTCAGACCGTAGTGGTAGCATGAGAATGGAGCTACTGGTGCACTGGCTTGTGTCATAATCTGTGCTTGAGCTTGCATCAGTGTTTCTATCTGTTTAGTTAGAGCGTCGACCTTGGTTTCCATTGCCTCTGTGGCAATTACCTTATACAGACCGATTGGCTTCTTGACGGTATGTCTGTCCCTGAGCGGCCACTGGTAGTGATTGGCTGCCATCTCCTGGATCAAGGCTTGGGCTTCTTTAAGTGTCTTGTTTAAAATCGAGACCCCACAAGCAGAGTCTATACTGGACCTATTTGTTTGTGAAAGTCCATTATAGAACATCTGCACCAGAATGGGGACTGTGAAACCATGGTATGGACACATCCGGATTGAATCCTGATATCGCTCCCATGCCTCATAGAGGGATTCCTGGTCATATTGCACAAAGTTAGAAATATCAGCTCTAAATTTAGGGGATTTAGAAGGAGGAAAGTACCTGGCCAAAAATTGGCGTGTTAATTGATCCCAAGTAGTGATAGAACCAGATGCCAAAGAGGAAAGCCACTGATTTGCTTTGTCTGACAAGGAGAATGGGAACAATCTGAGTCTGGTTGCATCTGTTGAAGGTCCATTGTACTTGATAAGATCTGTGATCCTGAGGAACTTCTTCAGGTGGCAGTTGGGGTCCTCAGTTGGCAACCCTCCAAATAATTCAGAGTTTTGAATCATAGAGACCAAAGCAGGCTTGATCTCGAAGTTATTAGCATCCTCTTCAGGGTTGATGATGCTATCTATCACCTCGGTAGAGGGGGTAAAGTAGTCAAGCAACGTCATCCTTTCCCCCATGGTGTTCTCCTCTCTTGCTTGCCTCTGCAACTTGTGAAAAGTCCTTTCAACTTTCCTGTCAAAAACTAGATCAGGATCTTTAGAATGCGTTAGCATGCAAAAAGAGAGAATAAAAAGAAAAAAAAAAGTCTAAATTAACTAGGATTTCTTTTCTTCTAATATTACTAAAATCACAAAATATCAAAAAATAATCCCCGGCAATGGCGCCAAAAACTTGTTGCGTTCAAAACACACTTAAGGGTAGTGTACCCTGTCCAAGAAGTAATATAGGACGGAAATCCAGATATCGTACCCAAGAGATTAATTTGGATAACTAAGTGATAAAGCAAGTACTGGTGTAGGGAAATCTTTATGCTATTCAGACTAATCAAGAACTTATAAAATAAATAATAATAAATCAATGGTAATAGATGATAGATAAAAAGAGAGTTTAGAAATCAAGAGTAAAGAGCTTAGAGCCATGGTTTCATTTGTGCTGTCCATACCCCCAAATCCTAATTCTATTTAATTTCGCAGTTGCTCATCGAATATCAATCTCTCCACGAAAACTATTAATTGTTTGTCAGGAAATTAGTATTCTTTTCCCCAAATAAACCCAATGGTTGTCAGGCAAAGAGTTTAAATGATTAGAAAGCATAAAACATAAAGAAGTTGAATGATTGAAAGGAATAAATCACGTTTTCTCAGATCTAGATACTAAACCCCGGTTATCCTATAGGTCTACCAATTTAATTGGGCTTGATAGCCGAAATATCAATTAATTGATTAAGAGCATACAAGGTTACGCAATCCTAGTATGGGATGAAGAACAACAGAATAACACTATTCAAATTGCAACCGTAAAACCAAATAGAGTTGAATCAATGCTAAGACATAGCGAAAAAGGTTTCTACTAACACAAGATCCACCACAACTCTAGTGGTGAATTTATCTACTCATAATAATAGAGAAAACCAAAATCAACAGAGGGAAACGCATCTTGGATAATTGAAGAGGGAGAAGTTGTCTCCAACTTAATCTCCAGGTGCCAATCCAACTCTAGAAATCAAAACTACAAAATAAAAACTAAAGCAAGAGTATAATACTCAAAGAAATAAAAGAGATGAAAGAATGAAAGATTCAAAGATTAAAAGATGTGGACCGGGCCTTGAATTAGATCTTTTGTGCCATCAACACGAGCGTGCTCTTCACTTGGCACGGCCGTGCTCTTCAGAATATCAGGCCGTGCTCAATTGTGTCAGGGCTTACTAACTTCGTAAAACAACGTTCTAAGGCACGGGCTACAGCACAGGCGTGCTCTTCATCTGGCATGACGGTGCTCTTTGCGATTGGGACAGTGCTAGCTTCTGCCAGGCCTTGCTTCTCTGATGTCAGCCGTTTCTTCAATGTGGCACGGTCGTGCTGAGTCCCCTGAGGTCAACTTTGACTATTTTTGTATGGCTTTGTTTGGATGAATGGATTTGGAAGGTTGGCACGGGCGTGCTCTCGCATGGCACTGCCGTGCTAACCTCAGAACTTCAGTATTCTGCCAATTTAAGCTCAAAAACCTTCTCTTTTCTTTAAAAGTCCATTAAACTACCTCCGAACGTCAATTTTGTCAAAGCTTAAGTAAAAGGGTGAAATACAATAACATTTATCTTTAAAAGCATCGAAATTTGATCCAAATACCCTCTATAAAATGCATAGAATTGAGGTTCATCACTATCATCAATGACAACGGAACAACCTTTACAAACATGTGAAGTAATAACAGGCTTATTGGTTGGGGTAGCAACAACTAGATCATATTCAACACAATCATGTGATATGAAGGAATGTTATGCACCCGAATCATACAACACTATTAAAGGAGACCCTTTGATGAGGCACTTACCTTGAATCAGGTCTTTCGATCCTGAGGCTCCAGCTCCACTGAGAGTGAAGACTCTTCCACTTGTCCTCATTCGATTGTCTTGAGAACTCTTGCTAGCACTCTGCGGCTCCGTCTTTGCTCCACTACAATCCTTACTGGTATGACCAGGCTTCCCAAACTTGAAGCAGATGATGTCTGTCTCCTTGCAGTCACGAGTAAAGTGCTCCTTACCACACTTGCCACATCTGATTGGCCTAGAAGAGGCAAATCCTCCACCACTAGCTAGTCCCGACGTATACTGCGGTTTCTTGCAGGCGTACTTGAACCCACGACCAACTGGTACCAAATCCTACTTTCCTTTATCCTGCTGGGTCGTCCTCTTACTCCCTGCAAGACCAAAATTCCTGAACTGAGCAACTCTGGACATGTAGTATTCCTCAAAGATTCTGCACTTGTTCACCAACGAGGGGAAAACACGGATCTCCTGGTAGTTGATGGCTTGCTTGATCTCTGGGTGCAAACCATACTCCCCAACGGACATGTTTCCCTGAGTCAAAGCCAAAAACTACATCTCCTTCTTGTCGCGTATTGTAACACCCCCGTTTTCCTGTAACTGGTTGTAATCACCATTACATTGTGATTTCTACCTTATGTATGGTATGACTTCATATTTATATGTATATGTATGTTTATATGATGGTTTATATCCATGGTTATGTTGTGGTGAAATTTTCTTTTGTCGTTATGAGATGAAAAACCGATAAAAGTTTTGTTTTGATCGGTATCAGGTAATTTTTTGTTTTACGTGTCGGAGGCCGGGAAACGGGGAATTGAGTGGAATGTAATGTTGAATTAGATTTTCCATTTCCTTGTTGATTATTCCTAATGAAGAGAATTAGCTTTCTTAAAATCCAAAAATTTACCAAAAGTAGTAAAAACCAATTATCCATTTTTTTGTAAAAACCCTAATCACCTTATTCCTAACCAAATGGAAAAGTGTAACTATCCTAGTTACATTGAGAGGCCATTCGACCATCTAGCATAGGGAAGAGTTAAAATCTTCCTTTTCCATTATTTCAATCAAGTGTTATGTCATTAACTAAAATGGAAAAATTACTTTAACCATTTTAAGTTAATCTTGTCCTTGAATCATCATATGTTGACAACACTTGCCTTTGATCAAATCTTAACCCTCCAATCCCATTTAATACATTTGGCCAAATTTTTGGAGTCCACTAGACCAAGGCATTCGGCCATCAAAGGGGGGAAAACACCCAAGTTACTATTCCATTCATTTCTCACTCAAACACCAAAGTTCAAGTTCTCTCTTCTCTCTATTCTCTTCCTAGTTTCGGCCAGCCTTGGTAAGTGACCTTACCCATCTTATTTCATCATTTTAAATTCATATTCTTGTTCATCTCATTCATCTAAGCAACTTTCATCTTTGGAATTTCTTCATTTGAGGTTGTTTACTCAAAGTTATTCAAGAATCATTCAAGAAGGTTCAAGCTTCTTGAACTTGTTTTTGAACCCTTACTCAAGAGTAAGTTTCTAACTTAGTTTCTTTGCTTTATTACTCTTGAGAACATCTTTATGTTACCATGATTATAATGTTGAAAAATCAAAGTTCATGGTCTCGTTCTTTTCTCTATAGGCCACGGTTTTGGCTTGTTTTGGTGACCGAGTTTTTCCTTCATTCTCTTCAAGGAAGCCTCACAAAGGTAATGGGGGAGTGAACCATATCACACCTTAATGGTGGTGATAAAGGCCTCCTAATTTGTTGAAGGAAAACCCTAGATCTAGGGTTTCATTACAAAGTTCATTACTTTGTTGTCATATTATGTTATGTTGTTGTGTTGATATGATGATGGTGTTTGTATATGCTAGGATAAAATTATTTCGGCATGGTGAAAAACTATTCTTAGGTCCAAAGAATTGAGGATAGGATTTTAGAATGTTGAACTTGTTTATGTTCTAAGTTGCCTTGATAATATGTTTATGTGTTAGCATGATTTTCTTGTCACTTAATTGTTGTTAAATGGCTTCATTTTGGTTGAATGAGGATGATTGAGGTTCGGCCTAATGGTGTTGGTGAGGGAAGCCAAAGCTTCTATGTTTAAGTGATGGTATAATGAACTTGATATGGTTCTAACAATGCTTATAAAACAAAGAAAATCTATCCTACTTCTATAGGGCATTCGGCCTTGACATAGATAGTAGGGTTAGGATCTTATAATGTTGATGCTAAGGGATTTTATATGTTCATACTAAATTATAAGAGTCACATAATTGAAAAGGTTTCCAAAGAAATCAAGTTTTGGTTCCAAAGAACCATATGTTGTGAAATAAGCATTTTGACTTCATGTGAAAATTTCTTTAAGAATTTGTTGGTTTGACGTTTATCAACCACTTATTTTAATAAGTTGTTTCTGAAGAAAATATTTTCAAGATCCAAGAATTTCATAGCTACTCAAGATGGTTTTCAAGGATTTTTGGTTACTAAGCATTCTTTGAGAAGATAGGATTCTTACAGAGCTTTTCTTTAAAAACAAGAGTTGTATACTACTACTACCTTTTGAACTTTCCAATATTATATAAGTTGTAGTTCATTTGAAAACAAAATGGTGATTTCAAATAAGAAGTATATTTACTTTTACACTAAGTAATAGAACTAGGTAACCAAATTTAAAAGAGTTTTACATAAAATGAGACACCTTTGGACACTTGAATAGAGTTTTTCAAGCTATTCTTAAGTAAGGAGATTCTATCCACAACTTTGCTATAACGATAGTACTTTGAAGCTTTTTACAATAATAGTATAAACACATGTTATCTCCTAAGAGAATCTATATGGGCTCCATAATGGACTCATAAAGATTTTAGAAAAGACATATACAAATACCTAGTGGTCATGACAAAATCATGTTCCACACCCTTGATAATTTAGATCATCTAAGGAATCCATAATGTTTAATCACTAAGAGTTACTTATAAAGCATAAGTAATGTGAGAAGTTTAGTGAAGGGGATCCTTGTGGATCCTACCCTCCATAATACATTTAGGTATGGACTAATATATATCATAAGATGTGAACATCGTGTTACGAACGACGAGGTGGTATGTGATTGCAAGGAACAGAACCAAGGACGGACGACAGATGGCAAGTCGTGTAAAGTCCCGTAAGGGTATCCTGTGGTTTATCAAGAGATAAACGTGGTACTACAGTGATGAGGTAGTACGTGGCTGTGTTGTGGCATTTCTTGACATGCATCTGCATCTGTGCATGTGTTGGGCTTTATGCCTAGGAGTTGAGGTTACACCTTGGTGCAAGTGTGATTGTCTGAGGTGTCGATCATGAGGATCTTGGGGACGTTGGGGGTTGGGGAAGACACATGTGGCCAGAGAGTAGCTCCTCTATGTCGTGGATATCCATCGAAAAACACTGACATCCTGACTGAAACACCGGGCGAGTCACAATTTGGGTAAAGAACGTCTAGCGTGAGCCGTTATGATGATTGCAATCATTGGATGTGGCACTGTGGGCTGAGATAACACAAACAATGTTCTCCCAATCATTCATTCTTGTTATGTTTAGCTCCATGGAGTAGGGGTCTGAGTCATGTTGCATTGGTGTCATTGTATACTTGAGTTGACATTTGACGCATATTATTGTTGATTGATATATTAAGTGTGATGCCATGTAATTAACTGTTATGCCGTGAAAGCCCATGCGCTATATGCCGATTGGGTGCGTGTGTGCGTGACTTTTATCACTGCTGTTCTGGTTGTGCGATATGTGGAATCTCACCTCATTCCTTATTGTTACGCTGTTTGCACGACTTTTCATCTTGCTTTGGGGAGTAGTCATGGCGAGCGACCCATCATCTCACTTGACATTGGACTTGATACTCCACGGTGGAGAGGACGCCTGGATGATCCACCCGGATGGACGTCGTATCTATACCGGAGTTGTCAGCCTCACGAGTAGGAGGGAGTCACCCTTCCACATGACGAGCCGGTCAAAGAAAGCCTGCACTTTACGTGTCTGTGGCGGAGGTAGCACGGGGATTTCTTAGCCGCCACCACCTCCAGCACCACCTGCTGACTGTCCACGCCTGCCTAGTGCCCAGATTGCAATTCATCGAGAGGAGCCCAGGGATGTACATGTTGACCTTTCTTCCATGCCACCCCCACCCACTGCACCATCTACTTCTGCCTTGCCAATGCTTGCTGCCGGACCGTCCATTCCCATAGCCCCACCCTCGGGACCTACCTATGTGCCTTTCGAGCTATACCGTCTGATTCCTCGCCAGCGGGAAAATTGGAGGATGACTGCTCGTAAGAGCACACCGGCTCACTCCAGGGTATTCTTCTCCACTCCACTCATTATCCTCTCTTCTGATGATGAGGAGATGGAGGAGGAGAAGGAGGTACTAGTGTATGTACCGTAGGTCATACCTGAGGTAGCTCCTGCCAGCGCGAGTCAGGACTCGTGGTGGACGAGGACTGATGAGGAGATGCTCCGGTATGTGGAACAGATCATTAGTGGATATGACATGTAGGCCTTAGAGGATGAAGACAAGGAGGAGGAGGACCTAGAGGAGTACTACTCTGATGAGTAGTACAGTGTCAGTTTTTGGCCAGTCTCTAGTGTTTTTCCAGCGTCTGTACTTTTATGATGTACCCCTTCCCCTTTATGTTGTGGAGCTGCGTCTACAAGTAGTGAAGGTTGAGTTGTCTTTATGTTGGTTACTTTCTCTTGTAGTCAGATGTTGGAAACTGGGAATTTGATATATATGTATTATGGAAAGCTTTTGTTTGTTCGATGTTGTTCATGATTACACATATTTGTTCTTATGAATACATATACACTTATCTGTTTTCGAAACTTGAGTAGAGAAATAAAAAAGAAAACCCATATTTTCGGTTATATTTTAATATATATTTCCGCAATTCTTTCGTCTTGTGTTAAATAATCGTGACCCCTAAAGTGGGGTGTTACATTATTTGGTATCAGAGCTGGCCGAGTCTTTTTGGGTTTGTGGTTGGTCTATCTTGTTTGTGCTGTGTGCCTCTATGACTTATGTGTTGTTGAATTCCGAAAAGAATGACAACATTGATTGAGCTTGTGCGAAGAAATCTCTAGCATGTACTGAACTTCGTTGGTCTTGTAAGACGGGATGGCAAATAGGAACGCGGGCATGGCTGATGTTGTGCAAGCTATGAGGGAGATGATTGCTGCCTTTGTACTCCGAGAACAGACGATCGCTCGTGGTTGAGGGTTGAGTGAATTCCGCAGGAACAACCCGCCGCAGTACAAGGGAGAATACAACCCGAAGAAGGCCGAGCTGTGGGTACAGGAAATGGAAAAGATCTTTGCAGCAATGAGGTGCTTCGATGCAGATAAAGTGACCTACGCTGCCTACATGCTGGTAGGTGATGCAGAGTACTGGCGGAGGGGAGCCCGCCAAGTGGCTGAGCACGCTGGACAAGCCGTCACCTGGGAGCTCTTCCGTATGAAGTTCTTTGAGAAGTACTTCCCTACGAGCGCCAGGCATGCCAAGGAGATGGAGTTTCTCCAGCTATGTCAAGGGAGCATGACAGTCTACGAGTATGCTGCCAAGTTCGATAGTCTGGCAAAGTTCTCCAACTACTTCCAAGACAACCCTAATGAAGCATGGAAGTGCAGGAAGTTTGAGGAGGGTCTGAGGCACGAACTCAAGGAGGCAGTCATGCCCTTCGAGATCACTACCTTTCCCCAACTTATGCGCAAGTGCCGGCTGATTGAAGAACTAAAAGGAAGTCAGAGCAAAACCCAAGGAAGCGTTGGGCCATCAAAGTTCAAGAAGGGTGGTGGTAGTAGTTTCCATCACAAGAAGTCCTACTCAAAGCTGTCTGGAGGTCAGCGCTATCAACGATTCCAAGGGAAGGACGACGGAAAGCGTGCAGTTTCGGGAGTCATTGGTGTCAAGTGCTTCAAGTGTGGAGGAGACCACTATGCAACGGAGTGCTCAACGACAGGAATCATCTGCTTCAAGTGCGGGAAGCTTGGTCATATGGCAAAGGAGTGCAGACATCCCAAGGTAGAACCTGCTGTCAACCTGGTTCGAGTGGCAAGGCCCAAGGCAAAGGGGCGAGTCTACTCAGTGAACGGTGCTGAAGCTTCTCAGAACCAAGACCTTATCCAAGGAGAAGGTAATATTGGAGGTAAAACTTTAATTGTACTGTTTGATTCAGGCTCAACACATTCCTTTATTGCATATAGTTGTGTTAAGCTTTTGGGATTACCTGTTTCTTCACTACCTTTCGATTTGATTATTTCCACGCCCACTGCGAAACCTGTTATTACAACCGAGGCCTGTCTAAACTGCCCTATTCTTGTTGAGGGTAGGAAGTTAGTAGTCAACCTGATATGTTTGCAATTATCGCAAATAGATGTTATCTTGGGGATGGATTGGCTGTCCTCTAACCATGTTCTTTTGGAATGTGCCAGCCGAACCCTAATCTTTCCAAAAAGTGAGATTTCTGGTTTTATCTCTGCCAATCAAGCGAAAGCTTCTTTGAGAAGGAGCCCAAGGATAAATGTTGTTTTCTATCATGCTAGAAAAGCGAACGTTGTGGTGGATGCCTTGAGTAGGAAGGTGCTTCATGCATCTGCCATGATGGTCAGAGAGAGAGATCTCATCGAGCAGTTTAGAGATCTGAAGTTGGCTGTAGAGGCATTTCCAGGGAAGCTCAGTGTGGGTATGATCACAGTAGAGAGTGATCTCTTGAGTCAGATCAGAAAGAAACAAAGCGAGGATCAATATCTCATGAGAGAAAGAGAAGCCGGACGGCAGGGGACCACGTCAGAGTTTGTAGAGGGCCCAGATGGGATTCTGAGGTTCAAGGGCAGAATCTATGTACCCAATGATGCGGATCTAAGGAGGTTAATACTTGAGGAAGCTCACATGTGCAAGCTGAGTATGCATACCAAGATCTGAAACGAATGTATTGGTGGCACGAGATGAAGAGAGATGTTGCCAGTTTTATGTCGTCATGCCTAGTGTGTCAGAAAGCGAAGGTTGAGCACCAAAGACCAGTGGGAATTCTGCAACCCTTAGATATTCCCGAATGGAAATGGGATTGCATCTCCATGGATTTTGTGACTCGCTTACCTAGGACGCCGAAGGGTTATGATGCTATTTGGGTGATCATGGATCGACTCACAAAGTCAGCACACTTTTTACCCATAAACATCAAGTACTCGATGGAGAAGTTGACCCAGCTTTATATTGGGGAGATCGTCAGGTTACACATGTACCATCCAGTATCGTTTCAGACAGAGACCCGAGGTTCACGTCTTGCTTTTGGCAAAGCTTACAAGAGGCTCTAGGAACGAAGCTATGTTTGAGTTTGGCATACCATCCGCAGACAGATGGTCAGTCGGAGAGAATGATTCAGTCTTTAGATGATCTGTTGAGAGCTTGTGTGCTTGAGCAATCAGGGAGCTGGGAAGGATTTTTGCCGTGGATAGAGTTCACCTAGAACAGTAGTTTTCATTCTAGCATAGGGATGGCACCCTACGAAGCTCTGTATGGGAGGCGTTGCAGAACACCGTTATGTTGGTACCAGGACGGAGAGCACCTTATTCTAGGACCCGAGCTCGTACGTTAGACTACGGAGAAGGTGAAGTTGATTCAAGATAAGATGAGGGCTACTCAGAGTAGACAAAAGGGATATGGGGACAAGAGGCATCGACCGCTCGAGTTCCAATAAGGGGACCACGTATTCTTGAGAGTCACGCCCATGACTAGGATAGGTAGAGTAATAAAATCCATGAAACTCACACCAAAATTCGTTGGACCCTGTCAAATTCTTCGTAGAGTTGGCCCAGTAGCATATCAAATTGCCTTACCCCTTTTTCTTTCAAATCTTCATAATGTATTTCATGTTTCGCAATTGTGAAAGTACATCCTTGATCCGACACCTGTTATAGAGCCTGATGCAGTACAATTAAAGGATAACCTAACTTTTGAAACTTCTCTTGTTAGGATTGGGGACCGAAGAATGAAGCAGCTTAGAGGAAAGGATATTGCTATAGTGAAGGTCATCTGGAATGAAGCGTTAGGAGAGGCGACGAGGGAGCTAGAAGAGAAGATGAAGGAGCAATATCCACAGTTGTTTTGACGTCCTTAAGTTTCGAGGACGAAACTTTTTTTTTTGTTGGGGAGTGTTGTAACACCCCCGTTTTCCTGTAACCGATTGTAATCACCATTACATTGTGATTTCTACCTTATGTATGGTATGACTTCGTATTTATATATATGTGGATGTTTATATGATGGTTTATATCCATGGTTATGTTGTGGTGAAGTTTTCTATAGCCCCAAAGATCATTTCTGTTCAGCAAAGAGGTTTCAGTCAAGGGAGAAGTATTGTGGATTGTATTTGTGTTACTTCTGAAGCCATTAACATGCTTGATCATAGATCCTTTGGAGGTAATTTAGCATTGAAATTTGACATTAAAAAAGCATTTGACACTGTTGACTGGAAGTTTTCGTTGACAGTCCTTGCTGCATTTGGTTTTAATTCTGTTTTTTGCCATTGGATTGAGCTAATCCTGGCCTCTGCCAAGCTATCTTTCTCTGTTAATGGGCATGCTGCTGGTTTTAAAAGTTGCAAGAGGGGAGTAAGGCAAGAAGATCCACTTTCTCCTCTCCTTTTCTGTTTAGCTGAGGATGTTCTTAGCCGAGCCATTTCATACATGGTTGATTCTGGTTTGTTGCAAACTATGTCTAGCCCAAGGAATTTTCAAACTCCATCACATGTTTTATATGCTGATGACATAATGGTTTTCTGCAAAGGAACTAAGAAAAATCTTCAAGCTTTGATGTCTCCTTTCCAAGCCTATGGTGAAACTTCAGGTCAATATTTGAGCTTGGCAAAATGTAGATTTTATGCTGGTTCAATATCTAACAACAGAATTCATGCGATTAGTGCTCAGCTTGGTTTTTCTAGGGTTCATCTTCCTTTTACCTATTTAGGTGTTCTTATTTTCGAAGGTAAGCCTAAAACTGTTTATTTAATGCCTATTGATGATAGGATTAGATCCAAACTAGCTGCTTGGAAAGGATCCTTGCTTTCAGTTATGGGAAGGGTGCAATTGATAAAATCTATAATTTATGGTATGCTTGTATATAGCTTCCACATTTATGCTTGGCCAATTTCTCTTTTAAAAACTGTGGATCAATGGATTAGAAACTTCATTTGGTCGAGAGATATTCATACTAAGAAGGTGGTTATAGTTGCTTGGTATAAAGTTTGCTCTCCATCTATGGAAGGTGGCCTTGATTTAAGACCTCTCAGGTCTATTAACAGTGCTGTACTTCTTAAGCTCTCATTTGATTTAGTAGCTTCAGACAGTCAATGGGCAAGGTTTGCAAGAGCTAGATTTCTGAGAGATTCTACTCCTATTTAGCATTATGTAAAATCTTCTATTTGGATTGGTCTAAAGCAATTTATAAATGTTGTTTTACATGAGAGTACTTGGTTAATTGGTGATGGATCAACTATTAACTTTTGGAAAGATAAATGGTTGTCTAAGCCAATTGTGGATCTTTTGAATATCCCTTCATCTATGCATCATCTTTTGAATGCATCAGTTAAGGATTTCATTGCTAATTCTTCTTGGATTATTCCTTCTGAGTTCAGAATTCATTTGCCATGGCTGGTTGTAGATATAAACAAGATCCATATTCCTAAGTTCGACAGTTCTGATTGTCTAGTTTGGACAAGTTCAAATGATGGTAAATTGTCTTTTAAAAATGCTTATATGTATCATAATCCTCCTCAGCAACCTTGGGGCAAGGTAATCTGGAGTCATTGTATCCCTCCCACTAGATCCTTTTTATTCTGGAGACTCTTGCATAATAAAATGCCCACTGATGAACATCTTAGGCATCGCAGCAGCATAGTTGTTTCTGTTTGTTCCCTATGCTATGAAAATGCTAAAACTCCTTTGCATTTGTTCCTTGAATGCAAGTTTGTTTCTAAGTTATGGAATTGGTTATCATCCATCATTAATAAACAGCTGGTTCTAACCTCTTTTGATTCCATTCTTTTTGTTTTGGATCAAAATTAGAGCTCACAGATTAAGGACTTGATTTTAGCAGTAATTCTGAACATTATCTAGGTGGTTTGGCACTCAAGAAATCAGTTGCGGTTTCATGATAAATCTGTTTCTGTTCGTTCAGCTATTAATATGGTTTATGTTGCTTTAGCTATATCTGCTAACAAATCTGTTGGTAATATTGGTTCATCCATTGAGGAATTCTCAATTCTAAAGCATTTCAAAGCTAATTGTCACTTTAATAATGCTTCTAGGATTATCCAAGTTGACTGGTTTCCTCCCAAATGCACAAGGATTAAATGTAATACTGATGGAGCTTTTCGAGGTAATCTAGGTTTGGCAGCTTGTGGAGGAATCTTTAGGAACAGCAGTGCAGCTATAATTGGCTATTTTTCTTCTTATATTGGTGTCTCTAATTCCTTGGTTGCAAAATTAATAGCTGCAATGTTGGCTATCAAAATTGCAAAAGAAAGGGGCTGGAATAAATTGTGGTTAGAATGTGACTCCTTGCTTATGGTGCAAGCTTTCAAAAATCGGAATTTGGTCCCTTGGCATCTTCAAACAAGATGGAGGAATTGTGTTCTCAGTTGTAAAGAATTTCAATTTTGTGTCCCTCATATTTTTAGAGAGGGTAATCATTGTGCGGACAAACTAGCTAATTTTGGTATAATTAGTAGGATTTTTACTTGGTGGGATCTTCTACCTTGTTTTATTAGGGAGGATTTCTTTAGGAATAGGTTTGGTCTTCCAAACTATAGATTTAAATGATTCTTTTGTTGTTTGGTTCTACCATGGGTTGGGGGTTGTCCTCCCATGTGTTTTGCTTTCTTTCATGGGTTTGGTATGAAGTCCCCCCATCTTTGCTTGTATTCTTTTTTCCTCTTTTTTAATAAATTGATGGGCGACTAATCCCATTTTGCTAAAAAAAAAAAGTTTTCTTTTGTCTTTATGAGACGAAAAACCGATAAAAGTTTTGTTTTGATCGGTATCGGGTAATTTCTCGTTTTACGAGCCGGAGGCCGGGAAATGGGGAATTGAATGGAATGTAATGTTGAATTATATTTTTCATTTCCTTTTTGATTATTCCTAATGAAGAGAATTAGCTTTCTTAAAATCCAAAAATTTACCAAAAGTAGTAAAAACCAATTATCCATTTTTGGTAAAAACCCTAATCACCTTATTCCTAACCAAATGGAAAAGTGTAACTATCCTAGTTACATTGAGAGGCCATTCGGCCATCTAGCATAAGGAAGAGTTAAAATCTTCCTTTTCCATTATTTCAATCAAGTGTTATGTCATTAACTAAAATGGAAAAAAGTACTTTAACCATTTTAAGTTAATCTTGTCCTTGAATCATCATATGTTGACAACACTTGCCTTTGATCAAATCTTAACCCTCCAACCCCATCTAACACATTTGGACAAATGTGTGGAGTCCACTAGACCAAGGCATTCGGCCATCAAAGGGGGGAAAACACCCAAGTTACTATTCCATTCATTTCTCACTCAAACACCAAAGTTCAAGTTCTCTCTTCTCTCTCTTCTCTTCCTAGTTTCGGCCAGCCTTGGTAAGTGACCTTACCCATCTTATTTCATCATTTTAACATCATATTATTGTTCATCTCATTCATCTAAACAACTTTCATCTTTGGAATTTCTTCATTTAAGGTTGTTTACTCAAAGTTATTCAAGAATCATTCAAGAAGGTTCAAGCTTCTTGAACTTGTTTTTGAGCCCTTACTCAAAAGTAAGTTTCTAACTTAGTTTCTTTGCTTTATTAATCTTGAGAACATCTTTGTGTTACCATGTTTATAATGTTGAAAAATCAAAGTTCATGGTCTTGTTCTTTTCTCTATAGGACACAGTTTTGGCTTGTTTTGGTGACCAAGTTTTTCCTTCATTCTCTTCAAGGAAGCTTCACAAAGATAATGGGGGAGTGAATCATATCACACCTTAATGGTGGTGATAAAGGCCTCCTAATTTGTTGAAGGAAAACCCTAGATCTAGGGTTTCCTTATAAAGTTCTTTACTTTGTTGTCATATTATGTTATGTTGTTGTGTTGATATGATGATGGTGTTTGTATATGCTAGAAGAAAATTATTTTGGCATGGTGAAAAACTATTCTTAAGTCCAAAGACCTAAGTATAGGATTTTAGAATGTTGAACTTGTTTATGTTCTAAGTTGCCTTGATAATATGTTTCTGTGTTAGCATGATTTTCTAGTCACTTGATTGTTGTTGAATGGCTTCATTTTGGATGAAGGTGGATGAGTGAGGTTCGGCCTTATGGTGTTGATGAGGGAAGCCAAAGCTTCTATGTTTAAGTGATGGTATAATGAACTTGATATGGTTCTAACAATGCTTATAAAACAAAGAAAACCTATCCTACTTCTATAGGGCATTCAGCCTTGACATAGATGGTAGGGTTAGGATCTTATAATGTTGATACTGAGGGGTTTTATATGTTCATACTAAAGTATAAGAGTCACATAATTGAAAAGGTTTCCAAAGAAATCAAGTTTTGGTTCCAAAGAACCATATGTTGTGAAATCAGTGTGTTGCCTTCATGTGAAAATTTCTTTAAGAATATGTTGGTTTGACGTTGATCAACCATTTATTTTAATAAGTTGTTTTTGTAGAAAAGATTTTCAAGAACCAAGAATTTCATAGCTAGTCAAGATGGTTTTCAAGGACTTTTGGTTAGGAAGTCTTCTTTGAGAAGATAAGATTCTTACAAAGCTTTTCTTTAAAAACAAGAGTTGAATACCATTACCACCTTTTGAACTTTCCAATATTATATAAGTTGTAGTTCATTTGAAAACAAAATGGTGATTTCAAATAAGAAGTATATTTCGTTTTACACTAAGTAATAGAACTAGGAAACCAAATGCAAAAGAGTTTTACACTAAATGAGACACCTTTGGGCACTTGAATGGAGTTTTTCAAGCTAGTCTTAAGTAAGGAGATTCTATCAACTACTTTTCTATAAGGATAGTACTTTGAAGCTTTTTACTATAATAGTATAAACACGTGTTATCTCCTAAGAGAATCTATATGAGCTGCATAATGGACTCATAAAGATTTTGGTAAAAGACATATACTAATACCTAGTGGTCATGACAAAATCATGTTCCACACCCTTGATGATTTAGATCATCTAAGGAATCCATAATGTTTAATCACTAAGAGTTACTTACAAAGCGTAAGTAATGTTCCTTTGATAGACAAGTGAGAAGATTGGTGAAGGGGATCCTTGTGGATCCTACCCTCCATAATACATTTAGGTATAGACTAATATATATCATAAGATGTGAACATCGTGTTACGAACGACGAGGTGGTACATGATTGCAAGGAACAGAACCAAGGACGGGCGACTGATGGCAAGTCGTGTAAAAGTGGGTCCCGTAAGGGTATCTTGTGGTTTATCAAGAGATAAATGTGGTACTACAGTGATGAGGTAGTACGTGGCTGTGTTGTGGCATTTCTTGACATGCATCTGCATTTGTGCATGAGTTGGGCATTATGCCTAGGAGTTGAGGTTACATCTTGGTGCAGGTAAAATTGTCTGAGGTGTCGATCATGAGGATCTTGGGGACGTCGTGGGTTGGGGAAGACACATGTGGCCAGAGAGTAGCTCCTCTGTGTCGTGAATATCCATCAAAAAACATTGACGTCCTGACTGAAACACCGAGCAAGTCATGATTTGGGTAAAGAACGTCTGGCGTGAGCCGTTATGATGATTGCAATCATTGGATGTGGCACTGTGGGCTGAGATAACGCAGACAATGTTCTCCCAATCACTCACTCTTGTTATGTTTAGCTCCATGGAGTAGGGGTCTGAGTCATGTTGCATTGGTGTCATTGTATACTTGAGTTGACATTTGACCCATATTATTGTTGATTGATATACTAACTGTGATGCCATGTAATTAATTGTTATGTTGTGAAAGCCCATGCGCTATATGCCGATTGGGTGCATGTGTGCATGACTTTTATCGCTGCTGTTTTGGTTGTGCGATATGTGGATTCTCACCTCATTCCTTGTTGTTACGTTGTTCGTGTGGTCTTTAATCTTGCTTTAGGGAGTAGTCATGGCAAGCGACCCATCATTTCACTTGACGTTGGACTTGATACTCCACGATGGAGAAGACGCCTGGACGATCCACCCGGATGGACGTCGTACCTATACCAGAGCTGACAGCCTCACGAGTAGGAGGGAGTCACCCTTCCACATGACGAGCCTGTCAGAGAGAGCCTGTACTTTACGTGTCAGTGGCGGAGGTAGCATGAGGATTTCTCAGCCACCACCACCTCCACCACCACCTGCTGACTATCCACGCCTGCCTAGTGCCTAGCTCGAAGTTCATCGGGGGGAGCACAGGGATGTACATGTTGACCCTCCTTCCATGCCACCCCCACCCACTGCACTGTCTACCTCTGCCTTGATTGTGCTTGCTACCGGACCGTCATTATGTGCCTTCCGAGCTATACCCTCTGATTCCTCGCCAACGGGCGAATTAGAGGATGACTGCTCGTAAGAGCACACCGGCTCACTCCAGGGTATTCTTCTCCACTCCACTCATTATCCTCTCTTCTGAAGATTAGGAGATGGAGGAGGAGGAGGAGAAGAAGGTACCAGTGTATGTACCGGAGGTCGTACCTGAGGTAGCTCCTGCCAGAGCGAGTCGGGACGCGTGGTGGACGAGGACTGATGAGGAGATGCTCCGGTATGGGGAACAGATCATGAGTGGATATGACATGTAGGGCTTAGAGGATGAGGACGACGAGGAAGAGGCCATGGAGGAGGAGGACCCAGAGGTGTACTACTCTGATGAGAAGTACAGTGTCAGTTTTTGGCCAGTCTCTAGTGTTTTCCCAGCATCTGTACTTTTATGATGTACCCCTTCCCCTTTATGTTGTGGAGCTAAGTCTCCAAGTAGTTTAGGTTGAGTTGTCTTTATGTTGGTTACTTTCTCGTGTAGTGAGATGTTGGAAACTAGGAGTTTGATATATATGTATTATGGAAAGCTTTTGTTTGTTCGATGTTGTTCATGATTACACATATTTGTTCTTATGAATACATATACACTTATCTGTTGTCGAAACTTGAGTTGAGAAAAAAAAAATAAAACCCATATTTTCGGTAAGCTCTTTATATTTTAATATATATTTCCGCAATTCTTTCGTCTCGTGTTAAATAATCGTGACCCCTAAAGTGGGGTGTTACACGTATATCAGTAGGGAAATACTTCCCCAAGAATCTTTCCTTGAAGGCATCCCAAGTAACAGCAGCGCTCTCAACTTCCAAATGTTGGCGACAATTCTCCCACCAATGTTCAGCTTCTTCTACTAACATGAAGGTAGCAAAGGTAACCTTCTGAGCATTGGTGCATGCCATGGAGCGAAAGATCTTCTCAAGCTCCCGAATCCATGTCTAAGCACCTTTAAGGTCTTAAGCTCCCTTGAAGGATGGCGAATTGTTCCTCTGGAACTTAGCCAAACCTTGAAATTCAGCAGGTCCACCTCTGTTGAGATTCTGATTCTGCCCTATGGCATTAGCTAATGCTTCCAGAGCATCAGCAATCGCACGATCGTTTCTACCTGTCATAACTTCCTGCATCGTTCAAGCAAACTTCTAAATATCGAAAGTCAAGAAAACAAAACTAAACACTTAATACTCTATACCATCATCATAGAGACAATCATATAAGAGTACACAGAAGAGAACACAACAGACACATATCCTGGCCGTAGGACAACCTGGCTCTGATACCACTAAATGTGCCCACTATCCCGCATATAATAAAACATAAATAAAATCATACTTGCCTTTAAAGTAATATATATCAATTAAAATAAATCATATTCTCAAGGTAGTGTGGATCACATCATCCATAACATAAAACATAGGAATCTGAAATAATCAAAATCCTTTAAAACAAAACTGCGGAAAACTTAAATAGTAAACCTAACCCAAATACCGATGTCACATATCAGAGCGAGTATACATATACCGATAATACATCGGAAAAACTAAACAACTAAAACATAAATCCTAACTACTAAGAGAGATCTCCACGGGATCACTCCTCGTCAGCATGCTCGCCCTCCTTTGCACATACAACATCATATGCACAAGAACAACAAAACAAAGGGGGTGAGAAACACAATCATAAATATATGTGATTGGCAAGGAATAGTTATTAAGATGACATACAACATACATTAGTCAGCAGGTCATAATAACACATATATCATGGTATGTATGTCAATGCAAGTGCAACTCCACTACTCCATGCATATGTGGCCGACAACACTAACTCTGGAAAGACGACAGGGAGTGCATATCTGGTTATTAACTTTGGCGACTCACCATACTAGATGGCCTCCACCGAATACTCTGACCAATCGTGATAACAAACTATGACTAGTCAGGGTAGTCAAGCTTGGTTGAGTGGTCACTTCGGCAATAGGTAGCTAACCCATGCCACATAAAATTTCCACACCTGACGCTACCTTCAAGGCCGGGATAACACCCATCGTGGCCTCCGTAGTCTCGATTCATCGTTTGCTTTCCACCCAACATATCAACTGCAATGTATGATGCGTGCAATGCTCATCAATATGCAAACACATGCCAACCATCCACCATAATAATCAACCATATTGATTATTAACTATGACCATCCACGATGGTCATCAACAACATCACAATGATAACCCATCGTTACCGTTATTAACAACATCTTCCTTATTATCTTTATTATTTTATGGCGTTCTTCCCTAATTCGTTCTATTTTAAAACATGAGGTTACATCCTAGTGTTAAGTAAGGTCAAAGATCAAGTGTTCTTAAGTTTCTAAGGGAAACCTAAAGTCCTTAGATCATATCAAGCCTACATAATAGTATCCATCAAGCATAAGGGGTCAAAACTACTTCCGGACACGCGAGAATCGATTCCTTAAAGTTAGGAATCGATTTCAAAAGTCCCAATTCGATTTCGCCATGATGGGAATCGATTTCCGCAAGGCCAAATCAATTCCCACACCATGGAAATCGATTCTGGAATATTCGAATCGTTTTCCATGTGCTGGGAATCGATTTCTGGGTGTTAAGTCGTGCAGAAATGGGTTTTCTGCACTAACGGACCATTCTACATTCTCTAATTGATATATCATTCAAGCCAAAGCTATTTATCACCAATTAAATTAGTCTAATACTCATAAATCATAGCTTAAGTGTTCTGAAACTAATCCTTGAACATCAGTCTCGTCTCGCTTATATATTATCACCCTATAACTATGTTCTTATAGCATAAGGTTAACACAAAAACAACATATCATGGCATAACAACATGCGCATCATCACCAACTCGTCAAAAATCATATAAATCATGAACTCATAATTATAAACATGTTATAGCATCAAATTATTCATCAATCAATACTCATATAGCCAGAAAACATCATAACAACATTCATAGGCATATGCAGGCATACATAGGGGTTATGGGTTAACCCCTTCCTCTTAATATATCCCAAAACCCACATATTCATGGCTAATTTCTCCTCTATACCTGGTATGAAGATTCACAGCCTAAGGGAAAGAGAAAAGAGCCAAGGTCCGCTACGGTTCCTCCTTACGGGTTCAACAATTGATCACGATCGCAGCACTAGAAAGCATAGTCGATATTTAAGTCAAGGATTGATAATTTAAAATAACTCTAGGATTTGATAACTCACCTTGGTTACTAACTTAGGAAGATTAACTCTAACATCAGGGATAGACTTGCCAAGCAAAGGCGTGTTCTCGATGAAGAACACCAAAACAGGATTCATCTTTTGGGTTTTCTAGAGCAAGAGATCAATGAGAGCTCTTAGGAATGAGAAGAGGCAACTTGTGAGTCTAATAGAGTGTAAAGGATAGGTTTAGGTCATACACTATGTATATATAACTGTTAGGGACGTTTTAGGACGAATGGACCGTGCACAGCATAGCCCGATAATACAAACATGTTTAAAACGTGTACACAAGCTCTGACAAACATGGGAATCGATTCCACAACCATGGAAATCAATTTTCCATTTATCAAATCGATTTCTTTATTAAAGAAATCGATTCTAGCTTTCAGAAATCGATTTCCACTTGCTGGAATCGATTTCTTCAGCTGAAATCGATTTCCCATTAATAAAACGTGTTTTTGGCCCTGACACCTGACATAAGACTTGTAGATAATTCTCTAATATTTCTAACGCATCGAAGATCACCTCAATCGGACTTCTATAACTCAAGATACGACCAAAACCGTTAAACAGGTTACTTGGACTCGAATAGATCGACCATTCCTAAAGGCTGAACTACTCCAACTACGAACTTAGGCACCAAAAAACAAGCATAAGCAACATATATGCAACATATATAAGCAAGGATTAACACATATAAATATAGGGGTGAAAAACAGGGTGTTACATCAACTGTGGACTTCACTCAAGTTTAGCTCTGAGGCAAGAATCGTCACGCCAAGTATGAGGCGAAGGAATTAGTATGTGAGACAACCCCTCCTCGGAGGTCCTGTTCAGTAACCCGAACTTATATTCTCAACGTTATAGCGTAGCGTGATTAAATAAAAATGCGGAAATATTAAAAACAACCAACAGTGATACCACAACCATATACATCTCATACATATATAAAAGTACTGGCTCCATCAGTAGAGCCTACAACAACGAACCACAATTGTCATCAAAGTACACAACTACTAGAACATATACAGATGGAAAGCATGGTAGCAAAATAAAATACATAAGACTTGCTTTCCTGGCCCCAAAATACATATGCTCACAAAAAGAAGAGACTCACTGGCCATAGCTACTACTACTACTACCCCTGACATAACTCTAACGAGGATAATCAGAACTCCCCACAGATGCTCGCTATCTCCGGCGCTAAGTTTGCAACGCCTCGTAATCGATCTCGCTCTCGAACATCACGATCCGACGACGACGATACTCCCTCATCCTCCTCTCAGCACGACAACGTCGGCCTCGAGCCACATAACCAGTCATAGAGGATGCGTGAGATCTCCAACCAGCATCTGAGTCATGATGATAGTCCCATAGCCTCTCCAACGGCAGTCTCTGTGCGATACGGAAGTCTCCTACTAAGTATCTCCTGGACGATCCCCAAGCTTTGAAGTATATGGTGGTCGGACCCATATACACCACCCGTCGCCGAGAGTAATCAATCTCCCAGTAATGATCATCATCCTCGTACAGCAACTCAAAGTCTCCCAACATTGGGATCCGGGGCTCTCCCGCCAGCATCAGGCTCAATAGGTGTGCCATCTATCACTCCAGGTAGTTCCTCAACTGAATCTTCTTGTGCGATCGAGAATAAAATACAACATAGAAGGATAAAGGAGATAAGAAATAGCAATACATCATAAAGAGGGAAACAATTATAAATAACCTATACTGATAGCAACATCCAACAGCACAACAGTATCAATCAATCATCTCCCAAGCTGTAACACCCCCCTCGCGGGTGCTACATACACAGACTCTAATGCGGAAATAAAACAATAAAATAAAACGCTGGTTGCTTTCGGAAAGTACTTTAATTAAGTAGCTACGTTCGAAAACGCGGTTCTAAAATTTTTCTGCATGCATAGGCAAACAACTCCAGTCGGAGGAATAAATTTCATATCACACATTGATATTCACTGTTCATAAAACATAAACATAACGCAAAACCTGGTCTAATATATATATATATATATATATATATATATATATATATATATATATATATATATATATATATATATATATATATATATATATATATATATCATATTACAGACTTAGAAAGTAATTGCGACATATATGCAGTAATAAAATATAAGCCTGCTCAAAAACAAAAGACTCCTAAGCTGGTCGGCTAAAAGTAGCCATTGGGGTACAACCCAACGTCGGCTCCTTCAAAAGTTTCCATCATCCGAGTCCTCACGTCTCCGCGGGGACCTATGATCAACATCTGTACATGTGTTCCAAAAACACAACAAGGTGTCCAACATGTACAGGCAAAGGTGAGATACTCATATAAAGTTATCACGATAGCCGCACAAGCGACAAACAGCAGTATAACATCCACAGATAAATACAGTTATATGAACAGTTATTTATGTAATACAGTACAACATCCCAAACACTATCATCAGTTATAATAATGCATGAGACTTCAATATCATCTTTCTAATTCATGTACTCCGGAGATTCTAACTTCCCAACATCGAGCGATAGGCCGTAGTAACACCCGTAACACAATTGTTCTCATGAGTCGGCCTCTCTATTTAGGTCCGAACTCCAATTGTTCCAGGGTACCACGTCTCACCATATCATGAATACTCCAGTCTCTGATCGATTTCATTCGTGTTTGGCAGCCGATTTACCACGGCACGGGGTTGCTACGCCACCGGCCACTTGTGGGATCTCGAACACAGAATGCCCCTATAGACCCAGTGGTCTTAACTGGCTGAATTCTCAACTACGAAAGTTGTAGCTCGGTTCCAAATGGCACGTCTGCCGGTTCATGCATGTACACAGAAAGTTTTCTGTTTTCTTTGCGTTCATTCTTTCAAATGTCGAGACATAAAGTCCACGACTCGTTTCAAAAAGGCATTAAGCCCACTCAAATCAAAAACACAGGACACGAAGTCCGAGTGCTCAATCCACAAAACACTAGCCCCGACGTCTCGGCCACTAGGTTCGGGTTCGTCTCAAAGGTTCATCATTTTTCCTTTGGTTTCATTTTCTCAAAACACTTTGGAAAACAAAACATACTTTGGTTTTCTCGAAACAAAACATCCTTTTTGATCAAGAGAACATTTTTCCGTGAAAACACCTTTCTTGAAAACAAAAACTTTCCGTGAAAACACCTTTCTTGAAAACAAAAACCTTTTTCTAAGGTTTCACGTCTTTTTAAAACGTTTTACCGAAATAAAACACGATTTGCACGACTTTTCACAAAACCACTTTACTTTTCAAAACAAAAATACTTTTCAACAAGAAAGACAACTTTTCTTGAAAAAGCAACACGTTTTCCCAAAAATCACTTTTTGATTTAAAAACACGATTTTCAAAACATAGATTTAGGATTTCGAGTCTTTTAATAAATTATCGAGACATAGCCAGTCCTATGCTCATCCAGGGTATAAATATATATATAGACATCAACAATCCATAATCATCATCATAATAGCAACTAAGGCATCCATGCCACAAATTATCAAATAGACAATTATGCACAACATTTAACATCCAATCAATCCAGGATATAAGTATACATATACATCATTCAAACTCATCTCTAAATCATCACTCAAGACATCATAACACATATATCAAACATGCACTATGAAGCTACTCAAACTTAAATGACTACCTCCCTTTACCTCTCAAATTTGCTTAGTCCAAACTTGATCGATTCTCGGCTCCGGCTCCGGTTTCGTTTGCGTCGCCTAAAACAATCAAACACAATTCAATTCAAACAACAATTCAACATCAATCTATAACATAAGAACACAAGTTTTCCTTCCCCTAAAAGGTATAGGGTTCGGCCATGAAAGGTAAAAAGGGTTAGGGATCTCATTTGGTTCCAAACTTTTGGTTAGTTGGTTCATGAACTTAGTTAACACTATTTCAAGTCCTATGACTCAAAAATGTGAAACAACACTCATGGATTTTCCCCATGAAGCTCTCGGCCATAAAGGGCAATCTAGGCTAGGAATTGATTTGGTTTTCCATCACTTGGATTCAAGGACACTAGGAAAGCTAAGGATGGAATCAAGAGTTAGAAATCAAAAATTTGATGAAAAACACTATTCATCATCACTCTTTGGGTTCGGCCACTTTGGGGTTTTAGGGCTAGGATGAGACTTGGATCATGAGCTCTTGGGTTTAGATAGAGGGTGATGAGGTGAGTTCAAAGAACTTGGTTTCACCTCCAAAGGATTTTCCTACAATTTACTATGGATTTTCAAAGTTTTGGATCTAAGAATGAGTTTCATGAAAATGGAGTTTTGATCTTGATATTGAAAGAGATTCAAGAAGATATGAGACCATAGAAGTGATGTTACCTTAAAATGGATGAAGATTGGTCAAGAAATCAAGTGATTTCAACAAGCTTTCAAGGTTTTCTCAAGGATTCAATGGAGGTTTTTTCTCTAAGGAAGATGAAGTGTTCTTGGTGTTCTTGAGGGGCTGGGCTGCGTGGAATGAGGGGCTGAGAGGGCTGTTCCAGCCTTCTAAAGAGTTCATTAAGGGTAAAAAGGTCATTTGGTTCAAAGGGTAAAATGGTAAAAGGTGAAAAGGCTTAAGTTAGGGGTATTTTGGTAATTTCGCATCCCGAAATTCCCGATCGTTATGACGACTCTGGCATGCTCTCCCAAGTGAGTTGACATGATGTGATATCCATATTATCCGTTGTCGGGTCCTGGTAAGTCCATACGCGGCTCCGTTCTCCACCCGATTGAAGATTTCGCTCGAACGGAGGTCAGGAAATGATTTTTTTGAAATTTTTACGAAATTTAACCAAAACGTAGAGAATCGAATTCTAAGACTTACTGTCTCGTTCACGGGTCCATCTGAGGTCATCTGAGCAGTAAAATCATACTGTCAGTGTAAAAACGCAGACCGGGCTCCGTTTGAGTTTTCGACTCAAAACTTAATCGTAGCTTCCTACGATATCGCTGAGCATGATTATGGTCTCGGAATATTTTATATCCCTTTCTAAGACCTCGAATAAAATATAAGTTCATAAATACTAATTAAAAGAAAAACTCAAAAATCGGGGTGTTACATTACTACCCCTCTAAAAAAAAATTTCGTCCTCGAAATTACGTACCTTGAAAAAGATTGGGATACTGTAACTTCATCTTGTCCTCGAGCTCCCACGTTGCGTCTCCAGTTGCTTCGTTCCAAACGACTTTGACTAAGGGAACTTGTTTTCCCCTGAGTTGCTTGATCCTCTTATCAACGATTCGCACAGGCGATGTCTCATAAGACAAGTTTTCTCGTAAATGTACTATATCAGGTTCGATTACATGAGACGGATCAGGAATATACTTTCGAAGTTGTGAGACATGGAAAACATTATGAATGTTAGACAGAAAAGGTGGTAAGGCAATCTGGTAAGCTACTGGACCAATACGCCGAAGAATTTGGTAAGGTCCAATGAATTTGGGAGTGAGTTTTCTGGACTTAATCGCTCTACCTACCCCAGTCGTAGATGTGACTCTCAGGAACACGTGTTCACCTTCTAGAAACTCGAGGGGTCGTCTTCTCTTATCTGAATAGCTTTTCTGCCTGCTCTGTGCCGTTTTCATCTTTTCCCGGATCTTTTTAATCTTTTCCGTTGTTTGTTGCACAAGTTCTGGGCCTACGATCATGTTCTCTCCATCCTGGTACCAACACAACGGTGTCTGGCACTTTCGTCCATACAAGGCTTCATAGGGTGCCATCCCTAAGCTAGAATGGTAGCTATTGTTGTAGGTGAATTCTATAAGAGGCAACAGATCATCCCAACTTCCACCATGGTCTAGAACACAAGCTCTCAGCAGATCTTCCAACGATTGTATTGTTCTCTCTGTTTGTCCATCAGTCTGAGGGTGATAGGCTGAACTTAGCCTTAACTTTGTTCCTAAAGCTTGATGCAGACTTTGCCAAAAACATGACGTAAACTTTGGGTCTCTATCAGAGACTATGCTCGAAGGCACTCCATGTAGTCTGATTACTTCTCTGATATACAATTCAGTTAACTTCTCCACTGAGTAGTTGATCTTAACAGGTAAGAAGTGTGCTGACTTCGTTAACCTATCAACGATCACCCAAATTGAATCAAAACTTTTGGAAGTTCTCGGTAATCCTACCACAAAATCCATTGAAATGCTCTCCCATTTCCATTCGGGTACATCCAAGGATCGAAGCATCCCTCCAGGTTGTTGATGTTCTACCTTCGCTTTCTGACAGGTCAAACATGATGCTACATACTCAGCCACTTGCTTCTTCATTCCTGGCCACCAAAACTTTTGTTTTAGATCTTGGTACATTTTGGTTGATCCAGGGTGAATACTTAGCTTGCTCTTGTGTCCTTCTTCTAGAATCATTTTCCTCATCTCCGGGTTGCTAGGCACACAAACTCGTCCATTGCATCTCAAGATACCATCAGTCCCCATACTGAACTCTGCAGCTTTTTCTTGTCCCAGTAACTCCTTTTTCTCTTGGAGGTACTCATCAGTTACTTGTTGTTCGAGGATCATCTCTATCAGTCCACTAGATACCTTAATCATTCTCAAACAAATCTTCTCATTGTTCACTTCCACAGCTAGATTGAGATCACGAAACTGTTCTATCAATTCTAGCTCTTTAACCATCATTGCAGAGATGTGTAGGGTCTTCCGACTCAGAGCATCTGCAACAACATTTGCTTTCCCAGGGTGGTACAGCAAAGTGAAGTCGTAGTCTTTAAGAAACTCCATCCAACGTCTCTGCCTCATGTTAAGTTCCTTCTGGTCGAACAGGTACTTCAAACTTTTGTGGTCACTGAAGACATCGAACTTAGATCCATATAAGTAGTGTCTCCAGATCTTTAGTGCAAAAACCACAGCAGCTAACTCAAGGTCGTGCGTCGGGTAATTCCTCTCATGAGTCTTCAACTGGCGCGAAGCATATGCTACAACCTTCCGATGTTGCATAAGCACACATCCTAATCCCTGATGCGAAGCATCACAGTACACTTCGTACGGTTCGTCTGGCTTAGGTAGTACTAACACTGGTGAGGTTGTCAAACGTTCCTTCATCGTCTGAAAACTCTCTTCACATTTATCAGTCCACATAAACGGTTGGTCCTTCCTCGTAAGTTGAGTCAATGGCGCAACAATCTTTGAAAATCCTTCGATGAACCTTCTGTAATAACCAGCTAGTCCAACGAAACTGCGAATTTCTGTCACAGTCTTGGGTCTCTCCCACAGAAGTACTGCTTCTACTTTCGTAGGATCGACGGCAATTCCTTCCTTCGAAATCACATGTCCTAAGAATTTGACTTCATCCAGCCAAAATTCACACTTGGGTAGCTTTGCGTACAACTTCTCCTTGTGAAGGATCTGCAAAACTTGTCGTAGGTGTTCCTCGTGCTCCTCAGAACTTTTTGAGTAGATGAGAATATCATCGATAAACACGACAACAAACTGATCCAAAAACGGACGGAAAATCCTGTTCATACAGTCCATGAAGATAGCAGGCGCGTTCGTCACTCCGAAAGGCATCACGAGGTACTCATAGTGACCATAACGAGTCCTGAAAGCAATCTTGGGTACGTCCTCGTTCTTTACTCTGATCTGGTGATAACCGGATCTTAGATCGATCTTTGAAAAGACAGCGGCTCCTTGAAGTTGATCCATCAAGTCATCTATGCGGGGTAGAGGATACTTGTTCTTGATCGTTATCTTGTTGAGTTGAGGGTAATCCACACAGAGTCTTGAACTCCCGTCCTTCTTCTTCACCAACAACACTGGTGCTCCCCATGGGGACACACTTGGCCTCACAAACCGCTTGGACATCAAATCCTCTAGTTGAGTCTTCAACTCGGCTAACTCCGTAGGTGACATCCTATAAGGAGCTATAGAGATCGGACCGGATCTTGGAACTAAGTCGATCGCAAGCTCGATGTCCCTCACAGGTGGCAAACCTGGTACGTCCTCTGGAAAAACATCCGGAAAATCTTTCACAACCGGCACATCGCTCAAGACAACGTCCCTCTCGATTTCTAAACAGGATAGAAGCATGTATCCCTGATCTCCTTCTTTCAAAGAAGCTCTTACTTGGTTGGCAGTTATAAATCCAGAAATCTCAGGGTCAGGAAAAACTAGGGTTCTATGTGCACAGTCTAAAAGGATATGGTTGGAAGATAACCAATCCATGCCTAGGATCACATCCAATTGAGTCAAAGGCAAACATATTAAGTCAACAAGAAAGTTCCTATCATGAACAGTAATAGGACAGTTCAAACATACTGTATTAACAGTAACAGGTTTAGCAGTCGGGGTTGTGACAATCAAATCAAAAGACAGCGAAGAAACAGGCAACTCTAATTGTCTCACACAATTCAAGGAGATAAACGAATGTGTCGTACCCGAATCAAATAGTACAGTTAGGAGATTACCAGCTATGATGCAACTACCTTGTATGAGATCATCAGATTTGGAAGCATCAACGCCGCTCATGGTATAAACCCTTCCCCTCGCCGTGGGTCTAGCAGTCCGCATGTTGTTGACAGTCGGCTCGGGCTTTGGTGTAGGGCATTCCCTCGCGAAATGTCCTATCTCTCCGCATTGGAAACATAGAACTCCTTTCAACTTGCAGCTATCAGCTGGGTGTCCGGGTTGCCCACACTTGAAACATCTCTGGGCTCGGCCTTGGTTCTGGTCGTTTCTGTTCCCACCACCGTAAGCAGAAGTAACAGGACGATAAGGTTGTTGTTTCTGACGATTCCCTTGAGGTCGGGAATACGGCTTCTTCTGGGACTGCTTCCCTTTCTGTTGCTGGTACTGGCTCGGGTTCCTTGACCTAGACGGTCCTCCTGTAGTACCCTTGTTCTCCCTTCCGCTTCTCATCTTTTCTACTTTTCTGCACTTCTCCACCAGAGCTTGGAAGGTACGGATCTCTAGTGGCAACACCGACTCCTTGATCTCGAAGCGCAGACCGCCTTCGAACCTCTCGCATTTCCAGTCCTCGTCAGGCTGAGCTTGGAAAAAGCGAAAATATTTGGCGAGTGATTCAAACTTCACCGCATATTCCCCGACAGACATATCCCTCTGCTGCAGCTTCAGAAATTCCTGCTCTTTCTCGGTTCTAGCACTTTGGGGAAAGTACTTGTCCAGAAACATGGTGCGAAATACTCCCCAAGTGATCTCTTGGTTGTTGGCTTCCAGCAGTTGTCTGGTTCCTCCCCACCAATACTCTGCATCACCCAGAAACAGGAATGTGGCATAGTCCACCTTCACTCCCTCAGGACAATGTAGAACAGCAAAAATCTTCTCTATCTCTTGCAGCCACAGGTCAGCCTTTTCCGGGTCACAGTCCCCGTGAAACTGCGGAGGATCGTGACGCCGAAAATCGACTAACCCTCTGGCACCAGCAGCAATATCAGCTCTTTGTTGGTTCTGTTGATTCTGTTGAGCCATCGTTGCTGTCTGTTGAGCAACAGCAGCCGCCATATCAGCCATGGCCTGGATAGCCCGATTCATGTTGTTGTCATCAGCATTGTTGTCAGCAGTGCCGCGACCTCCACCACGACCACCTCTAAGATTCATGTCTCCCTACAAGGCAAACCAAACATACCTTAATAAGGAAACATAAATCAAAACTAGTGTGTCAACACACATTGCTTCAACAGAGAAACAATTCAAACAAGGTTCACAGAGATCACACAACATAAACATAATAGACTCACTTCCCAAGGATTCCCGAAAGACTCGACCAGCTCTGATACCACTAATGTAACACCCCCCTCGCGGGTGCTACATACACGGACTCTAATGCGGAAATAAAACAATAAAATAAAACGCTGGTTGCTTTCGGAAAGTACTTCAATTAAGTAGCTACGTTCGAAAACGCGGTTCTAAAATTTTTCTGCATGCATAGGCAAACAACTCCAGTCGGAGGAATAAATTTCATATCACAATATTCACTGTTCATAAAACATAAACATAACGCAAAACCTGGTCTAATATATATATATATATATATATATATATATATATATATATCATATTACAGACTTAGAAAGTAATTGCGACATATATGCAGTAATAAAATATAAGCCTGCTCAAAAACAAAAGACTCCTAAGCTGGTCGGCTAAAAGTAGCCATTGGGGTACAACCCAACGTCGGCTCCTTCAAAAGTTTCCATCATCCGAGTCCTCATGTCTCCGCGGGGACCTATGATCAACATCTGTACATGTGTTCCAAAAACACAACAAGGTGTCCAACATGTACAGGCAAAGGTGAGATACTCATATAAAGTTATCACGATAGCCGCACAAGCGACAAACAGCAGTATAACATCCACAGATAAATACAGTTATATGAACAGTTATTTATGTAATACAGTACAACATCCCAAACACTATCATCAGTTATAATAATGCATGAGACTTCAATATCATCTTTCTAATTCATGTACTCCGGAGATTCTAACTTCCCAACATCGAGCGATAGGCCGTAGTAACACCCGTAACACAATTGTTCTCATGAGTCGGCCTCTCTATTTAGGTCCGAACTCCAATTGTTCCAGGGTACCACGTCTCACCATATCATGAATACTCCAGTCTCTGATCGAGTTCATTCGTGTTTGGCAGCCGATTTACCACGGCACGGGGTTGCTACGCCACCGGCCACTTGTGGGATCTCGAACACAGAATGCCCCTATAGACCCAGTGGTCTTAACTGGCTGAATTCTCAACTACGAAAGTTGTAGCTCGGTTCCAAATGGCACGTCTGCCGGTTCATGCATGTACACAGAAAGTTTTCTGTTTTCTTTGCGTTCATTCTTTCAAATGTCGAGACATAAAGTCCACGACTCGTTTCAAAAAGGCATTAAGCCCACTCAAATCAAAAACACAGGACACGAAGTCCGAGTGCTCAATCCACAAAACACTAGCCCCGACGTCTCGGCCACTAGGTTCGGGTTCGTCTCAAAGGTTCATCATTTTTCCTTTGGTTTCATTTTCTCAAAACACTTTGGAAAACAAAACATACTTTGGTTTTCTCGAAACAAAACATCCTTTTTGATCAAGAGAACATTTTTCCGTGAAAACACCTTTCTTGAAAACAAAAACTTTCCGTGAAAACACCTTTCTTGAAAACAAAAACATTTTTCTAAGGTTTCACGTCTTTTTAAAACGTTTTACCGAAATAAAACACGATTTGCACGACTTTTCACAAAACCACTTTACTTTTCAAAACAAAAATACTTTTCAACAAGAAAGACAACTTTTCTTGAAAAAGCAACACGTTTTCCCAAAAATCACTTTTTGATTTAAAAACACGATTTTCAAAACATAGATTTAGGATTTCGAGTCTTTTAATAAATTATCGAGACATAGCCAGTCCTATGCTCATCCAGGGTATAAATATATATATAGACATCAACAATCCATAATCATCATCATAATATCAACTAAGGCATCCATGCCACAAATTATCAAATAGACAATTATGCACAACATTTAACATCCAATCAATCCAGGATATAAGTATACATATACATCATTCAAACTCATCTCTAAATCATCACTCAAGACATCATAACACATATATCAAACATGCACTATGAAGCTACTCAAACTTAAATGACTACCTCCCTTTACCTCTCAAATTTGCTTAGTCCAAACTTGATCGATTCTCGGCTCCGGCTCCGGTTTCGTTTGCGTCGCCTAAAACAATCAAACACAATTCAATTCAAACAACAATTCAACATCAATCTATAACATAAGAACACAAGTTTTCCTTCCCCTAAAAGGTATAGGGTTCGGCCATGAAAGGTAAAAAGGGTTAGGGATCTCATTTGGTTCCAAACTTTTGGTTAGTTGGTTCATGAACTTAGTTAACACTATTTCAAGTCCTATGACTCAAAAATGTGAAACAACACTCATGGATTTTCCCCATGAAGCTCTCGGCCATAAAGGGCAATCTAGGCTAGGAATTGATTTGGTTTTCCATCACTTGGATTCAAGGACACTAGGAAAGCTAAGGATGGAATCAAGAGTTAGAAATCAAAAATTTGATGAAAAACACTATTCATCATCACGTAGAGAATCGAATTCTAAGACTTACTGTCTCGTTCACGGGTCCATCTGAGGTCATCTGAGCAGTAAAATCATACTGTCAGTGTAAAAACGCAGACCGGGCTCCGTTTGAGTTTTCGACTCAAAACTTAATCGTAGCTTCCTACGATATCGTTGAGCATGATTATGGTCTCGGAATATTTTATATCCCTTTCTAAGACCTCGAATAAAATATAAGTTCATAAATACTAATTAAAAGAAAAACTCAAAAATCGGGGTGTTACACAAGCCATTCTCTCTTAGCTACTATCTCTCAAGCTTATGCAACTAGCGACTATATGGACATGATCACCACGCAACATCCTCATCAGATCTAGATGTCTCATTCATCACTTTGCCACCCCCCGTAATGCAGGGTTCAGCCAAAAGCCCTCAGGCTCAACTCATGGGTACGACATATTCTCCCGCCAGCATGCCAGATCAGAATATTCGATCATCAACAACTTAACTCACGGTAACGACATATCCCCCCGCCCGCAGGCCAGGTCATGACATTCGCCCGTCAACAACTGATGGGTACGATCACCTCCCCGCAGCCAAGATCGATCGCCCTTACGCCAACACAGTGATGAACAACAACAATGCAACATGAATCTCACCGACTCATCTCGGGATCAACAACTTAGTGTCTCAACCGCAACTTGTACACAACTACATCCAACTTTCTCTGGTATAACCGGGTATCAACATAATATATCGACATGAATGTGTCAACAGGATCTCTAGGTTGAGCACTACGACATGTATATATCCTTGAAATTCTCAATGTAACACCCTGATTTTCACTCCTTTCGAAGATCGACAATTTATATAAATAAGTTTATATTTTATCTGAGGTTTTACAAAATGATTTTGAATAAACCAAGACCATAGTTATACTCTACATTATCGTGGAGAGTTACGGTTAAATTTTGGGTTGAAAATTCAGACGGAACTCGATCTATGTTTTCACTGACAGTAAGATTTTACTGATCAGAAAACCTAATTTTGACTCAAGAACGAAACGGTTAGATTTTATATCTCGTTTCCAACTATATTGGCGATTTTGAAAATTTTCAAAATAAATAAGTTCTTACACTTTATTCAGGAGTAAAACCTAAATCAGGTGAACAACGGAGCTGAACACGGGATTACCGGGACCCGCTAACGGATAAACTTGAGGTCACATCAAGAAAAACTCACCCATGGTGAGTCATGCAAGTGACTCACCAAGGTCATGATGAATAAAGGGTGAAAGGACCATTATGTCCTTGATCTTTAGTTTTAATTCCATTTTTGTCCCTAGGTGAAATGACTCTTTTGCCCCTAGGAATTTATGAAACCCATCCTTGCCATGTGACTCATCACCATGATCATTACTTCAACAAAACATCTAAGATATTTTGTGACTTTAGGGGTGGTTGGACAATTATGTCCATAGTCTTTTGTTAAAATTCCAAATTTGTCCCTAAGTGAATTTACCGTTTTGTCCCTAAAATGAACAAACTTGGACCTCATTGTCCCGTGAATTCTCACGCCTAAACCTCCTTCCATCCACCTACCTTCACTTCATTTTTAACTTATCATCTTTGATCATCAAAAACAAAGGGAAATATCTATGTCTTTTATCATATTACCTAACCTATCCTTAGTTTGATTAAGCTAACCATGGTTACATTAAAAGAAGTTAGTGTTGCACAGGAAAGCGCGTAGGAGGCTGTTCAGGTGGAGGAAAGAATCACACTCGTCTAGGAGGTAAGAGTAGAGTAGAATACATTGATATGCGTAGGGGATTCTAAACCCTACTAATGGTTGAGTAATCGACAACACCTAAGTCCACATTGGCAATTACCGGGAAGTGCTACCAATGTAGACTTAGGCATTGTAGGTTTATCACTGTAGGTTGATACTATGTTAATTGAGGTCATATGTTTAACATGTTTATAAATTTTCTATGATGTGATTGTGGATATGTGTTTTACAATGATTGTGATAAGGTGCTTTATTGTCTTAATTGGTGATATTGTAATAATATGCTTATTTGCCTCATTTGATGATATGATGATAATCTGTTGTGAGATAACATGATATTGCACATATGATTGCTTGTATGCCAAGAGCTAAGAAATGATCCTTGTGAATTGGGAGATGTGTGAAATAATATCATTTGGTGGGAATAAGCTACTGTACTCAACCTGATGGAATGATTGGAGGACTATGGATAGTCATGAACACTCTGCTTGGTAGGGCGTGCTAGTGTTCAGTGTGTCAGGTGATGAGGTTCAGTTACTAAGCTATTGATCGGAATGAGTCATGAGGATTCATGTTAGTGTGGTGATGTCACAGCCGCGTAGATCTGGGATTACACAAGGTCAAGCCGAAACTACAATAGATGCTTGGTAAGTCTACTGTGAGCTTTTGCGATCTTCGATGTGCATTTTGACACTGAGACAGCTATTCCTATAGGGAATGGGGAATAGTGTTACCCTGCTTGGTAGGGGGTGAGCATCCTGCTTGGTAGGGGATGTAATGTACTCGTGGGTGTAACGGATGCTGCTGCTCGGATGACGTTTGACTTTCATCCTGCTTGGTAGGGGATGAGTATCCTACTTGGTAGGGTATACATTGTGACGTAGGAATGTGGCCGCGTCTTCATGTCAGGTCTAGGTTCATGAGAGTGTGAGATGAGTACTTAAGTCCAATGAACCCTGAGGATGGTTGTTGTGATGATTGTGTGTAGATGTGCTGCCAATGTTATTTGCTTTACCTTTATCCTTATCTGTGATGAGATGTAATTCTTATCCCTGTTACTCCCATGTTTTATATTCTCTGATGTTGTGAGAAGACTCGATGGAGGAACCAACTGACGAAGAGATGGACGGCAACCCGTACGAGCCTGATGCTAGTGGAAGAGCCACGAACCCCAATCTCGAGAGGTTTTGAGTAGTTGTACAATGAGTACGAGTGGAGGGTATCTGTCATCCAGTCTGAAGGAGAGTGTGATAGTATGCTAAGTGTGTATGGCCAGTGAGTCTTTATCTTTTGATGTATTTTGGGGCCAAGAGAGTAAGTCTTATGTATTTTATTTTGTTGCCATACTTTCAGTTTATATGTTACTAGTTGCGTACTCTGAAGGTTTGTAGTTGGTATCAGTTGTTGTAGGCTCTACTGATGGAGCTAGTACTTTTATATGTATGTTATATATGGTCATGGTATTAGTGTTGGTTGTTTTAATATTTCTGCATTTCTATATAATTGCGCTACACTGTAACATTAAGAATATGAGATCGGGTTACTAAATGGGACCTCCGAGGAGGGACTGTCTCACTCACCGCATGATCATATCCCAATTTATGAGGAATTAGTGCCTATCTTTACTCATACAAAAGTGATCACAAATATCAGATCATAGGCAATCATAATCATACTCATCATCAAATCTACTCACAGGCATACTTTCAGGTAACCCTAAACATGTTACTAAGCATACATGCATATAAACAGGTATCATTTTAAGCATACCAACACACAAGCATACAACCTCGACACAACATATAATCAACCTATCGGCGATGAACTTACAATGCCTAAAATTACATTGTTACCACCGACTAGTAGTCGCCAATGTGAGTTAGGTGTTGTCGGTTACTCAACCACTAGTAGGGTTTAGGTCGCCCTACGTATATCAATATATATTATTTTATTCTTGCCTCCCCGACGTGGTTCTTTCTCCCACCTAATAGCAATGTAGCAATAATCACAAACACATGATAACTTCTTGCCGCTTTCCAAACCCTCGCAGCCGCAGCCTCCCTCACCAACTGTTATGATCCAAGATGGATCTATTGAATGTAGGATCGTTCTAGGAGAATTGATCCGAAATTGAAATGAAAATTCAAACTAAAAATTGGAGGGAAATCCAAACTTGTTCATTTTTGATGATCTTGAGGAAAATTGAGAGAACTAGCTCCACCTCAAGCCAAAGCTTGATCATCAAATCACAAGAATCATGGATCCACAATTCCTAAGCAACATAAAGCTAAAATGTATAAATCCTAAGATAAGCCTAAGGCTTTAGGCGTGAGGCAACTTGAATTCAAAAAGAAAGGGAAAAGATGAAGGGGAAGGGAAATGGAAGAAAGCGCCACAACTCCATGGATTAGATGGAGTGATAAGCTCAAGGAAGATCCGCCACAAGAGTAAGGAGCTCTTGATGAGAATCACAAGGTTCTACTCTAGAACCTTCAAGAGGAGACTCTCTCTCTCAACTCTCTCTAAATTCTCAATGTGAGAAAAATTCTAAACTTTCAATTATGAATCAAAATGAGTACAAGGAGGTATTTATATGGCTCCTAACTTCTCTATGTGTAGGCGCGCCTAAGCTCCTCTTATGCATGGTAGGAGCGCGCCTCTTCCTACTTGGATGGGCCTTGATGACTCCATCTTGGCCCATTTTACAAGTCCATGATGCAAAAGTCAAACTAGAAAAGTCAAAGTACTAAAAGTCCTACTTTTATTACATGGTTTCCTAAACTAGCTTATGTAGCCGTGACCTCAAGTTGTGAGAGGTTCACCATCCTTGGTTCTTCCTCTAAGTTGATCTTCATGTCCATGAGGTTGACTACTTTCCCTTCAAGTGCACTTTGGGCCTTCTTCAATCTTGACCTTGTCATAGGCCCAACTATGTTCCTTAAGCTTGAGTCTTCTTCTTCCTCTTTAGGTGATGCTTGGTGAGTGGTGGCATGAGGGATCTCATCATCCCCTCCTTCTTGGAGTGAATTCGACCTCGAATCTAGTTCTTGGTCACCTACATCAAATAAACTCAAGTCACTTACATTGAAAGTGGCACTCACATTGTAATCACCCGGCAAGTCTATTTTATATGCATTATCATTAATTCGTTCCAAGACTTGAAATGGTCCATCCCCCCTTGGGTTTAATTTGGATTTCCTTTTTGAGGGAAATCTTTCTTTTCTCAAATGTACCCATACCCAATCCCCGGGTTGAAAGACAACATGTTTCCTTTCCTTATTTGCAAATTTGGCATTTTGTTCTAAACGCTTTTCAATTTGTGCCTTGACTTTTTCATGTAGCTTTTGAACAAATTCAGCTTTTGTTTTGCCATCTTTATGCATCAAGTTAGACGCATTGGGCAAGGGAAGTAGGTCAAGTGGGGTTAGGGGATTAAACCCGTATACCACTTCAAATGGTGAGCAAAGTGTGGTGGAGTGTTTAACTCGATTATAAGCAAATTCAACAAATGGTAAACACTCCTCCCAAGTTTTCAAATTCTTTTTAATGATTGCTCTAAGAAGGGTTGACAATGTACGATTCACAACCTCCGTTTGCCCATCCGTTTGGGGATGACAAGTGGTGGAAAAGAGCAATTTTGTTCCCAATTTATTCCATAGAGTTCTCCAAAAATGGCTCAAGAATTTTGTATCCCTATCCGAGACTATGCTCTTAGGCACCCCATGTAGCCTAACAATTTCTTTGAAGAAAAGGTTGGCTATGTGGCATGCATCATCACTTTTATGACAAGGGATGAAATGGGCCATTTTTGAGAATCGGTCCACCACAACAAAGATTGAATCCCTTCCTTGCTTAGTCCTAGGGAGCCCTACAATAAAGTCCATGGATATGTCCATCCAAGGGGCCATAGGAATAGGCAAGGGAGAGTACAATCCATGAGGTTTGCTAGTCGATTTTGCCTTCTTACAAACAATACATTTTTGGCACCATTTATGCACTTCTTTCTTAAGACAAGGCCAATAAAAGTGTTCAAGGAGAATGTCCATTGTCTTTTTCACCCCGAAGTGCCCCATTAAGCCTCCCTCATGCGCTTCTTTTATTAATAATTCCCTCATTGAATGCTTAGGGACACACAATCGCTTATCTTTAAAAAGAAAACCATCATGCAAGTAAAAGTCCTTATGCGCCCCTTGCTCACACTCTTTGAAAATTTGAGAGAATTCTATATCACAAGCATACAATTCCTTTATGTGATTAAACCCTAGGATTTTGGTTTCTAATGTGGCAAGTAAATTATATCTCCTAGATAGAGCATCGGCCACCATGTTCATTTTTCCCTTTTTGTGTTTAATCACATATGGAAATTGTTCAATGAATTCCACCCATTTTGCATGGCGCTTGTTTAACTTCCCTTGTCCTTTTAAGTGCTTCAAGGACTCATGATCACTATGTATCACGAATTCTTTAGGCAATAGGTAGTGTTGCCACACCTTGAGACTCCTTACTAGGGCATATAATTCTTTATCATAAGTAGAGTAGTTTAAACTTGCCCCACTAAGTTTCTCACTAAAATAAGCAATGGGGTGGCCTTCTTGAAGCAAAACAGCCCCAATGCCTACATTAGAGGCATCACACTCTATTTCAAAGGACTTCACAAAATTTGGAAGCGCAAGGATTGGTGCATTTGTGAGTTTTTCTTTTAACAAGTTAAAAGCCTTTTCTTGTTCTTGACCCCATTTAAATCCAACATGCTTCTTAACTACTTCATTTAGGGGTGCGGCCAAGGTGCTAAAATCTTTGACAAATCTCCTATAGAAACTTGCCAATCCATGGAAGCTTCTCACTTCTCCCACGGTTTTGGGAGTTGGCCACTCTTTAATGGCTTTGATTTTTCCCTCATCAACTTGTACACCTTTGGAACTCACAACAAACCCAAGGAATACAACTTGATGAGTACAAAAAGAGCATTTCTCAAGATTAGCATACAATTGCTCTTTCCGTAGCACTTGCAAGACACTTCTAACATGTTCAATATGCACCTCAAGTGTCATGCTATAGATCAAAATGTCATCAAAGTACACTACCACAAACTTGCCTAGAAAATCCCTCAAGACATGATTCATGAGCCTCATGAATGTGCTAGGTGCATTAGTTAGCCCAAAAGGCATGACTAGCCATTCATAAAGTCCATATTTTGTCTTAAAGGCGGTTTTCCATTCATCCCCCTCCCTAATCCTTATTTGATGATATCCACTCTTGAGATCTATTTTAGAAAAGTAGCATGAACCATGCAACTCATCTAATAAGTCATCAAGGCGAGGGATTGGATGCCTATATTTTATGGTAATGTTGTTGATGGATCTACAATCCGTGCACATTCTCCAAGTGCCATCTTTCTTTGGAACAAGGATGACAGGCATAGCACAAGGACTTAGAGATTCCCGTACCCATCCTTTTTCCAAGAGATCTTCTACTTGCTTTTGAATCTCTTTTGTTTCTTGTGGATTGCTTCTATAGGCCGGCCTATTAGGTAGAGAAGCACTTGGAATTAAATCCATTTGGTGCTCAATTCCCCTCATAGGTGGTAGGCCGCAAGGAATATCTTTTGGAAATACATCCACATATTCGTTTATGAGAGATTCAAAAGAAGTTGGCAAAGTTGTAGGTTGAGTTAATTTATTTTGAGTTAAGCAAGTTTCACGAAGATAGAGTAGGTATAGTGGTTGCCTTGCAAGATATGCTCTCTTCACCTCTCTTTCTTTTATGAACAAGCTCTCTTTTGTTCTCTCTTCTCTTACCTCAACCTCTTGCTTTTCTCTCTTATGTCCTTTTCCATTTTTCTTTGATTCTTTTTCACACTCAATTTCTTTTTCCTTTATGGCTTTTCTCTCTTGCTCTCTTTTCACTCTTAATTTCACTTGATCCTCACACACTTCTCTTGGTGAAAGAGGTACAAGAGTAACTTTCCTATTTCTATGTACAAAAGTAAATTTGTTGGAATGACCATCATGCACCACATTCCTATCAAATTGCCATGGTCTTCCAAGTAGGATATGCCCCGCTTCCATTGGAACCACATCACAAAGAACTTCATCTTCATACTTCCCAATGGAGAAGCTCAACATTACTTGCTTGTTGACTAACAATTCACCCTCTTCACTTAGCCATTGAAGCTTGTAAGGCCGTGGATGCAAAGTAGTCTTCAACCCAAGTTTTTCCACTAGTCTTGTGCTTGCAACATTAGTACAAGATCCACCATCAATTATCAATGAACAAAGCTTGTCTTGGATAGTGCATCTTGTGTGGAAGATGTTCTCTCTTTGGCTATCATCCTTCTCTTTTAGTTGAACCCCAAGCAACCTCCTAACCATGAGTAAATCCCCTTCTAACGCTTTCACTTCACTCTCTTCTTCACTTTCACTAGTGGACATAGGGGAAGAAGGAGAAGAATTACATGTTTCATACCCTCCCTCTTTAATTACCATGGTCCTTTTATTTGGACATTGAGAAGCTATATGACCCCTACCCAAGCATTTAAAACATTTAATATCTCTATTCCTAGAAGTTGATGGAATTGAAGTAGGACTTGATACATTTTTACCTTTGAACACATTAGGACCCGAACCTTCATTGGTCTTGAATGTGGTTCCCTCCTTCTTAGACTTGTCCTTTCGACTTGAAGAGGAATAGTTGTTGAATGGCTTCTTGGAGGATCTTTTTCTCTTCAATTGTTGCTCCACTTTGATTGCTTGATGCACCAAATCTTCTAATTCAACATAATGGTGCAATTCAACTATGTCTAAGATTTCTTGATTCAAACCATTGAGGAATCTTGCCATGGTTGCTTCTCTTTCTTCAAATATGTTGGCCCTAATCAATGCAACCTCCATCTCCTTATAGTATTCGTCCACACTTTTGTTGCCTTGATTAAGCCTTTGAAGCTTGTTATGGAGCTCCCTATGATAGTGTGAAGAAACAAATCTCTTCCTCATAATGGCCTTCATTTCTCTCCAAGTAGAAATTGGATCATCTCCATTCCTCCTTTTCTCCTTGATTAGTTGATCCCACCATATTAATGCATAGTCCACAAACTCTATGGATGCCACCTTAACCTTCTTCTCTTCACTATAATGTTGGCATTCAAAAATTTGCTCTATTTTTGTCTCCCACTCTAGATATAACTCGGGATCATTTTAACCTTGAAATGTAGGCACTTTTACTTTTACTCCCTCAAGTCTATCATTTTGTCTCCTCACTCTATCCTCCTCATAGTCTCCATGCCTCCTCCTATGCATCCTTCTCCTTCGGCCTTCCTCTTCATATTCATTGTCTTCATGTGATGAATTTGCATGAGAGGAATTTTCTTGTCTTGGACTTCTAGTTCTTGTGCCTCTTGATGCTCTTTCTAGGCCTTCAAGTCTTTCATTAACCACATCATTTTGCCTTTCTAGAAGCCTTTCCAAATGCCTTGTCATTCTTTGAAGTTTCATATCATAGGCCAAGGTTCTAGGGGAAGGAGGTGTACTACCTTCACCATCACCTCTAGTTTGTGACATGTTTACAATTTTTTTTTTTTTCAACAATAAAACAAAGAAATAAAATGGACCTCACCACTCAACTAAGTGTTTCACTCTTAGAATGTTCACTCGTGTATCACACAAATAGGCTTTTAAGCAAATGTACACTCTTGCCTTTTTCCACTCTAAAGTCTCACTCAAAGGCTCTTGAAGTAGAAACAAGCAATTCCAAGATATAAAGCCAAATACACTTGCAAACAAATCAAACCAAGAGTAATGCACTCACAAGAATTTCAAGGAAAGAAAACTACAAGACAAAACTTAAGAAGTTTAAAAGACAAACTAAAAATGCTCAACAAGAAATAGTACACTCAAATAGAATTGAAGAAGACAAGTAAAAGAAGAAAGAATAAGAAGAAAGACAAAGTAGAAAATGAACTTTTCTTAATGTGTTCTTGAATTTCGAAATTTCTTGCTCAAGTAGGCTCATACACAAAGTTTCAAGGCTGAATAGTGGCAAGTCTTTTTCTGCAAATAATTTTTTTTTCGAAACTTTTAGTATTTGCACTTTTGCCCCAATTTTTTTTTAAATTTGCGTTTTGGTCCTTTGGATTTTTTTTTCAGATTTGGACTCTTTTTCCTTTTCTATAATTTCTGAACTATTTTTTTTTTATAACAGCCACTGACTTTTCGAAATTACACAAACAGCCCAAACTAAACAATTAATACAAATGTAAGATTAAAGAGCCTTCTAAAGTGCTTTTGCAAGAAGCAAATTGAATTTCAACAAACAAATTTAGGATTCACTATTTTGATGCTTAGATCTTTCATTCAAGTGGTTGATCAACAAGTTAACCAACACTTTTGAAATTCATCAAGATCTATCAAGCAATTATCCCAAGGATCCTAAGAAATATGAAGAACACTTATGAACATCAAGAAAATTCAAATTCAAAAGAATAGATCAAATCTAACACAAATATATGTAGAATTCGAAAATTCAAACCATAAGAACAACAAATTACACTACTAGAACACAAAATCAAGATCAAAAGGATCTAGATCTAGAATTTTTTTTGAATTTGAAAAAGTGGCGCCAAAAATTTGAATTTACCGCCAAATTTTTTTTGAATATTTTTAGCTTCTAACTCTCCTAGAGGCTAGCTCTAGATACCAAATGTTATGATCCAAGATGGATCTATTGAATGTAGGATCGTTCTAGGAGAATTGATCCGAAATTGAAATGAAAATTCAAACTAAAAATTGGAGGGAAATCCAAACTTGTTCATTTTTGATGATCTTGAGGAAAATTGAGAGAACTAGCTCCACCTCAAGCCAAAGCTTGATCATCAAATCACAAGAATCATGGATCCACAATTCCTAAGCAACATAAAGCTAAAATGTATAAATCCTAAGATAAGCCTAAGGCTTTAGGCGTGAGGCAACTTGAATTCAAAAAGAAAGGGAAAAGATGAAGGGGAAGGGAAATGGAAGAAAGCGCCACAACTCCATGGATTAGATGGAGTGATAAGCTCAAGGAAGATCCGCCACAAGAGTAAGGAGCTCTTGATGAGAATCACAAGGTTCTACTCTAGAACCTTCAAGAGGAGACTCTCTCTCTCAACTCTCTCTAAATTCTCAATGTGAGAAAAATTCTAAACTTTCAATTATGAATCAAAATGAGTACAAGGAGGTATTTATATGGCTCCTAACTTCTCTATGTGTAGGCGCGCCTAAGCTCCTCTTATGCATGGTAGGAGCGCGCCTCTTCCTACTTGGATGGGCCTTGATGACTCCATCTTGGCCCATTTTACAAGTCCATGATGCAAAAGTCAAACTAGAAAAGTCAAAGTACTAAAAGTCCTACTTTTATTACATGGTTTCCTAAACTAGCTTATGTAGCCGTGACCTCAAGTTGTGAGAGGTTCACCATCCTTGGTTCTTCCTCTAAGTTGATCTTCATGTCCATGAGGTTGACTACTTTCCCTTCAAGTGCACTTTGGGCCTTCTTCAATCTTGACCTTGTCATAGGCCCAACTATGTTCCTTAAGCTTGAGTCTTCTTCTTCCTCTTTAGGTGATGCTTGGTGAGTGGTGGCATGAGGGATCTCATCATCAACGGGATCACGAACGCAACTTCCCAACTTGCCCTAATCACGGAAACAACATGTAGACTATAGCATTAATCCTAATACGAAGCTATAACCGTGAATAGAAGTTAGAAATAAAGGAAAACATTGTATAACCACAATGTAGGTTGATACGGAATCTCGACTTACCCTTGACGGATCAAAGAAGTAAACCAGTAGAATTGTAGTAGAAGTCGAGCAGATCATGAAAACATGAACGGAATTGGAATCGGATCAATGAACGAACTACAAACTTGGATCAAAGTTCCCAACCTCAACTCAGCCCTCTCAATCTCGAACTCTCTCTGTCTCCGTAAAAAAATGGAAGAGTGAAACTTTGCCCTTGGTGAAAATGATGAAATATTTATAGGGAAAGATTTTACTATCTACGCTTTAGCGTTGGAATCCTCCACGCTTTAGCGTTCCAGCGCTTGAGCGTTGGCTTCTCCCACGCTTAAGCGTTGACGTTTCCTCACCGCCAAGGCACCGCCCATCACGTGCCAGTTGCGATGCGTAACCGACACATGTCACTTTACTCCCCATCACGGCCAGTCAACTAGTCAGAGTGGCCACGCTTGAGTGTTCACCCTTTCCACGCTAGAGCATTATCACACTTGAGCGTTCTGCCCAGAGTCACACACACTCTTCATCCTTCTCTAATCCAATTTAACCCTAACTCTCAACATCCTTCCTAAGCATATCAACAAGCCAACATATATTCATGCATTTAATTAAGGTGATGAAAATGAGGATGTTACATCTCCACCCCCCTTAAAATAAATTTCTTCTTCGAAATTTGACGTACCTTAAAATAAATGTGGATATTACTGCTGCATATCTTCTTCATGTTCCCAGGTAGTCTCTCCTGTAACTTCATCCCATATGATCTTGACCAACGGAATATGTTTAGCTCGGAGTTCCTTAACCCTTCTATCCTTACAGGTAAGGCCTCATACTCTAGGTTCTCTCTCAACTGTACTGACTCTGGTTCTAGAATATGTGATGGATCGGGATAATATTTCCTCAACTGAGATACATGAAAGACATCATGAAGATTGGATAGGTTTGGAGGTAAATCAACATGATAGGCTAAAGGACCAATTCGACAACGAATTTGAAATGGTCCAATGAATCTAGGAGTAAGCTTTCTAGATTTGATTGCTCTACCAATTCCAGTCCTTGGAGTTACCCTCAGAAAAATGTTATGATCCAAAGTGGATCTATTGAATGTAGGATCGTTCTAGGAGAATTGATCCGAAATTGAAATGAAAATTCAAACTAAAAATTGGAGGGAAATCCAAACTTGTTCATTTTTGATGATCTTGAGGAAAATTGAGAGAACTAGCTCCACCTCAAGCCAAAGCTTGATCATCAAATCACAAGAATCATGGATCCACAATTCCTAAGCAACATAAAGCTAAAATGCATAAATCCTAAGATAAGCCTAAGGCTTTAGACGTGAGGCAACTTGAATTCAAAAATAACGAAAAGAAAGGGAAAAGATGAAGGGGAAGGGAAATGGAAGAAAGCGCCACAACTCCATGGATTAGATGGAGTGATAAGCTCAAGGAAGACCCGCCACAAGAGTAAGGAGCTCTTGATGAGAATCACAAGGTTCTACTCTAGAACCTTCAAGAGGAGACTCTCTCTCTCAACTCTCTCTAAATTCTCAATGTGAGAAAAATTCTAAACTTTCAATTATGAATGAAAATGAGTACAAGGAGGTATTTATATGGCTCCTAACTTCTCTATGTGTAGGCGCGCCTAAGCTCCTCTTATGCATGGTAGGAGCGCGCCTCTTCCTACTTGGATGGGCCTTGATGACTCCATCGTGGCCCATTTACAAGTCCATGATGAAAAGTCAAACTAGAAAAGTCAAAGTACTAAAAGTCCTACTTTTATTACATGGTTTCCTAAACTAGTTTATGTAGCCGTGACCTCAAGTTGTGAGAGGTTCACCATTCTTGGTTCTTCCTCTTGGTTGATCTTCATGTCCATGAGGTTGACTACTTTTCACTTCAAGTGCACTTTGGGCCTTCTTCAATCTTGATCTTGTCATAGGCCCAACTATGTTCCTTAAGCTTGAGTCCTCTTCTTCCTCTTTAGGTGATGCTTGGTGAGTGTTGTCATGAGGGATCTCATCATCTCTTCTTCCTCTTTAGGTGATGCTTGGTGAGTGTTGTCATGAGGGATCTCATCATCCCCTCCTTCTTGGAGTGAATTCGACCCCGAATTTAGTTCTTGGTCACCTACATCAAATAAACTCAAGTCACTAACATTGAAAGTGGCACGCACATTGTAATCACCCGGCAAGTCTATTTTATATGCATTATCATTAATTCGCTCCAAGACTTGAAATGGGCCATCCCCCCTTGGGTTTAATTTGGATTTCCTTTTTGAGGGAAATCTTTCTTTTCTCAAATGAACCCATACCCAATCCCCGGGTTGAAAGACAACATGTTTCCTTCCCTTATTTGCAAATTTGGCATTTTGTTCTAAACGCTTTTCAATTTGAGCCTTGACTTTTTCATGCAGCTTTTGAACAAATTCAGCTTTTGTTTTGCCATCTTTATGCATCAAGTTAGACGCATTGGGCAAGGGAAGTAGGTCAAGTGGAGTTAGGGGATTGAACCCGTATACCACTTCAAATGGTGAGCAAAGTGTGGTGGAGTGTGTAACTCGATTATAAGCAAATTCAACAAATGGTAAACACTCCTCCCAAGTTTTCAAATTTTTTTTAATGATTGCTCTAAGAAGGGTTGACAATGTGCGATTCACAACCTCCGTTTGCCCATCCGTTTGGGGATGACAAGTGGTGGAAAAGAGCAATTTTGTTCCCAATTTATTCCATAGAGTTCTCCAAAAATGGCTTAAGAATTTTGTATCCCTATCCGAGACTATGCTCTTAGGCACCCCATGTAGCCTAACAATTTCTTTGAAGAAAAGGTTGGCTATGTGGCATGCATCATCACTTTTATGACAAGGGATGAAATGGGCCATTTTTGAGAATCGGTCCACCACAACAAAGATTGAATCCCTTCCTTGCTTAGTCCTAGGGAGCCCTACAATAAAGTCCATGGATATGTCCATCCAAGGGGCCATAGGAATAGGCAAGGGAGAGTACAATCCATGAGGTTTGCTAGTCGATTTTGCCTTCTTACAAACAATACATTTTTGGCACCATTTATGCACTTCTTTCTTAAGACAAGGCCAATAAAAGTGTTCAAGAAGAATGTCCATTGTCTTTTTGACCCCGAAGTGCCCCATTAAACCTCCCTCATGTGCTTCCTTTATTAATAATTCCCTCATTGAATGCTTAGGGACACACAATCGCTTATCTTTAAAAAGAAAACCATCATGCAAGTAATAGTCCTTATGCGCCCCTTGCTCACACTCTTTGAAAATTTGAGAGAATTCTATATCACAAGCATACAATTCCTTTATGTGATTAAACCCTAGGATTTTGGTTTCTAATGTGGCAAGCAAATTATATCTCCTAGATAGAGCATCGGCCACCATGTTCATTTTTCCCTTTTTGTGTTTAATCACATATGGAAATTGTTCAATGAATTCCACCCACTTTGCGTGGCGCTTGTTTAACTTCCCTTGTCCTTTTAAGTGCTTCAAGGACTCATGATCACTATGTATCACGAATTCTTTAGGCAATAGGTAGTGTTGCCACACCTTGAGACTCCTTACTAGGGCATATAATTCTTTATCATAAGTAGAGTAGTTTAAACTTGCCCCACTAAGTTTCTCACTAAAATAAGCAATGGGGTGGCCTTCTTGAAGCAAAACAGCCCCAATGCCTACATTAGAGGCATCACACTCTATTTCAAAGGACTTCACAAAATTTGGAAGCGCAAGTATTGGTGCATTTGTGAGTTTTTCTTTTAACAAGTTAAAAGCCTTTTCTTGTTCTTGACCCCATTTAAAACCAACATGCTTTTTAACCACTTCATTTAGGGGTGCGGCCAAAGTGCTAAAATCTTTGACAAATCTCCTATAGAAACTTGCCAATCCATGGAAGCTTCTCACTTCTCCCACGGTTTTGGGAGTTGGCCACTCTTTAATGGCTTTGATTTTCTCCTCATCAACTTGTACACCTTTGGAACTCACAACAAACCCAAGGAATACAACTTGATGAGTACAAATAGAGCATTTCTCAAGATTAGCATACAATTGCTCTTTCCGTAGCACTTGCAAGACACTTCTAACATGTTCAATATGCACCTCAAGTGTCATGCTATAGATCAAAATGTCATCAAAGTACACTACCACAAATTTGCCTAGAAAATCCCTCAAGACATGATTCATGAGCCTCATGAATGTGCTAGGTGCATTAGTTAGCCCAAAAGGCATGACTAGCCATTCATAAAGTCCATATTTTGTCTTAAAGGCGGTTTTCCATTCATCCCCCTCCCTAATCCTTATTTGATGATATCCACTCTTGAGATCTATTTTAGAAAAGTAGCATGAACCATGCAACTCATCTAATAAGTCATCAAGGCGAGGGATTGGATGCCTATATTTTATGGTAATGTTGTTGACGGATCTACAATCCGTGCACATTCTCCAAGTGCCATCTTTCTTTGGAACAAGGATGACGGGCATAGCACAAGGACTTAGAGATTCCCGTACCCATCCTTTTTCCAAGAGATCTTCTACTTGCTTTTGAATCTCTTTTGTTTCTTGTGGATTGCTTCTATAGGCCGGCCTATTAGGTAGAGAAGCACTTGGAATTAAATCCATTTGGTGCTCAATTCCCCTCATAGGTGGTAGGCCGCAAGGAATATCTTTTGGAAATACATCCACATATTCGTTTATGAGAGATTCAAAAGAAGTTGGCAAAGTTGTAGGTTGAGTTAATTTATTTTGAGTTAAGCAAGTTTCACGAAGATAGAGTAGGTATAGTGGTTGCCTTGCAAGATATGCTCTCTTCACCTCTCTTTCTTTTATGAACAAGCTCTCTTTTGTTCTCTCTTCTCTTACCTCAACCTCTTGCTTTTCTCTCTTATGTCCTTTTCCATTTTTCTTTGATTCTTTTTCACACTCAATTTCTTTTTCCTTTATGGCTTTTCTCTCTTGCTCTCTTTTCACTCTTAATTTCACTTGATCCTCACACACTTCTCTTGGTGAAAGAGGTACAAGAGTAACTTTCCTATTTCTATGTACAAAAGTAAATTTGTTGGAATGACCATCATGCACCACATTCCTATCAAATTGCCATGGTCTTCCAAGTAGGATATGCCCCGCTTCCATTGGAACCACATCACAAAGAACTTCATCTTCATACTTCCCAATGGAGAAGCTCAACATTACTTGCTTGTTGACTAACAATTCACCCTCTTCACTTAGCCATTGAAGCTTGTAAGGCCGTGGATGCAAAGTAGTCTTCAACCCAAGTTTTTCCACTAGTCTTGTGCTTGCAACATTAGTACAAGATCCACCATCAATTATCAATGAACAAAGCTTGTCTTGGATAGTGCATCTTGTGTGGAAGATGTTCTCTCTTTGGCTATCATCCTTCTCTTTTAGTTGAACCCCAAGCAACCTCCTAACCATGAGTAAATCCCCTTCTAACGCTTTCACTTCACTCTCTTCTTCACTTTCACTAGTGGACATAGGGGAAGAAGGAGAAGAATTACATGTTTCATACCCTCCCTCTTTAATTACCATGGTCCTTTTATTTGGACATTGAGAAGCTATATGACCCCTACCCAAGCATTTAAAACATTTAATATCTCTATTCCTAGAAGTTGATGGAATTGAAGTAGGACTTGATACATTTTTACCTTTGAACACATTAGGACCCGAACCTTCATTGGTCTTGAATGTGGTTCCCTCCTTCTTAGACTTGTCCTTCCAACTTGAAGAGGAATAGTTGTTGAATGGCTTCTTGTAGGATCTTTTTCTCTTCAATTGTTGCTCCACTTTGATTGCTTGATGCACCAAATCTTCTAATTCAACATAATGGTGCAATTCAACTATGTCTAAGATTTCTTGATTCAAACCATTGAGGAATCTTGCCATGGTTGCTTCTCTTTCTTCAAAGATGTTGGCCCTAATCAATGCAACCTCCATCTCCTTATAGTATTCGTCCACACTTTTGTTGCCTTGATTAAGCCTTTGAAGCTTGTTATGGAGCTCCCTATGATAGTGTGAAGAAACAAATCTTTTCCTCATAATGGCCTTCATTTCTCTCCAAGTAGAAATTGGATCATCTCCATTCCTCCTTTTCTCCTTGATTAGTTGATCCCACCATATCAATGCATAGTCCACAAACTCTATGGATGCCACCTTAACCTTCTTCTCTTCACTATAATGTTGGCATTCAAAAATTTGCTCTATTTTTTTCTCCCACTCTAGATATAACTCGGGATCATTTTTACCTTGAAATGTTGGCACTTTTACTTTTACTCCCTCAAGTCTATCATTTTGTCTCCTCACTCTATCCTCACCATAGACTCCATGCCTCCTCCTATGCCTCCTTCTCCTTCGGTCATCCTCCTCATATTCATTGTCTTCATGTGATGAATTTGCATGAGAGGAACTTTCTTGTCTTGGACTTCTAGTTCTTGTGCCTCTTGAAGCTCTTTCAAGGCCTTCAAATCTTTCATTAACCACATCATTTTGCCTTTCTAGAAGCCTTTCCAAATGCCGTGTCATTCTTTGAAGTTTCATATCATAGGCCAAGGTTCTAGGGGAAGGTGGTGTACTACCTTCACCATCACCTCTAGTTTGTGACATGTTTACAATTTTCAACAATGAAATAAAAAAAATAAAATGGACCTCACCACTCAACTAAGTGTTTCACTCTTAGAATGTTCACTCGTGTATCACACAAATAGGCTTTTTAGCAAATGCACACTCTTGCCTTTTTCCACTCTAAAGTCTCACTCAAAGGCTCTTGAAGTAGAAACAAGCAATTCCAAGATATAAAGCCAAATACACTTGCAAACAAATCAAACCAAGAGTAATGCACTCACAAGAATTTCAAGGAAAGAAAACTACAAGACAAAACTTAAGAAGTTTAAAAGACAAACTAAAAATGCTCAACAAGAAATAGTACACTCAAATAGAATTGAAGAAGACAAGTAAAAGAAGAAAGAATAAGAAGAAAGACAAAGTAGAAAATGAACTTTTCTTAATGTGTTCTTGAATTTCGAAATTTCTTGCTCAAGTAGGCTCATACACAAAGTTTCAAGGCTGAATAGTGGCAAGTCTTTTTCTGCAAATAATTTTTTTTTTCGAAACTTTTAGTATTTGCACTTTTGCCCCAATTTTTTTTTTAAATTTGCGTTTTGGTCCTTTGGATTTTTTTTCAGATTTGGACTCTTTTTCCTTTTCTATAATTTCTGAACTATTTTTTTTTTATAACAGCCACTGACTTTTCGAAATTACACAAACAGCCCAAACTAAACAATTAATACAAATGTAAGATTAAAGAGCCTTCTAAAGTGCTTTTGCAAGAAGCAAATTGAATTTCAACAAACAAATTTAGGATTCACTATTTTGATGCTTAGATCTTTCATTCAAGTGGTTGATCAACAAGTTAACCAACACTTTTGAAATTCATCAAGATCTATCAAGCAATTATCCCAAGGATCCTAAGAAATATGAAGAACACTTATGAACATCAAGAAAATTCAAATTCAAAAGAATAGATCAAATCTAACACAAATATATGTAGAATTCGAAAATTCAAACCATAAGAACAACAAATTACACTACTAGAACACAAAATCAAGATCAAAAGGATCTAGATCTAGAATTTTTTTTTTGAATTTGAAAAAGTGGCGCCAAAAATTTGAATTTACCGCCAAAAATTTTTTTTGAATATTTTTAGCTTCTAACTCTCCTAGAGGCTAGCTCTAGATACCAAATGTTATGATCCAAAGTGGATCTATTGAATGTAGGATCGTTCTAGGAGAATTGATCCGAAATTGAAATGAAAATTCAAACTAAAAATTGGAGGGAAATCCAAACTTGTTCATTTTTGATGATCTTGAGGAAAATTGAGAGAACTAGCTCCACCTCAAGCCAAAGCTTGATCATCAAATCACAAGAATCATGGATCCACAATTCCTAAGCAACATAAAGCTAAAATGCATAAATCCTAAGATAAGCCTAAGGCTTTAGGCGTGAGGCAACTTGAATTCAAAAATAACGAAAAGAAAGGGAAAAGATGAAGGGGAAGGGAAATGGAAGAAAGCGCCACAACTCCATGGATTAGATGGAGTGATAAGCTCAAGGAAGATCCGCCACAAGAGTAAGGAGCTCTTGATGAGAATCACAAGGTTCTACTCTAGAACCTTCAAGAGGAGACTCTCTCTCTCAACTCTCTCTAAATTCTCAATGTGAGAAAAATTCTAAACTTTCAATTATGAATGAAAATGAGTACAAGGAGGTATTTATATGGCTCCTAACTTCTCTATGTGTAGGCGCGCCTAAGCTCCTCTTATGCATGGTAGGAGCGCGCCTCTTCCTACTTGGATGGGCCTTGATGACTCCATCGTGGCCCATTTACAAGTCCATGATGCAAAAGTCAAACTAGAAAAGTCAAAGTACTAAAAGTCCTACTTTTATTACATGGTTTCCTAAACTAGTTTATGTAGCCGTGACCTCAAGTTGTGAGAGGTTCACCATTCTTGGTTCTTCCTCTTGGTTGATCTTCATGTCCATGAGGTTGACTACTTTTCACTTCAAGTGCACTTTGGGCCTTCTTCAATCTTGATCTTGTCATAGGCCCAACTATGTTCCTTAAGCTTGAGTCCTCTTCTTCCTCTTTAGGTGATGCTTGGTGAGTGTTGTCATGAGGGATCTCATCATCTCTTCTTCCTCTTTAGGTGATGCTTGGTGAGTGTTGTCATGAGGGATCTCATCATCAACGTGGTCTCCTTCCTGGAATTCTAAAGGTCTTCTCCTCTTATCACTATAGCTCTTTTGCCTATCCTGTGAAGCTTTCATCTTTTCCCTTATCCTCTTAATCTGTTCTGTCATCTGTTGTACCACCTCCGGTCCTAGCACTTGACTTTCTCCTGTCTCATACCAACACAACTGTGTTCTACACTTTCTTCCATACAACGCTTCGTAAGGTGCCATACCTATACTCGAATGAAAACTATTATTATAGGTGAATTCAATCAACGATAAGAACTCATCCCAACTTCCTGTGTGTTCCAAAACACAAGCTCTCAAGAGATCTTCCAATAATTGAATCGTTCGTTCCAACTGACCATCCGTCTGAGGATGATAAGCCGAACTCAACCTTAACTTAGTTCCCAAAGCCTTATGTAACTGCTTTCCAGAATCTAGATGTAAATTTAGGATCTCTGTCATAAACAATACTAGAAGGCACTCTGTGCAACCTTACTACCTCCTTGATGTAGATTTGGGTTAACCTCTCTAACGTATAACTTTCACCAATAGGTAAGAAGTGAGTACACTTCGTCAATCTATCAATGATTACCCAAATTGCATCATGCTTCTTCGTAGTTCTTGGCAACCCAACCACAAAATCCATAGATATTCCATCCCAGTTCCACTCTGGGATATCCAAGGATTGTAAAAGTCCTGCTGGCTTCTGATGTTCTATCTTTGCTTTCTGACAAACCACACAAGCCAACACATACTCAGCCACCTCCTTCTTCATCCCAGGCCACCAATACATCTTCTTCAAATCTTGATACATCTTGGTCACTCCTAGATGAAAAGTCAACCTACTATTGTGCGCTTCTTCTAAGATCATCTTTCTTAGTTCTACATCCATTGGCACACAAATCCTGTCACCATACCTCAAGATTCCATCTTCATTCATCCTAAACTCAGATGTTTTGGCTTCCACTACTTGTTCCTCCACCTTCTGGAGATACTGATCAACTTCTTGCTTCTCTTTGATCGTCTTCAAAAAGTCGGTCATTAATATGACCATCCCTAGGTGTATCTTATCCTATGACATTCTCATACCTAGATCCAAATCTCTAAACTGTTCAATCAATTCCAACTTTTTCACCATCATAGCAGACACATGCAAGGATTTCCTACTTAACGCATCCGCTACTACATTCGCTTTTCCTGAATGGTACTGCAGATCAAATTCATAATCCTTTATGAATTCCATCCACCTTCTTTGCCTCATGTTTAACTCTTTCTGATCGAACAGATACCTTAAACTATTGTGGTCACTATACACCGTAAACTTAGCTCCATATAAATAGTGTCGCCATATCTTTAAAGCAAACACTATAGCCGCTAACTCCAAATCATGAGTTGGATAATTCCTCTCATGAACTCTTAGCTATCGCGAGGCATACGCCACGACTCTCCTTTCTTGCATTAAGATATAGCCTAAACCTTGGTATGACGCATCACAGTGTACGTCAAACTATCCTAAAGAATCTGGTAACATCAATACTGGTGATGTAGTCAACCTCCTTTTCAGCTCTTGAAAACTCTTCTCGCATTCATCCGTCCATACGAAAGACGTTCCCTTCCTTGTTAGCAGCATCATCGGCAACGTGATCTTTGAGAAACCTTCTATGAACCTCCGGTAATAACCAGCCAGACCTAGAAAACTTCGTACTTCACTTACCGACTTAGGACTCTCCCTTTGCACTACAACTTCAACCTTCGTTGGATCTACCGTCATCCCATCTCGGTTAATGACATGACTTAAGAGCTGCACTTCTTCCAACCAAAATTCACACTTGGATAACTTTGCATAAAGTTGTCGGTCCTTTAGCACTTGAAGCACAATCCTAAGATGTTCCTGATGTTCTTCCCTATTAGGGGAATAGATAATAATGTTGCCGATAAACACAACTACAAACTTATCCAAGAACGGTCGGAAAATCCAGTTCATGTAATCCATAAACACTGCTGGAGCATTAGTCACACCAAAAGGCATAACCAAATACTCATAGTGTCTATACCGTCTCCTGAACGCTGTCTTTGTTGCATCCTCCTTCTTGACTCGAATCTGATGATAACCAGATCATAAGTCAATCTTCGAAAATACTATCGCTCTCTTTAACTGGTCCATCAAGTCATCAATTCTGGGTAACGGATACTTATTCTTGATCGTCACCTTATTCAACTGGGATAATCCACGCATAACCTTGAACTCCCGTCCTTTTTCTTAACAAACAACACCGGCGTTCCCCAAGGCGAAGCACTTGGTCTTATGAATTCCTTACCCAACATATCATCCAACTGCTTCTTCAACTCTGCTAACTCTGTTGGGGACATTCGATAAGGTGTGAAATCGGTCTAGTTCCTGGTATGAGATCTATAGCGAACTCTATCTCTCTCTCTTGTGGTAAGCCTTGAACATCATCAGGGAAAACTTCCATAAACTCTCGCACTATAGGCAATGTATCCAACTTAGGAGATTCCTTAGCTTCCATAGAAAATAACAGCACATGTTTCTGAGATTCACTACTCAACAAAAAATCTTTATCATTGGCAGACATCAATCTAGATTGCTAAGGAAATGACAAGGTCTTTTTAGAATAGTCTAACACTACATGGTTAGCCGAAAGCCAATCCATGCCTAAAATCAAATCAAGTTGTTGCATAGGTAAACAAATAAGGTCAACAAGAAAAATTCTATTTTCAACAACGATAGGACATTTCAAACAAATAGTCATGGTAGTCAAAGAATTACTAGTAGGAGTAGAAACTATCAAATCATGACGAAGTAAAGAAACAGGTAGTTTCAAATGAAACACACACTCTTGGGATATGAACGATGCGTAGCTCCCAAGTCAAACAGTACTGATAAGAGTTTACCTGACACTAGGCACATACGTTGTATAAGATCAGGGGATTGAGAGGATTCAGCTCCTCTGATGGTAAACACTCTCCCCGTGGCTTGCAGTCTTCCCGCTGGCTGTCCTGCTCCTTGGGCTCTGGTTACTGGGCCACGTCCACTTGTGTTGTACCTCGCTCCTTGTGAACATTCTGGAGCTATGTGACCCACCTGGCCACATCGAAATCATCGGCGAGTCTCCTTCACCGAACAATCTCTAATCAAATGCGATCCTCCATATCTAAAGCATCCACTTGGTTGTTGCTGTTCTTGCTGTTCAGCTTGTCCTGTTACCTGACGGTCATAAGGTTTTCGCTCTATCTGAAAACTTCCTTTTCCGCTTCGGCCTCGCTGATCAAATCTCTGAGTAGGTCCTCCAACTCTGCCTTGCTGCAACTCTCTCTTCTTGTCGATGTTCTAATTAATTGAACATCTCTCCAGCATATTAGGTCACGGGGTGATATTCAGTGGTGCGATCACCCTCTGCAAATCATATTTCAGGCCGTCCTCAAAACGCCTGCACACCTATTCTTCATTTGGAAACCTCTAGTAGAATTCAAAAACTTGAGTAACGCCACAAACCTTGCAGTTTACTCACTGACAGACATGGTTCCTTGTTTCAAACCCATGAACCCCTTCTCTTTCTCTCTCCTCATCAATCTTGGGAAATATTTTTCTAGAAAACATTCCCTAAACAGGCCCCAGTTGATAACTCTTCCTTCTGCTTCAAGCATCCTCTGCTTGCTTTTCCACCATAATTCTGTACCTCCCATCAGCATGAACGATGCATAAGTGTCACTTTCCTGTCCTCCTGACAATGCATTGCCAAAAAGATTTTCTCAAGCTCTTTTATCCATAGTTCTGCTCCCTTGGGATTGAAGTCACTATTGAACTGCGGCGGCTTCCCTTTCAGAAAAGTACTCAGCCCAACATCTTCTGTCACTACTTCAACTCTGTGATTCTGCCTTTGTTGCAGTTGCATGGTCACTTGTAACAGTTGAGCATTTTGCTACGTCTGATGCAGCATTGCTATTGCCAACTCCCTAACTGTCCTTAGGGTTTCAGTTGATTTCGTCCAATCGCCAAAGTGGGAATTCTCTGTGCTACCGTTTCGGGGTTCAGCGATACCTTCTGTGGCTCTTCCACCACGTCCTCTACCTCTTCCACGAGCCATCTAATTTCCTGTAGAAGAAATTATCAGCTTACATTTGTAATACATACAACACTATATTATCATATACATGCATTATATGCCTTACAAACGCACGAAACAGTTCTCTTATGATAACTCGCATACCGGACACTCTACCCAACTTCTAAACATAGTCAATCCCTAAGGCGGGTTCAACTAGACACGGCCAGCAATCACATCCTAACCCAAGCAGTCCTTGATTAAGAATCAAACTGCTCTGACACCATAAGATGAGACAACCCCTTCTCGGATGTCCCATTCAGTAACCCGAACTTATATTCCCAACGTTATAGCGCAACGTGATTACAAAAAAATGCGGAAATATTAAAAACAACCGATAGTGATACCACAACCATATACATCTCATACATATATAAAAGTACTGGCTCTATCAATAGAGCCTACAACAACCAACCTCAATTATCATCAGAGTACGCAACTACTAGAACATATACCGATAGAAAGCATGGTAGCAAAATAAAATACATAAGACTTCCTCTCTTGGCCCCAAAATACGTATGCTCACAAAAAGAAGAGACTAACTGGCCATAACTACTACTACTACTACCCCTGACATAACTCTAACGAGGATAACCAGAACTCCCCACGGATGCTCGCTGTCTCCGGCGATAATTCTGCAACGCCTCATACTCGGTCTCACTCTCGGACATCATGATCCGGCAACGACGATACTCCCTTATCCTCCTCTCAGCACGACGACGTCGGCCTCGAGCCACATAATCGGTCCTAGAGGATGCGTGAGATCTCCAACAAGCATCTAAGTCATGATGATAGTCCCACGGCCTCTCCAACGGCAGTCTCTGTGCGATAGGGAAGTCTCCTACTAAGTAGCTCCTGGACGATCCCCATGCTCTGAAGTATACGGTGGTCAGACCCGTATACACCACTTGTCGCTAAGAGTAATCAATCTCCCAGTAACGATCATCGTCCTCGTGCAACAACTCCAAGTCTCCCAACACTGGGATCCGAGGTTCTCTTGCCAGCATCAGGCTCAACAGGTGTGCCATCTATCTCTCCAGGCAATTCCTCAACCGAATCTTCTTGTGCGATCGAGAATAAAATACGACACAACAGGATACAGGAGATAAGAAACAGCAATACATCATAAATAGGGAAACAGCTATAAAATAAGCTATACTGATAGCAACACACAACAACACAACGGTATCAAGCAATCATCTCCCAAGCCACTCTCTCTTAGCTATTGTCTCTCACACTCATGCATCTAACAACTATATGGACGCGATTACGACGCGACATCCCCAACAGATCAAGATGTCCCATTCATCACTGTGCCACCCCCCGGAATGCATGGTTCGGCCAACAGCTCTCAGGCACCAACTCACGTCATATTCTCCCTCGCGCAGGCCAGGTCAGAATATTTGACCATCAACAACTCAACTCACGGCAATGACATATCCCCCCGCCCGCAGGCCAGGTCAGGACATTCACCCGTCAACAACTGATGGGTACGATCACCTCCCCGCAAGCAAAATCGATCGCCCGTACGTCAACACAGTGATGAACAACGATACAACATGAATCTCACCGACTCATCTCAGGATCAACAACTTGGTGTCTCAACCGCAACTTGTAAACAACTACAACCAACTTTCTCGTGTATAATCGGGTATCAACTTTATATATCAACATGAATTTGTCAACAAGATCTCTAGGTTGAGCATTACGACATGTATATATCCTCGAAATTCTCACCACATGATCATCTCCCAATTTATCAGGAATTAATGTCTATCTCTACTCATACAATAGTGATCACAAATGTACCACCCTTTCCGGGGGCATCACATTTACGAACATTTTAAAATACTATAAGACTGAAAAACGGTTAATTAAAACATTTAAGAAAGATGGGGGTGAATTTTTCCTTTTCGTAAGACATAACTATAAAAGCTCGTAACCGTTTATGCGTGTAAGGTAAATAGCAACACTTCATAATATAAGTTCATAAGTTCATAAAGGTTTACATAAGGACCCAACCCGACTACAGAAAGAAAACAGAAAGATACAGACTCATCATAAAAGATTGGAGACGTAGATCCTAAACATTAGATACTTGGAGTCACAGCTCCACAAAAGATAAAAGAAAGATACAGACGCTCTAACATCCTACACTGGCCGACAACAGACTACACAGGAAGACATCCCTCCGATCAACTGCTGAATACTTCCTCTAACTTCTCCTTTTCGGAGAGACAAGCTAAGGGAATAGGAAGATGTAGATAAATCACCTCACTCCTAGTCTCTTCACTCATCCCCTTCCAACCAGGACCCATCAAACGAGACCTAATAGGAACCCTAGCAAGGACTACTGCTGGCATTCCTATGGAAGACATAACAGAAGTTGACTTAGAAGAAACTCTGTTAACAAGCGGCCTATCCCTAATAGAGGGAGAAGGCACTGGACGCATTGGTGGAAAAGTCCATCTAACATTCCACTTACGAGTACAACCTTGACAGCAGACGACATGAAGACAAGCTATGGAGCGGTCAAGAACTCTTCCTCTGCGACCCTTGCAGAAAGTGAGTTGGCTCTCCCCATGTACTTTGCTAAAAGCTCATCATGACTAATGTCCAAACACCAAAACCACTGGAAGGCTCAACAGAGAGGTGCATCCAAAACATCGGGTGAAGTCTCTGTAACATAGCCTTCTCAGGAGACAACCAGAGAAGTACACAACGATGAAATACAAAGTAATGAGGTGAGATTCCCATTCATCAGCACAACACATGGCAGAAGTAAAAACGGTACGACACACAAGACAATAAAATACTAGTCATGCATATCATACATCTCAATATCTCATATTATCCAATCAACATCATAAGACATCATCAACATAGGATAATAATGTATAACATGTAAATGTATCCATCAACAGTCATGCAATGCAATGCAATGTACATGACTCATTGCCATATGCCACAAGGGTAAGACTCTAACCCCTACTCCATGGAGCTAAACAAAACAAGAGTGAGTGATTGGGAGAACATTGTCTGCGTTATCTCAGCCCCACAGTGCCATATCAAGATCACAATTGCTATAACCGCTCACGCTGGACGTACTTTACCCAAATCATAATTTGCCCGGTGTTTTAGTCAGGACGTCAGTGTTTTTCGATGGATATCCACGACACAGAGGAGCTACTCTCTAGCCACAAGTGTCTTCCCCAACCCCCGACGTCCCCAAGATCCTCATGATCGACACCTCAGACAATCGCACCTGCACCAAGGTGTAAGCTTAACTCCCAGGCACAACGTCCAACTCATGCACAGATGCGTTTGCATGTCAAGAAATGCCACAACACAAACACGTACTACACTATCAGTGCAGCACCACGTCTATTTCTTGATAAACCACAGGGCACCCCTACGGGACCCACTTTCACACGACTTGTCATCAGTCTCCCATTCTTGGTTCCATTCCTTGCGTCCACGTACAACTCTGTCGTTCGGAAAACGGTGTTCAAGTCTTATAATATATCATTCCATATCCTAAGCGTATTATGGAAAATAAGATCCACAAGGATTCCTTTATCATGTCTTCTTACTTATCTATTAAGGGAAAATTTACTTATTTTGTATAAGTAACTCTTTGTGGTTAAGTATTATGGATCCTTAGATGACCTAAATCATCAAGGGTGTGGGACATGGTTTTCCATGACCACAACGAATAGGTACATGTCTTTTATTTAGTCTTTGTGAGTCCATTATGAAACTCATTGCATTCCTTATTATAGTAAAGTCTTTAAAATACTTTCCTTGGTAGTAAACTAGTTCATGGAATCTCCTCTATAAAACATAGTTTTGAAAACTCTATACATATACTCGTAAGGTATCCAAAACCCCAAGATACATAGTACCTTGTCTTTTGGAAAACTAGCGTAAAAATTCCTTTGAAATAATACTAATTTCCTTTACTTAGCGTAAAAAGGGAAAACATATTGTTCTTTAAATCACCTTTTCATTTTCAAATGAAAACCATAACTCATTTGTTTTGTAAGATTTAAAAATTAATCATAGTAGTGTAATGACTCATTGTTTTAAAGAAAGCACTTACGAGAATTCTCATTTCTCTTGAAAGTAGGTTTACTAACCAAAACCTTTGGAACCCACATGAATCATTTAGAAAACTCTTTGTTCTTGCAAATCTTTTCCTTGCAACAACCACTACGCCACATTAGGGAATAATTGACGCTACCTTCACCAACATTTCCCTGTGAAGCGTTAGCAAATATGAGGCGGAAGAGTATTGCCAGCGCTTTCTTAAGAAAGAGCTAGGAATACTCTTAGTATGGGAATTCCCAGCGCTTTCTCAAGAAAGCGCTAGTAAAGGTGTACCTTTACTAGCGCTTTCTTGAGAAAGCGCTGGCAATTCCCCTTTTCTAATATTTCAATTTCCCACCTGGATCAGAGTTACTTTCACACACTACTCTCGCGTGCCTAGAGCTGCTCCCTGTTCCTTCCCACCAACCTCAAACCCTCCCTCATCGTTCTGCTCATGCACCACAAGGACCACCATGACCCTAAGCCCCCTCACCACGCCATCGTCGTTTTTCTCATGCACCAAGGACCATCGCGACCTTAAGCCCCTCACCGCGCCACCATCATCCTACTTGCTGCACCAAACGGACCACCGCGACCCTCAAACCCTCCATTTCCTTCCATTAATTTCCTGCTCGCTGCTCTCTCTTCTCGCTGTCATTGTTGCTTCCACTGCGAGGGTTCACTCCTCTCTGCTTGGGTTCTGATATGAGCCCAATAAGGAGCATGGACCAAGAAGTACTTCAAGGACTTGGTGGGCCTATGACCAGATCAAGAGCTAAGAAAGCCCAAGAAGTTCTAGAACAAATGGTGACTACTTTGATGGAAGCAAGCCCAAACTCAAGCCTACAAGGAATGGAGCCCAAGTTGGTGACTTATCTTAGTCAACAAGAAGGCCCATGATGATGACAAGGGGCGTGCATAGCATCACTTATTTGTTTGTTTTATGTTCAATTCAATAAGTGTAATGGGTTATGTGAGTGGATCCAATTTTGGCTACTTTGTTAGTGGGCTACACTAAGAGTTGCATGAAGGTCAAGCCCATATTCCCATGGTGTTACACGAGTTTAGAGAGTCTTAGAGGAGGGAATCTTTAGCTTGCATGCTATAAGAAACTCCTCATTTAATTGAGTGAATAAATGTTGTAAGTTATGGGTGTTACACTTTTAATTTGAAAAGCAAGTGTAACCACCCATAATGATGAGATGGTAGGCGTGATAACTAGGGGGATTAGTGGCTGATTTCTTTTGTTTGGTGACTATTTAAGTTAGGTTTTAAGTTGATCTTTAGTGTCATGAATCAAGCTATTAAATTGGGAGTTATAGATTGTCCTAGGATTCCTTTGTGTGGGTGAAAGAAGGGCGTGTGGGCTGAGTAGAATTGGTCCTAAGGTGAGCCATTAGTGACATAATTAGGCCATTCAAGTGGAGGTTATGCTTTGTCTTTGGATGCCAAAAGTTTGGATGTCCACAACTATATGTATGCGCCTACTACCATGAATAAGACAACTTGGATGTTGAATTTGGATTGATTCCATTTGTGAGAGTATTGCTCTCATAGTTCTTGGTTGAACCAAGCTTAGTTCTTATCAAGAATCCAAGATTCTTGTGGCGAACATCACTTGGCTTATCAAACCTTCTTGGTTTGTGGCGCCTCATCATTTCTTTCTTCACCATTTTCTTGTTTTCTTCACTTTTATGTTGCTACAATTTTGTTCCTTAAGAAGAACACGAAATTAACTCTCTTTGAGTTCAACCAAACGATCTTCAAAAGGCAACCTCACTATTTGGTTGTCATCAAGTGGTATCAAAGCTTAGGCTTTGGTTGAAATTTTTTTTTTTTGTGTTCTTGATTCTATTTTTCTTCTTCATCTTCTACTCTTTCTTCTTTTCTTTCCAAAACCAAAACAAAAGTTACTTTGATCTTTTCTTGAAGGGAAAATTCGTGGTTGTTGTGTATTGCTCCAAAAAACAAAGTTTTCAAGAGTAGTTCTCTTCAACAAGTTATAAAAAAAAAAAACAAAAGGAAATTCGTGTAAAAAAAAAAAAAAAAAAGAAGAGAAAGTTTCACTTGAGCAATTTGTGTCTTGAAAATTATTCCCTTCTTCCATTGTTTCTTATTTGTAAACCTTTTCTTTTCTAGCCTTTGTTCTTCGCTTTTCCTTGTTTTGATAAGTTTTGTGATTTTTGTTACTTGAATTTTGGTATTTTTGTGTTTTGTGTTTGATTCCTCTAAGAACTAAAGGAGAACATTTGAGAGGGAAAAGGCAAGAGTGCAAATTTACTTCTTGTGTGGAAAAAGCCAAAAGAGTGAAATTCATTTGTGTGACAAGTAAGGGAGTGTAGTGAGGAACCATAAATCATGGCAAACAATGAAGATAGTCCACCACTTTCACCAAGGTCCGCGGTCCTTTTTGTCCGAATGACTACTCACATGCAAGCCCTTCAAAGGCAAATGGAGGCAATGCAAACCAATTATGATCAACAACTTGCCAACCTTCAAAATGATGAGTCTAGTGGCAATGAAAGTGAAAGAGGAAGGCCTAGAGGAGGAAGGCATAGAGGAGGAGGACATAGAGGAAGGAGGCGTGATGAAAGGCTTGAGGGGGTCAAAATCAAAGTTCCTCCCTTTCTTGGGAAGAATGATCCGGAGGCTTACTTGGAGTGGGAGCTAAAGATAGAACAAGTCTTTGATTGTAATTCTTACAATGAAGGCAAGAAGGTGAAAGTAGCCGCCCTTGAGTTCAAAGAGTATGCCCTTGTGTGGTGGGACCAATTACAAAAAGAGAGGAGGAGACTTGGAGGGGAGCCTATAGACACTTGGGAGGAGATGAAGTATGTCATGAGGAAGAGGTTTGTCCCAAATCATTACCAAAGGGACATTCACAACAAATTGTAAAGACTTACCCAAGGGACCAAGAGTGTAGATGAATATTTCAAGGTGATGAAGATCATGCTATCATGCAAGTTGGGCCTCAAACAAGGAGCAAGACTAAAGCCTTGAAGATGCAAGAGGAACTCAAGCAAGAAGAACTTGAGAAAGAAATCGGATTGATCATGCACTTCAAGCCACCACTAGAAGATGATCCAAGCACTATGAACATTTTCTTAATTGAGCTAGTGGAGTGGACATTAGTTTAGTTTAATTAATCTAGCTTAGTCATTGGTTTGGCCTTGTGCCCTTTTACCCCATGATTATGTAATAATTGCTAGACTTTTATGCTTTTGTAATAATGATGCACTTAGACACCTCTATGGTACTTGTGCATTTAGGAACAATAGGTTTTTGGGATTAAATCCCCTAGGATAGCCGTCCACCTTTTCTTAAACAAGGAGGATCATGCACTTGGTCCAAATTATGGAATTAGGGAGTCTTAGGAATATTCTCCTAACATCAAGGAGGGATTATGAGCAAACATTAAAAATGCTCCAAGCCCACTCCCTAAGGTGCACACGGCGCCTCCTCTTGGATGGTTTAGGAAACCCTAGTTGTTCTCTTCTATAAATACACCTCTTGTAATCACTTGAGAGGCACCTTTGAATAAAATTTGAATTACTCATACTTGAGTTTTCTTGTGAGGCCATAGCCCTCTCCTAGTTCTTGGATTAGAACTCTTGATTCTTATCAAGGATTGCTAATCCTTGTGGCGAATCCTCCTTTGGCTCATCAATTTTCCAATTCAATGGAACTTTGTGGCGCCTTCCCTACCATCTCTTCCCCTTTCCATTTTCTATTTTTCATTTGTGTATTGTTATCATTTACTCCTTTACTTTTATGAGTTGTTTACTTAGTGTTTATAATTTTCGAATTCCTATTGTCTTCTTATTTCTTTAATAGCTTAGTCTTTTCCCTTCACTTTTAATTCATTGAGTAGCATAGTTTCTTTCTTTTTCTTTATTGTTTACTCAAATAGCTCAAGGAAGATCCTAAAACTAAATGATTCCAACTTGGATCATATCATGTGGTATCTAGAGCTAGCTCCTTGAGCCATTTCTTTTTTTTTTTTCCTAGTTGCGCTACCCTTGCTTTTCTTTTCTTTTGTTCTTAAGTTTTGAGCCACTTGATCTTGATGAGCATCATTAAGAGTGTGCAAATTGTTATGTTGCACCTTGATTGAAAGGTCCTTCAAAGTGGATTCAAGTAAACCAAGTTATTTACAATTTCAAGTAGTGAACTAGACACTTTAATTGGGAAAATAAAATTCTGGGCAGTGTGCTCTCAATCTCCCATTGTGTTTGAGTTCATACTTAGAAAGGCTATTTGATTTGCTCACTCCTTACCAAATTGAAATTGAGTGTTTCTTGCATTGGAATTATTTTTTTTTTGGCCATTTAAAAAGTAAGGTCCCTAGGTTGAAATCAAAAGAGTCAATATACTTTGATTAGAATAAAATACAGGGACCTAAGCCCATTAAAAAAAAAAAAACGCAATATAAAAAAAAAAAAAAAAAAAAGGAGGCAATTTGGGGCAAGGCCACAAAATAATTTCTTTAGCCTTTCTCAAAGTTGGTTTACTTAGCTGCTGGACTTTAGCTTAATCAAGCTCAAAACTTTGTTTATGAACAAATATTTGAGTCTTGTCATATCAACTTCCTTTTGAGTGTGCTTTCTTTCTTTAATTTTTTTGCTTGTCTTCTTAAATTCTCTAGTTTTGTCATTGTAGTTTTTCCTTCTTCAAATTCTGAATTGGTTGGCTAAATTAGGATTCTTACACTTGTATTAGCATTGCATACATCAATTGAATCTTGCAAGTTCTTTTACAAGGACTTTTGAGAGGAATTTAAAAGAGAAAAGGCTAGAGTGAAAAATACATTTTTTGTGAGAAAAGCCAATAGAGAGATAAACACTTGTGAGGTATCATGGAAGAACCACTTGACAGAGATTCCACCCCCCCTTCACCTAGAACAGCCATTTTACAAGTTCAAATGGCGGATATCACTAGACAATTGGAGAGGTTAGGACAACAAGTCCAAGGACTCCTAAGACCACCTCCCCAATCTGAACAAGAGTCTCCCTATGAGAGTGAGGGAGAAAGAGACTATAGGAGACCTAGAAGGGAACCAAGGAGGAGACCTAGAGAAGATAGGATGGAGGGAGTAAAAGTTAAAATACCTACTTTTCATGGGAGAAATGACCCCGAAGCCTACTTAGAGTGGGAGATGAAGATTGAACAAATCTTCTCATGTCACAACTATAGTGAGGAAAAGAAGGTGAAGATAGCCTCTTTAGAATTCCTAGATTATGCTCTAGTATGGTGGGATCAATTACAAAAGGAGAGAAGGAGGTATGACGAAGATCCCATAATTACTTGGAGGGTGATGAAGAGTGTGATGAGAAAAAGATTTGTACCTTCACATTACCATAGAGACCTTCACAATAGGCTCCAAAAGCTATCCCAAGGGTCTAGGAGTGTTGATGAGTACTATAAGGAGATGGAAGTAGCTGTGATTAGGGCCAACGTAAAAGAAGATAGGGAGGCCGCTATGGCTAGGTTCCTACATGGCCTAAATCCAAAAATCCAAGATGTGGTTGAATTGCAAAGTTATGTGCAAATGGAAGACTTGGTCCACCAAGCTCTAAAGGTGGAACAACAACTTAAAAGAAAGAAACCCAAGTTTTCCTCCTCCAACTATCCTACTTCGAGTTGGAAGGACAAAGCCAAGAGGGAGGGAACCTTTTCCAAAGATAAGGAGGCCTCGGCCTTTCCCCCCACTCGTGGTAAAAAGGATTTTGTACCTAAATTTGGTGATTCCACTCCTTCATCTTCTAATTCTACAAGGAGTAGAAACATCAAATGCTTCAAATGTTTGGGTAATGGCCATATTGCCTCCCAATGCCCAAACAAGAGAACAATGATTTTAAAAGAAAATGGCAACTTATCAAGTGAAGAGTCTTCTCAAGAGGATGATAGTGACATTGAGGTCACTCCTCAAGAAGGTGATTTACTTATGGTAAGAAGACTTTTGGGAGTGCATTGGAAGGACAACAATACTCAAAGAGAAAACATTTTTCACACAAGATGTTTGATTCAAAGCAAAGTTTGCTCTTTGATTATTGATGGGGGAAGTTGTACCAATGTTGCTAGTGAACGATTAATCAACAAACTTGGCCTAAAAACAATTCCTCACCCGAAGCCTTATAAACTTCAATGGTTGAGTGAAGATGGTGAGTTGTTGGTTAATCAACAAGTTTTGGTTAACTTCTCAATTGGAAAGTACAAGGATGATGTCCTATGTGATGTAGTTCCTATGGAGGCCGGCCATGTTCTACTTGGAAGGCCTTGGCAATATGATAGGAATGTGACTCACCATGGATTATCAAACAAATTTGTGTTTGAGCACAACAACCTTAAAATAACACTTGTTCCACTTTCCCCAAAGGAAGTTTGTGAGGACCAAGTCAAATTAAGGTTGAAAAGAGAGCAAGAAGTAAAAGAGAGTGTGCCACATAAAATTGAGAAAGAAAAGAGAGAAGAGCCGAGAGTGAGTAAAAAGGAAAAAGAAAGGAAAGTAGAGAGAAAAGTTGAGAGTTTATTCATGAAAATGTGTGAAGTAAGGAAGGCTTTCTTGGCAAGGAAGCCTATGTATATTTTATATTGCAATGAAAACATTTTGCAAACTCAACTTTCTTCTTCTATTCCTTCTTGCATTTCAAAACTCTTGGATGACTTTGGTGATGTCTTCCCCAATGACATACCACATGGCCTACCTCCTTTGAGGGGAATTGAGCACCAAATGGATTTAATCCCTAGTGCTTCTATTCCAAATAGGCCGGCCTATAGGGCGAATCCTCAAGAAACTAAAGAAATTGAAAAACAAGTTGAGGATTTGCTTGAAAAAGGTTGGGTGAGGGAAAGTTTGAGCCCATGTGCCATGCCGGTTATCCTAGTACCAAAAAAGGATGGTACTTGGAGGATGTGCACAGATTGTAGGGCAATCAATAACATCACAATAAAGTATAGACATCCCATCCCTAGACTTGATGACATGCTTGATGAATTGCATGGAGCCACACATTTTTCCAAAATTGACTTGAAAAGTGGCTACCATCAAATTAGAATCAAGGAAGGGGATGAATGGAAAACGGCTTTCAAAACCAAGTTTGGACTCTATGAATGGCTAGTGATGCCATTTGGGCTCACAAATGCCCCAAGTACATTTATGAGGCTCATGAACCATGTCTTGAGAAACTTTCTTGGAAAATTTGTTGTTGTCTACTTTGATGACATTCTAGTGTATAGCAAGTGTCTAGAGGATCACATTACTCATTTGCAAACTGTTTTGAAAACTTTAAGGCATGAAAAGTTGTATGCCAACTTAGAAAAATGCACATTTTGCCAAAGTGAAGTGGTGTTCCTAGGCTTTGTTGTAAGTGCTAGTGGGGTCAAAGTGGATCAAGAGAAAGTTAAGGCAATTAGTGAGTGGCCAACACCCAAAACCGTTAGTGAAATAAGAAGTTTTCATGGGTTGGCTGGTTTTTATAGACGGTTTGTGAAGGATTTTAGCACCTTGGCTGCCCCTCTCAATGATCTTGTCAAAAAGAATGTCCCATTCAAATGGGGAGAGGCCCAAGAAAATGCTTTCCAAACCCTCATGCATAGACTCACTAATGCACCCATCCTTGCTTTGCCTAACTTTCAAAATAGTTTTGAAATTGAGTGTGATGCTTCAAACATTGGCATAGGGGCTGTTTTATTGCAAAATGGACACCCTATTGCATATTTTAGTGAAAAACTCAATGGAGCTGTTTTGAATTACTCCACTTATGACAAGGAATTGTATGCACTTGTTAGAGCTTTACGAACTTGGCAACATTACTTATTACCTAAGGACTTCGTCATTCATAGTGATCATGAGTCCTTAAAACATTTGAAAGGCCAAAGTAAACTCAACAAGAGGCATGCTAAGTGGGTAGAGTTCATTGAGCAATTCCCCTATGTGATTAAACACAAGCAAGGGAAAGCTAATGTTGTGGCCGATGCTTTCTCAAGAAGACATGCATTGATGGCCACACTTGAAACCAAATTGCTTGGCTTTGATCACATTAAGGACTTGTATGAAAAGGATGAGGACTTCTCTCAAATGTTTGTGGCATGCGAAAATATGTCCCACAATGGATACTATAGGCATAATGGTTATTTGTTTAAAGAAAAGAGACTTTGTGTGCCTAGAGGATCCATGAGGGAACTGCTTGTGAGAGAAGCCCACTTGGGTGGATTGATGGGTCACTTTGGAGTGCAAAAGACATTAGACATTTTACATGCGCACTTCTTTTGGCCTAAAATGAAACATGATGTGCATAAGCTTTGCTCCACTTGTATTGTTTGCAAAAGAGCCAAGTCAAAGCTTATGCCTCATGGTCTCTACACTCCTCTTCCTATTCCCTCTTCTCCTTGGGAAGACTTATCCATGGATTTCATTGTTGGATTACCTAGGACCAAGAGGGGAAAGGATTCTATTTTTGTGGTAGTGGATAGATTTTCTAAAATGGCTCATTTCATTCCATGCCACAAGGTAGATGATGCTTGTGTAGTGGCTGAATTGTTCTTTAAAGAGGTTGTGAGACTCCATGGCATTCCAAAAAGCATTGTCTCAGATAGAGACACCAAATTTTTAAGCCATTTTTGGAGGACCCTTTCGGGTAAACTTGGTACTAAACTCCTCTTTTCAACAACTTGTCATCCTCAAACGGATGGACAAACGGAAGTAGTGAATAGGACTCTTGGCACCCTCCTTAGAACCATTCTTAACAAACATATTAAGTCTTGGGAGGACCATTTGCCTTATGTTGAATTTGCATACAACCGAAGTCCTCATTCTACTACTCAATCTTCTCCTTTTGAGGTTGTTTATGGGTTTAATCCTTTGACCCCTCTAGACTTGCTTCCTTTGCCTAACACCTCCTCTTTAATCCATAAGGATGGAGTTACTAAGGCCGAATTTGTTAAGAAAATGCATGCTAAAGTTAAAACCCAAATTGAACATAAAATGGAACAATATGCTAGGCAAGCCAACAAGCATAGAAAGAAAGTGATTTTCAACCCGGGTGACTTGGTTTGGATCCACTTTCGAAAGGAGCGATTCCCATCACAAAGAAAATCCAAACTCCTTCCAAGGGGGGATGGACCATTCAAAGTGTTGGAACGAATCAATGATAATGCTTACAAAGTTGATTTGCCCGGTGAATTTGGTGTTAGTGCAACTTTCAATGTTAGTGACTTATCTCCCTTTGATGTAGATGATGATGAGATTCCAAATTTGAGGACAAATTCTTTTGAAGAGGGAGGGGATGATGAAGATCATGCTATCATGCAAGTTGGGCCTCAAACAAGGAGCAAGACTAAAGCCTTGAAGATGCAAGAGGAACTCAAGCAAGAAGAACTTGAGAAAGAAATCGGATTGATCATGCACTTCAAGCCACCACTAGAAGATGATCCAAGCACTATGAACATTTTCTTAATTGAGCTAGTGGAGTGGACATTAGTTTAGTTTAATTAATCTAGCTTAGTCATTGGTTTGGCCTTGTGCCCTTTTACCCCATGATTATGTAATAATTGCTAGACTTTTATGCTTTTGTAATAATGATGCACTTAGACACCTCTATGGTACTTGTGCATTTAGGAACAATAGGTTTTTGGGATTAAATCCCCTAGGATAGCCGTCCACCTTTTCTTAAACAAGGAGGATCATGCACTTGGTCCAAATTATGGAATTAGGGAGTCTTAGGAATATTCTCCTAACATCAAGGAGGGATTATGAGCAAACATTAAAAATGCTCCAAGCCCACTCCCTAAGGTGCACACGGCGCCTCCTCTTGGATGGTTTAGGAAACCCTAGTTGTTCTCTTCTATAAATACACCTCTTGTAATCACTTGAGAGGCACCTTTGAATAAAATTTGAATTACTCATACTTGAGTTTTCTTGTGAGGCCATAGCCCTCTCCTAGTTCTTGGATTAGAACTCTTGATTCTTATCAAGGATTGCTAATCCTTGTGGCGAATCCTCCTTTGGCTCATCAATTTTCCAATTCAATGGAACTTCGTGGCGCCTTCCCTACCATCTCTTCCCCTTTCCATTTTCTATTTTTCATTTGAGTATTGTTATCATTTACTCCTTTACTTTTATGAGTTGTTTCCTTAGTGTTTATAATTTTCGAATTCCTATTGTCTTCTTATTTCTTTAATAGCTTAGTCTTTTCCCTTCACTTTTAATTCATTGAGTAGCATAGTTTCTTTCTTTTTCGTTATTGTTTACTCAAATAGCTCAAGGAAGATCCTAAAACTAAATGATTCCAACTTGGATCATATCACAAGGAGATGGAGTTGGCCTTACTTAGGTCAAATTTTCAAGAAGATAGGGAGGCTACCATGGCAAGATTCTTACATGGCTTGAATCAAGATATTCAAGACGTAGTAGAATTACAAAATTATGTGGAGCTTGAAGATTTGGTGCAACAAGCAATTAAGGTGGAGCAACAAATTAAGAGGAGGAAGTTCAAATATTCTTCTTCTTCTTCTTCAAAGTTTCCATCATCAAATTGGAAGGACAAGCAAAAGAAGGAGGGTGCACCAACCAAAGAAGCCGTGAGCACCTCTCAAGGCAAGAAACCAATGGAGACAACCACTAGGAGCCGTGAAGTAAAGTGTTTCAAATGCCTTGGCCATGGGCACATAGCCGCCCAATGTCCAACAAAGAGAACTATGGTGACCATGAATGGTGAAGTAGTATCACAATCCGAGGCTTCAAGTGGGGAGGAAAGTGAAGAAGATATGTTCATGCCGGATGGTGATTTACTTATGGTAAGGAGGCTATTGGGGAGTCAAGTGAAAGAACATGAAGCAAGCCAAAGGGAGAATATCTTTCATTCTAGATGCCTAATTCAAGGAAATGTATGCTCTTTAATTATTGATGGAGGAAGTTGTGCCAATGTTGTAAGTACTAGATTAGTGTCAAAACTAAATCTTGTAGCTAAAGCACATCCAAGACCATATAGGCTTCAATGGTTAAGTGACGTAGGAGAAATGGTGGTGAACAAACAAGTGGAGGTCCCATTCTCAATTGGGAAGTATGAGGATAGTGTTCTTTGTGATGTGGTGCCTATGGAGGCAAGCCACTTGTTGTTGGGAAGGCCTTGGCAATATGATAAAAAGGCCATCCATGATGGGTTCTCAAATAAGTATACTCTCATGTATCAAGACCGAAAGGTCATACTTTCTCCTTTGTCTCCAAAGCAAGTTAGTGAGGATCAAATAAAAATGAGAGAAAAGAGAGAGCAAGAGAGAAAAGAAAAAGAGGGTGAAAAAGAAAGTGAGAAAAAGAGTGAAGAAAAATAAAAAAAAAAAAAATCATAGAGTGGAAAAAGAGAGTAAAGAGAGCTTTCTTGCAACAAAGAGTGAGGTGAAGAGTGCCTTAATTTCAAGGCAGCCCCTATACATACTTTATTGTAAGGAATTCTGTTTAAATACTAACATTCCTAATGATAATTCTTTGTCTAGTGGTGTCAAAAATCTTCTACAGGAATTTGATGATGTTTTTCCTAAGGAAGTGCCACATGGCCTTCCCCCTCTTATAGGAATTGAGCATCACATTGACCTCATTCCGGGTGCATCATTGCCCAATAGGCCAGCCTATAGGAGCAATCCACAAGAGACTAAAGAGATCCAAACACAAGTGGAGGAGTTGATACAAAAAGGTTGGGTGCAAGAAAGTTTGAGTCCATGTGCTGTCCCGCTAATTTTAGTGCCAAAGAAAGATGGGACTTGGAGGATGTGCACGGATTGTAGGGCCGTGAACAACATCACAATTAAGTATAGACATCCTATCCCTAGACTTGATGATTTGCTTGATGAATTGCATGGTGCTTGTGTTTTTTCTAAAATTGATTTGAAAAGTGGGTACCATCAAATTAGAATAAGGGAGGGGGATGAATGGAAAACTGCCTTTAAATCTAAATATGGTTTGTATGAATGGTTGGTAATGCCTTTTGGTTTAACAAATGCACCTAGCACTTTTATGAGGCTTATGAACCATGTTTTGAGGGAATTTTTGGGCAAGTTTGTTGTGGTGTATTTTGATGACATCTTGATATATAGCAAAAACTTAGATGAACATCATGAACATTTAAGGGCTGTTTTGCTTGTATTAAGAAAAGAAAAATTGTATGCTAATTTGGAAAAGTGTACTTTTTGTGTGGACCATGTGATTTTTCTTGGATTTGTGATAAATGCTAAAGGGGTCCATGTTGACAAAGAGAAAGTTAAGGCCATTCAAGATTGGCCAACTCCCAAAAATGTGAGTGATGTGAGGAGTTTTCATGGCTTGGCTAGTTTTTATAGGAGGTTTGTCAAGGACTTTAGCACCTTGGCTGCACCTCTTAATGAAATTGTCAAAAAAAATGTTGGGTTTAAATGGGGGGAGAAGCAAGAACATGCTTTCAAAGAACTTAAGGAAAAGCTCACCCATGCACCAATACTTGTTTTGCCTAATTTTGCTAAATCTTTTGAGATTGAATGTGATGCTTCAAATGTTGGTGTTGGGGCTGTTTTGATGCAAGAGGGGCATCCAATTGCTTATTTTAGTGAGAAATTAAGTGGAGCTTCCCTTAATTATCCCACCTATGATAAGGAATTGTATGCCTTAGTAAGAGCTTTGCAAACTTGGCAACACTATCTTTTGCCCAAAGAATTTGTCATTCATAGTGACCATGAGTCTTTGAAATATTTGAAAGGGCAAGGAAAGTTAAATAAAAGACATGCAAAGTGGGTTGAATTTCTTGAACAATTTCCATATGTGGTGAAACATAAAAAGGGTAAGGCCAATGTTGTTGCGGATGCACTTTCAAGAAGGTATTCTTTACTTTCTACCCTTGAGACAAAGTTGTTGGGTATTGAATGCATTAAAGAATTGTATGAGCATGATAAGGAATTTTCTCATATCTATGCTAATTGTGTGCATTCGTCCCAAAATGGATATTTTAGGCACCAAGGATTTTTGTTCAAAGAGAAACGTTTATGTGTGCCTAAAAGCTCTATAAGGGAATTGTTCTTAAAAGAGGCGCATGAAGGGGGATTAATGGGGCACTTTGGGGTCCAAAAGACTTTAGACATGTTGCATGAACATTTTCATTGGCCTCACATGAAGCATGATGTGCAACAATATTGTGAAAATTGCATTGTATGTAAAAAGTCAAAATCTAAAGTGATGCCCCATGGACTTTATACTCCTTTACCTATTCCTGACTATCCTTGGATAGACTTATCTATGGATTTTGTTGTAGGATTGCCTAGGTCAAGGAATGGTAAAGATTCCATTTTTGTTGTGGTGGATAGGTTCTCTAAAATGGCACATTTTATTCCATGTAAAAAAGTTGATAATGCTTGTCATGTGGCGGACTTATTTTTTAGGGAAGTGGTGAGACTTCATGGTCTCCCAAGGAGTATTGATAGTGATAGGGACACCAAGTTCCTAAGTCACTTTTGGAGGACTTTGTGGGGAAAGCTAGGTACAAAGCTTCTTTTCTCCACTACTTGCCATCCTCAAATGGATGGGCAAACTGAAGTTGTGAATAGAACACTTTCTTCCCTTTTAAGGGCTGTGATTAAAAAGAACATTAAGTCTTGGGAGGAGTGTTTGCCTCATGTGGAATTTGCTTATAATAGGGTTGTTCATAGCACCACTCAATATTCTCCTTTTGAGGTTGTTTATGGTTTTAATCCCTTAACTCCTCTTGATTTATTGCCATTGCCTAACTCTTCAATTTTAAAGCATAAAGATGGTAGGGCCAAGGCTGAATATGTGAGGAAGTTACATGAGCAAGTGAAGGTCCAAATTGAGAAGAGGACCCAAAGCTATGCAAGACAAGCCAACAAAGGAAGGAAGAAGGTGGTATTTGAGCCCGGAGATTGGGTTTGGGTTCACATGAGGATGGAAAGGTTTCCTTCCCAAAGGAAATCTAAATTGCAACCAAGAGGAGATGGGCCATTTCAAGTGGTGGCCAAGATCAATGATAATGCATACAAGTTAGATCTTCCTGGTGAGCATGGTGGAATAAGTGCTACTTTCAATGTGGCTGATTTATCTTTTTTTGATGTAGGTGATGAAGAATTCAATTCGAGGTCAAATTCACCTAAAGAAGGAGGGGATGATATGAGCCCAATAAGGAGCATGGACCAAGAAGCACTTCAAGGACTTGGTGGGCCTATGACCAGATCAAGAGCTAAGAAAGCCCAAGAAGTTCTAGAACAAATGGTGACTACTTTGATGGAAGCAAGCCCAAACTCAAGCCTAGAAGGAATGGAGCCCAAGTTGGTGACTTATCTTAGTCAACAAGAAGGCCCATGATGATGACAAGGGGTGTGCATAGCATCACTTATTTGTTTGTTTTATGTTCAATTCAATAAGTATAATGGGTTATGTGAGTGGATCCAATTTTGGCTACTTTGTTAGTGGGCTACACTAAGAGTTGCATGAAGGTCAGGCCCATATTCCCATGGTGTTACACGAGTTTAGAGAGTCTTAGAGGAGGGAATCTTTAGCTTGCATGCTATAAGAAACTCCTCATTTAATTGAGTGAATAAATGTTGTAAGTTATGGGTGTTACACTTTTAATTTGAAAAGCAAGTGTAACCACCCATAATGATGAGATGGTAGGCGTGATAACTAGGGGGATTAGTGGCTGATTTCTTTTGTTTGGTGACTATTTAAGTTAGGTTTTAAGTTGATCTTTAGTGTCATGAATCAAGCTATAAAATTGGGAGTTATAGATTGTCCTAGGATTCCTTTGTGTGGGTGAAAGAAGGGCGTGTGGGCTGAGTAGAATTGGTCCTAAGGTGAGCCATTAGTGACATAATTAGGCCATTCAAGTGGAGGTTATGCTTTGTCTTTGGATGCCAAAAGTTTGGATGTCCACAACTATATGTATGCGCCTACTACCATGAATAAGACAACTTGGATGTTGAATTTGGATTGATTCCATTTGTGAGAGTATTGTTCTCATAGTTCTTGGTTGAACCAAGCTTAGTTCTTATCAAGAATCCACGATTCTTGTGACGAACATCACTTGGCTTATCAAACCTTCTTGGTTTGTGGCGCCTCATCATTTCTTTCTTCACCATTTTCTTGTTTTCTTCACTTTTATGTTGCTACAATTTTGTTCCTTAAGAAGAACACGAAATTAACTCTCTTTGAGTTCAACCAAACGATCTTTAAAAGGCAACCTCACTATTTGGTTGTCATCAGGTTCTCAACTACTGACCTACATTTGTGAGTTTCTCCCTTTTTTTATTTTGATTTTGAGTTTTGAGTTTCTCAACTATTGCCATTGTTCTTTTGATTTTGATTATTAGAAATCCCTTCCAAAAAAGAAGGAGTCCTATTAGAAATCCCATTTTATACTTGAAATTTGGTTTTATTGTTGTTTGATTGCTCGATCATAATTGCATATTGGATATAATTTTGGTGCTGTGTGTTTTGATTTAAATGCTGGGGTGCTGTAAAAGAGTTGGTCTCTATGTCTTGTGTGGTGGGATTTGGTTCAGAACAGGTTGTATGGTGGTTGCGTTATTGCCTCCTGTTCTCGATTCTTTCATTAAAGTTTCTACTATGAATGCAATTTGTTGATGTTTTTTTTCTGGTTGAGGTTGCCTTTGAAGCTTTGTTTTGGAATGAGTAGCTTGAATGTGTAGCTTATGAAATACATGCTACATTTTACCAAGTTGGATGATTCACAACTTGCATCTCGTGGCATTATTGTTTCAACGGCTTGTGCATCAACCCCATAAGGGCTTGCAATTCATAAGTATGTTGCTGCAAATCTGTAGATTGGGATGCTAATAATTCTTCAATCAAAGATTGACACTGCAAGTAGACAAGAAAAGTTACCCATCTTGCTATTAGTGTATCAGTCAAATTTCAACATCAACTTGTAGTAAATGAAAACAGGACTTTATTGTTCATCAACATCCGAGCCACATGCTAAATAAGAATTGAAACTAATCTATCATCTACATACAACAGTGAAACAATTTTATTCAATGAAAGTCCTTAATTGAATTGAGTGCCTCACTGGCTATAATTTATCATAGAAAAACATGTTTCTTGAATGTGTAGCTTATCTTGTTTTTGGCTGTGACAGGTAGGATGTTGGAAGCTCTCTTGTTCTGTTTTTTAGCAATTGTTTGACTTTTGGACTCTCAGATATAGTTTTGGTTTTTTATTCTTTCTTTAGATGGTTTTGTGGTAATACAATTGGCTTTGAAGAATTTTATGGATTTCCCTATCAGCTTCATGTATACTTAAACTTGATAATGTTTGTAACCTTTGATTTTCAACATGTTTCTGTGTGTTTTGAAGCTAATCACCTCCAATTTTTCAAAGGGTATTTTCAAATAAATTATTAGACTTATATGAGTTACTTACTTCCTAGTCATTTTTAACCAATTTTTCTCAGCTGGTTCATTTGTATGTTCTTTCCTTTTGAGAGTCTTTCCCTATCCTTTCAGATGCAGCTATGCTCTGGAGATCTTAGCAAGTAGATCCCGATTGTACTTAGCCCGAGTGATTAGCAAAGAACCATCGTCCAACAACTTTACTTCAATGTCGTTAAAATAGTCTAGCTCCCCCAATTACTATAATGCAAAAACTGAATTGAGCTTAGTGATAAAGTAATCAATAATATATTCCCTGATATGTAAACCAATCTAGCAGTCCTAAAAAAGGAAACAATTTATAATCCTATCCCTTTAAAGGGATTCTACAATCAATACCTTAAATACATGCATGTACTAACTATTTACAACTGTCCTAAGAATGTTCTATCCCAAAGTCAATTCAATCAGTCATTAAATGACTGATTCTCCAACTTGAATCTGCATCCAACATCTTACTCTAAACATATCACCAACATTCTGCCAAGTACTTATAGAGATATGCAGAGGTGCTAGTTGCTTCTTTATATGAAGTATGTGATGTAGTGTAAAAGTGACTTTAAAAGGCTACAGTATCCATTTTTGACAAACAATGACTCTTTTTCATATGGAAACGACCTTTTGAATAAAACGCAAGATTGCCCTATGCGTCGCCTGATTTTAGCCAAATTCCATCATTTAATGGGTCAAAACGACATTTTTCTATTATTTATTAGAAACTTTTGGTATTCCCGCAATTTTATGTTTTTTTAGACCTTTGACCTTTGCCATTCTTCTTTTCTTCTACATACAAATTGATAAGTATAAGTAATATTTTAAATATTGTACTATATATGTTTCTTCTTTTCTTTGTCTAATTTTACCTTTACTTTATCTTTGTCAATTGATAATCTGCAGTTTTGGTCATGCCTTGATTTTCTAACTCTCTGCCACAGATTTTCTTACTCCTACCAGGTATTTATATTTTATGAATCCTTTATAAGCAATATAAGCATTGACATGTTTAGTTTTATCGGTATAGACATGCATTGAGTCCCTTAGTTTCCTGTTCAAGAACGATTTGTATATTGTTTTCAGTACAATATATAAGTTGTTCTTGAATTGTCCAAAGTGGACAGTCTAAGATTGTAAATTCGCATTCAATCCATATTATTGTATGTATTAATTACTTCTTGATCTAAGAATGTCATTGGTTTGTATTTTCTCACTGTTCTCTGTGTACATACCTAATTTGGGTCATAATAACACCTGAATTGAGTTGTGTGCTTGGAGAACTAAGGGGAAATGCTGCCGAAATTTTCTTAGAACAAGAAGTTATTAAGATATATATACAATAATATAACGCGAAGTTTACAATCTTGGATAGGATAGGACCCCACCCTATAGTATGAGTTAGATATGCATCATGCATGCATGTTTTATTCATTGAATGTAGACGTCAACCTCTTTAAACTTAATATAGTTGCTGTAGATCGGGAAAATATGGATCGGAAGTGGATGTCTGCTAATTGTTTATCGAAGGAATATAAGGACAGAGTGCAAGATTTTATCAGGTTTACAGTTGGACATGGAGAAAACCCTAGTAGAATCATATGTCCTTGTTTAAGTTGTTGCTATACAAGACGAGTTAATGTACCTGAGTTGGAAGGACATTTAGTGTGCAATGGAATTGATCAAAGTTATACTTGTTGGACAAAGCATGGTGAGACAAGAGGTGAATCTAGTGATATGGGGAATAGTGTGAGATATGTGTCAGATGATGCTAATACAAATACATATGAGGGCGATCGTTTTGAAGAGATGGCAAATGCGGTTGAAGAAGATCTTCGTGATTGTCCTCAAATGTTGAGAAGTTGATAAGTGATGCAGAGAAACCGTTGTATGAGGGTTGTACTAAATTCACAAGATTGTCGGCGATGTTAAAGTTGTTTAACTTGAAATCGGGCAATGGATGGACTGATAAGAGCTTTAATGACTTACTCACATTATTGAAAGATATGTTGCCAAAGGATAATGTGCTTCCTAGTTGGACATATGAGGCTAAACAAATGTTGCGCTCTATTGGCATGAGCTATGAGAGAATACATGCTTGTCCTAACGATTGCATCTTATTTCAGAATGAATATGCATCGTTAAATACATGTCCTAAATGTCACAATATAAGAAGAAAGAATCAGCTCTAGCGAAGGTTTTGTGGTATTTCCCAATAATACCTAGATTTAGGCGCATGTACAGTAGTTCAGAAGATTCAAAGCACTTGACATGGCATGAGGATGAAAGGATTAAAGATGGCAAGCTACGGTACCTGGCAGATTCTCCTCAATGGAAAAGAATTGATCACGATTATCCTAATTTCGGGTAAGAACCAAGAAACCTCCAACTTGCATTGTCTACTGATGAATTTAACCCGCATGGTGTTCAAAGTAGCTCTCACAGTACATGGCCTATGATTTTGGTGATTTATAACCTACCTCATGGCTATGCATGAAGCGCAAATATATGATGCTACCTTTGTTAATTTCTGGGCCCAAACAACCAGGAAATGATATCGACATATACTTGGCTCCTTTAATTGAAGACTTGAAGCAAATGTGGGAGACAAGTGTAGACAAGTGTAGAGGTATACGATGGGTATAAAGAAGAAAGTTTCACCTTGAGGTCTATGATCTTCGGCACAATTAATGATTTTCCGGCATACGGTAATCTGTCAGGATACAATACCAAAGGTTAGTGTGCATGCCCTATATGCGAAGATAGTACAGATTGGATGCGGTTGGAACATGGTACAAAGAATGTCTTCCTTGGGCATCGTATATTTTTGCATTCAAGTCATCATTATCGGTTGTGGAGAAAGGCGTTCAATGGGAATACAGAAGAACGTAGAGCTCCTTTGCCATTGACAAGTGCGCAACTGTTTGAAAAGGTAAAAGATTTGAGTATTGAATTTGGGAAACCTTTTGCGGAAGAGCTTGTCACATGAGGGTGGAAGAAAAAGTCAATTTTCTTTGAGCTGCTGATGTGAGCCCACTAAGGAGCTTGGACCAAGGAGCACTACAAGGACTTGGTGGACCTATGACAAGAGCTAGGATCAAGAAAGCCCAAGAAGTCTTAAACCAAGTGGTGACAACCTTGATGGAAACAAGCCCACGTTTACGTCTTGATGGAGTGGAGCCCAAATTGGTTACTTGTCTTATCCATCTTGAAGACATATGATGTTGATGGGCATGAGCTTCTTCAAAGCCCATTTACTAGTTTTATTTCTAGTTGAATAAAGTGTAAAAGACTTTGTGTGGATCCAATTTTGGGGGAACTTCACTTTGGTGTCCATGAAGTGTGGGCTACACTAAATTTGTATGATGACCAAGCCCACTTCATGAGGATGCACGAAAATGGGAAGCTTCTAGGAGGGCAACCTTTGGCTTGCATGCCTAGGTAACTCCTTTAGAAGTTATGGAACCACTTTTTATTAGTCACTCAAGTAGGATAGTTATTAGCCACTTAGTGGATGAGTAAAAGCTTTTATTACACCACTTAGTGGGATGTTCATGAATGGGGTTTTGTCATCTAGTGATGACCCTTTGTATGCATATTCTATGTAGCCCCATCTCCTATAAATTCGAGTATGATGAATGGAAAAGGAAACTAAGAAGTTGATTTTGGATTGAATCCAATTGTGAGGGTATTGTCTCTCTTAGGTTCTTGATTGAGCCACCCCCTTTGATCTTATCAAGAGTCCAAGACTTTTGTGGCGATCTTCACTAGGCTTATCAAATCCCCTTGGATTTGTGGCGCCTCTCCCCTTCCTCATCGTCATCCATTTTCTTGTTTTCTTTCTCTCTTGAATTGAACACTACTTGTTTTCCTAAGTTTCATTGGTAGTGTAACCAATTGTGCTTGATAATTCAACCTAAGATCATCAACAAGGCAACCCACTAATTTGGTTGTCATCAAGTGGCATCAAAGCTCAGGTTTGGTTGAATTATTTTTGTGTTTTGTTCTTCAATTTTCTTCTTGTTCTTCATCTTCAACCTTTCTTCTTTTCTATCCAAATATTACTTTGATTCTGTTTTGAAGGGAATTTTCGTTGCTTTTATGTTTCTGCCCCAAAACAAGTTTGCAAGTGTTTTTCTCTTCATGGAAGTGTAAAAAAAAAAAAAAGAAACCAGCGCAAAAAAAAAAAAAACAGAGAAAGAATAGAAAAAAAAATCTTATTTGGGCAAATTGTGTTCATGACAAAGCTTCCCTTCATTCTTGTTTGTATTCTTGTGAAAGCTTTTCCTTGTCTTGCTTTTCTTTTGTTCTTGATAAGTCTTGTTGAATATTGCTATTTGGATTTGGACATTTTTGTGTGGATTGGAGGTTGACTCCTTTAAGAACTATAAGAGGACATATTGAGAGGAAAAAGGCAAGAGTGCAAAATTACATATTGTGTGGAAAAAGCCTAATTGAGTGTATCACAATTTTGAGTGAAACACGTGAGGGAGTGTGGTGAGAAGTTTAAAATTCTTGTTATATTTAATCTTTTGTTTCAAGTGATGGCAGATGATAGCCCACCTCTTTCTCCAAGGTCCGCAATTCTCCAAGCTAGGATGACTAATCAAATCCGCACCCTTACAAGGCAAATGGAGGCAATGCAAGCAAATTATGATAGACAACTTGCCATCCTTCAAACCCATGATGAGTCAAGTGGATATGAAAGTGAAAGAGGAAGACCTAGAGGAGGAGGACATAGAGGAAGGAGGCATGATAGAGAAGATAGAATTGAAGGAGTCAAGATCAAAGTTCCTACCTTCCATGGGAAGAATGATCCCGAAGCCTACTTGGAGTGGGAGATGAAGATGGAGCAAGTGTTTGATTGCAACAACTACAATGAAAGGAAGAGAGTGAAGGTAGCCGCTCTTGAATTTAAAGACTATGCACTTGTTTGGTGGGATCAAATGCAAAAAGAAAGAAGACGGTATGAGGAGGAGCCAATTGAAACTTGGGCCGAAATGAAACAAGTCATGAGGAGAAGATTTGTGCCATCCCATTACCATAGAGATCTTCACAACAAATTGCAAAGATTGACCCAAGGATCCAAGAGTGTTGATGAGTACCACAAAGAGATGGAGTTGGCCTTGATTAGGTCCAACATTCATGAAGAGAGGGAGGCTGCTATGGCTCGGTTCTTACATGGATTAAATCAAGAGATTCAAGACATAGTGGAGCTTCAAAACTATGTGGAGATTGAGGATTTGGTCCAACAAGCTATCAAAGTGGAACAACAACTTAAGAGGAAGAAGTCCAAATTTTCTTCTTCTTCTAAGTTTTCACCTTCAAGTTGGAAGGACAAATCAAAGAAGGAGGGCACCTCAAATTCCAAGGAGGCCGTGACTAGCACACATGGAAAGAAACCTATGGAAGCCTCTACTACACCTAGAAACCGTGATGTGAAATGCTTCAAATGTTTGGGTCATGGACATATTGCATCTCAATGCCCAAGTAAAAAGGTGATGATAATGAGGAATGATGAAGTTGTAACACAATCCGAGGCCTCTAGTGAAGAAGAAAGTGAGGGAGAAATAGTACCGGAAGGAGATTTGCTCATGGTGAGGAGACTTTTGGGAAGCCAAGTCAAAGAGCATGATGAAAGCCAAAGAGAAAATATCTTCCATACAAGGTGCATGATACAAGGGAAGGTATGTTCTTTAATTATTGATGGTGGGAGTTGTGCTAATGTTGCTAGTGCTAGAATGGTTTCTAAATTGAATCTTGTGACTAAACCACATCCACGGCCATATAAACTCCAATGGCTTAGTGAAGTTGGTGAGATGACCGTGAACAAGCAAGTTGAAGCTTGTTTCTCCATTGGAAAGTATCATGATAATGTTCTATGTGATGTGGCTTGGCAATTTGATAAAAAGGCCAACCATGATGGATATACAAACAAGTTCTCTTTTATGCACCAAGACCGCAAGGTCACTCTTACACCATTATCTCCAAGAGAAGTAAGTGAGGATCAACTTAAATTGAGAGAGAAAAAAATGCAACAGGAAAAAGAAAAAGAGAGTGAAAAAAAAAAGTGATGGCCGAAAGAATAAAGATCAAAAAGAAGAGAAAAAAAAGTGAGAAAAATAGTGAGAAGAAAGAGAGTTATTTGGCAACAAAAAGTGAGGTGAAGAGGGCTTTGATTTCTAGGCAGCCCCTATACATGCTTTATTGCAAAGAATATTGTTTGAATGCTAATGCTTCTAATGAACTCTCTTTGCCTAGTGGTGTTGAAACTCTTGTGCAAGAATTTGGTGATGTATTTCCAAAGGAAGTGCCACATGGCCTACCTCCTTTAAGGGGGATTGAACATCACATTGATCTCATTCCGGGTGCATCATTACCCAATAGGCCAGCCTATAGGAGCAACCCTCAAGAGACTAAAGAAATACAAAAGCAAGTTGAGGAGCTGATGCAAAGGGGATGGGTCAAAGAGAGCTTGAGCCCATGTGCTGTACCAGTCATCCTAATGCCCAAAAAGGATGGGAGTTGGAGGATATGCACTGATTGTAGGGCTGTCAACAACATCACTATCAAGTATAGACACCCTATCCCTAGACTTGATGACTTGTTAGATGAATTGTTTGGTGCTTGCTTATTTTCTAAAATTGATTTAAAGAGTGGGTACCATCAAATTAGGATAAGGGAAGGGGATGAATGGAAAACTGCTTTCAAAACGAAATATGGTTTGTATGAATGGATGGTTATGCCTTTTGGTATAACTAATGCACCTAGTACTTTCATGAGGTCAATGAACCATGTTTTGATAGAATTTTTGGGTAAGTTTGTTGTTGTATATTTTGATGATATCTTGATATATAGCAAAAGCCTAGATGAACATCATGAACATTTGAGGGCTGTTTTGCATGTGTTAAGAAAAGAGAAGCTGTATGCCAATTTTGAAAAATGCACTTTTAGTGTGGACCATGTGATCTTCCTTGGTTTTGTTGTAAATGCAAAAGGGGTCCATGTTGATAAAGAGAAAATTAAGGCCATTCAAGATTGGCCAACCCCCAAAAATGTGAGTGAAGTGAGGAGCTTTCATGGCTTGGCTAGTTTCTATAGGAGGTTTGTGAGGGACTTTAGTACTTTGGCTGCACCTCTTAATGAAATTGTCAAGAAAAATGTTGCTTTTAAATGGGGGGAGAAACAAGAACTTGCATTTCAAGTGCTAAAAGAAAAACTTACTCATGCACCAATACTTGTTTTGCCTAATTTTGCTAAATCTTTTGAGATTGAATGTGATGCTTCTAATATTGGTGTTGGAGCTGTTTTGATGCAAGAAGGGCATCCAATTGCTTATTTTAGTGAGAAATTAAGTGGTGCTGCCCTTAATTATCCCACCTATGATAAGGAGTTGTATGCCTTGGTGAGGGCGTTGCAAACATGGCAACATTATCTTTTGCCCAAGGAATTTGTCATCCATAGTGACCATGAGTCCTTGAAGTATTTGAAAGGACAAGGGAAGTTGAATAAAAGACATGCTACGTGGGTTGAGTTTCTTGAGCAATTTCCCTATGTCATCAAGCATAAAAAGGGTAAGGCCAACATTGTGGCGGATGCACTTTCAAGGAGGTATACTTTACTTTCTACCCTTGAAACAAAATTGTTTGGACTTGAATGCATAAAGGAATTGTATGAGCATGATAAAGATTTTTCCCATATCTATGCTACATGTGTGCATGCGGCTCAAAATGGTTATTTTAGGCACCAGGGGTTTTTGTTTAAAGAAAAAGGATTATGTGTGCCTAAAAGTTCCATAAGAGACTTACTTTTAAAAGAGGCGCATGAAGGGGGTCTAATGGGGCATTTTGGGGTCCAAAAGACTTTAGATATGTTGCATGAGCATTTTCATTGGCCACACATGAAACATGATGTGCAAAAGTTTTGTGAAAAATGCATTGTTTGTAAGAAGTCTAAATCTAAAGTGATGCCTCATGGTCTTTACACTCCTTTGCCTATTCCTGATTTTCCTTGGATTGATTTGTCAATGGATTTTGTTGTGGGACTACCTAGGACAAGGAATGGTAAGGATTCAATCTTTGTGGTTGTGGATAGGTTTTCAAAAAATGGCACATTTTATACCATGCAAAAAGATTGATGATGCTTGTCATGTTGCTGAATTATTTTTTAAAGAAGTTGTAAGGCTTCATGGCCTTCCAAGAAGTATTGTTAGTGATAGGGACACAAAGTTCCAAAGTCACTTTTGGAGGACATTATGGGGAAAACTTGGTACAAAGCTTCTTTTCTCCACTACTTGCCATCCCCAAACGGATGGGCAAACTAAGGTAGTAAACAGGACACTGTCTTCCCTTCTAAGGGCTGTAATTAAAAAGAACATTAAGTCTTGGGAGGAATGTTTGCCTCATGTGGAATTTGCTTATAATAGGGCTGTTCATAGTACTACCCAATTTTCTCCTTTTGAGATTGTTTATGGATTTAACCCTTTAACTCCTCTTGATTTATTGCCATTGCCTAACTCTTCACTTTTAAAGCATAAAGATGGCAAGGCTAAGGCTGAATATGTGAGGAAGTTACATGAGCAAGTGAAGGCTCAAATTGAAAAGAGGACTGAAAGCTATGTTAGACAAGCCAACAAAGGGAGGAGAAAGGTGGTGTTTGAACCCGGAGATTGGGTTTGGGTGCACATGAAAAAAGAGAGGTTTCCTTCACAAAGGAAATCCAAGCTTCAACCAAGAGGAGATGGGCCATTCCAAGTGCTTGCCAAGATCAATGATAATGCTTAAAAGATAGATCTTCTGATATGAGCCAAGAGGGGGCAATTCAAGTTTGCAACAAGAGGAGGTCAAACCATTCAAGTCCAAGTGACCTTATGCCTCGTTTTGATTGTAACTTGTCCTCTGATAATCCAATTTCACTGTTCTTGGTGGCGTTAGAAAGATAAAAGCATTTTCTATAAGTTGTATTTCTACAATCAAGACCTAATTCGATCTTTATCATCAAGAAAATAGGGCTAGAAATTATGCCCGAAATTCTGGACGGATTTGACCCATTTTGTTTTAGGCTTGTATTTAGTTTTTATTTCAATATGTTATTTGGCTATTGTAGGATGGTGGGGTCGAATTTTATGATAAGAAAGGAGGTTAACTTTTGGCTTGCATGCCTTAGTAACTCCTTGGGAGGTTATGGAATGTTTGGCCACTTATTGGAGAGTCATTATATGGTGGTTATGGAGTTAATAACCACACATTAGTGAGTCTTTATTTGGTGGTTACGGTTCTTTTCTTTTAATTAGTTTTTAGTAGGAATTATTATATGTTAGGGTGGGGTCAAGTCACTTTATGGTGACCTTTTGATGGCATCTTCATGCCTTCCACTACTATATGTATGCACCTAGAAACATGGAATAAGAGAACTTGGATGTTGAATTTGGATTAATTCCATTTGTGAGAGAATTGTTCTCTTAGGTTCTTGGTTGAACCAAACTTAGTTCTTATCAAGAATCCAAGGTTCTTGTGGCGAACATCGCTTGGCTTATCAAACCTTCTTGGTTTGTGGCGCCTCATCATCTCTTTCTTCACCATTTTCTTATTTTCTTCACTTTTATGTTGCTACAATTTGTTCCTTAAGAAGAACACAAAATTTACTTGTTTTGAATTCAACCAAACGATCTTCAAAAGACAACCACACCATTTGGTTGTCATCAAGTGGTATCAAAGCTTAGGCTTTGGTTGAATTTGTTTTTGTGTCTCCAACATGGAAGTAAAAAAAAAAGAAGGATCTTTTCTCTACAAAATGTTATGTGAATGATGAGATATGTAGCTTGACCATTGATAGGAAAAGTTACATCAACATGGCCAGCACAACCTTGGTGGAAAAGTTGTCACTTCATGTTTTGAAGCATCCGCAACCATATTCACTCAATAGTCTCGAGGATCCAGAATTTAGTGATATGGGTAGCATGATTGTGAACAAACAAGTATTAGTATCATTCAAGGTCGATGGATATGAAGATGAGGTGCTTTGTGATGTGGTGCCTACAAAAACGAGACACTTGTCACTTGGACGTCCATGGAAGATTCAACGGAAAGCAAAGCGTGACTGCAGCACCAACAAGTACTCATTTTCATTTAAAAATTGTCAAATCATTCTTGCACCATTAGAGCAAGAAGAAAGGTATAAAGATCCTATGTATATGAAAGGAGAGAGTGTTGAAAATAGAGAGATAAAAGAAAGTGATGAGAAAGAAGAGGGATTGACTCATGAGGAAAAGAAAAGTTCCACTTTTGAGAGAGAACAAGAAAAAAATGAATTGAAAGGAAAAGAACAAGAGAGTGTGCAAAGTCAAATTTCCCATTTTGAAGAGAAAATTCAAATTAAAGAGGGAGAGGAGGAAAACAAAGAAAGTGAAAAAAAAGTTGAGGAAAAAGTAGGTAGTTTATTTATAAAAGAAAATAAGGCGAAAGGCACATTTTTGACAAGACAACCTATGCATATCTTTCTATATAAATATGCTTGTTTGACAACTATTGCTAACTCTTTGCCTATTGGAGATAATTCTATTTTGAAGGAAGTTGAAGAAGTAATTCCAAGAGAAGTACCTCATGGATTCAAACGACTTGTGTTTGAACCCGGAGGATGAAGGTGATTCTCAAAAGCAATAAATTCGAGGTCGAATTTCTTCCAAGGAGGAGGGAATGATATGAGCCAATTCAAGTTTGCAACAAGAGGAGGTCAAACCATTCAAGTCCAAGTGACCTTATGCCTCGTTTTGATTGTAACTTGTTCTCTGATAATCCGATTTCACTGTTCTTGGTGGCGTTAGAAAGATAAAAGCATTTTCTATAAGTTGTATTTCTACAATCAAGACCTAATTCGATCTTTATCATCAAGAAAATAGGGCTAGAAATTATGCCCGAAATTCTGGACGGATATGACCCATTTTGTTTTAGGCTTGTATTTAGTTTTTATTTCAATATGTTATTTGGCTATTGTAGGATGGTGGGGTCGAATTTTATGATAAGAAAGGAGGTTAACTTTTGGCTTGCATGCCTTAGTAACTCCTTGGGAGGTTATGGAATGTTTGGCCACTTATTGGAGAGTCATTATATGGTGGTTATGGAGTTAATAACCACACATTAATGAGTCTTTATTTGGTGGTTACGGTTCTTTTCTTTTAATTAGTTTTTAGTAGGAATTATTATATGTTAGGGTGGGGTCAAGTCACTTTATGGTGACCTTTTGATGGCATCTTGTTATGATCCAAAGTGGATCTATTGAATGTAGGATCGTTCTAGGAGAATTGATCCGAAATTGAAATGAAAATTCAAACTAAAAATTGGAGGGAAATCCAAACTTGTTCATTTTTGATGATCTTGAGGAAAATTGAGAGAACTAGCTCCACCTCAAGCCAAAGCTTGATCATCAAATCACAAGAATCATGGATCCACAATTCCTAAGCAACATAAAGCTAAAATGCATAAATCCTAAGATAAGCCTAAGGCTTTAGGCGTGAGGCAACTTGAATTCAAAAATAACGAAAAGAAAGGGAAAAGATGAAGGGGAAGGGAAATGGAAGAAAGCGCCACAACTCCATGGATTAGATGGAGTGATAAGCTCAAGGAAGATCCGCCACAAGAGTAAGGAGCTCTTGATGAGAATCACAAGGTTCTACTCTAGAACCTTCAAGAGGAGACTCTCTCTCTCAACTCTCTCTAAATTCTCAATGTGAGAAAAATTCTAAACTTTCAATTATGAATGAAAATGAGTACAAGGAGGTATTTATATGGCTCCTAACTTCTCTATTTGTAGGCGCGCCTAAGCTCCTCTTATGCATGGTAGGAGCGCGGCTCTTCCTACTTGGATGGGCCTTGATGACTCCATCGTGGCCCATTTACAAGTCCATGATGCAAAAGTCAAACTAGAAAAGTCAAAGTACTAAAAGTCCTACTTTTATTACATGGTTTCCTAAACTAGTTTATGTAGCCGTGACCTCAAGTTGTGAGAGGTTCACCATTCTTGGTTCTTCCTCTTGGTTGATCTTCATGTCCATGAGGTTGACTACTTTCACTTCAAGTGCACTTTGGGCCTTCTTCAATCTTGATCTTGTCATAGGCCCAACTATGTTCCTTAAGCTTGAGTCCTCTTCTTCCTCTTTAGGTGATGCTTGGTGAGTGTTGTCATGAGGGATCTCATCATCCCCTCCTTCTTGGAGTGAATTCGACCCCGAATTTAGTTCTTGGTCACCTACATCAAATAAACTCAAGTCACTAACATTGAAAGTGGCACTCACATTGTAATCACCCGGCAAGTCTATTTTATATGCATTATCATTAATTCGCTCCAAGACTTGAAATGGGCCATCCCCCCTTGGGTTTAATTTGGATTTCCTTTTTGAGGGAAATCTTTCTTTTCTCAAATGAACCCATACCCAATCCCCGGGTTGAAAGACAACATGTTTCCTTCCCTTATTTGCAAATTTGGCATTTTGTTCTAAACGCTTTTCAATTTGAGCCTTGACTTTTTCATGCAGCTTTTGAACAAATTCAGCTTTTGTTTTGCCATCTTTATGCATCAAGTTAGACGCATTGGGCAAGGGAAGTAGGTCAAGTGGAGTTAGGGGATTGAACCCGTATACCACTTCAAATGGTGAGCAAAGTGTGGTGGAGTGTGTAACTCGATTATAAGCAAATTCAACAAATGGTAAACACTCCTCCCAAGTTTTCAAATTCTTTTTAATGATTGCTCTAAGAAGGGTTGACAATGTGCGATTCACAACCTCCGTTTGCCCATCCGTTTGGGGATGACAAGTGGTGGAAAAGAGCAATTTTGTTCCCAATTTATTCCATAGAGTTCTCCAAAAATGGCTTAAGAATTTTGTATCCCTATCCGAGACTATGCTCTTAGGCACCCCATGTAGCCTAACAATTTCTTTGAAGAAAAGGTTGGCTATGTGGCATGCATCATCACTTTTATGACAAGGGATGAAATGGGCCATTTTTGAGAATCGGTCCACTACAACAAAGATTGAATCTCTTCCTTGTGTAGTCCTAGGGAGCCCTACAATAAAGTCCATGGATATGTCCATCCAAGGGGCCATAGGAATAGGCAAGGGAGAGTACAATCCATGAGGTTTGCTAGTCGATTTAGCCCTCTTACAAACAATACATTTTTGGCACCATTTATGCACTTCTTTCTTAAGACAAGGCCAATAAAAGTGTTCAAGAAGAATGTCCATTGTCTTTTTGACCCCGAAGTGCCCCATTAAACCTCCCTCATGTGCTTCCTTTATTAATAATTCCCTCATTGAATGCTTAGGGACACACAATCGCTTATCTTTAAAAAGAAAACCATCATGCAAGTAATAGTCCTTATGCGCCCCTTGCTCACACTCTTTGAAAATTTGAGAGAATTCTATATCACAAGCATACAATTCCTTTATGTGATTAAACCCTAGGATTTTGGTTTCTAATGTGGCAAGCAAATTATATCTCCTAGATAGAGCATCGGCCACCATGTTCATTTTTCCCTTTTTGTGTTTAATCACATATGGAAATTGTTCAATGAATTCCACCCACTTTGCGTGGCGCTTGTTTAACTTCCCTTGTCCTTTTAAGTGCTTCAAGGACTCATGATCACTATGTATCACGAATTCTTTAGGCAATAGGTAGTGTTGCCACACCTTGAGACTCCTTACTAGGGCATATAATTCTTTATCATAAGTAGAGTAGTTTAAACTTGCCCCACTAAGTTTCTCACTAAAATAAGCAATGGGGTGGCCTTCTTGAAGCAAAACAGCCCCAATGCCTACATTAGAGGCATCACACTCTATTTCAAAGGACTTCACAAAATTTGGAAGCGCAAGTATTGGTGCATTTGTGAGTTTTTCTTTTAACAAGTTAAAAGCCTTTTCTTGTTCTTGACCCCATTTAAAACCAACATGCTTTTTAACCACTTCATTTAGGGGTGCGGCCAAAGTGCTAAAATCTTTGACAAATCTCCTATAGAAACTTGCCAATCCATGGAAGCTCCTCACTTCTCCCACGGTTTTGGGAGTTGGCCACTCTTTAATGGCTTTGATTTTCTCCTCATCAACTTGTACACCTTTGGAACTCACAACAAACCCAAGGAATACAACTTGATGAGTACAAAAAGAGCATTTCTCAAGATTAGCATACAATTGCTCTTTCCGTAGCACTTGCAAGACACTTCTAACATGTTCAATATGCACCTCAAGTGTCATGCTATAGATCAAAATGTCATCAAAGTACACTACCACAAATTTGCCTAGAAAATCCCTCAACACATGATTCATGAGCCTCATGAATGTGCTAGGTGCATTAGTTAGCCCAAAAGGCATGACTAGCCATTCATAAAGTCCATATTTTGTCTTAAAGGCGGTTTTCCATTCATCCCCCTCCCTAATCCTTATTTGATGATATCCACTCTTGAGATCTATTTTAGAAAAGTAGCATGAACCATGCAACTCATCTAATAAGTCATCAAGGCGAGGGATTGGATGCCTATATTTTATGGTAATGTTGTTGATGGATCTACAATCCGTGCACATTCTCCAAGTGCCATCTTTCTTTGGAACAAGGAAGACGGGCATAGCACAAGGACTTAGAGATTCCCGTACCCATCCTTTTTCCAAGAGATCTTCTACTTGCTTTTGAATCTCTTTTGTTTCTTGTGGATTGCTTCTATAGGCCGGCCTATTAGGTAGAGAAGCACTTGGAATTAAATCCATTTGGTGCTCAATTCCCCTCATAGGTGGTAGGCCGCAAGGAATATCTTTTGGAAATACATCCACATATTCGTTTATGAGAGATTCAAAAGAAGTTGGCAAAGTTGTAGGTTGAGTTAATTTATTTTGAGTTAAGCAAGTTTCACGAAGATAGAGTAGGTATAGTGGTTGCCTTGCAAGATATGCTCTCTTCACCTCTCTTTCTTTTATGAACAAGCTCTCTTTTGTTCTCTCTTCTCTTACCTCAACCTCTTGCTTTTCGCTCTTATGTCCTTTTCCATTTTTCTTTGATTCTTTTTCACACTCAATTTCTTTTTCCTTTATGGCTTTTCTCTCTTGCTCTCTTTTCACTCTTAATTTCACTTGATCCTCACACACTTCTCTTGGTGAAAGAGGTACAAGAGTAACTTTCCTATTTCTATGTACAAAAGTAAATTTGTTGGAATGACCATCATGCACCACATTCCTATCAAATTGCCATGGTCTTCCAAGTAGGATATGCCCCGCTTCCATTGGAACCACATCACAAAGAACTTCATCTTCATACTTCCCAATGGAGAAGCTCAACATTACTTGCTTGTTGACTAACAATTCACCCTCTTCACTTAGCCATTGAAGCTTGTAAGGCCGTGGATGCAAAGTAGTCTTCAACCCAAGTTTTTCCACTAGTCTTGTGCTTGCAACATTAGTACAAGATCCACCATCAATTATCAATGAGCAAAGCTTGTCTTGGATAGTGCATCTTGTGTGGAAGATGTTCTCTCTTTGGCTATCATCCTTCTCTTTTAGTTGAACCCCAAGCAACCTCCTAACCATGAGTAAATCCCCTTCTAATGCTTTCACTTCACTCTCTTCTTCACTTTCACTAGTGGACATAGGGGAAGAAGGAGAAGAATTACATGTCTCATACCCTCCCTCTTTAATTACCATGGTCCTTTTATTTGGACATTGAGAAGCTATATGACCCCTACCCAAGCATTTAAAACATTTAATATCTCTATTCCTAGAAGTTGATGGAATTGAAGTAGGACTTGATACATTTTTACCTTTGAACACATTAGGACCCGAACCTTCATTGGTCTTGAATGTGGTTCCCTCCTTCTTAGACTTGTCCTTCCAACTTGATGAGGAATAGTTGTTGAATGGCTTCTTGTAGGATCTCTTTCTCTTCAATTGTTGCTCCACTTTGATTGCTTGATGCACCAAATCTTCTAATTCAACATAATGGTGCAATTCAACTATGTCCAAGATTTCTTGATTCAAACCATTGAGGAATCTTGCCATGGTTGCTTCTCTTTCTTCAAAGATGTTGGCCCTAATCAATGCAACCTCCATCTCCTTATAGTATTCGTCCACACTTTTGTTGCCTTGATTAAGCCTTTGAAGCTTGTTATGGAGCTCCCTATGATAGTGTGAAGAAACAAATCTTTTCCTCATAATGGCCTTCATTTCTCTCCAAGTAGAAATTGGATCATCTCCATTCCTCCTTTTCTCCTTGATTAGTTGATCCCACCATATCAATGCATAGTCCACAAACTCTATGGATGCCACCTTAACCTTCTTCTCTTCACTATAATGTTGGCATTCAAAAATTTGCTCTATTTTTGTCTCCCACTCTAGATATAACTCGGGATCATTTTTACCTTGAAATGTTGGCACTTTTACTTTTACTCCCTCAAGTCTATCATTTTGTCTCCTCACTCTATCCTCACCATAGACTCCATGCCTCCTCCTATGCCTCCTTCTCCTTCGGTCATCCTCCTCATATTCATTGTCTTCATGTGATGAATTTCATGAGAGGAACTTTCTTGTCTTGGACTTCTAGTTCTTGTGCCTCTTGAAGCTCTTTCAAGGCCTTCAAGTCTTTCATTAACCACATCATTTTGCCTTTCTAGAAGCCTTTCCAAATGCCGTGTCATTCTTTGAAGTTTCATATCATAGGCCAAGGTTCTAGGGGAAGGTGGTGTACTACCTTCACCATCACCTCTAGTTTGTGACATGTTTACAATTTTCAACAATGAAATAAAAAAAATAAAATGGACCTCACCACTCAACTAAGTGTTTCACTCTTAGAATGTTCACTCGTGTATCACACAAATAGGCTTTTTAGCAAATGCACACTCTTGCCTTTTTCCACTCTAAAGTCTCACTCAAAGGCTCTTGAAGTAGAAACAAGCAATTCCAAGATATAAAGCCAAATACACTTGCAAACAAATCAAACCAAGAGTAATGCACTCACAAGAATTTCAAGGAAAGAAAACTACAAGACAAAACTTAAGAAGTTTAAAAGACAAACTAAAAATGCTCAACAAGAAATAGTACACTCAAATAGAATTGAAGAAGACAAGTAAAAGAAGAAAGAATAAGAAGAAAGACAAAGTAGAAAATGAACTTTTCTTAATGTGTTCTTGAATTTCGAAATTTCTTGCTCAAGTAGGCTCATACACAAAGTTTCAAGGCTGAATAGTGGCAAGTCTTTTTCTGCAAATAATTTTTTTTTTCGAAACTTTTAGTATTTGCACTTTTGCCCCAATTTTTTTTTAAATTTGCGTTTTGGTCCTTTGGATTTTTTTTTCAGATTTGGACTCTTTTTCCTTTTCTATAATTTCTGAACTATTTTTTTTTTATAACAGCCACTGACTTTTCGAAATTACACAAACAGCCCAAACTAAACAATTAATACAAATGTAAGATTAAAGAGCCTTCTAAAGTGCTTTTGCAAGAAGCAAATTGAATTTCAACAAACAAATTTAGGATTCACTATTTTGATGCTTAGATCTTTCATTCAAGTGGTTGATCAACAAGTTAACCAACACTTTTGAAATTCATCAAGATCTATCAAGCAATTATCCCAAGGATCCTAAGAAATATGAAGAACACTTATGAACATCAAGAAAATTCAAATTCAAAAGAATAGATCAAATCTAACACAAATATATGTAGAATTCGAAAATTCAAACCATAAGAACAACAAATTACACTACTAGAACACAAAATCAAGATCAAAAGGATCTAGATCTAGAATTTTTTTTTGAATTTGAAAAAGTGGCGCCAAAAATTTGAATTTACCGCCAAATTTTTTTGAATATTTTTAGCTTCTAACTCTCCTAGAGGCTAGCTCTAGATACCAAATGTTATGATCCAAAGTGGATCTATTGAATGTAGGATCGTTCTAGGAGAATTGATCCGAAATTGAAATGAAAATTCAAACTAAAAATTGGAGGGAAATCCAAACTTGTTCATTTTTGATGATCTTGAGGAAAATTGAGAGAACTAGCTCCACCTCAAGCCAAAGCTTGATCATCAAATCACAAGAATCATGGATCCACAATTCCTAAGCAACATAAAGCTAAAATGCATAAATCCTAAGATAAGCCTAAGGCTTTAGGCGTGAGGCAACTTGAATTCAAAAATAACGAAAAGAAAGGGAAAAGATGAAGGGGAAGGGAAATGGAAGAAAGCGCCACAACTCCATGGATTAGATGGAGTGATAAGCTCAAGGAAGATCCGCCACAAGAGTAAGGAGCTCTTGATGAGAATCACAAGGTTCTACTCTAGAACCTTCAAGAGGAGACTCTCTCTCTCAACTCTCTCTAAATTCTCAATGTGAGAAAAATTCTAAACTTTCAATTATGAATGAAAATGAGTACAAGGAGGTATTTATATGGCTCCTAACTTCTCTATGTGTAGGCGCGCCTAAGCTCCTCTTATGCATGGTAGGAGCGCGCCTCTTCCTACTTGGATGGGCCTTGATGACTCCATCGTGGCCCATTTACAAGTCCATGATGCAAAAGTCAAACTAGAAAAGTCAAAGTACTAAAAGTCCTACTTTTATTACATGGTTTCCTAAACTAGTTTATGTAGCCGTGACCTCAAGTTGTGAGAGGTTCACCATTCTTGGTTCTTCCTCTTGGTTGATCTTCATGTCCATGAGGTTGACTACTTTCACTTCAAGTGCACTTTGGGCCTTCTTCAATCTTGATCTTGTCATAGGCCCAACTATGTTCCTTAAGCTTGAGTCCTCTTCTTCCTCTTTAGGTGATGCTTGGTGAGTGTTGTCATGAGGGATCTCATCACATCTTCATGCCTTCCACTACTATATGTATGCACCAAGAAACATGGAATAAGAGAACTTGGATGTTGAATTTGGATTAATTCCATTTGTGAGAGAATTGTTCTCTTAGGTTCTTGGTTGAACCAAACTTAGTTCTTATCAAGAATCCAAGGTTCTTGTGGCGAACATCGCTTGGCTTATCAAACCTTCTTGGTTTGTGGCGCCTCATCATCTCTTTCTTCACCATTTTCTTATTTTCTTCACTTTTATGTTGCTACAATTTGTTCCTTAAGAAGAACACAAAATTTACTTGTTTTGAATTCAACCAAACGATCTTCAAAAGACAACCACACCATTTGGTTGTCATCAAGTGGTATCAAAGCTTAGGCTTTGGTTGAATTTGTTTTTGTGTCTCCAACATGGAAGTAAAAAAAAAAGAAGGATCTTTTCTCTACAAAATGTTATGTGAATGATGAGATATGTAGCTTGACCATTGATAGGAAAAGTTACATCAACATGGCCAGCACAACCTTGGTGGAAAAGTTGTCACTTCATGTTTTGAAGCATCCGCAACCATATTCACTCAATAGTCTCGAGGATCCAGAATTTAGTGATATGGGTAGCATGATTGTGAACAAACAAGTATTAGTATCATTCAAGGTCGATGGATATGAAGATGAGGTGCTTTGTGATGTGGTGCCTACAAAAACGAGACACTTGTCACTTGGACGTCCATGGAAGATTCAACGGAAAGCAAAGCGTGACTGCAGCACCAACAAGTACTCATTTTCATTTAAAAATTGTCAAATCATTCTTGCACCATTAGAGCAAGAAGAAAGGTATAAAGATCCTATGTATATGAAAGGAGAGAGTGTTGAAAATAGAGAGATAAAAGAAAGTGATGAGAAAGAAGAGGGATTGACTCATGAGGAAAAGAAAAGTTCCACTTTTGAGAGAGAACAAGAAAAAAATGAATTGAAAGGAAAAGAACAAGAGAGTGTGCAAAGTCAAATTTCCCATTTTGAAGAGAAAATTCAAATTAAAGAGGGAGAGGAGGAAAACAAAGAAAGTGAAAAAAAAGTTGAGGAAAAAGTAGGTAGTTTATTTATAAAAGAAAATAAGGCGAAAGGCACATTTTTGACAAGACAACCTATGCATATCTTTCTATATAAATATGCTTGTTTGACAACTATTGCTAACTCTTTGCCTATTGGAGATAATTCTATTTTGAAGGAAGTTGAAGAAGTAATTCCAAGAGAAGTACCTCATGGATTCAAACGACTTGTGTTTGAACCCGGAGGATGAAGGTGATTCTCAAAAGCAATAAATTCGAGGTCGAATTTCTTCCAAGGAGGAGGGAATGATATGAGCCAATTCAAGTTTGCAACAAGAGGAGGTCAAACCATTCAAGTCCAAGTGACCTTATGCCTCGTTTTGATTGTAACTTGTTCTCTGATAATCCGATTTCACTGTTCTTGGTGGCGTTAGAAAGATAAAAGCATTTTCTATAAGTTGTATTTCTACAATCAAGACCTAATTCGATCTTTATCATCAAGAAAATAGGGCTAGAAATTATGCCCGAAATTCTGGACGGATTTGACCCATTTTGTTTTAGGCTTGTATTTAGTTTTTATTTCAATATGTTATTTGGCTATTGTAGGATGGTGGGGTCGAATTTTATGATAAGAAAGGAGGTTAACTTTTGGCTTGCATGCCTTAGTAACTCCTTGGGAGGTTATGGAATGTTTGGCCACTTATTGGAGAGTCATTATATGGTGGTTATGGAGTTAATAACCACACATTAATGAGTCTTTATTTGGTGGTTACGGTTCTTTTCTTTTAATTAGTTTTTAGTAGGAATTATTATATGTTAGGGTGGGGTCAAGTCACTTTATGGTGACCTTTTGATGGCATCGTCATGCCTTCCACTACTATATGTATGCACCAAGAAACATGGAATAAGAGAACTTGGATGTTGAATTTGGATTAATTCCATTTGTGAGAGAATTGTTCTCTTAGGTTCTTGGTTGAACCAAACTTAGTTCTTATCAAGAATCCAAGGTTCTTGTGGCGAACATCGCTTGGCTTATCAAACCTTCTTGGTTTGTGGCGCCTCATCATCTCTTTCTTCACCATTTTCTTATTTTCTTCACTTTTATGTTGCTACAATTTGTTCCTTAAGAAGAACACAAAATTTACTTGTTTTGAATTCAACCAAACGATCTTCAAAAGACAACCACACCATTTGGTTGTCATCAAGTGGTATCAAAGCTTAGGCTTTGGTTGAATTTGTTTTTGTGTCTCCAACATGGAAGTAAAAAAAAAAGAAGGATCTTTTCTCTACAAAATGTTATGTGAATGATGAGATATGTAGCTTGACCATTGATAGGAAAAGTTACATCAACATGGCCAGCACAACCTTGGTGGAAAAGTTGTCACTTCATGTTTTGAAGCATCCGCAACCATATTCACTCAATAGTCTCGAGGATCCAGAATTTAGTGATATGGGTAGCATGATTGTGAACAAACAAGTATTAGTATCATTCAAGGTCGATGGATATGAAGATGAGGTGCTTTGTGATGTGGTGCCTACAAAAACGAGACACTTGTCACTTGGACGTCCATGGAAGATTCAACGGAAAGCAAAGCGTGACTGCAGCACCAACAAGTACTCATTTTCATTTAAAAATTGTCAAATCATTCTTGCACCATTAGAGCAAGAAGAAAGGTATAAAGATCCTATGTATATGAAAGGAGAGAGTGTTGAAAATAGAGAGATAAAAGAAAGTGATGAGAAAGAAGAGGGATTGACTCATGAGGAAAAGAAAAGTTCCACTTTTGAGAGAGAACAAGAAAAAAATGAATTGAAAGGAAAAGAACAAGAGAGTGTGCAAAGTCAAATTTCCCATTTTGAAGAGAAAATTCAAATTAAAGAGGGAGAGGAGGAAAACAAAGAAAGTGAAAAAAAAGTTGAGGAAAAAGTAGGTAGTTTATTTATAAAAGAAAATAAGGCGAAAGGCACATTTTTGACAAGACAACCTATGCATATCTTTCTATATAAATATGCTTGTTTGACAACTATTGCTAACTCTTTGCCTATTGGAGATAATTCTATTTTGAAGGAAGTTGAAGAAGTAATTCCAAGATAAGTACCTCATGGATTCAAACGACTTGTGTTTGAACCCGGAGGATGAAGGTGATTCTCAAAAGCAATAAATTCGAGGTCGAATTTCTTCCAAGGAGGAGGGAATGATATGAGCCAATTCAAGTTTGCAACAAGAGGAGGTCAAACCATTCAAGTCCAAGTGACCTTATGCCTCGTTTTGATTGTAACTTGTTCTCTGATAATCCGATTTCACTGTTCTTGGTGGCGTTAGAAAGATAAAATCATTTTCTATAAGTTGTATTTCTACAATCAAGACCTAATTCGATCTTTATCATCAAGAAAATAGGGCTAGAAATTATGCCCGAAATTCTGGACGGATTTGACCCATTTTGTTTTAGGCTTGTATTTAGTTTTTATTTCAATATGTTATTTGGCTATTGTAGGATGGTGGGGTCGAATTTTATGATAAGAAAGGAGGTTAACTTTTGGCTTGCATGCCTTAGTAACTCCTTGGGAGGTTATGGAATGTTTGGCCACTTATTGGAGAGTCATTATATGGTGGTTATGGAGTTAATAACCACACATTAATGAGTCTTTATTTGGTGGTTACGGTTCTTTTCTTTTAATTAGTTTTTAGTAGGAATTATTATATGTTAGGGTGGGGTCAAGTCACTTTATGGTGACCTTTTGATGGCATCTTCATGCCTTCCACTACTATATGTATGCACCAAGAAACATGGAATAAGAGAACTTGGATGTTGAATTTGGATTAATTCCATTTGTGAGAGAATTGTTCTCTTAGGTTCTTGGTTGAACCAAACTTAGTTCTTATCAAGAATCCAAGGTTCTTGTGGCGAACATCGCTTGGCTTATCAAACCTTCTTGGTTTGTGGCGCCTCATCATCTCTTTCTTCACCATTTTCTTATTTTCTTCACTTTTATGTTGCTACAATTTGTTCCTTAAGAAGAACACAAAATTTACTTGTTTTGAATTCAACCAAACGATCTTCAAAAGACAACCACACCATTTGGTTGTCATCAAGTGGTATCAAAGCTTAGGCTTTGGTTGAATTTGTTTTGGTGTCTCCAACATGGAAGTAAAAAAAAAAAAAGAAGGATCTTTTCTCTACAAAATGTTATGTGAATGATGAGATATGTAGCTTGACCATTGATAGGAAAAGTTACATCAACATGGCCAGCACAACCTTGGTGGAGAAGTTGTCACTTCATGTTTTGAAGCATCCGCAACCATATTCACTCAATAGTCTCGAGGAACCAGAATTTAGTGATATGGGTAGCATGATTGTGAACAAACAAGTATTAGTATCATTCAAGGTCGATGGATATGAAGATGAGGTGCTTTGTGATGTGGTGCCTACAAAAACGAGACACTTGTCACTTGGACGTCCATGGACGATTCAGCGGAAAGCAAAGCGTGACTGCAGCACCAACAAGTACTCATTTTCATTTAAAAATTGTCAAATCATTCTTGCACCATTAGAGCAAGAAGAAAGGTATAAAGATCCTATGTATATGAAAGGAGAGAGTGTTGAAAATAGAGAGATAAAAGAAAGTGATGAGAAAGAAGAGGGATTGACTCATGAGGAAAAGAAAAGTTCCACTTTTGAGAGAGAACAAGAAAAAAATGAATTGAAAGGAAAAGAACATGAGAGTGTGCAAAGTCAAATTTCCCATTTTGAAGAGAAAATTCAAATTAAAGAGGGAGAGGAGGAAAACAAAGAAAGTGAAAAAAAAGTTGAGGAAAAAGTAGGTAGTTTATTTATAAAAGAAAATAAGGCGAAAGGCACATTTTTGACAAGACAACCTATGCATATCTTTCTATATAAATATGCTTGTTTGACAACTATTGCTAACTCTTTGCCTATTGGAGATAATTCTATTTTGAAGGAAGTTGAAGAAGTAATTCCAAGAGAAGTACCCCATGGATTCAAACGACTTATGTTTGAACCCGGAGGATGAAGGTGATTCTCAAAAGCAATAAATTCGAGGTCGAATTTCTTCCAAGGAGGAGGGAATGATATGAGCCAATTCAAGTTTGCAACAAGAGGAGGTCAAACCATTCAAGTCCAAGTGACCTTATGCCTCGTTTTGATTGTAACTTGTTCTCTGATAATCCGATTTCACTGTTCTTGGTGGCGTTAGAAAGATAAAAGCATTTTCTATAAGTTGTATTTCTACAGTCAAGACCTAATTCGATTTTTATCATCAAGAAAATAGGGCTAGAAATTATGCCCGAAATTCTGGACGGATTTGACCCATTTTGTTTTAGGCTTGTATTTAGTTTTTATTTCAATATGTTATTTGGCTATTGTAGGATGGTGGGGTCGAATTTTATGATAAGAAAGGAGGTTAACTTTTGGCATGCATGCCTTAGTAACTCCTTGGGAGGTTATGGAATGTTTGGCCACTTATTGGAGAGTCATTATATGGTGGTTATGGAGTTAATAACCACACATTAGTGAGTCTTTATTTGGTGGTTATGGTTCTTTTCTTTTAATTAGTTTTTAGTAGGAATTATTATATGTTAGGGTGGGGTCAAGTCACTTTATGGTGACCTTTTGATGGCATCTTCATGCCTTCCACTACTATATGTATGCACCTAGAAACATGGAATAAGAGAACTTGGATGTTGAATTTGGATTAATTCCATTTGTGAGAGAATTGTTCTCTTAGGTTCTTGGTTGAACCAAACTTAGTTCTTATCAAGAATCCAAGGTTCTTGTGGCGAACATCGCTTGGCTTATCAAACCTTCTTGGTTTGTGGCGCCTCATCATCTCTTTCTTCACCATTTTCTTATTTTCTTCACTTTTATGTTGCTACAATTTGTTCCTTAAGAAGAACACAAAATTTACTTGTTTTGAATTCAACCAAACGATCTTCAAAAGACAACCACACCATTTGGTTGTTATCAAGTGGTATCAAAGCTTAGGCTTTGGTTGAATTTGTTTTGGTGTCTCCAACATGGAAGTAAAAAAAAAAAAGAAGGATCTTTTCTCTACAAAATGTTATGTGAATGATGAGATATGTAGCTTGACCATTGATTGGAAAAGTTACATCAACATGGCCAGCACAACCTTGGTGGAGAAGTTGTCACTTCATGTTTTGAAGCATCCGCAACCATATTCACTCAATAGTCTCGAGGAACCAGAATTTAGTGATATGGGTAGCATGATTGTGAACAAACAAGTATTAGTATCATTCAAGGTCGATGGATATGAAGATGAGGTGCTTTGTGATGTGGTGCCTACAAAAACGAGACACTTGTCACTTGGACGTCCATGGACGATTCAGCGGAAAGCAAAGCGTGACTGCAGCACCAACAAGTACTCATTTTCATTTAAAAATTGTCAAATCATTCTTGCACCATTAGAGCAAGAAGAAAGGTATAAAGATCCTATGTATATGAAAGGAGAGAGTGTTGAAAATAGAGAGATAAAAGAAAGTGATGAGAAAGAAGAGGGATTGACTCATGAGGAAAAGAAAAGTTCCACTTTTGAGAGAGAACAAGGAAAAAATGAATTGAAAGGAAAAGAACATGAGAGTGTGCAAAGTCAAATTTCCCATTTTGAAGAGAAAATTCAAATTAAAGAGGGAGAGGAGGAAAACAAAGAAAGTGAAAAAAAAGTTGAGGAAAAAGTAGGTAGTTTATTTATAAAAGAAAATAAGGCGAAAGGCACATTTTTGACAAGACAACCTATGCATATCTTTCTATATAAATATGCTTGTTTGACAACTATTGCTAACTCTTTGCCTATTGGAGTATATTCTATTTTGAAGGAAGTTGAAGAAGTAATTCCAAGAGAAGTACCCCATGGATTCAAACGACTTGTGTTTGAACCCGGAGGATGAAGGTGATTCTCAAAAGCAATAAATTCGAGGTCGAATTTCTTCCAAGGAGGAGGGAATGATATGAGCCAATTCAAGTTTGCAACAAGAGGAGGTCAAACCATTCAAGTCCAAGTGACCTTATGCCTCGTTTTGATTGTAACTTGTTCTCTGATAATCCGATTTCACTGTTCTTGGTGGCGTTAGAAAGATGAAAGCATTTTCTATAAGTTGTATTTCTACAGTCAAGACCTAATTCGATTTTTATCATCAAGAAAATAGGGCTAGAAATTATGCCCGAAATTCTGGACGGATTTGACCCATTTTGTTTTAGGCTTGTATTTACTTTTTATTTCAATATGTTATTTGGCTATTGTAGGATGGTGGGGTCGAATTTTATGATAAGAAAGGAGGTTAACTTTTGGCTTGCATGCCTTAGTAACTCCTTGGGAGGTTATGGAATGTTTGGCCACTTATTGGAGAGTCATTATATGGTGGTTATGGAGTTAATAACCACACATTAGTGAGTCTTTATTTGGTGGTTATGGTTCTTTTCTTTTAATTAGTTTTTAGTAGGAATTATTATATGTTAGGGTGGGGTCAAGTCACTTTATGGTGACCTTTTGATGGCATCTTCATGCCTTCCACTACTATATGTATGCACCTAGAAACATGGAATAAGAGAACTTGGATGTTGAATTTGGATTAATTCCATTTGTGAGAGAATTGTTCTCTTAGGTTCTTGGTTGAACCAAACTTAGTTCTTATCAAGAATCCAAGGTTCTTGTGGCGAACATCGCTTGGCTTATCAAACCTTCTTGGTTTGTGGCGCCTCATCATCTCTTTCTTCACCATTTTCTTATTTTCTTCACTTTTATGTTGCTACAATTTGTTCCTTAAGAAGAACACAAAATTTACTTGTTTTGAATTCAACCAAACGATCTTCAAAAGACAACCACACCATTTGGTTGTCATCAAGTGGTATCAAAGCTTAGGCTTTGGTTGAATTTGTTTTGGTGTCTCCAACATGGAAGTAAAAAAAAAAAAGAAGGATCTTTTCTCTACAAAATGTTATGTGAATGATGAGATATGTAGCTTGACCATTGATAGGAAAAGTTACATCAACATGGCCAGCACAACCTTGGTGGAGAAGTTGTCACTTCATGTTTTGAAGCATCCGCAACCATATTCACTCAATAGTCTCGAGGAACCAGAATTTAGTGATATGGGTAGCATGATTGTGAACAAACAAGTATTAGTATCATTCAAGGTCGATGGATATGAAGATGAGGTGCTTTGTGATGTGGTGCCTACAAAAACGAGACACTTGTCACTTGGACGTCCATGGAAGATTCAGCGGAAAGCAAAGCGTGACTGCAGCACCAACAAGTACTCATTTTCATTTAAAAATTGTCAAATCATTCTTGCACCATTAGAGTAAGAAGAAAGGTATAAAGATCCTATGTATATGAAAGGAGAGAGTGTTGAAAATAGAGAGATAAAAGAAAGTGATGAGAAAGAAGAGGGATTGACTCATGAGGAAAAGAAAAGTTCCACTTTTGAGAGAGAACAAGAAAAAAATGAATTGAAAGGAAAAGAACATGATCTTGAGGAAAATTGAGAGAACTAGCTCCACCTCAAGCCAAAGCTTGATCATCAAATCACAAGAATTATGGATCCACAATTCCTAAGCAACATAAAGCTAAAACGCATAAATCCTAAGATGAGCCTAAGGCTTTAGGCGTGAGGCAACTTGAATTCAAAAAGAAAGGGAAAAGATGAAGGGGAAGGGAAATGGAAGAAAGCGCCACAACTCCATGGATTAGATGGAGTGATAAGCTCAAGGAAGATCCGCCACAAGAGTAAGGAGCTCTTGATGAGAATCACAAGATTCTATTCTAGAACCTTCAAGAGGAGACTCTCTCTCTCAACTCTCTCTAAATTCTCAATGTTAGAAAAATTCTAAACTTTCAATTATGATTCAAAATGAGTACAAAGAGGTATTTATATGACCTCCCTTTCACTCCCTCACATGCGCGCCTAAGGCTCCTAGCCAAGGCCTATGTGCGCGCCTCTCCTTACTTGGATGGGCCTTGATGACTTCATCTTGGCCCATTTACAAGTTCTTCCTCTAGGTTGATCTTCATGTCCATGAGGTTGACTACTTTCACTTCAAGTGCACTTTGGGCCTTCTTCAATCTTGACCTTGTCATAGGCCCAACTATGTTCCTTAAGCTTGAGTCCTCTTCTTCCTCTTTAGGTGATGCTTGGTGAGTGTTGTCATGAGGGATCTCATCATCCCCTCCTTCTTGTAGTGAATTCGACCCCGAATTTAGTTCTTGGTCACCTACATCAAATAAACTCAAGTCACTAACATTGAAAGTGGCACTCACATTGTAATCACCTGGCAAGTCTATTTTATATGCATTATCATTAATTCCCTCCAAGACTTGAAATGGTCCATCCCCCCTTGGGTTTAATTTGGATTTCCTTTTTGAGGGAAATCTTTCTTTTCTCAAATGAACCCATACCCAATCCCCGGGTTGAAAGACAACATGTTTCCTTCCCTTATTTGCAAATTTGGCATTTTGTTCTAAACGCTTTTCAATTTGTGCCTTGACTTTTTCATGTAGCTTTTGAACAAATTCAGCTTTTGTTTTGCCATCTTTATGCATCAAGTTAGACGCTTTAGGCAAGGGAAGTAGGTCAAGTGGAGTTAGGGGATTGAACCCGTATACCACTTCAAATGGTGAGCAAAGTGTGGTGGAGTGTGTAACTCGATTATAAGCAAATTCAACAAACGGTAAACACTCCTCCCAAGTTTTCAAATTCTTTTTAATGATTGCTCTAAGAAGGGTTGACAATGTTCGATTCACAACCTCCGTTTGCCCATCCGTTTGGGGATGACAAGTGATGGAAAAGAGCAATTTTGTTCCCAATTTGTTCCATAGAGTTCTCCAAAAATGGCTCAAGAACTTTGTATCCCTATCCGAGACTAAGCTCTTAGGCACCCCATGTAGCCTAACAATTTCTTTGAAGAAAAGGTTGGCTATGTGGCATGCATCATCACTCTTATGACAAGGGATGAAATGGGCCATTTTTTGAAAATCGGTCCACCACAACAAAGATTGAATCTCTTCCTTGCTTAGTCCTAGGTAGCCCTACAATAAAGTCCATGGATATGTCCATCCAAGGGGCCATAGGAATAGGCAAGGGAGAGTACAATCCATGAGGTTTGCTAGTCGATTTAGCCCTGTTACTAACAATACATTTTTGGCACCATTTATGCACTTCTTTCTTAAGACAAGGCCAATAAAAGTGTTCAAGAAGAATGTCCATTGTCTTTTTGACCCCGAAGTGCCCCATTAAACCTCCCTCATGTGCTTCTTTTATTAATAATTCCCTCATTGAATGCTTAGGGACACACAATCGCTTATCTTTAAAAAGAAAACCATCATGAAAGTAAAAGTCCTTATGCGCCCCTTGCTCACACTCTTTGAAAATTTGAGAGAATTCTATATCACAAGCATACAATTCCTTTCTGTGATTAAACCCTAGGATTTTGGTTTCTAATGTGGCAAGCAAATTATATCTCCTTGATAGAGCATCGGCCACCATGTGCATTTTTCCCTTTTTGTGTTTAATCATATATGGAAATTGTTCAATGAATTCCACCCACTTTACGTGGCGCTTGTTTAACTTCCCTTGTCCTTTTAAGTGCTTCAAGGACTCATGATCACTATGTATCACGAATTCTTTAGGCAATAGGTAGTGTTGCCACACCTTGAGACTCCTTACTAGGGCATATAATTCTTTATCATAAGTAGAGTAGTTCAAACTTGCCCCACTAAGTTTCTCACTAAAATAAGCAATGGGGTGGCCTTCTTGAAGCAAAACAGCCCCAATGCCTACATTAGAGGCATCACACTCTATTTCAAAGGACTTCACAAAATTTGGAAGCGCAAGGATTGGTGTATTTGTGAGTTTTTCTTTTAACAAGTTAAAAGCCTTTTCTTGTTCTTGACCCCATTTAAATCCAACATGCTTTTTAACCACTTCATTTAGGGGTGCGGCCAAAGTGCTAAAATCTTTGACAAATCTCCTATAGAAACTTGCCAATCCATGGAAGCTTCTTACTTCTCCCACGGTTTTGGGAGTTGGCCACTCTTTAATGGCTTTTATTTTCCCCTCATCAACTTCTACACCTTTGGAACTCACAACAAACCCAAGGAATACAACTTGATGAGTACAAAAAGAGCATTTCTCAAGATTAGCATACAATTGCTCTTTACGTAGCACTTGCAAGACACTTCTAACATGTTCAATATGCACCTCAAGTGTCATGCTATAGATCAAAATGTCATCAAAGTACACTACCACAAATTTGCCTAGAAAATCCCTCAACACATGATTCATGAGCCTCATGAATGTGCTAGGTGCATTAGTTAGCCCAAAAGGCATGACTAGCCATTCATAAAGTCCATATTTTGTCTTAAAGGCGGTTTTCCATTCATCCCCCTCCCTAATCCTTATTTGATGATATCCACTCTTGAGATCTATTTTAGAAAAGTAGCATGAACCATGCAACTCATCTAATAAGTCATCAAGGCGAGGGATTGGATGCCTATATTTTATGGTAATGTTGTTGATGGATCTACAATCCGTGCACATTCTCCAAGTGCCATCTTTCTTTGGAACAAGGATGACGGGCATAGCACAAGGACTTAGAGATTCCCGTACCCATCCTTTTTCCACGAGATCTTCCACTTGCTTTTGAATCTCTTTTGTTTCTTGTGGATTGCTTCTATAGGCCGGCCTATTAGGTAGAGAAGCACTTGGAATTAAATCCATTTGGTGCTCAATCCCCCTCATAAGTGGTAGGCCGCAAGGAATATCTTTTGGAAATACATCCACATATTCGTTTATGAGAGATTCAAAAGAAGTTGGCAAAGTTGTAGGTTGAGTTAATTTATTTTGAGTTAAGCAAGTTTCACGAAGATAGAGTAGGTATAGTGGTTGCCTTGCAAGATATGCTCTCTTCACCTCTCTTTCTTTTATGAACAAGCTCTCTTTTGTTCTCTCTTCTCTTACCTCAACCTCTTGCTTTTCTCTCTTATGTCGTTTTCCATTTTTCTTTGATTCTTTTTCACACTCAATTTCTTTTTCTTTTATGGCTTTTCTCTCTTGCTCTCTTTTCACTCTTAATTTCACTTGATCCTCACACTCTTCTCTTGGTGAAAGAGGTACAAGAGTAACTTTCCTATTTCTATGTACAAAAGTAAATTTGTTGGAATGACCATCATGCACCACATTCCTATCAAGTTGCCATGGTCTTCCAAGTAGGATATGCCCCGCTTTCATTGGAACCACATCACAAAGAACTTCATCTTCATACTTCCCAATGGAGAAGCTCAACATTACTTGCTTGTTGACTAACAATTCACCCTCTTCACTTAGCCATTGAAGCTTGTAAGGCCGTGGGTGCAAAGTAGTCTTCAACCCAAGTTTTTCCACTAGTCTTGTGCTTGCAACATTAGTACAAGATCCACCATCAATTATCAATGAGCAAAGCTTGTCTTGGATAGTGCATCTTGTGTGGAAGATGGTCTCTCTTTGGCTATCATCCTTCTCTTTTAGTTGAACCCCAAGCAACCTCCTAACCATAAGTAAATCCCCTTCTAATACTTTCACTTCACTCTCTTTTTCACTTTCACTAGTTGACATAGGGGAAGAAGGAGAAGAATTACATGTTTCATACCCTCCCTCTTTAATGACCATGGTCCTTTTATTTGGACATTGAGAAGCTATATGACCCCTACCCAAGCATTTAAAACATATAATATCTCTATTCCTAGAAGTTGATGGAGTTGAAGTAGGACTTAATACATTTTTACCTTTGAAAACATTAGGACCCGAACCTTCATTGGTCTTGAATGTGGTCCCCTCCTTCTTAGACTTGTCCTTCCAACTTGATGAGGAATAGTTGTTGAATGGCTTCTTGTAGGATCTCTTTCTCTTCAATTGTTGCTCAACTTTGATTGCTTGATGCACCAAATCTTCTAATTCAACATAATGGTGCAATTCAACTATATCCAAGATTTCTTGATTCAAACCATTGAGGAATCTTGCCATGGTTGCTTCTCTTTCTTCAAATATGTTGGCCCTAATCAATGCAACCTCCATCTCCTTATAGTATTCATCCACACTTTTGTTGCCTTGATTAAGCCTTTGAAGCTTGTTATGGAGCTCCCGATGATAGTGTGAAGAAACAAATCTCTTCCTCATAATGGCCTTCACTTCTCTCCAAGTAGATATTGGATCATCTCCATTCCTCCTTTTCTCCTTGATTAGTTGATCCCACCATATTAATGCATAGTCTACAAATTCTATGGATGCCACCTTAACCTTCTTCTCTTCACTATAATGTTGGCATGCATAAATTTGCTCTATTTTGGTTTCCCACTCTAAGTACAATTCGGGATCATTTTTACCTTGAAATGTAGGCACTTTTATTTTTACACCTTCAAGCCTATCATTTTGTCTCCTCACTCTATCCTCCCCATACTCTCCATGTCTCCTTCTATGCCTCCTTCTCCTTCGGTCATCCTCTTCATATTCATTGTCTTCATGTGATGAATTTGCATGAGAGGAACTTTCTTGCCTTGGACTTCTAGTTCTTGTGCCTCTTGAAGCTCTTTCAAGGCCTTCAAGTCTTTCATTGACCTCATCATTTTGCCTTTCTAGAAGCCTTTCCAAATGCCGTGTCATTCTTTGAAGTTTCATATCATAGGCCAAGGTTCTAGGGGAAGGTGGTGTACTACCTTCACCATCACCTCTAGTTTGTGACATGTTTACAATTTTCAACAATAAAACAAAGAAATAAAATTGGACCTCACCACTCAACTAAGTGTTTCACTCTTAGAATGTTCACTCGTGTATCACACAAATAGGCTTTTTAGCAAATGCACACTATTGCCTTTTTCCACTCTGAAGTCTCACTCAAAGGCTCTTGAAGTAGAAACAAGCAATTCCAAGATATAAAGCCAAATACACTTGCAAACAAATCAAACCAAGAGTAATTCACTCACAAGAATTTCAAAGAAAGAAAACTACACGGCAAAACTAAGAAGTTTAAAAGACAAACTAAAAATGCTCAACAAGAAATAGCACACTCAAATAGAAATGCAAGAAGACAAGTAGAACAAGAAAGAATTAAGAAGAAAGAAGTTGAAAATGAACTTTTCTTAAGTGTTCTTGATTTTCGAAATTTTCTTGCTCAAGTAGGCTCACACACAGTTTCTAGGCTGAATAGTGGCAAGTATTTTTCTGCAAATAAAATTTTTTTTCGAAACTTTTAGTATTTGCACTTTTGCCCCAAATTTTTTTTATTTGCGTTTTGGTCCTTTGGATTTTTCAGATTTGGTCTCTTTTTCCTTTTCTATAATTTCTGGACTATTTTTTTTTATATAACAGCCACTGACTTTTCGAAATTACACAAACAGCCTAAACTAAGCAATTAATACAAATGTAAGATCAAAGAGCCTTCTAAAGTGCTTTTGCAAGAAGCAAATTGAATTTCAACAAAGAAATTTAGAATTCACTATTTTGATGCTTAGATCTTTCATTCAAGTGGTTGATCAACAAGTTAACCAGCACTTTTGAAATTCATCAAGATCTATCAAGCAATTATCCTAAGGATCTTAAGAAATATGAAGAACACTTATGAACATCAAGAAAATTCAAATTCAAAAGAATAGATCAAATCTAACAAAATTATCTGTAGAATTCGAAAATTCAAACCATAAGAACATTAAACAACACAACTAGAACACAAAATCAAGATCAAAAGGATCTAGATTTAGATTTTCAAATTTTTGAAAATTGGCGCCAAGAACAAATTTCAAATTTGAAATTTGCACCAAATTTTTTTTTTTTTTTTTTGAAATTTTCAACCTTCCAACTCTCCTAGAGGCTAGCTCTAGATACCAAATGCTATGATCCAAGATGGATCTATTGAATGTAGGATCGTTCTAGGAGAATTGATCCGAAATTGAAATGAAAATTCAAACTAAAAATTGGAGGGAAATCCAAACTTGTTCATTTTTTATGATCTTGAGGGAAATTGAGAGAACTAGTTCCACCTCAAGCCAAAGCTTGATCATCAAATCACAAGAATCATGGATCCACAATTCCTAAGCAACATAAAGCTAAAACGCATAAATCCTAAGATCAGCCTCAGGCTTTAGGCGTGAGGCAACTTGAATTCAAAAAGAAAGGGAAAAGATGAAGGGGAAGAGAAATGGAAGAAAGCGCCACAACTCCATGGATTAGATGGAGTGATAAGCTCAAGGAAGATCCGCCACAAGAGTAAGGAGCTCTTGATGAGAATCACAAGGTTCTACTCTAGAACCTTCAAGAGGAGACTCTCTCTCTCTCAACTCTCTCTAAATTCTCAATGTGAGAAAAATTCTAAACTTTCAATTATGATTCAAAATGAGTACAAAGAGGTATTTATATGACCTCCCTTTCACTCCCTCACATGCGCGCCTAAGGCTCCTAGCCAAGGCCTATGTGCGCGCCTCTCCTTACTTGGATGGGCCTTGATGACTTCATCTTGGCCCATTTACAAGTTTATGATGCAAAAGTCAAACTAGAAAAGTCAAAGTACTAAAAGTCCTACTTTTATTACATGGTTTCCTAAACTAGCTTATGTAGCCGTGACCTCAAGTTGTGAGAGGTTCACCATTCTTGGTTCTTCCTCTAGGTTGATCTTCATGTCCATGAGGTTGACTACTTTCACTTCAAGTGCACTTTGGGCCTTCTTCAATCTTGACCTTGTCATAGGCCCAACTATGTTCCTTAAGCTTGAGTCCTCTTCTTCCTCTTTAGGTGATGCTTGGTGAGTGTTGTCATGAGGCATCTCATCAGATCGGTAATCAAAGAAGGGAATATTGAAACCCGATAGAACTAGAATTTGGGGGGTATCGAAAGCACAAGTGAAACCACGGCTCTAGACTCTTTCACTCTTGATTTCTAAAACTCGTTTTATTCTTCTTTCATTATCTTCTTCCATAAGCTTTATTATTATTTATTTCTTTAAAGTTCTTTATTAGTCTAAATAGCATAAGGATTTCCTTATTCCAACACTTGCTTTGTCACTTACTTATCTAAATTATTCTCTTGGGTACGATATCTGTACTTCCGTCCTATATTACTTCTGCGACAGGGTACACTGCCCTTAAGTGTGTTTTGAGCGCAACAAGTTTTTGGCGCCGTTGCCGGAGATTAATTTTTGATATTTTGTGATTTTAGTAATATTGGAAGAAAAGAAATCCTAGTTACTTCAGACATTTTTTATTTATTTTATTTATTTATCTTTCCCTGAATACTGATGTCTTCCCAACAATGTACTTCTAGTTGATCTTATTTTGCAGTTGGCAAAGCAAGAAGAACCATGGAAGAGATAATAACTCGTGGAGATTACTTCACTATTACCGACTGTGGTCCATGGGTACAGAAGCCAACAAGCAATCCTTGGACTAATTATGGGAGCAACTCCAACGAGGACCAATATGATTATGTCTACGAGCCACCTAACTTGCAAAATCAGTGGCCAAGACAAGAAGAGAAAGAAATAGATTGTGACGAGATTATGGAGCGGAGTAATAATCGATGGGACACTATACAGACTCAAATCTCCCTCCTATCTATGTTGCTAACTCATTCAGTCCAGAAACCATTGGTCCCTCAAGTTAAGCTCAATCTGGAAGAAGAAGCCCAAGATGTCACTTTTCAAGATGCCATCAAAATAAATGAAGAGCTTGAAGTGGAGAAACTCTATCAACTTTGGAAAAATATCCCTTCTGAACAGCTTGGAGATGAGCAACTTCACCAATTTTGGACGAGTATCATTCCATCTATTGGCGGACAGACATCCACAGAAGAAGTTCCTATGAAGGGGACAACTCTGAAGCTCAAGCACAACCATATATAATTGACATTGTACCAGAAGATTTACCTGATAAAACCATAGAAAAGGAAGAAGCTCCTGCTAAAGAAAGCAAGTCTGATGGTGAGCACGACAGTGTACCAACTGAAGCATGGCCGTTTACCACTCCCGGTGAGCCAAAAACGGTAAAAATCAACAGTGAACCAGAAAAGATTCTCTTAGCCATTGGTAGTGCTGAAATTGAGTTAGAAAGGGGAAGGTAACATTAAATAGTGGAACTGAAGAGGGTGTTTTAAAATGTTAAAATCTACTAAAGATGCATCTCAATATTTTTCTCCTTTTATTTATTCTGCTTCTGCTGATAATGTGGTTATTTCTAACAATTTTGCTTTTGTAAAGCCACAGAGATCTATGAAAGAAAACCATGTCCTGCATGATCGTAACATATTGGTGGATGATGAGAAAGCAAAAATATCGTCATCTTTTGAAGCTCATCCACCAAAAGGAAAAAGGAGAAATAATTTAAACCACATGGTCAGAAAACTAAGAAGGGGCAATGCCTTACAAGCTAAGTTTGCACTTGGAGAGCCCACTGATTGACCAAATTATCTAAGATAACAAGTCGTCAAGCTCGTGACGTTAAACAACGCGCTGCGCAGGAGGCAACCTGCATTTTTCATATTTTTATTTTTATTTTATTTTATTTATTTATTCTTTTGTTTTGATTTTATTTATTTATTTTCTTTTTAGTTGTGTGTTTTTAGTAGTTTTTATTTTTAGATAATTAAAAATCAATGAGTGAAATAAGTGTGGGAAGGTTTGCAAGTTAAAAAGTGTTCCCTATTTTTTGAACTGAAAATTAAAGCTGGAAAAATAGGAGAGCACGGCCGTGCTCCATGTTGGGACGACTGTGCCACTCCCACAAGGATGTTCAGAATATAAGAAGGGGCTGAGCACGGGCTAAGCACAGCCCTTGATCACCCTGTGCCCCCCCCATAAACTGCGCATAATCATTAAATTCCAGCCTCCTTTCTTGCTTATTCACTTCTCCAAGGTAAAAATCTCACTTCTTTTTCTTTAATTTGTTTGATTTGGTGTTAAGATAGGTTAGGTTAGGGTTGATTTTCCCCTTTTGATTTTATGCATATTAGCTGTTGTTTTGTTGCTTTTTAGTAATGAATTCTATTAGGAACTGTTAGTTTAGTGTTAGTATACATATTCTGCATGCTTTGGCTGTGTTTTATGGGGTATATTGAGTTCTGCGTGTGGCACAGGAAATAGCACGGCCGTGCTGTTCATATTTCTGGGTTTTTGTCTGTGCACGGGAAATAGCACGGTTGTGTTGTTGCAAGAACAGGCCGTGCTGTTCGTATATTGTTAAATTCTGGAAACTGCACTCAGCACAGCCGTGCCCACTGTTAGCACGGTCGTGCCAATTTAAATTTCTGAAGAAAAAAAAAATTCTAGCACTACTGTGCCAAACCTAGAATGCTTAAACTGAATTATTTTGTCTGGGGATTCAATCCATTTGTCCTATATCTATGTTGATGCTTATGTTTTGCATATATTTATGATTATTCTTGATATTAATGATTGATTCTTTGCTTTATACTGGACTATGGCACCTAAAAGAAGCCGTACAGAGCCTGGCAGTTCTTCGCAGCCTTTGGGGAATGAGCTGCTGACCTTCATAGATGCTAGCCATCAGGCCCGATTTTCTTATCTCGGTTCTTAAGAGATTCTAGCCCAGAGATACTTAGACATGGACACCCTGGCTATCTATGGACTCGCTCCCCAGGCCAACCACCCGCTTCAAAACATTGGGTGGGAGCGAGTCGCTGTAGTTCGATGCCCAGCATACAGAGAGCCCACTCTAGAGTTCCTCTCCACCTGCCGATATTTTGATTCTGATATTGAGGGAGAGGAGCCCAGAGTATCTTTTCAACTGAACGACCGCATGTGGCAGATGACATTAGCGGACTTCAATGTCCGCCTCGGCTTCGAGACAACGAAATCTGTCCGCTCTGAGAGTTATCAGAACGCTCTGGTGGAGATGCCAGCAGATTTTTCAGATGGGGCCATTTGGGCCTCGATCACTGGAGGGAGAGCTGAGCCATATAACCCATGCCTGGTAAAATCATCCGCTTTCAATGAGATCCCGCTCCGCATTCTACATCGGTGGTTGGCTCTTTCTGTCACCAGCCACTTCTCCACTCCTGGCGGGGGGGGGGTCTCCCGATTTGATATTTTTATCTTATGGTGCATGGTTCAGGCCTAGCCATTGAACACCGGCTATGTACTGATGCAGACATGCCTACATTTAGGGGACGATCCGAGATCGTGGCAAAGGGGATTCATCTTAGTCGGGTCATTCCTTTCCTAGCTGGCTCGCAACATGGAGCAGCTACACCCAGGGGCCGGACATGTAACACCCCGATTTTCGCTGCCTTCTAGAACCGGTAAAATATATAAATGCGTTTATATTTTATCTGAGTTTTAGAAAATGACTTTGGATAAACCGAAGTCATATTCATACTCTACGCTATCGTAGAGAGCTACGGTTAAATTTTGGGTTGAAAACTCATACGAAGCCCGGTCTGCGTTTTCACTGACCGTAAGATTTTACTGCTCAGAAGACCTAATTTTGACTCGTGAACGAAACAGTTAGGTTTAGAATCAAATTTCTATCCTTTTTGATAAAATTGGTTTTTCGCACTAAAAAGCGAAATAATATAAGTTATTCGGGCGAAATCTTGAATCAGGTGACGAACAGAGCCGAATTCGGATTTACCGGGACCCGCTAACGGATAAACTTGAAGTCACATCAGGTCACATCACATGGGAAAGCGTGCCAGTGTCATGATGATGTTTGAAAATATCTAGACGCGAAAAGACCAAAATACCCCTAACCTTTTTCATAATTACCATTTAACCTTGTGTGAAAAGACCAAATTACCCTTAAGTGAAAAACTTGTGGACATCCTTGTCCCTCCCTTCATACCCCACGAAATAGGCTAGCTCCATGAAGCCTTCATCACTTCTTTCACTTCACTTCATCTTCTTCCTTTCTTTCTCTCATTTTCAAGCTTGCTTCTTAACCATTTTTGGTGAAACAAGTGTTGAATCTTGCTCATTCTTCATCATTCAAGAGGTAAGATTACTCCTTTGATCCTTAAACTTCATGAATCTTCTCTTGTCCTTGTTTGAAAACCTTGATTTTCATGAGTTCCAACTTCAAGAAACAAATTTCAAAAATCCCTAGAAAATTGTAGAAAAATCCTGTGATCATGAAACCAATTTCTATGAGCTAGTTTCATTACCCTCTCTCATTATCCAAGAACATGTAACCAAAAGAATTCCCTAACCCATATGGGTATACAGAAGGCCGAAACCTATATATTGAAAAAGCTTGAGTTTTTTATTCAAATTTTGAGTAATGAGACTTGTTCTAGTGTTAGGTATACTTAAGGATCATTCATCCAAGAGATAGAAAATTTTAGACATCTGTAGCTATTTTTGGTGCACCATGGCCGAACCTAGTTTCTAAGAGATAGGGAAATTTATGTTAGTAATGTTGATGTTTTGAATTGGTTGTGCGAAGGTAGTAGTTGTTGATTGTGGAACCAGCGTAAGAAGAGTTGTCGTTGGGCATTCGCTAGCTTTTCCCGGATGATACTGTAACTGAAAGTCATAGTCCTTCAAAAATTCCAGCCACCGTATTTGCCTCATGTTGAGCTCTTTCTGATCGAACAGATATTTCAAGCTCTTATGATCGCTGAAGACATTGAACGTCGAACCATACAAGTAGTGCCTCCAAATCTTCAACGCAAAGACTACCGCTGCTAACTCCAGATCATGAGTTGGGCAATTCTTCTCATGCACTTTCAACTGCCTTAAGGCATACGCTACCACCTTCCGATTCTACATCAGAACACAGCCAAGGTATGAAGCGTCACAGTGCACTTCAAAAGATTCGCTTGGATCTGGCAATATCAACACTGGCGATGTAGTCAGCCTCTTTTTCAGCTCCTGAAAACTCTGCTCACAAGCTTCAGTCCATTCAAACGCTTTATCTTTCCTCGTCAATTGGGTAAGAGGTCCTACGATCTTGGAAAATCCTCGGATAAACCTCCGATAATACCCAGCCAATCCCACAAAACTGCGTATCTCAGTCACTGTGGTTGGTCTTTCCCACTCAAGAACTGCTCCAACTTTCGACGGATCCACAGGAATTCCTTCCTTCGAAATTACGTGAACCAAAAACTGCACTTCGTCGAGCCAAAACTCACACTTGGACAGCTTGGCATACAACTGTTTCTCTTTCAGAACCTGAAGAACCACACTAAGATGTTCAGCGTGCTTTTCCTGGTCTCGCGTGTAGATGAGTATGTCGTCTATGAAGACAACGACAAACTTATCCAGGTATGGACGAAAGATCCTATTCATGTAATCCATGAATATTGCTGGAGCATTCGTTACACCAAACGGCATTACAAGATATTCGTAGTGCCCATAGCGTGTTCGAAATGCTGTCTTTGGTACATCCTCTGCCTTCACACGAATCTGATGATAACCTGATCGTAAATCAATCTTGGAGAAAACTGTCGCTCCCGTCAACTGATCCATCAAGTCATCTATCCTCGGAAGTGTATACTTGTTCTTAATAGTAACCTTATTCAATTGGCGATAATCCACGCATAGACGTGATGTTCCATCTTTCTTTTTCACCAACAGCAAAGGTGCTCCCCACGGCGACACACTGGGTCTAACAAACTACTTCCCCAATAAGTCTACCAACTATTCCTTCAAGGTTTCCAACTCAGCAGGTGCCATTCGATGCGGTGCCATAGACACTGGTCCTGTTCTTGGCACAAGATCGATCGCAAACTCGATGTCCCGAACTGGCGGCAAACCTGGTACGTCTTCAGGAAAAACTTCCGGAAACTCGTTCACGACAGGTACGCGCTCTAAGACTAGTTCGCTCTTAACCTCCAAAGAAGATAGTAACACGTATCCTTGAGCTCCTTCTCTCAAAGAAGCGTTTACTTGGTTGGCAGTCAAAAATCCAGAATTCTCACAACTAGGGAAAACTAAGGTTTTATTTGCACAGTCTAACAGGATATGATTAGAAGATAACCAATCCATTCCTAAGATTACATCCATTTGCGAAAGAGGCAAACGGATCAAATCAATCAAAAATATTCTATCTTTAACAGAAATAGAACAATTCAGACAAACTTCAGCAGTTATAACAGGCTTTGCAGTAGGCGTAGAAATTACCAAATCAAAAGGTAAAGAAGACACAGGTAATCCCAACAGATTCACATAGTCATATGCAATAAAGGAATGCGTTGCGCCTGAATCAAACAGTACAGTTAAGGTTTTACCTCCCATGACACACTGGCCTTGGATTAAGTCTTCATTTTGAGAAGCTTCAGCGCCACCCATGGTATAGACTCTGCCTTTTGCCTTAGGCCTCGCAACTTGGACATTGTTGACAGAATGTTCCACTTTTGGTTGCATGCATTCACGTGAGATATGTCCCGGCTTCCCATGTTGGAACCAAAGTGGTTATGGTCCAAATAATCCCTTAAGTTTTGATGTTTACAAAGAGCTAATTTAAGATGAAAAAAGATTTCTTATGGACTAACGCTTTATATTAAGTGTGCAGGATAAATTAATTGAGTCCAAAGACTATCCATAGTCCAAAGACTTTATCTCGTCCAACATTTAATCTTGGTTTACGACTGGACGGTAATATATAGAACCTTGAATCCAAAGACTCTTTCGGTTACCTTTTGTAATAGCTAGTCCAATAAATGCTTTTATATTTCAAGCGCGAATATCTTGTAAAAGTATTTGAATTTATTATTCCCTGTAAAAGGCTTATATCCTTGGGACAAAACATTCTTTGTAATATTCGTACAAATGTAAAGCGTAAGCTAGAATGTCTCTGTCACCTAAAGAAGTTGACCTTCTTCTTTTGGATAAACAAAAGGCAACTTTCGTTCTACTCAGAGGATATGTCGGCACCACTTTTAGCTATCACCCTGATAGTCTATCCTGCTGATCAGAAACTCCAGAAGCTATCATACTCAACGGATCAAATGCATTCAATGCTCATCAGAACGGATCCTTTTCATCCGTTGAAGACTGAAGACTGCTCAAAGAAAAGAGGCTATATATACCTCCATCCTTTGAAATTGCAACGTTACCGAACCGAACTTGAGCAAAAATACAAGTGAAGCAACACTTAGCAATTTAAAATCTTTCAAGAGATAAAAGCAAACATTAGCTCAAGAAATCAAAGAGAAAATCTCAAGCTTGCAAAGCTAGCAAAGCTACTCTGATCCTCACTTTCATATTACTCTCTGTGTAGAGTTTTTAAGAGCCCATGCTTTAGTTTCGAATTCTCACATTTAGTGAGTTAGTAGAACAAACTCTTTTCAAAACCTTAGTTTGGTTGAGCCTGAAGAGGCTTATCTGTAAAAGAATACTTAGAGAACCTGAAGAGGTTGAGAATACTGCATGAAGAGGTGTTGAATACTTTGTAACAAAAGGTTTTTGTTATAGTGGATAAAGCTCTCAAGTAGAGAGGACTGGACGTAGCTCTTTGGTGAAGAGTGAACCAGGATAATATCTTTGTGTTCTTTTCTCTCCCTTACCCTTACTTTAGCTTATTATCTAACTAACTAATTGGGATTGAATTGCCTTTTCTTACGTTGCTTTCTTATCTTAGTCAAACTAAGTTAGCGTCCAACTTGGTGTTTGGAAGAGCTCTCTTTGCTTTTAATCGTTTTAGCGTCCAACCTTGCGAAAACTAATATCTGCTTACGGAAAGAATTTAAAATCTTTAGAAACACAATTCAACCCCCTTCTTGTGTTTCAAACAGGTTCCTTCAATTGGTATCAGAGCTCAGCCTCTGGGTTGAGCTCTTTGCCGTGTAGAGGAAAAGATCCTACTGCAGATATGTCTGGACCAGGTATGCCAAGCGGTAGTCAACCTGTTATGGAAGGTACTTCCATGACCAGACCGCTGTTCTTAAACGGTACTCACTACCTGTACTGGAAGGAGAGATTCAAAGGTTTCATCCTCAGTACAAACTCAGCTCTCTGGGCCAGAATCACAAACGGTCCTAACGTTTGCCTCAACTCTGACGGGATAGACAAAGCAGAAGACGACTGGACTGATGCTGAACGGGCTAGAATGGAACAGAATCATAAAGCAAGATATGCTTTAATGTGTGCCTTCAGCCCTGACGAATTTCAGAAGATTCACGCATGTGAATCAGCCAAAAAAATATGAGACACCTTGTCTGATATCCATGAAGGGACAACCAAGGTGAAGGACTCTAAAATCATCATGTTGGTTGGCCAATATGAAATGTTCACCATGGTTGAAGGTGAGTCCATCCTAGACATGATGGGTCGCTTTCAGACGATCATCAATAATCTGAAATCCCTTAGAAAGGTCTACACTACCAAGGAGAATGTCACCAAGATTCTTAGGAGCCTGCCTAAGAAGTGGAGACCTCTTGTCACTGCAATCACCCAGGCCAAAGATCTCTCTACTTTGACTCTGGATGATCTTGTCGGGACGCTTCAAGTTCATGAGCAGGAGCTTGATCTTGACAATCCTGGAAAGAAGAACAAAGGGATTGCCATGAAAGCTCATAGGTCCAACAACTCAAAAGCTTTAAAAGCTGATGAGTCCAGTGATGAAGCTGATTATCTCCAGAAAGATTCAGAATATGTGGAGAAAGAAAAATGGAATGAAAAGGAGGCCATTCCAAAAGAAAATCTTCAAGGATCATGCTGAACCCAAAGATAAAAGTCAGCTGGTCTGTTTTGAATGCAACAAACCAGGACACTTCAAAGCTGATTGTCCTACGCTAAAGGACAAGAAGAAGTTCTTCAAAAAGAAGAAAAAGAACTTCATGGCAACTTAGGAGGACTTGAACTCTTCTGAAGAAGAAGAAGAAGAAACAAATGAAGAGGCTAACTTATGCCATTGGTCCAATAAACAAGATGAAGACCCTTTGGACGATGAACAACTTGGTGTTCCCGGAGAAAGAAGTCAGGAGTCTACCTCTGAAGGAGGATGGAATGTGAATGTTCCACCCATCTTCAAGGGAATAGACTATCCTTATTGGAAATCAATTTTCCAACTATAAGTCCAAGCTCAAGACTATAAGTTGTGGGACATCTTCACTAACGGAGATTATCGTCCAACGATTACCCTTGAGGACGGATCAACATCGTCCAAACATGAAACAGACTGGACGAGTTGATGACAACCAAATGGTGTGGTTGCCTTTTAACAATCTTATGGTTGAATTCAAGACATGATAAATTGCGTGTTCTCAGATAGAAACAAAATGAAGCAACATAAAAGAGAAGAAAATAAGAAAATGGATAGAAAGAGATGATGAGGCGCCACAAACCAAGAAGGTTTGATAAGCCAAGTGATGTTCGCCACAAGAATCTTGGATTCTTGATAAGAACTAAGCTTGGTTCAACCAAGAACTATGAGAACAATACTCTCACAAATGGAATTAATCCAAATTCAACATCCAAGTTCTCATTCATGTTGTTTGGGGCGTAATACATATAGCACATGGCTGCCTAATTCTGATTTACATTGTATTCCCCCATATTCCATAACCCCTAACTAATGATTCACATAATTCAACAACTAATGACTCACTTATTTCTCAATTTAACTCAGCCACTAAATGATGAGTTTATTATTCTCTCTCCCTTTCATTATGTAGCAGCCACACCTATTTCTCATATTAAAAGTGTAACTCCCACACAATTAACAAAACACATAAAAGTCTAATAATTCAAATTGGAGTTACTTTTGGTATGCAAACCAAAAAGATTCCTCCACTAAGCCTAAGAATTCGTGTACATCATGGAATGAAGTGGTCTTGACCCAAAAACAACACTTAGTAGTTGGACTCACTCACTTAACCCATTTAGACTTATTGAATTTAAAGAAAAACAACTAATTGGGCCTTCTCTTCACGGTGCACGTCCCACTCTTCATGGATCCTCTAATTGGATGAGGTAAGTCACCAACTTGGGCTCCAAGTCTTCATGACTTGCACTTGGGCTTGCTTCCATTAAAAATGCCACAATTTGATTTAGAGCTTGTTGGGCCTACTAATTGGGCCTTTTTGGTTCTAGCTCTTGTCATGGGCCCACCAAGTCCTTGAATAGCTTCTTGATCCATGATGGTCTCCTTTGGGCTCATATCACGAGTGATGATATCAGACGGTGTTCTCAAAATGCTCATGCTAACTGGTGTCTTGTCAACGCCCTAGATCGTCCAAGACTGGACATGGTCTCGCGATTCCAAACAGCTAAGGAGAAGCTGGACGCTCTGGAACATCGGTTCAGACCAAGGAGCCCGTCTACCTCAAATCTCTGCTTGATGGTTAAAAGCTCTTCGGACGCTGAATCAGAAGATGACGAGGTATCTGTTTCTGACTCTCTTCAAGAAGCATATGATGAACTGCTAAATGATTCTTCTCTATTGCATCATCAATACATCATGCTTAAGAGAAAACTGTCAAAAGTGAATAAAGAGTTGGAAGAGTCCAACAAACTAAATAAGCAGCTTGTTGGAGAGAATAATAAGCTTAAAACTGACAATGTCAGTCTAACTGACAAACTCACCTCTGAGTCTAGTGAACCCCATGAGGTAACTAAACTGAAACAAGAGGTATCTGATCTCACCAAAAGCGTATCTAAGCTTGTTGGAGGATCAGAGAAGCTAGACCTGATATTGAGGTACACTAGATCACCTCATAATAAGTCTGGCCTAGGCTATGACTCTGAGAAACAAAGTGCGTCTTAGAAAATATCAGGGTCCAACAAACATCACAAGGCTTTTCATTCCTATGGGAAGCAAAAAGAAAATAAATTTCATGTATCCAGAACTTACTGTAAGATTTGTGGAAAGAGTGGTCACACCTCTTCAAAATGCATTTATAAGAACAAAAACAAAGTGCATGACGAAGACCACCAACTAACCCAAAAGGACCTAAGTCTATCTGGGTACCTAAGAGTATGATAATATCTATTGTAGATCTGCTTAGCAACACAAAAAAGACCCCAGTCCTGGTACTTGGACAGTGGTTGCTCACGTCACATGACGGGAGAAAGGTGTATGTTCCAAGAAATCCGTGAGAAGACTAGTGGATGGGTCACCTTTGGAGGCAACCAGAAGGGAAAGATAGTAGGAATAGGTAAGATTGGTAAGCATCCTCTTCCCTCTATTGATAATGTTCTTCTGGTTGAAGGGTTAAAATACAACTTGCTTAGCATAAGTCAATTATGTGACAGTGAGTCTATTGTTTCCTTCAATAAAGGTGAATGTATGGTTAAGAAGCCCGATGGGTCCATCTTATTCACTGCCAAAAGGCAAAATAATCTGTATAAGATTAACTTGGGGGAACTTTCAACTCAAAGTGTATCATGTCTAGTGTCTGTTGAAGATGAGCGATGGATCTGGCACAAAAGACTTGGTCATACTAGTATGAGATTAATCTCTAGACTAAACAAGCATAACCTTGTAAGAGGTTTACCAAAGATTGTGTTTAGATCAGACGCTCTCTGTGACGCATGTCAAAAAGGAAAACAAGTTAAGAACTCGTTTGAGTCCAAGAACATTGTTAGTACTTCTAGACCACTGGAATTGTTGCATCTTGATTTGTTTGGTCCAACAAGGACTGCTTCTGTCAGTGGTAAGAAATATGGACTTGTCATAGTCGATGACTATACTAGATGGACATGGGTTAAGTTCCTTGCTCACAAGGATGAGTCTATCAAGGTCTTTTCTGTATTCTGTAAGCGAGTTCAGAATGAAAAAGGCATATTCATCAGCTCGATCAGAAGTGATCATGGAGGCGAATTTGAAAATGAGCTTTTTCAAAGGTTTTGTGATGAAAGTGGTATTCTTCACAACTTCTCTGCCCCTAGAACACCACAACAAAACGGTGTTGTTGAGAGAAAGAACCGATCTCTTCAAGAAATGGCTAGGGCGATGCTCAGTGATAATTCTGTCCCTAAGCACTTTTGGGCTGAAGCTGTAAATACTGCCTGCTACATTCAAAACAGAATATACATAAGACCAATCATGGATAAGACTCCTTATGAATTGTGGAAAGGACGCAAACCCAACATTTCTTATTTCCACCCCTTCGGATGTCAATGCTTTATTTTAAATACTAAGGATCAACTAGGAAAGTTTGATGCCAAAGTAGATAATGGAATATTGTTAGGATACTCTAAAACGTCCAAAGCTTTTAAAGTCTATAACTCTAGAACTTTGATTGTTGAAGAATCCATCCATGTTAAATTTGATGACAAACAGCCTAAAGAGATTATCAGAGCTAGATGATTCTTTTGCAGATATGAATCTGAATGATTCAGATGCTCGTCCAACAACCAACAAAGACGAGGCATCAGACGCTATGCAGGACGCATCATCGTCTCAGTAAGCTGTAAACACCCCTCATTCGTGGCAATTCAGGACTTATCATCCTGAGGATCAAATCATTGGCAAACCTAATGATAGCGTCCGGACAAGGTCAAACTTCAGAGAGCAAGCTGACTCAGCCTTCATCTCTGAGATGGAACCAAAGTCTGTGGACGAAGCCTTACTGGACAAGTGCTGGATCCTCGCTATGCAAGAGGAGCTCAACCAGTTTCAACGAAGTGACGTTTGGACGCTGGTCTCCTTGCCTAAGGATAAGTCTGTCATTGGAACCAAGTGGGTCTATCGCAACAAGCTGGACGAAGATGGCAAAGTCATAAGGAATAAAGCAAGGTTAGTTGCTCAAGGCTACTCACAAGAAGAAGGTATTGATTATACTGAAACCTTTGCTCCAGTAGCTAGATTAGAAGCTATACGCATCTTACTCTCATATGCTGCACATCATAACATCATGCTTTATCAAATGGATGTAAAAAGTGCATTCCTAAATGGTGTAATTAATGAAGAAGTATATGTTTTTCAACCACCCAGTTTTGAAGATCAGAACCGTCCTGAGCATGTATATAAGCTTAAGAAAGCTTTATATGGACTCAAACAAGCTCCTAGAGCTTGGTATGAGAGACTCAACACTTTCCTAATGGAGAATGGCTTCTCAAGAGGAAAAGTGGACACAACTCTGTTTAGAAAAGTAAATAAAAAGGAATTTATTGTTGCTCAAATTTACGTTGATGATATAATATTTGGTGCAACTGATGAATCTCTTTGCCAAGAGTTTTCTGACTTAATGCAAAGGGAATTTGAAATGAGCATGATGGGAGAACTAAAATTCTTCCTCGGACTTCAAGTAAAGCAAACATCAGACAGAGTGTACATTCATCAGACGAAGTACACAAAGGAGCTTCTGAAACGCTTCAAGTTGGACGATTGTAAACCTATGAATACACCAATGCATCCAACGTCCGTGCTAAACAAAGATGATAAAGATAAAAAGGTAGACCAAAAGGTATATAGAGGTATGATTGGTTCCCTCTTATATCTAACCGCGTCCAGACCTGATATCATGTTTAGTGTTTGCTTATGTGCTCGTTTTCAATCCGATCCAAGAGAGTCTCATCTCTCAGCAGTAATAAGAATCTTTAGATATCTAAAAGGTTCTACTAATCTGGGTCTTTTGTATAAGAAATTTGATGAATACAGATTAGTTGGATTCTGTGATGCTGATTATGCTGGAGACAGAATAGAAAGAAAAAGCACAAGTGGAGGGTGTCACTTCATTGGTGCTAATCTTGTCTCATGGTCAAGCAAAAGGCAAAGCACAATTGCTCTATCAACTGCTGAAGCTGAGTACTGATATGATCATGGAAAGCTACCAAGAAGATTTCTCCACTAGTTTTAGGACTTTGTAATAGAATAGGAAAATATGTAATAAAAGTAGAACTTTGACTTTTTGTAGTTTGACTTTTATTAGGATTTTGACTTTTTGTACTTTGACTTTTTGGACCTTGACTTGTAATTGGGCCAAGATGAAGTCATCAAGGCCCACACTCCATGAAATAGGCGCTAGCTTCTCTTCATCATTTTGGGAAACATATAAATACCCAAATGTAAGCCATTTGAATCATAATTGAAAGTTTAGAATTTTTCTCACATTGAGAATTTAGAGAGAGTTGAGAGAGAGAGTCTCCTCTTGAAGGTTCTAGAGTAGAACCTTGTGATTCTCATCAAGAGCTCCTTACTCTTGTGGCAGATCTTCCTTGAGCTTATCACTCCATCTAATCCATGGAGTTGTGGCGCTTTCTTCCATTTCCCTTCCCCTTCATCTTTTCCCTTTCTTTTTGAATTCTTGTTGCCTCACGCCTAAAGCCTTAGGCTTATCTTAGGATTTACGCATTTTTAGCTTTATGTTGCTTAGGAATTGTGGATCCATGATTCTTGTGATTTGATGATCAAGCTTTGGCTTGAGGTGGAGTTAGTTCTCTCAATTTTCCTCAAGATCATCAAAAATGAACAAGTTTGGATTTCCCTCCAATTTTTAGTTTGAATTTTCATTTCAATTTCGGATCAATTCTCCTAGAACGATCCTACATTCAATAGATCCATCTTGGATCATAACAAGTACATTGCTGCAGCCAGTTGCTGTTCACAACTGCTTTGGATCAAACATCAGTTGGAAGAATACAACGTGTTTGTAAGCAACATCCCTATCATGTGTGATAACACTGCTGCTATTAACTTGTCAAAGAACCCCATACTGCATTCTAGAGCAAAGCATATAGAAATAAAGCATCATTTTATTAGAGACTATGTGCAAAAAGGAACAATAAATATTCAATTTGTTGATACTGACCATCAATGGGCAGATATCTTCACTAAACCATTAGCCGAAGATAGGTTCACATTTATAAGAAAATATCTAAACATGCATTTCGTTGATTGACTGAGAGTCCAATGCATGCGTCCAATATTTGCATTACGTCCAATATATGCTCGTCCATTGTACTTTCTGATTGCTCGTCTAATGCATTAATGGAACTCAATCTTTGTCGAATGAACTATTATCTTTCATTCCCTTAACTGAGTCAGTTTTTGTTTTCTTTGTTTGCCAAAAATGATTTTTACTGTTTCAAAGTCTGAATGTGTGTCAGGCATTTAATGCACGTCGTTTCGCTCTCTCTCTCTTTGAAAATACGAAAGGTTTTGGTTCTCTCTTCTCCTTTCTTTAAAACCTAAGTTTTGTTAAAAATCAAACCTTTACAAAAAGCTTTTATCTTTCTTCTTGCATCTTCGAAAAGGAAAACCCTTTCTGAAAAACCCTTTTTCTCTAAACCTCCTCTCTGAAACTATGGCAACCTCTTCTGCTGCTGGCTCTAAGGGTAAAGGAAAAACCTTTAACGCTCAGACTGCTGATGTCATGGTCGAGTTCAAGTTTAATCTACAATTCCTGGCTGATAACGGGATTAACATTTTCTCTAACATCCATGCTGCTGGATGGTCAAGCTTCTTCGAAGGTTCTCCGGTAATCTACCCTGCTCTAGTTAGGGAGTTCTGGACAAACCCTATTGTCTCTGCAAGGGAGATTCGCAACAAAGTGCTTGATACTGAAGTAATAGTATCTGAAGCAACCATTTCTAATGAGATTGGGTGCGCCCAATCTGGTATAATTGTTGAGGATAACTGGGAGGAAGAGATTGGTGATGCTTCCACCATCAGAGACTGTCTGTTGAAGAACTCGGGTGACAAACTCATAGCCTCAAAAATGACTGACAAGGCTAGGGTTCTTCACCAAATCTTGAACAAGTCTATCCTTCATAAGGCTGGGTCGAAGGATAATGTATCAAAGGCTCATCAATTCTGCCTGGTTCATTTGATACTGGAAAGGTAGATAAACCTTCCCCACCTGCTCTTTTCCTTCTTCAAGTATGCCATTGAAGGCTCTGGGAAGAATACTTCAATTATCTATGCTGCTCTTATCTCAAAAATCTTCAAGAAGCATATGGTCTACGATGACCTAAAGAACTTGGCTCCAGAAAGAAAAGTCAGATACTACGGTGTTCATGGTATTGAACGATTGCATCAGCCTGAGTTTAGCAGGCAAAGCTTGGTGATGATGCAGTTGGACTGCTTCAAAAAGTCCAAACCTGAGGGAAAACAAAAAGGAGCTCAGACGCAAGGCTCCGAAGAAGCGTCTGAACAACGAGTCACTGTTGGACGCTCCACTGAACTAGCTCGTCCAACAGCTAGGACTCCTCCTTCTCGTCCAAAGCTCACCGTCCAACCATCCAGAAAAAGGAAGCTGATTCCAGCTCCCATTGATGAGGACGAAGAGGACGAGCTACCCATCTCCAGGGTAGTCAAAGGTCTAAGATTGGAAGCCTCGTCTGTTGCACCCCTGCCTAAACCTTTTTCAACAAGGGCAAGGTCAACTCGAGTAAAGACAAAAGGTAATACTGAACCTATCTCCAGTTCAGTTATTACTTCTTCTGTTGTCCAATCGTCTGAGATTAAGGACCTGACCTTTGAATCTTCTCTACCACCCTCACCCACTGACCTACCATAAACTCAAACTCTAACCTCACCAAATGAACCCGAAGACTGGTTCACACCCTGGGGAGATCACCCCTTCCACCCTTATGGTGATCCCTACCCCAGACGGATCTTTCGCAAAAGAAAATATAGACGCATCCCTGGAATGAACCACAGTAACAAATGCTCAATTTGGGCTGAGGTCAAACGCGACTTTCCTGTTCTATTCCTTAAACACACACCCCCCACTACTGAACCTCACCCCAAAAGCCCTCTTCCATTACCTGAATATGAATATGAACAACCACTTACACCACTCACCTCTGGACCACCCCCTGAACATGGCTACTACCCCATCCCACACACATCAACTGAACGTCTGGCCACTGAGATGTATGTAGCCCATGGACCCTTGGTTATCTGCCATGAGAAGAAGACATTTCCTCCAAGGAAAGTCTATCCCAACCTCATCAAGGACAAGGCATTCCAATGGTGCCACTACAATGTAAATAGGCACGTTGTTCTTCGTAATGAAGACAAGAAAGGCTACAAGACGAAGTACGAAAGAAGAGCAAGGACGTTTGGGTTAACCAACTTCATCCTTGATCCTGATCTGTCTTTCATTCCAAGCTACCCAACAACATGGAAGGAGTACTCTGATATTCGGGATTTTCTTCCTTATTATGCCGTGTGGAAGGAGTGTGACATGACTCGGGAAGCTAAGATTCATCACAACCTTCCAAAGAAATTTTGGTCAAGGACATCCTGCACAAGAGTAGGAGTTGTTCCTCCTCGAGCTTGCCCAAGGACCCCTATTCTAGATCCCAACAAGAATAAGGACCTTCGCAAAAGGCTTGAGTCATGGACGCTGCCTTACAAAATTGCTCTTGATCCCTTGTTTTGGAAGAGACCTCGAGATGACTCTGGGGCTCTAGCAAGCATTTGGAAGAAAGATCCCCGATTCAGATTTGACCCAGATGCTAAGGTCTACTGGGAAAACCACATCTGGAGATGCTCCCAAGAAGCATCATCATTTGGACTATCAATTGAGGAGAAAGAAGAGATTCGCATCTACCCAAGACAATATCGAATCTATGAGGCTGACTACATGATCATAGACGATGTCTTTGGGATACCTCTTTATCCTAGAGATGTATTGCCTTCACCTGCTCCCAGATGGAGAGAAAACAAGTATGATGATGCTGAGATCATACTTGAAGTGCTGCCACCTCCACCCAAACCTGTCATTGATCCTAATGCTCCTCCTCCTCCTCCTAAGCCAGTTATTCCTAAAGAGACTGGGGACACCGAAATCATCTATGCGGATCCCTCTTCTGAAACTCATGCTGAGGAAGTGGAACAAGTTGCAGACTCAGCTCAGTCCAAGTCTCAACCTATCCCTCTCTCAATGGTCCATCCTGTTGATCCATCTCCTTCTCAGGCTCTTAGTGTAGTGCCTGATCAAAGAGGTGTGGACGCAACCAGGGCCACAACTGAGAGATCCGCCTCGGTTATTCCTCCTGAGTTTCAAGAGTTCGTCCAACGGACCATAGAAGCCAACAATGCGGTGCTCCTTCAGCAAATTGCGGCTATGTTCAAAGATTTTATTCCAAAACCTCCTCCCTCTTCTTAAAATTTGTTTTATTTGTTTTTAAATATACTGACTATGATGCGTTTCTCACTTTTTTTTATGATGACAAAAAGGGAGAGAAAATGGATTGATTGAATATATACATCTTGATTGCTTTTATAACATGTCTGGCATTCCATGCTTAAAAGCTTATATCTGTCTTATATGCTTTAAATGATTAGATGCTTTAAATGATTAGAATGTTTGTCTTAGAGGGAGCCCTTTAGCTCTCTAGGACTCTTTGTTCAATCAAATTAGTATGTTTTGTCATCATCAAAAAGGGGGAGATTGTTGGAACCAAAATGGTTATGGTCCAAATAATCCCTTAAGTTTTGATGTTAACAAAGAGCTAATTTAAGATGAACTAAGATTTCTTATGGGCTAACGCTTTATATTAAGTGTACAGGATAAAACTTAATTGAGTCCAAAGACTATCCATAGTCCAAAGACTTTATCTCGTCCAGCATTTAATCTTGGTTTACGACTGGACGGTAATATATAGAACCTTGAGTCCAAAGACTCTTTCGGTTACCTTTTGTAATAGCTAGTCCAATAAATGCTTTTATATTTCAAGCGCGAATATCTTGTAAAAGTATTTGAATTTATTATTCCCTATAAAAGGCTTATATCCTTGGGACAAAACAATCTTTGTAATATTCGTACAAATGTAAAGCGTAAGCTAGAATGTCTCTTTCACCTAAAGAAGTTGACCTTCTTCTTTTGGATAAACAAAAGGCAACTTTTGTTCTACTCAGAGGATATATCAACACCACTTTTAGCTATCACCCTGATAGTCTATCCTGCTGATAAGAAACTTCAGAAGCTATCAGACTCAACGGATCAAATGCATTCAATGCTCATCAGAACGGATCCTTTTCCATCCGTTGAAGACTGAAGACTGCTCAAAGAAAAGAGGCTATATATACCTCCATCCTTTGAAATTGCAACGTTACCGAACCGAACTTGAGCAAAAATACAAGTGAAGCAACACTTAGCAATTCAAAATCTTTCAAGAGATACAAGCAAACATTAGCTCAAGAAATCAAAGAGAAAATCTCAAGCTTGCAAAGCTAGCAAAGCTACTTTGATCCTCACTTTCATATTACTCTCTGTATAGAGTTTTTAAGAGTCCAAGCTTTAGTTTCGAATTCTCACATTTAGTGAGTTAGTAGAACAAACTCTTTTCAAAACCTTAGTTTGGTTGAGCCTGAAGAGGCTTGTCTGTAAAAGAATACTTAGAGAACCTGAAGAGGTTGAGAATACTGTCTGAAGAGGTGTTGAATACTTTGTAACAAAAGGTTTTTATTATAGTGGATAAAGCTCTCAAGTAGACAGGACTGGACGTAGCTCTGGTGAAGAGTGAATGAGGATAATATCTTTGTGTTCTTTTCTCTCCCTTAGCCTTACTTTAGCTTATTATCTAACTAACTAACTAACTGGGATTGAATTGCCTTTTCTTACGCTGCTTTCTTATCTTAGTCAAACTAAGTTAGCGTCCAACTTGGTGTTTGGAAGAACTCTCTTTGCTTTTAATCGTTTTAGCGTCCAACCTTGCAAAAACTAATATCTGCTTACGAAAAGAATTTAAAATCTTCAGAAACACAATTCAAGCCCCCTTCTTGTGTTTCAAACAGTTTTCTTCAACCCACACTTGAAGCAGATAATTCCTTTGATCGAACAGTCTTTGGTGATGTGATTACTCTTCCCACACTTCGTGCACTTGCTTGGGGCATTTCCAGACTGACTGAAACCCCCACTGCTTCGTCCCGCAGAACGTTGATCTTGCTGCTTCGAATATGGCTTCCATCGAGATTTGTTGTCTCGACCACCACTTCCTCTTTGAAACTTGCTTGGTCCAGAACTCTGTACCCGCTTGTCCTTGGGCTCCAAGCTCTCGATCAGACGACACTTCTCCATTAGCCTAGGAAAAACAGAAATTTCTAATGGAACTATAGCTCTCTTTAAGTCGATCCTCAGACCTCCTTCAAATTTCCGGCATTTCCACTCCTCTCTTGGGTTGTCCAGAAAGTAATTCGAGAACTTTGCCAAACTTTCAAATTTGGCCCCGTATTCAGCTACGGTCATTCCCCCTTGTCTCAGCTGGAGGAATTCCATCTCTTTTGCGTGCTTTGCACTTGCAGGAAAATAGTTCTCCAGGAACTTTCCATTAAAAGCATTCCAGTCAACAGCTTATTGATCGTGAATCAGCATCTGACGGGCTCCTTCCCACCAGTATTCAGCATCCTCCACCAACATATAGGTTGCATAGACAACCTTGTCATTCTCAGTACATCTCATCGCTCCGAAGATTTTCTCTAGCGTCTGGATCCAACGCTCAGCTAATTCAGGACTGAATTTGCCCTTGAATTGAGGTGGATTCCTACGAAGAAATTCGTCCTGTCCTCAACATCCAGCAACTCTGTAGTCACGTTGAACCATCGCAGCAGCCATTTCCCGTATGGCGTTCACAGCAGCAGTCAAGTTTTGAGCAGCCATTGCTACCTTCAAAACCAGAACTGTCAAACTCAAGAAACCACAACAAAACTAAAGCAAATAATATGATCTTCCTTACGGAGATAACAACAGTGAAACACACAGAGAACACAACACAAACTAGACAGACCATAACCTACAAACCCCAAAAAGACTCGGCCAGCTCTGATATCAAATAAAGCAACACCCTTTCTCGAGTGTCACTGTAAAACCCTATTTTTTTTACACTATGCTTATATGTGTTAATATTTGCTTGTATATGTTGTATATATGTTGTTTATGATTGTTCTTGATGTCGAAGTTCATAGTTGGGGTAGTTTAGCCTTAAGGAATGGTCAATGCATTCAAGTCCAAGAAACCTGTTTTACGGTTTTGTTCATATCTTGAGTTCTAGATATCCGATGGAGGTGATCTTGGATGCGTTGGAAATCTTAGAGAATTATCTACAAGTCTTATTTCAGGTGTTAAGGCCAAATTCGGCGTCTAAAGTTTTGCGTCGCGAAGATACATTTGCCTCGCGAACCTGACAGCCAGATTATTACAGCTCTCTGGTTCGCCTTGCGAGAGGCTACTCGCCTCGCTAATCTGCGCGCACCAGAATTGTGTTTTTGGGCTTCTAATCAGCCCATAATGACCCTAACTTATATTTGTACCATAAGACTTGACCTAAACCTATTTTCTAAGTCGAATTACTCTTAGAAACTGCCTCTTCCTCTCCAAACAAGGATTTCTAAACCCTTTCCAAGGATTCTTGAAGGAGATTGCACCATTGTTCATCGTTCTTTGTCTCCTTCGCTTGAAGAGCATCATTGCCATCACAAAGCCCTCTTCCTAGTTGCTGCTCTTGAACCTTTTGGGGCTGTGATCGTGAAGTCAAGCGTCGTAAGATCGAGCATTCGTGAGACGCAACCTTTTCCGGACCTTTTTCCTTCCTTTGTTCATTGTGATCATCATACTAGGTATGGGGGGAAGAAATAGATCATGAGTATGTGGGTTTTGGGATAGGTTAAGATGAAAGGGTTAACCCATGACCCCTATATATTTGTCTATATGCGTTGTAAATGCCTATGTATATGCTATGAGTGTATCTATGTGTATGTTATGTATATGCTAAGAATATGCCTATGTGAATATTATGTGTATATATGTATATGCCTATGGTGCTATGACCATGATTGTTGGTGTTTGTCTTGATGATATGATTGAAATATTATGAGGTACGATGAATGGTATGTACATACATACATTCAGCATTGATGAGATTGTATGATGTGGATTGATAATGGTGACTTGATGATGATGTGCGTTACGATGATGAAAATAGGATTAGTGAAAGAACATAGCTTTAGGACATTTGACACCCCATAATGAATGAGTTGTTATGAGAGGTGAGATTGATAATATTGGATTAGTTTTGGAAACCCATAGGAATGATTCTTGAGAGATGGGATGATAGGCATAGGGATAACTTAGAGAAATTCTTAAGATTCCCTCATCTGTCATGATTCGCCTGGCGAATAGCCATTCGCGAGGCGAGACAGAGAGACCATTCGTGGTCTGACGTGATTCGCCTAGCGGATTGTAATCCGCGAGGCGAATGAGAGAACCAGATATTGGGACTCTCGGGCTCGCCTCGCGAGCCACGATTCGCCTAGCGAATCTGGGTTTCTCACCCAGATTCTGTTGTGAAGGAATAATGAATAGAGTAATGAGAAAAAGACTGTGAGATCACAATTCAAGGTTGATAATATAGAAAAGAACATTAATACTAATAATGACGATATGATAATATTGGCAATGTTGATAAAGGCAATAACGATGGGTAGCGCCTAGTTGTTTGATGATCATCATTGATGGTCATTGTTGATAATCAATGTGATTGATTATGATGATAATATTGGCAATGTTGATAAAGGCAATAACGATGGTTAGCACCTAGTTGATTGATGATCATCGTTGATGGTCATTGTTGATAATCAATGTGATTGATTATGACGGTGGATGGTTGGACATGTGTTTGCATGTTGTTAAGCATAGCATGCATCATACGTTGCCGTTGATATGTTGGGCGGAAAGCAAACGATGAATCGCGATAGTGGAGGCCACGATGGGTACGGAAGTTCCAGGTGACATGGGCTAGCTATCTATTGTCGGAGTGACCTAAAGAATAAGCTTGAGTACCCTGACTAGCCACTATACGTTATCAGGATTAGTGAGAGTGTTCGGGGATGGACCATGGTCTGGCATATCATCCATGTTGATAACCGGACATGTACTCCTAATCGTCTTTCCAGAGTTAGAGTTGTTGGCCACATGCATACGAAGTAGTGGTGTTGCATTCGCATTGACATGCATCCTTGATATATATTGATTATATCTGTGTTGATTGATGTATGTTGTATGCCATCTTAATTACTATTCCATTCCGTTTACATATATTCATGATTATGTTTCTTACCCCTCTCTTTGTTATTCTTGTGCATATGTTGTGGTATATGCAGAGGAGGGTGAGCATGCTGACGAGGAGTGATCCCGAGGAGATCTCTCTCAGTGGTTAGGATTTATGATTTATGTTATTCGGTTTTATTCCGATGTATTATCGGTATATGTATACCAACTCTGATATATGACATTTGGACTTGGGTTATGTTTATTATTTATGTTTTCCGCAGTTTGTTTTTAAAGGATTTTGATTATTTCAGATTCCTATGTTTTACGTTATAGATGATGTGATGCACATTACTCTTGAGGATATGTTTTTATTTTAATTGTTATATTTTTTTTAAAGTCATGTATGATTTTATTCATGTTTTATTATATGTGGGGTAGTGGGTGTCACAGTCACATTCCCGAACGTTTATAAGGCCGAAAATATTTATTAATGCGGAAAATGCGGTTTTTTTTTATTTTCACAAGATGTAATGTGATTAGTAAAGGTAAATAATACTAATAAATGAACTTAGGTTCACCATGCATTTCTAGAACATACTGTATTATAAACACAGAAATAGAAAGAATACTATATACAGACATAGGTCTAAAGTATAGCTGATAATAAGAAATAATAAGTACTAGGAGTCGTAGCTCCCAAAAGGTACTACAAAAGTACTACAGATACCGACACAGTCTGGCCGACTACAAAACTAAACCACAAAAAGAGTCCGCCTTTGGGCTCAAGGAAACTGCTGAACTGAACCATCGTCACGTCCATCTGTTCAAGCAGCAACAACAAATACTAGCAGAAAACATACAGATATGGGTGAGATTCCCGTTCATCAACACGGCAAAACTACAGAAGTAAAAACGGGACGACTCACCAGGTAACAACGTACCCAACATGCTTACTAAAATTCTCAATATATATCATGTTAAGCAGTTAATAGCATAATATAAAACATTCTTAAACAATACAGCGATGTATAACAGTAATGTAATCATCAACAGCCATGCAATGCAGTGCAATGTACATGACTCAATGCCAATGCCACTAGGTACTACTCTGACCCCTACTCCATGGAGCTAACAAAACGTCGGAGAGATTGAATGGGAGGACATGTTCCAGTTTTTGCCAGCCAAGAGCAAGATGCTACTACATTTGTAACGTGCACGTATCTGGCTTTACGGTAACACTCTTGACCAAACATGAAAAGTACGGCATCTAGTAGAGGATATCAGTGTATTGCTCGGATTAGCCAGGAAACAGAAGAGATATCAACTGGTCACAAGTCAGCCCTTCCAACCCTGATACCTCCAAAAAGACCATTGAAGATCGTCACCGTAAGATTCGCACCCGCATCAAGGTGTAAGCTCAACTCCTAGGCTAAAGGCCTTATAACTATGCAAATGAAATGCCAATGCTTACACAAAGCAGATGCGAAAAGCAATGTCTATTCCCCGGGTAAACCTTGAGTTCCACTAAGGTTCTCTTCCTTAGGAACTATACGCGTCTTTGAAAAACACAACCTTTATCCACAGGATAAATCTCGTGATCCTTCCGGGATCAAGTCATCACAAGACTGAAACAATTGAACAACTGATTGGGGTCCGAATCACCGGTCCGTCATCGAACTACTGTTCCAAAACCCAAAACGTTTCGTGTTTGTGTTTATGTCTTATGAAGTCATTGATGCACTAAGTCATCAATGGTATAGTATATCGTCTTGTTTCACCACATACTATACGTAATTAACCCTTGTCTTCAATTCTAAGTTAATTACTTAACTTAGGTTTTAATGCGTAAAACTTTACAGTTGAGTTGAAAAACAGTTTTTATAAACAAAAACATTTCTCGTGGGGCGAAGATAGGTTTCGCGACGCGAGGCTGAGAAGTTAATTTTTACTTCTTAGACAGTCTTCTGCTTCGCGAGGCGAGGATTGTATCGCGACGCGAGGCCGAGAAGCTGCATCTTTACTGCTTAGACAGTCCCCCTGGTTCGCGAGGCGAGAACGACTTCGCGACGCGAGACCGAGAAGTTATATCTTTGCTGCTCAGGCTAGCCCACTGTCTCGCGTGGTGAGACAATGTTAGCCGGGCGAATGCCTTGTTTTCCTTCTGTCTCTCGTGGCGAGACAAGGTTCGCTGGGCGAATGCCCTGTTTTCATTTTTCCCTAACTCCTTCATTAATTCTCTTTTTGAAACACTTAGTTTGATTAAAAGACCTATGGCTAAAGAAAAGACATTTTCCCACTTTGGTGACACACTTTAAAGGTTAAAACTTCATTTGATCTTTGGATCAAATCACTTTTTGTTTTTCTTTGAAAACATAGGTTATGAAATCATGTTTTTCTTACTTCAAAACCTTGGCTATAACAAGAACAACATGTTCTTATATTTTCCTCTTACTAAGGCCACAAGCCTACTCCAACGAAAAATGGAGACTTTGCTTCACCAACTAAGCAAATATAGCTCAAAAAGCTCACAACAACTATGATAACAACAATTACACATTATTACATCATAATCAAACATAAAAGTCCATCACACATCATGGCCTCATAATCAAGCATAAAAGTCTATACTTGATTTAGTGATCAAAGTAGGTTTTTCAACATACATGGAAATGATTTTCATTCAATCACATCATCATCAACATATGCTAGAGCACACTACAACACACTAAAGCATAAACTCATCATGACAACTTTGTTCTTCAAGAGAACATAACAATTAAAAGTGAACCCAAACAAAAGGGTTTCACCCACACTTAAACTTAAACAACCATCTTCACCCCCACCATCTGATGACAACCAAATGGTGTGGTTGCCTTTTAACGATCTTATGGTTGAATTCAAGACATGATAAATTGCATGTTCTTAGATAGAAACAAAATGAATCAACATAAAAGAGAAGAAAATAAGAAAATGGATAGAAAGAGATGATGAGGCGCCACAAACCAAGAAGGTTTGATAAGCCAAGTGATGTTCGCCACAAGAATCTTGGATTCTTGATAAGAACTAAGCTTGGTTCAACCAAGAACTATGAGAACAATACTCTCACAAATGAAATTAATCCAAATTCAACATCCAAGTTATCTTATTCATGGTAGTAGGCGCATACATATAGTTGTGGACATCCAAACTTTTGGCATCCGAAGACAAAGCATAACCTCCACTTGAATGGCCTAATTATGTCACTAATGGATCACCTTAGGACCAATTCTAACTCAGCCCCATACGCCCATCTTTCAAGCCACACAAAGGGATCCTAGGACAATCTATAACTCCCACATTTATTAGCTTGATTCATGACACTAAAGATCAACCTAAAACCTAACTTAAATAGCCACCAAACAAATGAAATCAGCCACTAATCCCCCTAGTTATCACGCCTACCATCTCATCATTATGGGTGGTTACACTTGCTTTTCAAATTAAAAGTGTAACGCCCATAACTTACAACATTTATTCACTCAACTAAATGAGGAGTTTCTTGTAGAATGCAAGCTGAAGATTCCCTCCTCTAAGACTCTTTAAACTCGTGTAACACCATGGGAAATATGGGCTTGACCTTCAGGCAACTCTTAGTGTAGCCCACTAATAGAGAATGCTCAATTGGATCCACTAACATAACCCATTACACTTTATTGAATTGAAAAACAAAACAACAACTATGAAAGCAAGGTCACGCCCCCCTTGTCTTCATTATGGGCCTCTACTTGACTAAGATAAGTCACCATCTTGGCCTCCATTCCTTCTAGGCCTGAAGTTGGGCTTGCTTCCATAAAGGTGGTCACCATTTGTTTTAGGACTTCTTGGGCTTTCTTGGTTCTTGATCTGGTCATAGGCCCACCAAGTCCCTGAAGTGCTTCTTGGTCCATACTCCTTATTGGGCTCATATCATCCCCTCCTTCTTTAGGTGAATTTGACCTCGAATTGAATTCTTCATCATCTACATCAAAAAAAGATAAATCAGCCACATTGAAAGTAGCACTTATTCCACCATGCTCACCAGGAAGATCCAACTTGTATGCATTATCATTGATCTTGGCCACCACTTGAAATGGCCCATCTCCTCTTGGTTGCAATTTAGATTTCCTTTGGGAAGGAAACCTTTCCTTCCTCATGTGAACCCAAACCCAATCTTCGGGCTCAAATACCACCTTCTTCCTTCCTTTGTTGGCTTGTCTTGCATAGCTTTGGGTCCTCTTTTCAATTTGGACCTTCACTTGCTCATGTAAATTCCTCACATATTCAGCTTTGGCCCTACCATCTTTATGCTTTAAAATTGAAGAGTTAGGCAATGGCAATAAATCAAGAGGAGTTAAGGGATTAAAACCATAAACAACCTCAGAAAGAGAATATTGAGTGGTGCTATGAACAACCCTATTATAAGCAAATTCCACATGAGGCAAACACTCCTCCCAAGACTTAATGTTCTTTTTAATCACAGCCCTTAAAAAGGAAGAAAGTGTTCTATTCACAACTTCAGTTTGCCCATCCGTTTGAGGATGGCAAGTAGTGGAGAAAAGAAGCTTTGTACCTAGCTTTCCCCACAAAGTCCTCCAACATGACTTAGGAACTTGGTGTCCCTATCACTAACAATGCTCCTTGGGAGACCATGAAGTCTCACCACTTCTCTAAAAAATAAGTCCGCCACATGACAAGCATCATCAACTTTTTTACATGGAATAAAATGTGCCATTTTAGAGAACCTATCCACCACAACAAAAATGGAATCTTTACCATTCCTTGACCTAGGCAATCCCACAACAAAATCCATAGATAAGTCTAACCAAGGAGAGTCAGGAATAGGTAAAGGAGTATAAAGTCCATGGGGCATCACTTTAGATTTTGACTTTTTACATACAATGCATTTTTCACAATATTTTTGCACATCATGCTTCATGTGAGGCCAATGAAAATGTTCATGCAACATGTCTAAAGTCTTTTGGACCCCAAAGTGCCCCATTAATCCCCCTTTATTCGCCTCTTTTAAGAACAATTCCCTTATAGAGCTTTTAGGCACACATAAACGTTTTTCTTTGAACAAAAATCCTTGGTGCCTAAAATATCCATTTTGGGACGAATGCACGCAATTAGCATAGATATGAGAAAAATTCCTTATCATGCTCATACAATTCTTTAATGCATTCAAGACCCAACAGCTTTGTATCAAGGGTAGAAAATAAAGAATACCTTCTTGAAAGTGCATCCGCAACAACATTGGCCTTACCCTTTTTGTGTTTCACCACATATGGAAATTGTTCAAGAAATTCAACCCACTTTGCATGCCTTTTATTTAACTTTCCTTGCCCTTTTAAATATTTCAAAGACTCATGGTCACTATGAATGACAAATTCTTTGGGCAAAAGATAGTGTTGCCAAGTTTGCAAAGCTCTTACTAAGACATACAATTCCTTATCATAGGTGGGATAATTAAGGGAAGCTCCACTTAATTTCTCACTAAAATAAGCAATTGGATGCCCCTCTTGCATCAAAACAGCCCCAACACCAACATTTGAAGCATCACATTCAATCTCAAAAGATTTAGCAAAATTAGGCAAAACAAGTATTGGTGCATGGGTGAGCTTTGAAAGCATGTTCTTGCTTCTCCCCCCATTTAAACCCAACATTTTTTTTTTGACAATTTCATTAAGAGGTGCAGCCAAGGTGCTAAAGTCCTTAACAAACCTCCTATAAAAACTAGCCAAGCCATGAAAACTCCTCACATCACTCACATTTTTGGGGGTTGGCCAATCTTGAATGGCCTTAATTTTCTATTTGTCAACATGGACCGCTTTAGCATTTATCACAAATCCAAGAAAAATCACATGGTCCACACAAAAAGTACACTTTTCCAAATAAGCATACAATTTTTCTTTTCTTAATACAAGCAAAACAGTCCTTAAATGTTCATGATGTTCATCTAAGTTTTTGCTATATATCAAGATGTCATCAAAATACACCACAACAAACTTGCCCAAAAATTCCCTCAAAACATGGTTCATAAGCCTCATAAAAGGGCTAGGTGCATTTGTTAAACCAAAAGGCATTACCAACCATTCATACAAACCATATTTAGATTTAAAGGCAGTTTTCCATTCATCCCCCTCCCCTATTCTAATTTGATGGTACCCACATTTCAAATCAATTTTAGAAAAAACACAAGCACCATGCAATTCATCAAGCAAATCACCAAGTCTAGGGATAGGATGTCTATACTTAATTGTGGTGTTGTTCACGGCCCTACAATCCATGCACATCCTCCAAGTCCCATCTTTCTTTGGCACTAAAATTACCGGGATAGCACATGGACTCAAACTTTCTTGCACCCAACCTTTTTGTATCAACTCCTCCACTTGTGTTTGGATCTCTTTAGTCTCTTGTGGATTGCTCCTATAGGCTGGCCTATTGGGCAATGATGCACCCGGAATGAGGTCAATGTGATGCTCAATTCCTCTAAGAGGGGGAAGGCCATGTGGCACTTCCTTAGGAAAAACATCATCAAATTCCTGCAAAAGATTTTTGACACCACTAGACAAAGAATTATCATTAGGATTGTTAGTATTTAAACAACATTCCTTAAAATAAAGTATGTATAGGGGCTGCCTTGAAATTAAGGCACTCTTCACCTCACTCTTTGTTGCAAGAAAGCTCTCTTTACTCTCTTTTTCCACTCTATTTTTCACTTCCTTTTTCTCATGATTTTTTTTTTTATTTTTCTTCACTCTTTTTCTCAATTTCTTTTTCACCCTCTTTTTCTTTTCTCTCTTGCTCTCTCTTTTCTCTCATTTTTATTTGATCCTCACTAACTTGCTTTAGAGATAAAGGAGAAAGTAGGACCTTTCGGTCTTGATACATGAGAGTATACTTATTTGAGAACCCATCATGGATGGCCTTCTTGTCATATTGCCAAGGCCTTCCCAACAACAAGTGGCTTGCCTCCATAGGCACCACATCACAAAGAACACTATCCTCATACTTCCCAATTGAGAATGGAACCTCCACTTGTTTGTTCACCACCATTTCTCCTACCTCACTTAACCATTGAAGCCTATATGGTCTTGGATGTGCTTTAGTTACAAGATTTAGTTTTGACACTAATCTAGTACTTACAACATTGGCACAACTTCCTCCATTAATAATTAAAGAGCATACCTTTCCTTGAATTAGGCATCTAGAATGAAAGATATTCTCCCTTTGGTTTGCTTCATGTTCTTTGACTTGACTCCCCAATAGCCTCTTTACCATAAGTAAATCACCATCCGGCATGAACACATCTTCACTTTCCTCCCCACTTGAAGCCTCGGATTGTGATACTACTTCACCATTCATGGTCACCATAGTTCTCTTTGTTGGACATTGGGCGGCTATGTGCCCATGGCCAAGGCATTTGAAACACTTTACTTCACGGCTCCTAGTGGTTGTCTCCATTGGTTTCTTGCCTTGAGAGGTGCTCACGGCTTCTTTGGTTGGTGCACCCTCCTTCTTTTGCTTGTCCTTCCAATTTGATGATGGAAACTTTGAAGAAGAAGAAGAAGAAGAATATTTGAACTTCCTCCTCTTAATTTGTTGCTCCACCTTGATTGCTTGTTGCACCAAATCTTCAAGCTCCACATAATTTTGTAATTCTACTATGTCTTGAATATCTTGATTCAAGCCATGTAAGAATCTTGCCATGGTAGCCTCCCTATCTTCTTGAAAATTTGACCTAAGTAAGGCCAACTCCATCTCCTTGAAATATTCATCTACACTCTTGGTCCCTTGGGTAAGTCTTTGCAATTTGTTGTGAATGTCCCTTTGGTAATGATTTGGGACAAACCTCTTCCTCATGACATACTTCATCTCCTCCCAAGTGTCTATAGGCTCCCTTCCAAGTCTCCTCCTCTCTTTTTGTAATTGGTCCCACCACATAAGGGCATACTCTTTGAACTCAAGGGCGGCTACTTTCACCTTCTTGCCTTCATTGTAAGAATTACAATCGAAGACTTGTTCTATCTTTAGCACCCACTCCAAGTAAGCCTCCGGATCGTTCTTCCCAAGAAAGGGAGGAACTTTGATTTTGACCCCCTCAAGCCTTTCATCACGCCTCCTTCCTCTATGTTCTCCTCCCCTATGCCTTCCTCCTCTAGGCCTTCCTCTTTCACTTTCATTGCCACTAGACTCATCATTTTGAAGGTTGGCAAGTTGTTGATCTGATATGATCCAAGTTGGAATCATCAAGTTTTAAGAATCTATCCAAGAGCTAGTTCTTAGTTCTTATGTTAAAAAGATGAAAAGAATTGGGGGAAGAAGAAGGCGCGGTTGTCACCCGAATATGATTAACAAAAGGAAACAACTAAAGAAAGGAAATAACTAAACAAGAAACTTAACCAAACAAAGAATTAAAGTGCAACAACTAAAAACAGAATGTAAATGACGCAAATGTAAAGAAGAACATAAAATAAATTAAGAAAATGGAAGAGGAAGAAGATGAAAGGGAAGGCACCACAATATTCCAATGGATTTGGAAGATTGATAAGCCAAGGAGGATTCGCCACAAAGAGATAGAACTCTTTGATAAGAATCAAGCAAGTTCTAATCCAAGAACTTGAAGAGGAGGAGCCAATGCTCAACTCACAAAAATACCCAAATAGGATAAATTCTAATTTCATTCAAAGTTATCTAAATGAGGTCATACAAGTCCTATTTATAGAAGCTAAGGAACATTCTAGGTTAAGGTGGCTGAGTAATTTCGTGGCCCATATAGCCCAAAATATAATTAAAGACCAAAACCAATTACAAGCCTAAAAATGCCTAATTAAGTCAAATCGGTCCAGAACAGCGTTCCCAACTTCTAGTCCGATTTTCATCATGATAAATTCCGAATCAGGTTTTGAACTTCAAATGAAACTTGTAGCTAGTTCTCTTATCTTTCCAACGCATCAAGAATCACATCAATCGGATATCTAGAACGCAAGATATAACCAAAACCGTGAAGAAGGTTTTCTTTGGACTTGAATGGATTAAGTCAAACTCGTCCAGAATAGCGTTCCCAACTTCTAGTCCGATTTTCATCATGATAGAGGCCGAATGAGGTCTTTATGCTTGATATAACATTTATAGATAATTCAGTGATATTTCTAACGCATTAAATATCACTGCAATCGGATATCCATAACTCAAGATATACCCAAAACATTAAAGAGGATCACTTGGACTTAAAGAGTTTGAATTGGACTTGAATGGATTGACCTCCTCTTGTTGCAAAGTTCACTTGCCCCTCCTTTGCCTCCATCATGATCATAGTTGGTTTGCATTGACTCCATTTGCCTTCGAAGGGCTTGCATTTGATTAGTCATTCGTATAAAAAGGACCGCGGACCTTGGTGAAAGTGGTGGACTATCTTCATTGTTTGCCATGATTTATGTTTCCTCACTACACTCCCCCACTTGTCACACAAATGAATTTCACTCTTTTGGCTTTTTCCACACAAAAGTAAATTTGCACTCTTGCCTTTTTCCTCTCAAATGTTCTCCTTTAGTTCTTAGAGGAATCAAACACAAAACACAAAAATACCAAAATTCAAGTAACAAAAATCACAAAACTTATCAAAACAAGGAAAAACGAAGAACAAAGGCTAGAAAAGAAAAGGTTTAGAAATAGGAAACAAAGGAAGAAGAGAAAACAATATTCAAGACACAAATTGCTCAAATGAAACTTTCTCTTCTTTTTTTTTTTTTTACACGAATTTTTTTTTCCTTTTTTTTTTTAAACTTGTTGAAGCGAATTACTCTTGAAAACTTTATTTTTGGAGCAATACACAACAACCACGAATTTTCCCTTCAAGAAAAAAATCAAAATAACTTTTGTTTTTTTTCGGTTTTGAGAAGAAAAGAAGAAAGAGTAGAAGATGAAGAACAAAGATAGATTTAAGAACACACAAAAACAAATTCAACCAAAGCCTAAGCTTTGATACCACTTGATGACAACCAAATGGTGTGGTTGCCTTTTAACGATCTTATGGTTGAATTCAAGACATGATAAATTGCGTGTTCTTAGATAGAAACAAAATGAATCAACATAAAAGAGAAGAAAATAAGAAAATGGATAGAAAGAGATGATGAGGCACCACAAACCAAGAAGGTTTGATAAGCCAAGTGATGTTCGCCACAAGAATCTTGGATTCTTGATAAGAACTAAACTTGGTTCAACCAAGAACTATGAGAACAATACTCTCACAAATGGAATTAATCCAAATTCAACATCCAAGTCATCTTATTCATGGTAGTAAGCGCGTACATATAGTTGTGGACATCCAAACTTTTGGCATCCAAAGACAAAGCATAACCTCCACTTGAATGGCCTAATTATGTCACTAATGGCTCACCTTAGGACCAATTCTAACTTAGCCCCATACGCCCATCTTTCAAGCCACACAAAGGGATCCTAGGACAATCTATAACTCCCACATTTATTAGCTTGATTCATGACACTAAAGATCAACTTAAAACCTAACTTAAATAGCCACCAAACAAATGAAATCAGCCACTAATCCCCCTAGTTATTACGCCTACCATCTCATCATTATGGGTGGTTACACTTGCTTTTCAAATTAAAAGTGTAACACCCATAACTTACAACATTTATTCACTCAACTAAATGAGGAGTTTCTTATAGCATGCAAGCTGAAGATTCCCTCCTCTAAGACTCTCTAAACTCGTGTAACACCATGGGAAATATGGGCTTGACCTTCATGCAGCTCTTAGTGTAGCCCACTAATAGAGAATGCTCAATTGGATCCACTCACATAACCCATTACACTTTATTGAATTGAAAAACAAAACAACAACTATGAAAGCAAGGTCACGCCCCCCTTGTCTTCATTATGGGCCTCTACTTGACTAAGATAAGTCACCATCTTGGCCTCCATTCCTTCTAGGCCTGAAGTTGGGCTTGCTTCCATAAAGGTGGTCACCATTTGTTTTAGGACTTCTTGGGCTTTCTTGGTTCTTGATCTGGTCATAGGCCCACCAAGTCCCTGAAGTGCTTCTTGGTCCATACTCCTTATTGGGCTCATATCACCATCTTGGTGTGATGAGGTTCACCCCCATACCTGTTGAAGGGCAGATATCCGGATCAAAGTCGGTTGATCGGTTTGTGAACCTCCTGACAATCGTCACCAAGTACAACAACACAACAATCAAACATTAAACAACAATCAAAGCAAAACTCAACAATTCTACCTAAGGGTTTCGGCCACCCTAAAGAAAATAAGGCTAGGAATTGATCTTGGTTTTCCATTTCATGGATTCAAAGGCAATAGGAAAGCTAAGGATAAAATCAAGTGTTAGAAATCAAAAATTAATGAAAAACACTATTCATTATCATCACATAGGGTTCGGCCATTTGGGGATTTAGGGCTATGATGAGAGTTGAATCATAAGCTTTGGGGTTTAGGTAGAGAATGATGAAGTGAGTTCAAAGAAATTGGTTTCACATCAAAAGGATTTTTCACATCAAAGAAATGGGTTTGGATCTAAGAAATGATTTTCATGAAAATGAAGTTTGATCTTGAAATAGAGAGAGATTCAAAAAGCTAAGAGATCATAGAAGTGATCTTACCGTAGAATGAAGGAAGATTGCTCAAGGAATCAAGTGATTCTAACAAAGTATTCAAGCTTTTTCTCAAGGATCAATGGTGTTTTCTCAAGAACAACTATGGAGTTCTATTTGGGGAGGGCTGTGCGTGAATGAGAGGGTGTGAGGGGCTGAGTTCAGCTCTTTAAAAGCTCACTTAAGGGAAAAAAGTTCATTTGCCAAAAGGGTAAAATTGTAAAAGTGTAAAAGACTAAGGTTAGGGGCATTTTGGTCATTTTGCGTCCAGATGTTTCCGAACATCGTGACGACTCTGACATACTCTCCCAAGTGTCCTGGGATGATGTGATAACAAGATTATCCATTGGAAAGTCCCGGTAAATCCATATGTGGCTCCGTTCGTCATCGGATTGAGGATTCCACTCGAACGGAGGTCAGGAAGTAATTTTTATGAAATTTTACCAAAACATAGAGAATCGAATTCTAAGACTTACTGTCTCGTTCACGGGTCCATCTGAGGTCTCCTAAGCAGTAAAATAATACTGTTAGTGTAAAAACGCAGACCGGACTCCGTTAGAGTTTTTGACTCAAAACTTAATCGTAGCTTCCTACGATATCGTCGAGCATGACTATGGTCTCGGAATATTTTATTTCCATCCCTAAGACCTCGAATAAAATAAAAATGTTAAAATACTGAAGAATTAGAAAACGTGAAAATCGGGACGTTACAGACGCAGTAGAGGAGCCCAAGGTAGAGGACGTGGCGGAAGCGCCACACCGGAATTTGAAATAGACAGATGCCAACACTAGAAGGGGTGTTGAATGGTGTTTGGCAAATTTATGCGGAATTTAGAAACTTTTTCGCAAGCACAAACGGGTGATAGTAGACGAGTAAACTTAGACAGGTCAATCAGACTAATAAATCATCTGAAGGTTTTCACAGAAAACACACAATCATGCAAGATGAAAAAAGGTTTGATAAACATAATTATAAACCCCTTTAGTTAGATGATAGTTAAGATAAATAATCAAACTAAAGATTTAAGGGAAAGACAGAGATCACTCAGCAGGTTTTATCCTGGTTCACCCCTTAACAATGAGGCTACGTCCAGTCCTTGTCAGCACCAAGTTTTCTCACTATAACTTATTTAGGTTACAGGACAGACAAGTATTATTTTCACACCTAGCCTCTTCAGGCTCCAGACAAGTATTTTTTCACACCTAGCCTCTCCAAGCTCCAGACAAGTATTGTTTGCACACCTAGCCTCTTCAGGCTCAGACGGGTTTGTTTGAAAGAAGTTGTAAAATAAATTACAATTTGCAAGTCTTTCACAAGCACTCAGACGAGTGTATTAAATGTGAAGTTCTAAAAGATTGAGTAATAACTTCAAATGATTGAAGAATAAATAATGAAAGAATGAAGATATAAATGCGCAGAGGAATTGCTCTTAGATTGCTTTGATCGTTCTCTTCTCTGCTTGAATCTTCAAAGTCTTCTTCATTAAATAGGCTTCAAGATTTTAAAGCCGTTAGACACAAATTTTGAAGGCTTGGCTTCTTGCAGATCTTCAATAAATGCAAAGAGTCGTTCTGGTTAGCCATTAAAGTATAGGGAACATCGCTTGTTCTCTTTCATCAGAGTGATACAGACTTCTGATATACCTTTGGTCTCAGCAGGTCTATATACGTGCTTTTTGTTTGTAGAGGGAAGACTTTCCCTTTTGGTGTAAGATGCAGTTGTGTTTAGGTAAAGCACCTTGTTGAATTTCCTTATCAGAGACGAAACAGCTTTCATCCAATGTATTCTTTAACGTTAGTCATCAGACGGGTGAGTGACTTCATTAGACGGGTTGACTCTTTAACAAAGAGATGACGTCAGTTGCAAAGTCTTTTAGATGAGTGAGTCTTCCTTTGATCAGACGGTTGAAGACTTCATTAGACGGGTGAACTTCTCTTAGTTCAGACGAGTGAACCTTAGCTAGTTCAGACAAGTGAACTTATCTTAGTTCAGACGAGTGAACCTTAGCTAGTTCAGACGAGTGAACTTATCTAAGTTCACACGAGTGAACTTTAGTTAGTTCAAACATGTGAACTTAAGTTAGTTTAGATGGGTGAACTTATCCAAGTTCAGACGAGTGGACAGTTCATGTAGACACTTGATGTTTTAATCTGCACACTAAGTAGACGAGTTAAATACCACAGATGGGTTCAATTAAATCATTGAATAACTGTTTTAGTCTCATCAAAACTATGGTAAATGCACATCAGACATTTGGAGACTCAACAGAATCAGCTGAACCAAGGAATGGGCATGGAGAGGCTTCCCACACGGGTGGTGGGGAGGAATCCACTGACACCTTAAGGGCAGTCAGGGAGTTGGCAACCACTATGTTGCAGCAGACGCACCAAAACGCTGAACTTATGCAGATGAACATGCAACAACAACAGAGAGAGAATCAGAGGCATGATGTGGATGAGGAAGATGCCGGACTGACAACTTTTCTGAAAAAGGAAGCCGCCTCAGTTTAATGGTGACTTCGATCCGGAAGGTGCAGAGCTCTGGATACAAGAGCAAGAGAAAATCTTTGCTGCTATGCATTGTCGCGAAGACCGTAAGGTGACATATGCATCGTTTGTGCTAACAGGAAGTTCCGAGCTATGGTGGAAGGGAAAGCGAAGGATGCTGGAAGGAGAGGACAGAATAATAAACTGGTAATTATTCCAAGAGTGCTTTCTGGAGCATGAAACAATGAAGCATGTTAGTGGGAGAGTACACGGCAAGGTTTGAAGTTACTCAAGTTCTCCGAATTCTACCAGAGATACCCGGAAGATGAATGGGTATGCCGTCGATTTAAGGACGGGTTGAAGTATGATCTTCAAAGGATGATAGCGCCGCTGAACATCTCAAGGTTCCCAGAGATGATAGAAAGATGCTCTGTGATCGAAAACATAGACAAAAAGAGAGAATCATAGTAGCAACAAAAGAGTGGAGGACCGATAAGAAGCAACACTCATTAGAATGGCACGGGCAAAGGGAGTAGGCCCCAATCTGGTGGAAGACCTTATTATCGTCCAATCGTCATAGGAGGGGCAGGAACTAGAGGATCTGTAGCAGTGCAGTTAAGACCGCAAGGATGTTTTAGATGTGGGTGTCGCATTTGATTAGAGACTGCATAATGAGTGGGGCCAGGCAGTGTTTTCACTGTGGCAAGCTGGACCACTTAGCCAGAGACTGTAGACAACAGGCTCAACAGCAGCAACCTGTTGCCGGTAATCGAGGAGCAGCGGCAAGACCACAAGCTATGAGAAGGTTGTTTACCGTGAGAGGAGCTGAGTCCTCTCGATCCCCTGATCTTATTCAAGGTTTGTGCTTAGTGTCGGGTAAAGTGTTGTCTGTGTTGTTTGACTTGGGAGCCACTCATTCATTCGTGTCTCTTGAATGTGTGAAACACTTGAAATTGCATGTGTCTTTGCTTCCATATAATCTGATTGTTTCTACTCCTACAAATGATTCCTTGACTACCACGTCTGTTGGCTTAAAATGTCCAATTGTTGTAGAAAATAGGTCTTTTCTTGTTGATCTAGTTTGTTTGCCTATGCAACAATTAGATGTTATCCTAGGTATGAATTGGCTCTCTGCTAACCATATACTGCTAGACTGTGCTAGAAAAACCTTAGTATTCCCCGAGCAACCTAGTTTGATGCCTGGCAATAGTGAGAATCTTCAAGGAGGTAATGGATCTTAGGAATACGTGATGTTATTCTCCATGGAAGTGAAATAGGTCCTTGAGACAAGTTCTTTGCCTTTGGTGAAAGAGTTTCCGGAGGTATTTCCAGATGATGTTCCGGGGTTACCACCTGAAAGGGAAATTGAGTTTGCAATAGACCTAGTACCTAGAACAGGACCAATCTCCATAGCACCCTACAGAATGTCGCCGACAGAGTTAGCAGAATTGAAAAAGCAGCTAGACGATATGCTGGGAAAGGAATTCATCAGGTCAAGCGTTTCACTATGGGGAGCACCTGTTCTGTTTGTTAAAAAGAAAGATTGGAGTTCAAGATTATGTGTCGACTACTGACAATTGAACAAGGTAACTATCAAGAACAAGTATCCTTTACCAAGGATAGACGACCTCATGGATCAATTGAAGGAAGCAACCATATTTTCAAAGATTGACTTGAGATCTGGCTACCATCAGATCAGATTCAAGAAGGAGGTTATACCAAAGACAGCGTTTAGGACTCGGTATGGACATTACGAGTACCTAGTTATGCCTTTTGGCGTAACCAATGCTCCAGCAGTGTTTATGGACTACATGAACAGAATTTTTCGACCATTTCTGGATAAGTTCGTGGTGGTATTCATTAACGATATCCTCATCTACTCATCAAACCGAGAAGAACATGAGGAACATCTCCGGATTGTGCTCCAAGTGCTGAAGGACAGGCAGTTGTACGTAAAGCTATCCAATTGTGAATTTTGGCTAGAGGAGGTACAGTTTTTGGGGCCTGTGATCAATAGAGAAGGTATAGCAGTGGATCCGGCAAAGGTAGTGGCAGTAGTCCAATGAGAAAGTCCGAAGACGGTCAGTGAAGTAAGAAGTTTTCTTGGATTGGCTGGATACTGCAAGAGGTTCATAGAAGGCTTCTCAAAGATTGCGCTACCTATGAAGCAATTGACAAGGAAAGGCAAGACATTCGAGTGGACAGCGGAATGTGAAGCCAGTTTCCAAGAATTGAATAAGAGGTTGACTACGTTACCAGTGTTGGTGTTTCCAGACCCCCTGGGGCAATTCGAGGTGTATTGTGATGCATCATATCAAGGTCTGGGATGTATGCTCATGCAAGAGGGGAGAGTTGTAGCTTACGCTTCAAGACAGTTGAGGATTCATGAAAGGAACTATTCGACTCACGACTTGGAATTAGCAGCGATAGTATTCGCTTTGAAGATATGGAGGCACTATCTCTACAGGGCCAAGTTTAGTGTCTACAGTGACCATAAGAGCCTGAGATATCTGTTCGACCAGAAAGAGCTGAACATGAGGCAGAAGAGGTGGATGGAATTCATCAAGGACTATGAGTTCGAGCTGCATTACCATCCGGGAAAGGCTAATGTGGTAGCAGATGCCCTGAGTAGGAAGTCGCTGTCTGTATCTGCCATGATGGTCAAAGAACTAGAGTTGGTGGAGTATTTCCGAGATTTGAATCTGGGGGGATAATGTTTCGAAGGTAAGATGTGTCTGGGAAGACTCACTATCTCTAGTGATTTTCTCGAGACAGTTAAGGGGAAGCAAGAGACGGACCAATTTCTTCAGAAAATGAAGGACTTAGTTCTCAATCAGCGAACCTCAGAGTGTAAGGTGGATGCAGATGGAATCATCAGGTTCATAGGAAGAATCTGTATACTATACGATGAGGAAATCCAACGGATGATCTTGGAGGAAGAGCATAAAAGTAAGTTAAGCTTCCACCCAGGTGCCACAAAGTTGTACCAAGATTTGAAGAAGATGTTCTGGTGGCCTGGGATGAAGAAAAGAGTTGCAGAATATGTGTTGTCATGTTTGACATGTCAGAAGGTGAAAATTGAACATCAGAAGCCTGGAGGATTATTGCAGTCGTTGGACATTCCTGAGTGGAAATGGGATGGGATTGCAATAAATTTTGTGACCAGGTTATCAAGAACTCAGAAGAGGCATGACGCCATATGGGTGATCATCGATAGGCTAACGAAATGTGCCCATTCCCTGCCTATTGGTGAAAGTTACACACTAGAGAAACTGACGCAGATCTACATCAAAGAAATAGTGAGGTTGCATGGAGTACCTTCAAGCATCATATCTGATAGAGACCCAAGATTCGCATCAAGATTTTGGAAACAGCTGCACACTGTATTCGGAACCAAACTAAGGTTAAGCTCAGCTTACCATCCTCAGGCAGATGGACAGTCAGAGAGGACGATCCAATCATAGGATGCTTTGTTGAGAGCCTGTGTACTCGAACACACGGGGAGTTGGGATGATGTCTTACCTCTAATAGAGTTCAAGTACAACAATAGTTTCCACACGAGTATCGGTATGGCACTATTTGAAGCTCTGTATGGGAGGAAATGCCGAACACCGCTGTGCTGGTATGAAACGGGAGAAAGTCAAATACTAGGTCCAGACATGATTCAGCAGATAGCAGAACAATTGAAGATGATCCGAGAAAAGATGAAAGCGGCTCAGGACAGGCAAAAAAGTTACAGTGACAAGAGGAGAAGGCCTCTAGAGTTTCAAGAAGGAGACCATGTCTTTCTGTGAGTTACATCAAGAAAAGGTATTGGCAGAGCTATTAAGTCTAGGAAGCTTACTCCAAGGTTTATTGGGCCATTTCAAATTCTTCGTCGAATTGGTCCAGTAGCCTATCATGTTGCCTTACCTCCAAATCTATCCAACCTTCACGACGTTTTCCATGTGTCACAACTCCGAAAGTACTATCCCGATCCTTCTCATGTCATCGAACCTGAGTCTATACAGTTGAAAGAAAACCTAGAGTATGAAGCCTTACCAGTGAGAATAGCGGATCAAAGAGTTAAGGAACTCCATGGTAAACACATTCCCCTAGTGAAGGTAGTTTAGGATGAAGTTATAGGCGATGCAACTTGGGAAAGGGAAGCTGATATGCAAGAGCAATGCCCTCAACTATTCTAAGGTATGCTAAATTTCGGGGACAAAATATCTTTTAAGGGTGGTAATGAAACATCCCTATTTTCTGAAACCTAAATTAAGGTGGATAACCTTGATCGGGTGTTTATATGGTTATGTGAATGTTCATGTGCTAGTTTGACACCTAGTTGGAAGTTTAGGAATAGGCTTGAACAAGGTTGGAAGTGCTTAAGGCGTAACACGAGAAATTGGGGAAGTCAGAAGGCTGGAAGTCCTTTCCCAGCTGAGGAGGACGCTCAAGCGTGGGAGGACTCCACACTCAAGCGTGGCAACGCTTGGACGTGGGGAGTTGGCACGCTCAAGCATGCTGAGTGCGTTGTACCATCTGTTCTGGGTTTGGACGCAAGTGAGACACGTGTCAGGCCGGGGAGAAGGCAGAATAGACGAGGTTCCACGCTCAAGCATGGAGAGAGCCCACGCTAGAGCGTGGGAACGCTCAAGTGTGCAGTTGTTCCACGCTTAAGTGTGGACAGCTGATCATGTTGGGAGAGTTTCTTTTTCTTCTCACTTTTGCACGAAAATTCCAAGTGTTCCCTACAACTAGAGAGAGAAGCTCTGGATTCCTAGAGAGAGAAACTTGAGTTTGAGGTCGATCGAGGTGTCGGATCGTGATTCCGACTACAACATTGTGATCAGGGCTTCGAGTACTACGAGTTCCACGGATTGGTTTCTCGATTTCTCGAAGGTAAGCTCGAATCTCTAACTTGTCGACCTTAGTGTTCTTCGTGTTCTTCGAGCTTCTCCCTTGAATCTTCTTGGTTTTGGTATTGTAGTAAGGTTAGCAATGTTATTTACACGTTGTTTCCGTGATTAGGGAAAAGTTCGAGGTCGCAACGGTGCTCGTGCTAGAGGAGGCAGCCGTGGTGGTGGTGGTGGTGTTGGAGCCGTGTGGTGGTGGCTGTGGTGTTGGTGTGATCGTGATTGTGCTCGTGATCGTGATCGTTTCATCAATCGCTCTAAGGTGGGGGAAAGAATTACACTCGTCGGGGAGGCAAGAGTAGAGTAGAATACATTGATATGCGTAGGGGATCCTAAACCCTACTAGTGGTTGAGTAACCGACAACACCTAATGTAACACCTCGATTTTTCACGCTTTCTAAGACCGCTAAACTATATAAATGCGTTTATATTTTATCTGAGTTTTAGAAAATGATTTTGGATAAACCGAATTCATATTCATGCTCTATGCTATCGTAGAAAGCTACGGTTAAATTTTGGGTTGAAAACTCAGACGGAGCCCGGTCTGAGTTTTCACTGACAGTAAAAATTTTACTGCTCAGATGACCTAATTTTAGCTTGTGAACGAAACAGTCACGTTTAGAATCGAATTTTCAACGATTTTGATAAAATTGGTTTTTCGCACTAAAAAGTGAAATAAAATAAGTTATTCGGGCGAAATATCCAATCGAGTGAAGAACAGAGCTGAATAGGGATTTACCGGGACCAGCTAACGGATAAACTTTAAGTCACGTCAGTTCAAATCGCCTAGGAAAGCATGCTAGTGTCATGATGACTTTAGAAAATATCTGAACGCGAAAAGACCAAAATGCCCCTAACCTTTTTCTTAATCACCATTTGCCGTTGTATGAAAAGACCACTTTGCCCCTGAAGTGAATTTTTTTGGACATCCTTGCCCCTCCTGATATGATCCAAGTTTGAATCACCGAAATTGAGGATCTATCCAAGAGCTTGTTCTTAGTTCTTATATTAAAAAGATGAAAAGAATTGGGGGAAGAAGAAGGTGCGGTTGTCACCCGAATATGATTAACAAAAGGAAACAACTAAAAAAAAGAAATAACTAAATAAGAAACTTAACCAAACAAAGAATTAAAGTGCAACAACTAAAAACAGAATGTAAATGGCGCAAATGTAAAGAAGAACGTAAAATAAATTAAGAAAATGGAAGAGGAAGAAGATGAAAGGGAAGGCGCCACAATATTCCAATGGATTTGGAAGATTGATAAGCCAAGGAGGATTCGCCACAAAGAGATAGAACTCTTTGATAAGAATCAAGCAAGTTCTAATCCAAGAACTTGAAGAGGAGGAGCCAATGCTCAACTCACAAAAATACCCAAATAGGATAAATTCTAATTTCATTCAAAGTTATCTAAATGAGGTCATACAAGTCCTGATGACAACCAAATGGTGAGGTTGCCTTTTGAAGATCGTTTGGTTGAATTCAAAGCATGATAATTTTGTGCTCTTCTTATATGAATAAAATGAATCAACATAAAAGTGAAGAAAGTAAGAAAATGGAAAGAAAGAGATGATGAAGGCGCCACAAACCAAGCAGGTTTGATAAGCCAGGTGATGTTCGCCACAAGAACCTTGGATTCTTGATAAGAACTAAGCTTGGTTCAACCAAGAACCTAGGAGAAACAATTCTCACAAATGGAATTAATCCAAATTCAACATCCAAGTTGTCATTCATGTTGTTTTGGGGCGTCATATATAGCACATGGCTGCCTAATTCTGATTTACATTGTATTCCCCCACATTCCATAACCCCCAACTAATGACTCACATAATTCAACAACTAATGACTCACTTATTTCTCAATTTAACTCAGCCACTAAATGGTGAGTTTATTATTCTCTCTCCCTTTCATTATGTAGCAGCCACACTTATTTCTCATATTAAAAGTGTAACTCCCACACAATTAACAAAACACATAAAAGTCTAATAATTCAAATTGGAGTTACTTTTGGTATGCAAACCAAAAAGATTCCTCCACTAAGCCTAAGAATTCGTGTACATCATGGAATGAAGTGGTCTTGACCCCAAAAACAACACTTAGTAGTTGGACTCACTCACTTAACCCATTATACTTATTGAATTTAAAGGAAAACAACTAATTGGGCCTTCTCTTCATGGTGAACGCCCCACTCTTCATGGATCCTCTAATTGGATGAGGTAAGTCACCAACTTGGGCTCCAAGTCTTCATGACTTGCACTTGGGCTTGCTTCCATTAAAAACACCACAATTTGATTTAGAGCTTGTTGGGCGTACTAATTGGCCTTTTTGGTTCTAGCACTTGTCATGGGCCCACCAAGTCCTTGAATAGCTTCTTGATCCATGATGGTCTCCATTGGGCTCATATCATCCCCTCCTTCTTTAAGTGAATTCGACCTCGAATTCACCTCCCTCATAACCTATATGAAGAAAAGTGAAACTCAATTACATGAAGAACAATGTTAACCCTTCCACCGGGGTCAAATGGAAATTGAGAGAAATCACCAAATGTAGCAAGTGGGTGACACACATGTTCATCTTGTACAATCAACATCCCAACACATTCATAGCCAAGGTAAGGAATTTTAAAGGTAAGCACAAAGTGATACCTCCTTGAGTTGACATATATGACCAAATTTACCTTCCTTGGTTTGAACTTGGTGACAAAAGAGAAGGTTCTTTGTCTTTGCAAAGACGCCAAGGCAAATTGAACCTCATTAATATTCTCCCCATCACAAACAAAGGACGGCTCTTTTTGAGACAAAACAAGCCCCTCAAACACATTAGGAGCATCATATGGAAGCTTAAAAGAATTCACAAGAATAGGTAGAGTAAGAAGGGGTGTAGTAGTGAACCCATCAATCAATGCCACATGCAAACCTTTAGTGCTCATACAAAACCTCAAAATGCTAACTTTGTTTTGGGTAAAAGAGTTAGAGGCCAAGTTAGCAAACAAGCTTTCTATTATAAATTCAACACAAACTTCAAAATTGTTGTCCTGAACCAAGTGAACATTAGAAAGCACAACAACACACTTCTCAAGGAATTCATTCAAGTCTTGGCTCATAATTCTCAAATCAAGTTTAGAAGAAAAGTTTGTACTAAACACATCATGCCTTACGGTTTCAACACTTAAACTAGATTTAGGGAGATAACACAAATTAGGCATTTTAAAATGCAAATTTGCAAATCTAGCAAGCATAGGAGGAAAGCAATTCCCAAACAATTTAACAAGAAACATATCAATTAAAGAAGTGGAAGGCTTAAATATGCAAAGGGTTAAACCGATAAGTGTTTCACTTGATTCAACTTCTTCAAGACCCAAAATAGTCTTGCAAGCATCCTTTTGAGGAACCTTTGGAAACACATCACCAAATTCCTGCAAAAGATTTTTGACACCACTAGACAAAGAATGATCATTAGGAATGTTAGCATTTAAACAAAATTCCCTACAATAAAGCATGTATACGAGCTGCCTTGAGACCAATGCACTTTTTACCTCACTCTTTGTTGCAAAAAAGCTCTCTTTACTCTCTTTTTCCACTCGGTTTTGCACACCTTTTTTCTCATGATTTTCTTTTGATTTTTCTTCAATCTTTTTCTCAATCTCTTTTTCACTCTCTTTTTCTTTTCTCTCTTGCTCTCTCTTTTCTCTCATTTTTATTTGATCCTCACTAACTTGCTTTGGAGATAAAGGAGATTTTGATGATGGAAATTTTGAAAAAGAAGAAGAAGAATATTTGAACTTCCTCCTCTTAATTTGTTGCTCCACCTTGATTGCTTGTTGCACCAAATCCTCAAGCTCCACATAATTTTGTAATTCCACTATGTCTTGAATATCTTGATTCAAGCCATGGAAGAATCTTGCCATGGTAGCCTCCCTATCTTCTTGAAAATTGGATCTAAGTAAGGCCAACTCCATCTCCTTGAAATATTCATCTACACTTTTGGTCCCTTGGGTAAGTCTATGCAATTTGTTGTGAATGTCCCTTTGATAATGATTTGGGACAAATCTCTTTCTCATGACATACTTCATCTCCTCCCAAGTGTCTATGACCGCTCCTCCATGTCTCCTCCTTTCTTTTTGTAATTGGTCCCACCACACAAGGGCATATTCTTTTAACTCAAGGGTGGCTACTTTCACCTTCTTGCTTTCATTGTAAGAATTACAATAAAAAACTTGTTCTATTTTAAACTCCCACTCCAAGTAAGCCTCCGGATCATTCTTCCCAAGAAAGGGAGGAACTTTGATTTTGACCCCCTCAAGCCTTTCATCACGCCTTCGTCCCCTATGTCTTCCTCCTCTATGTCTTCCTCCTCTAGGCCTTCCTCTTTCACTTTCATTGCCACTGGACTCATCATTTTGGAGATTAGCAAGTTGTTGATCATAGTTGGCTTGCATTGTCTCCATTTGCCTTTGAAGGGCTTGCATTTGATTAGTCATTCGTGCAAGAATGACCGCGGAACTTGGTGAAGGTGGTGGACTATCTCCATTGTGTGCCATGATTTAAGTTTCCTCACTACACTCCCTCACTTGTCACACAAATGAATTTTCTCACTTTTGGCTTTTTCCACACAAGTAGTAAATTTGCACTCTTGCCTTTTTCCTCTCAAATGTTCTCCTTTAGTTCTTAGAGGAATCAAACACAAAACACAAAAATACCAAAATTCAAGTAACAAAATCCCAAAAACTTATCAAAACAAAGAACAAAGGCTAGAAAAGAAAAGGTTTAGAAATATGAAACAAAGGAAGAAGGGAACAAATATTTTCAACACACAAATCGCTCAATTGAATTTTTCTCTTCTCTTTTTTTTTTCTACTATTCACGATTTTTTTTTTTAACTTGTTGAAGAGAATCACTCTTGGAAACTTTGTTTTTGGAGCAATACACAACAACCACGAAATTTCCCTTCAAGAATAGAATCAAAGTAAATTTTGTTTTGGTTTTTGGGAAGAAAAGAAGAAAGAGTAGAAGATGAAGAAGAAAATAGAATCAAGAACACAAACAAAAATTCAACCAAAGCCTAAGCTTTGATACCACTTGATGACAACCAAATGGTGAGGTTGCCTTTTGAAGATCGTTTGGTTGAATTCAAAGCATGATAATTTTGTGCTCTTCTTATATGAATAAAATGAATCAACATAAAAGTGAAGAAAGTAAGAAAATGGAAAGAAAGAGATGATGAAGGCGCCACAAACCAAGCAGGTTTGATAAGCCAGGTGATGTTCGCCACAAGAACCTTGGATTCTTGATAAGAACTAAGCTTGGTTCAACCAAGAACCTAGGAGAAACAATTCTCACAAATGGAATTAATCCAAATTCAACATCCAAGTTGTCATTCATGTTGTTTTGGGGCGTCATATATAGCACATGGCTGCCTAATTCTGATTTACATTGTATTCCCCCACATTCCATAACCCCCAACTAATGACTCACATAATTCAACAACTAATGACTCACTTATTTCTCAATTTAACTCAGCCACTAAATGGTGAGTTTATTATTCTCTCTCCCTTTCATTATGTAGCAGCCACACTTATTTCTCATATTAAAAGTGTAACTCCCACACAATTAACAAAACACATAAAAGTCTAATAATTCAAATTGGAGTTACTTTTGGTATGCAAACCAAAAAGATTCCTCCACTAAGCCTAAGAATTCGTGTACATCATGGAATGAAGTGGTCTTGACCCCAAAAACAACACTTAGTAGTTGGACTCACTCACTTAACCCATTATACTTATTGAATTTAAAGGAAAACAACTAATTGGGCCTTCTCTTCATGGTGAACGCCCCACTCTTCATGGATCCTCTAATTGGATGAGGTAAGTCACCAACTTGGGCTCCAAGTCTTCATGACTTGCACTTGGGCTTGCTTCCATTAAAAACACCACAATTTGATTTAGAGCTTGTTGGGCGTACTAATTGGCCTTTTTGGTTCTAGCACTTGTCATGGGCCCACCAAGTCCTTGAATAGCTTCTTGATCCATGATGGTCTCCATTGGGCTCATATCAAGTCCTATTTATAGAAGCTAAGGAACATTCTAGGTTAAGGTGGTTGAGTAATTTCGTGGCCCATATAGCCCAAAATATAATTAAAGACCAAAACCAATTACAAGCCTAAAAATGCCTAATTAAGTCAAATCCGTCCAGAACAGCGTTCCCAACTTCTAGTCCGTTTTTCATCATGATAGAGTCCGAATCAGGTTTTGAACTTCAAATGAAACTTGTAGCTAGTTCTCTTATATTTTCAACGCATCAAGAATCACATCAATCGGATATCTAGAACGCAAGATATAACCAAAACCGTGAAGAAGGTTTTCTTTGGACTTGAATGGATTAAGTCAAACTCGTCCAGAACAGCGTTCCCAACTTCTAGTCCGATTTTCATCATGATAGAGTCCGAATCAGGTTTTGAACTTCAAATGAAACTTGTAACTAGTTCTTTTATCTTTCCAACGCATCAAAAATCACATCAATCGGATATCTAGAACGCAAGATATAACCAAAACCGTGAAGAAGGTTTTCTTTGGACTTGAATGGATTAAGTCAAACTCGTTCAGAACAGCATTCCCAAATTCTAGTCCGATTTTCATCATGATAGAGGCCAAATGAGGTCTTTATGCTTGAGATAACATTTATAGATAATTCAGTGATATTTCCAACGCATTAAATATCACTGCATTCGGATATCCATAACTCAAGATATACCCAAAACATTAAAGAGGGTCACTTGGACTTAAAGAGTTTGAATTGGACTTGAATGGATTGACCTCCTCTTGTTGCAAAGTTCACTTGCCCCTCCTTTGCCTCCATCATTCCCCCCTTCTTAGAGGAAATTTGACCTCGAATTTATTATCTCCATACCTACATCAAGAGAAAGAACTAAGTTTAGGGAAACTGAAAGTAAATCAAACATTGGATTTCCTTGAGTAGGAATCCTTTTATTTTTTTTAATGTGCACACTCCCAATCCTCCGGGGTCAAACACCAATTTAAAGAACTCATCACATGTGGCAAATATGTTAGGAAATTTTTCATTATGCTCATACAACACCTTAAGATTGGTGAAGTCTAGAAATTGAAGTTCAAGGCGAGTAGGAAAGTTATACCTTTGAGAATTTGTATTGACCACCATATTTACCTCTCTATGCTTGGGCATGATGACATTTGAGAGTATTGCATCCTTTTTGGAATGCTTCAAATTATTCTCATAGGTGGAATATTCAAGTTTGGACGCATTGTACTTTTTACCCAAATAAACAATTGGTGGTCCTTTTTGAAGTAAAACAGCTCCCATGATCACATTAGATACATCACATTCAATTCGAAAGGACTTTGCAAGAACAGGTAAAGCAAGAATGAATGCACTAGTGAGCCTATCAAACAAGTCCACATGCAATTCTTGAGAACTTATATTAAACCCAAGAAGGCTAACATGATTTGTGCAAGATGAATTTTTATCAAAATGAGCATAAAAATTCCGTACCCTCATATCATGATACCCACTTTTCAAATCAAACTTAGAAAGATGGCAATAGTCATGCAATTCATTAAGCAAGTAATCAAACCTATTTAATGTAGGAAAGTAGCAAGACCCATGCAATTTACCAAGCATGTTATCAAATATAGGGGTAGAATGTTCATGATTTTGGGGAGCCATGCAAGTAAGCAAACCGTGGGGTGTTTCCTTTGGACACACTTCTTCAAGTGCATTGGTTGTCTTGTAAGCTTCCTTTGAAGGCACATACTCAATTCTCTCATTTTCTTTTGCCTCTTTTTCTTTAGCATCACTCTCTTTTGCTTTCACCTCCCTCTCAAGTTTTCTCTCAACATGGACCTCACTCTTTTGTTCTAATTTCTCTCCCTCTTTCTTTTCTTCATCTCCTTTCAATCTCAAATTTGTCTCTTGAATTTTGTCTTGAGACATTTTCTTCCAATATACTTCAAAATTATCAATCTTTCTTTTCAATCTCTCCTTTTTTCTCTCAATATTTTTTTCACTCTTTTCCTTCCCATTTGGGCATTGATAATCCAAATGCCCCCATCCAAAACACACTAGCCACCTCATATCTCTACTTCTAAGTTTAAGAGTTGGAGTAGAAGGAACATTGCAATATATTTTGTGCCTCTTTCTTTTGAGTTGTTGCTCGACCTTCATGGATTGGTGCACTAAGTCATCAAGCTCCACATAGTGTTGAAGCCCAACAATGTCTTGGATGTCTTGGTTTAGGCCATGGAGAAACCGAGCCATTGTTGCCTTTCTTCCTTCATCAATATTGGCTCTAATCAAGGTCATCTCCATTTCTTTGTAATACCCATCCACACTCTTAGTGCCTTGTGTTAACCTTTGCAATTGGTTGCGAAGATCCCTTTGATAGTGGTATGAAACATGTCTCTTCCTTATCACGGCTTTCATCTCCCTCCAATTAGCAATAGGTTGCTCATCATATCTCTTCCTTTCCTTTTGGAATTGATCCCACCATATCAAGGCATAATCAACAAACCCAAGAGATGCTATCTTCATCTTCTTTTCTTCACTATAGTGGTGACAAGAGAAGATTCGTTCTATTTTCATCTCCCATTCTAAGTAGGCTTCAGGATCATTTCTTCCTTGGAAAGTAGGTATTTTCACTCCCTCAATCCTATCTAAAGGTCTCACCATTTTCCTCACTAAGTGTTTCACTCAAATTGGCTTTTTCCACACCACTGGTTTGTTTTGCACTCTTGCCTTTTCTCACTCAAAGTCCTCTTTCAATATCCTTGGAAAAGAACTATACTAATTCAAGAATGTAAACAAGTACCAAATCTTTGTGAAAAATCCAAACTAGCAATCAATCAAGAAGTTCAAGAAAAGAAAACTACTAAGACAAAACTTGGAAATTTAAAGACAAGCAAGAAAAGCTAAAAAGGAAAGAAAGCACACTCTAATGGAGAAGTAAGAAGACAAAGACTCAAGAACTAGTGTTTAGGAATAGAATTTGAGCCAAAAATATGTCCAAAACATCAAGTAATATCAATTTTAAGGCTATAAACACTTAGAATAGGGGTTTTGTGGCTTAATTTGAATTCTGCCAAAATTTTTTTTTTTTACTTTTTATAATTGCAGATTGGTCCCTTTGTATTTTTCTAATTTTTTTTTTTTTTTTTACTTTTTGGGATCCCTACTTTTGCAAAATAACTTTGGCCACAAAATTTTTCTGAAAATTACAGAAAAGAACGCCCCAAACAGAATTTAAGTGAATCACAAAGATCAAATAGCCTTTTGAAACATGAACATGATGAATAAGGGGTTGTTCTTAGGAAGTGTGCCCAAAAATTAAATTCCCCCAAATTGATGTCTAGTTCATGCTCTAAGCTTAAAATTGATTGGTATACTTGATTCCACTTGTAAAGACCTTTCAATCAAGGTGTAGATTAACACTCTAACACCAATTCTTGAAATTCATAAAGATCAAAGTGGCTCAAACTCCAAGAACAAGATGAAGAATTCAAAAAAAATCAAAAATCTAAAACACGGAATATGAGGAAAGGAAGCAACTTGAGCTATGAAACATCTTTTGGATGCTATGAATTACAAACCCCAATGGTCTAACAACTCATTACAACACCACAAATGATCAAAATTGATGATCAAAATATGGGGTTGGGCATGGGTTTCAAGTTTAAAAAAAATAGCTCAAAAATTGCAAAAATTTCAACACAATCCAACTAGCAAAACCCAAACTAAAAAATAAATTAAGCTCAAGGAAGCTAGCTCTAAATACCACATGATATGATCCAAGTTTGAATCACCGAAATTGAGGATCTATCCAAGAGCTTGTTCTTAGTTCTTATGTTAAAAAGATGAAAAGAATTGGGGGAAGAAGAAGGTGCGGTTGTCACCCGAATATGATTAACAAAAGGAAACAACTAAAAAAAGGAAATAACTAAACAAGAAACTTAACCAAACAAAGAATTAAAGTGCAACAACTAAAAACAGAATGTAAATGGCGCAAATGTAAAGAAGAACGTAAAATAAATTAAGAAAATGGAAGAGGAAGAAGATGAAAGGGAAGGCGCCACAATATTCCAATGGATTTGGAAGATTGATAAGCCAAGGAGGATTCGCCACAAAGAGATAGAACTCTTTGATAAGAATCAAGCAAGTTCTAATCCAAGAACTTGAAGAGGAGGAGCCAATGCTCAACTCACAAAAATACCCAAATAGGATAAATTCTAATTTCATTCAAATTTATCTAAATGAGGTCATACAAGTCCTATTTATAGAAGCTAAGGAACATTCTAGGTTAAGGTGGTTAAGTAATTTCGTGGCCCATATAGCCCAAAATATAATTAAAGACCAAAACCAATTACAAGCCTAAAAATGCCTAATTAAGTCAAATCCGTCCAGAACAGCGTTCCCAACTTCTAGTCCGGTTTTCATCATGATAGAGTCCGAATCAGGTTTTGAACTTCAAATGAAACTTGTAGCTAGTTCTCTTATATTTCCAACGCATCAAGAATCACATCAATCGGATATCTAGAACGCAAGATATAACCAAAACCGTGAAGAAGGTTTTCTTTGGACTTGAATGGATTAAGTCAAACTCGTCCAGAACAGCGTTCCCAACTTCTAGTCCGATTTTCATCATGATAGAGTCCGAATCAGGTTTTGAACTTCAAATGAAACTTGTAACTAGTTCTTTTATCTTTCCAACGCATCAAAAATCACATCAATCGGATATCTAGAACGCAAGATATAACCAAAACCATGAAGAAGGTTTTCTTTGGACTTGAATGGATTAAGTCAAACTCGTTCAGAACCGCATTCCCAAATTCTAGTCCGATTTTTATCATGATAGAGGCCAAATGAGGTCTTTATGCTTGAGATAACATTTATAGATAATTCAGTGATATTTCCAACGCATTAAATATCACTGCATTCGGATATCCATAACTCAAGATATACCCAAAACATTAAAGAGGGTCACTTGGACTTAAAGAGTTTGAATTGGACTTGAATGGATTGACCTCCTCTTGTTGCAAAGTTCACTTGCCCCTCCTTTGCCTCCATCACCTCCCTTCACCTCTCCCATGCCCCACCTTCTTGAGAAGCATTTCACCATTTCCTTCTTCAACTTCTTTTTCTCCAAGACTTTCTCTCATCTTCCAAGTTGAAGACTTAGCCATTTTTGGAGAATCAAGTGTGGATCCTTACTCATTTTCATCCTTCAAGAGGTATGAAATCTTCATTTGATCTCTTAATCTTCATGTTCTTCATTGAAAATCTTGTTTCCTCAACTATGTTCAAGAGTACACTTCAAACTTCATAAATCTCTCGAAAATTGTAGAAAAATCCTTTTAATGTAAAACCAATATGAGCTAGTTTCATCATCCTCTTTCATTGTCCAAGAGCATGTAATCAGAAGATTTTCCTAGCCCATTTGGGTATAAAGAGGCGAAACCCATAGGGTGAGAAAGCTTGAGTTTTTTATTCAAGTTTTGAGTAATGAGACTTGTTTTAGTGTTAGGTATACCTAAGCATCATTCATCCAAGAGTTAGGAATTTTTAGACATCCCTATCCATTTTAAGACTTAATGGCCGAACCCTAGATCAAGAGTTTTAGGGAAATTTGTGTTGTTAGATGTTGATGTTTGAATTGATTGTGTGAATGTAGTTGCTGTTGTGCATTCGGGCAGATAATCGGAAGATTCGCGGACCAGTTGGACGACTTTTCATTTGGAGGAATACTTCAAGAGGTAAGGGGAGATTACCTAAGGAACTTGATTTCCGATGGCTGCATACGGTGGTGTGGAGTGTTTTACCTAATGCCTACTTATGCTTAATTATGCTTGCTTATGTTTGGGTATGCTTAATGTGGTATGTTGATTGAAATGATGATTTGCATTGTGCTAAGGACCGTACATTGGTTAGAGTTCCAACTAAGTAAAAATAAAAGCTTCAAAAAGCTTGATACATAAAGTTAAGTGAAGGAAAAGTGATGACAACCAAATGGTGTGGTTGCTTTTTTAAGACCGTTTGGTTGAATTCAAAGCATTACAATTCGTGCTCTTTTTATGGCAACAAATGAAATAACATAAAAATGAAGAAAACAAGAAAATGGAAAGAAAGAGATGATGATGAGGCGCCACAAACCAAGAAGGTTTGATAAGCCAAGTGATGTTCGCCACAAGAATCTTGGATTCTTGATAAGAACTAAGTTGAGTTCAACCAAGAACCTAGGAGAAACAATTCTCACTCAATGGAATTTGATCCAAAATTCAACATCCAAGTTCTATTTCTCATCATAGTAGGCTCATACATATAGGAATTGGGGCTGCCAAGAGTTGGCTTACACAAGTCATCATAAGATTCCATAACCCCCTAATAACTATCATGAATATGCTAGTAATTGATGAAATGATGATAACAATAAGTGGCTGTTTAAAAACATAACCATTCTAATAAAAACCAACTAATAAAGATGAGTCATAACTACAAGGAGTTACTTTTGGCATGCAAGCCAAAAGATTCCTCCACTAAGGAAGCTAACAAACTCATGTAACTTATGCAAACCAAAAGACTAATAAAAATCAAAACCAAATCCGTCCAGAATTTCGTCTTCAACTTCCAGCCCATTTTCCACCATGATAGATGCCGAATTTGGTCAAGAAGTGTGAGATATAATTTGTAGAAAATTTTGTTATCCGTGTAACGCAACAAGAAACACATCATTTGGACTTCTGTAGCTCCTGATTCATCCAAAACAAGACAGGCAAGTAATTTTCAATGGAAATAAGAATTTGTGCAAATAGCAATTTTGTTCTTCCTTTTTCATTTCGGGCTTCATAATTCTTGGCAAGGGTGTCCATTATAGATTCACATCATTCCCTCCCTCTTGATGAGAATTCGACCTCGAATTTCTAGCTCCAATACCTCCAGGGTCGAAAATAAGTATAAAGAACTCATCACATGTTACTTCCACATTAGAGAAATTTTAAAGTTTGTTGGAAGGATTTGCTTGCTCCTCTTTTATTTTGGTTGCCAAGGCATAATTATCTTTATCGAAGTCACAAAAGGTAATCACTTCTTGAGGAGATTCTCCTTGATTCACTTTCTTCTCTTAATGACCCAAGGAAGAAATGTTAGGCAAAGAAACAAAATAAGAAAAATCCCAACACTTGAATCCACAAGTCAACTTAGAAGAAGGGACTAGAGTAGTTGAAGGCCATGACTTCTCCGGTGACTCTATGGAATTGGTCATTGCTTCTTGAAGTACAATGGTTGTTGTGCAATCATCCTTTGAAATTTTATCCTTAACCTCCTTCACAATAGAATCAACAAAAGATGGAAAAATGTTAGGATTAGAACAAGTATCCATGATGACTTCCTTCACCAATATCTCTTTTCCCTCTCCTTCTCTTGCACTACTCTCTTTTTCACTCACCTCATTTTCTAGTCTTCTCTCAACATGGACCTCACTCTCTTCAATCTTTTGTTTCAATTTCTCCTTTTCACTCAAGGCTTTCTCTTTTTCTCTCATCTTAGGTTGATCCTCACTAACTTCTCTTGGAGGCAAAGGAGCAAGAGTGACCTTTCGATTTTGGTGCATAAAAGAGTACTTGTTGGTGCTACAGTCACGCTTCGCTTTCCGTTGAATCTTCCATGGACGTCCAAGTGACAGGTGTCTCGTTTTTGTAGGCACCACATCACAAAGCACCTCATCTTCATATCCATCAACCTTGAATGATACTAGTACTTGTTTGTTCACAATCATGCTACCCATATCACTAAATTCTAGATCCTCGAGACTATTGAGTGAATATGGTTGCGGATGCTTCAGAACATGAAGTGACAACTTCTCCACCAAGGTTGTGCTGGCCATGTTGATGTAACTTTTCCTATCAACGGTCAAGCTACATATCTCATCATTCACATAACATTTTGTGGAGAAAAGATCCTTCTTTTTTTTTTTTTTTTTGACTTCCATGTTGGAGACACAAAAACAAATTCAACCAAAGCCTAAGCTTCGATACCACATGATGACAACCAAATGGTGTGGTTGCCTTTTGACGATCTTATGGTTGAATTCAAAACAAGTAAATTTCGTGTTCTTCTTTGGAAGCAATATGAATCAACATAAAAGTGAAGAAAATAAGAAAATGGTGAAGAAAGAGATGATGAGGCGCCACAAACCAAGAAGGTATGATAAGCCAAGTGATGTTCGCCACAAGAATCTTGGATTCTTGATAAGAACTAAGTTTGGTTCAACCAAGAACCTAGGAGAAACAATTCTCACTCAATGGAATTTGATCCAAAATTCAACATCCAAGTTCTATTTCTCATCATAGTAGGCTCATACATATAGGAATTGGGGCTGCCAAGAGTTGGCTTACACAAGTCATCATAAGATTCCATAACCCCCTAATAACTATCATGAATATGCCAGTAATTGATGAAATGATGACAACAATAAGTGGCTGCCTAAAAACATAACCATTCTAATAAAAACCAACTAATAAAGATGAGTCATAACTACAAGGAGTTACTTTTGGCATGCAAGCCAAAAGATTCATCCACTAAGGAAACTAACAAACTCAAGTAACTTATGCAAACCAAAAGACTAATAAAAATCAAAACCAAATCCGTCCAGAATTTCGTCTTCAACTTCCAGCCCATTTTCCACCATGATAGATGCCGAATTTGGTCAAGAAGTGTGAGATATAATTTGTAGAAAATTTTGTTATCCGTGTAACGCAACAAGAAACACATCATTTGGACTTCTGTAGCTCCTGATTCATCCAAAACAAGACAGGCAAGTAATTTTCAATGGAAATAAGAATTTGTGCAAATAGCAATTTTGTTCTTCCTTTTTCATTTCGGGCTTCATAATTCTTGGCAAGGGTGTCCATTATAGATTCACATCAAAAAGTTTAAGTGTTGAAAAGGATTCAAAGACAACGCGTATTGATGTTTTATTTTAAGAAAACGAGAAAGTGAAATACATTGGTTAATGAAATGAAAAGACAGAAGGAAAAGAAAAGTGAAAACAATTTTAGTTGAAGAAAAGTAAGCTTTTAGAATGAAAAGCACCTTTAGAAAATCATCGGTAGTTTTTAAAGTGATAAAACAAATCTTTTCGAGTAAAGGTAATTTCAAGTGATCCAGTGTTAGAAACAAGTGGTTTCGGCAAAGAAAAGGGTTTTCACAAACTATATTTCGAGGTTTTGGTGGTTTACCAAGATATTTCAAAAGAGAGTAGTTTTGACCAAGAGCTTTCATGAACTATGTTTCAAAGTGTTGATGTCTTACTAAGAGTTTGTTTTTCAAAAGAAAAGTGGTTTTGATCCAAGAGTTGGTTTTTATGGAAAACCGATCCCGAAGGCTTCGTGTGTAAGCTTCAGAGATGTGGGTTTTGTGTTTCAAAGAGAAAAAGTTAATTTGGATGTGAACATAGAAACTGAGACGTCGGGGTTCTAGTGTTCTGCAGAACACGTGGATCAAGGATCCGTGTTTGTAAATTGGTCTTGTAAGCTTGTGGACAATCTTTGCGGTCCTGTAGCCTTGTGGATGTTTTGTATGCTTTACAATCCAAAATCCAAGACTGGTGCATCGGTTGGGGATTTTTGGGTTTGGGCTGTCGGACTGTGTGTCCTCTTTGAGTTTTGGACTGTGTGTCCCTTTTGAGAAAATGTTGAAAAGACTTAAGAGTCTAAAAGTTGTGGTGGTTGATAGCTTCGAGCTTCAACAAGGAAATAACTATACGACACAAAAAAACATACGAAAACAAAACGTTTTCTCATGCATATGTTTTTTCTGGCAGACGTGCCATGGAATGGGGGACATCGATGACAAGGAACCCTGTGGTAACTTTAAGTCATTATATATATTGTGCCTCGAGTTGGACAATATAGTATGACCTTTTATTATTATGGCACGTTGGTGCTAGTTATTATGACTAGTTATTATGGCACGTTGGTGCTAGACATTGTTGCCTGATGGCCAATGTACCCCGAGCTTGATCAACTCATTGATACGGTGATGGGATTTTCGGAAATTAAGAATCGAGTACTAGATGATATATTTGGAAGTGCCATGCATATGTTTTGAAGATGATGATGATTGTTGGGTATGAGACCCTTGATTTATCTTTATTGGCATAATGTTCTGTTTTGTACTTATGATGCCTATGAGTTATATTGAATATATATATGAACCTGCTGTTTTGTGTGTGGTGTATGTAGTTGTCGTATTTTGAGTTCATATATTGGTTTCTCACCCTTGCGGAACTTCGTGGCTACGCTGTTGTCCCTTGGCATATATCATTATCTGTATACAGATCGGACCGGAACGGGAAGGCTTAGCCCATTCATTGATTCGCTCCATAATATTTGAGTGACGTGAGGACCCTACTGCTTGGGTCATACATTCTGGGGACTTTCCAACGGTTTCTACTCGTGTTAGACCAACTTAGGGTTTCCTTTTGAGGTTGTGGTTTTTTGATAGTTTATTAGCGGCTACTAATGGCCAGGGTTTTGAAGATGTGGTTTCCAGACTATCGCTACCTAGTTCGTAGACTTGTAGTGTTTACTTCTGTTTGTTCATCTTTTGAAGACAGACGAGTTGTCCAAGGTCCACTATGTATGTTGTTAACTGATAATATATATATATATATATACACACCTATATACACCTATACGAGTAGTGTTGATGAATATCTTGAGTATACGTTTCTTTAGTGTCGTATGAAGAAAAAATTTTATCACAATTTTCGAATAAAGAAAGAACGGAGTAAAGAAAATCTATTTTCCGAAAGTAACCAGCAAATTTTTATTTCATGCTTTATGTTGTTTTGGGTCACCATGTGATGCCAGAAGAGGGTGTCACACCTAAGTCCACATTGGCAACTACCGGAAAAGGGGTCTCAATGTAGATTTAGGCATTGTAGGTTTATCACCGTAGGTTGATACTATGTTGATCGAGGTCGTATGCTTAACATAAGCATATGCCTGCTATGCCGTATTTGTGAATACGTGTTTTACCATGCTTGTGATAATATGCTTTATTGTCCTATTTGGTGATGTTACGATAATATGCTTTATTGTCTCGTTTAATGATATGTTGGGTGATCACATGATACTGCATATGTGATTGTATTAGTATGCTTAGAGCTAAGCGATAATCGTTGTGAATTGGGTGATGTGTGAGATAAGATCATTTGGTGGAAATAAGCTACTGCACTCAACCTGGTGAAATGATTGAGGACTATGGATAGTCGTGAACACTCTGCTTGGTAGGGAGTGTTGGTGTTCTGTGTCAGGTGATGAGGTTGAGTTGCTAAGCGATTGATCAGAATGAGTCGTGAGGATTCATGCTAGTTTGCATCGTGTGGTGATCCTTTCACGCTCATGTCACGGCGAGATACTGCAGAAGAAAAAATCGCAAAATCCGATCCAATTTATCGTAATCGATTAGTTAACATGAGGTCAAACCAGAACTACAGATAGATGCTTGTAGGTCTATTGTGAGCTTCTGAGATCTCCGATGCGCCTTCCGACACCGGGACAGCTATTCTTATCGGGAATGGGGAATAATGTCACCCTGCTTGGTAGGGGTGAGCATCCTACTTGGTAGGGGATGTAATGTACTTGTGAGTGTAACGAAACCTGCTGCTGGGATGACGTTTGAATTTCATCCTGCTTGGTAGGGGATGAGTATCCTGCTTGGTAGGGGATGAGTATCCTGCTTGGTAGGGGATACGTTGTGACATAGGAATGTGGCCGCGTCTTCATGTTAGGTTTAGGTGCATGAGAGTGTGAGATGATTAGTTAAGATCAATAAACCCAGAGGATGGCTGTTGGTGATGATTGTGTGTATGGTTGTGTTGTTAATGTATCTGCTTTACCTTTATCCCTATTTGTGATGAGATGCAATTCTTATCCCCTGCTATTCCTATATTGTATGTTTTTTTTATGGTAAGAAGACTCGGTAGCAGAACTAGGGGACGAAGAGCTGGATGGCACTCCGTACGAGCCCAATGCTGGTGGAAGAGCCACTAACCCCAATCTTGGGAGGTTCTAATTAGCTGTACAACGAGCACAAGCGAAGAGTACCCGTTCTCCAGACTGAAGAGGAGCATGTTAGTGTTCTAAATGTATATGGCCAGTGAGTCTTTATCGTTGGATGTATTTTTGGGCGAGTAGAGGAAGTCGTCCGTATATCTTTATACCATGTTTCCTCTTTATTGTTGTGCACTCTGATGATGATTACTATATGTACAGTATATGTACAGTAGGTTTGTATGTTTAAAGTTTTAAATACCCTCGTATGTTTAATAAGCGTGCTAATGGTTATAACGTAATCAGGATTAGTTAACTAGGCTCTTTAATGAGGCAAAGGGACGTCTCAAGCACTCCTCATAGACCAGGGATATAACCTCCCCCAGTGACAGAGTCTGAACCATGCTTAACAGGTGTTGGCAACCTTCCGAGCACTCCTCACAGACCAGGGATATAACCTTCCCCAGTGACAGAGCCTCAACCAAGCTTAACAGGTGCTGGCAACCTTAGAGCACGTTGATACTCAAAGAAATGGTTTGAGTCATTTGACTCTTACCGATATAATGCACTCACAATAGTGCTGATAAACAACTCGAAGAACACAACACAACTATGTGCAACAAATACAATCAAGAACTTATGATAATCAAAGTGTAACAATGGCTTGAGTGTTTTTCAAAATCAAAGAGAAAAGAGTAGAAAAGAAAATTGGTTCAAAGTGTTAGTGCGTTCTCTCTTTCTCTCAACTCCCACTTCAAAGGCCCCCTCAAAATATATTTATAATCTTTTAAAATATGGCCGTTAGGAATTTTAAAAGGAAGTTTTATTAATAAAAACAAATTCCTTTTCTGGTAAAACAATTTGAAAAACTAGTCGTTGGAGCCATTAATGTAGCAGATAAAGAAATGAAATATTCTCATTTAAGCGCATCATAATCGATTATTATATGTCCATAATCGATTATGGCTTTACTGCCATAACTGAGATTTTCAATAAAACTTGCATAATCGATTATCCTAATTAATTAAGGCTTCTCTGTAAAAACCAACCAGTTTAGTAAATGGTCATAATCGATTATCCTAATCGATTATACCTTTGCTGTCAGCCAAAAACATTTTTCACGTTGAAACACAGACTGACCATAATTGATTATCCTAATCGATTATTGTTTCCCAAAAACATTTTTCAAAGATAAAACCTTTTCAACCAAAAAGGGAAACAAAAGATACTTTTCAAAAACATTTTTGATAAAACAATTTTAAAACAATTTTGAAAAGGATCTTTTTAGAAAATGAGCCATTATTACCTTCTCCTACCTATATTAATTCTAAGATCTTTCTATGACTATATTTGAAGCCCATAACTCTTGGTCTTGAATTCTTGAGATTCTTCTAGGAAATGTCTTTAATAAATTTTGATCTTCAAGCTCTTGACATTTCTTCTAGCAATCTTGATGATCTTGATTGATCTTGAATCTTGGCTCTTCATTTGGCTTTATAGATTTCACCTGAACTTTTCTAAAGTTATTTCTCACGAAACACATTAGTTCAAGATGTAGTTTCTCATTTAAACTCATGCATAAAGCCATATATCATATAAAGACATATTTTAAGATAATATCCCAATTAATATTTCTTATGTCTTTATTTAAGTATGATCAAATAATATATTCCACATTTATGTTTAATTGATCATCACATTTCTGCTATTTATATTCCATAGGCATATATGATAATATCAAATGTAATTTCGATGTCATATGTGTTTTTACTAATAAATCATATCAAATATATAACACATTTATATTTATCTTTTAAGCTTAATACAATGATATATGATTTAACAACATCAAAGTGTATTCTCCCCTTAATTCTCTATTTGTCAACATCAAAACCAATATGACAATATGGTTCACACAATTTTGGTGAAGAAAGTTTCTTCAAAGGAGCAAGTTTGTTTTTGGAGAAAGTTGAAGAACTCATTTTCTTCATTTCTTTCTTCAAGTGTAAGTACTCATCATCCTATTTCCTTCATCTTTTGTGTTTGGAGTTCACCAAAAATCATCACTTTTTGGTGAGTGATTTTCGAAACTCACCTCTTGAAAATGGCTTTTCTTTTCCTTCAAGGTTTCTTTCTTTGAAGTCATCACCTTTTCACTTCAAGAAAGTTGTGGAAGTACATCATCTACTAAGGTATGGGGATGAATGCCTATATCACACCTTATGGTGGGTGGGAATAGTTTCTACGTCATTTTGGTGGTCATGGCTCATTTGTGTTCTTCACTTTGTTGTGAAGAACTATTGGTGATTGCAATTTTAATAGCTTAGTAAATATATTGTTGTGCTTGATTTATGTTTATTATGTGTTTGATGAGATGGAAAAATGATTTTCATGATGAAAACCCATCACTTTGATGTTAGGTCAAAGTATGGAATTTTTGAGTTATGATTGGTACATGCTTAGAATATTATTGCTCATCAAATTGTTGATATGTTATGCTTGATTTGAAGTGATTTGATTAAAAAAATGGTCACCAAATGGTGATGTGTAGGTTCGGCCATGGCATGAAAATTAGGGCTTGGAAGTTGTTCTTGGAAAACTTAAGTGATTTACATGTTTAATGATGGATTTAAGTATGATAGGTACTAAGAAAAACATGAACAAAATTGATCCCTATGTGAGGATGTAGGTTCGTTTTCATAGTGATTCTCACATAGAAAATGTTTTGATTTTGTAACAATGTATTTAAGTAATTAAATGGGGTTAGTTTAATCAAGTAAATCAAGTTTTCAAGAAAAACTTCTTATTCCAAAGAATGAAGGAAGCCACGGTTTTGACATGGATTTTAGGGTTCAAAAATGTGTTTGATACTTAACTTATGGCCTTATGATTTTATCTAAATTATAAGTCAATTTAATTCAAAAAGTTTTGAAAGGACCAAATCTTAGTAAGATTTGTGATCATACACTTCAAGTAAGTGTTTACTAAAATGTATTCCAAACTCAATGAATGAAAGGTAACACCATGGTTTAGGCATTGGAATTGACCACACTAATTAACTTGATAGCTTACTTGATGGCTTTTCATGGCTTGACAGTTGTTAGTTCACAAGAGTTCTTTTGTTGAGTTTTAAGAGTTATGACAAAGGAACTATACCCTTAAAACTCTTCTTTAATTATTTACTTCAAGTAGTATACAAGAAATGATTTTATCAATGTAGAAGGAAACATTCCAAAAAGAATAAAAGAAAGGAATTTGATATTATAATAGGAAATATTTCCAAAAAGTATAAGAAAAATGAATTCTTTGAGTAGTATGGAAGGAAATGAACTTCAAAGTGATTTTGAAAGGATTTAGCAAAAGAATACTATATGATTTGGAAATTAAATGTTTTACACTAAAAGTCAACATTGGACCCCGAAACTCAAAGTTTGACCAAAAGTCAAAGGTATTTTCAATCAAGTCTTTATTGACTCAAAATACAAGATATGAACCTTAAGAATATATCATGAAGTGATATATGCCTTAGATGACTTCACATCATAAAAAAGGATCCATAATCCTTAATCATACAAAGAGTATTTTTGGTTAATTGCTCGGCAAACAACTATGTTTCGGGAAGGAAACAAAGATGATAAAGGGTGGAATTTGAGAATCCACCTCAATAATACACTTAAGTGTTTGGAAAACATAGATGAGGTGTTTGGATCCAAGAGTTTGGTACTATCTAATTGCCTATAAAAGGTCACTGAAAAGAAAATACACAAATACCAAAGCTTAAGAGCATCAGGAACCAATTATAGACCAACGAGGTGTTCGGATCCAAGAATTTGGGAACTATCATATAAGCCTCTTGAATGACTTGCGTTGTCGGAGTAATACCGAAGTTTATCCGGTTGATAAACTTGAATGTATTAGCCTAGTAGGCTTAACCATATTGCATAATAATATGAGTCTAAGGCATGCGTGCCTAGGAAGTTAAGCTTATATATTGTGCGGGTGCCGATATTAAGCTGATGATCTTCAATGATCTTGGCGATGTCTGAGTTGGAAACCCCAAGGATGACCAGTTGGTAGCTCCTCTGAGTCGTGGCATTCCATGCACTGCTTTGACATCGGCGACTAGACGCCAATCTATCCATAGTTTTAGAGTGTCATCATAAAAGCCTATGGTTACTAGTAAAAAGGAATTTTGGAAGCACAGTTTGGCCTAAGGCTGGCGTTTTGATGAACATGTACTATTACCACTCTTTTCGATTATCCCATTGCAGCTTCGGAGTAGGGTCAGAATCTTGTCAGTGGCATGCATGGATTGCATCGGGGTGGTAACAATGCGTGTTAGGATTGCATCATGAACATTATACATATATGTTTGACTTATCTGTCCTTTATTATTGAACTTACTGGAATTGGTATTATAGTATATATCTGTTTGTTCAGGAGTCGCGCTATTTCCCTTCATCTTATGTGTTATGATTGACGGGATTCTTACCTCCATAGTTCGATTGTTTCTGTTTTTCTATTATGCACTATAATTGACGATGATGTCAGAGTCCCTATTTCAGATTCATTCTGAGTTTCTGGGTGGACCTGACTATTGTACACGAGATGAGGACACAAGACTGAGTGAGTACCGGGGTAATGTGACTCTCACTCTGAGGACCCAGTTTGATTACCAGAGTATCTAGAGGAGGATGCCACTTGATAGTTCCACCTCCTCCCATGTAACATCCTTTTTCCGAGGGTGCACTACACCAGATTATGCCTTTGGAAGCGCACCTTCAATAGCGTTTTCTAGTGAAACGCTGTGTTTAATGAGGCGGAGAATGTGCAATAACGCTTCCTTCAGGAAGCGCTGTTAGAAGTATGAGAATAGACAGCGCTTCCTAGCGCTGTCTAAGGTATGAGAATAGACATTGCTTACTCAAGGAAGCGTTGTCTAAGGTCACACTAAAGGAAGCGCTGTATATTCTCCTTTTCCCTTTCATTATATTTTCATAACGTATACTTTCCTCCTCGCGCGCTCACACAAAACACTCACTGTTCATTCCCTCCTCCACGACCTAAGTTCAGAATCACTCATCCGCCCCCCAAACACCACTCTCACTCATCATTGCCACCACAAATGCTCTCATCCTCCCCCAAACACCATTCTCAAACCCTAACCTCCGCAAGAACCACCTCTCATCAAGTGCATTATTCGTGCGGCCTTCTCTTCACCCAACGCGAGAACCATCGCGAGAACCACCTGTTCTGTGCCCCTACAAGCCCTCCTCTTCACTGTAAGCTCCCAGGTAACCCCCTCATTCCCTGCAACCCCCTCTTCACTGCAAACCCTCCTCTTCCCTGCAACCCCTTTCATTCCCTATATACTGTAAAATTTGAGATTTATGCAATTCCATGTGGGCTAGCTATAAGTTTCTTTTTCATTATATACTTGTTCATGCATGGATTGTTCAACACAGCTTGGCGGATAATAGTTTGCTTGCTTCTTTGTATTTTGATGTTGACTAGCACGAGGTTCTTACTATTTTAGCATTTGAATTTTGAGATATATATGTTCTAAGACCTTAATGATATTGCTATTTCAGCATTTGAATTTTGAAAATAGTAATATTCCGTAAGTATGGAGATTATAAATTATAGTTATATAGATTATCTTATTAGGCTGTTGAATTCTTGTATTTTATATTTTCAACTTATATTTTAATTAAAGAGGAAATAGATGATGAGAATGAGGACAACACCCTGCTCTGATTTAGTTTTGTTAGCAAATGACATTAATTGGTTTTTCATTCCCTCAAACTTAGTTAGAAATCTCGTGTACAGAACAGAGGTGACATTGGTGAAAGTATGTTTAATATGATTTTATTATGTCATACATACACAAAACACACACACACACACACACACACACACATATAGAAATAGAAATAGAAATAGAGGTAAAGGACCTTGGGACCAATAAACTCAACAGTAGTTAACACAGAAACTTGGATCCTTGAGTGGTGGCCTTGATTTATAAATATAGGACTTTGATACACAAAGAAACATTTATCTATTTTTTTATACATTGCTTCTTAGTTGATAGGTTAGTGATCAATTGTGAGTTCTGATATGTATATGTGTGTGCTTGTGTTTGGTTGATTTCAGTTTTAGTTTCATTGTTGGTGTTTGCTCGATTGGAGCAAACTTGTTGGTGTGCTCGGTTGCCTCCTCTCTCAGGTAGCTTACTTGACTAGCTCTTGGTACTTCCTTTAAAATTTGGTATTTGATTTCGGAAGAAATAAAGAAACTAATAATTTTGGATTCTCTCAGGCACCTCTGCAAATCAACTCTTTGCTGTTTAAGCTGCTCGGCTTCACTCTGGTACTTGCTATTCCCCTGGCTTTTTTTAATCATTTAGTTGTAACATTAGACATGTTTATTTTAGCATCGGTATACACATGCATTAACCTTACACATGCATTAACCTTAGTTTCCTGTTCAAGAACGATTTGTATATGGTTTTTGGCACAATATACAATTGTTCTTGAATTGTCCAAAGTGGACAGTCTAAGATTGTAACTTCTCATTCAATCCATATTGTTGTATGTCTTATTTCCTTCTTAATCTAAGAATGTCATTGGTTTGTATTTTCTCTTTGTTCTCTCTGGGTACATACCTAATTTGGGTCATAATACCACCTGAATTAAGGTGTGTGCTTGGAGAACTAAGGGGAAATGCTGCCAAATTTTTCTTAGAACAAGAAGTAATTAAGGCATATAATAATATAATGCGAAATTTACAATCTTGGATAGGATAGGAATCCCACCCTATAGTATCAAGTAGACATATGCACCATGCATGCATGTAGTACTCATTGAATGTAAACGTCAATCTCTCTAAACTTGAGGTAGATCGTGAAAATATGGATCGGAAGTGGATGTCTGCCAATCGTTTGTCGAAGGAATATAAGGACGGAGTGCAAGATTTTATTAGGTTTGCAGTTGGGCATGCAGAAAATCCTAGTAGAATCTTATGTCCTTGTTTAAGTTGTTGTTATACAAGACGAGTTAGTGTAGCCGAGTTGGAAGGACATTTAGTGTGCTATGGAATTGATCAAAGTTATACCTGTTGGACAAAGCATGGTGAGAGGAGAGGTGAATCTAGTGATATGGGTAATAGTGGAAGATATGTGTCAGATGATACCGGTACAAATACATTTGAAGGCGACCGTTTTGAGGAGATGGCACACGCGGTTGAAGAAGAGATCCGTGATTGTCCTCAGATGTTTGAGAAGTTGATAAGTGATGCTGAGAAACCGTTGTATAAGGATTGTACTGACTTCACAATATTGCCAGCGGTGCTAAAGTTGTATAACTTGAAATCAGGCAATGGATGGACTGACAAGAGCTTTACGGACTTACTCACACTATTGAAAGATATGTTGCCCGAGGATAAGGTGCTTCCTAATCGGACATATGAGCCTAAACAAATGTTACGATCTACTGGCATGAGCTATGAGAGGATACACGCTTGTCCTAATGATTGCATTTTTTCGGAAGGACTATGCAAAGATAAAGACGTGTCCTAAGTGTAATGCCTCATGGTATAAGAAGAAAGAATCGGCTCCAGAGAAGGTCTTGCGGTATTTTCCCATAATTCCCAGATTTAGGCTCATGTACCGTAGTTCAGAAAATGCAAAAAACTTGACATGGCATGAGGACGAAAGGATTAAAGATGGCAAGCTGCTTCACCCGGTAGATTCTCCTCAATGGAAAATAATTGATCATGATTATCCTGATTTCAGGCAAGAACCAAGAAACCTATGACTTGCATTGTCTAGTGACGGGTTTAACCCGCATGGTGTTCAGAGTAGCTCTCACAGTACATGGCCTATGATTTTGGTGATTTATAACCTACCTCCATGGCTATGCATGGAGCGCAAATATATGATGTTGTCTTTGTTAATTTCTGGGCCCAAACAGCCAGGAAATGATATCGACATATACTTGGCTGCTTTAATTGAAGACTTGAAGCAACTGTGGAAGACAGGTGTAGATGTGTATGATGGGTATAGAGAAGAAAGTTTCACCTTGAAGACTATGATCTTCAGCATAATTGATGATTTTCCGACATACGGTAATCTGTCAGGATATAATACCAAAGGTCAGTGTGCATGCCCTATATGTGAAGATAGTACAGATTGGATGCAGTTGGAACATGGTAAGAAGAATGTCTTCCTTGGGCATCGTAGATTTTTGCATTCAAGTCATCATTATAGATTTTGGAGAAAAGCATTAAATGGGAATACAGAAGAACGTAGAGCTCCTTTGCTGTTGACGGGTGCGCAACTGTTTGAAAAGGTAGAAGATTTGACTATTGAATTCGGGAAACCTTTTGCGGGAGAGCTGTTACACGAGGGTGGAAGAAAAGGTCTATTTTCTTTGAGCTCTCGTATTGGAAGTCATTATATGTAAGACATTTCATTGATGTGATGCATGTTGAAAAAAATATATTTGACAGTGTCATTGTAACCTTAGTCAATGTGCCAGGGAAGACTAAAGATGGCATCAATGCAAGGCTGGACTTGGTTAGTATGGGATTGAGACGAGAATTGGGACCGGTAAAGAAGGGAAACATACATATTTACCTCCGGCCGCTCATACTCTATCTAGAAAAGAGAAAATTGTTTTGTGTAAGTTTCTTCATGGAGTTAAGGTTCCAGAGGGGTACTCTTCAAACGTTAGGAACCTCGTATCAATGAAAGATCTCAAGTTAAAAGGTCTAAAGTCCCATGACTGCCATGTTATCATGGAGAATTTGCTACCCATCAATATACGATCCATTTTGCCCAAGAAAGTGCGGGAGACCTTAACTAAACTTTGTTTCTTCTTCAAGGCAATTTGTAGTAGAGTGATTGACCCTGGAAAGTTGCCAGCATTGCAAAAAGAAATTGTTGTGACTCTGTGTGAGCTTGAGATGTATTTCCCACCTTCATTCTTTGACATAATGGTTCATCTAACCGTTTATCTGGTTAGAGAGACACAATTGTGTGGGCCAGCTTATATGAGATGGATGTACCCGTTTGAGCGTTACATGAAGATATTAAAATGGTATGTGAAAAACCGATCACGACCAGAGGATTGTATTGTTGAACGGTACATAGTCGAAGAAGCGGTTGAATTCTGTACCGAATACCTATCCAATATTGAATATTCCATAGGGTTGCCAATGTCTCGTCACAGAGGAAGAACCATAGGGCAAGGGATTACTGGAACTGAAATATTGACTATACCAAGGCCAGAATGGGAGCAAGCACATTTATATGTTCTTCACAATACCGATGAGGTTGAGCCATTTGTTGTAAAACACAAGGACCTACTTAATAGTTCTTATCCAAATAAGACTCAAACTTGGTTAACAAGGGAACACAATCGTTGTTTTATAACGTGGCTTAAAGATCATATTTTTGTAGAGTTGACTGTAAATCCTACTTCAGTTTCGGAAAGATTAAGATGGTTAGTGAAGGGTCCAACTGTGCATGTTTTCTCTTACACCGGTTATCTGATGAACGGATACACATTCTATACAAAATAACAAAATGATCGGAGTACAATGCAAAATAGTGGGGTGACTCTTGTAGCTCAATCTATTCATTTCTCAAGTGCCAAAGACAGAAACCCCATATATGTAAATATGTCATACTTCGGGGTCATTGAACGCATATGGGAGTTGGATTACACGATGTTTCGGGTGCTTGTGTTCCAATGTAAGTGGGTTGACAATAATAACAGTGTACAAATGGATGAGTTGGGGTTCATGCGGGTAGATTTCAATAAAGTGGGGTATAAAGATGAACATTTTTTTTTAGCATCGCAAGCTCAACAAGTGTTTTATGTCCCCGATCCAGCTGATACAAATTGGTCCATTGTTCTATTGTCTAACAAAATGATTCTTAATGAGAGTAATGATCAAGCACATGAAGATGTTGATATTGAGGATGATCTTTTCTCCGGGACATCACAATCACTCGAGGCTAATCCAACTAGAGAGGATGATATGTATATTAGAAATGATCATGATGAGGGGCTTTGGGTCAATCCATTATTTCGTACCAAAAAGAGAGATGCAAATCTCAATCCAACGAGGAAAAGAAAAAGAATGACGTAAACATGTATGTAGTCATTGTGTTTTTTTAATTTCTTGATCAATTAAATTTACATTCATTGATTTCTGTAAATAAACTTGTATGATTGTGAATTGACGTTTTTACTTGTGTGTCTAATTTTGTTACAGGTAAATGGCATCTCCCAGTCATGATAGTGGGGCCGAGCCCAAGAAAAATGAGGCATCGTTGACCGACTTTTAAGAAGAATATCGTCCATCATAGGAGTAGAGGAGTGAGACTTGAGGTAATATATTACTAATTAAACTAATTAATTGTTTGATTCTATAGTTTGTTATCTTAATTTATACATTTCATCAAATTTTTTAGGTTTCATGGAATGTAAAGGGTCAACCTATTAGTCAAAACAATAAACAGTTGGTTAATTACATTGGGGCCATAGTGCGGCAGATGGTCCCAATTACCAGCGACAATTGGAAGTCAAGAGATTTGGACGGTCTGAAAGATGACATCTGGCGTGATATACAGGTAAATTAATTAACATTAATTAATTATGTAAACATATTTATATTATGACATTTTTTTATTGTCTTTGCAGGCCTGTTTTAATGTTGATGAGACCCGGCGAGACATGATACTTAAGGAAGCCGTAAAATTACACCGCAAATTCAGAAGTAAGTTGATAACAAAGTGGCTGAGAAATTATGGTGGGAATGTCAGACAATAGCCTCCACCCGAGCCTTTGTAATAAAACAGACGGAAGATGAGGATTTTTTGGTATGTACTTACTTTTGTGTAAACTATGCATTACTACTTATTTAGGTCAGTGTGCATTAATACTTATTTCTGTGTCTATGTAGAAAATAAGCAGTGAAAATCGGGAGAGAGCGTCATCTCCTCCTTACCCTTAGCATAAAGGGAATGTAGGGTATGCTGGCATTGAGTAAAAAAGGTAGCTACAATAAGTCGTTTTATTTAGCGCATTTTTTGTTTTATTTCTTAGCATTGATGGATTTCAATTTGTTTGTTCAAATGTACAGTTGCGGGAGGCAGGACGAGACCCAGAAACTGAAAGCATTGAACGGCACATTTTGTGGCCTGAAGCCCGTATGAATGAGCAGGGTGTGATTGTAAATCCCAACTCTAGGCAAGTGGCTGAAAGAATTGTAAGTATATGTTCTCATATTATCATTTACATTTGTAATCCTCTTTTGATATTTGTGAATAATGTGCGACGAGTTTGTGAATTATATTTGTGTCTCAGGATACTATATCACAGTCTGTATCACAGGGGGAGATAACAGATTGCGTTGGTCGCCATGACATCCTTGCCAGAGCCATACCTGCTAAAGAGTATCCTGGTCGCTATAGGAGCGTGGGATTTGGTCCCGCACAGAAAACTATTGTAGGAGCACAACAGCGCGCCAAACAAGCAGATGTTGCTGAAGTGGCGGAGTTGAGGAGGGAAGTAGCTGATCTAGTGCAACAAGTTCGAGAGTTGAAAAGTTGCATATAGAACAAGACATCGGTGGAAGGGCATGAGCATGAGCATGGGCCTGATTTACCTACCCCACATAGTGTCAGAGACAGTTGCACTCGTGTGCCTCTCGAGGTAATAATTGTTACGTTGTTTTCTTTACTTGTACGTATTGCATTGATAGTTTACATATTAATATTTTGTTTATCACTGGTTTAGGGCAACAACCCATGCAACCTATATTTGTCAAGCCCATCTCATCGCATTGTAGCTAGGGGGATGATCTATAACGAACCGGGTGTGACACTGCATAACCGACCATTACCTCCTAGTCATGTGAAAGTTGTAGTTGAGTTTAGTGTTGAGAGTGATGCACCATTGCCTGTACCACTTGAGGAGGCAGATGTCATGATAGTGGAACGGGCAATAGGTACCTATGTGGCATGGCCAATTAGCCTCATAGGTGTATGTGACAAGGTATACGTCAATAAATATGATTCATTATCATATATATGTTTGTTAAATTAGGTGGTCACTAACTCATTAATGTATTGCAATGTTTTTTTATATAGGCACTCCAAAAATCCAAGTCCAAGGGCAAGGGCAAAGGGTCGAAGAACACAACTGGCATTAAAGTGACAAAATCCCGGCCTTCCCCTACTGTAGCTGGCAAGGAGCACACAAAGGGGTCGGTTACATCCCCAGTAAAGAACGGGAACAAATCTCAGCCCTCTCGAGCTCTTGTAGCACATGGTACAGATTTCATAATCTACCTTAGAGTCCATGTGCTAACAATATTGGGGAATGATCAAGTTATGATTCATATGGAGGAAGACATTCTGGGTTATGAGCACACATTAATGCTCGGTGGTGATACGGAAATCAAAGAAATCCTTAATCATGAACGGTTGGGGTTCTCTGTTATTAGTGTATATCTCAGGTACTACATCAAACTTTAAAGGTTATATCTCGTCTATAATTTTGATGTTATTATTAATCTATTAATTTGTATACATGTTTTAATTTTAGATACTTGTATCATATGTTCCTGGTACCAGAACAAAAGACTCAAAGGTTCAGATTTCTATGCCCTTTACGAATAGCTATGCAAGTAGGATCTGGCCATAAACAATATATAGTTGATCGCTTGTCATTAGCAAATCCAGATTATGAGACCTTGTTTTTGTCACCATGCAACGTAGGGTGAGTCATTAAATCATAGTATATGACTTAGTTAGCAATATTGTTTTCTTTTGTGAAATGTGATGATTGCTAACTAATAAACCTTTTTGTAGGCAACATTGGGTATTGTTAGCGATCAACGCCAAAGAAGACATAGTGTACCATTTAGACCCCTTGCATACTGATTATAACATTCGCCAAAAAATGAAGGATATCAACAATCAATAAGTATATATGCATTTATTTTTATCTTCATATATATAAATAGTGATCATGATTATGTAACTTAATGAAGTTGTTTGATTTTGTAATCAGGGTTTTGCTAATTCATCGTGCCTGCAGTGGAGGAGCCAAGTCGAGATATTCTAAGTCATCCAAGACTAAATGGATATCTATAGAGGTATTTACAAAAATTCTATGCAATTATTTAGGTTAAAAATTAAATTGAAACTTTTAATTTATTATTTTGGTTTTATAGTGCCCCCCCCGACAACCGAATAGTGACGATTGTGGCTACTATGTCCTGAAGTTTATCAAGGATATCATCATTCAAAACCAAACGCAAATCCCAACGATGGTATGTAATTTTAGTTCTAGTTTTATAATTAAATTACACTTATTTTCTTATCACTAATCGAATGTACGTTAATTCTAATTAACTTGATTTAATTTTCATTTCGCAGTACTTTCCTGAGTGTAAATGTGACAGATATTATGATGACCAACTTATTGAACTCAAGGAATAGTGGTGTTGCTATGTTGTTACGAATTTTATCCAAAAATAAAGGTAGTACACATACTCTGATGTTATACGTTAGAGTAGTGCCTCTCCTATTAGGTTAAATTTGTGTGCATTGTGCAAGTGATTGTGTGTGTGTATATGTAATTTGTTGATGTGTTGTAAATTTAAGTTGTGTGTATCTTTTGTGCAGGGGCAGCAGCAAGCTTGGATATGTGAAGTGCACCTGCAGCTAACTAGGAATGGTAAAGGAAAATGGTCCTTTCTTGTTGCCTTGTTCCGTTTTCTGTAGTCCATACATATCCTCTAACCTGTGATTGTCCGTGTAGGAATCAGCTCATTCTTCTCATTTTTTACCACAGTGACTCCTCCTTTCTTTGGAACACATTGCACAGGACTTACCCACACGCTATCTGAAATAGGGTAAATAATTCCTGCATCTAGCCATTTGATGATCTCTTTCTTCACCACTTCTTTCATTATCGGGTTCAGTCTTTTCTGGCCTTCAATACTGTTTTTAGCATCCTCCTCTAATAAAATTTTGTGCATGCAAAAGCTAGGACTAATTCCTCTAATATCTGCCATTTGCAATCCTATAGCTTTCTTGTGCCTTTTTAAAATTGAGATGAGATGACCTTCTTGCTCAAAACTTAAGAAAGATGAGATGGTGATATGAAGAGTTTCCTGTTCTCCAAGATAGGCATACTTTAGATGAGAAGGTAGTTGCCTCAATTCAAGGGTGGGAGGTCTTTCAATAGACGAAACATTCTCCTTGAAGGTGTCTGCCGATACATCTAAAGATTCATATTTTCTACTCCAAAATGTGTGTGGCAAATTCCCGTCTACTAGAAGCTTCAATTCTTCATTTCCTAAATCAGTTTCCTCATTCAATTCCAATTCCTGCCCTGATAATATCATTTGCTCTTGCACCAGAGATTCAATACTAGTAAGAACGAAACAACTTTCCATTTCCTCATCAGGGTAATGTAATGCATTAAGAACATTGAAAGTCAATTGCTGATCATTCACCCTCATAGTGAGTTCTCCTTTTTGCACATCTATCAATGTTCTCCCGGTTGCAAGGAAAGGTCTCCCAAGGATAATTGGGACTTCCTTGTCAGCCTCAAAGTCAAGGATAATGAAATCAACTGGAAATACAAATCTGTCCACCTTGATTAGAACATCCTCTATTTTTCCTTCTGGGTAAGCAATAGACCTGTCTGCAAGCTGCAAGGTAACAGTGGTAGGTCTGGCTTCACCAATCTTCAGTTGCTTGAAAATGGACATTTGCATCAGATTAATGCTAGCCCCAAGATCATACAGAGCTTTTCCACAATAAGTATTCCCTATAGAACAAGGGATCATGAAACTGCCCGGATCTTTCATTTTCTGAGGAACCTTGTTCTGCAATAGCTGGCTGTATTCCTTTGTCATTGCTACTGTCTCAAATTCTCCCAATCTCTTTCTTTTTGTGAGGATATCCTTCATGAATTTGGTGTAACTGGGCATCTGTTGCAGTGCTTCAACCAAAGTTATGTTTATATTCAACTGCTTCAGGATTTCCAGAAACTTGCTAAATTGCTTTTCTTGGGCTGCCTTTCTCAACCTTTGTGGAAATGGAGGAGGTGGTATCTCTGGAGTCAATTTGTTCTCTTTCTGCTTAGGGATAGTCTGCATTTCATCTTCAGCTATTGGGATTACCTCAGGAGTTTTCTTTCTTGTCTCAGCTGTTTCAGTTTTCTTTGTTGCTGGCTGCTTACATGCTACAGCATCTGGCAGCTCTTTACCACTTCTTAGATTTATGACCTTAATATGCTCTTGGCCTACTTTAGTGGACGAAGATGGAGTCTCTGTAGCTGCAGGAAGGGTACCAGCTGGCCTATTAGTGAGTGCAGTGGCCAACCGACCCACTTGATTTTCCAGGTTCTTCATAGCTACCCCTTAATTGGTTCTGAATTTGCGCCTTGGTTTCAGTCATAAAGGCCTTCAAAATGGCTTCAAGGGAAGGTTCTTTAGTAGGGACTTGGGTTTGCTGCTGAGTGCTCTGCCCTTGATATTGATTCTGCTGTGGAATATGGCCAGAAGGTGGATTCAGAATGTTATTATGATTGCTGTAATTGAAATTTGGTTGAGGATGCCTATATCCAGGGGTAAAATTGTTGGAATATTGATTTCCCCTATTTCCCACATAATTTATTGAAACTGGGTTGTTGGGGCATTCTTCAAATAAATGCTTTTCACCGCAGAAAACACATGACATTGTCTCTGCTGCGGCCACTGGTTCAATCATGCTAGGTTCTTGGCTTGCATTTGCAGTAGTCAAGTTCTTCAACATATTTGTAATGGTAGCTAACTGAGCAGACATCGTAGTTATTTCCTTAACTTCATGCATACCAGCTGCAATTTTGAAAGAATTAGTTCTCACCGTAGGCCATTGATAGCTATTAGCAGCTATGCTTTCAATCAGCTCAAATGCTTCATTGTAAGATTTAGTCAACAGGCCACCTCCTGATGAAGAGTCTAACATTAGTTTTGAAGGAGGTGCCTACCCATTGTAAAATGTCTCCAACTAAATGCAAGCTGGTATTCCATGGTGTGGACATTTTCTCAACAGAACTTTGAATCTCTTCCAAATGTCATATAAAGTTTCATCATCAGTTTGCCTGTATGCAGTGATATCCCCCCGCATCTTTGCATTCTTGATGGGAGGGAAGTACTTAATCAAAAACTTCTCAGCTAGGGCATTCCACGAAGTGATGGAATTAGGTTCCAAAGAGTCCAACCAAGTCTTAGCTCTGTCCCTAAGAGAGTAAGAGGAAAGCCTCAACTTGAATGAATCCTCTGTCACTCCAGGGGTCCTGAAATTGCTAGCCACTTCCAGAAATTGCCTCATATGTAAATGAGGGTCTTCAGTAGGTGCTCCACTGAACTGCCCAATAGTTTGAAGCATTTGAAACATCATGGGTTTGAATTCAAACTGTTGAGTGGTGATTTCTGGCCTCACTATCCCAGTATTCATGGTCTGAGGATCAAACATAGCATAGCCCCTGATGGGCCTATCCCTGTCATTAGCCATTTCAATCATTCCAGGTTGCTCATCCTCATTTACTAGAATATGAGCCATGAAGCCTAAGTCAGAGTGTTGAGCTCGAGCTCTTTGTTCTTTAGCTCTCTTCCTTAGCCTCTTAGCTGTTTTCTCTATCTCAAGGTCAATTTGGAACTCAGGTGTACCTTTGCTGCGCATACAGATTTAGTACCTGTTACTGAGAAAAGCACACAACACCTTTCAGCACTAGCTAAATAGAAAAAGTAAACTCAGAATTTAAATATTCAACACCATTGTCAATCCTCGGCAACGGCGCCAAAAACTTGTTGGCTGTAAAAGTGATATGTGCAAGTGTACAAAACCGTAACAAGTAATAAAGAGTGAGTAAAGATCGTTCCCACAAGGATTAAAATGATTTGAATACAAATTCTAGCTTAACCTTTTCTCTTTAGCTTAATAAAATAAAGGATAATTTTAAGCATGTAAAGTAAATGGAGTAATCGGGTATCAGAACAGTAAGTGGTAAATGCAAAGAGTTAATTAAAGCTACGAGAAGGGTGTTTTAAAACAGAGATAAAAACACCTAGGATTCTAATCCTTTGTAATCTTAACTTCAGGGTAATTTATGCTTCAGGATGCTATATGATATGAGCCCACTAAGGAACATGGACCAAGAAGCACTACAAAGACTTGGTGGGCCTATGGCAAGAGCAAGAGCTAAGAAAGCCCAAGATGTTTTAAATCAAATGGTGGATCTTTTAATGGACACAAGCCCAATTGCAAGTCAAGAAGGAATGGAGCCCAAGTTGGTGACTTATCTTAGTCAAATAGAAGGCCCATAATGATGACAAGGGGGGTGTGAACTTGCTTCATTTAGTTGTTTGTTTATTTTCAATTCAATAAGTGTAATGGGTTATGTGACTGGATCCAATTTGGCATTCTCCATTAGTGGGCTACACTAAGAGTTGCATGAAGGTCTAGCCCATATTTCCTATGTTGCTACACGTGATTAGAGGGTCTTAGGGAGGGAATCTTTAGCTTGCATGCTATAAGAAACTCCTCATTAAGTTGAGTGAATAAATTGTAAGTTATGGGTGTTACACTTTTAATTTGAAAAGCAAAGTGTAACAACCCATAATAAAGGGAGTGTAGGCGTGAATAATGAGTGTCTTGGGGCTGAATTCAATTGCTTGATGGTGAGTTATGAGTGTTTGATGGCTGCCTTCAATTGTTTGGGTGTTACACTTTTAATTTGACAAACAAAGTGTAACCACCCATGAAGAGAGAGTGGTAGGCGTGCATGATGAGGGTTGGGGCTGACTTGATTTGTGTTAGTGGTCATTTAAGTTAGGATTTAGGCCCTTCAAAGTGGGGGTTATGCCTTGTCTTTGGATGCCAAGAGTTGGATGACTATTATATGTATTACACCCCAAACAACATGAATGACAACTTGGATGTTGAATTTGGATTGATTCCATTTGTGAGAGTATAGTTCTCATAGTTCTTGGTTGAACCAAGCTTAGTTCTTATCAAGAATCCAAGATTCTTGTGGCGAACATCACTTGGCTTATCAAACCTTCTTGGTTTGTGGCGCCTCATCATTTCTTTCTTCACCATTTTCTTATTTTCTTCTCGTTTATGTTGTTTCATTTTGTTCCTATACAAAGAGCACGAAATTATCATACTTAGAATTCAACCATAAGATCGTCAAAAGGCAACCTCACCATTTGGTTGTCATCAAGTGGTATCAAAGCTTAGGCTTTGGTTGAATTTTTGTTTGTGTTCTTGATTCTATTTTCTTCTTCGTCTTCTACTCTTTCTTCTTTTCTTTCCAAAAACCAAAACAAAATTTACTTTGATTCTATTCTTGAAGGGAAATTTCGTGGTTGTTGTGTATTGCTCCAAAAACAAAGTTTCCAAGAGTGATTCTCTTCAACAAGTTAAAAAAAAAAAAATCGTGAATAGTAGAAAAAAAAAGAGAAGAGAAAAATTCAATTGAGCGATTTGTGTGTTGAAAATATTTGTTCCCTTCTTCCTTTGTTTCATATTTCTAAACCTTTTCTTTTCTAGCCTTTGTTCTTTGTTTTGATAAGTTTTTGGGATTTTGTTACTTGAATTTTGGTATTTTTGTGTTTTGTGTTTGATTCCTCTAAGAACTAAAGGAGAACATTTGAGAGGAAAAAGGCAAGAGTGCAAATTTACTACTTGTGTGGAAAAAGCCAAAAGTGAGAAAATTCATTTGTGTGACAAGTGAGGGAGTGTAGTGAGGAAACTTAAATCATGGCACACAATGGAGATAGTCCACCACCTTCACCAAGTTCCGCGGTCATTCTTGCACGAATGACTAATCAAATGCAAGCCCTTCAAAGGCAAATGGAGACAATGCAATCCAACTATGATCAACAACTTGCTAATCTCCGAAATGATGAGTCCAGTGGCAATGAAAGTGAAAGAGGAAGGCCTAGAGGAGGAAGACATAGAGGAGGAGGACATAGGGGACGAAGGCGTGATGAAAGGCTTGAGGGGGTCAAAATCAAAGTTCCTCCCTTTCTTGGGAAGAATGATCCGAAGGCTTACTTGGAGTGGGAGTTTAAAATAGAACAAGTTTTTTATTGTAATTCTTACAATGAAAGCAAGAAGGTGAAAGTAGCCACCCTTGAGTTAAAAGAATATGCCCTTGTGTGGTGGGACCAATTACAAAAAGAAAGGAGGAGACATGGAGGAGCGGTCATAGACACTTGGGAGGAGATGAAGTATGTCATGAGAAAGAGATTTGTCCCAAATCATTATCAAAGGGACATTCACAACAAATTGCATAGACTTACCCAAGGGACCAAAAGTGTAGATGAATATTTCAAGGAGATGGAGTTGGCCTTACTTAGATCCAATTTTCAAGAAGATAGGGAGGCTACCATGGCAAGATTCTTCCATGGCTTGAATCAAGATATTCAAGACATAGTGGAATTACAAAATTATGTGGAGCTTGAGGATTTGGTGCAACAAGCAATCAAGGTGGAGCAACAAATTAAGAGGAGGAAGTTCAAATATTCTTCTTCTTCTTTTTCAAAATTTCCATCATCAAAATGTCCTTTATCTCGAAATCAAGTTAGTGATTATCAAATAAAAATGAGAGAAAAGAGAGAGCAAGAGAGAAAAGAAAGAGAGAGTGAAACGGAGAATGTTTTAAAAGTGAAAAAAAGTGAGAAAAATAGAGAGGAAAAAGAGAGTAAAGAGAACTATCTTGCAACAAAAAGTGAGGTGAAGAGTGCTTTGAGTTCAAGGCATTCCCTATACATGCTCTATTATAGGGAATTTTTTTCAAATTCTAACATTCCTAATGATCACTCTTTGTCTAGTGGTGTCAAAAATCTTTTGCAGGAATTTGGTGATGTGTTTCCAAAGGTTCCTCAAAAGGATGCTTGCAAGGTTATTTTGGGTCTTGAAGAAGTTGAATCAAGTGAAACACCTATTGGTTTAAACCTTTGCATATTTAAGCCTTCCACTTCTTTAATTGATACGTTTCTTGTTAAATTGTTTGGGAAGTGCTTTCCTCCTATGCTTGCTAGATTTGGAAATTTGCATGTTAAAATGCCTAATATGTGTTATCTCCATAAATCTGGTTTAAGTGTTGAAACCGTAAGGCATGATGTGTTTAATACAAAATATTCTTCTACCCTTGATTTGAGAATTAGGAGCCAAGACTTAAATGAATTCCTTGAGAAGTGTGTTGTTGTGCTTTCTAATGATCACTTGGTTCATGACAACAATTTTGAAGGTTGTTTTGGATTTCTAAGAGAAAGCTTGTTTGCTAACATGGCCACTTACTCTTTTGTCCAAAATAAAGTTAGCATTTTGAGGTTTGTTATGAGCACTAAAGGTTTGCATGTGGCATTAATTGATGGGTTCACTACTACACCCCTTCTTACTCTACCTATTCTTGTGAATTCTTCTAAGCTTCCATATGATGCTCCTAATGTGTTTGAGGGGCTTGTTTTGTCTCAAAAAGAGCCGTACTTTGTTTGTGATGAGGAGAATATTAATGAGGTTCAATTTGCCTTGGAGTCTTTGCAAAGACAAAGTACTTTCTCTTTTGTCACCAAGATCAAGCCTAGGAAGGTACATTTGGTCATATATGTCAACTCATGGAGGTATAACTTTGTGCTTACCTTTAAAATTCCCTACCTTGGCTATAAATGTGTTGGGATGTTGATTGTACAAGATGAACATGTTTGTCACCTACTTGCTACAATGGGTGATTTCTCTCAATTTCCATTTGACCCCGGTGGAAGGGTTGACATTGTTCTTCAAGTAATTGACTTTCATTTTTTTTTTCTTCATGTAGGATATGAAGGAGGTGAATTCGAGGTCGAATTCATTTAAAGAAGGAGGGTATGATATGAGCCCACTAAGGAACATGGACCAAGAAGCACTACAAAGACTTGGTGGGCCTATGGCAAGAGCAAGAGCTAAGAAAGCCCAAGATGTTTTAAATCAAATGGTGGATCTTTTAATGGACACAAGCCCAATTGCAAGTCAAGAAGGAATGGAGCCCAAGTTGGTGACTTATCTTAGTCAAATAGAAGGCCCATAATGATGACAAGGGGGGTGTGAACTTGCTTCATTTAGTTGTTTGTTTATTTTCAATTCAATAAGTGTAATGGTTTATGTGAGTGGATCCAATTTGGCATTCTCCATTAGTGGGCTACACTAAGAGTTGCATGAAGGTCTAGCCCATATTTCCTATGTTGCTACACGTGATTAGAGGGTCTTAGGGAGGGAATCTTTAGCTTGCATGCTATAAGAAACTCCTCATTAAGTTGAGTGAATAAATTGTAAGTTATGGGTGTTACACTTTTAATTTGAAAAGCAAAGTGTAACAACCCATAATAAAGGGAGTGTAGGCGTGAATAATGAGTGTCTTGGGGCTGAATTCAATTGCTTGATGGTGAGTTATGAGTGTTTGATGGCTGCCTTCAATTGTTTGGGTGTTACACTTTTAATTTGACAAACAAAGTGTAACCACCCATGAAGAGAGAGTGGTAGGCGTGCATGATGAGGGTTGGGGCTGACTTGATTTGTGTTAGTGGTCATTTAAGTTAGGATTTAGGCCCTTCAAAGTGGGGGTTATGCCTTGTCTTTGGATGCCAAGAGTTGGATGACTATTATATGTATTACACCCCAAACAACATGAATGACAACTTGGATGTTGAATTTGGATCGATTCCATTTGTGAGAGTATAGTTCTCATAGTTCTTGGTTGAACCAAGCTTAGTTCTTATCAAGAATCCAAGATTCTTGTGGCGAACATCACTTGGCTTATCAAACCTTCTTGGTTTGTGGCGCCTCATCATTTCTTTCTTCACCATTTTCTTATTTTCTTCTCGTTTATGTTGTTTCATTTTGTTCCTATACAAAGAGCACGAAATTATCATACTTAGAATTCAACCATAAGATCGTCAAAAGGCAACCTCACCATTTGGTTGTCATCACTATAGCATTTAGTCCAGGATTTACGGTTGCTTTCCAGCTGTAGAACTGAGTTCATTAAAAGCTTCTTATTCCTAAGTTCAAATTAATTTCCCTCAGCTATCAGTTAAGTACATCCAGCTACTTAAAGACATGAAGGTTATTCCTAGCTCATTCAACACAATTAATTTTCCATTTAATTGCTCTATCTTTATCTTCTAGTTAAGTCCACTAACTTGGTTTTTCCAAACTTAGTTAGCTAGTAAATCAGATCAGTTGAGTAGGCTAACCTGAGATTAAATATTAAATCAAAAGAGAAGAAACTGAATAACATCCACAATATTGAATTACCCTTCAGTATAATTACAAATTCATAGAATCCTAACTAAAGGAAATTAGCTCATAATGAGCTTAAAGACAAAACAAGCTAAAGAACGAGAAAAGAAAGGCATAAAGCGTAAAATGAAATTACAGAGGAGACAAATGGAGCTGACGGTTGTTACAACAGTATAGGGTTGACCCTAAAAGCAAGGTCACATTCACTATTTGTACTAGCTCCTAAAAAATAGGGTTACATTCTCTCTCTCATGCCTCACTCTCTTTTTGGGCTTTTTACAAAATTCAAAATACTAAAATATTCCTTGGCCCATTTCCCAAGTACACACAGTTGCTGCATCGCATCTTCTCTCTCTTCTTTTTTGCACAGCAGGTGTTTTGTCTTCTAGTGGGCATTAGCTGAGCTGGGCATGATTTTATCTTGTATTGCTTTGTTCCCCAAAAGCTGTAGCATTCTAAAACATCCCAGAGCACTCCTTCAACAATTTGCATCTTTAAAAACCTACTCAAAACTAAATTAGTTCTTTAGCAAAAATAGATTAGACTTTACATCTTTTTCGACTTTAAACACATTCAAACAGATATTTAATCAATCAAACAAATCTTGAATTTCTTTTCCAAAATTAATCAAAACAAGAACAATGATTAAGTTAAAAAGATAGTAGCAACTCTTATTTTTTAGAGTTGTCAAATGCCAGTAGTAGTCCTTGCTAGGATTCCTGTTAGGTCTCATTTGACGGGACCTAGTTGGAAGGCGATAAGTGAGGAGATTAGGAGGGAGGTGATCTACCAATGCCTTCCTATTCCTTTCGCTTGTCTCTCCACAAGGGAGGAGTCAGAGGAAGCATTCAGCAGTTGATCCGAAGAACGTTTTCCTGTGTAGTCTATTATCGGCTAGTGTAGGGTGTCAGAGTGTCTGTACCTTTCTTTTATGTATTGTGGAGCTATGTCTCCCAGTATCTTATGTTTAGGAGTTGCGCCTCCAATTCTTTACGTTGAGTCTGTATCTTCTTGTTTACTTTCTGTAGTCAGGGTTGGTTTTAATGTAATTCTTTATGAACTTATGAACTTATATTATGAAATGATTCTATTTATCTTACACGCATAAATGCTTATTAGCTTCTACAGTTATGTCTTGTGAAAAGGAAAAATTCACCCCCATCTTTCGAAAATGTTTATAATTAACCCGTTTTTCGGCATTATAGTTTTATAAAATGTCCGTAAATGTGATGCCCCCGAAAAGGGTGTTACATTAGTGGTATTAGAGCTGGCCGAGTCTTTTCGGGCTTGGGGTTTGGTCTGTCTTCGTTTGTATTGCGTTTTCTCTGCTTGTTCTCTTTTGTTTCTGTGTTATTGTTTCCAATAGAAGACACTATTGGAAAGGATGATGAGTTTGATGTATCCTTTTGTGTTGTTTGTTCTCTGTGTTGTGTTTCCGGAAGGAAGATAACAATTGTTTGTTATTCTCTACATTATTGTTTCTGAAAAGGGATGAAATTGGACAGAATAGTGATGCTCTTGCTTTCTTGTAGGTTGCCGCCCGCAAAGTCCTTCAAGACGAGCTTCTGAACGAGTGTTTTCCGACAAGTGCGAGGCATATTGAAAGAAATGGAGTTTCTACAGCTACGTCAAGGAGGACTGCCTGTTGAAGGATATGATGATTGCTTTGAGTCCTTGCTGAAGTCTTCAAGGTATTTCCATCTTCAACCCGATGAGGAGTGGAAGTGCACAAAGTTCAAAGAAGGTTTAAGGAACGAGATTCGAAGAGCAGTGCTACCTGTCAAGATCAGAGAGTTCGCAGTTTTGAAGGACGAGTGCTTCCTAATCGAAGATCTGATGAAGAGTCATGAAGAGAGATAACATCACTTTGGACCATCTAGGTTCACAAGAAGCATCAACACCAGGTCCCAGTAGAATCCATATGCAAAGTTACCAAGGGACCAGCCGCAACAACAACCGTCTTATGGAAGGAGTAGCAAGCGAGCTTACCAGTCTGAAGTACCTTCGCAATGGTGGAAGAAGTGTGGTAGAGGCCATGCAACCAGAGACTGCAACTCAAAGCAAATCTTTTGTTTCCAATGTGGAAAACCAGGTCACGTCATGCCTGCTTGCGAACAGCAAACTTCCAGAAAAAGCAGTAAGTCTAGTCAACCAGTAACTTCTACATCGCGATGCAAGAAATGCGGAAACAGCCACGAAACAAAGTCATGCACCATCAAAGGCGTTATCTGCTTCAAATGTGGAAAACCAGGGCATGTTTCGAGATTCTGTGATCAACACGAGATGGAATCTATAGCCAACAAGGCACAAACCTCCATGCAATCAGCAAGGGGAAGAGACAACTTGACTGGGACAGCTGAAGCCTCACGATATGATGATCTTGTCTAGGAAGATAGTACCATTGCGTGTGAACCTTTAACTATACTGATTGACTCAGACACATTTCATTTCTATTGTCTATGACAAGTTGATTTTTTTTGTAATTCTTATGTCTTCTTTGTCCTTTTGATTTGGATTGATTTGAAGTGATTTAAGTTGATCACATTTCATCATTTCTACTTCTATTGCCTACGTTTTGCGTGAACCAATTGAAATTTCTATTTTCTTCATTCTTTATTGATTTGGCTGTTTCCATCCTTTTGATGAACTGATCATTTTGATCAAAATTGTTTGGATTCTCCATTATCATTGAAAATTGAGACTTTTAGTAACTTGATTCATTTGCTTTTTCCGCAATTGACTGTAATTCGAAAAATGGATAGATTACTTGTTATCATATCCTATTGACCTTTGCAGGCAAGAATTTCAAACTTTCTGGAACTGAAAATTTCTAACTACTTTTTCCTAGCCAGTCAAATAAGAGCTGCTTTGAGTAAAGATGCTCACAATTTTATTGTTACCTTTTAAAATGACCCAGAGTGGTTTTGATTTGAATTCTACACTCTCGGAAAAGTTTTCTTGTCCCGAGTTATTTCTCCGAAGGGTGTGTTGGGACTGCCATCGGAACGAGAGTTACAGTTTTCTATCGACTTGGTATCGGAATTTGTCCAATACCCATGATCCTTTTTCTCTTTCACTTTCGAATCTTCTTAAGGGATTTCAAGTTTTGAAAATTTTTCCAATACCCATGATCCTTATTTCTCTGTTCCTACCCAAGGATTTACCTTGATGATCTTTTTCGGTGTCATCAAGTTGATACAGTATTTTTGAAAGGAGAACTTAACCTATGAGGTACATTTTGTCAAGATGGAAGACAGAAGAGTAAAGCAACGGTAGGAGAATGAGATATCCTTGGTCAAGGTTAGCAGGAACGAGACTTCAGGTGTTCCCTTCGGGGAGTTAGAGGATAGGATAAGGGAATAGTTTCCGCATCTCTTCTAAGGTAAATTTCGAGGACGAAATTTCTTTTTGGATGGTAGTGTTTGCAACACCCTCTCCCGAGTGTCACATTCCTGAACGATTATAAGGCCGAAAATAATATTAATGCGGAAAATACGGTTTTCTTTTTTTCTTTTCTTTTCACCATGACGTAATGGGATTTAGTAAAGGTAAGTAATAATAAAATGAACTTAGGTTCACCATGCATTTCTAAAAGACATACTGAATTAAAATGCAGAAACAGAAATAATATTGTATACAGACATAGGTTCAATGCATAACTGACACAAGAATATAATAAGTACTAGGAGTCACAGCTCCCAAAAAGGTATAATAGATACTGACACAGTCTAGCCAATAAACTAAATAGCAAAAAGGAGTCCCCCTTCGGATTCAAAGTAAAAGCTAGACAAAATCGTCGTCTCATCCATCTGCTCAAGCAGAAACAACAATACCAGCAAAAAGGATATACAAATATGGGTGAGATTCCTAATCATCAACACAACAAAATAGCAGAAGTAAAAACGGGATGACTCACCAGGTAACAACATACCCAACATGCTTACCATATATCGCAATATAAATCATGTTAAACAATTAGCAGCATAAAATAAGGCATTCTCAAAAACTGAACAACGATGGTCAACCAGTAAATGTAATCATCAACAGCCATCCAATGCAGTGAAATGTACGTGACTCAATGCCATATGCCACAGGGTAAAACCCTGACCCCTACTCCATGGAGCTAACAAAACATTGGAGAGAGTGAATGGGAGGACATGTTCCGTGTACGCTAGCTAGCCTTGGGCAAGATGCTACAACATTCGTAATGTAACACCCTGATTTTCTTAATCTTTTTATTTAACTAGTATTTAAGTAATTGTATTTTATTAGAGGGTCTAGAAAATTAAATAAATTATTTCTAGGCCATAGTCACGCTCTACGCTATCGTAGGAAGCTATGGTTAAGTTTTGGGTCGAAAACTCAAATGGAGCCCGGTCTGCGTTTTTCCTTGACAGTAGTGCTTTACTACTATCGAGACCTAATTTGGACCCATGAACGAGACATTTAGTCTTAGAATCACGTTTCCTATATTTTCAAAAAAATTCGTCCTGATGTTCGAAAATGAAAATAATATATTATAATCGGACCGATAATCGTTTTAGGAGACGATTCGAGTTGTCTTAAGGTTTTTCGAGAACCTTGAGCCAATGATTTTCATACCAGGGCTATGATAAATCATTTGGGGACTCCTATAAATGTCGTGAGGATTTTCAAATTATCGGGACGTGAATTGACCAAATTGCCCTTGGTTAGTTTTTACTAATTACCCTTTTTACCTTTCTTAACCTTTAAGTCTTCCTAAATATCTAATTCTCTCACTACACTCACCTTTTTCTCCCCCCTCACCCGCTGGCTGCTAGCTGCTGCTTCTCTTCTTCTTCTTTCTTCTTGTTCCTTCTTCTTCTTTCTTCTTCCTCCATTTTCAACTTCAATTTTCTCAAGCTTCCTCAATCTTTTTCAAGAAAATTTGTGAAGAAAAGTTGCTCCTCTCATACTCCTATATCACCTAGAAGGTATAGATTTCATCCTTGAGCTGTCAATATTTATGTTCTCCATTTATTTTCATGAATTTCAATTTCTAGATCTAAACTTCAAAAATCTCTAGAAAATTGTAGAAAAATCATTTTGAGGCCAAACCAATTCCTATGAACTAGTATTATCCCCTACTATCATAATCCAAGAGTTTGTAATGAAATAAAATCTCTAGCCTATTTATCAAAGAGGGGCCGAATGGGTGTATTGTGGGTTTAAGGGGTTTTGGTTCAAATCTTTGATAATTGATCATTGAGTATGCATTAGGTATGCTTAAGGGTCATTGATCCAAGATTCGGTAGAATTTAAATATCCCTAGCCTATTTAATTAATTAAGGGCAGTAGCTAATCCTAGAGATTAGGTAGTTTATGGTTTCATTATTTTAATTTCTGGTTGTGTTTTACTGTATAGAATCTGACAGGACTCGAATGCTCAATCGCGCACTTGATTCACTGCTGCAGAGCCGCATTCGGAATCTCCCAGGAAAATTAGTAAGGTGGGGGAAAGAACCACAATATCGTCGGGGAGGCAAGCTTTAAATAATATATATTGATATGCGTAGGGCAACCCAAACCCTACTAGAGGTCGTTTGACCGTTAGGTTGATTTTACTACATATTGAGGTTGTCTGTGCTGTGATTGGATATTTGATATATTATATGTGGTATGTGTATGATGTCTATTATATGCGATAATGATTAAACGCGATTTATCTGTAAGTTGATTTTAATGTTGTGCATATATTGTTGTGACTGCTGATGTCTGAGTAGAACTAGGCAATGATTTCTGATAAATCAGGTGATGAATGTGTAGTGAGAAAGTCGAGGTTATATATGTGTTGTAGTGCTCAACCGAGTGATATAGGTGATCTGTCGATGTTGTGATTTGAGTTGATACCCGGTTAAGCTGGATGAAAGTTGGTCGTGATTGCATATAAGTCGTGGTTGAGGCACTAAGTGTTAATCCTGAGATGAGTCAGTGAGATTCATGTTGCATAGTTGTTATTCATCACTGTGTTGGCATACGGGCGATTTCGATCTTACCTGCAGGGAGATGGTCGTACCGATTAGTTTGGCGTAGGGGCGATTTCGATCTTACCTACGGGGAGGTGGTCGTACCCGTTAGTCGAATAATAGACGGACGGGCGCATATCTCGACCTAGCTTGCGGGCGGGGGGATATGTCGTTACCGAAAGTTGAGTTGTTGATGAACGGACGAATGCTCCTACCTAGCCTGCGGGCGGGGGAACATGTCGTTACCGTAAGTTGCGTTGTTGACGGGCGAATATTCCGACCTGGCCTGCAGGCCGGGGGAATATGTCGTATCCATGAGACGATTTGGGCCTGCGGGCTTTAGACCGCACCCTACCTTTATGGGGGTGGCATAGTGATGATTGGGACACCTTGATCCGTTGGGGATGTCGCGTCGTGATCGCGTCCATATAGTCGTTAGTTGCATGAGTGTGAGGGACAGTAGTTAAGGGAAAAATTATTCGGAAGTCGTTTGGTTGCAACTGTCGTGTTTGTGAGTGTGCTATCTATATAGATTATTTATATCGCTGTTTTTCCCATGTATGGCATATTACTGTTTCTTATCCCCTGTACTTTTCTATGTTGCATTTCTTTGTTCTCGACGGTACGAGAAGACCCTGATGAGGAGTTTCCAGAGGAGTTCGACGGTATACCTGTTGAGCCTGATGCCGGCGGGAGAGCCTCGGATCCCAATGCTGGGGACCTTGAGCGCCAAGAGAGGAAGTAGGAGTGCATTTTGTTCTGATGCTATGTTTTTAGTTTTTATTTATTTCGTACTCTGAAGCATTTTATATTTGGTATCAGTGTTGTAGGCTCTACTGATGAAGCCAATACTATTATGTATATATACTTTTATTATGGTACCAATATGTATTGTATATTTTAATATTTCCGCAAATTTTATACTACTACGCTACGCTATAACTCTAATAATTATAAGTGGGGTCACCAATGGGACCTCCTAGGAAGGGGTTGTCTCGCGTAACGTGCACGTATCTGGCTTTACGGAAACACTCTGCACCAAACATGAACAATACGACATCGAGTCGAGGATATCAATGTATTGCTCGGATTCGCCATAACACAGAAGAGCTACCAACTGGTCACATGTCAGCCTTTTCAATCCTGATACCTCCAAGATTATTTAAATCGTTATCGTAAGATTCGCACCCATATCAAGGTGTAAGCTCAACTCCTAGGCTCAAGGCCTTACAACTCATGCAATGAAATGCCAATGCTTACACAAAGCAGATGCGATAAAGCAATGTCTATCCACCGGATAAACCTCAAGGTTCACTAAGGTTCTCTTCCTTAGGAACTATACGCGTCTTTGTATTTCAAAACTTTTATCCACTGGATAAATCTCGTGATCCCTTCGGGATCGAGTCATCACAAGACTGAAACAATTGAACGATTGACCCAAGACTGAATCATCGATCCGTCATCGAACTACTGTTTCAAAACCCAAAACGTTTCGTGTTTATGTTTATGTCTTATGAATTATGTCTCAAGTCCTAAGTATTATGAATAAGGATTGAGAATCCTCTTAGATAAGTCTTTGATCCTTTCTAAGAAATTAATTCCTTGATTTTCCATTGATGAAATAAGTGTTGATTCACTTAAGTCTTATGAAGTAATTGATGAACTAAGTCATCAATGGTATAGTACATGGTCTTGTTCCACCACATACCATACTTAATTATCCCTTGTCTTCAACTCTAAGTTAATTACTTTAACTTAGGTTTTCACGCGTAAAAGTTTACGATTTAGAGTTCAAAACTCCCTTTGTAAACCAAATCCTTTCTATTAGAAAACTTATTAATTTGAAAGAACTTTGTTACATACTTAAGGTAAAGTACCTTAGCTAATTTTGAAAAGAATTTTCCTTACTAGCTTAGTGTAAAACCATGTTCTAAGTTAGTTTAAAGGAAAATATAATCTCTTCTAATCTTCTAACTATGATTCATTTTAATCAAACTTAAGGATAAGGTCCGCTTTATGTTTGAAAATGGAACATTATCTTAGTTCTAAGATAAAGGTAATATCTCATTAAAACTATGTTAACTTTCATGAAATCACTTCATTATTTCTCCTTTTAAAACACTTAGTTAATTAAATAACCTATGGCTAAAGTAAAAAGACATTTTTTTCACTTTGGTGAAATACTTGAATGTTGAAACTTTATTTGATCTTTGGATCAAAATCACTTATTGTTTTTCTTTGAAACATAAGTTATTAAAACAGTTTCTTATTCCAAAACTTTGATTGATCAAGAACAACTCATGTTCTTCTATTTTTTTCTCATTAAGGCCGCAAGCCTCCTCAAAAGAAAAGTGAAGATTTTGCTTCACCCAAAAGACAAGTCATAGCTCAAAATGCTCACAAAATGATGACAAACAACAATCATACATCATTGCATCATAATCAAGCATAAAAATCCTTACTTGATCTAGAGATCAAAGTAGGTTTTTCAACATACAATGAAAATATTTTTCATCCAATCAAAATCATCATAAACCTATACTAAAGCATAAACCATTATTACAAATTTTTTTCTCCAAGAGAACTTCACAAATAAAGTAGTGAACCCAAACAAAAAGGTTTCACCCACACAAATTAAACAACCATTTTCACCTCCACCAACTTTGGTGTGATGAGGTTCATTCCCCATACCTGTTGATGAAATAATCCTCCGGATGAAAGTCGGTTGATTGGTTCGTGAATCTCCTGGTTATTCGTCCGGATACTCGTCACAAACTACAATCAATACAAACAATCAAACATTAACATCAAACAACACAAAAATCTCCTATCCTTACCAATATGGGGTTCGACCCTTATATAGAAAATTTTGCTAGAGATGTCCTAAATTCCTTATCTCTTGGATGGATGATCCTTAGGTATACCTAACACTAAAACAAGTCTTATTACACAAAACTTGAATAAAAAACTCAACCTTTTTCTACATATAGGTTTCGGCCATGGTATACCCATATGGGTTAGAGAAAGCTTTTGGTTACATGCTCTAGGATAGTGAAAGAGAATGATGAAACTAACTCATAGAAATTGATTTGGTATAAAAAGGATTATTCTACACTTTTCTATGAATTTTCAAAGTTATGAATCAAAACTTGGATCTTCATGAATCAAGAGATTCAAGAGATGAAATAGAGAGATTAAGAGAGTTAAGATGGATTTCATACCTCCTAGAATCAAAGACTAATGAGAAAAGAAACTTGGTTTCACTAAAAACTTTAACTTTTTCAAGATCAAAGGTGGGTTTTTGTGAAGAGCACCTGAGGAACAAGTGAAGAACTTGAAGAACTTGGATTAACAAGTGAGAGAAGAGAGAAAGAGAGAGATGGCCGAAGGCCAAGTGAGGAGAGTGAGTGATATAGATATTTTCATCCTATGGCAAACTTGTAAATAACCAAAGGACAATTTGGAAATTTCATTAAAAGACCAAGGGCATTTTGGTCATTTCACGTCCAGATATTTTTCAGACAGTCATCATGAGGGTGGCCACGAAATTCAACTTGATGTGACCTGATGTGACATCAAGTTTATCTGTTAGCGGGTCCCGTTAAATCCCTTCACAGCTCCAAACGTCTCTCGGTTCAAGTATACGTCCGAATATAATATATTATTTTCACTTTTGGACGTCAGGATGAATTTTAGCAATTATGTATAGATTTAAATTATAAGACTTACTGTCTTGTTCGCGAGTCAAAATTAGGTCTTGATAGTAGAAAAACACTATTATTCGTGAAAAACGCAGACTGGGCTCCGTTTGAGTTTTTGACCAAAACTTAACCATAGCTTCCAACGATAGCGTAGAGTGTGACTATGATCTTAGAATATTTTATTTCACTCTCTAGACCCTCCAATAAAATACAAACGCTTTACTGAATAATTATAAAACTTGAAAATCGGGGCGTTACAGTGTTGTAACATCCCAAAAATCCTATGTTTGTCTTTTTAACTGTTTGTGTGAATAACTTGACTGAGAATATAATTTGATTAATCATAATCATAAAAATAGTTAATAATTGGAAATTCATATTTGAATTTCAATTATGAACTTAATAATCATAAAATGTCATTTTAAGATCGATATGCTGTTTTGGGTCAGAACCGATAAAAATATTATTATTATTTTAATCGGGACCACTTCTTACCTTGGGATGGGTGCCAGGGTTGGGAAGTAATCTGGCCCGGGGTTGGGAAGTTGTTCTGGCTCAGTGCCGGGAGTAGTTCCTGATTGCATCTCACTCTTCACGAGACGTTGTCAACAATCTATCACCTTTTCATTCCTTTAGCCAATGGATTATGTAACATCCCAAGAATTAAATAAAGATATAAGAGACTTTAATCTTAGAAAATAAAATTAATAAAGTGTTAGGGAGGCCTAGGATAGTTGACTTTGAACTTTAAGGGTAGTAAGTTGACCAAAAGAAGAAAAGAGAGAAGTTTTACGTTGAAATCTGTCACTGTAGCTTGGCACGCCCTTGCTCACATTTAGCACGCCCGTGCTGAATAGAGCACGGTCTGAGCCATGCCGTGCTACCTGTTAGGATGGCCATGTCGGAAAATGGACAAATTTGACACTGTTTGGCACACCCGTGCCAAAAGGGAGCATGGTCTGAGCCGCACTGTGCCACCTGTTAGCACACCCGTGTCGGAAACCTCGCAAACTTTGATGCTGATTGGCATGGCCGTGCCAATCGAGAGTATGCCCGTGCTCTAAGTTAGGATGCGTTAAAAATAGGTTTAAAAATATGGAACCAGTGCAACACTATAAGTATACCATCTTATAACACCCTAGTGCGGCTAGAAACATTTTTTGCACCCTAAAACACCTTAGTAACCGCTGTGGAGCATCTTCTTGCTTGGGAGATGGGGTTGCAACAAGCAATGAGTTTGGAAGGTGAACAACAACAACAACAACAACAACAACAACAACAACTAGAGGAAGAAGAAGAAGAGGAAGAAGAAGAAGGAGAAGGGGATTCAAGACTGAGGAAGGCAACATCTAGGATTCGCCATAGGGTACGCTTGAAGATTCTTGGAGGTCTTCAAGAGGTGAGTAAAAACAACATTTTCTTACCCTTCCATGGTGCAAACCAATTTGGGAAAAGGGGATTGATTTATCAAATGATTTTATAGTGAGATTACAATGGAAAAAACATGTTTTGGTCAAATCCTAATTTTCTAAATTGTGGTTTTTCCTTTAAAGCTTTCTTACCATGATATAAGTATTTATTATTGAGAATGGTTCTATGATATGTATGTTTGTACATGATTGGTGCTATAATTGGATTGTATGATGGTATAGGTGGTGTTGGCATGATTAATTAACTGTTATATATATGATGATGTTTATTGATTGAGTTATACTGCTTATGAATGGGATATCGAAAATTAGTTACATCGTTAATTATTTGGGATGTCGGAATATGAGTTATATCCGTCTAAGAAAGGGGTATTGAAAATAATTACAATGCCAATTAATTGGGATGTCGGAAATATGAGTTATACCGCCTACGAAAGGCGTATTGAAATTAGTTACATCGTCAGGAAATGGGATGTCGGAAAATGAGTTATATCGCCTGAGAAAGGGGTATTGAAAATAGTTACATCGCCAATTATTTGGGATGTCGGAAATATAAGTTATGCCGCCTAAAAAAGGGGTATTGAAATTAGTTACATCGCCAGGAAATGGGATATCGAAAAATGAGTTATACCACCTATGAAAGGGGTATCGAAAGCTAGTTACATCACCAAAGAATGGGATGTCGAAACACCTCTTATGAAGAGAGGTGGTGATGGAGGCAAAGGAGGGGCAAGTCAATTTTGCAACAAAAGAAGATCAATCCATTCAAGTCCACGAAAAACCATTCAAGTCCAAGTGATCAGTGTTCTTATTTTGGCTATATCTTGAGTTATAGATGTCCGATTGAAGTGATTATTAATTCGTTGGAAAGCTAAGAGAATTATCTACAATTTTTATTTGAAGCTCAAGACCTGATTCGTACTCTATCATGATCAAAACAGGGATAGAAGTTAGGGACGCTGTTCTGGACGGATTTGGTCTCATTTAGCAATTTTGTAATTGGGTTTTGGTTTTAATTGTATAATGGGCTTCATGGTCCACGAAAATGCTCACCTCCTTAACCTAGAATGTTCCTTAGCTTCTATAAATAGGACTTGTATTGCCTCATTTTGATAACTTTGAATGAAATTAGAATTTATCCTATTTGGGTATTTTTTGTGAGTTGAGCATTGGCTCCTCCTCTTCAAGTTGTTGGATTAGAACTTGCTTGATTCTTATCAAAGAGTTCTATCTCTTTGTGGCGAATCCTCCTTGGCTTATCAATCTTCCAAATCCATTGGAATATTGTGGCGCCTTTCCCCTTCATCTTCTTCCTCTTCCATTTTCTATTTTGCTTATGTTCTTCTTAATTTATATTTATGTCATTTAATTTCTGCACATTTCATTTCAGTTCTTCCCTCTTTTATTGTTCTTTACTTATTTTGTTCATCTTTTAGTTGTTTATTTTCAATTCCTAGTCTATATCCTTCATATGCATTCGGGTGTCCAAGAACATCTTCTTCTTCCCCCAATTCTTCTCATCATTTTGCATAATTTCTAAGATCAAGCTCTTGGATAGATCCTCAATTTCGGTGATTCTAACTTGGATCATATCATGTGGTATCTAGAGCTAGCTTCCTTGAGCTTAATTTCTTTTTTAGTTTGGGTTTTGCTAGTTGGATTGTGTTGAAATTTTTGCAATTTTTGAGCTATTTTTTTTAACCTTGAAACCCATGCCCAACCCCATATTTTGATCATCAATTTTGATCATTTGTGGTGTTGTAATGAGTTGTTAGATCATTGGGGTTTGTAATTCATAGCATCCAAAAGATGTTTCATAGCTCAAGTTGCTTCCTTTCCTCATATTCCCTGTTTTATATTTTTGAATTTTTTTTGAATTCTTCATCTTGTTCTTGGAGTTTGAGCCACTTTGATCTTTATGAATTTCAAGAATTGGTGTTAGAGTGTTAATCTACACCTCTATTGAAAGGTCTTTACAAGTGGAATCAAGTATACCAATCAATTTTAAGCTTAAAGCATGAACTAGACATCAATTTGGGGGAATTTAATTTCTGGGCACACTTCCCAAGAACAGCCCCTTGTTCATCATGTTCATGTTTCAAAAGGCTATTTGATCTTTGTGATTCACTTAAATTCTGTTTGGGGCGTTCTTTTCTGTAATTTTCAGAAAATTTTTGTGGCCAAAGTTATTTTGCAAAAGTAAGGATCCCAAAAAGTAAAAAAAAAAAAAAAAAATCTGGATTCAGAAAAATACAAAAGGACCAATCTGCAATTATAAAAAAAGTAAAAAAAAAAATTTGGCAGAATTCAAATTAGGCCACAAAACCCCTATTCTAAGTGTTTCTAGCCTTAAAATTGGTATTACTTGATGTTTTGGACATATGGCTCAAATTCTTTTCCTAAATATTATCTTGGAGTCTTTGTCTTCTTAATTTTCCTTTAGAGTGTGCTTTCTCTTTTTAGCTTTTCTTACTTGTCTTTAAATTTCTAAGTTTGTCTTAATAGTTTTCTTCCTTGAACCTCTTGATTAATAGCTTGTGTGGATTTTTCACAAAGTTTTGATACTTTTTCTCATTACTTGAATTGGTATAGTTCTTTTCCAAGAATATTGAAAGGGGACTTTGAGTGGAAAAAGGCAAGAGCGCAAAATAAGCTAATTGTGTGGAAAAAGCCAATTTGAGTGAAACATTTAGTGAGGAAAATGACAAAAGTGCCAAGTTTCCAAGGAAAGAATGATCCGGAGTTGTATTTAGATTGGGAGATAAAAATAGAACAAATCTTCTCTTGTCACCACTATAGTGAACAAAAGAAGATGAAGATGGCAGCCCAAGAGTTTGACTATTATGCACGAAATTGGTGGGACCGAGTGCAAAAAGATAGAAGGTGGTTTGGGGAGCAACCTATTGATACTTGGAGTGAGATGAAAGCCATGATGAGGAAGAGACATGTTTCACCCCACTATCAAAGGGATCTTCGCAACCAATTGCAAAGGTTAACCCAAGGCACTAAGAGTGTGGATGAGTATTACAAAGAAATGGAGATGGCCTTGATTAGAGCCAATATTAATGAAGGAAGAAAGGCAAAAATGGCTCGGTTTCTCCATGGCCTAAACCAAGACATCCAAGACATTGTTGGGCTCCAACACTATGTGGAGCTTGATGACTTAGTACACCAATCCCTGAAGGTCGAGCAACAACTCAAAAGAAAGAGGTACAAAAGATATTGCAATGTTCCTTCTACTCCATCTCTTAAAATTAGAAGTAGAGATATGAGGTGCCTAGTGTGTTTTGGATGGGGGCATTTGGATTATCAATGCCCAAATGGGAAGGAAAAGAGTGAAAAAAATATTGAGAGAAAAGAGGAGAGATTGAAAAGAAAGATTGATAATTTTGAAGCATATTGGAAGAAAATGTCTCAAGACAAAATTCAAGAGACAAATTTGAGATTGAAAAGAGATGAAGAAAAGAAAGAGGGAGAGAAATTAGAACAAGAGAGTGAGGTCCATGTTGAGAGAAAACTTGAGAGGGAGGTGAAAGCAAAAGAGAGTGATGCTAAAGAAAAAGAGGCAAAAGAAAATGAGAGAATTGAGTATGTGCCTTCAAAGGAAGCTTACAAGACAACTAATGCACTTGAAGAAGTGTGTCCAAAGGAAACACCCCACGTTTTGCTTACTTACATGGCTCCCCAAAATCATGAACATTCTATCCCTATATTTGATAACATGCTTGGTAAATTGCATGGGTTTTGCTACTTTCGTACATTAAATAGGTTTGATTACTTGCTTAATGAATTGCATGACTATTGCCATCTTTCTAAGTTTGATTTGAAAAGTGGGTATCATGATATGAGGGTATGGAATTTTTATGCTAATTTTGATAAAAATTCATCTTGCACAAATCATATTAGCCTTCTTGGGTTTAATGTAAGTTCTCAAGAATTGCATGTGGACTCGTTTGATAGGCTCACTAATGCATTCATTCTTGCTTTACCTATTCTTGCAAAGTCCTTTCGAATTGAATGTGATGCATCTAATGTGAACATGGGGGCTGTTTTACTTCAAAAAGGACCACCGATTGTTTATTTGGGTGAAAAGTACAATGGGTCCAAACTTGAGTATTCCACCTATGAGAATAACTTGATGCATTCCAAAAAGGATGCAATACTCTCAAATGTCATCATGCCCAAGCATAGAGAGGTAAATATGGTCGTCAATGCAAATTCTCAAAGGTATAACCTTCCTACTCGCGTTGAACTTCAATTTCTAGACTTCACCAATCTTAAGGTGTTGTATGAGCATAATAAAAAATTTCCTAACATCTTTGCCACATGTGGTGAGTTCTTTAAATTTGTGGTTGACCCTGGAGGATTGGGTGTTGTACATAAGAAAAATAAAAGGATTCCTACTCAAGGAAATCCAATGTTTGATTTACTTTCAATTTCCATAAACTAGTTCTTTCTCTTGATGTAGGTATGGAGATAATAAATTCGAGGTCGAATTTTCTCTAAGAAGGGGGGAATGATGGAGTCAAAGGAGGGGAAGTCAATTTTGCAACAAAAGAAGATCAATCCATTCAAGTCCAAGAAAAACCATTCAAGTCCAAGTGATCAGTGTTCTTATTTTGGCTATATCTTGAGTTATAGATGTCCGATTGAAGTGATTCTTAATTCGTTAGAAAGATAAGAGAATTATCTACAATTTTTATTTGAAGCTCAAGACCTGATTCATACTCTATCATGATCAAAACAGGGATAGAAGTTAGGGACGCTGTTCTGGACGGATTTGGTCTCATTTAGCAATTTTGTAATTGGGTTTTGGTTTTAATTGTATAATGGGCTTCATGGTCCACGAAAATGCTCACCTCCTTAACCTAGAATGTTCCTTAGCTTCTATAAATAGGACTTGTATTGCCTCATTTTGATAACTTTGAATGAAATTAGAATTTATCCTATTTGGGTATTTTTGTGAGTTTTGCATTGGCTCCTCCTCTTCAAGTTGTTGGATTAGAACTTGCTTGATTCTTATCAAAGATTTCTATCTCTTTGTGGCGAATCCTCCTTGGCTTATCAATCTTCCAATTCTATGGATGATTGTGGCGCCTTTCCCCTTCATCTTCTTCCTCTTCCATTTTCTATTTTGCTTATGTTCTTCTTAATTTATATTTATGTCATTTAATTTCTGCACATTTCATTTCAGTTCTTCCCTCTTCTATTGTTCTTTACTTATTTTGTTCATCTTTTAGTTGTTTATTTTCAATTCCTAGTCTATATCCTTCATATGCATTCGGGTGTCCAAGAACATCTTCTTCTTCCCCCAATTCTTCTCTTCATTTTGCATAATTTCTAAGATCAAGCTCTTGGATAGATCCTCAATTTCGGTGATTCTAACTTGGATCATATCAGGTGGGCAATGGGACGCCACTATCATGTGTTGTGTGTTTATGATTGGTAGAATAAGTTCATGAATTAAATGTTAAATGATGCTATTTGAAATTATGTGATGTGTTGGCCTGAATATTTTATATTATTGATATTATAGAAAATTATATTATTTTCGAAAGTGGCAGATGTCATGGTTGTTTTTTCGGTTACTGTAACGGCCCGGACTGCTTTAAGGATTGCCGACTGTCCCCACAAACCAACACGGGTCTCTTCAGCGTGCTTTGTCCTCACTCACACGCTTCCTAGGAAAACTTCCCAGGAGGTCACCCATCCCAGAATTACTCCAATTCAAGCACGCTTAACTTTGGAGTTCTTAAGTGATGGGCTACCGAAAACAAGATGCATCTTCTTTTCGGTAGCCTATCACTTAAGAACTCCAAAGTTAAGCGTGCTTGACTTGGAGTAATTCTGGGATGGGTGACCTCCTGGGAACTTTTCCTAGGAAGCGTGTGAGTGAGGACAAAGCATGCTGAAGAGACCCGTGTTGGTTTGTGGGGACAGTCGGCAATCCTTAAAGCAGTCCGGGTCGTTACAAGTGTAAGCTTTCTGGATTTGATTGCCCTGCCGATTCCAGTTCTTGGAGTAACTCTCATAAAGACATGGTCGCCTTCCTGGAACTCCAAAGGTCTCCTCCTCTTGTCACTGTAGCTCTTCTGCCGATCCCGTGAGACTTTCATCTTTTCTCGAATTTTCTTAACTTGCTCCGTCGTTCGCTATACCATCTCGGGTCCTATCAACTGATTTTCCCCCGGTTTCGTACCAACAGAGTGGTGTTCGGCACTTCCGTCCATACAGTGCCTCGTATGGCGCCATGCCAATACTCGAGTGGAAACTATTATTATATGTGAATTCAATCAATGGAAGGAATTCGTCCCAACTTTCTGTGTTTTCCAAAACACATGCTCTAAAAAGATCCTCCAATGATTGAATCGTCCTTTCAGACTGCCAACAGTTTGTGGATGATAAGCTGAACTCATCCTAAGCTTCGTCCCCAATGCACCATTTAGACTCTGCCAAAACCTAGAAGTAAACCTCGGATCCCTGTCCAAAATTATACTCGAAGGTACCCCGTGTAATCTTACCACTTCTCTGATGTAAATCTGGGTTAATCTTTCCAAAGAATACCTTTGGTTGATCGGCAAGAAATGAGCACATTTCGTAAGCCTGTCAACGATTACCCAAACTGCATCGCATCTCTTCTGCGTTCTTGGTAGTCCGGAAACAAAATCCATTGCAATGCTATCCCATTTCCATTCTGGGACGTCTAGTGATTGTAATAACCCTGCTGGTTTCTGGTGTTCAATCTTTGCCTTTTGACACACCAGACACGATTGGACATATTCTGCTACTTCCTTCTTCATCCCAGGCCACCAAAACATTCCCTTTAGGTCCTGATACATCTTTGTAGATCCAGGATGAAAACTCAGTTTGCTCTTATGTGTGATGACAACCAAATGGTGTGGTTGCCTTTTGAAGATCGTTTGGTTGAATTCAAAACAAGTAAATTTCGTGTTCTTCTTAATGAACAAATTGTAGCAACATAAAAGTGAAGAAAACTAGAAAATGGTGAAGAAAGAAATGATGAGGCGCCACAAACCAAGAAGGTTTGATAAGCCAAGTGATGTTCGCCACAAGAATCTTGGATTCTTGATAAGAACTAAGTTTGGTTCAACCAAGAACCTAGGAGAAGCAATTCTCACAAATGGAATTAATCCAAATTCAACATCCAAGTTCTATTTCTCATCATATTAGGCTCATACATATAGGAATTGGGGCTGCCAAGAGTTGGCTTACACAAGTCATCATAAGATTCCATAACCCCCCTAATAACTATCATGAATATGCCACTAATTGATGAAATGATGACAACAATAAGTGGCTGCCTAAAAACGTAACCATTCTAATAAAAACCAACTAATAAAGATGAGTCATAACTACAAGGAGTTACTTTTGGCATGCAAGCCAAAAGATTCCTCCACTAAGGAAGCTAACAAAGTCATGTAACTTATGGAAACCAAAAGACTAATAAAAATCAAAACCAAATCCGTCCAGAATTTCGTCTGCAACTTCCAGCCCAATTTTCACCATGATAGATGCCGAATTTGGTCAAGAAGCGTGAAATATAATTTGTAGAAAATTTAGTTATCTTTCTAACGCGTCAAGAAACACATAATTTTGACTTCTGTAGCTCCTGATTCATCCAAAACAAGACAGACAAGTAATTTTCAATAAAAATAAGAATTTCTGTAAATAGCAATTTTGTTCTTCCTTTTTCATTTCGGGCTTCATAATTCTTGTCAAGGGTGTCCATTCTAGATTCACATCATTCCCTCCCTCTTGAAGAGAATTCGACCTCGAATTTCTAGCTCCAATACCTCCAGGGTCGAAAATAAGTATAAAGAACTCATCACATGTTACTTCCACATTAGACAAATTTTGAAGTTTGTTGGAAGGATTTGCTTGCTCCTCTTTTCTTTTGGTTGCCAATGCATAATTATCTTTACCAAAGTCACAAAAGGTAATCACTTCTTGAGGAGACTCTCCTTGATTCACTTTCTTCTCTTCATGACCTAAGGAAGAAATGTTAGGCGAAGAAACAAAATAAGAAAAATCCCAACACTTGAATCCACAAGTCAACTTAGAAGAAGGGATTAGAGTAGTTGAAGGCCATGACTTCTCTAGTGATTCTATGGAATTGGTCATTGCGTCTTGAAGTACAATGGTTGTTGTGCAATCATCCTTTGAAATTTTATCCTCAACCTCCTTCACAATAGAATCAACAAAAGATGGAAAAATGTTAGGATTAGAACAAGTATCCATGATGACTTCCTTCACCAATATCTCTTTTCCCTCTCCCTCTCTTGCACTACTCTCTTTTTCACTCACCTCATTTTCTAGTCTTCTCTCAACATGGACCTCACTCTCTTCAATCTTTTGTTTCAATTTCTCCTTTTCACTCACGGCTTTCTCTTTTTCTCTCATCTTAGGTTGATCCTCACTAACTTCTCTTGGAGGCAAAGGAGCAAGAGTGACCTTTCGGTTTTGGTGCATAAAAGAGTACTTGTTGGTGTTGTAGTCACGCTTTGCTTTCCGTTGAATCTTCCAAGGACGTCCAAGTGACAAGTGTCTCGTTTTTGTAGGCACCACATCACAAAGCACCACATCTTCATATCCATCAACCTTGAATGAAACTAGTACTTGTTTGTTCACAATCATGCTACCCATATCACTAAATTCTGGATCCTCGAGACTATTGAGTGAATATGGTTGCGGATGCTTCAGAACATGAAGTGACAACTTCTCCACCAAGGTTGTGCTTGCCATGTTGATGCAACTTTTCCTATCAATGGTCAAGCTACATATCTCATCATTCACATAACATTTTGTAGAGAAAAGATCTTTCTTTTTTTTGAATTCCATGTTGGAGACACAAAAACAAATTCAACCAAAGCTTTGATACCAATTGATGACAACCAAATGGTGAGGTTGCCTTTTGAAGATCTTATGGTTGAATTCAAAGTATGATAATTTCGTGCTCTTCTTATATGAATAAAATGAATCAACATAAAAGTGAAGAAAGTAAGAAAATGGAAAGAAAGAGATGATGAAGGCGCCACAAACCAAGAAGGTTTGATAAGCCAAGTGATGTTCGCCACAAGAACCTTGGATTCTTGATAAGAACTAAGTTTGGTTCAACCAAGAACCTAGGAGAAGCAATTCTCACAAATGGAATTAATCCAAATTCAACATCCAAGTTCTATTTCTCATCATATTAGGCTCATACATATAGGAATTGGGGCTGCCAAGAGTTGGCTTACACAAGTCATCATAAGATTCCATAACCCCCCTAATAACTATCATGAATATGCCACTAATTGATGAAATGATGACAACAATAAGTGGCTGCCTAAAAACGTAACCATTCTAATAAAAACCAACTAATAAAGATGAGTCATAACTACAAGGAGTTACTTTTGGCATGCAAGCCAAAAGATTCCTCCACTAAGGAAGCTAACAAAGTCATGTAACTTATGGAAACCAAAAGACTAATAAAAATCAAAACCAAATCCGTCCAGAATTTCGTCTGCAACTTCCAGCCCAATTTTCACCATGATAGATGCCGAATTTGGTCAAGAAGCGTGAAATATAATTTGTAGAAAATTTAGTTATCTTTCTAACGCGTCAAGAAACACATAATTTTGACTTCTGTAGCTCCTGATTCATCCAAAACAAGACAGACAAGTAATTTTCAATAAAAATAAGAATTTCTGTAAATAGCAATTTTGTTCTTCCTTTTTCATTTCGGGCTTCATAATTCTTGTCAAGGGTGTCCATTCTAGATTCACATCAATGTGCTTCTTCCAAGATCATGTTCCTAACTTCACTATCCTTCGGCACACATATCCTGTCTCCAAACTTCAGGATTCCATCAGTACCCTTCTTGAACTCTGAAGTCCTTCCTTCTTCTACCATCTGGTTCTTTTCCTGTAGGTACTGATCTTCTCCTTGCTTTTTCCAGATCAAGTTCAGAAAATCACTAGTGATAGTGATCATTCCTAAACTTATCTTATCTCTGGATAACTCCACCTCCAGGTTCAGATTCCTGAACTGTTCCAGCAGTTCCAGTTCCTTCACCATCATAGCGGACATATGCAAAGATTTCCGACTCAATGCATCTGCCACCACGTTGGCCTTTCCTGGGTGGTACTGTAGATCAAATTCATAATCCTTTATGAATTCCATCCATCTCCTCTGCCGCATGTTCAACTCCTTTTGGTCGAACAAATACTTTAAACTTTTATGGTCGCTAAACACGCTGAATTTAGCGCCATAAAGATAGTGTCTCCATATCTTCAATGAAAACACTATTGCGGCCAACTCTAGGTCGTGGGTTGGGTAATTCCGTTCATGCACTTTTAGCTGTCTGGACGCATAGGCTACCACTTTCCTTTCTTGCATAAGTACACAACCCAAACCTTGGTACGATGCGTCACAGTACACATCGAACGACATTGATGGATTTGGCAAGACTAGTACCGGAGATGTAGTTAGCCTCCCTTTCAGCTCTTGGAAACTAGCCTCACACTCTTTTGTCCATTCGTATGCTTTTCCTTTCCTCGTTAATTGCGTCAGAGGTAACGCAACCTTCGAGAATCCCTCGATGAACCTTCTGTAGTATCCTGCTAGTCCGAGAAAACTTCGGATCTCGGTTACCGTCTTAGGACTTTCCCATTTGACCACAGCTTCTACTTTTGCAGGATCTACTGCGATACCATCCTTGTCGATCACATGTCCAAGGAATTGTACCTCCTCCAGCCAGAACTCGCACTTCGACAACTTGGCATAGAGTTGTCTGTCCTTAAGAACTTGAAGTACAATCCTCAAATGCCCTTGATGTTCTTCCTTGTCCAAGGAGTAGATAAGGATGTCATCGATAAAAACAACGACAAACTTATCGAGGTACGGTCTGAAGATCCTATTCATGTAGTCCATGAACACTGCAGGAGCATTAGTCACACCAAAAGGCATAACTAGATACTCGTAGTGTCCGTACCGACTCTTGAAAGCTGTCTTTGGTATATCATCTTCTTTCACCCTTATTTGATGATAGTCGGATCTCAAATCAATCTTAGAAAATACCGTTGCTCCCCTTAATTGGTCCATAAGATCGTCAATCCTTGGCAACGGGTACTTATTCTTGATTGTCACCTTGTTGAGTTGTCTATAGTCCACACACAACCTTGAACTGCCGTCCTTCTTCTTGACGAACAGCACAGGTGCTCCCCATGGTGAAACACTCGGTCTGATAAACTGCTTTTGCAGCATGTCGTCCAATTGCTTCTTCAGCTCTGCCAACTCTGTTAAGGACATTCAATAGGGTGCTATCGAAATCGGTCCGACTCCGGGTGTAAGGTCGATTGCGAACTCCACCTCTCTCTTGGGTGGCAATCCTGGCACATCATCTGGGAATACATCCGGAAACTCACGCACCACTGGCAAGGCATCAAGACTTGGAGTCTCTTCGGCTTCCAAAGAAAACAGCACCATGCACTCTCTTGATTGTACACCTCCCGATACACCATCACTGGCAGGCAATGATCCAGATTGCTTGGAAAAGCAGAGGGTTTTATTTGAACAGTCCAGTACTACATGGTTGGCCGAAAGCCAATCCATGCCTAAGATAATGTCGATCTGCTGCATAGGCAAACATACTAGGTCCACAAGAAAAGATCGGTTTTCTAACATAACCGGGCATTTTAAACAGACAAATAGAGTTGTCAGAGAATCACCCGTAGGTGTAGAAACAGTCAAGTTATATGGTAAGGATGAAATAGGCAAATTCAAATGATCCACACACGCTAAAGAAGAAAAGGAATGTGTAGCCCCCGAATCAAATAAAACAGATAAGAGTCCCCCCGCAACTAGGCACTTACCTTGTATCAGATCGGGACATTGAGAGGCTTCAGACCCTCTCACGGCGAACACTCTTCCCGTTGTCTGCGGCCTGTTCTGCTGGCCCACCATTTGTTGTTCAGTCCTAACACTCTGAGCCCTCCCGGCTGGCTGTTGAACTTAGCCCTTACCGGTGTCCCCTGTTCGACATTCGTTGGCATAGTGGCCCCACGTGCCACAACGGAAGCAAGTGACATTCGGTGCCTGAGCACAATCTTTCACTTGATGCGGCCCACCACATCGAAAGCACTTGGAGAATCTTGGTTGCCCTTGACTGGCATTTCCTCTTCCATAGTTTGCTGGCTGCTGGTTCGGGCGACTGTAAGGCTTCGCCCTCGGTTGGAACTTTCCTCCTCGGCCTTTCTGACCAAAGCTCCTGGTTGGTCCACCACTTGTTACCGGAGTTTGTGTAATTCTCTCTTGATCGTGTCCTTCCAGTATGGTACATTTTTCCACTAGTTCGGGAAATGATCGGATACTCAACGGCAGCATGGCTCTCTTCAGCTCGGACCTTAGTCCGTCTTCGAACTTTCGGCACACCCAGTCTTCATCCGGGTGCACTTGGTAAAATTGGGAGAATTTCAGCAGCGCCTCGAACCTCATGGCGTATTCTCCAACCGACTTCTGGTCCTGCTTCAGGCTTAGGAATTCTTTTTCTTTCTCTTGACGAACACTCCTTGGAAAATATTTCTCCAAGAAGCTCTCACGAAATACCTCCCAAGTCAGTAATCTTCCTCCAGCCTCTAGCAGTCTCTGTTTGTTTTTCCACCATGCTTCAGCTGCTCCGACTAGCATGAAAGCAGCGTAAGTAACCTTCCTATCCTCTCTGCCCTGGATAGCCACAAAGACTTTCTCGATTTCTTGCAGCCATAACTCAGCAGCCTCCGGATTGTAGTCCCCATGGAATTGGGGAGGATTCCCCTGATGAAAGCATTCAGTCCAGTGTTTACAACTTCACCTACTCCGACCGGATTCTTTTGTTGTCTAGCATCCCTCTCTTCCTGTCGCTGCATGAACTGGGCATTCTGCTGTGTTTGTTGCAGCATTGCAGCGGCCAAATCCCTCATGGCCCTCATCGCTTCATTCTGATCTCCGCTACCTCCAACTCCCGAGGTATCCCCACTACTGTCGGGGCCCCCGGTTCCAACTAGTGCTCCCCTTCCTCTACCACGTCCTCTAGCCATTCTTTCCTGGTAAAAGAAGCGTTAGTTAGGAAATGGAGAAAACATAAGTCATATCTAGTTTGTGAGTTAGGAAAGAAAATGAAGAGAAAATGAAGAAAATAAGAGAATAGGCAAGAGAAGAAGGCTCTCGCCCCGCGACACTATTCTCGCCACGCGAGCCAGAAAGCCCATCGGCTTCGCGACGCGAAACTATGATCGCCTCGCGATCCAGAAGGTCAGCAAAGAACAGCCCCTCGGCCTCGCGACGCGACCCTCTACTCGCGACGCGTTCCAGAGATCTAGTCTGATCAGTGAGGAGCAACTCTTCGGCCTCGCGACGCGAACCCCAACTCGCGACGCGATCCAGAAGGTCAGACGGATCAGTGAAGAATAGCCCCTCTGCCTCGCGACGCGAAAATCTACTCGCCGCGCGAACCAGGAAGGCTGGCCTGATCATTATGGTTCAGTCATTCTGTCTCGCGACGCGAAATCTAGTCTCGCCTCGCGATCCAGACAGAAACCACCCACCATATCAATCAACCGACATATATATTCTTTATGGACAATGAAGTTATCACACTTGATAATCTTGCGCATCGGACACACTACCCTTTTTCTAACACAGGTACCCAATGTGGATATAACTGTCAGTACTAGTGTACTTCCTAAACCTCACAGTCCGATATTAGAATCGAACTGCTCTGATACCAATAAATAAATAAATGAGACGACCCGCCGTCCCATCAGTAGAACCTAAGATATTAACTAATCTTAATCGCATAATAAACGTTAGGCGCCTTATTAAAACGAAGCGAAACGGAAAATTTAGCGCGGAAGCAAAACAATAAACGGCACGCTACGCTTCAGAGTACACAGCTTAACATATAAAGAAATATATCACATACAGTATTGCCCCATCAGTAGGGCTACAGTAATACAGTAATACATACGAGTATACTCTTACAAACCAAAATAAGACCAAAATAAAAGTATGAAAGATAGGCCGAGAGATAGCTCTCCGACTAATCACGATCATTGCCCAACCTCTCGAGGCTAGGGTCCGTGGCACGTCCTCCAGCGTTAGGCTCGTAAGGAATGTCGTCCAGCTCTTCAGCAACTGGTTCCTCCTCGAGGTCTTCCCATAAAATAAGAGCAACACATACAGAAAAATAGCGGGAGATAAGAAACATATATCATCAATATGGGAGAGGGGCATCAGTACAGCATATATATATCACACAACACAGATAACATATATAACACAACCTCATCCATCTCTTAAGTCACCAATCACAATCATCTCAAACATCGTTCTCTCGAATAAGCCTATGGGAGGGATACTAATCCCTATGTATATGCTGTCTTCCCTATATGCATGTCGGCCGATACATCACGTCCCCAATTGGACATCCCCGTCGGGATCACATCACATCACATCACATCATATCCCGCCTCGGGATTTTACGTAACGTCCCCAATTGGACATCCCCCTTTGGGACCAAATGCTGTGGTATGAAATGTTATGAAAATGCAACAAACATCCATCGCAGGTTGATATCGGAACCTCACGCCTAAACACTCATCCACGACCACGACACATCGCATCACATCAACGTCAACATCAATCATCACATCAACATCACATCATCATCAACATCACGACGCCTTGCGTCTAAGAGCCACAGCTCCACGGTCGGGACCACAACGATATCAACCCGAACAACATCAACGCTCACCATACTCTCATCAACACTCAATCAATCAAATCACATTATCATCACAACAGTAATTCTACCAGTACAGCTCTCATCATAAAGTCAAACAATAATTCATCATGTAGACAGTTCAACAAATAAAACCAACAAATAATCAAATAACTAATTCAACACATCAACCTCAATAAACTACAATAGTCATATCATCAACTTAGTGGTGATAGCCCAAAAGTACCTACACCCAGGGTCCAGGCAATTTTCCAGGGCTCAACCTCTAGTAGGGTTTTAGGGTTTCCCTACACAGATATATATATATATATATATATATATATATATATATATATATATATATATATATATATATATATATATATATATATATATATTCTATACTAGCTTGCCTTCCCGACGATATGAGTTCTTTCTCCCCACCTTAGTGATTCCCTCGAGCAGCTCCGGCTACGACTCCGCAGCTGTCAGTCGGTTGCGCTGTCGGATGTTCGAATCCTGTCTGAGTCTATACAACAAAACACAACCAGAAATTAAAATAAGGAAACCATAATCTATCTAATCTCTAGGATTAGCTACTGCCCTTAATTACTTAAGTAGGCTAGGGATATTGAAATTCTACCAACTCTTGGATCAATGACCCTTAAGCATACCTAATGCATAATCAATGATCAATTATCAAAGATTTGAACCAAAACCCCTTAAACCATCAAAGTAGGGTTTCGGCCCTCACCATGAAAAATAGGTGAGAGTGTGATTTGGCCTCCTAATCACTTGGATTACATGATTAAGGGATGACACATGAGGAATCAAGAACAATGATCAAAAACCCATTTTTTTCCCCCAAAAACCCACCCATTCGGACCCTAAAAGATAAATAGGCTAGAGATTTTATTTCATCACAAGCTCTTGGATTATGATAGTAGGGAATGATGCTAGCTCATAGGAATTGGTTTGGTCTCAAAATGATTTTTCTACAATTTTCTAGAGATTTTTGAAGTTTAGATCTAGAAATTGAAATTCATGAAAATAAATGGTGAAAATAAAGATTGAGAGCTCAAGGATGAAATCTATACCTTCTAGGTGATAGAGGATGATGAGAGGATCAACTTTGCTTCACAAACTTGCTTGAAAATCCTTGTGGAAGCTTGAGAAAAATGGAGGTGAAAATGGAGGAAGAAAAGAGAAATGGAGGAAGAAGAAGAAGAAAGAAGGAAGAAGAAGAAGTTGGAGATGAAGGTGAGAGAGGAGAGAGGGAGCTCGAAAATAAGAGAGAGAAAGTGAGGGTGATCATGAAAATTTAGATATTTTCTTAAGCTTTCTTAAGAGTTAAGAAAGGTAAAAGGGTAAAAAGGTAATTTAGTAAAAAGACCAAGGGCAATTTGGTCATTTCTCGTCCCGATATTTTGAAAATCCTCACGACACTTGTAGGAGTCCCCACATGATTTATCATAGCTCTGGTATGAAAATCATTGGCTCAAGGTTCTCGAAAAACCCTAAGATAACTCGAATCGTTCCCTAGAACAATTATCGGCCTGAATATAATATTATTATTTTCATTTTCGAACGTCAGGACGAACTTTTTCGAAAATATAGGAAACGTGATTCTAAGACTAACCGTCTCGTTCACGGGTCCAAATTAGGTCTCGATAGCAGTAAAGCACTACTGTCAAGCAAAAACGCAGACCGGGCTCCGTCTGAGTTTTCGACCCAAAACTTAACCATAGCTTCCCACGATAGTGTAGTGCGTGACTATGGCCTCAGAATAATTTATTTGATTTTCTCGACCCTCTAATAAAATAAAATTACTTAAATACTAGTTAAATAACAAGATTAAGAAAATCGGGGTGTTACAGTTACTGCGCCGGTTGAGAATAACACTGTTTGTGAAAATAATTTATAATTGTTTTTATTCACTGGGATTCCCATCTCATTAGTAGTGTTAGTTTCAGAGCACGAGGACGATATTCCTAAGATTGAGGGAGCTTGAAGACTTGAGTTATTTTCTAGTGATATCTATAGCATTGGTTAGTATTATAATGTACTGGAGCCGTATGTGGTTAGACCTTAGTCATTTTATTTTTATATGTTGGGTTTTTAGTTGGCGCTTTGTTTCAAGAGTTTTTGGATTAATTATGTTTTCAGATTTGAGAATTTTATAAAGTAAAGACTAATTGGAAATTATTATTATTATTATTAAATTAAATACTATATTATGAAAAAAAAATTAATTCACGAGGTTTTATTTAAACATTTTATTCGAGTTATTAATGTAACAAAGGGCGTTACAAATTAAATTCTTATGACTTTTGGATAATAACCTAGCATCTTTTCCTTTTATGGAGAAAGCAAATTAACCTATTTATGGTTAATCTCTACACTTCGAATAAGAACTCAACAACACATCTTACTCTTTAAATCCTAGCCATCCTTTTTCTTACACAATCAAATCAGTAGTCATAACACATCAACAAAACTTCGTGATCATGTGCATAAGGCCATTCGGCCATTCATCTTCCATAACACTTAAACACACTCATTTTTCATTCTTCAAAGATCAAACAACTTCATTCCATGAACACTTGAGTTTTCTCTCTTACTCTCTCCATTCAGTTCCCATCTTAAACACCATCAACCAAAATTCATTTTAAATTTCTAAGACCATATTTCTTCTAGTCTTGATCTCTAGAACAACTTTGGTGAAGAAAGTTTCTTGATTTGAGGAAGTTTGTTCTTGACCTTCAAGAACACCATATTGTTCCTCAAAGTGTTCTTCCTTGGGTAAGCTTTGATACTCATTTCCTCTTCATTTCCTTACTTTAAACTTTGAGTGAACTTCTTGTAGTTCATGATTTTTGTGAAACAAGTTCAAGATCTTACCTTATCTTTCTATCTAGGTTCGGTCATCTTGAGTTTCTTGGTGTTGGAGTTGTCTCATTCACAAAGGATCTTCATTAAGGTAATGGGGGAGAGAACCTCATCACACCACATTGGTGGTGGTGAAGACGATTTATGGGTTTGGTTTGGGAAAAACCCTAAACCAAGGGTTTCCTACTTTGTCTATTTGGTTCTGTATGAGAACAATGTTCTAATAATTATTTTTTGCTTGATTTGTGTTCATTAATGTGTTTGAATGGTTGAAAATAACTTTTATATGAGGGAAAACCCTAACCTAAAGTTCCTCCATCTTTTTGTTGAAAAGAGTTTATGAAAATATGATTTTTGGATCTGACCTTGTGTGAGTAATTTCGGTTTATCTTTCAACCTATACCTTGGAATTCAAAACTTGTGTTTGATCCTGAAACTAGACATCTTGGGCTTCATTGTGAGCACAGGTTTCGTGTGGTTTCACGGAGATTTGAACTTTGAAACTCCGTTTCAATCTAAGCCTAAAATTTCTGTCTTGGATTCTGACTATAGTGGCTTATTTCTTGCAACTTTACTAACTCGGTTACTTTTTGTGAAAATGAATTTTATAATAAAAAATTAGACATCCTCAGCGTTCATATGAGTACTCATTTGCTCAAATCCGAATTCTTTTGGTCAGTCAAATGTTTGCCACAAGTTGATGCTTGAAATGCTGAAATTTTATGTATACGGGTTTTGGTTTTGCTTTTTGGGATGGCATGTTATGGTGTTCATGTGACTATTTGTGTTTGAGTTTTAGTGTAGAAAATCATTTTGGCATGGTGAAAAACTATTCTTAGGGTCAATACCTAAGGATAGGGTTTTTGAACGATGAGGTTGTTCATGCTTTTACTACTTGATGGAATGACTATACGTTAAGATGATTTTCATCATGCTAGAATATTGTTGGATGGCTTGTATTTTGTAGAAAAGCACTATGTATGGTTCGACCTTGTTGAGTTAAAAAGGGAAGCCAAAGCTTCTATGTTCAAGTAATGGTGTAATTGATATGATCCAAGTTGGACTCATAAGGTTTTAAGAATCTATCCAAGAGTTTGTTCTTAGTTCTTATGTTAAAAAGATGAAAAGAATTGGGGGAAGAAGAAGGTGCGGTTGTCACCCGAATATGATTAACAATGGAAACAACTAAAGAATGGAAATAACTAAACAAGAAACTTAACCAAACAAAGAATTAAAGTGCAACAACTAAAAACAGAATGTAAATGGCGCAAATGTAAAGAAGAACATAAAATAAATTAAGAAAATGGAAGAGGAAGAAGATGAAAGGGAAGGCGCCACAATATTCCAATGGATTTGGAAGATTGATAAGCCAAGGAGGATTCGCCACAAAGAGATAGAACTCTTTGATAAGAATCAAGCAAGTTCCAATCCAAGAACTTGAAGAGGAGGAGCCAATGCTCAACTCACAAAAATACCCAAATAGGATAAATTCTAATTTCATTCAAAGTTATCAAAAATGAGGCAATACAAGTCCTATTTATAGAAGCTAAGGAACATTCTAGGTTAAGGAGGTGAGCATTTTGGTAATCCATGAAGCCCATTATACAATTAAAACCAAAACCCAATAACAAGCCTAAAAATTGCTAAATAAGATCAAATCCGTCTAGAACAGCATCCCTAACTTCTATCCCGGTTTTGATCATGATAGAGTACGAATCAGGTCTTGAGCTTCAAATAAGAATTGTAGATAATTCTCTTAACTTTACAACGAATTAAGAATCACTTCAATCGGACATCTATAACCCAAGATATAGCCAAAATAAGAACACTAATCACTTGGACTTGAATGGTTTTTCTTGGACTTGAATGGATTGATCTCCCCTCCTTTGCCTCCATCATTCCCCCCTTCTTAGAGAAAATTCGACCTCGAATTTATTATCTCCATACCTACATCAAGAGAAAGAACTAAGTTTATGGAAATTGAAAGTAAATCAAACATTGGATTTCCTTGAGTAGGAATCCTTTTATTTTTCTTATGTGCAACACTTAATCCTCCAGGGTCAAACACAAATTTAAAGAACTCACCACATGTGGCAAAGATCTTAGGAAATCCAACGAATTAAGAATCACTTCAATCGGACATCTATAACTCAAGATATAGCCAAAATAAGAACACTAATCACTTGGACTTGAATGGTTTTTCTTGGACTTGAATGGATTGATCTTCTTTTGTTGTAAATTGACTTGCCCCTCCTTTGCCTCCATCATTCCCCCCTTCTTAGAGAAAATTCGACCTCGAATTTATTATCTCCATACCTACATCAAGAGAAAGAACTAAGTTTATGGAAATTGAAAGTAAATCAAACATTGGATTACCTTGAGTAGGAATCCTTTTATTTTTCTTATGTGCAACACTTAATCCTCCAGGGTCAAACACAAATTTAAAGAACTCACCACATGTGGCAAAGATGTTAGGAAATTTTCATTATGCTCATACAACACCTTAAGATTGGTGAAGTCTAGAAATTGAAGTTCAAGGTGAGTAGGAAAGTTATACCTTTGAGAATTTGCATTGACGACCATATTTACCTCTCTATGCTTGGGCATGATGACATTTGAGAGTATTGCATCCTTTTTGGAATGCATCAAGTTATTCTCATAGGTGGAATACTCAAGTTTGGACCCATTGTACTTTTCACCCAAATAAACAATCGATGGTCCTTTTTGAATTAAAACAGCCCCCATGTTCACATTAGATGCGTCACATTCAATTCGAAAGGACTTTGCAAGAATAGGTGAATGCATTAGTGAGCCTATCAAACGAGTCCACATGCAATTTTTGAGAACTTACATTAAAACCAAGAAGGTTAAAATGATTTGTACAAGATGAATTTTTATCAAAATTAGCGTAAAAATTACGTACCCTCATATCATGATACCCACTTTTCAAATCAAACTTAGAAAGATGGCAATAGTCATGCAATTCATTAAGCAAGTAATCAAACCTATTTAATGTAGGAAAGTAGCAAGACCCATGCAATTTACCAGGCATATTATCAAATATAGGGGTAGAATGTTCATGATTTTGGGGAGCCATGCAAGTAAACAAACCGTGGGGTGTTTCCTCTGGGCACACTTCTTCAAGTGCATTGGTTGTCTTGTAAGCTTCCTTTGAAGGCACATACTCAATTCTCTCACTTTCTTTTGCCTCTTTTGCTTTAGCATCACTCTCTTTTGCTTTCACCTCCCTCTCATGTTTTCTCTCAACTTGGACCTCACTCTCTTGTTCTAATTTCTCTCCCTCTTTCTTTTCTTCATCTCTTTTCAATCTCAAATTTGTCTCTTGAATTTTGTCTTGAGACATTTTCTTCCAATATGCTTCAAAATTATCAATCTTTCTTTTCAATCTCTCCTCTTTTCTCTCAATATTTTTTTTCACTCTTTTCCTTCCCATTTGGGCACTGATAATCCAAATGCCCCCATCCAAAACACAGTATGCACCTCATATCTCTACTTCTAAGTTTAAGAGTTGGAGTAGAAGGAACATTGCAATATCTTTTGTGCCTCTTTCTTTTGAGTTGTTGCTCGACCTTCATGGATTGGTGTACTAAGTCATCAAGCTCCACATAGTGTTGAAGCCCAACAATGTCTTGGATGTCTTGGTTTAGGCCATGGAGAAACCGAGCCATTGTTGCCTTTCTTCCTTCATCAATATTGGCTCTAATCAAGGTCATCTCCATTTCTTTGTAATACCCATCCACACTCTTAGTGCCTTGTGTTAACCTTTGCAATTGGTTGCGAAGATCCCTTTGATAGTGGTATGAAACATGTCTCTTCCTTATCACGGCTTTCATCTCCCTCCAATTAGCAATAGGTTGCTCATCATATCTCTTCCTTTCCTTTTGGAATTGATCCCACCATATCAAGGCATAATCAACAAACCCAAGAGATGCTATCTTCATCTTCTTTTGTTCACTATAGTGGTGACAAGAGAAGATTAGTTCTATTTTGATCTCCCATTCTAAGTAGGCTTCAGGGTCATTTCTTCCTTGGAAAGTAGGTATTATCACTCCCTCAATCCTATCTAAAGGTCTCACCATTTTCCTCACTAAGTGTTTCACTCAAATTGGCTTTTCCACACCATTGGTTTGTTTTGCACTCTTGCCTTTTCTCACTCAAAGTCCTCTTTCAATATCCTTGGAAAAGAACTATACTAATTCAAGAATGTAAACAAGTACCAATTCTTTGTGAAAAATCCAAACTAGCAATCAATCAAGAAGTTCAAGAAAAGAAAACTACTAAGACAAAACTTAGAAATTTATAGACAAGCAAGAAAAGCTAAAAAGAAAAGAAAGCACACTCTAATGGAGAAGTAAGAAGACAAAGACTCAAGAACTAGTGTTTAGGAATAGAATTTGAGCCAAAGATATGTCCAAAACATCAAGTAATACCAATTTTAAGGCTAGAAACACTTAGAATAGGGGTTTTGTGGCCTAATTTGAATTCTGCCGATTTTTTTTTTTTTTGTACTTTTTATAATTGCAGATTGGTCTCTTTGTATTTTTCTGAATCCGAATTTTTTTTTTTTTACTTTTTGGGATCCTTACTGTTGCAAAAATAACTTTGGCCACAAAAATTTTCTTAAAATTATAGAAAAGAACGCCCCAAACTGATTTTAAGTGAATCACAAAGATCAAATAGCCTTTTGAAGCATGAACATGATGAACAAGGGGTTGTTCTTGGGAAGTGTGCCCAGAAATTAAATTCCCCCAAATTGATGTCTAATTCATGCTTTAAGCTGAAAAATTGATTGGTATACTTGATTCCACTTGTAAAGACCTTTCAATCAAGGTGTAGATTAACACTCTAACACCATTTCGTGAAATTCATTAAGATCAAAGTGGCTCAAACTCCAAGAACAAGATGAAGAATCCAAAAAAATTCAGAAATCTAAAACATGGAATATGAGGAAAGGAAGCAACTTGAGCTACGAAACATCTTTTGGATGCTATGAATTACAAACCCCAATGGTCTAACAACTCATTACAACACCACAAATGATCAAAATTGATAATCAAAATGTGGGGTTGGGCATGGGTTTCAAGGTTAAAAAAATAGCTCAAAAATTGCAAAAATTTCAACACAATACAACTAGCAAAACCCAAACTAAAAAAGAAATTAAACTCAAGGAAGCTAGCTCTAGATACCACATGATATGATCCAAGTTGGACTCATAAAGTTTTAAGGATCTATCCAAGAGTTTGTTCTTAGTTCTTATGTTAAAAAGATGAAAAGAATTGGGGGAAGAAGAAGGTGCGGTTGTCACCCGAATATGATTAACAAAAGGAAACAACTAAAGAATGGAAATAACTAAACAAGAAACTTAACCAAACAAAGAATTAAAGTGCAACAACTAAAAACAGAATGTAAATGGCGCAAATGTAAAGAAGAACATAAAATAAATTAAGAAAATGGAAGAGGAAGAAGATGAAAGGGAAGGCGCCACAATATTCCAATGGATTTGGAAGATTGATAAGCCAAGGAGGATTCACCACAAAGAGATAGAACTCTTTGATAAGAATCAAGCAAGTTCTAATCCAAGAACTTGAAGAGGAGGAGCCAATGCTCAACTCACAAAAATACCCAAATAGGATAAATTCTAATTTCATTCAAAGTTATCAAAAATGAGGCAATACAAGTCCTATTTATAGAAGCTAAGGAACATTCTAGGTTAAGGAGGTGAGCATTTTCGTGGACCATGAAGCCCATTATACAATTAAAACCAAAACCCAATTACAAGCCTAAAAATTGCTAAATAAGACCAAATCCGTCTAGAACAGCATCCCTAACTTCTATCCAGGTTTTGATCATGATAGAGTACGAATTAGGTCTTGAGCTTCAAATAAGCATTGTAGATAATTCTCTGATCTTTACAACGAATTAAGAATCACTTCAATCGGACATCTATAACTCAAGATATAGCCAAAATAAGAACACTGATCACTTGGACTTGAATGGTTTTTCTTGGACTTGAATGGATTGATCTTCTTTTGTTGCAAAATTGACTTGCCCCTCCTTTGCCTCCATCAGTAATGGACTTAAATGGTTCCAAGAAGGCAAAAGAAATTAAAAAGACACACCTTACTTACATGGAGGCATTCGGCCATACCATAGTAATTAGGGCTAATAACCTAAAATGTTGATGTTAAGAGGTTTAATATGTCTGTACTAAAGTATAAAGCGAATAGAAATTAAAAAGGTTTTCCAAAGAATTCAAGTTTTGGTTCCAAAGAACCAAGTGTTGTAAATTAAGTATTTTGATCTCATGTGATGGAGGCCAAAGGGGCCAAGTCAACTTTGCAACAAGAGGAGTTCAACCAATTCAAGTCCAAGTCAAACCATCCAAGTTTAAATGACCTGTCTTCCTAGTTTTGGGTTTATCTTGAGTTCTGGACATCCGATGGAAGTGTTCTATGATGCGTTGGAAAGCTTAGATCCTTATCTACACATAGTATTTCTAGCCTCATACCAGATTCGGCCTCTATCAAGGTGAAAACTGGGCTGGAAGTTTAGGACATGATTTTGGACGAAAATTAGTCATTTGTTTCTAACCAAATATTTGGGCTTGTATTTTGGGCTTTCTATTGTTGGGGTGCACCTAGTACTTGTGTTCTAGTATGTTCTCTTGAAGAGGAAGAGACTTAGTGTAGGAATGATCTAGATCCTCACTTGAAGCCTATATATACCCATGTAAGGAAACATTTTGGATCAATGAAAGTTTAGAGAATTTGCTCATTTTTGAGTGTGAGTTGAGCAATATGGCTCCTCTTCAAGTTCTTGGATTAGAACTTGCTTGATTCTTATTAAAGAGTTCCATCTCTTTGTGGCGAATCCTCACTTGGCTTATCAATCTTCCAAATCCATTGGATTATTGTGGCGCCTTCTCTCCATCTCCCATCTCTTCCATTTTCATCTTTTCTTATTTCCTTTATGCTTAATTCCCCACGCCCATTTATACGTTTTTTTTTCCTTGCCTTGTTATTTCCTTTATAGTTACTTTGATCTTCATCTTATCCTATTGATAGTTGTCTTTTGTTATTTTGACCTTTTATATTTCGGGTTCCGATGAACCTTTTCATCTTCTTCTTTGTTCTTTGCAAATAATCCTAAACAAGTTCAAGGATAGATCCTAAATCTTGATGACTCCTTCTTGGATCATATCATCATGTGAAAAGTATTTTAAGGATAGGAGGATTTGATGTTGATCAACCACTTATTTTAGCATGTTGTTTCAAGGAAAAGATTTTCAAGAAATGGAGAGTTTTCTAAATGATTCAAGTGGTTTCCAAAGATTTTGGTAAGTAAACCTACTTTCAAGAGAAATGAGAATTCTTGTAAGTGTTTTCTTTAAAACAATAAGTCTTTACACTACTATGATTAATTGTTTAATCTTACAACCCAAATGAGTTATATTTTTCTTTTCAAAAATGAAAAGGTGATTTAAAGAAAGATATGTTTTCCCTTTTACGCTAAGTAAAGGAAATAAATATTATTTCAAAGGAAGTTTTACGTTAGTTTGGCAAAAGACAAAGTACTATGTATCTTGAGGTTTTGGATACCTTACGAGTATATGTATAGAGTTTTTCAAAACTATGTTTGATAAAGGAGATTTCATGAACTAGTTTACCACCAAGGAAAGTATTTTGAAGATCTTACTATAGTAGCGTAATTATGTATTATCTTCAAAAAGGAAATTCAATGAGTTCCATAATGAACTCACACCCTTAATGTTTTAGGTCATCTAAGGATCCATAATACTTAACCACAAAGAGTTACTTATAAAAAATAAGTAATGTTTCCTTTGATAGATAGGTGAGAAGATATGATGAAGGAATCCTTGTGGATTCTGTTTTCCATAATACGCTTAGGATATGGAATAACAAGTCATAAGACTTGAACATCGTTTTCCGAACGACGGAGTTGTACGCGGACGCAAGGAATAGAATCAAGAATGGGCGAATGATGGCGAGTCGTGTGGAAGTGGGTCCCGTAGGGGTGCCGTGTGATTTATCAAGAGATAAACGTCGTGCTACAGTAATGATGAATTACTTGTTTTGGTGTTGTGACATTGTCTTGACATGCATACAAATCTGTGCATGAGTTGGGCGTTATGCCTAGGTGTTGAGCTTACACCTTGGTGCAGGTGCGATTGTCTGAGGTATCGATCTTGAGAATCTTGGGGACATTGGGGGTTGGGGAGGACACATGTGGCCAGAGAGTAGCTCCTCTGTGTCATGGTTACCCATCGAAAACACTGACGTCCTGACTTAATACCGGGCAAATCATGATTTGGGTAAAGATCGTCTGGCGTGAGCCGTTATAGCAATTGCAATATTTGATGTGGCACTGTGGGACTGAAATAACACAGACAATGTACTCCCAATCACTCACTCTTGTTATGTTTAGCTCCATGGAGTAGGGGTCAGAGTCTTACTCTTGTGACATATGGCATTGAGTCATGTACATCGCATTGCATTGCATGACTGTTGATGGATGCATTTTTATATTATACTTTATTATCCTGTGTTGATGATGTCTTATACTGTTGATTGATTTATATGAGATATTGATATGTATGATATGCTAAATTAGTATGTCGTCATCTTGTGTGTCGTACCGTTCTTACTTCTGCCATGTGTTGTGTTGATAAATGGGAATCTCACCTCATTACTTTCTATTGCATCGTTGTGTGCTTCTCTAGTGGTCTCCCGAGAAGGTCATGATACCGAGATTCAACGTACATGTGGAGAGCCACACTCATCATCCACATTGGTCGCAGAGGAAGGGTTCTTAACCGCTTCACCTCTTGTCTTCTGTCGTTTACCTTCAAGGCTGTGGTTGTAGTGGAACGCTAGGTGGGCTCTTTTACCGGGGTGTTTATTGCCTTCTCCCTCTGTTAGGGATAGGCCGCTTGTTGGCAAAGTTGCTTCTAGGGCAATTTCTACGATGTCTTCCATAGGAATGCCAGTAGTAATCACTGCTAGGATTCCTATTAGGTCTCATTTGACGGGTCCTGGTTAGAAGGTGATGAGATTAGGAGGGAGGTGATCTACCTATGCCTTCCTATTCCTTTCGCTTGTCTCTCCATAAGGGAGGAGTCAGAGGAAGCATTCAGCGGTTGATCCGAGGGATGTTTTCCAGTGTAGTCTGTTGTCGGCCAGTATAGGGTATCAAAGTGTTTGTACCTTTCTTTTATGTGTTGTGGAGCTGTGTCTTCGAGTATCTTATGTTTAGGAGCTGTGTCTCCAATTCTTTACATCGAGTTTGTATCTTCCTGTTTACTTTCTGTAGTCAGGGTTGGTTTTAATGTAATTCTTTATCAACTTAGAACTTATATTATGAAATGATTCTATTAACCTTACATGCATAAATGGTTATGAGCTTCTACAGTTCTGTCTTGTTAAAAGGAAAAATTCACCCCCATATTTCTTAAATGTTTTTAATTAACCCGTTTTTCGGCCATTGAGTTTTATAAAATGTTCGTAAATGTGATGCCCCTGGAAAGGGTGCTACATTAGTGGTATCAGAGCTGGCCGAGTCTTTTCGGGCTTGGGGTTTGGTCTATTGGTGACAACCAAATAGTGAGGTTGCCTTTTGAAGATCGTTTGGTTGAACTCAAAGAGAGTTAATTTCGTGTTCTTCTTAAGGAACAAAATTGTAGCAACATAAAAGTGAAGAAAACAAGAAAATGGTGAAGAAAGAAATGATGAGGCGCCACAAACCAAGAAGGTTTGATAAGCCAAGTGATGTTCGCCACAAGAATCTTGGATTCTTGATAAGAACTAAGCTTGGTTCAACCAAGAACTATGAGAACAATACTCTCACAAATGGAATCAATCCAAATTCAACATCCAAGTTGTCTTATTCATGGTAGTAGGCGCATACATATAGTTGTGGACATCCAAACTTTTGGCATCCAAAGACAAAGCATAACCTCCACTTGAATGGCCTAATTATGTCACTAATGGCTCACCTTAGGACCAATTCTACTCAGCCCACACGCCCTTCTTTCACCCACACAAAGAAATCCTAGGACAATCTATAACTCCCAATTTAATAGCTTGATTCATGACACTAAAGATCAACTTAAAACCTAACTTAAATAGTCACCAAACAAAAGAAATCAGCCACTAATCCCCCTAGTTATCACGCCTACCATCTCATCATTATGGGTGGTTACACTTGCTTTTCAAATTAAAAGTGTAACACCCATAACTTACAACATTTATTCACTCAATTAAATGAGGAGTTTCTTATAGCATGCAAGCTAAAGATTCCCTCCTCTAAGACTCTCTAAACTCGTGTAACACCATGGGAATATGGGCTTGACCTTCATGCAACTCTTAGTGTAGCCCACTAACAAAGTAGCCAAAATTGGATCCACTCACATAACCCATTACACTTATTGAATTGAACATAAAACAAACAAATAAGTGATGCTATGCACGCCCCTTGTCATCATCATGGGCCTTCTTGTTGACTAAGATAAGTCACCAACTTGGGCTCCATTCCTTCTAGGCTTGAGTTTGGGCTTGCTTCCATCAAAGTAGTCACCATTTGTTCTAGAACTTCTTGGGCTTTCTTAGCTCTTGATCTAGTCATAGGCCCACCAAGTCCTTGAAGTGCTTCTTGGTCCATGCTCCTTATTGGGCTCATATCATCCCCTCCTTCTTTAGGTGAATTCGACCTCGAATTGAATTCTTCATCACCTACATCAAAAAAAGATAAATCGGCCACATTGAAAGTAGCACTTATTCCACCATGCTCACCAGGAAGATCCAACTTGTATGCATTATCATTGATCTTGGCCACTACTTGAAATGGCCCATCTCCTCTTGGTTGCAATTTAGATTTCCTTTGGGAAGGAAACCTTTCCTTCCTCATGTGAACCCAAACCCAATCTCCGGGCTCAAATACCACCTTCTTCCTTCCTTTGTTGGCTTGTCTTGCATAGCTTTGGGTCCTCTTCTCAATTTGGACCTTCACTTGCTCATGTAACTTCCTCACATATTCAGCCTTGGCCCTACCATCTTTATGCTTTAAAATTGAAGAGTTAGGCAATGGCAATAAATCAAGAGGAGTTAAGGGATTAAAACCATAAACAACCTCAAAAGGAGAATATTGAGTGGTGCTATGAACAACCCTATTATAAGCAAATTCCACATGAGGCAAACACTCCTCCCAAGACTTAATGTTCTTTTTAATCACAGCCCTTAAAAGGGAAGAAAGTGTTCTATTCACAACTTCAGTTTGCCCATCCGTTTGAGGATGGCAAGTAGTGGAGAACAGAAGCTTTGTACCTAGCTTTCCCCACAAAGTCCTCCAAAAGTGACTTAGGAACTTGGTGTCCCTATCACTAACAATACTCCTTGGGAGACCATGAAGTCTCACCACTTCCCTAAAAAATAAGTCCGCCACATGACAAGCATCATCAACTTTTTTACATGGAATAAAATGTGCCATTTTAGAGAACCTATCCACCACAACAAAAGTGGAATCTTTACCATTCCTTGACCTAGGCAATCCTACAACAAAATCCATAGATAAGTCTATCCAAGGATAGTCAGGAATAGGTAAAGGAGTATAAAGTCCATGGGGCATCACTTTAGATTTTGACTTTTTACATACAATGCATTTTTCACAATATTTTTGCACATCATGCTTCATGTGAGGCCAATGAAAATGTTCATGCAACATGTCTAAAGTCTTTTGGACCCCAAAGTGCCCCATTAATCCCCCTTCATGCGCCTCTTTTAAGAACAATTCCCTTTTAGGCACACATAAACGTTTCTCTTTGAACAAAAATCCTTGGTGCCTAAAATATCCATTTTGGGACGAATGCACACAATTAGCATAGATATGAGAAAATTCCTTATCATGCTCATATAATTCTTTAATGCATTCAAGACCCAACAACTTTGTCTCAAGGGTAGAAAGTAAAGAATACCTTCTTGAAAGTGCATCCGCAACAACATTGGCCTTACCCTTTTTATGTTTCACCACATATGGAAATTGTTCAAGAAATTCAACCCACTTTGCATGTCTTTTATTTAACTTTCCTTGCCCTTTCAAATATTTCAAAGACTCATGGTCACTATGAATGACAAATTCTTTGGGCAAAAGATAGTGTTGCCAAGTTTGCAAAGCTCTTACTAAGGCATACAATTCCTTATCATAGGTGGGATAATTAAGGGAAGCTCCACTTAATTTCTCACTAAAATAAGCAATTGGATGCCCCTCTTGCATCAAAACAGCTCCAACACCAACATTTGAAGCATCACATTCAATCTCAAAAGATTTAGCAAAATTAGGCAAAACAAGTATTGGTGCATGGGTGAGCTTTTCCTTAAGTTCTTTGAAAGCATGTTCTTGCTTCTCCCCCCATTTAAACCCAACATTTTTTTTGACAATTTCATTAAGAGGTGCAGCCAAGGTGCTAAAGTCCTTGACAAACCTCCTATAAAAACTAGCCAAGCCATGAAAACTCCTCACATCACTCACATTTTTGGGAGTTGGCCAATCTTGAATGGCCTTAACTTTCTCTTTGTCAACATGGACCCCTTTAGCATTTATCACAAATCCAAGAAAAATCACATGGTCCACACAAAAAGTACACTTTTCCAAATTAGCATACAATTTTTCTTTTCTTAATACAAGCAAAACAGCCCTTAAATGTTCATGATGTTCATTTAAGTTTTTGCTATATATCAAGATGTCATCAAAATACACCACAACAAACTTGCCCAAAAATTCCCTCAAAACATGGTTCATAAGCCTCATAAAAGTGTTAGGTGCATTTGTTAAACCAAAAGGCATTACCAACCATTCATACAAACCATATTTAGATTTAAAGGCAGTTTTCCATTCATCCCCCTCCCTTATTCTAATTTGATGGTACCCACTTTTCAAATCAATTTTAGAAAAAACACAAGCACCATGCAATTCATCAAGCAAATCATCAAGTCTAGGGATAGGATGTCTATACTTAATTGTGATGTTGTTCACGGCCCTACAATCCGTGCACATCCTCCAAGTCCCATCTTTGGCACTAAAATTACCGGGACAGCACATGGACTCAAACTTTCTTGCACCCAACCTTTTTGTATCAACTCCTGCACTTGTGTTTGGATCTCTTTAGTCTCTTGTGGATTGCTCCTATAGGCTGGCCTATTGGGCAATGATGCACCCGGAATGAGGTCACTGTGATGCTCAATTCCTCTAAAGAGGGGGAAGGCCATGTGGCACTTCCTTAGGAAAAACATCATAAAATTCCTGCAGAAGATTTTTGACACCGCTAGACAAAGAATTATCATTAGGAATGTTAGTATTTAAACAAAATTCCTTACAATAAAGTATGTATAGGGGCTGCCTTGAAATTAAGGCACTCTTCACCTCACTCTTTGTTGCAAGAAAGCTCTCTTTACTCTCTTTTTCCACTCTATGATTTTTTTTTTTTTTTTTCTTCACTCCTTTTCTCACTTTCTTTTTCACCCTCTTTTTCTTTTCTCTCTTGCTCTCTCTTTTCTCTCATTTTTATTTGATCCTCACTAACTTGCTTTGGAGACAAAGAAGAAAGTATGACCTTTCGGTCTTGATACATGAGAGTATACTTATTTGAGAACCCATCATGGATGGCCTTTTTATCATATTGCCAAGGCCTTCCCAACAACAAGTGGCTTGCCTCCATAGGCACCACATCACAAAGAACACTATCCTCATACTTCCCAATTGAGAATGGGACCTCCACTTGTTTGTTCACCACCATTTCTCCTACCTCACTTAACCATTGAAGCCTATATGGTCTTGGATGTGCTTTAGCTACAAGATTTAGTTTTGACACTAATCTAGTACTTACAACATTGGCACAACTTCCTCCATCAATAATTAAAGAGCATACCTTTCCTTGAATTAGGCATCTAGAATGAAAGATATTCTCCCTTTGGCTTGCTTCATGTTCTTTCACTTGACTCCCCAATAGCCTCCTTACCATAGGTAAATCACCATCCGGCATGAACACATCTTCTTCACTTTCCTCCCTACTTGAAGCCTCGGATTGTGATACTACTTCACCATTCATGGTCACCATAGTTCTCTTTGTTGGACATTGGGCGGCTATGTGCCCATGGCCAAGGCATTTGAAACACTTTACTTCACGGCTCCTAGTGGTTGTCTCCATTGTTTTCTTGCCTTGAGAGGTGCTCACGGCTTCTTTGGTTGGTGCACCCTCCTTCTTTTGCTTGTCCTTCCAATTTGATGATGGAAACTTTGAAGAAGAAGAAGAAGAATATTTGAACTTCCTCCTCTTAATTTGTTGCTCCACCTTAATTGCTTGTTGCACCAAATCTTCAAGCTCCACATAATTTTGTAATTCTACTACGTCTTGAATATCTTGATTCAAGCCATGTAAGAATCTTGCCATGGTAGCCTCCCTATCTTCTTGAAAATTTGACCTAAGTAAGGCCAACTCCATCTCCTTTAAATATTCATCTACACTCTTGGTCCCTTGGGTAAGTCTTTGCAATTTGTTGTGAATGTCCCTTTGGTAATGATTTGGGACAAACCTCTTCCTCATGACATACTTCATCTCCTCCCAAGTGTCTATAGGCTCCCCTCCAAGTCTCCTCCTCTCTTTTTGTAATTGGTCCCACCACACAAGGGCATACTCTTTGAACTCAAGGGCGGCTACTTTCACTTTCTTGCCTTCATTGTAAGAATTACAATCAAAGACTTGTTCTATCTTTAGCTCCCACTCCAAGTAAGCCTCCGGATCATTCTTCCCAAGAAAGGGAGGAACTTTGATTTTGACCCCCTCAAGCCTTTCATCACGTCTCCTTCCTCTATGTCCTCCTCCTCTATGCCTTCCTCCTCTAGGCCTTCCTCTTTCACTTTCATTGCCACTAGACTCATCATTTTGAAGGTTGGCAAGTTGTTGATCATAATTGGTTTGCATTGCCTCCATTTGCCTTTGAAGGGCTTGCATGTGAGTAGTCATTCAGACAAAAAGGACCGCGGACCTTGGTGAAAGTGGTGGACTATCTTCATTGTTTGCCATGATTTATGGTTTCTCACTACACTCCCTTACTTGTCACACAAATGAATTTCACACTTTTGGCTTTTTCCACACAAGAAGTAAATTTGCACTCTTGCCTTTTCCCTCTTAAATGTTCTCCTTTAGTTCTTAGAGGAATCAAACACAAAACACAAAAATACCAAAATTCAAGTAACAAAAATCACAAAACTTATCAAAACAAGGAAAAGTGAAGAACAAAGGCTAGAAAAGAAAAGGTTTACAAATAAGAAACAATGGAAGAAGGGAATAATTTTCAAGACACAAATTGCTCAAGTGAAACTTTCTCTTCTTCTTTTTTTTTTTTTTTTTTTACACGAATTTCCTTTTTTTTTTTTTTTTTTTTTTATAACCTGTTGAAGAGAACTACTCTTGAAAACTTTGTTTTTGGAGCAATACACAACAACCACGAATTTTCCCTTCAAGAAAAGATCAAAGTAACTTTTGTTTTGGTTTTTTTTTTTTTTTGGAAAGAAAAGAAGAAAAGAGTAGAAGATGAAGAAGAAAAATAGAATCAAGAACACAAACAAAATTTCAACCAAAGCCTAAGCTTTGATACCACTTGGTGACAACCAAATAGTGAGGTTGCCTTTTGAAGATCGTTTGGTTGAACTCAAAGAGAGTTAATTTCGTGTTCTTCTTAAGGAACAAAATTGTAGCAACATAAAAGTGAAGAAAACAAGAAAATGGTGAAGAAAGAAATGATGAGGCGCCACAAACCAAGAAGGTTTGATAAGCCAAGTGATGTTCGCCACAAGAATCTTGGATTCTTGATAAGAACTAAGCTTTGTTCAACCAAGAACTATGAGAACAATACTCTCACAAATGGAATCAATCCAAATTTAACATCCAAGTTGTCTTATTCATGGTAGTAGGCGCATACATATAGTTGTGGACATCCAAACTTTTGGCATCCAAAGACAAAGCATAACCTCCACTTGAATGGCCTAATTATGTCACTAATGGCTCACCTTAGGACCAATTCTACTCAGCCCACACGCCCTTCTTTCACCCACACAAAGGAATCCTAGGACAATCTATAACTCCCAATTTAATAGCTTGATTCATGACACTAAAGATCAACTTAAAACCTAACTTAAATAGTCACCAAACAAAAAGAAATCAGCCACTAATCCCCCTAGTTATCATGCCTACCATCTCATCATTATGGGTGGTTACACTTGCTTTTCAAATTAAAAGTGTAACACCCATAACTTACAACATTTATTCACTCAACTAAATGAGGAGTTTCTTATAGCATGCAAGCTAAAGATTCCCTCCTCTAAGACTCTCTAAACTCGTGTAACACCATGGGAATATGGGCTTGACCTTCATGCAACTCTTAGTGTAGCCCACTAACAAAGTAGCCAAAATTGGATCCACTTACATAACCCATTACACTTATTGAATTGAACATGAAACAAACAAATAAGTGATGCTATGCACGCCCCTTGTCATCATCATGGGCCTTCTTGTTGACTAAGATAAGTCACCAACTTGGGCTCCATTCCTTCTAGGCTTGAGTTTGGGCTTGCTTCCATCAAAGTAGTCACCATTTGTTCTAGAACTTCTTGGGCTTTCTTAGCTCTTGATCTGGTCATAGGCCCACCAAGTCCTTGAAGTGCTTCTTGGTCCATGCTCCTTATTGGGCTCATATCATCTATCTTCATTTGTGTTGTGTTTTCTCTGTTTGTTCTCTTTTGTTTATGTGTTATTGTTTCCAAGAGGAGACAATGTTGGAAAGGATGATGACTTCCGTCTATCCTTTTGTGTCGTTTGTTCTTTGTGTTGTGTTTCCGGAAGGACGACAACAATTGTTTGTTATTTTCTATATTATTGTTTCTGAAAAGGGATGATATTGGACATAATAGTGATGCTCTTGCTTTGTTGTAGGTTACCGCCCGCAGAGTCCGTCCAGACGAGCTTCAGAATGAGTTTTTCCGAGGAGTGTGAGGCACATTGAAAGAAATGGAGTTTCTACAGCTACGTCAAGGTGGACTGTCTGTTGAGGGATATGCTGATTGCTTTGAGTCCCTGCTGAAGTCTTCAAGGTATTTCCATCTTCATCTCGATGAGGAGTGGAAGTGCACAAAGTTCGAAGAAGGTTTAAAGAACGAGATTCGAAGAGCGGTGCTACCTCTCAAGATCAGAGAGTTCTAAGTTTTGAAGACAAGTGCTTCCTAATCGAAGATCTGATGAAGAGTCACGAAGAGAGACAACGTCACTTTGGACCATCTAGGTTCACAAGAGGCATCAAAACCAGGTCCCAGTAGAATCCATATGCAGAGTTACCAAGGGACCAGCCGCAACACAACCATCTTAGGAAGGAGTAGCAAGGGAACTTGCCAATCTGTAATACCTCCGCATTGGTGCAAGAAGTGTGGTAGGCCATGCAACCAGAGACTGCAACTCAAACAAATCGTTTGTTTTCGATATGGAAAACTAGGTCACGTAATGCCTGCTTGCGAACGGCAAACTTCTAGAAAGAGCATTAAGTCTAGTCAACCAATAACTTCTACATCGCGATGCAATAAATGCGGAAATGGCCACGAAACAAAGTCCTGCACCATCAAAGGTGTTATCTGCTTCAAGTGTGGAAAACCAAGGCATGTTTCGAGAACCTGTGATCAACACAGGATGGAATCTATAGCCAACAAGGCACAAACCTCCATGCAATCAGCAAGGGGAAGAGTCAACTTGATGGGGAGAGCTGAAGCCTCACGATATGATGATCTTATCTAGGAAGATAGTACCATTGCATGTAAACCTTTGACTACACTGTTTGACTTAGACACATTTCATTTCTATTGTCTATGACAAGATGAATTATTTTGGAATGCTTATGTCTTCTTCGTTCTCTTGATTTGAATTGATTTGAATTGATTCGAAATGATTTAAGTTGATCTCATTTCATCATTTCTACTTCTATAGCCTACATTCTACCTGACCCAATTGAAATTTCTAGTTTCTTCATTCTCTACTGATTTGACTGTTTCCATCCTTTTGATGAACTGATCATTTTGATTAAAATTGTTTAGATTCTCGGTTATCATTGAAAATAGAGACTTTTAGTAATTCGATTCATTTGCTTTTTCCGCAATTGAATGTAATTCGAAAAATGGATAGATTACTTTGTAATCATATCCTATTGGCCTTTGCAAGCAAGAATTTCAAACTTTCTTGGAATTGAAAATTTCTAACTATTGGTTCCTAGCCAGTCATTTGAGTAAAGATGCTCACAATTTTATTGTTACCTTTTAAAATGACCCAGAGTGGTTTTGATTTCAATTCTACACTCTTGGAAATTCTTGTCCCGAGTTATTTCTCCAAAGGTTGTGTCAGGATCGCCATCGAAACAGGAGTTACAGTTTTCTATCGACTTGGTATCGGAATTTGTCCAATACCCATGATCCTTATTCTCTTTCACTTTCGAATCTTCTTACGGGATTTCGAGTTTTGACATTTTACAAGGATTTACCTTGATGATCTTTTTCGGTGTCGTCAAGTTGATACAATATTTTTGAAAGCAGAACTTAAACTATAAGATACTTTGTGTCAAGATGGAAGACAAAAGAGTAAAGCAACGGTGGGAGAAAGATATATCCTTGGGAAAGGTTATTTGGAACGAGACTTTTGGCGTTCCTTCCTAGGAGTTGGAGGATAGGATGAGGGAATAGTATCTGCATCTCTTCTAAGGTAAATTTCGAGGACGAAATTTCTTTTTGGAGGGTAGTGTTGTAACATCCCAAAAATCCTATGTTTGCCTTTTTAACTATTTGTGTGAATAACTTGACTGAGAATACCATTTGATTAATCATAATCATAATCATAAAAATAGTTAATAATTGGAAATTCATATTTGAATTTCAATTATGAACTTAACAATCACAAAATGTCGTTTTAAGACCAATATGTTGTTTTGGGTCAGAACCATTAAAAATATTATTATTTTAATCGGGACCGCTTCATACCTTGGGATGCGTGCCAGGGTCGGGAAGTAATCTGGCCCGAGGTCAGGAAGTTGTTATGGCTCAGTGTCGAGAGTAGTTCATGACTGCATCTCACGCTCCACGAAACGTTGTCAACCATCCATCACCTTTTCATTCCTTTAACCAATGGATTAAATTCTTATGACTCATGGTTAATAACCTAACATCTTTTCCTTTTATGGAGAAAACAAATTAACCTATTTATGGTTAATCTCTTACTCTTTAAATCCTAGCCATCCTTTTTCTTACACAATCAAATCATTAGTCATAACACATCAACAAAACTTCTTGATCATGTGCATAAGGCCATTCGGCCATTCATCTTCCATAACACTTAAACACACTCATTTTTCATTCTTCAAAGATCAAACAACTTCATTTCATGAACACTTGAGTTTTCTCCCTTCTCTCTCTTACTCTCTCCATTCGGTTCTCATCTTAAACACCATAAACCAAAATTCATTTTAAATTTCTAAGGCCATAGTTCTTCTAATCTTGATTACCATCTTGATCTTCAAAGTGTTCTTCCTTGGGTAAGCTTTGATCCTCATTTCCTCTTCATTTCCTTGCTTTAAATTTGAGTGAACTTCTTCTAGTTCATGATTTTTGTGAAACAAGTTCAAGATCTTACCTTTTCTTTCTATCTAGGTTCAGCCATCTTGAGTTTCTTGGTGTTGGAGTTGTCTCATTCACAAAGTATCTTCATTAAGGTAATGGGGGAATGAACCTCATCACACCACATTGGGGGTGGTGAAGATGGTTTATGGGTTTGGTTTGGGGAAAACCCTAAACCAGGGGTTTCCTACTTTGTCTATTTGGTTCTCTATGAGAACAATGTTGTAATAATTATTTGTTGCTTGATTTGTGTTCATTGATGTGTTTGAATGGTTGAAAATAAATTTTATGTGAGGGAAAACCTTAACCGAGAGTTCCTCCATCTTTTTGATGAAAAGAGTTTATGAAAATATGTTTTTCGGATCTGACCTTGTATGATTCATTTCGATTTTTCTCTCAACCTAGACCTTGGATTTCAAAACCTGTTTTTTCTCCTGAAACTAAACATCTTGGGCTTCATTGTGAGCATAGGTTTCATGTGGTTTCATGGAGATTTGACCGTTGAAAATTTGTTTCAATCTAAGCCTAAAATTTCTGTCTTGGATTCTGACTACAGCGGCTTATTTCGTGAAAATTTACTAACTCGGTTACTGTTTGTGGAAATGAATTTCATAATCAAAATTTAGACATCTTAAGCTTTCATATGAGTCCTCATTTGCTCAAATCCGAGTTTGTTTGTCACAAGTTGATGCTTGAAATGCTGAAATTTTATGTATACGGGTTTTGGTGTTGATTTTTGGGATGGTATGTTACGGTGTTAGTGTGATTATTTGTGTTTGAGTGTTAGTGTGGAAAATCATTTTTGGATGGTTAAAAAGTATTCTTAGGGTCAAGACTTAAGGATAGGGTTTTTGAATGATGAGGTTGTTCATGCTTTTACTACTTGATGGAATACGTTGAGATGATTTTCATGATGCTAGAATATTGTTGGATGGCTTGTATTTTGTTGAAAAGCACCATGCATGGTTTGGCCTTGTTGAGATAAAAAGGGAAGCCAGAGCTTCTATGTTCAAGTAATGGTGTAATGGACTTAAATGGTTCCAAGAAGACAAAAGAAATTAAAAAGACCCACCTTACTTACAAGGAGGTATTCGGCCATACCATAGTAATTAGGGCTAGGAACCTAAAATGTTGATGTTAAGAGGTTTAATATGTCTATACTAAAGTATAAAGGGAATAGAACTTAAAAATGTTTTCCAAAGAATTCAAGTTTTGGTTCCAAAGAACCAATTGTTGTAAATTAAGTATTTTGATCTCATGTGAAAAGTATTTTAAGGATAGGAGGGTTTGATGTTGATCAACCACTTATTTTAGCATGTTGTTTCAAGGAAAAGATTTTCAAGAAATAAAGCGTTTTCTAAATGATTCAAATGGTTTCCAAAGATTTTGGTAAGTAAACCTACTTTCAAGAGAAATGAGAATTCTTGTAAGTGTTTTCTTTAAAACAATAAGTCTTTGCACTACTATGATTCATTTTTGAATCTTACAACCCAAATGAGTTATATTTTTCTTTTGAAAAATGAAAAGGTGATTTAAAGAAAGATATGTTTTCCCTTTTACGCTAAGTAAATGAAATAGGTATTATTTCGAAGGAAGTTTTACGTTAGTTTGGCAAAAGACAAGGTACAATGTATCTTGAGGTTTTCGATACCTTACGAGTATACGTATAGAGTTTTTCAAAACTGTGTTTGATAAAGGAGATTTCATGAACTAGTTTACCACCAAGGAAAGTATTTTGAAGATCTTACTATAGTAGCGTAATTATGTATTATCTTCAAAAAGGAAATTCAATGAGTTCCATAATGAACTCACAAAGCCTAAATAAAAGATATGAACCTATACCTTGTGGTCATGGAAAACCATGTCCCACACCCTTAATGATTTAGGTCATCTAAGGATCCATAATACTTAACCACAAAGAGTTACCTATACAAAATATGATATGAGCCCACTAAGGAACATGGACCAAGAAGCACTACAAAGACTTGGTGGGCCTATGGCAAGAGCAAGAGCTAAGAAAGCCCAAGATGTTTTAAATCAAATGGTGGATCTTTTAATGGACACAAGCCCAATTGCAAGTCAAGAAGGAATGGAGCCCAAGTTGGTGACTTATCTTAGTCAAATAGAAGGCCCATAGTGATGACAAGGGGGTGTGAACATGCTTCATTTAGTTGTTTGTTTATTTTCAATTCAATAAGAGTAATGGGTTATGTGAGTGGATCCAATTTGGCATTCTCTATTAGTGGGCTACACTAAGAGTTGCATGAAGGTCTAGCCCATATTTCCTATGTTGCTACACATGATTAGAGGGTCTTGGGGAGGGAATCTTTAGATTGCATGCTATAAGAAACTCCTCATTAAGTTGAGTGAATAAATTATAAGTTATGGGTGTTACACTTTTAATTTGAAAAGCAAAGTGTAACCACCCATAATAAAGGGAGTGCAGGCATGAATAATGAGTGTCTTGGGGCTGAATTCAATTGCTTGATGGTGAGTTATGAGTGTTTGATGGCTGCCTTCAATTGTTTGGGTGTTACACTTTTAATTTGACAAACAAAGTGTAACCACCCATGAAGAGAGAGTGGTAGGCGTGCATGATGAGGGTTGGGGCTGACTTGATTTGTGTTAGTGGTCATCTAAGTTAGGATTTAGTCCATTCAAAGTGGGGGTTATGCCTTGTCTTTGGATGCCAAGAGTTGGATGACTATTATATGTATTACACCCCAAACAACATGAATGACAACTTGGATGTTGAATTTGGATTAATTCCATTTGTGAGAGTATTGTTCTCATAGTTCTCGGTTGAACCAAGCTTAGTTCTTATCAAGAATCCAAGATTCTTGTGGCGAACATCACTTGGCTTATCAAACCTTCTTGGTTTGTGGCGCCTCATCATCTCTTTCTTTCCATTTTCTTAATTTCTTCTCTTTTATGTTTTTTTCATTTTGTTCCTATACAAAGAGCACGAAATTATCATGCTTGCCATTCAACCATAAGATCTTCAAAAGGCAACCTCACCATTTGGTTGTCATCAAGTGGTATCAAAGCTTAGACTTTGGTTGAATTTTTGTTTGTGTTCTTGATTCTATTTTCTTCTTCATCTTCTACTCTTTCTTCTTTTCTTTCCAAAAACCAAAACAAAATTTACTTTGTTTCTATTCTTGAAGGGAAATTTCGTGGTTGTTGTGTATTGCTCCAAAAACAAAGTTTCCAAGAGTGATGATTCTTTTCAACAAGTTAAAAAAAAAATCGTGAATAGTAGGGAAAAAAAAAGAAGAGAAAAATTCAATTGAGCAATTTATGTGTTGAAAATATTTGTTCCCTTCTTCCTTTGTTTCTTATTTCTAAACCTTTTCTGTTCTAGCCTTTGTTCTTTGTTTTGATAAGTTTTTGTGATTTTGTTACTTGAATTTTGGTATTTTTGTGTTTTGTGTTTGATTCCTCTAAGAACTAAACGACAACATTTGAGAGGAAAAAGGCAAGAGTGCAAATTTACTACTTGTGTGGAAAAAGCCAAAAGAGAGAAAATTCATTTGTGTGGCAAGTGAGGGAGTGTAGTGAGGAAACACAAATCATGGCACACAATGGAAATTGTCCACCACCTTCACCAAGGTCCGCGATCATTCTTGCACGAATGACTACTCAAATGCAAGCCCTTAAAAGGCAAATGGAGACAATGCAAGCCAACTATGATCAACAACTTGCTAATCTCCAAAATGATGAGTCCAGTGGCAATGAAAGTGAAAGAGGAAGGACTAGAGGAGGAAGACATAGAGGAGGAGGACATAGGGGACGAAGGCGTGATGAAAGGCTTGAGGGGGTCAAAATCAAAGTTCCTTCCTTTTTTGGGAAGAATGATCCAGAGGCTTACTTGGAGTGGGAGTTTAAAATAGAACAAGTTTTTTTATTGTAATTCTTACAATGAAAGCAAGAAGGTGAAAGTAGCCACCCTTGAGTTAAAAGAATATGCCCTTGTGTGGTGGGACCAATTACAAAAAGAAAGGAGGAGACATGGAGGAGCGGTCATAGACACTTGGGAGGAGATGAAGTATGTCATGAGAAAGAGATTTGTCCCAAATCATTATCAAAGGGACATTCACAACAAATTGCATAGACTTACCCAAGGGACCAAAAGTGTAGATGAATATTTCAAAGATATGGAGTTGGCCTTACTTAGATCCAATTTTCAAGAAGATAGGGAGGCTACCATGGCAAGATTCTTCCATGGCTTGAATCAAGATATTCAAGACATAGTGGAATTACAAAATTATGTGGAGCTTGAGGATTTGGTTCAACAAGCAATCAAGGTGGAGCAACAAATTAAGAGGAGGAAGTTCAAATATTCTTCTTCTTCTTCTTCAAAATTTCCATCATCAAAATCTCCTTTATCTCCAAAACAAGTTAGTGATTATCAAATAAAAATGAGAGAAAAGAGAGAGCAAGAGAGAAAAGAAAGAGAGAGTGAAACGGAGAATGTTTTAAAAGTGAAAAAAAGTGAGAAAAATAGAGAGGAAAAAGAGAGTAAAAGTTATCTTGCAACAAAAAGTGAGGTAAAGAGTGCTTTGAGTTCAAGGCATTCCCTATACATGCTCTATTGTAGGGAATTTTGTTTAAATTCTAACATTCCTAATGATCACTCTTTGTTTAGTGGTGTCAAAAATCTTTTGCAGGAATTTGGTGATGTGTTTCCAAAGGTTCCTCAAAAGGATGCTTGCAAGGTTATTTTGGGTCTTGAAGAAGTTGAATCAAGTGAAACACTTATCGGTTTAAACCTTTGCATATTTAAGCCTTCCACTTCTTTAATTGATATGTTTCTTGTTAAATTGTTTGGGAAGTGCTTTCCTCCTATGCTTGCTAGATTTGGAAATTTGCATGTTAAAATGCCTAATTTGTGTTATCTCCATAAATCTGGTTTAAGTGTTGAAACCGTAAGGCATGATGTGTTTAATACAAAATATTCTTCTACACTTGATTTGAGAATTAGGAGCCAAGACTTAAATGAATTCCTTGAGAAGTGTGTTGTGCTTTCGAATGATCACTTGGTTCATGACAACAATTTTGAAGGTTGTTTTGGATTTCTAAGAGAAAGCTTGTTTGCTAACTTGGACACTTACTCTTTTGTCCAAAATAAAGTTAGCATTTTGAGGTTTGTTACGAGCACTAAAGGTTTGCATGTGGCATTAATTGATGGGTTCACTACTACACCCCTTCTTACTCTACCTATTCTTGTGAATTCTTCTAAGCTTCCATATGATGGTCCTAATGTGTTTGAGGGGCTTGTTTTGTCTCAAAAAGAGCCGTACTTTGTTTGTGATGAGGAGAATATTAATGAGGTTCAATTTGCCTTGGAGTCTTTGCAAAGACAAAGTACTTTCTCTTTTGTCACCAAGATCAAGCCTAGGAAGGTACATTTGGTCATATATGTCAACTCATGGAGGTATAACTTTGTGCTTACCTTTAAAATTCCCTACCTTGGCTATAAATTTGTTGGGATGTTGATTGTACAAGATGAACATGTTTGTCACCTACTTGCTACAATGGGTGATTTCTCTCAATTTCCATTTGACCCCGGTGGAAGGGTTGACATTGTTCTTCAAGTAATTGACTTTCATTTTTTTTCTTTAGGTAGGATATGAAGAAGGTGAATTCGAGGTCGAATTCATTTAAAGAAGGAGGGTATGATATGAGCCCACTAAGGAACATGGACCAAGAAGCACTACAAAGACTTGGTGGGCCTATGGCAAGAGCAAGAGCTAAGAAAGCCCAAGATGTTTTAAATCAAATGGTGGATCTTTTAATGGACACAAGCCCAATTGCAAGTCAAGAAGGAATGGAGCCCAAGTTGGTGACTTATCTTAGTCAAATAGAAGGCCCATAGTGATGACAAGGGGGTGTGAACTTGCTTCATTTAGTTGTTTGTTTATTTTCAATTCAATAAGTGTAATGGGTTATGTGAGTGGATCCAATTTGGCATTCTCTATTAGTGGGCTACACTAAGAGTTGCATGAAGGTCTAGCCCATATTTCCTATGTTGCTACACATGATTAGAGGGTCTTGGGGAGGGAATCTTTAGCTTGCATGCTATAAGAAACTCCTCATTAAGTTGAGTGAATAAATTGTAAGTTATGGGTGTTACACTTTTAATTTGAAAAGCAAAGTGTAACCACCCATAATAAAGGGAGTGTAGGCGTGAATAATGAGTGTCTTGGGGCTGAATTCAATTGCTTGATGGTGAGTTATGAGTGTTTGATGGCTGCCTTCAATTGTTTGGGTGTTACACTTTTAATTTGACAAACAAAGTGTAACCACCCATGAAGAGAGTGTGGTAGGCGTGCATGATGAGGGTTGGGGCTGACTTGATATGTGTTAGTGGTCATCTAAGTTAGGATTTAGTCCATTCAAAGTGGGGGTTATGCCTTGTCTTTGGATGCCAAGAGTTGGATGACTATTATATGTATTACACCCCAAACAACATGAATGACAACTTGGATGTTGAATTTGGATTAATTCCATTTGTGAGAGTATTGTTCTCATAGTTCTCGGTTGAACCAAGCTTAGTTCTTATCAAGAATCCAAGATTCTTGTGGCGAACATCACTTGACTTATCAAACCTTCTTGGTTTGTGGCGCCTCATCACCTCTTTCTTTCCATTTTCTTAATTTCTTCTCTTTTATGTTTTTTTCATTTTGTTCCTATACAAAGAGCACGAAATTATCATGCTTGCCATTCAACCATAAGATCTTCAAAAGGCAACCTCACCATTTGGTTGTCATCAAAATAAGTAATGTTTCCTTTGATAGATAGGTGAGAAGATATGATGAAGGAATCCTTGTGGATTCTGTTTTCCATAATACGCTTAGGATATGGAATAACACGTCATAAGACTTGAACATCATTTTCTGAACCCCGGAGTTGTATGCGAACGCAAGGAATGGAACCAAGAATGGGCGAATGATGGCGAGTCGTGTGGAAGTGGGTCCCGTAGGGGTGCCCTGTGATTTATCAAGAGATAAACTTCATGCTACACTAACGATGAATTACTTGTTTTGGTGTTGTGACATTGTCTTGACATGCATACACATCTGTGCATGAGTTGGGCGTTATGCCTAGGAGTTGAGCTTACACATTGGTGCATGTGCGATTGTCTGAGGTATCGATCTTGAGGATCTTGGGGACATCGGGGGTTGGGGAGGACACATTTGGCCAGAGAGTAGCTCCTCTGTGTCGTGGTTACCTATCGAAAACACTGACGTCTTGACTCAATACCGGGCAAATCATGATTTGGGTAAAGTGGTGTGAGTCGTTATAGCAACTGCAATCTTTGATGTGGCACTGTGGGGCTGAGATAACGCAGACAATGTTCCCCACATCACTCACTCTTGTTATGTTTAGCTCCATGGAGTAGGGGTTAGAGTCTTACCCTTGTGGCATATGGCATTGAGTCATGTACATCGCATTGCATTTCATGACTGTTGATGATGACAACCAAATGGTGTGGTTGCCTTTTGACGATCTTATGGTTGAATTCAAAATAAGTAAATTTCGTGTTCTTCTTTGGAAGCAATATGAATCAACAAAAAAAGTGAAGAAAACAAGAAAATGGTGAAGAAAGAAATGATGAGGCGCCACAAACCAAGAAGGTTTGATAAGCCAAGTGATGTTCGCCACAAGAATCTTGGATTCTTGATAAGAACTAAGCTTGGTTCAACCAACAACTATGAGAACAATACTCTCACAAATGGAATTAATCCAAACTCAACATCCAAGTTGTCGTTCATGTTGTTTTGGGGCGTCATATATAGCACATGGCTGCCTAATTCTGATTTACATTGTATTCCCCCACATTCCATAACCCCCAACTAATGACTCACATAATTCAACAACTAATGACTCACTTATTTCTCAATTTAACTCAGCCACTAAATGGTGAGTTTATTATTCTCTCTCCCTTTCATTACGTAGCAGCCACACTTATTTCTCATATTAAAAGTGTAACTCCCACACAATTAACAAAACACATAAAAGTCTAATAATTCAAATTGGAGTTACTTTTGGTATGCAAACCAAAAAGATTCCTCCACTAAGCCTAAGAATTCGTGTACATCATGGAATGAAGTGGTCTTGAGCCCAAAAACAACACTTAGTAGTTGGACTCACTCACTTAACCCATTATACTTACTGAATTTAAAGGAAAACAACTAATTGGGCCTTCTCTTCATGGTGAACGCCCCACTCTTCATGGATCCTCTAATTGGATTAGGTAAGTCACCAACTTGGGCTCCAAGTCTTCATGACTTGCACTTGGGCTTGCTTCCATTAAAAACACCACAATTTGATTTAGAGCTTGTTGGGCGTACTAATTGGCCTTTTTGGTTCTAGCACTTGTCATGGGCCCACCAAGTCCTTGAATAGCTTCTTGATCCATGATGGTCTCCATTGGGCTCATATCATCCCCTCCTTCTTTAAGTGAATTCGACCTCGAATTCACCTCCCTCATAACCTATATGAAGAAAAGTGAAAGTCAATCACATGAAGAACAATGTTAACCCTTCCACCGGGGTCAAATGGAAATTGAGAGAAATCACCAAATGTAGCAAGTAGGTGACACACATGTTCATCTTGTACAATCAACATCCCAACACATTCATAGCCAAGGTAAGGAATTTTAAAGGTAAGCACAAAGTGATACCTCCTTGAGTTGACATATATGACCAAATTTACCTTCCTTGGTTTGAACTTGGTGACAAAAGAGAAGGTTCTTTGTCTTTGCAAAGATGCCAAGGCAAATTGAACCTCATTAATATTCTCCCCATCACAAACAAAGGACGGCTCTTTTTGAGACAAAACAAGCCCCTCAAACACATTAGGAGCATCATATGGAAGCTTAAAAGAATTCACAAGAATAGGTAGAGTAAGAAGGGGTGTAGTAGTGAACCCATCAATCAATGCCACATGCAAACCTTTAGTGCTCATAAAAAACCTCAAAATGCTAACTTTGTTTTGGGTAAAAGAGTTAGTGGCCAAGTTAGCAAACAAGCTTTCTATTATAAATTCAACACAAACTTCAAAATTGTTGTCCTGAACCAAGTGAACATTAGAAAGCACAACAACACACTTCTCAAGGAATTCATTCAAGTCTTGGCTCATAATTCTCAAATCAAGTTTAGAAGAAAAGTTTGTATTAAACACATCATGCCTTACGGTTTCAACACTTAAACTAGATTTAGGGAGATAACACAAATTAGGCATTTTAACATGCAAATTTGCAAATCTAGCAAGCATAGGAGTAAAGCACTTCCCAAACAATTTAACAAGAAACATATCAATTAAAGAAGTGGAAGGCTTAAATATGCAAAGGGTTAAACCGATAAGTGTTTCACTTGATTCAACTTCTTCAAGACCCAAAATAGTCTTGCAAGCATCCTTTTCAGGAACCTTTGGAAACACATCACCAAATTCCTGCAAAAGATTTTTGACACCACTAGACAAAGAATGATCATTAGGAATGTTAGCATTTAAACAAAATTCCCTACAATAAAGCATGTATAGGAGCTGCCTTGAGACCAATGCACTTTTTACCTCACTCTTTGTTGCAAGAAAGCTTTACTCTCTTTTTCCACTCGGTTTTGCATACCTTTTTTCTCATGATTTTCTTTTGATTTTTCTTCAATCTTTTTCTCAATCTCTTTTTCACTCTCTTTTTCTTTTCTCTCTTGCTCTCTCTTTTCTCTCGTTTTTATTTGATCCTCACTAACTTGCTTTGGAGACAAAGGAGAAAGTATGACCTTTCGGTCTTGATACATGAGAGTATACTTATTTGAGAACCCATCATGGATGGCCTTCTTATCATATTGCCAAGGCCTTCCCAACAACAAGTGGCTTGCCTCCATAGGCACCACATCACAAAGAACACTATCCTCATACTTCCCAATTGAGAATAGGACCTCCACTTGTTTGTTCACCACCATTTCTCCTACCTCACTTAACCATTGAAGCCTATATGGTCTTGGATGTGCTTTAGCTACAAGATTTAGTTTTGACACTAATCTAGTACTTACAACATTGGCACAACTTCCTCCATCAATAATTAAAGAGCATACCTTTCCTTGAAATAGGCATCTAGAATGAAAGATATTCTCCCTTTGGCTTGCTTCATGTTCTTTCACTTGACTCCCCAATAGCCTCCTTACCATAAGTAAATCACCATCCGGCATGAACACATCTTCTTCACTTTCCTCCCCACTTGAAGCTTCGGATTGTGATACTACTTCACCATTCATGGTCACCATAGTTCTCTTTGTTGGACATTGGGTGGCTATGTGCCCATGGCCAAGGCATTTGAAACACTTTACTTCACGGCTCCTAGTGGTTGTCTCCATTGGTTTCTTGCCTTGAGAGGTGCTCACGGCTTCTTTGGTTGGTGCACCCTCCTTCTTTTCCTTGTCCTTCCAATTTGATGATGGAAACTTTGAAGAAGAAGAAGAAGAAGAATATTTGAACTTCCTCCTCTTAATTTGCTGCTCCACCTTGATTGCTTGTTGCACCAAATCTTCAAGCTCCACATAATTTTGTAATTCTACTATGTCTTGAATATCTTGATTCAAGCCATGTAAGAATCTTGCCATGGTAGCCTCCCTATCTTCTTGAAAATTTGACCTAAGTAAGGCCAACTCCATCTCCTTGAAATATTCATCTACACTCTTGGTCCCTTGGGTAAGTCTTTGCAATTTGTTGTGAATGTCCCTTTGGTAATGATTTGGGACAAACCTCTTCCTCATGACATACTTCATCTCCTCCCAAGTGTCTATAGGCTCCCCTCCAAGTCTCCTCCTCTCTTTTTGTAATTGGTCCCACCACACAAGGGCATACTCTTTGAACTCAAGGGCGGCTACTTTCACCTTCTTGCCTTCATTGTAAGAATTACAATCAAAGACTTGTTCTATCTTTAGCTCCCACTCCAAGTAAGCCTCCGGATCGTTCTTCCCAAGAAAGGGAGGAACTTTGATTTTGACCCCCTCAAGCCTTTCATCACGCCTTCGTCCCCTATGTCCTCCTCCTCTATGTCTTCCTCCTCTAGGCCTTCCTCTTTCACTTTCATTGCCACTGGACTCATCATTTTTGAGATTAGCAAGTTGTTGCTCATAGTTGGCGTGCATTGTCTCCATTTGCCTTTGAAGGGCTTGCATTTGAGTAGTCATTCGTGCAAGAATGACCGCGGACCTTGGTGAAGGTGGTGGACTATCTCCATTGTGTGCCATGATTTGTGTTTCCTCACTACACTCCCTCACTTGTCACACAAATGAATTTCACTCTTTTGGCTTTTTCCACACAAGATGTAAATTTGCACTCTTGCCTTTTTCCTCTCAAATGTTCTCCTTTAGTTCTTAGAGGAATCAAGAAAAAAAACACAAAAATACCAAAATTCAAGTAACAAAATCACAAAAACTTATCAAAACAAAGAACAAAGGCTAGAAAAGAAAAGGTTTAGAAATAAGAAACAAAGGAAGAAGGGAAAACTTTTCAAGACACAAATTGCTCAAATGAAACTTTCTCTTTTTTTTTTCTTTTTTTTTTTTACACGAATTTCTCTTTTTTTTTTTTTTTTTTTTCTTTTAACTTGTTGAAGAGAATTACTCTTGAAAACTTTGTTTTTGGGGCAATACACAACAACCACGAATTTTACCTTCAAGAAAAGATCAAGTAACTTTTGTTTTTTGGTTTTGAGAAGAAAAGAAGAAAGAGTAGAAGATGAAGAAGAAAATAGAATCAAGAACACAAACAAAAATTCAACCAAAGCCTAAGCTTTGATACCACTTGCTGACAACCAAATGGTGTGGTTGCCTTTTGACGATCTTATGGTTGAATTCAAAATAAGTAAATTTCGTGTTCTTCTTTGGAAGCAATATGAATCAACAAAAAAAGTGAAGAAAACAAGAAGGCGCCACAAACCAAGAAGGTTTGATAAGCCAAGTGATGTTCGCCACAAGAATCTTGGATTCTTGATAAGAACTAAGCTTGGTTCAACCAAGAACTATGAGAACAATACTCTCACAAATGGAATTAATCCAAATTCAACATCCAAGTTGTCGTTCATGTTGTTTTGGGGCGTCATATATAGCACATGGCTGCCTAATTCTGATTTACATTGTATTCCCCCACATTCCATAACCCCCAGCTAATGACTCACATAATTCAACAACTAATGACTCACTTATTTCTCAATTTAACTCAGCCACTAAATGGTGAGGTTATTATTCTCTCTCCCTTTCATTATGTAGCAGCCACACTTATTTCTCATATTAAAAGTGTAACTCCCACACAATTAACAAAACACATAAAAGTCTAATAATTCAAATTGGAGTTACATTTGGTATGCAAACCAAAAAGATTCCTCCACTAAGCCTAAGAATTCGTGTACATCATGGAATGAAGTGGTCTTGAGCCCAAAAACAACACTTAGTAGTTGGACTCACTCACTTAACCCATTATACTTATTGAATTTAAAGGAAAACAACTAATTGGGCCTTCTCTTCATGGTGAACGCCCCACTCTTCATGGATCCTCTAATTGGATGAGGTAAGTCACCAACTTGGGCTCCAAGTCTTCATGACTTGCACTTGGGCTTGCTTCCATTAAAAACACCACAATTTGATTTAGAGCTTGTTGGGCGTACTAATTGGCCTTTTTGGTTCTAGCACTTGTCATGGGCCCACCAAGTCCTTGAATAGCTTCTTGATCCATGATGGTCTCCATTGGGCTCATATCAGTTGATGGATGCATTTTTATATTATACTTTATTATCCTGTGTTGATGATGTCTTATACTGTTAATTGATTTATATGAGACATTGAGATGTATGATATGCATGATTACTATGTCATCATCTTGTGTGTCGTATCGTTCTTACTTCTGCCATGTGTTGCGTTGACGAATGGGAATCTCAGCTCATTACTTTCTATTGCATCGTTGTGTGCTTCTTTGGTGGTCTCCAGAGAAGGTCGTGATACCGAGATTCAACCTGGCGCTTCAAATGCATCTCTCTGTGGAACTTCCCAAGGGTTTCGACAGTTAGACACCTAGTCATGATGGGCTTCCAGCAACTTACATGTGGAGAGCCACACTCATCATCCACATCGGTCGCAGAGGAAGGGTTCTTAACCGCTTCACCACTTGTCTTCTGCCATTTACCGTCAAGGCTGTGGTCGTAGTGGAACGCTAGGTGGGCTCTTTTATCGGGTTGTTCAGTGCCTTCTCCCTCTGTTAGGGATAGGCCGCTTATTGGCAAAGTTGCTTCTAGGGCAACTTCTGCAATGTCTTCCATAGGAATGCCAGTAGTAGTCCCTGCTAGGATTCCTATTACGTCTCGTTTGACCAGTCCTGGTTGGAAGGCGATAAGTGAGGAGATTAGGAGGGAGGTGATCTACCCATGCCTTCCTACTCCTTTCGTTTGTCTCTCCATAAGGGAGGAGTTAGAGGAAGCATTCAGCGGTTGATCCGATAGATGTTTTTCTATGTAGTCTATTGTTGGCCAGTGTAGGGTGTCAGAGTGTCTGTATCTTTCTTTTATGTGTTGTGGAGCTGCGTCTCCGAGTATCTTATGTTTAGGAGCTACGTTTCCAATTTTTTACGTTGAGTCTATATCTTCCTGTTTACTTTCTGTAGTCAGGGTTGGTTTTAATGTAATTTTTTATGAACTTATGAACTTATATTGTGAAATGATTCTATTTACCTTACACGCATAAGTGGTTATGAGCCTCTACAGCTATGTCTTGTGAAAAGGAAAAATTCAGCCCCATCTTTATTAAATGTTTTTAATTAACCCGTTTTCCGGCCTTAGAGTTTTATAAAATGTCAGTAAATGTGATGCCCCCGGAAAGGGTGTTACAATATGGTAATGAGACCATCGATGCATTTTGACATACAATAGCCGATAAGTTCCTGTGACCGTCAGTGCAATCAATCATGCAACAACCGATTAAGTCTTGACCCCGACTCCAGAGATAATATGGGACAAATTTGAAGGAGTGGTAGTAGTACATGTTTCTCATATTGCGGCAGCCTTGGCCAATTGTGCTTACAACATTCGTAATCACATGTGATATTAGGCTTTCATGAGAACACTCTAAAAACGTGGATATATTGGCATCTAGTCATGGATGTCAAGGTTTTGCGTGGAATGCCACGACTCAGAAGAATCACCAATTGGTCATCTGTGGAGTTTCCAACCCAGGCACCGCCAAGATCAGTGAAGATCATCACCCCAATATACACACCCACACAAAAGGTGTAAGCTCAACCTCCTTGGCACGCAGGGCTTAACTAAAAGTTTTATGCGATATGGTTAAGCCAACAAGGCGAATGCGTTCATGTTTTTCAACCCAGATAAACTTCGGCGTTTCCTTCGGAAACCGTTGTCTTCCAAGACAGTTCCCAACCTATTGGATCCAAACACCTCATTTGGGCTATCATTGGTATTTGATATTGTAAATTGTGCGTTCATGTTTATTCATCGAATAAACTTTAGAATTTCCCTTCGGGAAATTAATGCCATATCACAAGGCACACCAGGTAGTCCAAACTTTTGGATCCAAACACCTCATTGGACCACCACTGGCTCTCAACGATTAAGTATATTATGAAGGTAAATTCTTTGATCCAACCGATACTTATCTTTGGGTCCTTCCCAAAACAAAATTACTTGCCAAGCAAGCAATTCAAACTACTCTTTGTTATTAAGTATTATGGATCCTTTGATGATATAAATCACCAACGGTATATCATGAAGTCTTGTTCCACAGCATGATACACTTAGATGTTCATCTCTTTGTGTTTAAGTAAAACAATGGTTTAGTAAAACACTTTCCTTTGAAACCTCAAATCATCGAGTTTCTAAAGTCCTTTGAATCAACCTTTGGATTTCTAAATACATTTAAAACGTATTACTTCCCGTCCACACTAATGCGAAATACTTTGGTACCAAACCTTGAATTGAACTTTCCCTTGACATAACAAACATGAAGAGTTCTAAAGGTAAGAACCTTTATCATAGCCCTTAAAACTTCAAATAAATGAACTCTTGTGGGCCAACAACTGTCAACCAATTAGATGTCACGTGAAAGCTTCATATTTAAACCCATAGTGAAACTCATCCAAAAGTCTAAACGATGGTGCCACCTTTCATTTCATTTGATTTGAAAATATTTTTGAGATAACACTTAACTTGAAGTGTGTAAAACCACAAATCTTACCAAGACTTGTTCTTTTCAAAACCTTTTTAAGTCAATTGACTTATAACCTAAGTAAAGTTACTAAGTCATGAGTTAAGTATCAAACCAATTTTAGGAACCCTAAAATCACTACAAAACCGTGAGCATATCATCCTTTAGAATGAGGTAGTTTTCTTGAAAACTTGATTTACTTGATTACACTAACTTCGTTAAAATCACATAATCCATTGTTACAAAAACATAACATTTTCTAAGTGGGATTGAACATCAAAACCGAACCCTAATCCCAACTTAGGCTAGATTGTTGTTCAATGTTTTTGTTTGTTTTAATCATGCTTAAATGCAACATTAAGCACACTAATCATATTAGTTTTCAAAGACAACTTCCTCTTCCAATTTGCATGCTTTGGCTGAACCTCATTGTAGTGTTTTGGGAGGGTTTTTGTTCATCAAAACATCTCACAATCAAATATATCATATAAACCAATATGATGATCAATAATATCACAATCACATCCAAATATACAACATCATCACAACTATATCCAAAAATCAAACCAAAACCCGTATACCATATTTTTCAGCATACAAGCACCAACTTGGGACAAGCATTTGAAAAACCAAAAGAACTCTGATTTGGACAAACAAGTACTCAAAATAAAGGTTAGGATGTATACTTCTTGTCTATCAAATTATTTTTCCAAACAGTCATCCAAACAATACAGTTTCACGAAAAACACGTGTTGACCCGAATCCAAGACCATCTCTTAACTAGTCGTGAAACAGATTTTCAAGGATCAAATCTTTATGAAATCAAATGCAATTTATTACCAAAATGAAGCCCAAGATGTCTACTTTCAAGATCAAAAATAATTTTCCAAATCCAGTGTCTAGTTTAAGAGAATAGCAGCAAAGAGTCAACCAATGTTAGAAAATCCAACAACTACATTATTACAATATCAAGTCACCAAGGGAACTTCACAGCAAAGTGAGCCCCTTTTCAAGAAATAAGACATTCAAGACCACATATAACACATTCTCATCCACCCTAAGGTGTGATTTTGGTTCACTTCCTTGTAGATCGACAAAGAGCTCCTTGAAAAGATGATGGAGATGGTTTTCATGAGTTGAAACCCTAACAATGAAACAACAAGCTCTTAGGAACAAGCATTTTCGAAAATCACACATCAACAAAGTGATGATTTTTCATAAAATCCAAAAGTTAAAGATGACGGAAATGAGTAGACGTATACTTACTCTTGAAGGATGAAGTTGAGAAGATGAAGTCTTGAAGTTGGTCCAAAAATGAAGTTGTTCCTTTGACAAAACTTTCTTCACCAAAGTTGAAGAGGATGAAGAGGTGGTCAAAATACTATCATGAAAAATTATGATTTTTCATTATCCAAAAGAAGAAAAGTTGAATGAAATAAAGGGATCCATACTGACTCTTGAATGTAGAAAAAGAGTAGAAGTTGTGTAGAGATTTCCTTCAAGATGGAGTGGTCAAATCGAAACACTATCTCCATGAAATTTTCTCAACATGAAGACTAGATAAATAAAAATTGTTTATTTGAAAGAAATGAGTAAGGGAGTAAGGAGTTATGATGAAAACCGAATTCAATCTTATATGGAGTCTTAGTGAGAGAAAGTTTGATTTTCTAGAGAGAAGGAGGAGAAAAACTCAAGGAAGAAGATAAAGTGAGTTGGAAAATGAAATATGAGAGACAAGAGAGAGGGATTTCGTGGGTTTTGGGTCAAAGAAAGGAGAGAAGATGACAAAATTTTAAGTCATCTAAGTGTTATGCTTAAAGTGGTAAATGTCATAAACTTGAAATAATGCAAAAAGCATTATTACCCAAATGGTGATTAGTTTAGATATTTTGTTTGACTATGAAAGTGATATTTAGATGATGAGAAATTTGAATTTGATGATGACTCCATATCCCGGACCCGAATACGTCCCGGCCCCGGGTTGACCTCTCGAAATCATGCAAATCGAGAAAATAATATTTTCGCCGGTTCACAATGAAATCACAAGTAAATATTTATTGCGTCGTCCGAATCTTGATTTGGATCGTAATTCTATGAGTTAGGGTTCTCAGCTAGAATAACTCCCGGTCTCGTGCTCAATTCCCAAAAACACGCAAACTGAGGAAAATAACACTTTCGCCGATTCACGACCAAACTGCAGAAAAACTTAATCGCGTTTTTCTAGGGATTAGAGTTGCTTCATGAACTCATGTTGACTCCCAGTTTCTGGCACAATTCTCGAAACCTCATAGACCCGATTAAAATAATTATATTTTTACTGGCTCTGTTACAAAATATCACAGAGAGATCCAAACTCTTATATTATGATTCATTGGACTCATACTCTTTCCCTGGGTCATTAGGGTTCAAAGATCATAGTGTGAATTTCTACTGTCTGCTGAAATGCAGTCCGATTTTTATCTGAGTTCTGAACTCGAATTTAGATGAATTCTCAATCATAAACATTTAATATTATTTATAATTGATTATATGCAGATTCAATCAATTTATTCACAAAATTTAATTATTATCAGATACAGGATTTTCAGGGTGTTACAATAGTACCCCTCTAAAAATAATTCCATCCTCGAAATTTATCTGGGTAACAATGCGGATATTGCTCCCTCATCTTCTTATCAACACAAGGGTGTCCCACACCATCGACCAAACAGATGCTCATAGGGTGTCATCTCCATGCCTGAGCGAAAACTATTGTTGTAGGTAAACTCGATCAACGGTAAGAAACATCTCAACTCCCAGCATGTTCTAAACAGCTCTTAGCAATTCCTTTAGCGATTGAATTGTCCTTTCTGACTAGCCACCTAATTGTGTATGATATGCCGAACTCAATCCAAGCATAGTTCCCAAAAGTACTCGTAAGCTCTGTTAGGATCTCGAGGTAAACCTCAAGTCTCAATCTGAAATGACTCCTGAAAGGATGTTGTGTAGTCCAGCAGCTCTCCGATATATAACCGAATCAGCTTTTTCCATTGTATACTTAACATTGATAGGTAAGACGTGAGTCGACTTTGTTAGCTGATCTGCAATTACCCACATTGAACCATGCCCATAGGCACCTTTGGTAAATAATTACAAAATACATTGTGATGCCATCCCAATCCTATTTTGAGGCATTCGCGGTTTGTAACATTCATGTCGACTCCCGATGTTCAACCTTTGCCTTCGGGCATATTAGACAAAATACGATGCACTCCGCTACGTTTTCCTTTCATTCCTCACCACCGATACAGTCGTTTCAAGTCCTAATACATCTTCGCTATTCCTGAATGCATACTCAGCTGGCTCCTATGAGCTTCCTCAAGAATTAACTTCTTGAGTCCCTCATAACTTGACACAACGATCCTCCTTTTATATTTCAGAATCCCGTTTCTAAAAACCCGACATGAAAATTGTAACATCCTTTTCGGGGGCATCACTTTACGGACATTTTATAAAACTCTAAGGCCGAAAAATAGGTTAATTAAAAACATTTAAGAACGATGGGGTAAATTTTTCCTTTTCACCAAGCATAATTGTAAAAGCTTGTAACTATTTATGCGAGTAAGGTAAATAGAAACATTTCATAATATAAGGTCATAAGTTCATAAAGGTTTTACATTAAAACCCAACCCGACTACAGGAAGAAAACAAAAAAATACAGACTCAACATAAAGAATTGGAGACGCGGCTCCTAAACATAAGATACTTGGAGACACAGTTCCACAAAGATAAAAGAAAGGTACAGACACTTCGACACCCTATACTGAGCGACAACAAAATACTCGTGAAGACATCCTTCAGATGAAGCGTTGAATCCTTCCTCTAACTCCCCCCTTACGGAGAGACAAGTGAGAGGGAAAGGAAGGCGTGGATAGATCATCTCCCTCCTAATCTTCTCACTTATCGCCTTCCAACCAGGACCATCAAACAAGGCCCAATAGGAATCCTAACAGAAACTACTGTTGGCATTCCTATGGAAGACATCGTAAAAGTTGACTTAGAAGCAACTTTGCTAACAAGAGGCCTATCCCTAACAGAGGGAGAAGGCACTGAACACTCTGGTGAAAAAGCCCATCTAGCGTTCCACTTACGACCACAGCCTTGATGGCAAACGACAGAAGACAAGGGGTGAAGCGGTTAAGAACCCTTCCTCTGCGACCCATGTGGATGGTGAGTGTGGCTCTTCACATGTACGTTGCTAGAAGCCCATTATGACTAGATGTCCAAACGTTGAATGTAACACTCGATTTTTACTGTTCATCAATCACGGTAAAGATATATATCTTTTATATTTTATCCGAGGTTTAGAAAATGATTTTGGATAAAAAAAAATAATCATATTCATAGTCTACATTATCGTACGGAGTTACGGTTAAATTTTAGGTCAAAAATTCAGACGGAACCCGGTCAGCGCTTTCACTGACAGTAAGATTTTACTAATCAGAAAACCTAATTTTGACTCATGAATTAAACAGTTAGGTTTTAAATCGAATTTCCAACAACTTTGGAAAATTTGAAATTTTTCGCCAAAAGGTGAAATAATATAAGTTATACGGGCGAAATCTTGCCAGTGACTCACCATTGTCATGATGACAATGAAAATATCTGAACGCGTTCACACTGAGAAAAGACCAAAATGCCCTTGACCTTTTGTTTTAATTACATTTTTTGCCCCTACGTGAAATGTCTATTTTGCCCTTAAGTGAACAATTTTTGGACCTCCTTGTCCCCTCAATTATTCACGCCAAAAACCCCCTCCATGGCCATTCAACCATTTTTTCCTCACAAGCTTCATATTCTCTCAACTTTCATCATTTTCTCAAGGTGAAACTTAGCAAATTTTGTGAAGAAAAGTGTTGGATTCTTGCCCATTATCATCATCCAAGAGGTATGACTACTCTCCTTGATCCATGAACCTTGTGTTCTTCCTTTCTATTTCTTGATTCAAGTCATGAATCACTATGTTTCAATTTCTAAGATCTATATTCAAAAATCTCTAGAAAATTGTAGAAAAATCCTATGATCATGAAACCAATTTCTGTGGACTCACCATGATGTATATCGTGATCATCTCGAAGCATGAACCTAAAATAAATTTCACCCCTATTTCTCTATGACATGGACGAACCCTAGGGATAGTGCAAGGATGAAGTTTTGCTTCAGTTTTTGATATATGGCAATTGTTCTAGCCTATTTGACATTTATTGACATTGAATCTAAGATCAAAACATCAACAACTTCCTAGCCTATTTCTCCATGAAGTGGCCGAAACCAAGATCTTGAGGAATCATGAGTTTTTGCTTCAAGTTTTTGTGTATAGAGACTTGTTTTAGTGTTATGTATACCCAAGGATCATTCATACAAGAGTTAGAAATTTTTAGACATCTCTAGCTATTTAAGTCACCAAGGCCGAATCTAGGACCTAGGAGACAAGAAATGTATTTTTGTGATTGTTAATGTTTTGAATTGATTGTGTGAAGGTAGTGGTTGTTGATTGTTTCGGGCGATTGATCGGAGGACTAGCGGATCGAATCGGATGACGTTCATCCGGAGAATTACCTTCAAGAGGTAAGGGGAGATTAACTCCAATGAGTTTGATAGCCTCATAAGATTGATTGTTGTATGATTGTGATGATGTTATTTGAAGTGATGTTGGTGATTCTCATGTGATGTATATGCTTGATTTATTTGGTGAATATGTGATTGGATATTGAAACATGAATTGTGGTGTTATTGCCTTGAATGAGATATATGTATGATGTTGGTTTTGAGATTTGATGACTATATATGTATATATTAAATTGTGATTTTTGATTGGATTGGTTGAGAGCATAGCATTGGCTATAGCTTAATAATGAGCTGCTTAAAAGTCTTAATCAAAGATTTAAAGATGAAAAGCTTTTAAGTTAAATGGTATAGCGACCAATTTTACTAAAAAGTCACTACGTTAAGAATTCAAAAGGAATTTCGAATAAGACTTAGGAAGTTGAAAGTTGGTAAGGAAAATAGTGAAAAATTGCTTTATCATTATTTTCTAAACATGTATTAGAAAAAGAAAGCCTTGAAAATTATTTTAGTTTTGTCACAGGAAGAACCTTCTCAAAGTATTTGACCTTTCAAAAAGAAAAAGCCTCTTCCAAAAAGTTTGCTCCAATGAACATATTTAGAAAAATATTTCAAATGATGGAACCTTTAGAAAAGACTTTTCAAGTCAAAATCCTTTTGAAAATGAGTTTTGAGGATTTAAGCTTTTAGAAATAGCTTTGCAAAGAAAATTTTTTGTGGAAATAAGTTTTAGAGCAAAAAATAAGTTTTGGTTTATACCAAAGAGATTTTGAGTTTTGTTTTCAAGATTTGATCAATGAAAACAAAATTTTGATGAAACTAGTGATTATCCCTTCACGTTGTGAAGCACGTGAACCTGGTGACGGAGACGTCGAGCTAGAGTTTTGTGGATTGAGAACTCGGATTACAGGTCCTGTGTTTTGAATGAACGGATTTTGTGTCCTATATGCGAGTCTAGTGTCCGCGACGTCAGCCTAGTGCTTCATGAATTGAGAACTTGGACTACGTGTCCTGTATTTTGAATGAACGGGCTAAATGTCCTTTAAAGAGAGTCTTAGGCTATGTGCCTTGACAAGAATGAGCGAACGAAAAAGAAAACAGAAAACCATGAGTTACATACATGAGTTCGCTGACGTGCCATTGGAAACGAGCTACAATCCAAGTGGTTAAGAATATGAGCCAGTTAAGATCACTAGGTCTATAGGGGCATCTTGTGTTCGAGACTCCACAAGAGGCCAGAGGCATCGCGACCCCGTGCCGTGGTAATCGGCTGCCAAACACGGATGAAATCGATCAGAGACTGGACTATTCATAATATGGTTGTGATGTGATACCCTTGAACAATTGGAGTTCAGATCTAAATTGAGAGGCCAACTCATGAGGACAATTGTGTTATGGGAGTATTCACGGCCTATCGCTCGATGAAGAGAAGTTACGAACCTCCGAAGAACATGAACTAGAAAGTTATTGAAGTCTCATGCATTCTTTTAACTTATCTTGATGAATAAGTGTGATCACACAGAGTGAAATAATCTTGTTATGATATTACGTTGAATAATGATATTCTATAGCATGACTGTGTTGTATATCGATGTATTAATTGTGTTTTGTTTTACTTGTGTGGCTATTACAATAAACTTGTGAACGAGTATCTCACCCTTGCCTGTACATGTTGGACACCCTGTTGTGTTTTTGGATACGTGTACATATACTTCCCAACGGTCCTCTGGGTCACTTCGGGACCCTAATGTCAACGACGAAGATGTGTGGACTGTTGACGACGAGACCCAGTCTCATTGGTATGATGTATGTTAGATAGTATGCTCTCTTGTTCGTAGAGTTCTTTTATCATACCAGCTCTTAGGATTTTTTATGTTTAAGTCATGTCTTTCAACTGTGACTAATTTGTTGTGTGTTAAGAGATTGAAAAGATGTACGCCTTATGGCGAAGTTGAATTACTGTTATAGATGATGAGGTTCAATTTGTTTTCATCTGGTTGTTAAAGTTTTATTTGGTATTATATTTCCGCAACTGCTCTATTGAGTTATTTTCGAAAAAGTTTTTAATTAACCAAAAAATAATATTTGGGATACGACATGTGACACCAGGTTGGGGTGTTACACTGGGAAGCTCAACTGAGAGATGCATCTGAAGCGTCGAGTGAAGTCTCGATATCACGACCTTCTCGAGAGACCACCAGAAAAGCACACAATGACCCAATACAAAGTAATGAGGTGAGATTCCCATTCATCAACACAACACATGGCAGAAGTAAAAAAAAGTACGACACGCAAGATAACATCATACTAATCATGCATATCATACATCTCAATATATCATATTATTCAATCAATAGCATAAGACATCGTCAACATAAGATAATAATGTATAACATGTAAATGTATCTATCAATAGTCATGTAATGCAATGCGATGTACATAACTCAATGCCATATGCCACAGATAAAACTTTGACCCCTACTCCATGGAGCTAAATGTAAAACCCCTGTTTTTGTAACTGTCTATGATCAACATTTAATTGTGATCACTGCCTTATGTTTGATATGACTTATATATATATATATATATATGTCAATGTTTATATGATGGTTTATATCCATGGTTATGTTGTGGTAAAGTTTCTTTTGTCGTCAAGAGACGAAAAACCGATAAAAGTTATGTTTTGATCGTTATCGGGTAATTTCTCGTTTTGCGTACCGGAGGCCGGGAAACGGGGAATTAAGTGAAATATAATGTTGAATTACATTTTCCATTACCTTGTTGATTATTCCTAATGAAGATAATTAGCTTTCTTAAAATCCAAAAAATTAGCAAAAGTAGTAAAAACCAAATAAATGAGAATGTAACTATTCTTGTTACATTTAGCCAAGGCCATTCGGCCATGATGCTTGGGGAAGAGCCCAAAATCCTCCTTTTATCATATCCAAAAAACTTATGACACTAACTATTAATGGAAAAAGCATCTTAGCCATTTTTGGTTAATCTTGTCCTTAAGCCTTCCTTAAGCAACAACACCCTCATCAACTTGAATCTTGGCCCTCCATTCTCTATGACCAAAATTGAATGAGGATTTGGAGTCCACAAGGAGGGGAATCTCGGCCTTTAGGTGTTCAAGACACCAAAACACTATTCCATTCATTCTAACCTCTCACTTGAAAACACTAAAACTCTTAAGTTCTCTCTTCTCTCTCCTTTCTTCCTAACTTCGGTCAGCACTAGTATGTGTTCATAATCATATTATTTCATCATTCTAACTTCATATTCTTGTTTATCTCATTCATCTAAGCAACTTTCCTCTTTGGAATTTCTTCATTTGAAGTTGTTTGCTTCAAGTTATTCAAGAATCATTCAAGAAGGTTCAAGCTTCTTGAACTTGATTTTGAACCCTTGTTCAAGAGTAAGTTTCTAACTTAGTTTCTTCTGTTTATTACTCTTGAGAACATCTTTATGTTATCATCCTTATGATATTGAAAAATCATAGTGTTCTCATTGTTTATGAAGTTGAAAAATCAAGTTTTTGAACTTGTTTGTTTCTCCTCTAGGTCACGGTTTTCATAGTGGTTTTGGTGACCAAGTTTTCATCTTATACTCTTCAAGGAAGCTTCACAAAGGTAATGGTGGAGTCAACCATATCACACCTTAAATGGTGGTGATAAAGGCCTCCTAATTTGTTGAAGGAAAACCCTAGATCGAGGGTTTCCTTATAAAGTTCATTACTTTGTTCTCATATTAAATTATGTGGCTGTGTTGATATGATGATTATGTTTGTATGTGCTAAAAGAAAAGTATTTTGGCATGGTGAAAAACTATTCTTAGGTCCAAAGATCTAAGGATAGGATTTTTGAATGATTTGGACTTGTTTATGTTTTAAGTTGTCTTAATAACATTCTTATATGTTGATGTGATTATTCTATGCTACCTTGGATGTTGTTAAATGGTTGTATTTTGGTGGTATATGGGCATGTTTGGTTCGGCCATATGATGTTGAGGAGGGAAGCCAAAGCTTCTATGTTTAAGTGATGATAAAATGAACTTAATATGGTTCTAACAATGCAAATAAAACAAAGAAAAACCTATCCTTTTTCCTATAGGGCATTCGGCCTTTCTGATAAAAATAGGATTATGACCTTAAAATGTTAGTGCTAAGGGGTTGTATATGTTTATAATAAAGTATAGAAAGTATATAAATTGAAAGGGTTTCCAAAAAAACCAAGTTTTGGTTCCAAAGAACCATGTGTTGTGAAATAAGGGATTTTGGACTTCATGTAGGAACCATGTTAAGAATAGGTTGGTTTGATGTTGATCAACCACTTACTTTAATAAGTTTCTTTAAAGAAAAGTTTTTCAAAGATCCAAGAGTTCCATAATTAATCAAGATTGTTTTTAAAGAAATTTAGTTAGTAAGCCTTCCTTGGGAAGATAGGATTTTTACAAAACCTTTCTTTAAAAACAAGGAGTTTTACACTATCTACCTTTTAGAACTTTCCAAAGGTTTATAAGTTATAATTCATTTCAAAACAAAATAATGATTTCCAAGGAGAATCATGCTTTCTTCTACACTAAGTAATAGAATTAAGGGAACTAACTCAAAGAGTTCTACACTAAATGAGACACCTATGGATACTTGATTAGAGTTTTCAAACTATACCTAATAAACGAAATTTCATCAACTACTTTGCTATAAGGATAGTACTTTGAAGTTTTTCACTATAATAGTATAAACACGCATTATCTCCTAAGGAAATCTATATGAACTCCATAATGGACTCATAAGAATCTAGTAAAAGATATATACTAATACCTAGTGGGCATGACAAAACCATGTTCCACATCCTTGATGATTTAGATCATCTAAGGACTCCATAATGTTTAACCACTAAGAGTTACTTATAAAGCATAAGTAATGTTCCTTTCTTAGACAAGTGAGAAGATTGATGAAGGGATTCCTTGTGGAACCCTAACCTCCATAATACATTTAGGTTATGGACTAATGTATCATAAGACATGAACATCGTGTTACGAACGACGAAGTGGTACGTGATTGTAAGGAACGGAACCAAGGATGGGCGACTGATGGCAAGTCGTGTGAAAGTGGGTCCCGTAAGGGTTTCCTATGGTTTATCAAGGGATAACCGAGGTACTACAGTGATGTGATAGTACGTGGCTGTTTTGTGTGGTTTTCTTGACATGCATCTGCATCTGTGCATGAGTTGGGCGTGATGCCTAGGAGTTGAGATTACACCTTGGGGCAGGTGCGATTATCTGAGGTGTCGATCATGAGGATCTTGGGGACGTTAGGGGTTGGGGAAAACATATGTGGCCAGAGAGTAGCTCCTCTGTGTTGTGGATATCCATCGAGAAACACTGACATCCTGACTGAAACACTTGGCAAGTCACGATTTGGGTAAAGAACGTCTGGCGTGAACCGTTATGATAATTGCAATCATTTGGATGTGGCACTGTGGGTTGAGATAATGCAGACAATGTTCTCCCAATCACTCACTCTTGTTATGTTTAGCTCCATGGAGTAGCGGTCGGAGTCATGTTGCATTGTGTCATTGCATACTTGAGTTGATCCTTGACCCATACACATGTGATTGATATATTAACTGTGAGTGACATGTTAACTGTGATATATATATTCACTGTGATGCCTTGCAATTTATTTATTATGTTGTGAAAGCCCATGCGCTATTATGCCGATTGGGTGCGTGTGTGCGTGACTTTTATCACTGCTATTCTGGTTGTGCGATATGCGGAATCTCACCTCATTACTTTTGTTATCACGCTGCTCGCATGGTTTTCTTTCTACTTTGGTGAGTAGATATGGCGAGCGATCCACCCTCCTGATTGACATTGGACTTGACGCTTCACGATGGAGCGGATGCTTGGATGATCCATCCTGACGGACGTCGCACATACACGGGAGCAGTGAGTTTCACGAGTAGGAGGGAGTTGCCTTTCTCCATGACGAGTCTGACTGAGAGAGTTTGTACTGTACAGTTTAGTGGTGAGGGTAGCACAAGAGTCATCCAGCCGCCACCACCACCACCTGCTGATCATCCGCGAAGCCCAGTACCCAGACTGCAGCTCATCGGAAGTAGCCCCGGGACATATATGTTGACCCTGCTTCTATGTCGCCTCCACCTACTGCACCGTCTACTTCTGCTGTACCTGCATCTGCGGCCGACCCTTCTGTCCCTGTTGTCCCACCCCAGGGCCCAATCATGAGCCTTCCGAGCTACACCCTCTGATTCCCCGCCATCGGGCAACTTGGAGGATGATTGCTCGTAAGAGCACATCGGCTCCTGCCAAGGTATCCTTTTCTGCTCCCCTCATTATCCTCTCGTCTGACAATGAGGAGATGGAGGAGGAGGAGGAAGAGGAAGTGCCCGAGTATGTTTTGGAGGACGTTCCTAAGGTAGCCCCTGCCAACTCGTGGTGGTTGAGGACTGACGAGGAGGCACTGCGGTACGCGGAGCAGATCATGAGCGGTTATGACATGCAGGCCTTGGAGGATGAGGACGAGGAGGAGGAGGAGGCCATGGAGGAGGAGGACCCTGAGGAGTATGACCCTGATGACTAGTGTAGTGTCAGTGTTTGACCAGTCTCTAGAGTCTTCCTAGTATCTGTATATTTATTATGTACCCCCTTCCGCTTTATGTTATGGAGCTGCGTCTCCTGTAGTATAGGATAAGATGGTCTTGATGCTATTTTGCTTTTCCCTGTAGTTAGATGTTAAACTACTATGTGTATTATGAAAAGCTGGCACAAGTTCTACCTTTTAATATTGTTATGATAATGCATATTATCCTTGTTGTGTAACTATACGTGTATGGTTTTGGAACTCGATTATAAAAGAAAGGAAAAAGAAAACCCATATTTTCGGTAAGCTCTATTTATATATTTTTCGCTTTCAATTATGGTCTTGTGTTGAATAATCGTGACCCCTAAAGTGGGGTGTTACATTATTTGGTATCAAAGCTGGCCGAATCTTTTTGGGTTTGTGGTTGGTCTATCTTGTTTATACTGTGTGCCTCTGTGACTTATGTGCTGTTGAATTCCGAAAGGAATGACAACATTGTTTGAGCTTGTACGAAGGAATCTCTAGCATGTACTGAGCTTTGTTGATCTTGCAGAATGAGATGGCAAATAGGAACACCAGTATGGCTGATGCTGTGCAAGCTATGAGGGAAATGACTGCTGTTTTTGTACTCAGAGAACAGGCGACCGCTGGTGGTCGAGGATTGAGTGAATTCCGCAGGAACGACCCGCCGCAATACAAGGGAGAACACGACCCGGAGAAGGCAGAATTGTGGGTGCAAGAAATGGAAAAGATCTTTGAAGCCATGAGGTGCTCAGATGCTGATAAAGTGACCTATGCAGCCTACATGCTGGTAGGTGATGCAGAGTACTGGTGGAGGGGAGCCCGCTAGGTGGCCGAGCACGCTGGACAAGCCATCACCTGGGAGCTCTTTCGTATGAAGTTCTTTGAGAAGTATTCCCTACGAGTGCTAGGCATGCCAAGGAGATGGAATTCCTCCAGCTACGTCAAGGAAACATGATAGTCTGCGAGTACGCTGCTAAGTTTGAGAGTTTGGCAAAGTTCTCCAACTATTTACAAGACAACCCTAACGAAGCCTGGAAGTGCAGAAAGTTTGAGGAGAGTCTGAGACACGAGCTCAAGGAGGTAGTCATGCCTTCGAGATTTCTACTTTTCCTCAGCTCATGGACACATGCCGGCTGATTGAAGAACTGAAAGGAAGTTGGAGCAAAACCCAAGGAAGCGTTGGGCCATCAAGGTTCAAGAAGAGAGGTAGTAGCGGTTTCCATCACAAGAAGCCCTACTCAAAGCCTTCTGGAGGTCAGCATCACCAGCGATTCCAAGGGAGGGACAATGGAAACTGTGCAGTTTCAGGAGCTGTTGGTGTCAAGTGCTTCAAATGTGGAGGAGACCACTTTGCTAGGGAGTGCTCAACAACTGGGATCATCTGCTTCAACTGTAGGAAGCCTGGTCATATGGCAAAGGAATGCAGACAACCCAAGGCAGAACCTGCTGTCAACCTGGTTCGAGCGGCAAGGCCCAAGGCAAAGTGGCGAGTCTACTCAGTGAATGGTGCTGAAGCTTCTCAGAACCAAGACCTGATCCAAGGAGAAGGTAATATTGGAGGTAAAACTTTAACTATACTGTTTGATTCAGGTGCAACACATTCTTTTATTGCATATAGTTGTGTTAAGCTTTTGGGATTACCTGTTTCTTCACTACCATTTGATCTGGTTATTTCCACGCCTACTGCGAAACCTATTGTTACGATTGAGGCCTGTCTAAACTGCCCTATTCTTGTTGAGGGTAGGAAGTTTGTATCCAACTTGATCTGTTTGCAATTATCGCAAATAGATGTTATCTTGGGGATGGATTGGCTATCCTCTAACCATGTCCTTTTGGACTGTGCCGACCGAACCCGAATCTTTCCAAAAAGTGAGATTTCTGGTTTTATCTCTGCCAATCAAGCGAAAGCTTCCTTGAGAGAAGGAGCCCAAGGATACATGTTGTTGTCCTTTCTGGAGGTCAGTAGCGAGAAGGATGTGCGTCCGATTCCGATAGTCGACGAGTTCCCAGAAGTCTTTCCTGAAGATATACCTGGACTTCCACCGGTTAGGGACATTGAGTTCGCAATAGACCTACTGTCGAGATCTGGACCAATGTCTATGGCACCGTACCGGATGGCACCCGCAGAGCTAGAGGAGCTAAAGAAGCAGTTGGAGGAGCTGATGTCCAAGCAGTTTGTTAGGCCCAGTGTGTCACCGTGGGGAGCCCCAGTTCTACTTGTGAAGAAGAAGGATGGGACGTCTCGATTGTGTGTGGACTACCGTCAGCTCAACAAGATCACTATCAAGAACAAGTACCCACTTCCAAGGATTGATGACCTGATGGACCAGCTAAGAGGAGGAGCTGTGTAATCTAAGATAGATCTACGGTCGGGTTACCATCAGATTCGAGTCAAGACGGAGGATGTTCCAAAAACGGCGTTCAGAACACGTTATGGACACTACGAGTATTTGGTAATGCCATTCGGAGTGACAAATGCACCTGCCATATTCATGGATTACATGAATAGGATCTTTCGTCCTTACTTAGATAAGTTTGTTGCGGTATTTATCGACGACATCCTTTTCTACTCTAAGGATAATAAAAAGCATGAAGAACATTTGCGAGTGGTACTGCAAATACTCAAGGAGAAGCAGTTGTACACCAAGTTTTCGAAGTGCGAGTTTTTCCTAGAAGAGGTTCAGTTTTTGGGTCATGTTATCTCAAAGGAAGGGATTGCTGTGGATCCGGCGAAGGTAGAAGGTGTGTTACGGTGGGAACAACCAAAGACAGCAATATAGATCCTTAGTTTCGTCGGGTTAACGGGCTACTATCGGAGGTTCATTGAAGGATTCGCTAAGATTGTGGCACTGTTGACCAAGCTAACACTGAAGGATCAAGCTTTTGCATGGACCGAAGCCTGTTAGGCTAGTTTTCAGGAATTGAAGAAGCATCTGACCAGTTCACCAGTGCTAGTACTTCCGGACCCCAACGAACCTTCTGAGGTATTTTGTGATGCTTCGTACCAAGGTTTGGGATGTGTCATGATGCAGAACAGGAAGGTGGTAGCTTACGCTTTAAGGCAGTTGAAGAATCATGAGAAGAACTATCCGACTCACGACTTGGAGTTAGCTGCGGTGGTTTTTGCTCTGAAGATTTGGAGGCATTTCTTGTATGGGGCAAAGTTCATCGTTTTCAGTGATCACAAGAGTCTGAAGTACTTGTTTGACCAGAAGGAGTTCAACATGAGACAACAAAGATGGTTAGAGTTTTTGAAGGACTACGACTTCGAGTTGCATTATCATCCTGGAAAGGCAAACGTTGCAGCAGATGCCTTAAGTAGAAAAGTGCTCCATGCGTCTGCCATGATGGTCAGAGAGAGAGAGAGCTCATCGAGCAGTTCAGAGATCTGAAGTTAGCTGTAGAAGCATCTCCAAGGAAGCTCAGTGTGGGTATGATCACCGTGGAGAGTGATCTCTTGCATTAGATTAGAGAGAAACAGAGTGAAGATCAGTATCTCATGAAAGAGAGAGAGGTTGGACGGCAGGAGACAACGTCAGAGTTTGTGGAAGGACCAGATGGGATTCAGAGGTTCAAGGGCAGAATCTGTGTACCCAGTGATGCGGATCTAAGAAGGCTGATACTTGAGGAAGCTCACATGTGCAAGCTGAGTATGCATCCGGGGTCAACCAAGATGTTCCAAGATCTGAAACGGATGTATTGGTGGCACGGGATGAAGAGAGACGTTGCCAGTTTTGTATCGTCGTGTCTAGTGTGTCAGAAAGCGAAGGTGGAGCACCAAAGACCCGCGGGGATGTTGCAACCCTTAGATATTCCCGAATGGAAATGGGATGGCATCTCTATGGATTTTGTGAATAGTTTACCTAGGACGCCGAAGGGTTATGATGCAATTTGGGTGATCGTGCATCGACTCACCAAGTCGACACACTTTTTACCCATAAACATCAAGTACTCGATGGAGAAGTTGACCCAGCTTAATATCGGGGAGATCGTTAGGTTACACGGTGTACCATCCAGTATTGTTTCAGACAGAGACCCGAGGTTCACGTCTCGCTTTTGGCAAAGCTTGCAAGATTCTCTAGGAACAAAGCTGCATTTGAGTTTGACATACCATCCGCAGACAGATGGCCAGTCGGAGAAAACGATTTAGTCTTTAGAGGATTTGTTGAGAGCTTGTGCGCTTGAGCAATCAGGGAGCTGGGAAGGATTTTTGCCATTGATAGAGTTCACATACAACAACAGTTTTCATTCTAGCATAAGGATGGCACCCTACGAAGCTCTGTATGGGAGGCGTTGTAGAACGCCATTATGTTGGTACCCGAACGGAGAACATCTTACCCTAGGACCTGAGCTCGTACGTCAGATTACCGAGAAGGTGAAGTTGATCCAAGATAAGATGAGGGCTACTCAAAGTAGACAAAAAGGATATGCGGACAAGAGACGTCGACCGCTTGAGTTCCAAGAAGGGGACCACGTATTCTTGAGTCACGCCCATGACTGGGATAGGTAGAGTAATAAAATCCAGGAAACTCACACCAAAATTCATTGGACCTCATCAAATCCTTCGTAGAGTTGGCCCAGTAGCATATCAAATTACCTTACCCCCTTTTCTTTCAAATCTTCATGATGTATTTCATGTTTCGCAATTGCAAAAGTATATCCCTGATCCCATGCATATCATAGATCCTGATGCAGTACAATTAAAGAATAACCTAACATTTGAAACTTCTGCCGGCAGGATCGAGGACCGAAGAATAAAGCAGCTTCGCAGGGAGGATATTGTTCTGGTAAAGGTCATCTGGAATGAAGCGTCCGGGGAGGCGACGTGGGAGCTGGAAGAGAAGATGAAGGAGCAGTATCCGCAGTTGTTTTGACGTCCTCAAGTTTTGAGGACGAAACTTTTTGTTGTAGGGGAGTGTTGTAACACCCCCATTTTTGTAACTGTTTATGATCAACATTTAATTGTGATCACTGCCTTATGTTTGATATGACTTATATATATATGTCAATGTTTATATGATGGTTTATATCCATGGTTATGTTATGGTAAAGTTTCTTTTGTCGTCAAGAGACGAAAAACCGATAAAAGTTATGTTTTGATCGTTATCAGATAATTTCTCGTTTTGCATGCCGGAGGCCGGGAAATGGGAATTAAGTGAGATGTAATGCTAAATTACATTTTCCATTAACTTGTTGATTATTCCTAATGAAGAGAATTAACTTTCTTAAAATCCAAAAATTTACCAAAAGTAGTAAAAACCAATTATCCATTTTTGGTAAAAACCCTAATTACCTAATTCCTAACTAAATGAGAATATGACTATTCTTGTTACATTTAGCCAAGGCCATTCGGCCATGATGCTTGGGGAAGAGCCCAAAATCCTCCTTTTATCATATCCAAGAAAGTTATGACAAACCATTAATGGAAAAAGCATCTTAGCCATTTTTGGTTAATCTTGTCCTTAATCCTTCCTTAAGCAACAACACACTCATCAACTTGAATCTTGGCCCTCTGTGACACCCACTACCCCGCATATAATAAAACATAAATAAAATCGTACTTGTCTTTAACAAAAAAAATATAATAATTAAAATAAAAACATATCCTCAAGGGTAATGCGCATCACATCATCTATGACGTAAAACGTAGGAATTTGAAATAATCAAAATCCTTTAAAAACAAATTGCGGAAAACTTAAATAATAAACATAACCCAGATCCCGATGTCACATATCAGAACTGGTATACATATACCGATAATACATCGGAATAAAGCCTAATAACAAAAATCATAAATCCTAACTGCTGAGAGAGATCTCCTCGTGATCACTTCTCGTCAGCATGCTCACCCTCCTCTGCATATACCACAACATATGCACAAGAATAACAAAGAGAGGGGTAAGAAACACAATCATGAATATATGTAAATGGAATGGAATAGTAATTAAGATGGCATATAACATACATCAATCAACACAGATTTAATCAATATATATATCAAAGATGCATGTCAATGCGAATGCAACATCACTATTCCGTATACATGTGGCCTGCAACTCTAACTCTGTAAAGACGATTAGGAGTACATGTCCGATTATCAATATGGATGATATGCCAGACCATGGGCATCCCCGAACACTCTCACTAATCCTGATAACGTATAGTGGCTAGTAAGGGTACTCAAGCTTATTCTTTAGGTCACTCCGACAATAGGTAGATAGCCCATGTCACCTGGAACTTCCATACCCAACGTACCCGCAAGGCCGGGATAACACCCATCGTGGCCTCCACTATCGCGATTCATCGTTTGCTTTCCACCCAACATATCAACGTCAACGTATGATGCATGCTATGCTCAACAACATGCAAACACATGTCCAACCATCATAATCAATCACATTGATTATCAAGAATGACCATCCACGATGATCATCAAACAACTAGGCGCTAACCATCGTTATTGCCTTTATCAACATTGCCAATATTATCATATCGTCATTATTAGTGTTAACGTTCATTTCTATATTATCAACCTTGAATTATGATCTCACGGTCTTTTTTTCTCATTACCCTATTCATTTCTTCTTCACAACAGAATCTGGGTGAGAAACCCAGATTTGCTAGGGGAATCGTGGCTCGCGAGGCGAGCCCGGGAGCTCCTAAACAGGTTCTCAGATTCGCTAAGTGAATCCTGGCTCGCGAGGCTAGCCTGAGAGCCCCAATATCTGGTTCTCTCATTCGCCTCGCGGATTACAATCTGCTAGGCGAATCACATCAGACCACGAATGGTCTCTCTGTCACGCCTCGTGAATGGCTATTCGCCAGGCGAATCATGACAGATGTGGGAATCTTAAGAATTTCTCTAAGTTATCCCTATGCCTATCATCCCATCTCTCAAGAATCATTTCTATTGGTTTCCAAAACTAATCCAATATTATCAATCTCACCTCTCATAACAACTCATTCATTATGGGGTGCCAAACGTCCTAAAGCTATGTTCTTTCACTAATCCTATTTTCTTTATTGTAACGCACATCATCATTAAGTCGTCATTATCAATGCATATAATAAAATCTCATCAATGCATATCGTATCTATATTCATACTATTCATCGCACATCATAATATTTCAATCATATCATCAGGACAAACACCCATAATCATAATCATAGAACCATAAACATATATATTTATACAATATTCACATAGGCATATACATGGCATATACATAACATACACATAATTACACTCATAGCATATACATAGGCATTTACAATGCATATGGAGAAACATTTAGGGGTCATGGGTTAACCCCTTCATCTTAACCTATCCCAAAACCCACATACTCATGATCTATTTCTTCCCCCCATACCTGGTATGACGATCACAATGAGCAAAGGAAGGGAAAAGGTTCGGAAAAGGTTACGTCTCACGAATGCTCGATCTCACGACGCTTGACTTCATGATCACAGCCCCAAAAGGTTCGAGAGCAGCAACTAGGAAGAGGGCTTGATATGATCCAAGTTGGAATCATTTAGTTTTAGGATCTTCCTTGAGCTATTTTAGAAAATCTATCCACTACCACAAAAATAGAATCCTTTCCCCTCTTGGTCCTAGGTAATCCAACAATGAAATCCATGGATAAGTCTTCCCAAGGAGAAGAGGGAATAGGAAGAGGAGTGTAGAGACCATGAGGCATAAGCTTTGACTTGGCTCTTTTGCAAACAATACAAGTGGAGCAAAGCTTATGCACATCATGTTTCATTTTAGGCCAAAAGAAGTGCTCATGTAAAATGTCTAATGTCTTTTGCACTCCAAAGTGACCCATCAATCCACCCAAGTGGGCTTCTCTCACAAGCAGTTCCCTCATGTATCCTCTAGGCACACAAAGTCTCTTTTCTTTAAACAAATAACCATTATGCCTATAGTATCCATTGTGGGACATATTTTCGCATGCCACAAACATTTGAGAGAAGTCCTCATCCTTTTCATACAAGTCCTTAATGTGATCAAAGCCAAGCAATTTGGTTTCAAGTGTGGCCATCAATGCATGTCTTCTTGAGAGAGCATCGGCCACAACATTAGCTTTCCCTTGCTTGTGTTTAATCACATAGGGGAATTGCTCAATGAACTCTACCCACTTAGCATGCCTCTTGTTGAGTTTACTTTGGCCTTTCAAATGTTTTAAGGACTCATGATCACTATGAATGACGAAGTCCTTAGGTAATAAGTAATGTTGCCAAGTTCGTAAAGCTCTAACAAGTGCATACAATTCCTTGTCATAAGTGGAGTAATTCAAAACAGCTCCATTGAGTTTTTCACTAAAATATGCAATGGGGTGTCCATTTTGCAATAAAACAGCCCCTATGCCAATGTTTGAAGCATCACACTCAATTTCAAAACTATTTTGAAAGTTAGGCAAAGCAAGGATGGGTGCATTAGTGAGTCTATGCTTGAGGGTTTGGAAAGCATTTTCTTGGGCCTCTCCCCATTTGAATGGGACATTCTTTTTGACAAGATCATTGAGAGGGGCAGCCAAGGTGCTAAAATCCTTCACAAACCGTCTATAAAAACCAGCCAACCCATGAAAACTTCTTATTTCACTAACGGTTTTGGGTGTTGGCCACTCACTAATTGCCTTAACTTTCTCTTGATCCACTTTGACCCCACTAGCACTTACAACAAAGCCTAGGAACACCACTTCACTTTGGCAAAATGTGCATTTTTCTAAGTTGGCATACAACTTTTCATGCCTTAAAGTTTTCAAAACAGTTTGCAAATGAGTAATGTGATCCTCTAGACACTTGCTATACACTAGAATGTCATCAAAGTAGACAACAACAAATTTTCCAAGAAAGTTTCTCAAGACATGGTTCATGAGCCTCATAAATGTACTTGGGGCATTTGTGAGCCCAAATGGCATCACTAACCATTCATAGAGTCCAAACTTGGTTTTGAAAGCCGTTTTCCATTCATCCCCTTCCTTGATTCTAATTTGATGGTAGCCACTTTTCAAGTCAATTTTGGAAAAATGTGTGGCTCCATGCAATTCATCAAGCATGTCATCAAGTCTAGGGATGGGATGTCTATACTTTATTGTGATGTTATTGATTGCCCTACATTCTGTGCACATCCTCCAAGTACCATCCTTTCTTGGTACTAGGATAACCGGCATGGCACATGGGCTCAAACTTTCCCTCACCCAACCTTTTTTCAAGCAAATCCTCAACTTGTTTTTCAATTTCTTTAGTTTCTTGAGGATTCGCCCTATAGGCCGGCCTATTTGGAATAGAAGCACTAGGGATTAAATCCATTTGGTGCTCAATTCCCCTCAAAGGAGGTAGGCCGTGGGGTATGTCATTGGGGAAGACATCACCAAAGTCATCCAAGAGTTTTGAAATGCAAGAAGGAATAGAAGAAGAAAGTTGAGTTTGCAAAATGTTTTCATTGCAATATAAAATATACATAGGCTTCCTTGCCAAGAAAGCCTTCCTTACTTCACTCATTTTCATGAATAAACTCTCAACTTTTCTCTCTACTTTCCTTTCTTTTTCCTTTTTACTCACTCTCGGCTCTTCTCTCTTTTCTTTCTCAATTTTATGTGGCACACTCTCTTTTACTTCTTGCTCTCTTTTCAACCTTAATTTGACTTGGTCCTCACAAACTTCCTTTGGGGAAAGTGGAACAAGTGTTATTTTAAGGTTGTTGTGCTCAAACACAAATTTGTTTGATAATCCATGGTGAGTCACATTCCTATCATATTGCCAAGGCCTTCCAAGTAGAACATGGCCGGCCTCCATAGGAACTACATCACATAGGACATCATCCTTGTACTTTCCAATTGAGAAGTTAACCAAAACTTGTTGATTAAGCAACAACTCACCATCTTCACTCAACCATTGAAGTTTATAAGGCTTCGGGTGAGGAATTGTTTTTAGGCCAAGTTTGTTGATTAATCGTTCACTAGCAACATTGGTACAACTTCCCCCATCAATAATCAAAGAGCAAACTTTGCTTTGAATCAAACATCTTGTGTGAAAAATGTTTTCTCTTTGAGTATTGTTGTCCTTCCAATGCACTCCCAAAAGTCTTCTTACCATAAGTAAATCACCTTCTTGAGGAGTGACCTCAATGTCACTATCATCCTCTTGAGAAGACTCTTCACTTGATAAGTTTTCATTTTCTTTTAAAATCATTGTTCTCTTGTTTGGGCATTGGGAGGCAATATGGCCATTACCCAAACATTTGAAGCATTTGATGTTTCTACTCCTTGTAGAATTAGAAGATGAAGGAGTGGAATCACCAAATTTAGGTACAAAATCCTTTTTACCACGAGTGGGGGGAAAGGCCGAGGCCTCCTTATCTTTGGAAAAGGTTCCCTCCCTCTTGGCTTTGTCCTTCCAACTCGAAGTAGGATAGTTGGAGGAGGAAAACTTGGGTTTCTTTCTTTTAAGTTGTTGTTCCACCTTTAGAGCTTGGTGGACCAAGTCTTCCATTTGCACATAACTTTGCAATTCAACCACATCTTGGATTTTTGGATTTAGGCCATGTAGGAACCTAGCCATAGCGGCCTCCCTATCTTCTTTTACGTTGGCCCTAATCACAGCTACTTCCATCTCCTTATAGTACTCATCAACACTCCTAGACCCTTGGGATAGCTTTTGGAGCCTATTGTGAAGGTCTCTATGGTAATGGGAAGGTACAAATCTTTTTCTCATCACACTCTTCATCACCCTCCAAGTAATTATGGGATCTTCGTCATACCTCCTTCTCTCCTTTTTTAATTGATCCCACCATACTAGAGCATAATCTAGGAATTCTAAAGAGGCTATCTTCACCTTCTTTTCCTCACTATAGTTGTGACATGAGAAGATTTGTTCAATCTTCATCTCCCACTCTAAGTAGGCTTCGGGGTCATTTCTCCCATGGAAAGTAGGTATTTTAACTTTTACTCCCTCCATCCTATCTTCTCTAGGTCTCCTCCTTGGTTCCCTTCTAGGTCTCCTATAGTCTCTTTCTCCCTCACTCTCATAGGGAGACTCTTGTTCAGATTGGGGAGGTGGTCTTAGGAGTCCTTGGACTTGTTGTCCTAACCTCTCCAATTGTCTAGTGAGATCCGCCATTTGAACTTGTAAAATGGCTGTTCTAGGTGAAGGGGGGTGGAATCTCTGTCAAGTGGTTCTTCCATGATACCTCACAAGTGTTTATCTCTCTATTGGCTTTTCTCACAAAAATGTATTTTTTTCACTCTAGCCTTTTTTCTTTTAAATTCCTCTCAAAAGTCCTTGTAAAAGAACTTGCAAGATTCAATTGATGTATGCAATGCTAATACAAGTGTAAGAATCCTAATTTAGCCAACCAATTCAGAATTTGAAGAAGGGAAAACTACAATGACAAAACTAGAGAATTTAAGAAGACAAGCAAAAAAATTAAAGAAATAAAGCACACTCAAAAGGAAGTTGATATGACAAGACTCAAATATTTGTTCATAAACAAAGTTTTGAGCTTGATTAAGCTAAAGTCCAGCAGCTAAGTAAACCAACTTTGAGAAAGGCTAAAGAAATTATTTTGTGGCCTTGCCCCAAATTGCCTCCCTTTTTTTTTTTTTTTTTTTTTTAATGGGCTTAGGTCCCTGTATTTTATTCTAATCAAAGTATATTGACTCTTTTGATTTCAACCTAGGGACCTTACTTTTTTCAATGGCCAAAAAAAATAATTCCAATGCAAGAAACACTCAATTCCAATTTGGTAAGGAGTGAGCAAATCAAATAGCCTTTCTAAGTATGAACATGATGAACACAATGGGAGATTGAGAGCACACTGCCCAGAATTTTATTTTCCCAATTAAAGTGTCTAGTTCACTACTTGAAATTGTAAATAACTTGGTTTACTTGAATCCACTTTGAAGGACCTTTCAATCAAGGTGCAACATAACAATTTGCACACTCTTAATGATGCTCATCAAGATCAAGTGGTTCAAAACTTAAGAACAAAAGAAAAGAAAAGCAAGGGTAGCGCAACTAGGAAAAAAAAAAAGAAATGGCTCAAGGAGCTAGCTCTGATACCACATGATATGATCCAAGTTGGAATCATTTAGTTTTAGGATCTTCCTTGAGCTATTTGAGTAAACAATAAAAAAAAAAAAAAAGAAACTATGCTACTCAATGAATTAAAAGTGAAGGGAAAAGACTAAGCTATTAAAGAAATAAGAAGACAATAGGAATTCGAAAATTATAAACACTAAGGAAACAACTCATAAAAGTAAAGGAGTAAATGATAACAATACTCAAATGAAAAATAGAAAATGGAAAGGGGAAGAGATGGTAGGGAAGGCGCCACAAAGTTCCATTGAATTGGAAAATTGATGAGCCAAAGGAGGATTCGCCACAAGGATTAGCAATCCTTGATAAGAATCAAGAGTTCTAATCCAAGAACTAGGAGAGGGCTATGGCCTCACAAGAAAACTCAAGTATGAGTAATTCAAATTTTATTCAAAGGTGTCTGTCAAGTGATTACAAGAGGTGTATTTATAGAAGAGAACAACTAGGGTTTCCTAAACCATCCAAGAGGAGGCGCCGTGTGCACCTTAGGGAGTGGGCTTGGAGCATTTTTAATGTTTGCTCATAATCCCTCCTTGATGTTAGGAGAATATTCCTAAGACTCCCTAATTCCATAATTTGGACCAAGTGCATGATCCTCTTTGTTTAAGAAAAGGTGGACGGCTATCCTAGGGGATTTAATCCCAAAAACCTATTGTTCCTAAATGCACAAGTACCATAGAGGTGTCTAAGTGCATCATTATTACAAAAGCATAAAAGTCTAGCAATTATTACATAATCATGGGGTAAAAGGGCACAAGGCCAAACCAATGACTAAGCTAGATTAATTAAACTAAACTAATGTCTACTCCACTAGCTCAATTAAGAAAATGTTCATAGTGCTTGGATCATCTTCTAGTGGTGGCTTGAAGTGCATGATCAATCCGATTTCTTTCTCAAGTTCTTCTTGCTTGAGTTCTTCTTGCATCTTCAAGGCTTTAGTCTTGCTCCTTGTTTGAGGCCCAACTTGCATGATAGCATGATCTTCATCATCCCCTCCCTCTTCAAAAGAATTTGTCCTCAAATTTGGAATCTCATCATCATCTACATCAAAGGGAGATAAGTCACTAACATTGAAAGTTGCACTAACACCAAATTCACCGGGCAAGTCAACTTTGTAAGCATTATCATTGATTCGTTCCAACACTTTGAATGGTCCATCCCCCCTTGGAAGGAGTTTGGATTTTCTTTGTGATGGGAATCGCTCCTTTCGAAAGTGGATCCAAACCAAGTCACCCGGGTTGAAAATCACTTTCTTTCTATGCTTGTTGGCTTGCCTAGCATATTGTTCCATTTTATGTTCAATTTGGGTTTTAACTTTAGCATGCATTTTCTTAACAAATTCGGCCTTAGTAACTCCATCCTTATGGATTATAGAAGCCGAATTTGGCCCTGACACCAGAAACAAGACCTGTAGATAATTCTCTAAGCTTTCCAACGCATCCAAAATCGCCTCAATCAGAAGTCTAGAACTCAAGATATGAACAAAAACGTGAAATAGGTCGTAAGGCGATAAAGTGATTAAACTATTTTTAAAGGCTAAACTATCCCAACCATGAATCTAAACCTCATGGGCGAGCATAACCACATATATTGGTTAAGAATAATACATAATAATATGTATTGATATTAGGTGAAATTCGGGGTGTTACACCCTCCATTCTCTATGACCAAAATTGAATGAGGATATGGAGTCCACAAGAAAGGGAAGCTCGGCCTTTAGGTGTTCAAGACACCAAAATACTATTCCATTCATTCTAACCTCTCACTTGAAAACACTAAAACTCTTAAGTTCTCTCTTCTCTCTCCTTTCTTCCTAACTTCGGCCAGCACTAGTAAGTGTTCATACTCATCTTATTTCATCATTCTAACTTCATATTCTTATTTATCTCATTCATCTAAGCAGCTTTCCTCTTTGGAATTTCTTCATTTGAAGTTGTTTGCTTCAAGTTATTCAAGAATCATTCAAGAAGGTTCAAGCTTCTTGAACTTGATTTTGAACCCTTGTTCAAGAGTAAGTTTCTAACTTAGTTTCTTCCCTTTATTACTCTTGAGAACATCTTTATGTTATCATCCTTATGATGTTGAAAAATCATTGTGTTCTCATTGTTTATGAAGTTGAAATATCAAGTTTCTGAACTTGTTTGTTTCTCCTCTAAGTCACGATTTTCATAGTGGTTTTGGTGACCAAGTTTTCATCTTATACTCTTCGAGGAAGCTTCACAAAGGTAATGGGGGAGTAAATCATATCACACCTTAAATGGTGGTGATAAAGGCCTCCTAATTTGTTGAAGGAAAACCCTAGATCTAGGGTTTCCTGATAAAGTTCTTTACTTTGTTGTCATATTAAATTATGTGGCTGTGTTGATATGATGATTTTGTTTGTATGTGTTAGAAGAAAAGTATTTTGGCATGGTGAAAAACTATTCTTAGGTCCAAAGATCTAAGGATAGGATTTTTGATTGATTTGGACTTGTTTATGTTCTAAGTTGTCTTAATAACATGCTTATATGTTGATGTGATTATTCTATGCTACCTTGGATGTTGTTAAATGGCTGTATTTTGGTGGTATATGGGCATGTTTGGTTCGACCATATGATGTTGAGGAGGGAAGCCAAAGCTTATATGTTTAAGTGATGATAAAATGAACTTAATCTGGTTCTAACAATGCAAATAAAACAAAGAAAAACCTATCCTTTTTCCTATACGGCATTCGGCCTTTCTGAGAAAAATAGGATTATGACCTTAAAATTTTAGTGCTAAGGGGTTTTATATGTTTATACTAAAGTATAGAAAGTATATAAATTGAAAGGGTTTCCAAAGAAACCAAGTTTTGGTTCCAAAGAACCATGTGTTGTGAAATAAGGGTTTTTGGAATTCATATAGGAACCATGTTAAGAATAGGTTGGTTTGATGTTGATCAACCACTTACTTTAATAAGTTGCTTTAAATAAATTTTTTTCAAAGATCCATGAATTCCATAATTAATCAAGATGGTTTTTAAAGAATTTTAGTTAGTAAGCCTTCCTTGAGAAGATAGGATTCTTACAAAACCTTTCTTTAAAAACAAGGAATTTTACACTATCTACCTTTTAGAACTTTCCAAAGGTTTATAAGTTATAATTCATTTGAAAACAAAATAATGATTTCCAAGGAGAATCATGCTTGCTTCTACACTAAGTAATAGAATTAAGGAAAGTCACGATTTGGGTGAAGAACGTCTGGCGTGAGCCGTTATGATGATTGAAATCATTTGGATGTGGCACTGTGGACTGAGATAACGCAGACAATGTTCTCCCAATCACTCACTCTTGTTATGTTTAGCTCCATGGAGTAGGGGTCGGAGTCATGTTGCATTGTGTCATTGCATAGTTGAGTTGATCCTTGACCCATACACATGTGATTGATATATTAACTGTGAGTGACATGTTAACTGTGATATATATATATATATATATATATATATATATATCACTGTGATGCCATGCAATTTATTTATTATGTTGTGAAAGCCCATGCGCTATTATCCCGATTGGGTGCATTTGTGCGTGACTTTTATCACTGCTATTCTGGTTGTGTGATATGCGGAATCTCACCTCATTACTTTGCTATCACGCTGCTCGCGTGGTTTTCTTTCTACTTTGGTGAGTAGATATGGCGAGCGATCCACCCTCTCGATTGACATTGGACTTGATGCTTCACAACGGAGCGGATGCTTGGACGATCCATCCTGACGGACGTCGCACATACACGGGAGCAGTTTGTTTCCCGAGTAGGAGGGAGTTGCCTTTCTCGATGACGAGCCTGACTGAGAGAGTTTGTACTATACGGTTTAGTGGTGAGGGTAGCACAGGAGTCACCCAGCCGCCACCACCACCACCTGCTGATCATCCGCGACAGCCCAGTACCCAGACTGCAGCTCATCGGGAGGAGCCCCGGGACATATATGTTGACCCTGCTTCTATGCCGCCTGCACCTACTGCACCGTCTACTTCTGCTATACCTGCATCTGCGGCAGGCCCTTCTGTCCCTATTGTCCCACCCTCCTGGCCCACTTATGAGCCTTCCGGGCTACACCCTCTGATTCCTCGCCATCGGGCGACTTGGAGGATGACTGCTCGTAAGAGCACACCGGCTTCTACCAGGGTATTCTTTTCTGCTCCCCTCATTATCCTCTCGTCTGACAATGAGGAGATGGAGGAGGAGGAGGAAGAGGAAGTGCCCGAGTATGTTCCAGAGGACATTCCTAAGGTAGCCCCTGCTAGCCCGTGGTGGTTGAGGACTGACGAGGAGGCGCTGCAGTACGCGGAGCAGATCATGAGCGGTTATGACATTCAAGCCTTGGAGGATGAGGATGAGGAAGAGGAGGCCATGGAGGAGGAGGACTGTAACACCCCCCCTCGCTGGTACGACATACACGAACTCCAATGAGGAATAAAACAAGAAAATAAAACGTTGGTTGCTTTCGAAAAATACTTTAATTAAGTAGCTACGTTCGAAAACGCGGTTCTAAAAATTTTCTGCATGCATAGGCAAACAACTCAAGATGAAGGAATAAATTTCACATCACACATTGATATTCACTGATCATAAAAACATAAGCATAACATAAAACTTGGTCTAATATATATAGCATATTACAGACTTAGAAGTAATTTCAACATATGTGCAGTAATATAATATAAGACTGTTCAAAAACAAAAGACTCCTAAGCTGGTCGGCTAAAAGTAGCCATTGGGGTACAACCCAACGTCGGCTCCTTCAAAAGTTTCCATCGTCCGAGTCCTCATGTCTCCGCGGGGACCTATGATCAACATCTATACATGTGTTCCAAAAACACAACAAGGTGTCCAACATGTACAGGCAAATGTGAGATACTCATATAAAGTTTATCACAATAGCCGCATAGGCGACAAACAGCATAAAAACTATGAACAGGTATTTCTATAATACAGTACAACATCTCAAACACATTCATCAGTAATAATAATGCATGAGACTTCAATATCATCTTTCTAATTCATGTACTCCGGAGATTCTAACTTCCCAACATCGAGCGATAGGCCGTAGTAACATCCTTAACACAATTGTTCTCATGAGTCGGCCTCTCTATTTAGGTCCGAACTCCAATTGTTCCAGGGTACCACGTCATAATCATATCCTGAATACGCCAGTCTCTGATCGAGTTCATTCGTGTTTGGCAGCCGATTTACCACGGCAGGGGGTTGCTACGCCATCGGCCACTTGTGGGATCTCGAACACAGAATGCCCCTATGGACCTAGTGGTCTTGACTGATTTTATTCTCAACTACTAGAGTTGTAGCTCAGTTTCAAATGGCACGTCTGCCGGTTCATGCATGTACACAAAAAGTTTTCTGTTTTCATTGCGTTCATTCTTTCAAATGTCGAGACATAAAGTCCACAACTCGTTTCAAAAAGGCATTAAGCCCACTCAAATCAAAAACACAGGACACGAAGTCCGAGTGCTCAATCCGCAAAGCACTAGCCCCGACGTCTCGGCCACTAGGTTTGGGTTCGTCTCAAAGGTTCATCATTTTTCTTTTGATTCTTTTTCTCAAAACACTTTGGAAAACAAGACATACTTTGGTTTTCTTGAAACAAAAAACCCTTTTTGATCAAGAGAACATTTTTCGGTGAAAAACACCTTTCTTAAAGACAAAAACCGTTTTCCAAGGTTTCACGTCTTTTTAAACCGCTTTACTGAAATAAAATATGTTTTGCACGACTTTCCACAAAATCACTTTTTCTTTTCAAGAAACATACTTTTTAAAAGAAAACTCAACTTTTCTTGAAAAGCAACACGTTTTCCAAAAACCACTTTTTAATTTCAAAACGCGTTTTTCAAAACTTTGTTTCCGATTCCGAGTCTTTTAACAATTATCGAGACATAGTCAGTCCTATGCTCATCCAAGATACATATATATATATATATATATATATATATATATATATATATATATATATATATATATATATATATATATCAACAGTTCAATATCACAACAATACCAATCAAGGCATCCATGCCACAGTTATATCAAATAACCAACTATGCACAACACTTAACATCCAATCAATCCAAGATATAAGTATACATATACATCAAGTCTTAATTCAATCATAACACACTAAACAATCATATACCATGAGGCTACCAAACTCAAAATGAACTACCTCCCTTTACCTCACAAACGAAGTTCAATGCAAACTCGATCGGTTCTCGGCTCCGGCTCCGATTTCGTTCTCGTCGCCTAAAACAATCAAACACAACTCAATTCAAACAACAATTCAACATCAATAAACAACATCAAAACATAAATTTTCTTCCCCTACAAGGCATAGGGTTCGGCCATGAAAGGTAAAAAGAGTTAGGGATCTCATTTGGTTACAAACTTTTGGATGGTTGGTTCATGAACTTAGTTAACACCATTTCAAGTCCTATGACTCAAAAATGTGAAACAACACTCATGGATTTTCCCCATGAAGCTCTCGGCCATATTGGGCAAATTAGGCTAGGAATTGATTTGGTTTTCCATCACTTGGATTCAAGGATACTAGGAAAGCTAAGGATGGAATCAAGAGTTAGAAATAAAAAATTTGAGCAAAAACACTATTCATCACCACTACTGGGGTTCGGCCACTTTGGGATTTTAGAGCTAGGATGAGTCTTGGATCATGAGCTCTTGGGTTTAGATAGAGGGCGATGAGGTGAGTTCAAAGAACTTAGTTTCACATCCAAAGGATTTTCCAACAATTTTCTATGGATTTTCAAACTTTTGGATCTAAGAATGAGTTTCATGAAAATGGAGTTTCGATCTTGATATTGAAAGAGATTCGAGACGATATGAGACCATAGAAGTGATCTTACCTTAAAATGGAGGAAGATTGGTCAAGAAATCAAGTGATTTCAACAAGATTTCAAGGTTTTCTCAAGGATTCAATGGAGGTTTCTCTCAAGGAAGAAGATGGTGTTCTTGGATCTCAAAGGTGGGCTGGGCTGCGTGATAATGGGGCTGGAGGAGGCTGTTCCAGCCTTCTAAAGAGTTCATTAAGGGTAAAAATGTCATTTGGTTCAAAGGATAAAATGGTAAAAGGTGAAAAGACTTAAGTTAGGGGTATTTTGGTAATTTCGCATCCCGAAATTCCCGATCGTCATGACGACTCTGGCATGCTCTCCCAAGTGAGTTGACATGATGTGATATCAAGATTATCCGTTGGCGGATCCTGGTAAGGCCATGCGTGGCTCCGTTCTCCACTCGATTGAAGATTTCGCTCGAACGGAGGTCAGGAAGTGATTTTTTTGAAATTTTTATGAAATTTAACCAAAACGTAGAGAATCAAATTCTAAGACTTAATGTCTCATTCATGGGTCCATCTGAGGTCTTCTGAGCAGTAAAATCATACTGTCAGTGCAAAAACGCAGACCGGACTCCGTTTGAGTTTTCGACTCAAAACTTAATCGTAGCTTCCTACGATATCGCTGAGCATGATTATGGTCTCGGAATATTTTATATCCCTTTCTAAGACCTCAAATAAAATATAAGTTCGTAAATACTGATTAAAAGAAAAACTCGAAAATCGGGGTGTTACATTACTACACCTCTAAAAAAAAAAAAACTTTCGTCCTCGAAATTACGTACCTTGAAAAAGATCGGCATACTGTAACTTCATCTTGTCCTCGAGCTCCCACGTTGTGTCTCCAGTTGCTTCGTTCCAAACGACTTTGACTAAGGGAACTTGTTTTCCCCTGAGTTGTTTGATCTTCTTATCAACGATTCGCACAGGTGATGTCTTATAAGACAAGTTTTCTCGTAAATGTACTATATCAGGTTCGATTACAAGAGACAGATCAGGAATATACTTCCGAAGTTGTGAGACATGGAAAACATTATGAATGTTAGACAGAAAAGGTGGTAAGGCAATCTGATAAGCTACTAGACCAATACGCCAAAGAATTTGGTAAGGTCCAATGAATTTGGGATTGAGTTTTCTGGACTTCATCGCTTTACCTATCCCAGTCATAGATGTGACTCTTAGGAACATGTGTTCACCTTCTTGAAACTCGAGGAGTCGTCTTCTCTTATCTGAGTAGCTCTTTTGTCTGCTCTGTGCCATTTTCATCTTTTCCCGGATCTGTTTAATCTTTTCCGTTGTTTGTTGCACAAGTTCTGGGCCTACGATCATATTCTCTCCATCCTGGTACCAACACACGGTGTCTGGCACTTTCGTCCATATAAGGCTTCGTAGGGTGCCATCCCTATACTATAATGGTAGCTGTTGTTGTAGGTGAATTCTATAAGAGGCAACAGATCATCCCAACTTCCACCATGGTCTAGAACACAAGCTCTCAGCAGATCTTCTAGAGATTGTATCGTTCTCTCCGTTTGTCCATCAATCTGAGGGTGATAGGCTGAACTTAGCCTTAACTTGGTTCCTAAAGCTTGATGCAGATTTTGCCAAAAACGTGACGTAAACTTTGGGTCTCTATCAGAGACTATGCTTGAAGGCACTCCATGTAGTCTGATTACTTCTCTAATATACAGCTCAGTTAACTTCTCCACTGAGTAGTTGATCTTAACAGGTAAGAAGTGTGCCGACTTCGTTAACCTATCAACGATCACCCAAATCGAATCAAAACTCTTAGAAGTTCTCGGTAATCCTACCACAAAATCCATTGAAATGCTCTCCCATTTCCATTTGGGTACATCCAAGGATTGAAGCATTCCTCCAAGTCGTCAATGTTCTACCTTCGCTTTCTGACAGGTCAAACATAACGCTACATACTCAGCCACTTGATTCTTCATTCCTGGCCACCAAAACTTTTGTTTCAGATCTTGGTACATTTTGGTTGATCCAGGGTGAATACTCAGCTTGCTCTTGTGTCCTTCTTCTAGAATCATCTTCCTCATCTCCGGGTTGCTTGGTACACAAACTCGTCCATTGTATCTCAAGATACCATCAGTTCCCATACTGAACTCTGCAGCTTTCTCTTGTCTAAGTAACTCCTTTTTCTCTTGGAGATATACATCAATTGCTTGCTGTTCACGGATCGTCTCCATCAGTCCAGTAGATACCTTGATCATTCCCAAACAAATCTTCTCATTGTTCACTTCCACAGCCAGATTGAGATCACGAAACTGTTCTATCAAATCTAGTTCTTTAACCATCATTGCAGAGATGTGCTTGGTCTTCCGACTCAGAGCGTCTGCAACGACATTTGCTTTCCCAGGGTGGTATAGCAAAGTGAAGTCGTAGTCTTTAAGAAACCATCCAGCGTCTCTGCCTTATGTTAAGTTCCTTCTGGTCTAACAGGTACTTCAAACTTTTGTGGTCACTGAAGACATTAAACTTTGATCCATACAAGTAATGTCTCCAAATCTTCAGGGCAAAAACCATATCAGCTAACTCAAGGTCGTGCATTGGGTAATTCCTCTCATGAATCTTCAACTGGCGTGAAGCATACGCTACAACCTTCCGATGTTGCATAAGCACACATCCTAAACCCTGATGCGAGGCATCACAGTACACTTCGTACGGTTCGTCCGATTTAGGTGATACTAACACTGGTGAGGTTGTCAAACGTTCCTTCATCGTCTGAAAACTCTCCTCACATTTGTCAGTCCACATAAACGGTTGGTCCTTCCTCATAAGTTGAGTCAATGACGCAACAATCTTCGAAAATCCTTCGATGAACCTTCTGTAATAACCAGCTAGTCCAACGAAACTGCGGATTTTTGTCACAGTCTTGGGTCTCTCCCATAGAAGTACAGCTTCTACTTTAGTAGGATCGACGGCAATCCCTTCCTTCATAATCACATGTCCTAAGAATTTGACTTCATCCAGCCAAAATTCGCACTTAGGTAGCTTTGCGAACAGCTTCTCCTTGTAAAGGATCTGTAAAACTTGTCGCAGGTGTTCCTCATGCTCCTCGGAACTTTTTGAGTAGATGAGAATATCGTCTATAAACACGACGACAAACTGATCCAAAAACGGACGGAAAATCCTATTCATATAGTCCATGAAGATAGCAGGCGCGTTCGTCACTCCGAAAGGCATCACGAGGTACTCATAGTGACCATAACGAGTCCTGAAAGCAGTCTTGGGTACATCCTCGTTCTTCACTCTGATCCGGTGATAACCGGATCTCAGATCTATCTTTGAAAAGACAGTGGCTCCTTGAAGTTGATCCATCAAGTCATCTATGCGGGGTAGAGGATACTTGTTCTTGATCGTTATCTTGTTGAGTTGACAGTAATCCACACAGAGTCTTGAACTTCCGTCCTTCTTCTTCATCAATAACACTGGTGCTCCCCACAGGGACACACTTGGCCTCACAAACCGCTTGGACATCAGATCCTCTAGTTGAGTCTTCAACTCGGCTAACTCCGTAGGTGACATCCTATAAGGAGCTATAGAGATCGGACCGGATCCTGGAACTAAGTCGATCGCAAACTCGATGTCCCTCACAGGTGGCAAACCTGGTACGTCCTCTGCAAAAACTTCAGAAAATCTTTCACAACCGGCACATCGCTCAAAGCAACGTCCCTCTCGATTTCTAAATAGGATAGACACATGTATCCCTGATCTCCTTCTTTCAAAGAAGCTCTTACTTGGTTGGCAGTTATAAATCCAGAAATCTCAGGGTCAGGAAAAACTAAGGTTCTATGTGCACAGTCTAAAAGGATATGGTTGGAAGATAACCAATCCATGCCTAGGATCAAATCCAATTGAGTCAAAGGCAAACATATTAAGTCAACAAGAAAGTTCCTATCATGAACAATAACAGGACAATTCAAACATACTATATTAACAGTAACAGGCTTAGTAGTTCGAGTTGTGACAATCAAATCAAAAGACAGCGAAGAAACAGGCAACTCTAATTGTCTCACACAATTCAAAGAGATAAACGAATGTGTCGCACCCGAATCAAATAGTACAGTTAGGAGATTACCAGCTATGATGCAACTACCTTGTATGAGATCATCAGATTTGGAAGCATCAACACCACTCATGGTATAAACCCTTCCCCTCGTTGTGGGTCTAGCAGTCCGCATGTTGTTGACAGTTGGCTCGGGCTTTGGTGTAGGGCATTCCCTCGCCAAATGTCCTATCTCTCTGCATTGGAAACATAGAACTCCTTTCAGTTTGCAGCTATCAGCTCGGTGTCCGGGTTGCCCACACTTGAAACATCTCTGGGCTCGGCCTTGGTTCTGGTCGTTTCTGCTCCCACCACAGTAAGCAAAAGCAACAAGACGATAAGGTTGTTGTTTCTGACTATTCCCTTGAGGTCTAATACGGCTTCTTCTGGGACTGCTTCCCTTTCTATTGTTGGTACTGGTTCGGGTTCCTTGACCTAGACGGTCCTCCTGCAGTACCCTTGTTCTCCCTTCCGCTTCTCATCTTTTCCACTTTTCTGCACTTCTCCACCAGACCTTGGAAGGTACGGATCTCTAGTGGTAACACCGACTCCTTGATCTCGAAGCGCAGACCACCTTCGAACCTCTTGCATTTCCAGTCCTCGTCAGGCTGAGCTTGGAAAAAGCGAAAATATTTGGCGAGTGATTCAAACTTCGCCGCATATTCCCCGACAAACATATCCCTCTGCTGCAACTTCAGAAATTGTTGCTCCTTCTCGGTTCTGGCACTTTAGGGAGAGTACTTGTCCAGAAACTTGGTACGAAATACTCCCCAAGTGATCTCTTGGTTGTTGGCTTCCAGCAGTTGTCTGGTTCCTCCCCACCAATACTCTGCATCCCCCAGAAATAGGAATGTGGCATAGTCCACCTTCGCTCCCTCGAGGCAGTGTAGAACAACAAAAATCTTCTCTATTTCTTGCAGCCATAGGTCAGCCTTTTCCGGGTCACAGTCCCTGTGAAACTGTGGAGGATCATGACGCCGAAAATCGACTAACCCTCTAGCATCAGCAGCAAGATCAGCTTTTTGTTGATTCTGTTGGTTCTGTTGAGCCATCGTTGCTGTCTGTTAAGCAACAGCAGTCGCCATATCAGCCATGGCCTGGATAGCCCGATTCATGTTGTTGTCATCAGCATTGTTGTAAGCAGCGCCGCGACCTCCACCACGACCACCTCTAAGATTCATGTCTCCCTACAAGGCAAACCAAACATACCTTAATAAGGAAACATAAATCAAAAGTAGTGTGTCAACACACATTGCTTCAATAGAGAAACAATTCAAACAAGGTTCACAGAGATCACACAACATAAACATAACAGACTCACTTCCCAAGGATTCCCGAAAGACTCGACCAGCTCTGATACCACTAATGTAACACCCCCCTCGCGGGTGCGACACACACGGACTCTAATGCGGAATAAAACAAGAAAATAAAACGCTAGTTGCTTTCGGAAAATACTTTAATTAAGTAGCTACGTTCGAAAACGCGGTTCTAAAAATTTTCTACATGCATAGGCAAACAACTCAAGATGAAAAAATAAATTTCACATCACACATTGATATTCACTGATCATAAAAACATAAGCATAACATAAAACCTGGTCTAATATATAGCATATTACAGACTTAGAAGTAATTTCAACATATGCGCAGTAATATAATATAACACTGTTCAAAAACAAAAGACTCCTAAGCTGGTCGGCTAAAAGTAGCCATTGGGGTACAACCCAACATCGGCTCCTTCAAAAGTTTCCATCGTCCGAGTCCTCACGTCTCCGCGGGGACCTATGATCAACATCTGTACATATGTTCCAAAAACACAACAAGGTGTCCAGCATGTACAGGCAAAGGTGAGATACTCATATAAAGTTTATCATAATAGCTGCACAGGCGACAAACAGCATAAAAATAGTTATATGAACAGGTATTTCTATAATACATTACAACATCACAAACACATTCATTAGTTATAATAATGCATGAGACTTCCATATCATCTTTCTAATTCATGTACTCCGGAGATTCTAACTTGCCAACATTGAGCGATAGGCCGTCGTAACACCCGTAACATAATTGTTCTCATGAGTCGGCCTCTCTATTTAGGTTCGAACTCCAATTGTTCCAGGGTACCACGTCATAACCATATTCTGAATACGCCAGTCTCTGATCGAGTTCATTCGTGTTTGGCAGCAGATTTACCACGGCACGGGGTTGCTACGCCATCGGCCACTTGTGGGATCTCGAACACAGAATGCCCCTATAGACCTAGTTGTAGCTCAGTTTCAAATGGCACGTCTTCCGGTTCATGCATGATGAGATCCCTCATGACAACACTCACCAAGCATCACCTAAAGAGGAAGAAGAGGACTCAAGCTCAAGGAACATAGTTGGGCCTATGACAAGGTCAAGATTGAAGAAGGCCCAAAGTGCACTTGAAGTGAAAGTAGTCAACCTCATGGACATGAAGATCAACCTAGAGGAGGAACCAAGAATGGTGAACCTCTCACAACTTGAGGTCACGGCTACATAAGCTAGTTTAGGAAACCATGTAATAAAAGTAGGACTTTTAGTACTTTGACTTTTCTAGTTTGACTTTTGCATCATAGACTTGTAAAGGGGCCAAGATGAAGTCATCAAGGCCCATCCAAGTAAGGAGAGGCGCGCACATAGGCCTTGGCTAGGAGCCTTAGGCGCGCATATGAGGGAGTGAAAGGGAGGTCATATAAATACCTCTTTGTTCTCATTTTTAATCATAATTGAAAGTTTAGAAATTTTCTCACATTGAGAATTTAGAGAGAGTTGAGAGAGAGAGTCTCCTCTTGAAGGTTCTAGAGTAGAACCTTGTGATTCTCATCAAGAGCTCCTTACTCTTGTGGCGGATCTTCCTTGAGCTTATCACTCCATCTAATCCATGGAGTTGTGGCGCTTTCTTCCATTTCCTTTCCCCTTCATATTTTCCCTTTCTTTTTGAATTCAAGTTGCCTCACGCCTAAAGCCTTAGGCTTATCTTAGGATTTATGCATTTTAGCTTTATGTTGCTTAGGAATTGTGGATCCATGATTCTTGTGATTTGATGATCAAGCTTTGGCTTGAGGTGGAGCTAGTTCTCTCAATTTTCCTCAAGATCATCAAAAATGAACAAGTTTGGATTTCCCTCCAATTTTTAGTTTGAATTTTCATTTCAATTTCGGATCAATTCTCCTAGAACGATCCTACATTCAATAGATCCATCTTGGATCATAACATTTGGTATCAGAGCTAGCCTCTAGGAGAGTTAGAAGCTAAAAAAATTCAAAAAAAATTTGGCGGTAATTTCAAATTTTTGGCACCACTTTTTCAAATTCAAAAAAAATTCTAGATCTAGATCCTTTTGATCTTGATTTTGTGTTCTACTTGTGTAGTTTGTTGTTATTTGTGTTGGAATTTTCGAGATCTACTTAGATTTGTGTTAGTTTTGTTAATTCTCTTGAATTTGAATTTTCTTAATGTTCATAAGTGTTCTTCGTATTTCTTGAGATCCTTGGGATAATTGCTTCATAGATCTGATGAATTTCAAAAGTGTCGGTTAACTTGTTGATCAACCACTTGAATGAAAGATCTAAGCATCAAATTGTGAAATCTAAGCTTGAATTACTAGGATTCAACTTGCTTCTTGCAAAATCACTTTTGAAAGGCTCTTTGATCTTACATTTGTATTAATTGTTTAGTTTGGGCTGTTTGTGTAATTTCCAAAAGTCAGTGGCTGTTCTTAAAAAAAAATAGTTCAGAAATTATAGAAAAGGGAAAAGAGTCCAAATCTGAAAAATCCAAAGGACCAAAACGCAATTTAAAAAAAATTGGGGCAAAAGTGCAAATACTAAAAGTTTCGAAAAAAATTTTATTTGCAGAAAAAGACTTGCCACTATTCAGCCTAGAAACTTTGTGTGTGAGCCTACTTGAGCAAGAAAATTTCGAAAATCAAGAACACCTTAAGAAAAGTTCATTTTCAACTTCTTCTTTCTTCTTAATTCTTTCTTATTCTACTTGTCTTCTTGCATTTCTATTTGAGTGTGTTAATTCTTGTTGAGCATTTTTAGTTTGTCTTTTAAACTTCTTAGTTTTGCCTTGTAGTTTTCTTTCTTTAAAATTCTTGTGAGTGATTACTCTTGGTTTGATTTGTTTACAAGTGTATTTGGCTTTACATCTTGGAATTGCTTGTTTCTACTTCAAGAGCCTTTAATTGAGACTTTAGAGTGGAAAAAGGCAAAAAGCCTAATTGTGTGAAACACGAGTGAACATTACAAGAGTGAAACACTTAGTTGAGTGGTGAGGTCCATTTTATTTCTTTGTTTTATTGTTGAAAAAAAAAATTGTAAACATGTCACAAACTAGAGGTGATGGTGAAGGTAGTACACCACCTTCCCCTAGAACTTTGGCCTATGATATGAAACTTCAAAGAATGACACGACATTTGGAAAGGCTTCTAGAAAGGCAAAATGATGAGGTTAATGAAAGACTTGAAGGCCTTGAAAGAGCTTCAAGAGGCACAAGAACTAGAAGTCCAAGACAAGAAAGTTCCTCTCATGCAAATTCATCACATGAAGACAATGAATATGAAGAGGATGGCCGAAGGAGAAGGTGGCATAGGAGGAGACATGGAGACTATGGTGAGGATAGAGTGAGGAGACAAAATGATAGACTTGAGGGAGTAAAAGTAAAAGTGCCAACATTTCAAGGTAAAAATGATCCTGAGTTATATCTAGAGTGGGAGACAAAAATAGAACAAATTTTTGAATGCCAACATTATAGTGAAGAGAAGAAGGTGAAGGTGGCATCCATAGAGTTTGTGGACTATGCATTGATATGGTGGGATCAACTAATAAAGGAGAAAAGGAGGAATGGAGATGATCCAATATCTACTTGGAGAGAAATGAAGGCCATTATGAGGAAGAGATTTGTTTCTTCACACTATCATAGGGAGCTCCATAACAAGCTTCAAAGGCTTAATCAAGGCAACAAAAGTGTGGACGAATACTATAAGGAGATGGAGGTTGCATTGATTAGGGCCAACATATTTGAAGAAAGAGAAGCAACCATGGCAAGATTCCTCAATGGTTTGAATCAAGAAATCTTGGATATAGTTGAATTGCACCATTATGTTGAATTAGAAGATTTGGTGCATCAAGCAATCAAAGTGGAGCAACAATTGAAGAGAAAGAGATCCTACAAGAAGCCATTCAACAACTATTCCTCATCAAGTTGGAAGGACAAGTCTAAGAAGGAGGGAACCACATTCAAGACCAATGAAGGTTCGGGTCCTAATGTTTTCAAAGGTAAAAATGTATCAAGTCCTACTTCAATTCCATCAACTTCTAGGAATAGAGATATTAAATGTTTTAAATGCTTGGGTAGGGGTCATATAGCTTCTCAATGTCCAAATAAAAAGACCATGGTAATTAAAGAGGGAGGGTATGAAACATGTAATTCTTCTCCTTCTTCCCCTATGTCAACTAGTGAAAGTGAAGAAGAGAGTGAAGTGAAAGCATTAGAAGGGGATTTACTCATGGTTAGGAGGTTGCTTGGGGTTCAACTAAAAGAGAAGGATGATAGCCAAAGAGAGAACATCTTCCACACAAGATGCACTATCCAAGACAAGCTTTGCTCATTGATAATTGATGGTGGATCTTGTACTAATGTTGCAAGCACAAGGCTAGTGAAAAAACTTGGGTTGAAGACTACTTTGCATCCACGGCCTTACAAGCTTCAATGGCTAAGTGAAGAGGGTGAATTGTTAGTCAATAAGCAAGTAATGTTGAGCTTCTCCATTGGGCAGTATGAAGATGAAGTTCTTTGTGATGTGGTTCCAATGGAAGCGGGGCATATCCTACTTGGAAGACCATGGCAATTTGATAGGAATGTGGTGCATGATGGTCATTCCAACAAATTTACTTTTGTACATAGAAATAGGAAAGTTACTCTTGTACCTCTTTCACCAAGAGAAGTGTGTGAGGATCAAGTGAAATTAAGAGTGAAAAGAGAGCAAGAGAGAAAAGTCATAAAGGAAAAAGAAATTGAGTGTGAAAAAGAATCAAAGAAAAATGGAAAAGGACATAAGAGAGAAAAGCAAGAGGTTGAGGTAAGAGAAGAGAGAACAAAAGAGAGCTTGTTCATAAAAGAAGGAGAGGTGAAGAGAGCATATCTTGCAAGGCAACCACTATACCTACTCTATCTTCGTGAAACTTGCTTAACTCAAAATAAATTAACTCAACCTACAACTTTGCCAACTACTTTTGAATCTCTCATAAACGAATATGTGGATGTATTTCCAAAAGATATTCCTTGCGGCCTACCACCTATGAGGGGGATTGAGCACCAAATGGATTTAATTCCAAGTGCTTCTCTACCTAATAGGCCGGCCTATAGAAGCAATCCACAAGAAACAAAAGAGATTCAAAAGCAAGTGGAAGATCTCTTGGAAAAGGATGGGTACGGGAATCTCTAAGTCCTTGTGCTATGCCCGTCATCCTTGTTCCAAAGAAAGATGGCACTTGGAGAATGTGCACGGATTGTAGATCCATCAACAACATTACCATAAAATATAGGCATCCAATCCCTCGCCTTGATGACTTATTAGATGAGTTGCATGGTTCATGCCACTTTTCTAAAATAGATCTCAAGAGTGGATATCATCAAATAAGGATTAGGGAGGGGGATGAATGGAAAACTGCCTTTAAGACAAAATATGGACTTTATGAATGGCTAGTCATGCCTTTTGGGCTAACTAATGCACCTAGCACATTCATGAGGCTCATGAATCATGTCTTAAGGGATTTTCTAGGCAAATTTGTGGTAGTGTATTTTGATGACATTTTGATCTATAGCATGACACTTGAGGTGCATATTGAACATGTTAGAAGTGTCTTGCAAGTGCTACGAAAAGAGTAATTGTATGCTAATCTTGAGAAATGCTCTTTTTGTACTCATCAAGTTGTATTCCTTGGGCTTGTTATGAGTTCCAAAGGTGTACAAGTTGATGAGGGGAAAATAAAAGCCATTAAAGAGTGGCCAACTCCCAAAACCGTGGGAGAAGTAAGAAGCTTCCATGGATTGGCAAGTTTCTATAGGAGATTTGTCAAAGATTTTAGCACTATGGCCGCACCCCTAAATGAAGTGGTTAAAAAGCATGTTGGTTTTAAATGGGGTCAAGAACAAGAAAAGGCTTTTAACTTGTTAAAAGAAAAACTCACAAATGCACCAATCCTTGCGCTTCCAAATTTTGTGAAGTCCTTTGAAATAGAGTGTGATGCCTCTAATGTAGGCATTGGGGCTGTTTTGCTTCAAGAAGGCCACCCCATTGCTTATTTTAGTGAGAAACTTAGTGGGGCAAGTTTGAACTACTCTACTTATGATAAAGAATTATATGCCCTAGTAAGGAGTCTCAAGGTGTGGCAACACTACCTATTGCCTAAAGAATTCGTGATACATAGTGATCATGAGTCCTTGAAGCACTTAAAAGGACAAGGGAAGTTAAACAAGCGCCACGCAAAGTGGGTGGAATTCATTGAACAATTTCCATATGTGATTAAACACAAAAAGGGAAAAATGAACATGGTGGCCGATGCTCTATCAAGGAGATATAATTTGCTTGCCACATTAGAAACCAAAATCCTAGGGTTTAATCACATAAAGGAATTGTATGCTTGTGATATAGAATTCTCTCAAATTTTCAAAGAGTGTGAGCAAGGGGCGCATAAGGACTTTTACTTGCATGATGGTTTTCTTTTTAAAGATAAGCGATTGTGTGTCCCTAAGCATTCAATGAGGGAATTATTAATAAAAGAAGTGCATGAGAGAGGCTTAATGGGGCACTTCGGGGTGAAAAAGACAATGGACATTCTTCTTGAACACTTTTATTGGCCTTGTCTTAAGAAAGAAGTGCATAAATGGTGCCAAAAATGTATTGTTTGTAAGAGGGCTAAATCGACTAGCAAACCTCATGGATTGTACTCTCCCTTGCCTATTCCTATGGCCCCTTGGATGGACATATCCATGGACTTTATTGTAGGGCTCCGTAGGACTAAGCAAGGAAGAGATTCAATCTTTGTTGTGGTGGACCGATTCTCAAAAATGGCCCATTTCATCCCTTGTCATAAAAGTGATGATGCTGCCACATAGCCAACCTTTTCTTCAAAGAAATTGTTGGGCTACATGGGGTGCCTAAGAGCATAGTCTCGGATAGGGATACAAAGTTCTTGAGCCATTTTTGGAGAACTCTATGGAATAAATTGGGAACAACATTGTTCTTTTCCACCACTTGTCATCCCCAAACGAATGGGCAAACAGAGGTTGTGAATCGAACATTGTCAACCCTTCTTAGAGCAACCATTAAAAAGAATTTGAAAACTTGGGAGGAGTGTTTACCATTTGTTGAATTTGCTTATAATCGAGTTACACACTCCACCACACTTTGCTCACCATTTGAAGTGGTATACGGGTTCAATCCCCTAACTCCACTTGACCTACTTCCCTTGCCCAATGCGTCTAACTTGATGCATAAAGATGGCAAAACAAAAGCTGAATTTGTTCAAAAGCTGCATGAAAAAGTCAAGGCACAAATTGAAAAGCGTTTAGAACAAAATGCCAAATTTGAAAATAAGGGAAGGAAACATGTTGTCTTTCAACCCGGGGATTGGGTATGGGTTCATTTGAGAAAAGAAAGATTTCCCTCAAAAAGGAAATCCAAATTAAACCCAAGGGGGGATGGACCATTTCAAGTCTTGGAGCGAATTAATGATAATGCATATAAAATAGACTTGCCGGGTGATTACAATGTGAGTGCCACTTTCAATGTTAGTGACTTGAGTTTATTTGATGTAGGTGACCAAGAACAAATTCGGGGTCGAATTCACTCCAAGAAGGAGGGGATGATGAGATCCCTCATGACAACACTCACCAAGCATCACCTAAAGAGGAAGAAGAGGACTCAAGCTCAAGGAACATAGTTGGGCCTATGACAAGGTCAAGATTGAAGAAGGCCCAAAGTGCACTTGAAGTGAAAGTAGTCAACCTCATGGACATGAAGATCAACCTAGAGGAAGAACCAAGAATGGTGAACCTCTCATAACTTGAGGTCACGGCTACATAAGCTAGTTTAGGAAACCATGTAATAAAAGTAGGACTTTTAGTACTTTGACTTTTCTAGTTTGACTTTTGCATCATAGACTTGTAAATGGGCCAAGATGAAGTCATCAAGGCCCATCCAAGTAAGGAGAGGCACGCACATAGGCCTTGGCTAGGAGCCTTAGGCGCGCATATGAGGGAGTGAAAGGGAGGTCATATAAATACCTCTTTGTACTCATTTTTAATCATAATTGAAAGTTTAGAATTTTTCTCACATTGAGAATTTAGAGAGAGTTGAGAGAGAGAGTCTCCTCTTGAAGGTTCTAGAGTAGAACCTTGTGATTCTCATCAAGAGCTCCTTACTCTTGTGGCGGATCTTCCTTGAGCTTATCACTCCATCTAATCCATGGAGTTGTGGCGCTTTCTTCCATTTCCTTTCCCCTTCATCTTTTCCCGTTCTTTTTGAATTCAAGTTGCCTCACGCCTAAAGCCTTAGGCTTATCTTAGGATTTATGCATTTTAGCTTTATGTTGCTTAGGAATTGTGGATCCATGATTCTTGTGATTTGATGATCAAGCTTTGGCTTGAGGTGGAGCTAGTTCTCTCAATTTTCCTCAAGATCATCAAAAATGAACAATTTTGGATTTCCCTCCAATTTTTAGTTTGAATTTTCATTTCAATTTCGGATCAATTCTCCTAGAACGATCCTACATTCAATAGATCCATCTTGGATCATAAACAATGCATGTACACAAAAAGTTTTCTGTTTTCGTTGAGTTCATTCTTTCAAATGTCGAGACATAAAGTCCACGACTCGTTTCAAAAAGGCATTAAGCCCACTCAAATCAAAAACACAGGACACGAAGTCCGAGTGCTCAATCCGCAAAGCACTAGCCCCGACGTCTCGGCCACTAGGTTTGGGTTCATCTCAAAGGTTCATCATTTTTCTTTTGGTTCATTTTCTCAAAACACTTTGGAAAACAAAACATACTTTGGTTTTCTTGAAACAAAACACCCTTTTTGATCAAGAGAATATTTTTCCGTGAAAACACATTTCTTAAAGACAAAAACCGTTTTTCAAGGTTTCACATCTTTTTAAACCGCTTTATTGAAATAAAATACGTTTTGCATGACTTTCCACAAAACCACTTTTTCTTTTCAAGAAACATACTTTTCAAAAGAAAACTCAACTTTTCTGGAAAAGCAACACGTTTTTCAAAAGCCCTTTTTAATTTCAAAACGCGTTTTTCAAAACTTTGTTTCTGATTCCGAGTCTTTTAACAATTATCGAGACATAGCCAGTCCTATGCTCATCCAGGATATATACACACACGCACGCGCACACACACACACACACACACACACACACACACACACACACAAACATATATATATATATATATATATATATATATATATATATATATATATATATATATATATATATATATATATATATATATATATATATATCAACAGTTCAATATCACAACAATACCAATCAAGGCATCCATGCCACAGTTATATCAAATAACCAACTATGCACAATACTTAACATCCAATCAATCCAGGATATAAATATACATATACATCAAGTCTTAATTCAATCATAACACACTAAATAATCATATACCATGAGGCTACCAAACTCAAAATGAACTACCTCCCTTTACCTCACAAATGAATTTCAATGCAAACTCGATCGGTTCTCGGCTCCGGCTCCGGTTTCGTTCTCGTCGCCTAAAACAATCAAACACAACTCAATTCAAACAACAATTCAATATCAATAAACAACATCAAAACATAAATTTTCTTTCCCTACAAGGCATAGGGTTCGGCCATGAAAGGTAAAAAGGGTTAGGGATCTTATTTGGTTCCAAACTTTTGGATGGTTGGTTCATGAACATAGTTAACATCATTTCAAGTCCTATGACTCAAAAATGTGAAACAACACTCATGGATTTTCCCCATGAAGCTCTCGGCCATATTGGGCAAATTAGGCTAGGAGTTGATTTGGTTTTCCATCACTTGGATTCAAGGACACTAGGAAAGCTAAGGATAGAATCATGAGTTAGAAATCAAAAATATGAGCAAAAACACTATTCATCACCACTACTAGGGTTCGGCCACTTTGGGGTTTTAGAGCTAGGATGAGACTTGGATCATGAGCTCTTGGGTTTAGATAGAGGGTGATGAGGCGAGTTCAAAGAACTTTTTTTTTTTTTGACAAACAATAGAATCCTCGTTAAAACCTTATGGTGCAAAACCCTCCTTAGGGAAAAAACACCATTAAGGAAAAAAGAGTACTCCTATTGGCTATATTATTAAAATAAAAGAAGAAATACAAAAGAAATATGGGGGGACCAAACCAAAACCCATGAAGGAATTATTTGAATCTATATATAGGTAAGGCTAGCCTATTTCGAAAGAAATCAGCTTTTACAAAATCAGGTAGAACATCCATCCAAACAAGACCATGAATGGTAAAACCATAAGATGCAAGCTTATCAGCACAAGTATTTCCTTCCCTATAAATATGAGAAGAAATTAATTTCATCCGCTTAGTGAATTCCATGAAGTTTATCCATCTGTTTCGTAGTTGCCATGGCACTAAGTTAACATCCGAAAATGCATCAATGACAAGAGAAGAATCACACTCAATCCATTGTGTAAACCAACCTCTTAAAAAAGCTTGTTCAATAGCAACCATAACACCAATGAGCTCGGCTTGAAGAGCAGAACAAATACCCAAATTCTGAGCAAAACAACCCATCAAAGCAGCTTTAGAATCTCTGAATATACCTCCATAAGCAGCTGGACCAGGGCTGCCCCATCAGTATTGCATTTTACCATATTCGATAGAGGAGGCTGCCAAACTACTTCTTTAATAATAGGAGCAGAAGAAGGGTGAATAAGAACTCTGAAGTTCTTTAAAATGATGAGCTCTTCTATAGAATTCCGCATACAATCACTGCTGTGATTTCCAGAGATAGCCACAAGAGTTTGAATCTGTACAATGGCTATTTGAATAGAGAAACTTTTGTTATCAAACCTGTTTTGATTCCTGCTACTCCAAATCAACCATAGAACCTGAATAATACCAGATAGGATTACTTCCAAGGCTTGATCACTCCAGTTTCTATTGCAAAACTGAAGTAAACTATCAAAGCTAGAGGTATCCAATTGATAACCAAATTGGCAGCTCAACCAATTCCAAAGCTGCTGAGCATAAGAACAAAGCTGGAACAGATGCAATGTTGTTTCTTCACAGCATCCACAGAGATTGCATCTAGAAACTACAATGCATCCTTTACATCTTAAATTCTCATCGGTAGGCATTTTATGATGCAATATTCTCCAAACCAAAAAAGATAGAGAAGGAGGAATACTGTTTTTCCAGATCAGTTTAGCCCATGGAACTGCTTGACCAATTGGAACCTGAAACAAATAAGCTTCTTTGAAAGACAATGAACCATAATTGGATGAGTTCCACCTTAACTTGTCTTCACAGGGAACAATAGGTATGACCATCTTCTCAATTTCAGCCTTTATACCAGGAAAAGAATCTGCAAAACTTTGAGGAAGAGACCAGCTGCCAGTAAATATAAAATCAGAGACCTTCTTGTCCAAGGTATGCATCATATCAGGAGGAATCCTTTGGATATCAAACTCTTGAGATAACCATCTATGTTTCCAAAACCTGATTTTCCCACCATCACCTAACTGCCACACGACATTATCAAGAGCAGTTGAAATCACAGTTTTAATACCACTCCAAATGGAAGAGCTGACATGATAATTGATCAAGCCATGCTTTGAGAAAACTCTAGCATGCAGTAAATTGGCCCACTGAGTATCATTTTGCAGAAGATCCCAGACCAACTTCATTACACCAGCTTTATTAATGTTTTTCAAACTTCTAAGTCCTAAACCACCTTCCACAAAAGGGACACAAACCTTATTCCAGGCCACTGTTACAACTTTCTTAACATTAGAATTTCCTGACCATATAAAGTTTCGAATCCACTTGTTCAGCATATTTAAAAGGGAAGCAGGCCAGGCATAAATCCGAAAGCTATAAATTAGCATACCTTGAATAACAGACCTCACTAGCTGCACTCTACCCATGATTGATAGCAGATAACCTTTTCAGGCAGAAATTTTACTCTTGATTTTATCTGCAATAGGCATAAGGTGCTTCTTTCTAGGTTTCCCTTTAAATAGAGGAACACCTAAATAGGAAAAAGGAAAGCAACCAGCAGAGAAACCAAGAAGATTAGAAAGCTGTATGATCCGAGCATTAGAAATTGAGCCTGCATAAAATTTAGACTTGGCAGCACTTATAACCTGACCAGAGACAGCTGCATATTGAGTAAACAATGTTTTCAAACTAGCAATGCTTTGCTTGGATGCTCTGCTGAAAATCATAATATCATCCGCATAAAGGATATGACTAGGCATAAAAAACTCTCTAGTACCAGACATCAGCTACATTTTCCCCTCAACCACAAGCTTTGAGATTCCCCTACTTAGCACCTCTTCAGCCAAACAGAAAAGCAAAGGAGAAAGAGGGTCTCCTTGCCTAACCCCCTGCTACAGTTAAAGAAACCAATAGCTTTCCCATTAACACAAATAGAAAGCATAGCTGAATGAAGAATAACATCTATCCATTTACAAAATTTCTCATTAAAGCCAAAAGCCTTGAGGACCTTTAACAGGAATTGCCAATCCATTGTATCAAATGCCTTTTTTATGTCAATCTTCATAGCAACTTGACCACCAAAACTTCTTTTATCTAGCAAATTTAAGGACTCAGAAGCCAAACAAATGCAATCACCAATATTTCTGCCTTTAATAAATCCTCTATGATTGTCAGAGATAATCTTGGGAGCAATAGTTGCCAATCTATCCGCAAGCACCTTGGTAATAATTTTAAATTGGAAGTTTGCGAGAGCAATAGGCCTATAAAGTTCAATCTTGTCAGCCTCCTTGCATTTAGGAATTAAAACAACAAGATTAGAATTTAAGTTAGGTGGCAGCCAACCATGCATGAAGAAATACCTAGTAGCATTTACCACATCCTCTTGGATAATATCCCAAAAATGCTGAAAGAAAAGCCCTCCAAAACCATCGGGTCCTGGAGCACCATTGGGGTTCATAGAAAATACCCCATTCTTAATCTCCTCAGGCGATGGTAAACTGGTAAGCAACCAGTTATCTTGAGCAGTGACCAAAGAAGGAATAACATCATCAATTAGACTAGAATGGGAGCATGCATTGTCTGCTGTAAAAAGATCTGTGAATTACTGCAATATGTGTTGCTCAATATCTGCATAAGAATGAAATACCTGATCTCCATCTTTCAAAATTGAGATCTGTTGAGTAGTTTGTCTAATCTTGGCCATCCTATGGAAGAATTCAGTATTTCTATCACCTTTAATGTGCCAATCAACTCTAGATTTCTCTTGCCAAAAATCCTCTTCATAAGCAAAGGCTTCTTGCAATTGCAACTGAGCATTCCTCTCTTCCTGAACAAGCTCATCAGAACTGCCATTTTCATCAATCCTGCTTTGAACTTCCTCCATCAGAGACACTGCAGCCTTCACTTTCTGATGCACAACACCAAAAACTGACCAATTCCAATCCCTGAGCTTGTGCTTTAGTCTTTTCAGCTTTTGAGAAAGAATAGTGATAGGATTCCCAAACACAGGAAGTTTCTAATCCTCTGAAATAAGCTTGTTGCATTGAGGATGCTTAGCCCACATTTTTTGAAATTTAAAACTAGACTTATGTTGCCTTTCATCAATTTTCATAGACAGTAAGATGGGGTGATGATCAAATTGACTCATTACCAAAGTGCAACAATCAACACTCGACCAGTGATCAATCCAATCTCCATTACAAATAGCCTTATCAAGCCGTTTTTCAGTGTGGAACTGCCTTCTTCTACCATTGGACCAAGTAAATTGGGATCCTCTTGTGTGAATGTGAAGGAGACTATCCAAATCAGTCCATTGTTGGAACTCCTCACAAGAAATTATATAAGGTAAACACCTACCTCTCTGCTCATGAGCTCCAAGAATGGCATTAAAATCACCAACAAAACACCAAGGATCTTTATTAGTCAGCTGAAGATTATGCAAATCTAACCAGAGTTTCCTTCTAACAGTGTAATCAGTAGAAGCATAAACAGCAGCCATGTATAAATCTTTATCTCCAATTTTAATCGAAAAAGCAACAGATTGACTGGAAGTAAAAATTGCAGTAGGCTGCAGACTGTCTTTACACAAGCACCAAATGTTAGGATTTAGGTTATTCCTGCTATTCTCAGCAAATAAAGAAAGATTCATTTGATGCAAGTAAGAAGCAGATAAATCAGTAGATTTAATCCAAGGCTCAGAGATTACAACAAAGTCAGGTTGATGCACTTTTACAAGCTTAGTCAACACTCTTCTGGTATTAGGATTACCAATACCTCTAGCATTCCAAAAGATGGTTTTCATTGATCACCAATAATTGGCCTTGCTCAAGACCTAGTTGTGACTCCATCAACTTGTTTATTTCTGTCAAGTTCAACCTGCTTCTTTTCTTTCTTTTTCAGAGATCTCTGCTTAGATTTGTTCAAAACAGTTATAAAATCAGATTCATCAGTAATATTGTATTTCTCAGCCCTAGGGCTTGGTTGCTCACCACCACCCCTATCAATAGAATTATTAAATTCTGCCTCCAACTCCTCCTCCTCCTCCTCATCCCATAGCCTGCCTGAGATAGGAGTTGCTTTTTTCTGTTGGAATCCTTGCTGTTGAACAGGGGTTTCAGTGACAATCCATGAATTTGATTCTATTGTATTCATCGCACTATCCTCCCTTTGCTCACTAGCTTGAAAAGCATTAGCAGTAGCATTGGCTTCAAGGACATAAGGGACAACTTCAGTTAAATATGCACCAGTATTTTCCACAAATTCTGTTTCATCCTCGACTAGAACATTGTCAGGATCACTATCCGTCTTCTTGCTAGTCTCTCCTTGGATCATCACTGTAGGATTTGGATCAGGAGTATTATCAATAACCATAGTCTTTCCTTTGTCTACAGCCTTTGGCACATATTTGACCTCAACCTTTTTATTAGCTGTTATCCCCTTAATATCTTTTCTGTGAACTAAATTGTTCCTTGTAGTATGATGCTTGTTTAAATGATGGCAATCTGAGATTAAATGACCGATAGTGGAACAATTGGTGCAAAAACTGGGTAGGAATTCATATCCACTCCCACCAAAAATGCAAATCCCTCTCTTTCTACTAGCAGCTGATCAAGAGGAGGATTACTCAAGTCAATGTCAACAAGGATTCTAGCAAAATGACCAAGACTTTTTTGAATTGTGGCATCATCAAGCGAAAGTGGGGCACCAACTCCTCTGGCTATGGAGAATAAAATTTTTGCACTCTAATATTCTTGAGGTAAACCTATAATACGTATCCAGCATTGAACACTAGTTTGCTTCGCAAGATTTGGAACAAAGTCTCTTGTCCATGCAAAGAGCCTTAACGTGCCCGGATTAAGGTTCCAAGAACCACCAGAAAGAACAGTTCTTAAGTCCTCAATAGACACAAAAGAAAATTCATAAAAGCCTTTCCCTAAAGGGATCATGCTCCATTTATTAATCGGCTTCCAAAGCTGCAGTAACTTGCCTCGCAAGTCATCCAATTTCAATGGTTTATTTCCCTTAGCAAGGATTAGTCTTCCATGCAAGTCATTCTTGCATTCTTCGATGCCAGCCAGGTATTCTTCTTCCGGAATTTTGATCGCAACTTCATCCCCTTTGATGCAAGGGATTGGCAACTGACTAATAGGAATGTCACAAGCATTTTTTAAGGCTTGTGCAAAAGTCTTAGGAGGGTGCAAAACTACAGACGCAGGTTGAGGGGGAGGTTGAGAATGTGGACAAGGTGTCGGTGGGGGGATGGCAGGTGAGAGAGAAGGGGAGAGAGGGATGCACTCGGGAAACAAGGATTCCCAAGGAGCGGCCATGGCGGCCATGGTGTTTTTTTTTTTTTTTTATGCTACTCAAAAGAACTTGGTTTCACATCCATAGGATTTTCCTACAATTTTCTATGGATTTTCAAACTTTTGGATCTAAGAATGAGTTTCATGAAAATGGAGTTTTGATCTTGATATTGAAAGAGATTCAAGAAGATATGAGACCATAGAAGTGATCTTACCTTAAAATGGAGGAAGATTGGTCAAGAAATCAAGTGATTTCAACAAGATTTCAAGGTTTTCTCAAGGATTCAATGGTGGTTTCTCTCAAGGAAGAAGATGGTGTTCTTGGCTCTCAAAGGGGGGCTGGGCTGCGTGATAATGGGGCTGGAGGAGGCTGTTCCAGCCTTCTAAAGAGTTCATTAAGGGTAAAAAGGTCATTTGGTTCAAAGGTAAAATGGTAAAAGGTGAAAAGACTTAAGTTAGGTGTATTTTGGTAATTTCGCGGCCCGAAATTCCCGATCGTCATGACGACTCTAGCATGCTCTCCCAAGTGAGTTGACATGATTTGATATCACGATTATCCATTGTCAGGTCCTGGTAAGTCCACACGTGGCTCCGTTCTCCACCCGATTGAAGTTTTCGCTCGAATGGAGGTCAGGAAGTGATTTTTTTGAAATTTTTATGAAATCTAACCAAAACGTAGAGAATCAAATTCTAAGGCTTACTGTCTCGTTCACGGGTCCATCTGAGGTATCCTGAGCAGTAAAATCATACTGTCAGTGCAAAAACGCAGACCGGACTCCGTTTGAGTTTTCGACTCAAAACTTACTCGTAGCTTCCTACGATATCGCTGAGCATGATTATGGTCTCGGAATATTTTATATCCCTTTATAAGACCTCGAATAAAATATAAGTTCGTAAATACTGATTAAAAGAAAAACTCGAAAATCGGGGTGTTACAAGGACCCTGAGAAGTATTACTCTGATGACTAGTGTAGTGTCATTGTTTGGCCAGTCTCTAGAGTCTTCCCAGTATCTGTATATTTATTATGTACCCCCTTCCCCTTTATGTTATGGAGCTACGTCTCCTGTAGTATAGGATAAGATGGTCTTTATGCTATTTTGCTTTTCCCTGTAGTTAGATGTTAAACTACTATGTGTATTATGAAAAGTTGGCAGAAGTTCTACCTTTAAATATTGTTATGATAATGCATATTATCCTTGTTGTGTAACTATACGTGTACAGTTTTAGAACTCGAGTATAAAAGAAAGCAAAAAGAAAGCCCATATTTTTGGTAAGCTCTATTTATATATTTTCCGCTTTCAATTATGGTCTTGTTTTGAATAATTGTGACCCCTAAAGTGGGGTGTTACACTAAACATAACTGGAGTGAGTGATTGGGAGAACATTGTCTGCGTTATCTCAGCCCCACGGTGCCTTTTCAACAAGATCGTGAATTCTCTGCAACAACTCACGCTAGACGTACTTTACCCAAATCATGATTTGCCCGGTGTCAAGTTAGGATGTTAGTGTTTTTCGACAGGTACGCACGACACAGAGGAGCTACTCTCTGGCCACATATGGTCTTCCCAACCCCAACGTCCTCAAGATTGAAACCTCCGACAATCGCACCCGCACAAATGTGTAAGCTCAACTCCCAGGCATAACGCCCAACTCATGCATAGATGCGTATGCATGTTAAGATAATAACAACAATAGTAATAACATAATTACTGTAACAGAATGTTTATCCTCTTGATAAACCGCAAGGTACCCCTACGGGACCCACTTTCACACAACTTGCCATCAGTCACCCGTTCTTTGTTCTGTTCCTTGCATTCTCGTACAACTTCGTTATTTTGGCAACGGTGTTCAAGTTTTATGACATATTATTTCATGTTGTGTTCGTGTCTTATGATATATTTCTCTAAGTCCTAAATGTCTTATGAAGAAGGATTGAGAATCCTCTAGTTAAGTCTTAGATCCTTTCTAAGTTAAAGGGTACTTGTCTTTCAAGTAATGAAATACATCTAGATTCACTTAAGTCTTATGAATCGATTGATGAATGAATCATCAATGGTATAGTATATGGTCTTGTTTCACCATGTCTTATATTTTCTTATCTATTTCTTTCACTCTAAGTTAATTACTCAACTTAGGGTTTTACACTTAGGAAAAAATCCTTAGCTTTGAGTTCAAAACTCTTTTGTAAAAAGGTTATTTGTTTTATACCGTGGCAAGGTGTCTTAGTACCTTTGATTCAAGTCTTATACTTTGAAAACATTATTTCAAAAAGCTTTGTCGTTTTCAATTAAACATAAAGTTGAAGTTGGAGTTTAAAACTCTTTTGCATTAACTAAAGAAAAGAAATCATTTTAAGTCCAAACCTTTTTTTTAACTTGAAATCATTTATACTTAAACTTGAAATTAAGTATTGTATTGAAATCAAAGATTGGTTTTGTAACACCCCAATTTTCGTTCATATGTGTATCGATGTGTTCATATATGTTTTCATTTGTTGATCTGTGTCATTAGTTCTATGTTGGATGTTTAAGTGTATGTTTTGGGTAGTTTAGCCTTTAGAAAGGGTCAAAAATCCTATTTTACGGTTTTAGACGTATTTTGAGTTCTAGATGTCCAATTGAGGCGATCTTGGGTGCGTTGGAAAGCTTAAAGAATTAACTACAAGTCAAAGTAGCCATAATCGATTATGAGTTTCAGAACAACCATAATCGATTATTGGTTACCTATAATCGATTATGGGTATTCGAGAACGCTGATTGTCGAGTCAGAACAGTCATAATCGATTGTCATAATGGATTATGATTGGGTTTTTCTGTAGAAACGAGTTTTGGACCCTTAATTCGGCCCGTTTCATGTTAACTCCTTTTTAAACCCTTTAAGCACGACCTAAACCCTATTATTCGCTATCTTAGACTCAGAAAAACGGCCTCTCTTCATCTCTCATGAAATTCCTTTGATCTCTTTCTTAAACCACCAAAGAGAAATCCTTGTTTTGGTTGATATTCATCAAGAACACCTCTACGTATGAATCATGTTCTTGCTGGGTAGATCGTGATCAAGCGCTGGACCGTGAGGAGGAAATCAAGAGCGAATCCTTGTTTCTCTTACCCTTAGGCTGTGCGTTTCGTCATACCAGGTATGGGGGGGAAAAGATGATCGTATCATATGGGAATGTGAGAATGAGATTGCGTTGATTGGGGATTCCTATGATCCCCTTGTGTCTTGAGTGATTTGTTGATACCATTGTTGGATATTGAATCTATTGTATGATTGTGATATCATGAAAACGTGTATGTATTGTTATAATGATGTTATAAATACGTATTGCTACTATAAGTGGTATAGTGTTGTTAATGTTATTATGATAATGTTTTGATCATGAATTATATGACTATTGTTTGGGATTATAATATGTGAATATTGAGTTATAATTAAGGATGAATATATGTGAACTATGATTGTGACTATATTGAAATGTGATGTAATGTTTATGTGTGAGACCCAGCTGTAAGGAGCCCATGATGGGTACTCATTTGTGGATGTTGTCTGTGAGACCTAGCTCTAAGGAGCCCATGATAGGTACTCATTTGTGATTGCTTGTGTGACGCCTAGCTTTGCTAGGCTCGAGATGGGACTCAGCTCTGAATGGCCCGTTTATGGACCCAACCGTGGAATGGCTCGAGTTGGGATCCAGCCGCTAAGAGCCCGTGGATGAGTCCCAACCCCTATAGAGCCAGTTTGTGGGTACTCAATTATGTGTGTTGTATGAGTTCGAGGGGACATTATTGCCCGTGATTGTAATGCGACATGTATACAAAATATAATGAGATGATATGTTAAACTTTTATGAGATGATTTGATTTGATTTACGAGAATGATTATGTTATGTTTGTGGGGGTGTAGCACTTATATGTGTACGTATGTATATGTATATATGTGTATCTGTGTGTATACACTCGCCTTAATTTCCATTTTACTTCCATAACATATGTATACGAGTATGTCTTCTCTCACCCCTTTGTATTTGTGTCTCTTCTTGTATAATGTACGATTTGTACAGATGATTCTCAAGTGATTGAGGAGTAACGCATTGGAGCTTACGTGGAGTTGTGGATGCTCTATTAGGAGTTGTTTTCACTTTGATGTTGTCCTTTAGGCTTTGGATCATGTTATTTATTTCTTTATGGGTTTTTGTTTAACTCTGATCCATGTAACATCGGGCTAAGGGATTATCTTGTTTAAACTATTTATTATTTACGTGAAACTTGTAAACATTTTATGACAATATGTTTAATTTAATTGTATTCGAGGTTGAGTTTATGAATGGTGATACTCTTAACTACTGTGAAAAAGGTTTACCTTTTTATAAGACTCGTATCTTTATTCCGAAAGAATCTTTTCACAAATTAATATTTATATAATAAACGTTTGTTGGGGTTAAGGGTGTCACAGGTTTTACATTAAAAACCTACCTATTAATCAAATGTTACATAAGATTTCTCAAAGTCATATGTTATTGAGAGTACTTGCTTCGTTAGCTTTCAAAACGTCATTTTGATTTACTTAAGCTATAACTTAAGATCAAAATAATTTTCCATTGTTTTAAGAATCCCTTGGCCTAATCCAAGGTTGTGCTCTATTCAAATATTGTTTCTTTGTTTTGCTTTGCTTCACCGTTCATTAAATCAATTTAGAGTTGTGAAATCATTTAAGTTTCAAAGATTGAAGTTGAAACTCCTTTTTGTTTATGCTTTCGCTGAATCCTGTACTAGGTTTAATGTCAAGATTTTGCTTCACCACATCCATCATAAGCAAGAGCAATCATCCGTGCATCAAAAGAATAACGACATAGCATCCAATTCAAAAAATCAACACAAAACACGTATACAAAATTTTCAGCAATTCAAGCAACAACTTGTGACAAATATTTGATTGACCAAACGAACTCGGATTTGAGCAAATGAGGACTCATATGAAATCTTAAGATGTATACGTTTTGGTATAATAATTTATTTTCACAAACGGTAACTGAGTTAGTACAGTTTCACAAAATAAGCCACTATAGTTAGAATCCAAGACATAAATTTATGCTTAGATTGAAACAGATTTTCAATGAAACTAAACGAAATTTGTTATCAAAATGAAGCCCAAGATGTCAAGTTTCAGAATCAAAATCAATGTTTGAAATCAGAGGTATAGGTTGAGAGAAAAACCGAAATGACTCACACAAGGTCAGATCCAAAAATAACATTTTCATAAACTCTTTTCAACAAAAAGATGGAGGAACCCTAGGTTAAGGTTTTCCCACACATAAAAGTTATTTTTTACCATTCAAACACATTAATGAACACAAATCAAGCCACAAATAAATATTACAACATTGTTCTCATAGAGAACCAGATAGATAAAGTAGCAAAACCCTTGGTTTAATGTTTTCCCCAAACTAAACCCATAAACCATTTTCACAACCACCAATGGGGTGTGATATGGTTCACTCCCCCATTACCTTAATGAAGATCCTTTGTGAATGAAACAACTCCAAGCCCAAGATAGAATGATAAGGCCGAATCTACATTGATAGAAACAATAAGGTTTGAAACTTTCATTCGAAGAATCATGAACTAGTAGGTGTAGTTTCATGACATAGTGACATAATTTGATTAAAAGGTGACAATGTCTCGGGAAACGTGAAAAGCAGTCATGAACTACTTCGGCTCTGGGCCAGAACAACTTCTCGTCCCCGGGCCAGATTACTTCCCCGTCCCTGATATACATCCCAAGGTAAAGCGGCCTCGATTAAAATAATAATATTTTTATCGGTTTCGACCCAAAACAGCACACCAGGCTAAAAACAACATTTTATGATTATGAAGCTCATCATTGAAATTCAAATATCAATTTCCAATTATTAACTATTTTTATGATTATAATTAATGAAATTGTGTTCTCAGTCAAGTTATTCACGTAAACAGTTAAAAAGACAGATATAGGATTTTGGGATGTTACAACACCACCCTCCAAAAAGAAATTTCGTCCTTGAAATTTACCTTAAAAGAGATGCGGAAACTGTTCCCTCATCCTATCTTCCAACTTCCAGGTGGCATCACCTGAAGTCTCATTCCAGATAACCTTGACCAAGGATATCTCTTTCTCCCACCACTGCTTTACTCTTCTGTTTTCCATCTTGACACGAAGTACCTCATGGTTAAGTTCCCCTTTTAAATACTGTATCAACTTGACGACAAGGAAAAGATCATCAAGGCAAATCCTTGTAAATTTCAAAACTTGAAATCCATTACGAAGATTCGAAAGTGAAGGAGAATAAAGACCATATGCATTGAACAAACTCCGATACCGGATCAATAGAAAACTGTAACTCCCGTTCTGATGGCGGTCCTGACAAACCTTTTAGAAAAACAATTCGGGACAAGAAAGCATTTCCAAGAGTGTAGAATTCAAATCAAATCCACTCCGGGTCTTTTAAAAGACAGCAATAAAATTTGTGAGCTTCTTTACTCAAAGTAGCCCTTATTTGACGGAAAAAGGAAACAGGCAGTCAAAAATTTTCAGTTTCCAAGAAATTCTTAAATTTTTGCCTGCGAAGGCCAATAGGGTATGATTAGAAGGTAATCAATCCATTTTCAAAATTATATTCATTTGAGGAAGAAGCAACCGAATCGAGTTATTAAAAGTCTCAGTTCTCAACGATAATCGATAATCCAACCAATCTTGATCAAAATGATCGTCAAAAGAATGCAAATAGTCAAATCAGAATACAATGAAGAAACTTGAAATTTCGATTGGTTCACGCAAAAACACAGACAATAAAAGTAGAGATGATGAAATCAAATCAAATTAAATCAAGTCAGATCAATTCAGATCAATCCAAATCAAGAGGACAATGAAGATACAAGCATTCCAAAAATTTATCACCTTGTCATAGGCAACAAGAATAAATTGTGTCTGGAATAGAGGTGATCAAATCAAAGGGTAAAAGGAGAAACAGGTAATCCTGACAATTTCACACATGAAATGTAATAAAGGAATGGATGGTGCCTGAATCAAACAGTATAGTTAAAGGTTTATCCACTATGGTGCTATCTCCATGGACCTGATCATCAGACCATGAGGCTTCAACTTCCATTACCGTATTGACTCTACCCCTTGATGACTGTACGGTGGTTTGTAACTTGCTGGCTATAGATCCCATCTTTTGTTGATCACAGGCTCTTGAAACATGCCCTGATTTTCCACACATGAAACTGATGACGCATTCAATTGGTGCAGCACTTTGTTTCATGGTCGTTCCCGCATTTCTTGCATCACGGTGTTGAAGCCACTAGCTGACTAGACTTACTGCTTCCATTGCAAGGTTGTTGCTCGCAAACACGTACGATGTGACCAAGTTTTCCACATCTGAAACAAACGACTTCCTTTGAGTTGCAGCCTCTGGTTGCGTGGCCTCTACCATGCTTCTTGCACCCTTGCGGAGGTACTATGAACTGATGAGTTCTCTTGCTACTCCTTTCGTAAGATTGTTGTTACTGTGAACTGACGACGTCGAGATTTCATCCAACGTCGAAATTTAATCCGAATTGTCGAGATTGTTGTTCTCTTGTACCTTTGCAAGATTGTTGTTGCTGCAAACTCTATGAACCGACGACGTCGATATTTCATCCGACGTTTGGGACGGAATTTGATGTGGAACTTCACAATGATGCAAGTGATGGGATATCTAGCCACAGAGACCGGTTAGCGAAGTACCTTGGAAGCATCATGATCACCACCCACAGGAATCATGGGTCAAGGAGTTGTAACGACTTCACGACATGTCTTCGCTTAGTTTGTTGTCTGTGTTTGAGTTATATGGAACACTAGGAGAACCTTTCTACCTGTGTGTTCAGTGCCTCTTCTCAGGCAAAGGTCTCTAGGTAATTGTGTAGAGTCTGGGAAACATCTTTTGAGTGGTGTTGTTCCCTGCGGCCAGTTTAGGGAGTTTTATTTATGAGTAAGTCTGTCCTTCAATGGAGCTGTGTCTCCAAGTGTTTCAACCTTCGGAGTTGTGCCTCCATGTCCTTATGTTTAAAGTCGTATTTTCTGCTCTCTTGTTTCTGTTTGGGTTGGGTTTCGGATATAAGCCTTTTTGAACTTATAAGACAAGTTATGAAACCTTTGCAGCTGTGAAACCTCTCTCTAAATGCAAAGGTATGAAAAGTAAAAATTTACCCCACTTTTTTCTAAATGACTTAATTAATCCTATTTTCGGCCAGTTATTAATTTATTTTCCACATTAGTGACACCCCCGAAAAAAGAGTGTTACAAGATGCATCTGAAGCGCCGGGTGAAGTCTCGGTATCACGACCTTCTCGGGAGACCACCAGAGAAGTACACTACGATGTAATACAAAGTAATGAGGTGAGATTCCCATTCATCAATACAACACATGGCAGAAGTAAAAACGGTACAACACGCAAGATAACAACATACTAATCATGCATATCATACATCTCAATATATCATATTATTCAATCAATAGCATAAGACATCATCAACACGGGATAATAATGTATAACATGTAAATGTATCCATCAACAGTTATGCAATGCAATACGATGTACATGACTCAATGCCATATGCCACAAGGATAAAACTCTGACCCCTACTCCATGGAGCTAAACATAACTAGAGTGTGTGATTGGGAGAACATTGTCTACGTTATCTCAGCCCCACAGTGCCTTTTCAACAAGATCACGAATTCGCTGCAACGGCTCACGCCAGACGTTCTTTACCCAAACATGATTTGTCCGATGTCAAGTCAGGACGTTAGTGTTTTTCGACAGGTACGCACGACACAGAGGAGCTACTCTCTGGCCACATATGGTCTTCCCAATCCCAACATCCTCAAGATCGCAACCTCTGACAATCACACCTGCACAAAGGTGTAAGCTCAACTCTCAGGCATAACTTCCAACTCATGCACAGATGCGTATGCATGTCAAGATAACAACAACACTAATAATAACATAATTACTGTAACACAATGTTTATCTTCTTGATAAACCGCAGGGCACCCCTACGGGACCCACTTACACACGACTTGCCATCAGTCACCCATTCTTGGCTCCGTTCCTTGCGTTCTCGTACAACTTCGTTATTTTGGAAATGTTGTCCAAGTTTTATGATATATTCCTCAAGTCCTAAATATCTTATGAAGAAAGATTGAGAATCCTCTAGTTAAGTCTTAGATCCTTTCTAAGTTAGAGGGTACTTGTGTTTCAAGTAATGAAATACATCTTGATTCACTTAAGTCATATGAATCGATTGATGAATTTGTCATCAATGGTATAGCATATGGTCTTGTTTCACCATGTCCTATACTTTCTTATGTCTTTCTTTCAGTCTAAGTTAATTACTCAACTTAGGGTTTTACACTTAGGAAAAAGTCCATAGCTTTGAGTTCAAAACTCTTTCGTAAAAAGGTAAGAACATAACACTTATTTGTTTTATACCTTGGTCAGGTGCCTTAGTACCTTTTATTCAAGTCTTATATTTTGAAAACATTATTTCAAAAAGCTTTGTAGTTTTCAATTAAACTTAAAGTTGGAAGTTGGAGTTTAAAACTCTTTTGCATTGACTAAAGAAGAAAAATCTTCTTAAGTCCAAACCCTTTTTTTAACTTGAAATCATTTATACATAAACTTGAAATTAAGTATTGTTTTGAAATCAAAGATTGGTCTTACACTAAAAACCTACCTAGTAATCAAATGTTACATAAGATTTCTCAAAAGCATTTGTTATTGAGAGTACTTGCTTCATTAGCTTTCAAAACGTCATTTTGATTTACTTAAGCTATAACTTGATATCAAAATACTTTTCCATTGTTTTAAGAATCCCTTGGCCTAATCCATGGTTATGTATTATTAAAATATTGTTTCTTTGTTTTGATTTATTTCACCGTTCATTAAATCAATTTAGAGTTGTGAAGTCATTTAAGTTTCAAAGATTGAAGTAGAAAATCCTTTTGTTTATGCTTTGGCTGAATCCTATACTAGATTTAATGTGAAGATTTTACTTCACCAACATCCATCATAAGAAAGAGCAATCATCCATACATCAAAAGAATATCATCATAACATCCAATTCCAATAATCAACACAAAACCCGTATACAGAATTTTCAGCAATTCAAGCATCAACTTGTGACAAACATTTGATTGACCAAACAAACTAGGATTTCAGCAAATGAGGACTCATATGAAATCTTAAGATGTCTCCTTTTGTCTAAAAAAATTATTTTCAAAAACGGTAACCGATTTAGCACAGTTTCACGAAATAAGCCACTATAGTCAGAATCCAAGAAAGAAATTTATGCTTAGATTGAAACAGATTTTCAAGGGTCAAATCTCCATGAAACTAAACAAAATCTGTTATCAAAATGAAGCCCAAGATGTCTAGTTTCAGGATCAAAACACAATTTTTGAAATATGAGGTCTAGGTTTATAGAAAAATCGAAATGACTCACCAAGGTCAGATCCAAAAATCACATTTTCATAAACTCTTTTCAACAAAAAGATGGAGGAACCCTAGGTTAGGGTTTTCCCACACATAAAAGTTATTTTCAACCATTCAAACACATGAATGAACACAAATCAAGGCACAAATAAATATTACAACATTGTTCTCATAGAGAACCAAATAGATAAAGTAGCAAAACCCTTGGTTTAGGGTTTTCCCCAAACCAAACCCATAAACCATTTTCACAACCACCAATGTGGTGTGATGTGGTTCATTCCCCCATTACCTTAATGAAGATACTTTGTGAATGAAACAACTTCAAGCCCAAGAAAGAATGATAAGGCCGAACCTACATTGATATAAACAACAAGGTTCGAAACTTTCATTTGAAGAATCATGAACTAGTAGGTGTTGTTTCATAATTTAATGAAAGGAAATGAAGAGAAAAGTAAGACTAGAGACTTACTTAGTGAAGAACACTTGATGAACAAGATTGGTGTTGTTGAAGTTCAAGAACAAAGTTGCTCCAAATCAAAAACCTTCCTTCACCAAAGACGTAAAGGAGGCGAAAACAAGATGATCTATGGTTTTAGAAATTAAAAATGAAGTTTGGATGGTGTAGGTAGAGAGAGAAACCGAATAGAGAAAATGATGAATGTTCTTGATGGTCTTGAATGATGAAGAACAAAGTTTTTAAATCAAGGAACTTTGTGAAGAAGAAGTGTTTAGATGGTTGCAAGGATGTATGATTCAAAGTTAGAATCTAGAAACAAATTTTGGTAGATGATTACCCAGCCAAAACCGTGAAGATGAAAGGAAGATAGAGAAGAGAGAGTTTTTGTGTTCTTGAACAAAGTTAGAGTTTGATCTTGTAAGAATGAAATAATGAAGTGTTCTAGTGTTTAAGAAGCCATCAAAACCATGTAGCCTTCATGAATAGCTAGGAAAATTAATTCAAAAGGAAAATAATATGGTGTAAGAGATCTATGGGTTTAGGATTAAAGAGATGGTTGTTTGTTGATCACACATCAAAAGTAGGCAAGATTAACCATGAATGGTTAAATTGCTTTTCCATTTAAGGTAAGGATGACATGGTGACATGATTTGATTAAAAGGTGACAACGTCTCGTGAAACGTGAAAATCAGTCATGAACTACTCCGGCTCTAGGCCATAACAACTTTCCGGCCCCGGGCCAGATTACTTCCCCGGCCCTGACATGCATCCCAAGGTAAAGTGATCCCGATTAAAATAATAATATTTTACCGATTTCGATCTAAAACAGCACACCGGGCTCAAAACAACATTTTATGATTATTATGCTCATAATCGAAATTCAAATATGAATTTCCAATTATTAACTATTTTTATGATTATAATTAATCAGATTGTGTTCTCAGTCAAATTATTCACACAAACAGTCAAAAAGACAGATATAGGATTTTTGGGATGTTACAAAAATCTCTCATAAATTAAGTTTCACCCATTTGCTTATACTGTATCATTTTGACGACACGGAAAGGATCATCAAGGCAAATCCTTGCAATTTCGTTATCCAAATTACGTCACGAAGATTCACATGTGAGAGAGAACATGAATTACAAGTAATTGGAAAACTCCAATGAAAATCAATAGGAAATTATAACTCCCGTTTTGATGGCGATCCTGACACACCTTTCGGAAAAACAATCCGAGATAAGAAAGAAAATTTCTCCAAGAGTGTAAAATTCAAATCAAATCCACCCTTGGTCTTTTGAAAGATGACAAACTAATTGAGTTCCCTCACTTGAGGAATCTCTTACTTGACTGGCAAGGAATAAATAGCTAGAAGTCTTATTCTCAAGAAATTTCTGAGGCTCTTGCCTGCAAGGTTAAGAGGATATGATTAGAAGGTAATCAATCCATTTTCAGAGTTACATTCATTTGCGGAAGAAGCAAACAAATCACGTTCACTAAAATACCAGTTCTCATAAATAATAGAGAATCTAAACAAGACTGCTCAAATGATCGGTTTATTGAAAGAATGAAGTAATAATATCCGAAGAAAATGAAGAGACAATAATATCTCGAGTGACTTCACTCAAGTCATAGACCAGAAACTTTAAAATCGTTCGACCTGCCATAGGCGATAACAGAAGAATCGTATCAGATCAAATCTTATAGTTAAGGTTTACTCATTATGGTACACTCTATCCAGAGGTGACCATCAGATTTGTGAAACTTCAATTCCACAAGTTGCAATGATTCTAACCGCTACTGGTTGCCTAGTAGTTCGTACAAGTTTGACTTCAGATTTCACTTGGTGTTGACCCCACGTCGTTGGAACACGTTTCGACTCCTCGCATCTGAAAAGATGTTGTCTTTGATGGTGTAACACTCTGCTTCGAGGTTGCTTCCACATTCGAGCATCGCGGTGAAAAAGTTACAGGTTGTCAATATCCATTGCTCTCTTTGGAAGTTGTTGCTTACCATTTCAGATGACGTGACCTAGTCTCCCACATTGGAAACAGAGGGTTTCCTTTTGAGTTGCACTCCCTTGTTGCGTAGCTTTAACCACACTCCTTGTATCGAAGTGTAACAGCTACAGGTCTTTCTCGGCTCACTATTCCGTCAGAAAGGTTCTTGCTTGTACTTACTTACAACGCGATCTGGTTTCACGCATCTGGGACAGACGATTTCTTTATAGATACTGCTTCTAGTCGTGAGACCCTTCTCGTACGCATACTCTGGTGGAGATACTATGGAATGAAGGACTCCCTTGTAACTCTGTTTACGAGATTGTTGTTGCTATAATTGGTTCCTTGTAGAATTTGAACACGATCGTTGTTGAAATCTGTATCGTTTCTTCCTCTTCGACCTAGATGGTTCAAGGTGACGTTGACCCTCTTCGCGAGTCTTATTTAGACCCTCGATTAGCTAGCACTCATCCTTTAACACAAGAACTCTCTGATCTTCAAAGGTAACACTGCTCCTTTGATCTCATCTCTTAAACCTTCTTCAAACATCGTGCGCTTCTAATTGAGATGAAGTTTGGAATATCGTGAGGATGTTAACAGAGATCCACAATGAACATCATACTCCCCAACAGACATTTCTCCTTGACGAAGCCGTATAAATTTCATTCCTTTCAGCGTATCTCGTGCTCGTTGAAAATATGCTTTTATAGAAACTTATTCCTTAAGAGTTCCCAAGAGATGATTCTGTCCTCGGCTCCTAGCAACTCGCAATTGCTCCTCACCCAAGCTTAGAACAGGTAGAATCTAAAAGAAAGAAAAGAATCTATATTCTATCCAAGATTGTTTCTCCTTAGAAACAATACTGTAAAGAATATCAAACAATGTTGTTTCCCTTCGGAAACAGCAACACAAAGAGCAGACAACACTAACAAAGATAGATCAAACTCATCATCCTTTCCTGTAACGCCCTTCGTTACATTAGTAACCAAGTTAAAACCTTTCAAATAAAACATGATGAAATAAATTTTTTTTCATAATAATAATAATAATAATAATAATAATAATAATAATTGATCCGAAAACTCTTAAAACAAGGCACCAACTAAAAACCCAAACGTATAAAAATAAAATAACTAAGGTCTAGCCACAAACGACTTCAGTATGTCATAATACTAACCAAAGCTATAAGAATACTAATATGAAATCTCTAGTCTTCAAGCCTCCCTGATCTCAGGAATATCGTCCTCGTGCTCTGAAAATAACACTACTAATGAGATGGGAATCTCAGTGAATAAAAACAGTTATAAAATATTTTCACAAATAGTGTTATTCTCAGTCGGCGTAGTAACCGAAAAAAACAACCATGACACTTGCTACTTTCGAAAATAATATAATTTTCTATAATATCAATCATGTACATATATAGGCCAACACATCACAGAATTCAATCATCAACAATATCATTTAACTCAAGCATTTATTCTACCAATCATAAGCACTCAACAATGGGGTCCCATGTGACACCCGCTACCCCGCATACGATAAAATTAAATAAAGCATGCAAGTTAAAATAAAAACTTTAACATAAAAGGTAGCGAGTACCACATCATCCGAAAACATTTAAAACATAAATAATAACGGTGGAAAAACAAACATAAACAAAACCCGAAACCCGATTTCACATGATCAGAGCTGGTAACCACTACCGATATCACATTGGAACACAACTAACATAACTAAACTATACTATTAGCAAGCGATCTCCTCGGGATTACTCCTCATCTGGCAGCTTACCATCCTCTGCATAACCAAAGGTACATGCAAAACAACAACAACAGATAGGGAGTAAGGAACTGCACGTATAAATGTAACACCCCACTTCAGGGGTCACGATTATTCAACACAAGACCATAATTAAAAGCGGAAAGTATATAAATAGAGCTTACCGAAAATATGGGCTTTCTTTTTTTCCTTTCTTTCATACTCAAGTTCCAAAACCATGTATGTATACTTACACCACAAGGATAATATGCATAAACATAAACAATACTGAAGTCTCAAAATACATAGGTACACATAGTAGTTTAACATCTAACTACAGGGAAAAGCAAAATAGCATAAAGACCATCTGATCCTATACTACAGGAGACGTAGCTCCATAACATAAAGAGGAAGGGGGTATATAATAAATATACAGACACTGGGAAGACTCTAGAGACTGGCCAAACACTGACACTAGACTAGTCATCATAGTAATACTCCTCAGGGTCCTCCTCCTCCTCGTCCTCCTCCATGGCCTCCTCCTCCTCCTTGTCCTCATCCTCCAAGGCCTGCATACATAACCACTCATGATCTGCTCCGCGTACCGCAGCGCCTCCTCGTCAGTCCTCAACCACCACGGGCTGGCAGGGGCTACCTCAGGAACGTCCTCCGGAACATACTTGGGAACTTCCTCTTCCTCCTCCTCCTCCATCTCCTCATCGTTAGACGAGAGGATAATGAGGGGAACAGAAAAGGATAACCTGGCAGGAGCCGGTGTGCTCTTACGAGCAGTCATCCTCCGAGTCGCCCGATGGTGGGGAATCAGAGGGTGTAGCTCGGAAAGCTCATAAGTAGGCCCCAGGGGTGGGATAACAAGGACAGAAGGGCCGGCCGCAGATGCAGGTACAGCAGAAGTAGACGGTGCAGTAGGTGGAGGTGGCATAGAAGCAGGGTCAACATATATGTCCCGGGGCTCCTCCCGATGGACTGCAGTCTGGGTATTGGGCTGTCGCGGATGATCAGCAGGTGGTGGGGGTGGTGGCTGGGTGACTCCCGTGCTACCCTCAGCACTAAACCGTACAGTACAAACTCTCTCAGTCAGGCTCGTCATGGAGAAAGGCAACTCCCTCCTACTCGTGAAACTCACTGCTCTCGTGTATGTGCGACATCCGTCAGGATGGATCGTCCAAGCATCCGCTCCATTATGAAGCATCAAGGCCAACGTCAATCGAGAAGGTGGATCGCTCGCCATATCTACTCACCATAGTAGAAAGAAAACCACGCGAGCAGCGTGACAGTAAAAGTAATGAGGTGAGTTTCCGCATATCACACAACCCGAATAGCAGTTATAAAAGTCACGCACACATGCACCCAATCGGCATAATAGCGCATGGGCTTTCACAGCATAACAATTACTTACATGGCATCACAGTTACATATATATCAACAATAGTATGGGTCAAGTGTCAACTCAAATATGTAATGACACTAATGCAACATGACTTCGAACCCTACTCCATGGAGCTAAACATAACAAGAGTGAGTGATTGGGAGAACATTGTCTGGGTTATCTCAGCCCACAGTGCTACATCCAAATGATTGCAATCATCATAATGGCTCACGCCATACATTATTTACCCAAATCGTGACTTGCCCGGTGTTTCAGTCAGGACGTCAGTGTTTTTCGATGGATATCCATGACACAGAGGAGCTACTCTCTGGCCACATGTGTTTTCCCCAACCCCCGACGTCCCCAAGATCCTCATGATCGATACCTGAGACAATCGCACCTACACCAAGGTGTAATCTCAACTCCTAGGCATCACGCCCAACTCATGCACAGATGCAGATGCATGTCAAGAAAACCACACAAAACAGCCACGTACTACCTCATCACTGTAGTACCTCGTTTATCCGTTGATAAACCATAGGATATCCTTAGGGGACCCACTTTCACACAACTTGCCATCAGTCGCCCATCTTTGGTTTTGTTCCTTGCAATCACGTACCACTTCGTCATTCGAAACACGATGTTCATGTCTTATGATATATTAGTCCATAACCTAGATGTATTATAGAGGTTAGGATCCACAAGGATCCCCTTCATCAATCTTCTCACTTGTCTAACAAGGAACATTACTTATACTTGTAAGTAACTCTTAGTGATTAAACATTATGGAGTCCTTAGATGATCTAAATCATCAAGGATGTGGAACATGGTTTTGTCATGCTTAGGTATTAGTATATGTCTTTTATTAGAATCTTATGAGTCCATTATGGAGTTCATATACATTCCTTTAGGAGATAACGCGTGTTTATACTATTATAGTGAAAAACTTCAAAGTAATATCCTTATGTCAAAGTAGTTGATGAAATCTCCTTTATTCAACATAGTTTGAAAACTCTAATCAAGTGTCCATAGGTGTCTCATTTTAGTGTAGAAGTACTCTTTGAGTTAGTTCCCTTAATTCTATTACTTAGTGTAGAAGAAAGCATGATTCTCCTTTGAACTCATTATTTTGTTTTCAAATGAATTATAACTTATAAACCTTTGGCAAGTTCTAAAAGATAGGTAGTGTAAAACTCCTTATTTTTAAAGAAAGGTTTTGTGAGAATCCTATCTTCTCAAGGAAGGCTTACTAACTAAAATTCTTTAAAAACCATCTTGACTAATTATGGAACTCTTGGATCTTTGAAAAACTTTTCTTTAAAGAAACTTATTAAAGTAAGTGGTTGATCAACATCAAACCAACCTATTCTTAACATGGTTCCTACATGAAGTCCAAAAACCCTTATTTCACAACACATGGTTCTTTGGAACCAAAGCTTGGTTTCTTTGGAAACCTTTTCAATTTATATACTTTCTATACTTTAGTATAAACATATAAAACCCCTTAGCATTAACATTTTAGGGTCCTAACCATATTTTTATACACCAAGGCCGAATGCCCCATAGGAAAATAGGATAGGTTTTTCTTTGTTTCATTGCATTGTTAGAACCATATTAAGTTCATTTTATCATCACTTAAACATAGAAGTTTTGGCTTCCCTCCTCAACATCATATGGCCGAACCAAACATGCCCATATACCACCAAAATACTGCCATTCAACAACATCCAAAGTAGCATAGAATAATCACATCAACATATAAGCATGTTATCAAGACAACTTAGAATATAAACAAGTCCAAATCATTCAAAAATCCTATCCTTAGATCTTTGGACCTAAGAATAGTTTTTCACCATGCCAAAATACTTTTCTTCTAGCACATACAAACATAATCATCATATCAACACAACCACATAATTTAATATGACAACAAAGTAAAGAACTTTATAAGGAAACCCTAGATCTAGGGTTTTCCTTCAACACATTAGGAGGCCTTCAACCACCATTTACGGTGTGATATGGTTCAATCCCCCATTACCTTTGTGAAGCTTCCTTGAAGAGTATAAGATGAAAACTTGGTCACCAATACCACCATGAAAACCGTGACCTAGATGAGAAACAAACAAGTTCAAAACTTGATCTTTTTCAACTTCATAAACAATGAGAACACAATGATTTTTCAACATCATAAGGATGATAACATAAAGATGTTCTCAAGATTAATAAAGAGAAGAAACTAAGTTAGAAACTTACTCTTGAACAAGGGTTCAAAATCAAGTTCAAGAAGCTTGAACCTTCTTGAATGATTCTTGAATATCTTGAAGAAAACAACTTCAAATGAAGAAATTCCAAAGAGGAAAGTTGTTTAGATGAATGAGATAAACAAGAATATGAAGTTAGAATGATGAAATAAGGTGAGTAAGACTATGTACCAGGTCTGGCCGAAACTAGTAAGAAAGGAGAGAGAAGAGAGAACTTAGGAGTTTTAGTGTTTTCAAGTGAGAGGTTAGAATGAATGGAATAGTGACTTTGGTGTCTTGGACACCTAAAGGCCGAGCTTCCCCTCCTTGTGGACTCCAAATCCTCATTCAATTTTGGTCATAGAGAATGGAGGGCCAAGATTCAAGTTGATGAGTGTGTTGTTGCTTAAGAAAGGCTTAAGGACAAGATTAACCAAAAATGGCTAATATGCTTTTTCCATTAATGGTTAGTGTCATAACTTGGATATGATAAAAGGAGGATTTTGGGCTCTTCCCCAAGCATCATAGCCGAATGGCCTTGACTAGATGTAACAAGAATAGTTACATTCTCATTTAGTTAGGAATTTGGTAATTAGGGTTTTTACCAAAAATGGATAATTGGTTTTTACTACTTTTGGTAAAATTTTGGATTTTAAGAAAGCTAATCCTCTTCATTAGGAATAACCAACAAGGTAATGTAAAATGTAATTCAACATTACACATCACTTAATTACCCGTTTCCCGGCCTCCGGCAAGCAAAACGAGAAATTACCCGATAACGATCAAAATAGAACTGTTATCGGTTTTTCGTGTCTTGACGACAAAAGAAACTTTACCACAACATAAACATGGATATAAACCATCATATAAACATTAACATATATATATATATATATATATATATATATATATATATATATATATATATATAAGTCATATCAAACATAAGGTAGCGATCACACTTAAATGTTGATCATAAATAGTTACAGAAACGGGGGTGTTACAATAAACATAAACGGTAATAGAGCAGTTAGCAAGATGATCATGCAACATATAGACATCATAATACAACATACATGTTATAACACACACCATCATATCACATTATAAACATGATGTGCGATGCATACTACTCCACTACTCAGGAAGACGATTCGGAGTACATCAACTTATTGACCATCATGTATCAACACCGGCAGTTCACCTTACTCTCGGATGAACCCCCATGATTAACGATTCACCTTACTCTTGGATGAATCCCCACGAGTTGCCTGTTTGCCATACTCTCGGACGAAAGATCAACAGTGGCTGTTCACCTTACTCTCAGATGAATCCCCATGAGTAACGATTCACCATACTCTTGGATGAATCCCCATGACTTGCCTGTTCGCCATACTCTCGGACGAAAGATCAACACTGGCTGTTCACCTTACTCTCAGATGAACCCCCATGAGTAACGATTCACCATACGCTCGGATGAATACCCACGAGTTGCCTGTTTGCCATACTCTCGAATGGACTTCCCCTAACTAACAACACCATGTCATGATGAATGCAATGTAACACCCCAATTTTTCTTAATCTTTTTAATTAGTCAGTATTTACGTAATTGTATTTTATTGGAGGGCCTAGAAACTTTAATAAATTATTCCGAGACCATAGTCACGCTCTACGCTATCGTAGGAAGCTATGGATAAATTTTGGTAAAAAAACTCAGACAGAACCCGGTCTGCGTTTTACACTGACAGTATTATTTTAATGCTCAGACGACCTAATTTTGACCCGTGAACAAAACCGTTAGGTTTTAAACTAAATTGCGAACATTATCGGCGATTTTAAAAATTTTCAAAATATATAAGTTTTCAAGACTTTCTTGGGGCGAAGTACTAAATCGTGAAAGTAACGGGGCTAAAAACGGATAAACATGAAGTCACATCGCTTAGGAAGGCGTGCTTGTGACTCATTACGGTCATCATTACTTTTATGGAAAATATCTAGATATTTATGAAATTAGAAAATATCTGAACGCGAAAAGACCAAAATGCCCCTGGTCTTTTTCCTAAAGGACGTTTACATCCCTAAAATATCTAAGATTTTGATGACCTCACCCCCTCTCTCTCTCTTATTTTCGTGCCTATCTCTCTCCTCTCTCCCTTCACTTTCTTCTTCTTCTTCCTTTCTTTCTTCTTCTCCATTTTTCTTTCCTTCTTCACCTCCATTTTTCTCAAGCTTCCACAAGGATTTTCAAGCAAGTTTGTGAAGCAAAGTTGATCCTCTCATCCTCCTCTATCACCTAGGAGGTATAGATTTCATTCTTGAGCTCTCGATCTTCATTTTTCTCCATTCAAGTTCATAGTTTCAAGTTTATGCTTCAAACTTCAAAAATCTCTTGAAAATTGTAGAAAAATCATTTTGAGGCCAAACCAATTTCTATGAGCCAGTATCATCCCCAACTATCATAATCCAAGAGCTTGAAATCAAATAAGCTCTCTAACCTATTTATCTTTTCAAGTCCGAATGGGTGGGTTTTTTGGGAAAAAATGGGTTTTTGTTCTTTGTTCTTAATTTCACCTATTTCATTCCTTAGCCATGTAATCCAAGTGATTAGGAAGCTAAATCCATATTCCACCTACTTTTTTGGGTAGTGGCCGATGGCCGAAACCCCAAATTTTTGGTTTAAGGGGTTTTGGTTCAAATCTTTGATAATTGATCATTGATTATGTATTAGGTATGCTCAAGGATCATTGATCCAGGAGTTGGTAGAATTTCAACATCCCTAGCCTAAGTAATTAAATAGGGGCAGCAGCCTAGTCCTAAGGTTAGGGGAATTTTTGATTTAACCGTACTGATTTTTGGTTGTATTTTGTTGTATAGAATCGAACAGGACTCAAACATCCGACAACGCACCCGACTGACAGTTGCAGAGTCGTAGTCGGAGCTGCACGAGGAAATCACTAATGTGGGGAGAAAGAAGTAATATCGTCGGGAAGACAAGCTTAGTGTATATATGTATATATATATATATATATATATATATATATATATATATATATATATATATATATATGTATGGGAACCCTAAAACCCTACTAGAAGTTGAGCCCTGGATAAAGTGCCTAGACCCTAGGAGTAGGTACTTTTGGGCTATCACCGCTAAGTTGATATTATGAATGATGAGACTGATTAAGGTTGATTGTGTTGAATTATTTAATTGATTACCTGTTGATTTTATTTTGGTAAACTGTTTGTTTGATGAATTTTTGCCTGAATTTATGATGATAACTGTACTGGAAAGATCTTCTGTTGCGATGTTTATTGTGATTGGTTGGTTGAGTGTTGATGAGAGTATGGTGAGTGTTGATGTTGTTCGGGTTGATATCGTTGTGGTCCCGACCGTGGAGCTCTGGCTCGTAGATGCAAGGCGTCGTGATGCTGATGCTGATGTGATGTTGATGATGATGTGATGTTGATGTTGATGTTGATGATTGATGTTGACGTTGATGTGATGCGATGTATCGTGGTCGTGGACGAGTGTTTAGGCGTGAGGTTCCGATATCAACCTACGGTGGATGTTTGTTGCATTTTCATAACATTTCATACCACAGCATTTGGTCCCAAAGGGGGATGTTACATAAAATCCCGAGGCGGGAGATGATGTGATGTGATGTGATGTAATCCAGACGGGGATGTCCAATTGGGGACGTGATGTATCGGCCGACATGCATATAGGAAAGGCAGCATATACATAGGGACTAGTATCCCTCCTATAGGCTTATCTGAGAGAATGATGTTTGAGATGATTGTGATGGGTGACTTAAGAGATGGGTGATGTTGTGTTGTATATGTTATCTGTGTTGTGTTTTGTATACATATATGTTGTACTGATGCCCATCTCGCATATTGATGATATATGTTTCTTATCTCCCACTATTTTTTGTGTATGTGTTGCTCTTATTTTATGGGAAGACCCCGCGGAGGAACCAGTTGCTGAAGAGCTGGACGGCATTCCTTACGAGCCTGACGCTGGAGGACGTGCCACGGACCCTAGCCTCGAGAGGTTGGGCAATGATCGTGGCTAACCGGAGAGCTGTCTCTTGGCTTAGTTATTTATTTTGATTTCAGTCTGTACTAATATACACTATGTAGTACTTTATTACTGTAGCCCTACTGATGGGGCAATGACGTATGTGATATATTTCTTTATATTTAAAGCTGCGTACTCTGAGGCGTAGCGTGCCATAAATCGTTTTGCTTCCGCGCTAAATTTTTCGCTTCGCTTCGTATTAATAAGGCGCGATAACGTTTATTATGCGATTAAGATTAGTTAATATCTTAGGTCCTACTGATGGGACGGCGGGTCGTCTCATTTATTGGTATCAGAGCAGTTCGATTCTAATATCGGACTGTGAGGTTTAGGAAGTATACTAGCATTGGCAATTGTATCCACATTGGGTACTAACTGTGTTAGAAGAAGGGTAGTGTGTCCGATGCGCAAGTTATCGGATGTGATAACTGTTTTATTTGTAAGGCATATGATATGTATATCTGTTGATTGATATTGTATGTCTTATGGATTGAAACTAATGCTTCCTTTACCAGGAAAGAATGGCCAGAGGACGTGGTAGAGGAAGGGGAGCACTAGTTGGAATCGGGAGCCCCAACAGTAGTGGGGATACCTCGGGAGTTGGAGGTAGCGGAGATCAGAACGAAGCGATGAGGGCCATGAAGGATTTGGCCGCTGCAATTCTGCAACAAACACAGCAGAATGCTCAGTTCATGCAGCGATAGGAAGAGAGGGATGCTAGACAACAACAGAATCTGGTCGGAGCAGGTGAAGTTGTAAACACTGGACTGAATGCTTTCATGAAGGGGAATCCTCCCCAATTCCTTGGAGAGTACAATCCAGAAGCTGCTGAATTATGGCTGCAAGAAATCGAGAAAGTCTTTGTGGCTATCCAGTGTAGAGAGGATAGGAAGGTTACTTACGCTGCTTTCATGCTAGTCGGAGTAGCTGAAGCATGGTGGAAAAACAAAAAGAGACTGCTAGAGGTTGGAGGGAGACTACTGACCTGGGAGGTATTCCGTGAGAGCTTCTTGGAGAAATATTTTCCAAGGAGTGTTCGTCAAGAGAAAGAAAAAGAATTCCTAAGCCTGAAGCAGGACCAGAAGTCGGTTGGAGAATACACCATGAGGTTCGAGGCGCTGCTAAAATTCTCCCAATTTTACCAAGTGTACTCGGATGAAGACTGGGTGTGCCGAAGGTTCGAAGACGGACTAAGGTCCAAGCTGAAGAGAGCCATGCTGCCGTTGAGTATCCGATCATTTCCCGAGCTAGTGGAAAAATGTACCATACTGGAAGGACACGATCAAGAGAGAATTACACAAACTCCAGCAACAAGTGGTGGACCAACCAGGAGCTTTGGTCAGAAAGGCCGAGGAGGAAAGTTCCAACCGAGGGCGAAGCCTTACAGTCACCCGAATCAGCAACCAGCAAACTATGGAAGAGGAAATTCCAGTCAAGGGCAACCAGGATTCTCCAAGTGCTTTCGATGTGGCGGGCCGCATCAAGTGAAAGATTGTGCCCAGGCAACGAATGTCACTTGCTTCCGTTGTGGCACGTGGGGTCACTATGCCAACGAGTGTCGAATGGGGGACGCCGGTAAGGGCCAAGTTCAACAGCAAGCCGGGAGGGCTTAGAGTTCTGGGACTGGACAACAAGTGGTGGGCTAGCAGAACAGGCCGCAGACAACGGGAAGAGTGTTCACCGTGAGAGGGTCTGAAGCCTCTCAATGTCCCGATCTGATGCAAGGTAAGTGCCCAGTTGCGGGGGGACTCTTATATGTTTTATTTGATTCGGGGGTTACACATTCATTTATTTCTTTAGCGTGTGTGGATGATTTGAATTTACCTATTTCATCCTTACCATATAACTTGACTGTTTCTACACCTATGGGTGATTCCCTAACAAAGCTATTTGTCTGTTTAAAATGTCTGATTATGTTAGAAAACTGATCTTTTCTTGTGGACCTAGTCTGTCTGCCTATGCAGCAGATTGATATTATCTTAGGCATGGATTGGCTTTAGGCCAACCATGTAGTACTGGACTATTCAAATAAAACCCTCTGCTTTTCCAAGCAATCTGGATCATTGCCTGCCAGTGATGGTGTACCGGGAGGTGTACAATCAGGAGAGTGCATGGTGCTGTTTTCTTTGGAAGCTGAAGAGACTCCAAGTCTTGATGCTTTGCCAGTGGTGTGTGAGTTTCCAAATATAATCCCGGATGATGTGCTAGGATTGCCACCCAAGAGAGAGGTGGAATTCGCAATCGACCTTACACCCGGAGTCGGACCGATTTCGATAGCACCCTATCAAATGTCCTTAACAGAGTTGGCAGAGCTGAAGAAGCAATTGGACGACATGCTGCAAAAGCAGTTTATCAGACCGAGTGTTTCACCATGGGGAGCACCTGTGCTATTCGTCAAGAAGAAGGACGGCAGTTCAAGGTTGTGGGTGGGCTACAGACAACTCAACAAGGTGACGATCAAGAATAGATACCCGTTGCCAAGGATTGACGATCTTGTGGACAAATTAAGGGGAGCAACGGTATTTTCTAAGATTGATTTGAGATCCGGTTATCATCAAATAAGGGTGAAAGAAGATGATATACCAAAGACGGCTTTCAGGAGTCGTTACGGACACTACGAGTATCTAGTTATGCCTTTTGGTGTGACTAATGCTCCTGCAGTGTTCATGGACTACATGAATAGAATCTTTAGACCATACCTCGATAAGTTTGTTGTTGTTTTTATCGATGACATCCTTATCTACTCCTTAGACAAGGAAGAACATCAAGAGCATTTGAGGATTGTACTTCAAGTTCTTAAGGACAGACAACTCTATGCCAAGTTGTCGAAGTACGAGTTCTGGCTGGAGGAGGTACAATTCCTTGGGCATGTGATCGATAAGGATGGTATCGCAGTAGATCTTGCAAAAGTAGAAGCTGTGGTCAAATGGGAAACTCCTAAGACGGTAACCGAGATCAGAAGTTTTCTCGGACTAGCAGGATACTACAGGAGGTTCATCGAGGGATTCTCGAAGATTGCGTTACCTCTGACGCAATTAACGAGGAAAGGAAAAGCTTACGAATGGACAGAAGAGTGTGAGGCTAGTTTCCAAGAGCTGAAAGGGAGGCTAACTACATCTCCGGTACTAGTCTTGCCAAATCCATCAATGTCGTTCGATGTGTACTATGACGCATCGTATCAAGGTTTGGGTTGTGTGCTTATGCAAGAAAGGAAAGTGGTAGCCTATGCTTCCAGACAGCTAAAAGTGCACGAACGGAATTACCCAACCCACGACCTAGAGTTGGCCACAATAGTGTTTTCATTGAAGGTATGGAGACACTATCTTTATGGTGCTAAATTCAGCGTGTTTAGCGACCATAAAAGCTTAAAGTATTTGTTCGACCAAAAGGAGTTGAACATATGGCAGAGGAGATGGATGGAATTCATAAAGGATTATGAATTTGATCTACAATACCACCCAGGAAAGGCCAACGTGGTGGCAGATGCATTGAGTCGGAAATCTTTGCATATGTCCGCTATGATGGTGAAAGAACTGGAACTGCTGGAACAATTCAGGAATCTGAACCTGGACGTGGAGTTATCCAGAGATAAGATAAGTTTAGGAATGATCACTATCACTAGTGATTTTCTGAACTTGATCTGGAAAAAGTAAGGAGAAGACCAATATCTACAGGTAAAGAACTAGATGGTAGAAGAAGGAAGGACTTCAGAGTTCAAAAAGGGTAGTGATGGAATCCTGAAGTTTGGAGACAAGATATGTGTGCCTAAGGATAGTGAAGTTAGGAACATGATCTTGGAAGAAGCACACAAGAGCAAACTGAGTTTTCATCCCGGATCTACGAAGATGTACCAGGACCTAAAGGGAATGTTTTGGTGGCATGGGATGAAGAAGGAAGTAGCAGAATATGTCCAATCCTGTCTGGTGTGTCAAAAGGCAAAGATTGAACACCAGAAACCAGCAGGGTTATTACAATCACAGGACGTCCCAGAATGGAAATGGGATAGCATTGCAATGGATTTTGTTTCCGGACTACCAAGAACGCAAAAGAGATGCGATGCAGTTTGGGTAATCGTTGACAGGCTTACGAAATGTGCTCATTTCTTGCCGATCAACCAAAGGTATTCTTTGGAAAGATTAACCCAGATTTACATCAAAGAAGTGGTGAGATTGCATGGAGTACCTTCGAGTATAATTTCGGACAGGGATCCGAGATTTACTTCTAGGTTTTGACAGAATTTAAATGGTGCTTTGGGAACTAAACTCAGAATGAGTTTAGCTTACCATCCACAAACGGATGGTCAGTCTGAAAGAACAATTCAATCGTTGGAGGATCTTTTAAGAGCATGTGTTTTGGAAAACACAGGAAGTTGGGACGAATTCCTTCCATTGATTGAGTTCACATACAACAATAGTTTCCACTCGAGTATTGGCATGGCGCCATACGAGGCACTGTATGGACGAAAGTGCAAAACACCGCTCTGTTGGTATGAAACCGGGGAGAATCAGTTGATAGGACCAGAGATGGTGCAGCGAACGACGGAGCAAGTTAAGAAAATTCGGGAAAAGATGAAAGTCTTACGAGATCGACAAAAGAGCTACAGTGACAAGAGGAGGAGACCTTTGGAGTTCTAGGAAGGCGATCATGTCTTTATGAGAGTCACTCTAAGGACTGGAATTGGCAGGGTAATCAAATCCAGAAAGCTTACACCTAGATTCATTGGACCATTTCAAATTCTTCGCCGAATTGGTCCGGTTGCCTACCAAATTGCCTTACCTCCCAACTTATCCAATATTCACAATGTATTCCATGTATCCCAACTCAGAAAATACCATCCTGATCCATCAAATGTGATTGAGCCCGAATCAATCCAGGTAAGGGAGAACTTAGAATACGAAGCATTGCCTGTACGGATTGAAGACACAAGGGTGAAAGAACTCCGCGGGAAGCAGATTCCCTTAGTCAAGGTTATATGGGATGTTACAACAGGAGATGCCACCTGGGAACGCGAAGAGGACATGCAGCAGCGATATCCGCATCTATTCTAAGGTACGTCGAATTTCAGGACGAGATTCTTTTAAGGGGGTAGTAATGTAACACCCCGATTTTTCTTAATCTTTTTAATTAGTCAGTATTTACGTAATTGTATTTTATTGGAGGGTCTAGAAACTTTAATAAATTATTCCGAGGCCATAGTCACGCTCTACGCTATCGTAGGAAGCTATGGTTAAATTTTGGTCAAAAAACTCAGACGGACCCGGTCTGCGTTTTTACACTAATAGTATACTTTTACTGCTCAGACGACCTAATTTTGAATCGTGAACGAAACCATTAGGTTTTAATCTAATTGCGAACGTTATCGGCGATTTTGAAAATTTTCAAAATATATAAGTTTTCACGATTTTCTTGGGGCTAAGTACTAAATCGTGAAAGTAACGGGGCAAAAAACGGATGAACATGAAGTCACGTCGCCTAGGAAGGCGTGCCTGTGACTCATTACTGTCATCATTACTTTTAGGGAAAATATCTAGATATTTATGAAATTAGAAAATATCTGAACACGAAAAGACCAAAATGCCCCTGGTCTTTTTCCTAAAGGACGTTTACGTCCCTAAAATATCTAAGATTTTGATCACCTCACCCCCTCTCTCTCTCATATTTTCGTGCCTCTCTCTCTCCTCTATCCCTTCACTTTCTTCTTCTTCTTCCTTTCTTTCTTCTTCTCCATTTTTCTCCATTTTTCTTTCCTTCCTTCACCTCCATTTTTCTCAAGCTTCCACAAGGATTTTCAAGCAAGTTTGTGAAGCAAAGTTGATCCTCTCATCCTCCTGTATCACCTAGGAGGTATAGATTTCACTCTTGAGCTCTCAATCTTCATTTTTCTCCATTCAAGTTCATAGTTTCAAGTTTATGCTTCAAACTTCAAAAAACTCTAGAAAATTGTAGAAAAATCATTTTGAGGCCAAACCAATTTCGATGAGCCAGTATCATCCCCTACTATCATAATCCAAGAGCTTGAAATCAAATAAGCTCTCTAACCTATTTACTTTTCAAGTCCGAATGGGTGGTTTTTTGGGAAAAAATGGGTTTTTGTTCTTTGTTCTTAATTTCACCTATTTCATTCCTGAGCCATGTAATCCAAGTGATTAGAAAGCTAAATCCATCGTCCACCTATTTTATTGGGTGGTGGCCGATGGCCGAAACCCCAAATTTTTGGTTTAAGTGGTTTTGGTTCAAATCTTCGATAATTGATCATTGATTATGTATTAGGTATGATTAAGGATCATTGATCTAGGAGTTGGTAGAATTTCAACATCCCTAGCCTAAGTAATTAAATAGGGGCAGTAGCCTAGTCCTAAGGTTAGGGGAATTTTTGATTTAACCGTACTGATTTTTGGTTGTGTTTTGTTGTATAGAATCGGACAGGACTCAAACATCCGACAACACACCCGACTGACAGCTGCAGAGTCGTAGTCGGAGCTGCACAAGGAAATCACTAAGGTGGGGAGAAAGAACTAATATCGTCGAGAAGGCAAGCTTAGTATAGAGTATATATATATATGTGTAGGGGAACCCTAAAACCCTACTAGAGGTTGAGCCCTGGATAAAGTGCCTAGACCCTAGGTGTAGGTACTTTTGGGCTATCAGCGCTAAGTTGATATTATGAATGATAAGAATGATTGAGGTTGATCGTGTTGAATTATTTAATTGATTACCTATTGATTTTATTTTGATAAACTGCCTGTTTGATGAATTTTTGCCTAAATTTATGATGATAACTGTACTGGAAAGATATTCTGTTGCGATGTTTATTGTGATTGGTTGGTTGAGTGTTGATGAGAGTATGGTGAGTGTTGATGTTGTTCGGGTTGATATCGTTGTGGTCTCGACCGTGGAGCTCTGGCTCGTAGACGCAAGGCGTCGTGATGCTGATGCTGATGTGATGTTGATGATGATGTGATGTTGATGTTGATGATTGATGTTGACGTTGATGTGATGCGATGTATCGTGGTCGTGGACGAGTGTTTAGGCGTGAGGTTCCAATATCAACCTACGATGGATGTTTGTTTCATTTTCATAGCATTTCATACCACAGCATTTGGTCCCAAAGGGGGATGTCCAATTGGGGAAGTTACGTAAAATGCCGAGGCGGGATATGATGTGATGTGATGTGATGTAATCCAGACGGGGATGTCCAATTGGGGACGTGATGTATCGGCCGACATGCATATAGGGAAGACAGCATATACATAGGGACTAGTATCCCTCCTATAGGCTTATCTGAGAGAATGATGTTTGAGATGATTGTGATGGGTGACTTACGAGATGGGTGATGTTGTGTTGTATATGTTATCTGTGTTGTGTTTTGTATATATATATATATATATATATATATATATATATATATATATGTTGTACTGATGCCCCTCTCCCATATTGATGATATATGTTTCTTATCTCCCGCTATTTTTTTTGTATGTGTTGCTCTTATTTTATGGGAAGACCCCGAGGAGGAACCAGTTGCTGAAGAGCTGGACGACATTCCTTACGAGCCTGACGCTAGAGGACGTGCCACCGACCCTAGCCTCGGGAGGTTGGGCAATGATCGTGGCTAACCGGAGAGCTGTCTCTTGGCTTAGTTATGTATTTTGATTTCAGTCTGTACTAATATACACTATGTAGTACTTTATTACTATAGCCCTACTGATGAGGCAATGACGTATGTGATATATTTCTTTATATTGAAAGCTGTGTACTTTGAGGCGTAGCGTGCCGTAAATCTTTTTGCTTCCGCGCTAAATTTTCCGCTTCACTTCGTATTAATAAGGCACGCTAATGTTTATTATGCGATTAAGATTAGTTAATATCTTAGGTCTTTCTGATGGGACGGCGAGTCGTCTCATGCAATGCTAACACATAAACAACATGACAACTACCTCCATCAACACCATTTAACACAGGTTATCAAATTTGACCAATAAGCATCAAAGTGATTTAGCCAACAACGTTAGTAACAGTAGGTCGTTACCTATAACATCATCTTCTCATTACTTAATCTCTTTATTAAGTCTCCATTATTACATTTTACCATATCGTTGTCCTAGTTAATTAACTATCCTCAAGATCGTATTTTATAATCTCTTATATCGTATTTTTATTTCAAAAAGGGGTATTAAATCTCTTTTATTTAAAGCAGTGAACTTTTCTTAATTCTGACAGTGGCACGGCCTGAGCACGGGCGTGCTAGCCAACTGGCGCTATGCAAGAGCACGCGCGTGTTGGCCAACTGGCACGGGCGTGCTGTGCGAGAGCACGGGCATGCTAAACAGCGTCACTTTTCTCGTTGATATGGCACGGGCGTGCTACATGAGAGCACGGTCATGCTGGTTTTATTGAGCAAAGAGCACGGGCGTGCTCAACGCTGTTACAGCGTCTCAGTTCTAGGAACTTAGCAGCTTTTCTAAATTTCAACCTTCCAAATCAATCCTAAGGTTCTTGACTAATCCATTGGCATTAATATCACCCCTCATCAACGTCTTTATGTTTCATGTACATCAATTAGACTAATCCTAGTTTTAGGCTTAGCGCTAATATCCCTATGTCTTTTGTTAACATAGTTTTAACAGCAGCTTCAATATACCAATCCATACAACCATGGCATATCATCATCATCATAAACAATATCACAAACAACATCCTCAACGTCATGCCATAAACAGCCATAATAACTTCATATAACAACTAAGGCATATAGCACACAAATAGGGTCATGGGTTAACCCTCATCTTACACTACCCTAGAACCTATATGTTATACTAATCCCTTCTCCCCATACCTGGCATAATGATACCAGCCTATGAGCCAACCAGAGCGAAGTCCAAGCGTGACTCTTTCAAACGAGTTCAACAGGTTCAGCGAGCTTTGACCAAGACCAACAAGAAAGGACAAATATAGTTAATTCCCAAACAAAGAAAGGGAAGGGAATTAACACAAGGGTTATGCACATACCTCGATTAGATCCCTGGGGAACTAATCTACTAGTTGCCGTTCACAACACCGGCACACGAACAACGAAGTCTGATTTGACAGGGACAAAACGGTTCAACTCTAACTAAAGGGATTCAAAGAAAAAGGATGAATAGGATTGGTTACCTTACCTCGGAGTAACACGAAGCTAGCAGCTTAACCCCAAACGCAACAGCAAACACCACAGGGATGTGTTCTTGACGAAGAACACCCAAACTAGGATTGGGGAACGCTCAAGGATTCAATGGGAACCCAAGAGAAAGGTTAAAGATGGCTGTTTCTAACTTTAGGATTGAGATCTATGAGGTTTAGGTCGAGCAAAAGAGTTATAAAAAAGGATTAGAGCGAAACGGGCTATCTAAAGAGCCCAAAATGCCTGCTCACTAGTTTGGCCCTAACTTGAGCTACAAGTGTCCGATTTAGGTGTTCTTGATGGAGTTAGAAAGCTAAGAGAATTTTCTACAAAATCATGTTTCAAGATCTATTCCTAATTCGGACTATAACAGGGTCAAAAATATGATATAAGTTCAGTGTTAAAAAGATAGTTGTTTCTAGATAGGATTTTGTAGGAGATTAAGATAAGATAATCTTATCTATTTAATGATTGAATCTCTATGACATCTAATTGATCTTATACCAGCACAACTACAATTATCATAAATATATATCTTATATTAATATAAACATGATCTAAATATGAACACAGATAATCGTCTATTAATATAATTATGTTGTGCATTAATACAAATGATTCGGTATTAATATAAACATATACATAATCGATGACATGTAAATAAATATACGATCCCACATTAATTACACACTTCATATTAGTCCATACAAGACCACATATAAGCACACGAGATCACACACTTACATAATAATATAATCAATTACATATTCATATAGAGAAGATCACGTATTAATACATGTAGTATAATTAATAATTAATAATATAAATATAATAAAAATAATTATTCACGATTATCTATTGATACAATCAATCGTATATTAATATAAGACTAATTAATATAAATCATTTACATATCAATAAGAATCAATTACATATTATATATATATATATATATATATATATATATATATATATATATATATATATATATACAAAATATATAATAACATTTTAATATATAAACTGTAAATACACTTATAATCATACAAACATTATCGTGCATGTTATCACTTAAAAAATACAACATAAATATACATTCATATAGATACTTATAAAATGCAGTGACGATGTAAACAAGTATACGAAAAACGGAGTGTTACATCCAATTGCCCACCCCTACTCATGAGGAGTGTTTCGACCTCACCTGTTGTGGTGAAGTTACCAAATCAATACCCCTACAGTGGTGGTATTTTTCGACATCCCTGCTGTGGTGATATTTTTCATTTCAATACCCCTACTATGATGGTATTTTTCGACATCCCTAATGTGGTGATGTTTCTCATTTCAATACCCCTACTATGATGGTATTTTTCGACATCCCTAATGTGGTGATGTTTCTCATTTCAATACCCCTACAATGGTGGTATTTTTCGACATCCCTGCTGTGGTGATATTACTCAATTCGATACCCCTACCATGGGATATTTCTCAATCACAATACCCCTACAATGGTGGTATTGTCAACATCCCTACAATGGTGATGTTTTTCACAAGGTCAATACCCCTACAATAGTGGTATTTCCTCAACCCTTAATACTCCTGCTGTGGTAGTATTAAGTACATGTCAAACAAACAATAAATCATTCTTTTCATGGCAAACATACATGACATATTAATCTCATTTAATAACACATATCATATATGTCATATAGCAACATATCAATTCAATCATCAACATACCAATTCAATCATCAGGGAATTTCAAGGTTTACATTTGATAAACAAACAATCATAGCGTTCATATCATAAAATTCCCTAATTAAACATTAATTTTGTTTTCTATGAAAACACCCAAATTTGGAAAATAGGATTTGACCAAAACATGTATTTTTCCATTGAAATCTCTCTAAAAATCATCATATAATTCAAACTCCTTTCCCCAAATTCTTTTGTACCATGGAAGGGTGAGAAGAGGTTATTTTTACTCACCTCTTGAAGACCTCCAAGAATCTCCAAGTATTTCCTATGACGAATCCTAGTGTTCGTCTAGCATTCTCTCCTTCTTCCTCTTTCCTTCCTCCTTCTTCTCCAAATCCTTGTATTTCTTCTCTTCTTAGCCGCTTATGAGTTTCTAGGTGTAATTAGGGTTCAAAACCGCATCCTAAGGGTGTTAAAGTTCTATTTATAGAGACTCAAAAGCCCAAAACACGTAAAAACGTGTTATGGCCCACTTACCCAACGTCCAGCTCGGTATTTTGCACATATCTTGAGTTATAGACATCGTAAAAATATGATATTTATATCCTTGGAAATATTACAGAAATATCTACAACTTTAATGAATGACACAAAATCTGAAACGGACGTTTAAAGGGCCAAAACGGGGCTAGAAGTTAGAAAAACAGTGCTAGCGCTGGAACCCGAATAGCGTGTACGAAGTTTGGCATAACTTGCGTTACAAGAATCATATCGGGACGAACTTGGTGTCTATAGAGAGCTAAGAGATAGAGATACAATGCATATGAAGACATCGAGTCCTAAAGAGGTGTTTATGAAAGGAAAATATACATTGTACATAGAATTTCGGATAAGCGGAGGTCCAGATTTTGGGATGTTACACGGAGCACACTGTCGCCGCCACCTCCTTACTTCTTCCATCAGAATCATCAATTCTAAGCCCCCAAAACTCTATAATTTTATTTGCTAATGTTAATGCCTATTTATATTTTTATTTATTTCTTGGGATGTTACATTTTCTCTCATCCTTTAAGAATTTCGTCCCCGAAATTAACTCCGCACTTGCATACGAAGCAAATAAAGGTAATGTACCTTCAATAACGAGGTTTGGGTATTGTCGCACCAAGTCTTCTTCCAGTTCCTAAGTAGCCTCTTCAGGAGTCAATCCTTCCCAAAACATCGTCACCAATGCAATCATCTTATTTCTCAGAGTCTTAGTGCTCTTGTCGATGAGTTGAAAAGGCCTGACTCTATGGATCAAGTTATCCTTTAGTTGAATTGACTCGGGAGCTATCACGTGTGAAGCATCAGGTATGTACTTTCGGATTTGAGAAGCATAGAAGACGTCATGAAGATTTGACAATTGTGGTGGAAGGGCCAATTGGTAAGCAATAGGTCCGACTACACTTTCTAGAATTTGAAAATGATCCATGAATCAAAGAATTAGTTTTCTCACTGACATTGACCTTCCCATCTATAACACCCTTTCCGGGGGCATCACATAACGAACATTTTATAATGTATACAATGATGCAATACAAAGTAATGAGGTGAGATTCCCATTCATCAGCACAACACATGGCAGAAGTAAAAACAGTATGACACACAAGAAAACAAAATACTAGTCATGCATATCATACATCTCAATATCTCATGTGTTCAATCAACAGCATAAGACATCATCAACACATGATAATAATGTATAACATGTAAATGTATCCATCAACAGTCATGCAATGCAATGTGTGACACCCGCTATCCTGCATACGATAAAATAAAATAAAGCATGCAAGTTAAATAAAATTTTAACGTAAAAGGTAGCAAGTACCACATGATCCGAAAAAATTTTAAACATAAAACAACTGCGAAAAAACATTAACATAAACAAAACCCGAAACCCGATGTCAGATGATCAGAGTTGGTATACATATACCGATAACACATCGGAATAAAACTAAACAACTGAATGTAAATCCTATCTACTACTACTAAGAGAGATCTCCACGGGATCACTCCTCGTCAGAATGCTCACCCTCCTCTGCACATGCAACATCATATGCGCAAGAACAACAAAAGATGGGGGTGAGAAATACGATCATAAATATATGTAAACGGAATGGAATAGTAATTAAGATGACATACAACATACATCAATCAACACATGTATAATCAATATATATATATATATATATATATATATATATATATATATATATATATATATATATATATATATATATATACATATCAAAGATGCATGTCAATGCAAATGCAACAGCACTACTCCGTATGCATGTGGCCAACAACTATAACTCTGGAAAGACGATTAGGAGTACATGTTCGGTTATCAACGTGGATGATATGCCAGACCATGGGCCATCCCCGAACACTCTCACTAATCCTGATAACGTATAGTGGCTAGTCAGGGTACTCAAGCTTATCCTTTAGGTCACTCCGACAATAGGTAGCTAGCCCATGTCACCTGGAATTTCCCTACCCAATGTACCCGCAAGGCCGGGATAACACCCATCGTGGCCTCCACTATCGCGATTCATCGTTTGCTTTCCACCCAACGTATCAACGTCAACGCATGATGCATGTTATGCTCAACAACATGCAAACACATGTCCAACCATCCACCATCAACACCATTACATGGCTATCAACTTTGACCAACAAGCATCAAAGATGATTTATCAACATGAAACTTGACTAATAAGCATCAAGAATGATTTAACCAACAACATCGGTAACAGTACATCGTTACTAATAACATCATCGTCTTATTAATTGTTCTCTTTGTTAAGTCTTAACTTAACATCATCTTCATTAAGTATTATACTTAATCTTATTATCTAAACCTCAATTCATATCTTATTAAGATTATAACTTAATCCTAATATTTAAACCTCAAGTCATATAGTTATTAAGATAATAAATTAATCTTAATATCTAAACCTCAATTCATATTTTATTAAGATTATAACTTAATCTTAATATTTAAACCTCAAGTCATATATTTATTAAGATTATAACTTAATCTTAATATCTAAATCACAATTCATATCTTATTAAGATTATAACTTATTCTTAATATTTAAACCTCCAGTCATATGTTCATTAAGATTGTAACTTAATCTTCATAACACTATCCATCAAGCATAAGGGGTCAGAACTGTTCCTGGGCACGTGAGAATCGATTTCCATTCTCTGGAATCGATTTCTCAAGTCTTCAGAATCGATTTCCAATCTCTGAAAATCGATTTCAGCATGTTCAAATCGATTTCCCCAATCGATTTTGAACAAGGGAAAATCGATTCTAAAAATCGATTTCTACAAGGTCAAATCGATTTCCACGTTCTGGAAATCGATTCTTGGTTGATTCAAATCGATTTCCATGTGCTGGAAATCGATTTCTGGGTGTCAGATCATACAGCAGCGGGTTTCCTCCGCTATAGACCAATCAACGTTCTCTAATTAACAGATCATTCGAGCCTAAGCTATTTATCATCAATTTGATTAGTTCAACACTCATGAATCATAACCTAAGGGTTCTCAAACTAATCCTTGGTCATCAATCTCACATTACCTATTTATTTACTCCCTATAACTATGTTCTAATAGTATAGGATTAACAAAACACCATATCAAGGCATAAACAGCATGTTCATCATCATCAATTCATCAACATTCATAATAATCATGTACTCATAGTTATAAACATGTTATGACATCAGATTATTCATCAAACAATATTCGTACAACCAGAAAACAACATAACAACATTCATAGGCACTTACAATGCATATAGGCAAACATATAGGGGTCATGGGTTAACCCCTTCATCTTAACCTATCCCAAAACCCACATACTCATGATCAATTTTCTCCCCCCCCCCCATACCTGGTATGACGATTCACAGCCTAAGGGAAAGAGAATAGAGCCAAGATCTGCTGCGGTTCCTTCTTACGGGTTCAGCACTTGATCACGATCGCAACACTGGAAAGCAGAGTCGATCTTTAAGTTAAGGATTGAAAGGGAAAACAAAACTAGGATTAGAAACTCACCTTGGTTTCTAACTTAGGAGATTAACGCTAGCAGCAGGGATAGACTAGCCAAACAACGGCGTGTTCTTGACGAAGAACACCAAAGCAGGATTCGTCCTTTGGGTTTTCTAGAGCAAGAGATCAATTAGAGCTCTTAGGGATGAGAGAGGCAATGAGTGTGTACAATAGGGTGTGGATACTAGGTTTAGGTCATACGCTATGTATATATAGCTGTTAGGGACGTTTTAGGAGGAATGGGCCGTACACAGCATAGCCCAGTAACCTAAACGCGTACACAAGCTCTGACACGCATGGAAATCGATTTCAACATCCATGGAAATCGATTGGCCAAATCGATTTTCTTATCAAAGAAATCGATTTTTCCCTTCAAACAATGGATTTCCTCCTTCTGGAAATCGATTTCTTCACCTGAAAATCGATATCCCAAATCGATTTCCCAATCGATTTTTGCATCGACATCTGAATAAAACTTGTAGGTAATCCTCTAAGCTTTCCAACGCATCCTAGATCATCTCGATCGGATGTCTAGAACTCAAGATATGGCCAAAACCGTGAAACAGGTTATTTAGACTCGGATGAATTGATTATTCTAAAGGTTGAACTATTACAACTATGAACTTATGCACCAAAAACAAGCAAAAACGACATATGCAAGCATCTATAAGCAAGTATCAACACATATATACATAGAAGTTAAAGAGCAGGGTGTTACACAATGCGATGTACATGACTCAATGCCATATGCCATAAGGGTAAAATACTGACCCCTACTCCATGGAGCTAACAAAACGTCGGAGAGAGTGAATGGGAGGACATGTTCTATGTATGCCAGCCATGGGAAAGATGCTACAACATTCGTAACGTGCATGTATCTGGCTTTTACGGAAACACTCTATACCAAACATGAAAAGTATGACATCTAATAGAGGATATCAGTGTATTGCTTGAATTCGTCATGACTCAGAAGAATCACCAACTGGTCTCATGTCAGCCCTTCCAACCCGGATACCTCCAAAACCATTTAAGATCGTCACCGTAAGATTCGCACCAGCATCTAGGTGTAAGCTCAATCTCCTAGGCTCAAGGCCTGACAGACTCATGTAATGAAATGCCCATGCTTACACAAAGCAGATGCGATAAAGGAATGTCTATCCACCGGATAAACCTCAAGGTTCACTAAGGTTCTCTTCCTTAGGATATATACGTGTCTTTGCATTATAAAACTTTTATCCACCAGATAAATCTCGTGATCCCTACGGGATCGAGTCATCACAAGACTATACAGTTAGACGATGTCCTCGGGTCCGCCTCACCGGCCCATCATCGAACTACTGTTCCAAACCAAAACGTTTCATGTTTGTGTTCGTGTCTTATGATATATTTCTCATGTCCTAAATGTCTTATGAAGAAGGATTGAGAATCCTCTAGTTAAGTCTTAGATCCTTTCTAAGTTAGAGGTACTTGTCTTTCGAGTAATGAAATACATCTTGATTCATTAAGTCTTATGAGTCGAATGATAAATGAATCATCAATGGTGGAACATATGGTCTTGTTCCACCACACATTACACTTTCTTATCTCTTTCTTTCACTCTAAGTCAATTAATTGACTTAGGGTTTTAATTCAGGAAAGTTCTTAGTTTTGAGTTCAAGACACTTTTGTAAAAAGGTGAGTACAAAGCACTTATTTGCTTTATACCTTGGCAAAGTGCCTTGGTACCTTTGATTCAAAATATTATACTTTGAAAACATTATTTCAAAAAGCTTCTAGTTTCAATTAAACTTAAAGTCGGAAGTTGGAGTTTAAAACTCTTTTGTATAAACTAAAGAAAAGAAATCTTCTTAAGTCTAAATTCCTTTTAACTTGAAATCATTTATACTTAAACTTGAAACTAAACATTGTATTGAAATCAAAGACTGGTTTTACGTTCAAAACCTACTTAGTAACCGAATGTTACATAAGATTTTCTCAAAGTCGTTTGTTATTAAGAACACTTGGTTTATTAATTTTCCAAAACGTCATGTGATTTACTTAAGTCATAACTTAAGATTAAAATACTTTTTCCCTTGTTCTAAGAATCTCTTGAATGAATTTTATGTTTCATTAAAATAAGGTTTCTTTGTTTTGCTTTGGTCATCGTTCATTGATTCCATTTTAGTATTGTAAAATCATTTGAGTTTCAAAGATTGAAGTTGAAAATCTTTTTTTTTTTCGTTTATGCTTTGGCTGAATCCTATACTAGGTTTAATGTGAAGATTTTTCTGCACGATTATTCATCATGAACAAGAGTAATCATCAATGCATCAACATGGATAATAACATAACAACCAATTCCAAAAATTCAACATCAAACCCGTATATAGAATTTTCAACATGTCAAGCATAAACTTGTGACAAACATTTTATTGACCCAACGAACTCATATTTGAGAAAATGAGGACTCATATGAAAGCTTAGGATGTCTAGTTTTTGGATATATAATTAATTTTCACAAAAAGCAACTGAGTTAGTACAATTTCACAAAATAAGTCACTGTAGTCAGAATCCGAGACAAAACTTTATGCTTAGATTGAAACAAGTTTTCAAGGGTCAAATCTTTGTGCAATCACACTAAATTTGTTCTCAAACTGAAGCCCAAGATGACTTGTTTTAGTATCAAAAACAATTTTTGGAATCCAATGTCTATGCTGGGGGTAGAGGATTGGATGAATTCCTTCGTAGGAATCCATCTCAATTCAAGGGTGAATTCATTCCTGAATTAGCTGAGCGTTGGATCCAGACGTTGGAGAAAATCTTTGGAGCAATGAGGAGTACTGAGAATGACAAGGTTGCCTATGCAACCTATATGCTGGTGGAGGATGTTGAATACTGGTGGGAAGGAGCCCGTCAGATGCTGATTCATGATCAACAAGCTGTGGACTGGAATGCTTTTAAGGGGAAGTTCCTGGAAAAGTATTTTCCTGCAAGTGCGAGGCACGAGAAAGAAATGGAGTTCCTCCAGCTGAGATAAGGGGGAATGACTATAGCTGAATACGGGGCCAAATTTGAATGTTTGGCAAAGTTCTCGAATTATTTTCTGGACAACCCAAGAGAAGAATGGAAATGCAGGAAGTTCGAAGGAGGTCTGAGGATCGACTTGAAGAGAGCTATAGTTCCTCTGGAAATTTCTGTTTTTCCAAGGCTGATGGAGAAGTGTTGTCTGATCGAGATCTTGGAGCCCAAGGACAAGCGGACACAGAGTTCTGGACCGAGTAAGCTCCAAAGAGGAAGTAGTGGTCGAGACAACAAATCTCGATGGAAGCCATATTCGAAGCAGCAAGATCAACGTTCTGCGGGAGGAAGCAGTGGGGGTTTCAGTCAGTCTGGAAATGCCCTAAACAAGTGTATGAAGTGTGGGAAGAGTAATCATGTCACCAGAGACTGTTCAATCAAAGGGATTATCCGCTTCAAGTGTGGGAAACCAGGACATATTTCATGTGACTGTATGCAACCAAAAGTGGATCATTCCGTCAACAATGTCCAAGCAGCAAGGCCTAAGGCGAAAGGCAGAGTCTATTCTGTGAGTGGCGCTGAAGCTTCTCAAAATGAGGACTTAATCCAAGGTCAGTGTGTCATGGGAGGTAAAACCTTAACTATACTTGATATGAGCCCAATAAGGAGTATGGACCAAGAAGCACTTCAAGGACTTGGTGGGCCTATGACCAGATCAAGAACCAAGAAAGCCCAAGAAGTCCTAGAACAAATGGTGACAACCTTTATGGAAGCAGCCCAACTTCAGGCCTAGAAGGAATGGAACCCAAGATGGTGACTTATCTTAGTCAAGTAGAGGCCCATAATGATGACAAGGGGGCGTGACTTTGCTTCCATAGTTATTGTTTCGTTTTTCAATTCAATAAAGTGTAATGGGTTATGTGAGTGGATCCAATTAAGCTTTCTCTATTAGTGGGCTACACTTGATGTCATCTTGAATTCATTAAGCATGTGGAAGGAAAACTACAAGGATTTTATTATGTTAAAATTCAAAGTGTCTTGAAGAACCATGATGATGAAGGGCGTGTGCTACTTGGAAGCCCATTTACTAGTCTTATTTCTAATTAAATAAAATGTAATAGGCTATTGTGGATCCAATTTTGGGGGAACTTCACTTTGGTGTCCATGAAGGTGGGCTACACTAAATTTGTATGATGACCAAGCCCAATTCATGAGGATGCACGAAATTGGAAGCTTCTAGGAGGGCAACCTTTGGCTTGCATGCCTAGGTAACTCCTTTAAAAGTTATGGAACCACTTTCTATTAGTCACTTAAGTAGGATAATAATTTAGCCACTTAGTGGATTAGTAAATGCTTTTATTACACCACTTAGTGGCATAGTCATGAAAGGGGTTTTGTCATCTAGTGATGACCTTTTGTATGCACCCCTCCATCTCCTATATAATTCGAGTATGATGAATGGAAAAGGGAACTAAGAAGTTGATTTTGGATTGAATCCAATTGTGAGGGTATTGTCTCTCTTCGGTTCTTCATTGAGCCAACCCTTTGATCTTATTAAGAGTCCAAGATTCTTGTGGCGATCCTCACCTTGGCTTATCCATTCCCCTTGGAATTGTGGCGCCTACCTTCCATTTCTTATCTTGGCCATTTTTTTGTATTCTTCTTCTTTGAATTTTGATTGTCACTCAAGGATAGATCCGAATTTTTATATGTTCCTTCCTTAGGATAATATCATGTGGTATCAGAGCCATCCTTCCTAGAGTGACAAATCAAGAGTGTAAACTCTTGGTGAGTGGAGAGGTCTTACATTTTTTTTTTTTTTGTTATTTTCTATCCATTTTTGCTTACAATGTTGCGATTTGAGCCCAACAATTTGGACTACGAACATGAAAAGGTTGTGAAGTATAAGGTAGGTGATTGGATTCGTAAAGTGCAAGAGAGGAAGAAAAAAAAGAGGGCATAGAGAACGAAGTTGAGAAGCAAAACAGTGAGAGAAAAGAAGATGGAAAAGAAAATAATGAGGTTTTGGTTTGTAAAAATGAAAACCATGAGAGAAAAGTAGTGCACAAAGAGAACAATGAAGGATATATCTTGAACAATGAAAGTTTTGAGAGAAAAAGGGATGGAAGAGCCAATTTTCAAGCAAAAGGTGGAAGGCATAAAAGAAAGATACTATTAGATAATCCACTAACTTTTGATGCAGGTTTGGATTTGAGGACAAATCGTTTTCAAGAAGGGAAGCCTGATGTGATCCTGAATTCATTAAGCATGTGGAAGGAAAACTACAAGGATTTTATTATGTTAAAATTCAAAGTGTCTTGAAGAACCATGATGATGAAGGGCGTGTGCTACTTGGAAGCCCATTTACTAGTCTTATTTCTAATTAAATAAAATGTAATAGGCTATTGTGGATCCAATTTTGGGGGAACTTCACTTTGGTGTCCCATGAAGGTGGGCTACACTAAATTTGTATGATGACCAAGCCCAATTCATAAGGATGCACGAAATTGGAAGCTTCTAGGAGGGCAACCTTTGGCTTGCATGCCTAGGTAACTCCTTTAAAAGTTATGGAACCACTTTTTATTAGTCACTTAAGTAGGATAATAATTTAGCCACTTAGTGGATTAGTAAATGCTTTTATTACACCACTTAGTGGCATAGTCATGAAAGGGGTTTTGTCATCTAGTGATGACCTTTTGTATGCACCCCTCCATCTCCTATATAATTCGAGTATGATGAATGGAAAAGGGAACTAAGAAGTTGATTTTGGATTGAATCCAATTGTGAGGGTATTGTCTCTCTTCGGTTCTTCATTGAGCCAACCCTTTGATCTTATTAAGAGTCCAAGATTCTTGTGGCGATCCTCACCTTGGCTTATCCATTCCCCTTGGAATTGTGGCGCCTACCTTCCATTTCTTATCTTGGCCATTTTTTTGTATTCTTCTTCTTTGAATTTTGATTGTCACTCAAGGATAGATCCGAATTTTTATATGTTCCTTCCTTAGGATCATATCAACACTAAGAGTTGCATGAAGGTCTAGCCCATATTATCCATGCTACACGTTGAGTAGGGAGTCTTGGGGAGGGAATCTTTAGCTTGCATGCTATAAGAAACTCCTCATGAAGTTGCGTCAATAAATTGTAAGTTATGAGTGTTACACTTTTAATTTGCAAAGCAAAGTGTAACCACCCATCATGAAGGGAGAGCAGGCGTGACATTGAGTGCTTGGGGCTGATTTCAATTGCTTCATGATTAGTTATGAGTGTCTTGGTGGCTACCTTCAATTGTTTGAGTGTTACACTTTTAATTTGACAAACAAAGTGTAACCAGCCATGAAGAACAAGTGGTAAGCGTGACATTGAGTGTCTTGGGGCTGAATTCAAATTGCTTGATGGTGAGTTATGAGTGCTTGATGGGCTGCCTTCAATTGTTTGAGTGTTACACTTTTAATTTGACAAACAAAGTGTAACCACCCATGAAGAACAAGTGGTAGGCGCGCATGTTGAATACTTGGGGGCTGAATTGATTTGTTTTAGTGGTCATTAAGTTAGGAATTAGGCCATTCAAAGTGGGGGTTATGCCTTGTCTTTGGATGCCAAGAGTTGGATGACAAGTATTTGTATGCACCTAACATGAGAATAATAGAACTTTGAAGTTATTTTGGATCAAATTCCATTTGAGTGAGAATTGTTTCTCCTAGGTTCTTGGTTGAACCAAACTTACTTCTTATCAAGAATCCAAGATTCTTGTGGCAAACATCACTTGGCTTATCAAACCTTCTTGGTTTGTGGCGCCTCATCATCTCTTTCTATCCATTTTCATATTTTCTTCATCTTTTATGTTGATTCATATTGCTTCCAAAGAAGAACACGAAATTAACTTGTTTTGCATTCAACCATAAGATCTTCAAAAGGCAACCACACCATTTGGTTGTCATCAATATTGTTTGATTCAGGCGCAACGCATTCCTTTATTGCATATGACTGTGTGAATCTGTTGGGATTACCTATGTCATATTTACCTTTAGATTCGGTAATTTCTACGCCTACTGCAAAGCCTGTTATAACTGCTAAAGTTTGTTTGAAATGTTCCATTTCTGTTAAAGATAGAACATTTTTGATTGATTTCATCTGTTTGCCTCTTTCGCAAATAAATGTAATCTTAGGAATGGATTGGTTATCTTCTAACCATATCTTGTTAGACTGTGCAAATAAAACCTTAGTTTTCCCTAGTTCTGAGAATTCTGTATTTTTGACTGCCAACCAAGTAAGCGCTTCTTTGAGAGAAGGAGCTCAAGGATACATGTTACTATCTTCTTTGGAGGTCAAGAGCGAGCTAGTCTTAGATCGCGTATGTAACGCCCCGATTTTCGCGTTTTATATTTCTTCAGTATTTTAGCCTTTGTATTTTATTGGAGGGTCTAGAGAGTGAAATAACATATTCTGAGAAGATAGGAATGTTCTACACATCCACAGGAAGCTATGGTGAAGTTTCGGATGAAAGCTCAAACGGAGCCCGGTCTGCGCTTTTCACGGATAGTAGCCTTTTTCTACTATCGAGACCTAATTTGGACTCGTGAACGAGACAGTAAGTCTCAAGATTTTATTCTCTACGTCTTTGTTAAAATCCGTCCCGACGTCCGAAAAATAATAATATATTATATTCGGTCATATAATCAAATCAGGAGGCGTTTGGAGTCGTAAAGGGATTCAACGAGACCCGACGACGGATAAGCTTAAAACCACATCATCCCAGGACACTCGGGAGAGTATACCAGAGTCGTCATGACGATCGGAAAAATCTGGACGTGAAATTACCCAAATGCCCCTAACCTTAGTCTTTTGCACTTTTACCATTTTACCCTTGAACCAAATGACCTTTTTTCCCTTAAGTGAATTGTTAAGAAGGCTGGACAGCCTTCTCCAGCCCTCATTCACGCAGCCTAGCCCCCCTTGAAGAACACTTCACCTTCAACCTTGAGAAACACCATTGTTGTTCATGAGAAATCCATGAAACCTTGTTAGAAACACTTGATTCCTTGATCAATCTTCCTTCAATATTAGGTAAGATCAATTATATGATCTCCTAGCTTCTTGAATCTCCCTCTATTTCAAGATCAAACTCCATTTTCATGAAAATCATTTCTTAGATCCAAAACTTTGAAAATCCATAGGAATTTGTAGAAAAATCCTTTTGATGGGAAACCAATTTCTTTGAACTCACTTCATCATTCTCTACCTAAACCCAAGAGCTTATGATTCAATTCTCATCATAGCCCAAAAAGCCCCAAATGGCCGAACCCTATGGAGAGATGATGAATAGTGTTTTTCATCAATTTTTGATTTCTAACACTTGATTTCATCCTTAGCTTTCCTATTGTCTTTGAATCCATGAAATGGAAAACCAAAATCAATTTCTAACCCTTTTCCCCTAGGGTGGCCGAAACCCTCATTAGTTAGAATTGTTGAGTTTTGTTTTGATTGTTGTTTAATGTTTGATTGTTATGTTGTTTGTAGTTGGTGACGAGCATTGGGAGGTTCACAAACCGATCAACCGACTTTGATCCGGGTATCTGCTCATCAACAGGTATGGGGGGGTGAACCTCATCACATCAAAATGGTGGTGGTGAAGATGGTTGTTTACTTTATATGTGGGTGAAACCCTTTGGTTTGGGTTCACCATTCAATTTGGTTCTCTTGGAAAACAAAGTATAATAATTGTAGTGTATGCTTTGTATGCTTTATCATGATTTATGATGATGTTGATTAGTTGAGAAAACATTTTCATGTATGTTGAAAAACCTACTTTGATCTCTAGATCAAGTATGGATTTTTATGCTTGATTATGATGCAATGATATGTGTTTATTGTTTGTCATAATCATGTGAGCTTTTTGAGCTATAACTTGTCTTGAGGGTGAAGCAAATCTTCACATTTGTCCTAATAAGCTTTTGGCCATGTCCTTAAGAAAAGGAAGAACATGTGTAGTTCTTGAACAAATTAAGGTTTTGGTGTCAGCAACATGTTTTAGTGACCTATGTTTTCAAAGGAAAGCAAAAGTGATTTGATCCAAAGATCAAATGAAGTTTCAATCTTTAAGTGTTTTCACCAAAGTGAAACATGTCTTTTTATCTTAGTCATTGTTGTTTTGGTTTACAAAAGGAGTTTTTAACTCAAAATCATAAAATTTTACGCGTGAAAAACCTAAGTTAAGTAATTAACTTAGGGTTGAAGACAAGGAATAATTTAAGTATGGTATGTGGTGGAACAAGACCATGTACTATACCATTAATGACTTAGTACATCAATGATTTCATAAGACTTAAGTGAATCAACACTTATTTCCTTAATTGAAAATCAAGGATTAATATCTTAGAAAGGCTCAAAGACTTATCTAAGAGGATTCTTAATCCTTATTCATAATGCTTAGGACTTGAGACATAATTCATAAGACGTAAACACAAACACGAAACGTTTTGGGTTTTGAAACAGTAGTTTGATGACGGACCGGTGATTCGGATCCAGGGTAATCGTTCAATTCTTTTAGTCTTATGATAACTAGAATGAGAGAAATCCTGAGGCTGTGCAGGTGTGGGACTGTACATTGGAAAGGAATCCTGAGGCTATGCAGGTATGGGACTGTATAGTTAAGGGAAGGCATATAAGAATTGATTGGTACTACCTATACCAACAAGATTTATCTTCTTTTCGGGAGCCTAGAACATAAGAACTCCATAGTTAAGCGTCCTTGACTTTCATGGGATGGGTGACCTTCTTGGAAGTTTCCTAGAGAAAGCGTGTGAGTGAGGACAAAACACATTGAAAAGACTCGTGTTGGTTTGTGGGGACAGTCGGCGATTTTGAAAGCAGTCTGGATCATTCCAAAGGAATCACGAGATATTTATCCGGTGGATAAATGTTTTATAAAACAAAGACGTGTGTAGTTCCTAAGAAATAGAACCTTAGTGAACCTTGAGGTTTATCCAATGGATAGACATTGCTTTATCGCATCTGCTTTGTGTAAGCATTAGCATTTCATGTGCATAGTTGTAAGGCCTTGAGCCTAGGAGTTGAGCTTACACCTTGATGCGGGTGCGAATCTTACGGTGACGATCTTCAATGGTCTTTTTGGAGGTATCAGGGTTGGAATGGCTCATGTGACCCGTTGGTGATTCTTCTGTGTCGTGGCGAATCCGTGCAATACACTGATATCCTCTACTAGATGCCGTACTTTTCATGTTTGGTCGAGAGTGTTACCGTAAAGCCAGATACGTGCACGTTACGAATGTTGTAGCATCTTGCTCATGATTGGTAGAAACCGGAACATGTCCTCCCATTCACTCTCTCCGACACTTTTGTTAGCTCCATGGAGTAGGGGTCAGAGTTTTACCCTTGTGGCATATGGCATTGAGTCATGTACCAACACTGCATTGCATGGCTGTTGATGATTTCATTTACTGTTATACATCGCTGTTCTGTTTTAAGAATGCCTTATGTTGCGCTGATAACTGTTTAACATGATATGATGCTGTTAACTGTTTAACATGATATGATGCTGTTAATTGTTTAACATGATTTATATTGAGAATTCGAGTAAGCATGTTGGGTACGCTTTTACCTGGTGAGTCGTCCCATTTTTACTACTGCTGTTTTGTTGTGTTGATGAACGGGAATCTCACCCATACCTGTATATTTTCTGCTGGTACTTGTTGTTGCTGCTTGAACAGATGGACGTGACGACGGTTCGGTTCAACAGCTCCTTTGAGTTCGGAGGTGGACTCCTTATGCTGTTTTATTTCGTCTTAGCCAGACTGTGACGGTATCTGTAGTATCTTTTGGGAGCTACGACTCCTAGTACTTATTATTTCTTATGTCAGTTATACCTTAGATCTATGTCTGTATACAGTGTCATTTCTGTTTCTGTTTTTAGTTTTCTGTTTCGTGCTTATGTATTTATAATTCAGTATGTCCTAGAAATGCATGGTGAACCTAAGTTCATTTATTAGTATTATTTACCATTACTAATCCCATTACATCTTTATGAAAAGAAAAAAAAGAAGAAGAAGAAAACCGTACTTTTCCGCATTAATAAATATTTTCGGCTTTATAAACGTTCGGGAATGTGACACTCGGGAAAGGGTGTTGCAGCGTACCTGTCATGAACGAGTTTCCGGAAGTCTTTCCTGAAGATGTACCTATCGTGAACCAAAATTGAAGAAACTCACTTTTCCCCCAAATTTCTAGGGTTCGACCACTCTTAGTAAAAAGGGCTAGGCTTGGTGTTTGATTTCATACTCTTGGATAATGGTAGAAGGTGATGAAACTAGCTCAAAGAAATTGTTTTCACATTAAAATGATTTTTCTATGATTTTCTAGAAATTTTTGAAGTTTGGTTCATGAAGTTGAAACTCATGGAATCAAGGTTTTCAAACATGAAATAGGAAGAGATCCATGAGGTTTTAGGATCTAGGGAGTGATCTTACCTCTTGAATGATGAAGATTGAACAAGAATCAACACTTTTCCTTCACAAAATCAAGTTCTCACTTGAATGAAAATGGAAGAAAACAAATGAAGAAGATGAAGTCAAGGAAAGAAATGGGTGAAGACTTCTTGAAGCCTCACTTATGCATGAACAGGTGGGACAAGAGTGTCCAAAAGTTGGCCACTTAAGGGCAATTTGGTCTTTTCCTTTAGGGACTAAAATGTCATTTAGAAAAAGGTCGGGGGTATTTTGGTCTTTTCGAGTCCAGATATTTTCAAACATCATCATGACAATGGCATGCTTTCCCATGTGATTTAACCTGATGTGACTTCAAGTTTATCCGTTAGCGGGTCCCGATAAATCCGTATTCAGCTCCGTTCATAACCCGGTTTGAGAATTCGTCTGAATAGTTTATATTATTCCGCTTTTTAGTGCGCAAAACCAATTTTAGCAAAAAGGTAGCAAATCTGATTCTAGGACTAACTGTCTCGTTCATGGGTCAAAATTAGGTCTCCTAATTAATAAAATCTTATTGTCAGTGAAAAAAACATTGACCGGGCTCCGTCTGAGTTTTTGACCCAAAATTTAACCATAGCTCTCTACAATAGCGTAGAGTATGAATATGACTTCGGCTTATCCAAAATCATTTTCTAAAACTGAGATAAAATATAAACGTATTTATATTCATTTCCGACCTTAGAAAGCAGCGAAAATCGGGGAGTTACATTACTACCCCACTAAAAAAAAAAATTTTGTCCTCGAAATTTCGTGACTCAAAGCCAGATAGGATTTCTTCATCCCCAGGTTCCACATTGTACCCCGTACGTAATCCTTCCCTAGGTAACATTCATAACCTAATGACAACTTCATACTCATCATCTGTTCGTTTTAACGTCAAAATCAAATCGCTTATCCTCAATCCATACCTTAATTTCTCACATGTGAGATATATAATTAAAACTTAACCACTTTTGTTTCAATACTAATCCATTTAGGAAATCTTCCTCCGACATCTTTAACTCTTATTGGCAACACCAAGATTGCAATTACGACACATATTCCTTTTACAACACATCCATCAGTTCCGATCCAAGATATCCAATTTTAGTCTTAATCTACATCATGTATTTCAACCTTAAAGAACATGATTCCACCTCTTAATGGGACTACAACCAAAAAGAATTCGCATCGGGTAGAATTATCCAAAATTCTAAATCTTAAGCTGTTCTAACAGCTTAGTTTTACTTAAGAACTCCTCTTTTCTGCCTATATTCAACTTAGGTAAAACTACCGAGAACGCTTTGCTATAAATCTTCAAACTCATACAATCAATCTTAATTACAGACATTGATCATTACCATAGATCTCCCGACTACTATTCTGCCTCGATCAATACTTAATAATTGCCTCACCGGCTGAGATTGATCTTAAAGGTTCACATCTTATCAATCATAACTATACCTCAATCAAAACTTCTATCACTTCTTGTCTATCCTACTAAAAGGATGTTCGCAGTAAATACTACACGTACTCCCAACCAATCTTCCAAAGATCAAATCATTTTCCTTGCTCGTCCACTTGAATTGAGGGTGATTAGTTGAACTCAGTCTTCACTCGGTCCTTGAAGATTATGGAAAGGAATTTCAACAAAGGAAATTTTTCTTGGTCTTATTCTCATAAGAAGGTATATAGAAGAATTTCGCTACTCTGAAAAGAATACAGGAATATCCAGTATGTAAAAAGATTCTTCAGTAGGTTCGTGAGTGTAAAAATGCATAGCTACTACATATTTACAATCATGACTCTAATAACATCCCTTCTTTCATAAAAATCTCCCAACGGATTAGGGAATCAAAAGATAAAAAGTCTGGCCAAAAATCAGACTGTATCACATTTACCAAAAGTAAAGATGATTAGAGTAAGTTTCATCAAGAAACTCCCAATATCCAGAAGTTGTTGGTGTTACAACTCAAGAAATAGTCATAACAAATATTTCAATGGAATAATATGAAGATGTCCAAACTAATGGATGCTATCGAAACAATCCACCAAAATGTCTAATACAGTGAGGACTATGTAGGAGTGTGTGTACAAATGCTCGTTTGGGGTCGCATGTCCTAAGAATTTCACTAACATATGAGTCAAACTCGCACTTAAGTAACTTCACAGCTCTTCTCGCGTAGGGTCCGTAACACTTGACGTAGAGTTTCCTCATGCTCCTCGTGACTTCTTAGAGTAGACAAGAACATCACCGATGATGACGATTTGATCGAGAAACGGACGAAAACTCCATCTCATGCAGTCTAACCCGGTTAGCTTTAAAGGTGATATTCTATACGAAGCGATGGAGATCTGACTGAATCTAGAAACTAGATCAATCGAAAACTCAATATCCTTCGCAAACACGAACTTGAAACATTCTCAGAAAATCCTTCTGCAAATCTTCCACGACAAGCACCTCATTCAAATGTTTGACACAATCCCTAAAAGGATAAACGACGTGTCAACATGAATACAAGTACTATTTACTAAACATGAGTTCTCACAAGGCCTCAACCCGATTAGAACCCATCAAAACATACCTACTCGTGTGTCAACACATATTGTTTTGACAAGGAAACAATTCAACAAGGTCCTACTCTTCAAGAGAAATAAAACTAAATTTAGAAACTTATCATCAGCCTTTTGCTTATCCATCAACTATCGGGAAAAGTTATTCCCTCTTTTACTTACATGCTAGTCCATCATTCTCTACTACTAATCCTTCACTCAAGTCTTACTTCCATTCTTACTTCTAAACATTACTTTAGTGATCAAGCACTTAAGTTGACTTCCATGATTAACTCAAACGCTTAACCTAATTCTCATTCCGTTGCTACATGTCTCAATCTCATCAACAAATTCTAGTGTACTTTAAATCTCAATAAGCTCACTTAAGAATTTTCATATCTAAGTGAAAATCCAAACTTATCTGTCTTACTTATCTACACCGGTCACTGTCTCAGGTCCTCTTAACGAGACATTACTCCTATCTATATAAGATCCATTATGATTCTTTCTCTACCGATACCAGCCCTAAGGACACTCATTCTGTAGCCAAAGTTCATACTTCCATAATTGTTCACTCTGTCCCTGCTTATTCGTAACCTTCGGAAAGTTACACTTAGGTATCATACATACTCTTTACCATCATCAGTAACAAATGTCCTATCCATCAAATTCACAAATAGCGGCGGCTCCAATCATTTCTTAAAATTACCATCAGAAGAAACTTCACGCGATACCACACTTCCATTACTCTACCGTAATTCCATTCCAGTCTCTCAACTCTATTAGCGAACATATTGTTACCTTGCTATTCCTTCGGTCGCTTACTAGCTACCTATAAATCTCTTTTAACAACTTTCGATATCCTGCTACCTGCTTAAGGCACACTCATTCCTTCAGCAAACTTTCCCAACAATCGAACTTCCTTCATATATAAGGGAGTCTTCACTTACTTGATAGCTAACAGTCTAACATCCTTGACTCTTAGTAAGGGTCATATTTAAACTTATTAGCTAGAACCGACTAAGGGGTTGCCTCAAAGCTTACCTTAGACGTCACCTCTTAATAACTCGGATAACACTTCTCTTAAGAGTCGTAACGCATCTCAATCATCGGATCCAACCAATCCAATTGGTTGTATTCCACAAGGAACAAGTCATTACAGACTATTCTTACTTCTACTGACCTCTACCACAACAAACACAGAGTAAACACAGCAAAAACATCATGAATCCATAACCTAGATCTCAAAAGACATCGACCAGCTCTGATACTGTAACATCCCAGTTTTCGGAAACCTTAATTGAGGTAGATTGGGTAATTATATGCGTATTGATAATCAATTCCATAGCTTGAAAGCAAGTTTAGAAGGTAATAAGAGTAGGAATGAATTGGATGAGAGAGGAATAAAGAACAAAGGACCAGGAGCAGAACACTCAAGCATGCACCAGTGGAACGCTCAAGCGTGCTAACGCTCTAGCTGATGACAACCAAATGGTGTGGTTGCCTTTTGAAGATCGTTTGGTTGAATTCAAAGCATTGCAATTTGTGTTCTTCTTATGGAAACAAATGAAACAACATAAAAGTGAAGAAAACAAGAAAATGGTGAAGAAAGAAATGATGAGGCGCCACAAACCAAGAAGGTTTGATAAGCCAAGTGATGTTCGCCACAAGAATCTTGGATTCTTGATAAGAACTAAGCTTGGTTCAACCAAGAACTATGAGAACAATACTCTCACAAATGGAATTAATCCAAATTCAACATCCAAGTTGTCTTATTCATGGTAGTAGGCGCATACATATAGTTGTGGACATCCAAACTTTTGGCATCCAAAGACAAAGCATAACCTCCACTTGAATGGCCTAATTATGTCACTAATGGCTCACCTTAGGACCAATTCTACTCAGCCCACACGCCCTTCTTTCACCCACACAAAGGAATCCTAGGACAATCTATAACTCCCAATTTAATAGCTTGATTCATGACACTAAAGATCAACTTAAAATCTAACTTAAATAGTCACCAAACAAAAGAAATCAGCCACTAATCCCCCTAGTTATCACGCCTACCATCTCATCATTATGGGTGGTTACACTTGCTTTTCAAATTAAAAGTGTAACACCCATAACTTACAACATTTATTCACTCAACTAAATGAGGAGTTTCTTATAGCATGCAAGCTAAAGATTCCCTCCTCTAAGACTCTCTAAACTCGTGTAACACCATGGGAATATGGGCTTGACCTTCATGCAACTCTTAGTGTAGCCCACTAACAAAGTAGCCAAAATTGGATCCACTCACATAACCCATTACACTTATTGAATTGAACATAAAACAAACAAATAAGTGATGCTATGCACGCACGCCCCTTGTCTTCATCATGGGCCTTCTTGTTGACTAAGATAAGTCACCAACTTGGGCTCCATTCCTTCTAGGCTTGAGTTTGGGCTTGCTTCCATCAAAGTAGTCACCATTTGTGCTAGAACTTCTTGGGCTTTCTTAGCTCTTGATCTGGTCATAGGCCCACCAAGTCCTTGAAGTGCTTCTTGGTCTATGCTCCTTATTGGGCTCATATCACTAGCGTGGAGAGCTATGGATGCTCAAGCGTAGACCCTCTGACCAGTGACTGGTAGTGATGGGACGTAAAGTGACACGTGTCGGTTATTCATCACTGTTGGCATGTGATGGGTGATGCCTTAGCGGTGAGGCAACGTCAATGCTCAAGCGTTGAGGAAGACAACGCTCAAGCGTTGGAACGCTAAAGCGTGGAGAATTCCAACGCTAAAGCGTGGACAGTAGAAACTTTTCCTATATATACTTCATCATTTTTCACCGAGGAGAGTTCAAGGTTGAGAGTTCTAGAGACAGTTCCAAGCTTTGAGGCAAGTTTGTGATCCGTTCGTCGATCTGATTCCAATTCCGATCAAGTTTTCGTGATCAGCGCAACTCCTACTCCAATTCTACCGGTTTACTTTCGTGATTCGTCAAGGGTAAGCTGAGGTTCCGTATCTACCTACATTGTACCTATACAATGTTTTCTTTTGGTTTAAGCTTCTTTTCACGGTTTTAACTTCGTATTAGGGTTAATGCTATAGTCTATGTGTTATTTCAGTGATTAGGGCAAGTTTTGAAGTCGCGTGCGGAACCTGTTGGAGCAGGTGGGCTACGGCTGTGAGGCAAGGAGAGGAGCAAAGGAGTGCTCGTTGTGCCCGTGATTATCACCATATTCGCTATCAGGTGGGGAGAAAGAGTTACACACGTCGGGGAGGCAAGAGTAGTTCATATAGCTGTATTGTATGTTTATATGTATAGGGGAACCCTAAACCCTACGTGAGGTTGAGCCCTGACAAAATACCTAAACCCTAGGTTTAGTCTACTTTGGGCTATCACCGTTATATTTGATACCCTAGGTTAGCAGATTCGTGATGCATGATAATATGTGCTTTGTGTTGATATATGTGTACTTGCTATTTATGATGTTTGATATTTGTAAGAGGTGCATATGTTGATGATAATAGTACGTTGGTATGTATGCTATTTATTGCTTTATGGAGCATGTTGATAATTGCTGAACTGTTGCATTATATCTAGAAATGCGTGTATGTATGAGATTCAAAGGTTTAGCATGATTAGGGCTCTGACCCGTGGATGTTGAGCTGGTGATTGAGATTTGAGGTATAGTGGAGCTTGGAGCTCATAGATCATGACGAAAGCTTGGAGCTCATATGTGTACAAGTGGATCTTGGAGCTCGTATATGTATCTTTGGAGCTTGGAGCTCGTATGTGTACCTATGGAGCTTGGAGCTCATGTTGCTAAGAGCAAGTTTGCATATGTTGTGATATCAGCTCAAGAGAGATGGATGACATGCATAGCATATGCATTTGATGCCGGATGGCGAGCCGTATGCTATGAGGCATATGAGGTTGGTGCACCGAGTGCGGGTGCGGAAAATGGAAGGGTAGGTATGATGACAACCAAATGGTGTGATTGCCTTTTGACGATCTTATGGTTGAATTCAAAGCATGATAATTTTGTGTTCTTCTTAATGAACAAATTGTAGCAACATAAAAGTGAAGAAAACTAGAAAATGGTGAAGAAAGAAATGATGAGGCGCCACAAACCAAGAAGGTTTGATAAGCCAAGTGATGTTCGCCACAAGAATCTTGGATTCTTGATAAGAACTAAGTTTGGTTCAACCAAGAACCTAGGAGAAGCAATTCTCACTCAATGGAATTTGATCCAAAATAACATCAAAGTTGTCATTCATGTTGTTTGGGGTGTAATACATATAATAGTCATCCAACTCTTGGCATCCAAAGACAAGGCATAACCCCCACTTTGAATGGCCTAAATCCTAACTTAAATGACCACTAACACAAATCAAGTCAGCCCCAACCCTCATCATGCACGCCTACCACTCTCTCTTCATTGGTGGTTACACTTTGTTTGTCAAATTAAAAGTGTAACACCCAAACAATTGAAGGCAGCCATCAAACACTCATAACTCACCATCAAGCAATTGAATTCAGCCCCAAGACACTCATTATTCACGCCTACACTCCCTTTATTATGGGTTGTTACACTTTGCTTTTCAAATTAAAAGTGTAACACCCATAACTTACAATTTATTCACTCAACTTAATGAGGAGTTTCTTATAGCATGCAAGCTAAAGATTCCCTCCCCAAGACCCTCTAATCACGTGTAGCAACATAGGAAATATGGGCTAGACCTTCATGCAACTCTTAGTGTAGCCCACTAATAGAGAATGCCAAATTGGATCCACTCACATAACCCATTACACTTATTGAATTGAAAATAAACAAACAACTAAATGAAGCAAGTTCACACCCCCCTTGTCATCATTATGGGCCTTCTATTTGAGTAAGATAAGTCACCAACTTGGGCTCCATTCCTTCTTGACTTGCAATTGGGCTTATGTCCATTAAAAGATCCACCATTTGATTTAAAACATCTTGGGCTTTCTTAGCTCTTGCTCTTGCCATAGGCCCACCAAGTCTTTGTAGTGCTTGCTCCATGTTCTTTAGTGGGCTCATATCATACCCTCCTTCTTTAAATGAATTCGACCTCGAATTCACCTCCTTCATATCCTACATGAAGAAAAAAAAAAATGAAAGTCAATTACTTGAAGAACAATGTCAACCCTTCCACCGGGGTCAAATGGAAATTGAGAGAAATTACCCATTGTAGCAAGTAGGTGACAAGCATGTTCATCTTGTACAATCAACATCCCAACACATTTATAGCCAAGGTAGGGAATTTTAAAGGTAAGCACAATGTTATACCTCCATGAGTTGACATATATGACCAAAAGTACCTTCCTAGGCTTGATCTTGGTGACAAAAGAGAAAGTACTTTGTCTTTGCAAAGACTCCAAGGCAAATTGAACCTCATTAATATTCTCCTCATCACAAACAAAGTACGGCTCTTTTTGAGACAAAACAAGCCCCTCAAACACATTAGGAGCATCATACGGAAGCTTAGAAGAATTCACAAGAATAGGTAGAGTAAGAAGGGGTGTAGTAGTGAACCCATCAATTAATGCCACATGCAAACCTTTAGTGCTCATAACAAACCTCAAAATGCTAACTTTATTTTGGACAAAAGAGTAAGTGGCCATGTTAGCAAACAAGCTTTCTCTTAGAAATCCAAAACAACCTTCAAAATTGTTGTCATGAACCAAGTGATCATTAGAAAGCACAACAACACACTTCTCAAGGAATTCATTTAAGTCTTGGCTCCTAATTCTCAAATCAAGGGTAGAAGAGTATTTTGTATTAAACACATCATGCCTTACGGTTTCAACACTTAAACCAGATTTATGGAGATAACACATATTAGGCATTTTAACATGCAAATTTCCAAATCTAGCAAGCATAGGAGGAAAGCACTTCCCAAACAATTTAACAAGAAACATATCAATTAAAGAAGTGGAAGGCTTAAATATGCAAAGGTTTAAACCAATAAGTGTTTCACTTGATTCAACTTCTTCAAGACCCAAAATAACCTTGCAAGCATCCTTTTGAGGAACCTTTGGAAACACATCACCAAATTCCTGCAAAAGATTTTTGACACCACTAGACAAAGAGTGATCATTAGGAATGTTAGAATTTAAAAAAAATTCCCTACAATAGAGCATGTATAGGGAATGCCTTGAACTCAAAGCACTCTTCACCTCACTTTTTGTTGTAAGATAGTTCTCTTTACTCTTTTTCCTCTCTATTTTTCTCACTTTTTTTCACTTTTAAAACATTCTCCGTTTCACTCTCTCTTTCTTTTCTCTCTTGCTCTCTCTTTTCTCTCATTTTTATTTGATAATCACTAACTTGATTTCGAGATAAAGGAGATTTTGATGATGGAAATTTTGAAAAAGAAGAAGAAGAATATTTGAACTTCCTCCTCTTAATTTGTTGCTCCACCTTGATTGCTTGTTGCACCAAATCCTCAAGCTCCACATAATTTTGTAATTCCACTATGTCTTGAATATCTTGATTCAAGCCATGGAAGAATCTTGCCATGGTAGCCTCCCTATCTTCTTGAAAATTGGATCTAAGTAAGGCCAACTCCATCTCCTTGAAATATTCATCTACACTTTTGGTCCCTTGGGTAAGTCTATGCAATTTGTTGTGAATGTCCCTTTGATAATGATTTGGGACAAATCTCTTTCTCATGACATACTTCATCTCCTCCCAAGTGTCTACGACCGCTCCTCCATGTCTCCTCCTTTCTTTTTGTAATTGGTCCCACCACACAAGGGCATATTCTTTTAACTCAAGGGTGGCTACTTTCACCTTCTTGCTTTCATTGTAAGAATTACAATAAAAAACTTGTTCTATTTTAAACTCCCACTCCAAGTAAGCCTCCGAATCGTTCTTCCCAAGAAAGGGAGGAACTTTGATTTTGACCCCCTCAAGCCTTTCATCATGCCTCCTTCCTCTATGTCCTCCTCCTCTATGCCTTCCTCCTCTAGGCCTTCCTCTCTCACTTTCATTGCCACTAGACTCATCATTTTGAAGGTTGGCAAGTTGTTGATCATAGTTGGTTTGCATTGTCTCCATTTGCCTTTGAAGGGCTTGCATTTGAGTAGTCATTCGTACAAAAAGGACCGCGGACCTTGGTGAAAGTGGTGGACTATCTTCATTGTTTGCCATGATTTATGTTTCCTCACTACACTCCCTTACTTGTCACACAAATGAATTTCACTCTTTTGGCTTTTTCCACACAAGAAGTAAATTTGCACTCTTGCCTTTTTCCTCTCAAATGTTCTCCTTTAGTTCTTAGAGGAATCAAACACAAAACACAAAAATACCAAAATTCAAGTAACAAAAATCACAAAACTTATCAAAACAAGGAAAAACGAAGAACAAAGGCTAGGAAAAAAAAAGGTTTACAAATAAGAAACAATGGAAGAAGGGAATAATTTTCAAGACACAAATTGCTCAAGTGAAACTTTCTCTTCCTTTTTTTTTTTTTTTTTTTACACGAATTTTTTTTTTTTTTTTTTATAACTTGTTGAAGAGAATTACTCTTGAAAACTTTGTTTTTGGAGCAATACACAACAACCACGAATTTTCCCTTCAAGAAAAGATCAAAGTAACTTTGGTTTTGGTTTTTGGAAAGAAAAGAAGAAAGAGTAGAAGATGAAGAAGAAAGTAGAATCAAGAACACAAACAAAATTTCAACCAAAGCCTAAGCTTTGATACCACTTGATGACAACCAAATGGTGTGATTGCCTTTTGACGATCTTATGGTTGAATTCAAAGCATGATAATTTTGTGTTCTTCTTAATGAACAAATTGTAGCAACATAAAAGTGAAGAAAACTAGAAAATGGTGAAGAAAGAAATGATGAGGCGCCACAAACCAAGAAGGTTTGATAAGCCAAGTGATGTTCGCCACAAGAATCTTGGATTCTTGATAAGAACTAAGTTTGGTTCAACCAAGAACCTAGGAGAAGCAATTCTCACTCAATGGAATTTGATCCAAAATAACATCAAAGTTGTCATTCATGTTGTTTGGGGTGTAATACATATAATAGTCATCCAACTCTTGGCATCCAAAGACAAGGCATAACCCCCACTTTGAATGGCCTAAATCCTAACTTAAATGACCACTAACACAAATCAAGTCAGCCCCAACCCTCATCATGCACGCCTACCACTCTCTCTTCATTGGTGGTTACACTTTGTTTGTCAAATTAAAAGTGTAACACCCAAACAATTGAAGGCAGCCATCAAACACTCATAACTCACCATCAAGCAATTGAATTCAGCCCCAAGACACTCATTATTCACGCCTACACTCCCTTTATTATGGGTTGTTACACTTTGCTTTTCAAATTAAAAGTGTAACACCCATAACTTACAATTTATTCACTCAACTTAATGAGGAGTTTCTTATAGCATGCAAGCTAAAGATTCCCTCCCCAAGACCCTCTAATCACGTGTAGCAACATAGGAAATATGGGCTAGACCTTCATGCAACTCTTAGTGTAGCCCACTAATAGAGAATGCCAAATTGGATCCACTCACATAACCCATTACACTTATTGAATTGAAAATAAACAAACAACTAAATGAAGCAAGTTCACACCCCCCTTGTCATCATTATGGGCCTTCTATTTGAGTAAGATAAGTCACCAACTTGGGCTCCATTCCTTCTTGACTTGCAATTGGGCTTATGTCCATTAAAAGATCCACCATTTGATTTAAAACATCTTGGGCTTTCTTAGCTCTTGCTCTTGCCATAGGCCCACCAAGTCTTTGTAGTGCTTGCTCCATGTTCTTTAGTGGGCTCATATCAAGGTATGTGTGATCTTGGGGATATATTGGACACAGGTATACCCACAGGAGACCGGTATGGTATCGCCTATCGTGTCGTGGCGGTCCTGAGCACGTCCTACTATCCCGACTGAACCCAGAGTCTTTTCAGTTGTCGATGGATCTTCCGAGGAGGCCCAGTTAACCCTCTTTGTCTGGGATAGTTAAGCGGTGATGCACTCTTATGGGTCACGGCAAGCGGAACGGATTACTGGAACGAACCAACTTGTTGTCCAATATGCCGACGTGATGTTGCCCTTAGTAGGGTGTTTAGTACCGGCCGGCATGCATAGAAAGAGTATGTGTACATCTAGCTTGGGAACGACCGTGGTGTCGTGATGTTGAGAGATGATTTTGTTTGCTATATGTTCTGCATTGCATCATCCTTGTTATAGATGTGTTGTATATCTTATCTCCCTGTATTTCTTGTATGTGTACATTCGGTTGTGCGGACAGATGGCGAGTTAGCGGAGGATCAGAATGGACCCGAGGCTTCACCCGTTTATCACGGGGGCACTGCGGATGCTGGTGCTGGGGGACATTGAGATAGTCTACCATGACGAGAGGGGATGGTAGGTGGACCCCTCGACCTTTTTGGCCGTCTACACCGAACCTGTCACCTTGATCTTTCGGAGCGGCACACCCCCATATGTGGACACCATTGGACCTTACTGCGTGTACCAGTTTCTTCCCGTCCCTCGAATGTGGCACCCTCCGAGGCAGAGAGACAGAGACTACTTATGGGTGGCACCCCAGTCTTCCGTAGTATACAACAGGAGAGGCTTCGTGCATAGAGGACAGCGTAGGCGTACGGAGCGGTACCTGAGGGCAGCTCAGAGGCATAGGATTGTGGTGTCGAGTTCCTCATCTGAGTATGAGCCTATGCAGATTTATAGGCGCACTCATTGAGAGGGACAGGGTAGTTCAGGGCATCCTCACCACTGAGGGTGAGAGCTAGCCAGTGCGTCTCTAGGATTGTGTGGAAAGGTTTTGATGTATTTTGAGAGTGGGCTGGGGAGAGTGCTGGTGAGCCATGAGAGTTCTTTTTGGAGGTTCTTGCATGTACCTTGTTTATGTTTTCAGTTTATTATGTATTTCCGTCTGTATTATTATTTAGCCCTACTGATAGGGCCACCATGTGTATTTATATATATATCAGTACTGTGTGTGGATGTTTCGTTTATTCCGTTGTGTTTACTCTGATATGGTGAGCTTATAAATTGTTCATATGTCATCGTTGTTTTAATAAGCGCGTAATTGTTAAATTATAATTAATAGTACATTTGGGTTCTAAAATAATGGGATTTCCTCGAGTGAGACTTGGGGACGTCACAGATACCACTGTTGTAACAGCAACACCCTTTCCCGAGTGTCACATTCCCGAACGTTTATAAGGCCGAAAATATTTATTAATGCGGAAAAAATGGTTTTTCTTTTTTTTTTTTTTTCTTTTCACAAGATGTAATGGGATTATTAAAGGTAAATAATACTAATAAATAAACATAGGTTCACCATGCATTTCTAGAACATACTGTATTATAAACACAGAAACAAAAAACAGAAACAGAAATAGAAAGAATGCTATATACAGACATAGGTCTAAAGTATAACTGATAATAAGGAACAATAAGTACTAGGAGTCGTAGCTCCCAAAAGGTACTACAAAAGTACTACAGATACCGACACAGTCTGGCCGACTACAAAACTAAACCACAAAAAGAGTCTGCCTCCGGGCTCAAGGAAACTGCATAACTGAACCATCGTCACATCCATCTGTTCAAGCAGCAACAAGTACCAGCAGAAAACATACAGATATGGGTGAGATTCCCGTTCATCAACACAGCAAAACAGCAGAAGTAAAAACGGGACGACTCACCAGGTAACAGCGTACCCAACATGCTTACTAAAATTCTCAATATATATCATGTTAAGCAGTTAACAGCATAATATAAAACATTCTTAAACAATAAAGCGATGTATAACAGTAATGTAATCATCAACAGCCATGCAATGCAGTGCAATGTACATGACTCAATGCCAATGCCACTGGGCACTACTCTGACCCCTACTCCATGGAGCTAACAAAACGTCGGAGAAAGTGAATGGGAGGATATCTTCCGGTTTCTGCTAGCCATGAGCAAGATGCTACAACATTCGTAACGTGCACGTATCTGGCTTTACGGTAACACTCTCGACCAAACATGAAAAGTACGACATCGAGTAGAGGATATCAGTGTATTGCTCGGATTAGCCACGACACAAAAGAGCTACCAACTGGTCACATGTCAGCCCTTCCAACCCTGATACCTCCAAAGAGACCATTGAAGATCGTCACCGTAAGATTCGCACCCGCATCAAGGTGTAAGCTCAGCTCCTAGGCTCAAGGCCTTACAACTATGCAAATGAAATGCCAAGGCATACAGAAAGCAGATGCGAAAAGCAATGTCTACCCCTCGGGTAAACCTCGAGTTCCACTAAGGTTCTCTTCCTTAGGAACTATACGCGTCTTTGAAAAACAAAACCTTTATCCACATGATAAATCTCGTGATCCTTCCGGGATCGAGTCATCACAAGACTGAAACAATTGAACGACTGATCGGGGTCCGAATCACTGGTCCGTCATCGAACTACTGTTCCAAAACCCAAAACGTTTCGTGTTTGTGTTTATGTCTTATGAAGTCATTGATGCACTAAGTTGTCAATGGTATAGTATATGGTCTTTTTTCACCACATACTATACTTAATTAACCCTTATCTTCAACTCTAAGTTAATTACTTAACTTAGGTTTTAATGCGTAAAACTTTACAGTTGAGTTGAAAAACACTTTTTTATAAACAAAACCATTTCTCGCGGGGCGAAGATAGATTTCGCGACGCAAGGCTGAGAAGTTAATTTTTACTTCTTAGACAGTCTTTCTGCTTCGCGAGGAGAGGATTGTATCGCGACGCGAGGCCGAGAAGATGCATCTTTACTGCTTAGACAATCCCCCTGGTTTGCGAGGCGAGAACGACTTCGCGACGCGAGACCGAGAAGTTATATCTTTGCTGCTCGGGCTAGCCCACTGTCTCACGTGGTGAGACAATGTTAGCCGAGCGAATGCCTTGTTTTCCCTCTGTCTCGCGTGGCGACACAAGGTTCGCTGGGCGAATGCCCTGTTTTCATTTTTCCCTAACTCCTTCATTAATTCTCTTTTTGAAACACTTAGTTTGATTAAAAGACCTATGGCTAAAGAAAAGACATTTTCCCACTTTGGTGACACACTTTAAAGGTTAAAACTTCATTTGATCTTTGGATTAAATCACTTTTTGTTTTTCTTTGAAAACATAGGTTATGAAATCATGTTTTTACTTCAAAACCTTGGCTATAACAAGAACAACACATGTTCTTATATTTTCCTCTTACTAAGGCCACAAGCCTACTCCATTGAAAAATGGAGACTTTGCTTCACCAACTAAGCAAATATAGCTCAAAAAGCTCACACCAACTATGATAAACAACAATTACACATTATTACATCATAATCAAACACAAAAGTCCATCACACATCATGGCCTCATAATCAAGCATAAAAGTCCATACTTGATCTAGTGATCAAAGTAGGTTTTTCAACATACATGGAAATGATTTTCATTCAATCACATCATCATCAACATATGCTAAAGCACTCTACAACACACTAATGCATAGACTCATCATGACAACTTTGTTCTTCAAGAGAACTTAACAAAACTTAACAATTAAAAGTGAACCCAAACAAAAGGGTTTCACCCACACATAAACTTAAACAACCATCTTCACCAGCACCATCTTGGTGTGATGAGGTTCACCCCCCATACCTGTTGAAGAGCAGATATCCGGATCAAAGTCGGTTGATCGGTTTGTGAACCTTCTGACAATCGTCACCAACTACAACAACACAACAATCAAACATTAAACAACAATCAAAGCAAAACTCAACAATTCTACCTAAGGGTTTCGGCCACCCTAAAGAAAATAAAGCTAGGAATTGATCTTGGTTTTCCATTTCATGGATTCAAAGGCAATAGGAAAGCTAAGGATGAAATCAACTGTTAGAAATCAAAAATTGATGAAAAACAATATTCATCATCATCACATAGGGTTCGGCCATTTGGGGATTTAGGGCTATGATGAGAGTTGAATCATAAGCTCTTGGGTTTAGGTAGAGAATAATGAGGTGAGTTCAAAGAAATTGGTTTCACATTAAAAGGATTTTCCTACAAATTCATATGGATTTTCAAAGTTTTGAATCTAAGAAATGATTTTCATGAAAATGATGTTGGATCTTGAAATAGAGAGAGATTCAAGAAGCTAAGAGATCATAGAAGTGATCTTACCTTAGAATGAAGGAGGATTGCTCAAGGAATCAAGTGATTCTAAAAAGTATTCAAGCTTTTTCTCAAGGATCAATGTTGTTTTCTCAAGAACAACTATGGAGTTCTATTTGGGGAGGGCTGTGCGTGAATGAGAGGGTCTGAGGGGCTAAGTTCATCTCTTTAAAAGCTCACTTAAGGGCAAAAAGGTCATTTGCTAAAAGGGTAAAATGGTAAAAGTGTAAAAGACTAAGGTTAGGGGCATTTTGGCCATTTTGCGTCCAGATATTTCGGAACGTCGTGACGACTCTGGCATACTCTCCCAAGTGTCCTGGGATGATATGGTAACAAGCTTATCCGTTGGCGAGTCCCAGTAAATCCATATGTGGCTCCGTTCGTCGCCCGATTGAGGATTCCGCTCGAACGGAGGTCAGGAAGTGATTTTTCTAAAATTTTTGTGAAATTTAATCAAAACGTAGAGAATCGAATTCTAAGACTTACTGTCTCGTTCACGGGTCCATCTGAGGTCTCCTGAGCAGTAAAATCATACTGTCGGTGTAAAAACGCAGACCGGACTCCGTTTGAGTTTTCGACTCAAAACTTAATCGTAGCTTCCTACGATATCGTCGAGCATGACTATGGTCTCGGAATATTTTATTTCCATTCCTAAGACCTCGAATAAAATAAAAACGTTAAAATACTGAAGAATTAGAAAATGTGAAAATCGAGGCGTTACAGTAACACCCCAACTCGGTGTCACATTTCGTAACCCAAATTATCTTTTTCGGTTAATTAAAAACTTTTTCGAAAATAACTCAATAGAGTAGATGCGGAAATCTGATACCAAAGAAACTTTAAAACCAGAATGAAACCCGTCATCTATAACAGTAATTCAATTTTGCCATAAGGCGTACATCTTTTCAATCTCTTAATACACAACATAATTAGTCACAGTCGAAAGACCTGACTTAGACATCAAAAACCCTAAGAGCTGGTCTGATAAAAGAACTCTAATAACGAAAGAGCATACTACCTAACATACATTGTACAAATGACACTGGGTCTCGTCGTCAACAGTCCACACATCTTCGTCGTCGTCTTCAAGAAAACTCAAGCCACAAGGTCCCGAAGTGGATCGGAGGACCGTTGAAAAACATCTGTACACGTTTCCAAAAACACAACAGGGTGTCCAACATGTACAGGCAAGGGTGAGATACTCGTTCACAAGTTTATCATAATAGCCACACAAGTAAAACAATTACAAATAATACATCGATATACAACACAGTCATGCTATAGAGTATCAACATTCAGCATAATATCACAACGAGATAATTTCACTCTTTGGGATCAAACCCATTCATCAAGATAAGTTAAAAGTAATGCATGAGACTTCAATCAACTTTCAAATTCATGTTCTCTGGAGATTCCTAACTTCCCTTCATCGAGCGATAGGCCGCAATACTCCCATAACACAATTGTCCTCATGAGTCGGCCTCTCAATTTAGGTCCGACCTCCAATTTTTCAAGGGTATCACGTCACAACCATATCCTAAATAGTCCAGTCTCTGATCGAGTTGGGCAGCCGATTACCACGGCACGGGGTCGCGATGCCTCTGGCCTCTTGTGGAGTCTCGAACATAGGATGCCCCTATAGACCTCGTGGTCTTAACTGGCTCATATTCTCAATCACTTGGATTGTAGCTCGTTTCAAATGGCACGTCGACCAACTCATATATGCAACTCATGGTTTTCTGTTTACTTTTTCGTTCGTTCTTTCTTCTTGTCAAGGCATACAGCTCATGACTCGTTTTAAAGGACATTTAGCCCGTTCATTCAAAATACAGGACATGCAGTCCAAGTTCTCAATCCACGAAGTACTAGGCCGACGTCACAGACACTAGACTCGCATATAAGGCACAAAGTCCGTTCATTTCAAAACACAGGACACGAAGTCTGGGTGCTCAATCCACGAAGTACTAGACCGACGTCACAGACACTAGACTCGCATATAGGACACGAAGTCCGTCCATGTCAAAACAGAGAACACGAAGTCCGGGTGCTCAATTCATAAAACTCTAGCCCGACGTCTCGGTCACTACATTCATGTGCTTCACATGCATGAAAATCACTAGTTCAACAAATTTCGTTTTTGTTGGTCAAATCTTAAAAACAAAACTCAAAATATCTTTGGTATAAACCAAAACTCGTTTTCGCTCTAAAACTTATTTCCACAATTCTTTCCTTTGCAAAGCAATTTCTAAAAGCTTAAATCCTCAAAAGTCATTTCAAAAGGATTTTGGCTTAACAAGCCTTTTTCTAAAGGTTCCATCATATGAAACACTTTTCGAAAGATTTTCATTGGAGCAAACTTTCTTTGTTTGAAAAGATTTTCTCTCTTTGAAAGGTCAAATACATTTAGAAGATTCTTTCTATGACAAAACTAAAATGTTCTTCAAAACGTTCTCTTTGTAAAACATGTTTAGAATTCCTCACCAACTCTCGACTTCCTAAGTCTTATTCGAAATTCCATTTTGAGTTCCTAACTTAGTGGCTTTTTAGTAAAATTGGTCATTATACCATTTAACTTAAAAGCTTTTCATTTCTCAAATAAAAACATTTCTCAATCTTTGATTAAGACTTTTAAGTAGCTTAATCTTTCATTATCAAGCTATAGCCGATGCTATGCTCTCAACCAATCCAGTCAAAGAAATCACAATTCAATATATACATCTATATTCATCAAATCTCAAAATCAACATCATACATATATCTCATCCAAGGCAATAAAGCCACAATTCATGCTTCAATATCCAATCACATATTCACCAAATAATTCTGATATTTACATCACCAGAGAATCATCACAATCATACAACAACCACTCTTATGAGGCTATCAAACTCATTGGAGTTAATCTCCCCTTACCTCTTGAAGGTAATCCTCGGAATGAACGTCTTCCGCTTCGATCCGCTAGTCCTCCAATCAATCGCTCGAAACAATCAACAACTACTACCTTCACACAACCAATTCAAAACATCAACATTACTAACATAAATTTCCCTATCTCTTAGAAACTAGGTTCGGCCATAATGTTGCAAAATAGGATAGCGGTTTCATTTGGTTTCAATCTTTTTGGATGAAGGATTCTTAAGCATACTTAACACTAGATCAAGTCCTATTACTCAAAAATTTGAAACATAACTCATGGTTCTTCATGGTCTAGTTTTCGGCCATCAAAAGGAAAAATGGCTAGAATTTGATTTGGTTTTCCAATCACTAGGATTCAATGATCATAGGAAATGAAAGGATGGAATCAAGTGTCTTTGAACCAAAATTGAAGAAACTCACTTTTCCCCCAAATTTCTAGGGTTCGGCCACTCTTAGTAAAAAGGGCTAGGCTTGGTGTTTGATTTCATACTCTTGGATAATGGTAGAAGGTGATGAAACTAGCTTAAAGAAATTGGTTTCACATTGAAATGATTTTTCTACAATTTTCTAGAAATTTTTGAAGTTTGGTTCATGAAGTTGAAACTCATGGAATCAAGGTTTTCAAACATGAAATAGGAAGAGATCCATGGGGTTTAAGGATCTAGGGAGTGATCTTACCTCTTGAATTATGAAGATTGAACAAGAATCAACACTTCCTTCACAAAATCAAGTTCTCACTTGAATGAAAATGGAAGCAAACAAAGGAAGAAGATGAAGTGAAGGAAAGAAATGGGTGAAGGCTTCTTGAAGCCTCACTTATGCCTGAAGAGGGTGGAACAAGAGTGTCCAAAATTTGGCCACTTAAGGGCAATTTGGCCTTTTCCTTTAGGCACTAAAATGTCATTTAGGAAAAGATCGGTGGTATTTTGGTCATTTCGCATCCTTATATTTTCAAACGTCATCATGACACTAGCACGCTTTCCCATGTGATGTGATCTGATGTGACTTCAAATTTATCCGTTAGCGGGTCCCAGAAAATCTGTATTCAGCTCCGTTCGTCACACGGTTTGAGAATTCGCCCGAATAGTTTATATTATTCCACTTTTTAGTGCCCGAAACCAATTTTAGCAAAAAGGTAGGAAATCCGATTCTAAGACTCACTGTCTCGTTCACGGGTCAAAATTAGGTCTCCTGATCAATAAAATCTTACTGTCAGTGAAAAAAACGCAGACCGGGCTCCGTCTGAGTTTTCAACCCAAAATTTAACCGTAGCTCTCTACGATAGCCTAGAGTATGAATATGACTTCGGTTTACCCAAAATCATTTTCTAAAACTCAGATAAAATATAAACGTATTTATATTCATTTCGACCTTAGAAAGCAGCGAAAATCAAGGTGTTACATCCTCGAGTAGCTTTCCTTTAAGGAAAGCAGTCTTGACATCCATTTGCCAGATTTCATAATCCTGGTGTGCTGCAATAGCAAGAAAGATCCGAACGGTTTTAAGCATTGCAACCGGTGAAAAGGCTTCATCATAGTCTATGCCATGAATTTGTTTGAAACCCCTAGCAACCAATCGTGCTTTGTAGGTATATACATTACCATCCATGTCAGTTTTCTTTTTGAAAACCCACTTGCACAATATGAGTTTTACCCCTTCTGGTGGTTCAACTAAGTTCCAAACTTGATTAGTGTACATGGAATCCATTTCAGATCTCATGGCCTCTAGCCATTTCTCAGATTCTGAGCCAGTGACGGCTTCCTGGTAAGTCACAGGCTCATCTTGATCCATGAGTAAAACATCACCTTGTTGAGTCATGAGAAATCCATATCTCTCAGGTTGGTGACGTATCCTATTAGACCTACTAGAGTCTTGTGCTACTGGAGCAGATTGTTGTTCCACAACATCTTGCAGAGGTTGCTCCTGTTCCATCGTAGGTTCATTGCTATTTTGTGATTCTTGAACTTCTTCAAGTTCTATTTTCTTCCCACTGGTTCCTTTGGAGATAAACTCCTTTTCTCGGAATACACCAATCCTAGCAACCAACACTTTGCCTTCAGAAGGATTGTAGAAATAGTATCCCTTGGTTTCCTTGGGATACCCCACAAATAAGCACTTATCAGATTTGGGTTCAATTTTATTAGATATTTGTCGTTTTACATAAACCTCGCAACCCCAAATCTTCATAAAAGACATACTGGGTCGTCTACCAGTCCATATCTCATATGGTGTCTTTTCAATCGTCTTAGATGGAACACGACTAAGTGTAAAACCTGCTATTAATAAAGCATGTCCCCAGAAGGAGTTTGGAAGGTCTGCAAGACTCATCATGGATCGAACTATATCTAATAAGGTCTGATTCCTCCTTTCAGATACATCATTCCATTGTGGTGTTCCAGGAGGAGTGAGTTGAGATAATATCCCACACTCTTTCAGATGATCATCAAACTCCAGGCTTAAATATTCACCACCTCGATCTGATCGAAGTGCTTTAATATTCTTGCCTAGTTGGTTTTGTACTTCATTCTTGAATTCCTTGAACTTTTCAAAGGATTCGGATTTATGTTTCATTAGATACACAAACCCATATCTACTGAAGTCATCAGTAAAAGTGATGAAGTATTGAAAACCACCTCTAGCCGATGTGTTTAGGGGTCCACATACATCACTATGTATAAGGCCCAAAAGATCACATGCCCTTTCACTATTACTAGTGAATGGGGTTTTAGTCATCTTTCCCAATAAACAAGACGCGCATATCTCATATGATTCATAATCAAAAGAGTCCAATAATCCATCTTCATGGAGTTTGGAAATGTGCTTCTCATTTATGTGGCCCAAGTGACAATGCCAAAGGTAAGTCGAGTTCAACTCGTTTGGTTTGACCCTTTTGGTATCAATGTTATAGATAGGCATATCAAGGTCAAGGACATAGAGTCCATTATACATTTGTGCACTAGCATAGAAACTTTCATTCAAATAAATAGAACAACATTTGTCCTTTATTATAAAATGAAAACCACTCTTGTCCAAATAAGAAACAGAAATAATATTCCTGCTAATGGCCGGCACAAAATAACAGTTCTCCAACTGAATAATAAGCCCAGTAGGCAAAGTCAGTACATAGGTTCCTACAACTAAAGCAGCAATTGTTGCTCCATTGCCAACTCGTTGGTCAACTTCGCCTTTTGCCAATGGTCTACTCCCTTTTAGATCTTGCATATTTGTATAAATATGAGATCCACATCCAGTATCTAATACCCATGATGCAGAGGTAGATAAATTGACTTCTATAACATATATACCTGAGGTGGAAGTCTCTATTCCCTTTTGTTGCTCTTTTCCAGGTATTTGGGGCAGCTCCTCTTCCAATGTCCGGTCTGACCGCAGTGGAAGCAAGTGCCCTCCTTAGCAACTCCACCCATTGGATTTAAGCCAGAAGTGCTAGGTTTGGACTTATGGAAGCCCTTGCCTTTGCCCTTCTGCTTATCCATGGGTTTCTTCGGCTGCTTCTTGCTCTTTCCAGCTTGGACCATCATGATGGTCTTCCCCTTTCCTTTATTAATATTTTTTTCAGCAGTTCTCAACATGCTCAACAATTCTGGCAATGGTTTCTCAAGATCATGCATATTGTATTTTATGACAAACTGACTATAGCTCTCAGGCAACGATTACAGAACTACGTCAGTGGCCAACTCTTGGCCCAAAGGAAAACCCAACCTTTCAAGATTCTCAATGCACCCAATTAATTGAAGTACATGAGGACTCACAGGGCTTCCCTCTGCCAGTTTGTAATTGAAAAGGGTTCTGGAAACCTCGAACCGCTCATGCCTTGCCTGCCCTTGATAGAGCATTTTGAGGTGCACAATAATATCGTACGCCTCAATGGTCTCATATTGCTTCTGAAGCTCAGAGGTCATGGTAGCAATCATGAGGCAGCCAACGTCTAAGGCATCATCTTGATGCTTCTTATAAGCATCTTTCTCAGCCTTAGAAGCGTTTGCAGCCGGTGGCTCCTCAGGGATTTGTTCTTAAAGAACATATAACTTCTTTTCATGCCTGAGGACAATCCTCAGGTTTCTGTACCAGTCCAGGAAATTCGTTCCGGACAACTTGTCCTTCTCAAGGACAGATCGCAGTGATAGGTTATTTGACGTGTGGTTTGCAGACATGGTTATCTACAACAGAAATATACAGAATATAAGTATCATGCATAAACATATTTAATAAGGTCTTTTATTAAATATGCCTCTTATTTTACTCAAATCAATGATCCTCACCATTGACTCGGAAAATCCCATTGGAAGATTTTCTAGTAGGACCAAGATCCATATTTCACTTCATTCTAAGTCAGCTTTGGCTGATCACCCAGAACTTGGCTATTTAGGTAGGAAACTCTTTCCAATTACATCTCATGTAATTCTTGGATCAGTTGGGTGAATAACTTTTATTCTAATCCATCTTATGGATTAATGCCTAACTCCACGTCTCTAAGTGTTGGTGTAAGCCTTAGTGGCCAATATATATTTATTGGATTTATATATTGTATCATGACTTTATTTCATATTTGATGTATATGAGGCATTTATTTATTATGTTATATTTGATGATCATATTTATAGCATAATAAATTCCTTAGAATAGGTAGTTCATTTAATGGAAAATCAAGTACGACTTGACCGTGAGATGCTATTAAATTATAGAACACTATTCTTAAATATCCATAGTCAACTATTATTATTAATAAGGACAATCATAATAATAAGTGGAGACTATTATGTGAGTGTACTGATGACCACATCTCACGGGTCATAGATATAAGATATCAAGTCTTCAAATAAGTATAAATATTAGTGGAATATTTATACTGGAGTGACCCGCTATGAGAACGTTGCATAATAGTTATGTAAGTGACATGAGCGATTCTCATGGTAACCATAGTGAAGTTGTCCTTCGACTTGAAGTCACTACGATTCCTAACATATGTAGTTGTAGGCTTTGATACTATTAAACATTGTCTGTAACATGACAACTATAAAGGTAGTTATTGGGCCTGCAATGAAACATGTTGAGGAATGTGAGTGATGTAGATAGGATTCGTCCCTCTTACATAACAGGAGTAATGTCTATAGGCCTCTTGATGGTATGCGACGTAGAAATGCATGGCCATGCTAAGGTAGGATAATATGAGATGTTGGGCCCACATGATCGTACATCAATTACTAGATCAAAAAATAAATAATTGGACTTAACAAGGATGACACATTTATGCCTTGTATTCAATTAAGACATTGTGACAAAAGGACTTTGACTTCACATTATATATGGTTACAATATGGTTTTAATTATATCACCAATATTCTAATTAATTGGGTAGCAATGATGTATTGCTAGATGCCGCTCATTGTTTATAATATTAATTTATTATTAATATGATTAATAATAATTAATATTATTGCCAATTAATTGAGAACCTATAGGTCACACGCGTAGAGCAAATGTTCAGAGAATTAGTTTAATTGATTAATTAAATATGATTTAATTAATAATTAAACATTGGGCCTGTAGCGTACAGTAGCCCAAGTGGGTTAGGTTAAGTGAGTGACAGCTATTAATAAGTTATGCACATCACTTAAGCGACACACAACATAGAGCATTCATAACGGCAGCTGTACTCTACTGACAGTCGCGCCTCCTTTCTCCTTCTGTGTACCGCGCCTCTTCCAATCCTGATAGCTAGCGCTACGATATCTCTGACTTTGGTTTGCTCGCGTGGACTGAGTAGAGGTATTGCTACTTTGCAATACTGGTGATAGAGAAGAACCTCTCCCTTTATGGTGATAGCAGCAGTGTTCCTCGGATTTGCTGCTCTGTAGCTGTTTAGATCAAGTTGCCATTTACACCGTAGGAGTGTTCGTGATTTACTAGTGCTGGTGACGTGCTCACAGTGTTCGCGGTAAAGCTACGCTTCAAGAGGTAAACACAATATCCTTGTAATTCATGTACGATACGTGGTCTTTTAGTAAAGTGGTTTTTCCGCTCAAGAGTTTTTTTATAAATTGTTTTTAAAAATTATCCTTCTTGAAATCCCAACAATGGTATCAGAGCGTCTGGTCGTAGTTTGCCATGTATCCTAGGATTGTTTGCCATTGTATGATAACATGTTTATTGCTTTCAAATAAGATTTGTATGTTTAAAAGCATGTTTGTATGATTTGTATGTGATATAAATCTCTTTGAACATATTTTGTGTGCTTGGTTGTGTAACACCCCCTCGAGGTGTCAAATATCGTAACCCAAAATTCTTGTGATTCAGTTAATTAAAACCTTTTCGAAATTTCTTATTATATTTATTGCGGAAATTCTGATACCAATTTAAACATTAACAAAGGAATAAATTCAAACTCATCATTTATGAAACTCATTCACTTCGCCTTAAGGCATACATCACGTTACTTTCTTAATACACATCATCCATACTGAGTCACGGTCAATGGACCTGACTTTAAATATAAAAATCCTAAGAGCTAGTCTAACAAAACTCTAAGAACAATAAAGCTTACTACCTAGCATGCATCGCCCAAAAGATACTGGGCTTCGTCATCAACAGTCCACCATCTTCGTCATCGACACCAAGTAACTCAAACGCGGGGTCCCGCAGTGACCCAGCGGACCGCTGGAAAATATCTGTACATGTGTTCAAAAAACACAACAGGGTGTCCAACATGTATAGGCAAAGGTGAGATACTCTTTCACAAGTTTATCATAATAGCCACACAAGTAAAACAGCATACAAATAATGCATCAACACAGTTAAAATAACAGAGGTAACACAAGACAACGCATCAGGTAACAGCATGTCCACAAGTATGCCATAAATTGCAGTATATCATATATATCAATTAGCAACATAAGGCATCTTTCAAAGCGGAGTAATAATGTACAATAAGTAAACGTAATCATCAACAGCCATGCAATGCAATGCGATGTACATGACTTAATGCCATATGCCACAAGGGTAAAACTCTGACCCCTACTCCATGGAGCTAACAAATTGTCGGAGAGAGTGAATGGGCGGACATGTTCCGGTTTCTACTAGCCATGAGCAAGATGCTACAATATTCGTAACGTGCACGTATCTGGCTTTACGGAAACACTCTCAACCAACACATGAAAAGTACGGCATCTAGTAGAGGATATCAGTGTATTGCACGGATTCGCCACGACACAGAAGAATCACCAACTGGTCACATGTCAGCCCTTCCAACCCTGATACCTCCAAAGACTATTTAAGATTGTCACTGTAAGATTCGCACCAGCATCTAGGTGTAAGCTCAACTCCTAAGCTCAAGGCCGTACAAACTCATGCAATGAAATGCCAATGCTTACACGAAGCAGATGTGATAAACAAATGCTTATCCCCCGGATAAACCTCGAGGTCCACTAAGGTTCTATTCCTTAGGAACTATACGCGTCTTTGTTTTATAAATATTTATCTATCGGATAAATACCTCGTGATTCCTTTGGAACGATCCGGACTACTACAGAATTACCGACTGTCCCTACAGACCAACACAAGTCTTTTCAACGTCTTTTGTCCTCACTCACATGCTTTCTAGGAAACTTTCCAGAAGATCACCCATCCCATAATTAATCCAAGTCAAGCACGCTTAACTATGGAGTTCTTATGTTCTAGGCTCCCAAAAAAAAGATAAATCTTGTCGGTATAGGTAGTACCAATCAATTCTGATAAGCCTTCCTTCAGCCATACAGTCCCATACCTGCACAGCCTCAGGATTCCTTCCTCTGTATAGTCCCATACCTGCACAGTCTCAGGATCTCTCTCATTCCGGTCATCACAAAACTGAAACAATCGAACGATTGACCTAGATCCGAATTCACCAGTCCGTCATCGAACTATTGTTTTGAAACCCAAAACGTTTCGTGTTTGTGTTTATTTCTTATGAATCACCTCTCAAATCCTAAGTATTATGAAGAAGGATTGAGAATCCTCTTAGATAAGTCTTTGATCCTTTCTAAGATATTAATTCCTTGATTTTCAAATAATGAAATAAGTGTTGATTCACTTAAGTCTTACGAAGTCATTGGTGTACTAAGTCAACAATGGTACAGTACATGGTCTTTTTCCACCACATACCATACTTAATTATCCCTTGTCTTCAACTCTAAGTTAATTACTTAACTTAGGTTTTCACGTGTAAACTTTACGATCTGAGTTAAAAACTCTCTTTGTAAACCAAAAAGCCTTCTTGATTGAAAACACATTAAATTTTAAGAAACTTTGCTACATGGTTAAGGTAAAGTACCTTACCAAACTTGGAAAGGTTTTTCCTTACTAACTTAGTGTAAAACCATATTCTAAGTTAGTGTAAAAGAAATATAATCTCATTAAAAGCTATGTTAACTTTCATGAAAGATATTTTCATCTTCAGAACATCAAATACTTTTTGAAGGTATTTCCTTGACAAACTCAATACTTTTTAGTAAAATCGGCCATTATAATGTTTAGCTCAGAAGCTTTTCATTCCTCAAAACAAGCTATAGCCAATGCTATGCTCTTAACCAGTCCAGGATATATATATATATATATATGCACATCAAATCTCAATTCAAGGCATCCATGCCACAATTCATATTCACATCCAAGCATGTACTTTATAAAAATAAATCAAGTACATACAAAACATATAGTCATTCAAAACTCAAATCAACATTATGCATATTTTCGATCCAAGGCAAAGTGCCACAATTTACATCACAACCAACCTCATGTGACTATCAAACTCATTGGAGCTAATCTCCCATTACCATTTAGGAGTTATCCTCCGAAGGTAAGTCGCCCGATCGATCCGCTAATTCTCCCGATTCCTCGTCCGAGTACCCGATAACAACTACAAACATAAAACCAATCCAATCATCAACAATTAACAACATCAAAACATGGATTTTCTTTCCCCAAAATGTGACCTAAGGTTCGGCCAAAAAGATGAAAAGGGCTAGGGATCACATTTGGTTCCAAACATTTGGATGGTTGGTTCTTAAGCTTGATTAACACTAAATCAAGTCCTAATACTCAAAGATATGAAACAAAACTCAATGTTCTTCACATTGAGGGTTTCGGCCATACAAGGGAAAACATGGGTAGGGATTGATTTGGTTTTTCCATCACTTGGATTCAAAGACAATAGGAAAGGTTAGGATGGAATCAAGAGTTAGAAATCAAAAATTGAACAAAAACACTATTCATCATCTTCCCCTAGGTTTCGGCCCCTTTTTGAAGAATAGGCTAGGATGAGAGTTGGATCATATGCTCTTGGGTTTAGGTAGAGGATGATGAAATGAGCTCAAAGAAATTTGTTTCCCATTAAAAGGATTTTTCTACAATTTCCTATGAATTTTCAAAGCTTTGGATCATAAACTTGATTTTCATGAAACAAGATTTTGATCTTGAGATTGAGAGAGATTCAAGAAGCTAGGAGATCATATAAGTGATCTTACCTACAGATTGATGACGATTGATCAAAGAATCAAGCTTTTCCTCCATGGATTCAAGCTTTTCTTTCATGAAAATGGTGGAGTTTTGGTCAAGGAGGAAGATGAAGCTTTTGGGGCTGTTCTTGGGGCTGACTTGCATGGGTTAATGGGGCTGGAAGAGGGATGAGTTCAGCCTTAAAACAAGTCACTTGAGGGCATTTTGGTCTTTTCCTTCAAGGAACAAAATGTCTTTAAGGAAAGGTTAGGGGTATTTTGGTAATTTTGCGTCCCGATATTCCCGAACGTCGTGACGACTCTGGCATGTTCCCCAACATGATGTGATATCAAGATTATCCATTGGCGGGTTCCGGTGAGTCCGTATGCGGCTCCGTTCATCACCCGATTCGATTATACGGCCGAATATAAAATATTATTTTTATTTTTCGGACGTCAGGACAAATTTTAACAAAGATGTAGAGAATTAAATCTTGACTGTCTCATTCACTAGTCCAAGTTAGGTCTTGATAGTAGAAAAAGGCTACTATCCGTGAAAAACGCAGATCGAGCTCCGTTTGAGCTTTCGCCCGAAACTTAACCATGGCTTCCTATGGTTGTGTAGGGCATTCCTATCTTCTCAGAATATATTATTTCACTCTCTAAACCCTCCAATAAAATACAAACATTAAAATACTGAAGAATTATAAAACGTGAAAATCGGGGCGTTACAGGTTGTGCTCCTGACATAAACAAGGATTCGCTTTTGGAATCTTGCTACGCCGTTTGGCACGGCCGTGCTCCCTGTAGATCGGCCATGCACGTTTGGGTTAGCGTTAGTGAACGCATAGCACGGCCGTGCGCTGTTTGGCACGACCGTGCCACTCTTGAACAGATTGACAGAATGTGATTTTGTCCCCTTTTGCATATTTATAAACTGTTTATTAAATATGCGGTGGATGGTTATGGCCCTAGTTTTGGTGTTTAATTTTATTTGGTAAATACGGCCTACGTGTCGTCATTTATTGTATTATTTTATAAATACGGCCTGCGTGTCGTGACATTTACTTTATTTATTTTATTTTAAATTTTGTAAATTGCTCAGGATGGCATGGAGGCAATACCAAATCATGACGCCAGTGTGAGGAACTTTGCAAGTTTCCTCTAGGGTTAAAGATTGTAATAATTAGTTTTAATCATTGCACATTAGGAGGCGATAATCATAATACCTTTTATATGTCTTGTATGTTTATGTGATGCATGAAATGTATGAGATGTATGATTTAAATTTGGAAAATAAATTGTTTGATAGCATGTATGTCATTGTATGCTTAATATGTTTTGAATGTATGTAAGCTAGTATGTCATGTATGCTATGAGAGACGTTTATATGATAAACAAGCCGGTGAGATCACTTAATTATTAAATTTCCTCAATAAATTAAGTTATTAAATGCCTCCTGATGCTTGGCACTCGTCAAGGCCAGAATCATTCAAGTGTGGGGTCATGCTACAGCTGAGCACCTTAATATATTCAGGTGAGACGCGAAAGGTGAAATAAACTACCGCCAACCACTAGGTTAAACTTAACTAAGTGTATTCAATATGATTGAAACGGCTTAGAGGCATGGGGTTGGGCATTAATCCATATGATGGATTAGAATAAGGAGTTATTCACCCAACTAGTCCAAGAATTACATTGGATGTAATTGGAAAGGAGTTTCCTACCTAAATAGCTGAGTTTTGGACGATCAGCCACAACTGACTCAGAACGAGGTGAAATATGGATCTTGGTCCCACAAGAAAATCTTTCAACGGGATTTTCCAAGTCAATGATGAGGGTCATTGATTAGAGTAAAATAGTAGGAGCATATTTAATAAAGACCTATTAAATATGTTTTTAAAATCATGATACTTATACTTTGCATATTTATTTTATGTAGATATGCATGGCACCAAACACAACTAATAATATGTCACTGCAATCTATCCTTGAGAAGGACAAGTTATCTGGAAATAATTTTTTGGATTGGTACCGAAACCTGAGGATTGTCCTTAGGCAAGAGAAAAAGCTGTATGTTCTTGAGGAGGCTGCTCCTGAACTACCCTAGGATGCTTCTATAGGGCTGACAGAGATGCTTATGCGAAGTATCAGGATGATGCCCTGGATGTTAGCTGCCTCATGCTTGCCACCATGAACTCTAAGCTTCAGAAGCAACATGAAAACATGGAGGCATTTGATATGATCGGACGTCTCAAAATGCTCTACAAAGAGCAAGTGAGGCATGAGCGCTTTGAAGTTTCCAGAGCCCTCTTTAATTGTAAGCTGGCAGAAGGAAGCCTAGCTGAACCTCATTTACTCCTTTTGATTGGGTACAATGAGAGCCTTGAAGATTGGGTTTTCCACTGAGCCAATAGTTGGCTACAGATGTAGTTCTGCAATCGTTGCCAGAAAGCTACAGTCAATTTATCATGAATTACAACATGAATGACATTGAAAAAACTCTGCCAGAACTGCTAGGCATGTTGAGAACTGCTGAGCAGAACATTAATAAGGGAAAAGGTAAAGCCATAATGATGGTTGATTCTGGAAAGCAGGCTAAGAAGAAGCCCTGGAGCAAGCAGAAGGGCAAGGGCAAGAACAAGTTTAAGCCTAGCACTTCTAGCTTGAAGACCGTGGGCGGGATAGCTAAGGAAGGTAATTTCCACCATTGTGGCCAACCTGGCCACTGGAAGAGGAACTAGAAGAAATACCTGGAAGAGAAAAAGAAGGGAAGTGAGACTTCCGCTTCAAGTATTTATGTTATTGATGTTAATTTATCTACTTCAGCATCTTGGGATTTTGATACTGGATGTGGTGCTCACATTTGTAATAATGTGCAAGGCTAAGAAGTAGGAGGAAATTGACTAAAGGTGAAGTGGACCTACGCATTGGAAATGGAGCAAAAGTTGCTGCACAGAAGTAGGGACTTATGTTTTAACTTTATCTACTGGGCTTGTTTTGGAACTTGATAATTTATGTTCCCGTTATTAGCAAAAACATTATTTCTGTTTCTTGTTTAGACAAGAAGGGTTTTCATTTAATTGTTAAGGACAAATGTTGTTCTCTTTATTTGGATAATGTTTTTTTTCTAATGCACCATTGAGTAATGGACTTTATATTCTTGATCTCGATGTGCCCATATATAACATAAATGCGAAAAGGATCAAACCCAATGGTTTGAATCCTTTATATTTTGGCATTGTCGTTTAGGCCATATTAATGAGAAACGCATTTCCAAACTCCATAAAGATGTATTATTGGATTCTTTTGATTATGAATCATTTGACGTGTGAATCTTGTTTATTGGGAAAGATGACTAAGGCCCCATTTACTGGTAATAGTGAAAGGGCCAGTGATCTTTTGGGCTTGAAACATAGTGATGTATGTGGGCCACTGAACAAACCTGCTAGAGGTGGTTTTTCCTACTTTGTCACATTTACTGATGACTTCAGTATATATGGATATGTGTATCTAATGAAACACAAATCTGAAACCTTTGAAAAGTTCAAAGAGTTCAAGAATGAAGTAGAAAACCAACTGGGCAAGAATATTAAAGCCATACGATCAGATCGTGGTAGTGTATACCTTAGCCAGGAATTTGATGACTATTTGAAAGAGTGTGGGATAGTATCCCAACTCACTCCTCGCGGAAACCCACAATGGAACGACGTGTCCGAAAGGAGGAATCGCACCTTGTTGGAAATGGTATGATCGATGATGAGTCACTCAGATCTTTCATCTGGGGTTATGCATTGCTTGCAGCAGCTTTCACAATTAACCGTGTTCCAACAAAGGCAGTAGAACAAACACCACATGAGATGTGGAAGGGGCGAAAGCCTAGTTTGTCTTTTATGAAGATTTGGGGTTGTCATGTCTATGTCAAATGTTTAATCACAAATAAAATGGAACCCAAATCAGATAAATGTACTTTTGTGGGGTATCCCAAAGAAACGAAAGGATACTATTTCTATAACCCTCTGATGACAAAGTGTTTGTCACCAGGACTGGAGTGTTCCTTGAAAAGGAATACATCTCTAAAGTAGACATTGGGAGAATAGTAAAACTTGGAGAAATCCAAGCACCACAGAGTACTAACTCGTCTACAACGGAAGAAGAACCGAATCCACAAGATGTTGTGGTTCAAGAATCGGTTCAAGTAACACAAGAACCACGTAGGTCAAACAGATTAGTACACAGCCTGAGAGATTTGGACTTCCCCTAACTCAAGAAAGTGATGTACTGCTCATGGATCAAGATGAACCTGTTACCTACCAGGAGGCCATAGCTGGCCCTGAATCTAAGAAGTGGCTAGAAGCCATGGGATCCGAAATGGAATCCATGTACACAAACCAAGTTTGGACCTTGATAGAGCCACCCGAAGGGATAAAACCCGTAGGGTGCAAGTGGGTCTTCAAAAAGAAGATTGACAATGATGGAAAGGTTAATACCTTCAAAGCGCGACTGGTTGCGAAAGGTTTCAAGCAAGTTCATGGTGTAGACTATGATGAAACTTTCTCTCCAGTTGCAATGATTAAATCTGTTAGGATCCTACTTGCTATTGCTACATACCATGATTATGAAATCTGGCAGAAGGACGTCAAAACTGCATTCCTTAACGGGAATATCCTCGAGGATGTGTACATGACACAACCTGAGGGTTTTGTCGATTCAAAGGATGCTGGAAAGGTGTGCAAATTGCAAAGATCCATCTATGGACTCAAGCAAGCTTCCAAAAGCTAGAATCTTCGTTTCGATGAAGTTGTAATACAATTTGGATTCATCAAAAATGAGGATGAACCTTGTGCGTAAAAGAAGGTTAATGGGAGCATGATTGCTTTTCTCGTATTGTATGTGGATGACATAATACTCATCGGAAACAACATTCCTACACTACAAAATGTAAAGACATGGTTGGGGAATTGTTTCTCGATGAAGGACATAGGCGAAGCTTCCAATGTATTGGGAATCAGGATCTATAGAGATAGATCGCTAAAATTATTAGGCCTTAGTCAAGTTACATATATTGACAAAGTGCTTAGGCGCTTCAGTATGCATAATTCCAAGAAGGGTCTCTTGCCTATGCCATATGACATATACTTGTCCAAGGGACAGTGCCCTACTACATCTGATGAGAGGGAACGTATGAATAAGATTCCATATGCTTCGGCAATTGGATCTATCATGTATGTTATGATATGTACTAGACCAGATGTCTCGTATGCCTTGAGCATGACGAGCAGGTACCAATCTGATCCCGTGAGAGTCATTGGACAGCAGTCAAAAATATCCTCAAGTACTTGAGAAGGACTAAGGATACATTCTTGGTCTATGGAGGTGAGGAAGAGCTCATTGTAAAAGGTTACACTGACGCTAGCTTCCAAACTAATAAGGATGATTCCAGATCGCAGTCAGGATTCGTGTTTTGCCTTAATGGAGGCGCTATAAGCTGGAAGAGCTCAAAGCAGGAGATAGTTGCCGATTCTACAGCAGAGGCCGAGTATATTGCTGCATCCAATGCAGCAAAGAAGGCTGTTTAGATCAAGAAGTTCATTTCTAAACTTGGTGCTGTTCCTAGCATTGCGGACCCGATTGACCTCTTTTCGATAACAATGGAGCAATCGCTCAAGCCAAGGAACCCAGATCTCACCAGCGATCCAAACACATACTCAGGCATTTCCATCTCATTCGAGAGATCATCGATAGAGGAGATGTAAAGATATGCAGAGTTGATACACTAGACAATGTTGCTGACCCGCTTACCAAGCCTCTTGCTCCGCAGAAGCATGACTCTCATACTAGGTCGATGGGTATTAGATTTACTCCTAATTGGCACTAGTGCTAGTGGGAGATTGTTGGTGTAAGTCCTAGTGGCCAATATATATTTATTGGACTTATATATTGTATCATGACTTTATTTTATATTTAATATATATGAGGCATTTATTTAGTATGTTTTATTTGATGATCATATTTATAGCATAATAAAGTCTTTAGAATAGGTAGTTCATTTAATGGAATGTCAAGTATGACTTGACTGTGAGATGCTATTAAATTATAGAACACTATTCTTAAATATCTATAGTTAAGTATTATTATTAATAAGGACAATAATAATACATTGAGACTATTATGTGAGTGTACTGATGACCACATCTCACGGGTCATGATGGAGGCCAAAGGGGGCAAGTCAACTTTGCAACAAGAGGAGTTCAACCGATTCAAGTCCAAGTCAAACCATCCAAGTCCAAATGACCTGTCTTCCTAGTTTTGGGTTTATCTTGAGTTCCGGACATCCGATGGAAGTGTTCTATAATGCGTTGGAAAGCTTAGATCCTTATCTACACATAGTATTTCTAGCCTCATGACCAGATTCGGCTTCTATCATGGTGAAAACTGGGCTGGAAGTTTAGGACATGATTTTGGACGAAAATTAGTCATTTGTTTCTAACCAAATATTTGGGCTTGTATTTTGGGCTTTCTATTGTTGGGGTGCACCTAGTACTTATGTTCTAGTGTGCTCTTTTGAAGAGGAAGAGACTTAGTGTAGGAATGATCTAGATCCTCACTTGAAGCCTATATATACCCATGTAAGCAAACATTTTGGATCAATGAAAGTTTAGAGAATTTGCTCATTTTTGAGTGTGAGTTGAGCAATATGGCTCCTCTTCAAGTTCTTGGATTAGAACTTGCTTGATTCTTATCAAAGAGTTCCATCTCTTTGTGGCGAATCCTCACTTGGCTTATCAATCTTCCAAATCCATTAGATTATTGTGGCACCTTCTTTCCATCTCCTATCTCTTCCATTTTCATCTTTTCTTATTTCCTTTATGCTTAATTCCCCACGCCCATTTATACGTTTTTTTCCTTATCTTGTTATTTCCTTTATAGTTACTTTGATCTTCATCTTATCCTATTGATAGTTGTCTTTCGTTATTTTGACCTTTTATATTTCGAGTTCCAAAGAACCTTTTCATCTTCTTCTTTGTTCTTTGCAAATAATCCTAAACAAGTTCAAGGATAGATCCTAAATCTTGATGACTCCTTCTTGGATCATATCAGGTCATAGATATAAGATATCAAGTCTTCACATAGGTATAAATATTAGTGGAATATTTATACTAGAGTGACCCGTTATGAGAATGTTGCATAATAGTTATGTAAGTGTCATAAGCGATTCTCATGGTGACCATAGTGTAGTTGTCCTTCGACTTGAAGTCACTACGATTCCTAACATATATAGTTGTAGGCTTTGATACTATTAAACGTTGTCTGTAACAGGACAACTATAAAGGTAGTTATTGGGCCTGCAGTGAAACATATTGAGGAATATGAGTGATGTAGATAGGATCCGTCCCTCCTACATAACAGGAGTTATGTCTATAGGCCTCTTGATGGTATACGACGTAGAAATGCAAGGCCATGCTAAGGTGGGACAATATGAGATATTGGGCACACATGATTGTACGTCAATTACTAGATCAAGAAATAAATAATTGGAGTTAACAAAGATGACAAATTTATGCATTGTGTTCAATTCAGACATTGTGACGAAAGGACGTTGACTTCACATTATATATGGTTACAATATGGTTTTAATTATATCACCAATATTCTAATTAATTGGATAGCAATGATGTATTGCTAGATGCCGCTCATTGTTTATAATATTAATTTATTATTAATATGATTAATAATAATTAATATTATTGCCCATTAATTGAGAACCTATAAGGTCACACGCATAGAGCAAATGTTCAGAGAATTAGTTTAATTGATTAATTAAATATGATTTAATTAATAATTAAATGGGATTGATTTAATTGATTAATTAAATATGATTTAATTAATAACTAAACATCTGTAGCGTACAGTAGTCCAAGTGGGTTAGGTTAAGTGAGTGACAGCTATTAATAAGCTGTGCATATCACTTAAGCAACACACAACACAGAGCAGTCATAACGGCCGCTGTACTCTATTGACAGTCGCGCTTCCTTTCTCTCTCTGTGTGCCGCGCCTCTTCCAATCCTGATAGCTAGCACTATGCTATCTCTGACGTTGGGTTGCTCGCATGGATTGAGCAGAGGTATTGCTACTTTGCAATACTGGTGATAGAGAAGAACCTCTCCCTTTGCGGTGATAGCAGCAGTGTTCCTCGGATCTGCTGCTCTATAGCTGCGTAGATCAAGTTGTCATTCACATCGTAGCAGTGTTCATGATTTACCAGTGCTGCTGACGTACTCACAGTGTTCGTGGTAAAGCTATGCTTCAAGACGTAACCAAAATATCCTTGTGATTCATGTGCGATACGTGGTCTTTTAATAAAGGAGTTTTTCCGCTCAAGAGTTTTTTTATAAATTGTTTTTAAATATTATCCCTCTCGAAACCCCAACACTAAGCTCTTTTCAATCCTATTGAAGTTGGCTTAGTTAAGTCAGACCCAATGGTTGACGATTGGATATTACATTTATCCCATCGCATCTTACTAGTATAGACAATGGTACTCTGCTTTGGCAGACCTACACTCAATCGATATTAGTCTTGACGAGTGTCATCATTGGAAGGCACATTCAAACGTGACTTAATATTTCCTTTTGAGGGATTTATTTATAAATTTGATATCACTATAAGTTAAACTTTTTAACCTACTATATACTAACATTCATCTCATACATATATAACATATAATGAATGTGACATGGTTATGGCCCCTAACGCATTGATTCTCCCAAGCCAATGAGAGAATCTAACCTAAAACCCTAGTAGCATACAAGCTTCACCAGGCATGATCACCTACCAAGTCGTCCTCTTCTGAAGTCGTCTTCTTGTCTCCACCATAACATTGCAATAGGAAGAAACCTCTTTTACATTTGAAGGGAATAAGGTGAGAAAAGAATGTACATTTGGAAATTAAGAGAAAGGCACGACATGCAGGCCGTATTTCAAAATAACCAAAGAAAGAAGAAAAAGAACTAAGGCCATAACCATTCACCATACACAACAAAATACATAATAACAATTTAATAATAAAATATTATAATATTTATTATTGTTATTATTATTATTAATATTAAGTGATTTCAAAAACCACTCAAAATAGCGCTTCCAATATCCTCATAATCAATTACCATAATCGATTACTGCTATTCTGACTTCTCAGAAAATGATTACTATACCATCATAATCGATTACCATAATCGATTACTGCTATTCTGACTTCTCAGACAATGATTACTGTACTATCATAATCGATTATTGTACTACCATATTCCATTGCATAATCAATTACATAATCCATTATGTAATCTGTTATATGAACGTTTATACAAACTCTTTGCATAATCGATTACATAATCGATTATTGTGGTTCTAATCAGAATTTGCCTTGCTTCCATGACGATTAGGGCATCAACACTTAAACCCTCATAATCGATTATTGTTCCACCATAATCGTTTATGGCGCGTCTGGACGCAAGGTGCGCATGACAGAAACACTTGTTATGTCGCAAAACAAAACAAGGATTTCAGAAAACGTTTTTCGCAAAACACTTTTACGATTTTCAAACATAACATGTTAAAGATCATATCCTTTTAAAACAAAACATGTTATAACAGATAAACACACAAGAGAATCATGGTTTCGTAAGCAGCTCTGATACCACTGTTGGGAATTTGCGTATTTAAAAACTATAATGCAGCGAAAAAATTCCCACCAAAAGATCCATGCGAATGGTCATGACTCATGATTATAGTATTAACCTATTGTAGCGAAGCTTTACCGCGATCACTGTGAGGGGAAGAACAATTCTTCTCACTTGATCACGAGCACTACTGTAACGCCCCAATTTTCAAGTCTTATAATTATTCAGTATTTAAGAGTTTGTATTTTATCGGAGGCTCTAGAGAGTGAAATAAAATATTCTGAGAACATAGGCATGCCCTACACAACCATAGGGAGCCATGGTTAAGTTTTGGACGAAAGCTCAAACGGAGCCCAGTCTGCGTTTTTCACTGACAGTAGTATTTTACTACTATCAAGACCTACTTTTGACTCGTGAACGAAACAGTTAGGTTTTAAATAAAATTACGAACGATATCGGAGATTTTGAAAAAAATTCAAAATAAATAAGTTCCCACGACTTTCTTGGGTGAAAACCAAAGACGGGTGAACAACGGAGCTAAAAACGGATTTACCTGGACCCGCTAATGGATAAACATGATGTCACATCACCTAGGAAGGTGTGCCATGACTCATCAGTGTAATGATTACGTTTAGAAAATATCTGGACGTGAAATGACCAAAATGCCCCTGACCTTTTCCATAATTACCATTTGCCTTACAATGAAAAGACCGTTTTGCCCCTAAGAATTTATGGAATAACCCTTTTGACCCTATGACTTACCATGTCATCATTGCATTCTAGAAATATCTAGATATTTATAGTGGAAATGACAATTATGCCCCTAGTCTTTTAAGAAATTACCAAATTATCCTTTTGGTTATTACAAGTTTGCCATGACATCAAATAAATATCTCACTCACTCTCTTACTAGGCCATTCGGCCACCTCTCTGTCTCCTCTCTTCTCTCACTTGTTCATCATGTTCTTGAAGTTCTTCAAAGTTCTTCAAGGAGTTCTTCACAAAAAAAACCCATTTTGATCTTCAAAAGTTGAAGTTTTTGAGCGAAAACTTGTTTCTCTTTCACTAATCTTTGATTCTAAGAGGCATGATCCTTATCTTAACTCTCTTAATCACTCTATTTCATCTCTTGAATCTCTTGATTCATTAAGATACAAGTTTTGATTCATAACTTTGAAAATTCATAGAAAAGTGTAGAAAAATCCTTTTAATACCAAAGCAATTTCTATAATCTAGTTTCATCAAATCTAGTTTCATCATTATCTTTCATTATCCAAGAGCCTGAAATCAAATAAGTTTTCTAGCCTTTTCTTCTTAAAGTGGCCAAAACTTATAGATTGAAAAAGGTTGAGTTTTTTATTCAAGTTTTGAGTAATAAGACTTACTCTAGTGTTGTGTATACTTGAGGATCATTGATCCAAGAGTTGGAAACCAAATGAGCTTCCTAGCTCATATGAGTTTTCTTGTCCGAAACCTCCATGTGTTGGTGGATGGGATTTTGGTTCAAGTTTTGGTGAAATAGGCTTTGATCTAGCCTTACCACACCTAGTAAGGATGGAATCCAAAAGATAGGAATTTTTGGACATCCCTAGCTATTTTTATAGCTCCATGGCCGAATACTATATAGGTAGGAATAGGAAGATTTGTGTTGTTAAATATTGATGTTTGGATTGATTATGTGTATGTAGTTGTGATTGGTTGATCGGACGAGGAATCGGGAGGATTCGCGAGCCGATCGGACGACTTTTGCTCGAAGAATAGCTCGAAGGATAACTACAACTGGTAAGGGGAGTTTGCCTGAGTGATTTTCCGATAACTATATGTTATCCGTGATTGATTTGTGTAGCTCTGTTGGAGCTTCGATGTGATTGTAATAATGATTTATGCCTTAGTATGCTTTAGTATGTCTTAGCATATGTTTATGATGATGTTGATTGGATGAAGAATGTTTTCATGTATGTTGAAAAACCATACTTTGATCTCTAGATCAAGTAAGGATTTTTATGCTTGATTATGATACAATGATGCATGATTATTGATTGTCATAATTATGTGAGCATTTTGAGCTATAACTTGGTTAGTTGGTGAAGCAAAATCTTCACTTTTACCTTGAGGAGGCTTGCGGCCTTAGTGGGTTAAATGAGGAAGAACATGTGTTGTTCTTGAACAATCAAAGTGTTGAAGTAAGAAAAGTGTTTTTAAAGATTTATGTTTCAAAGAAAAACAATAAGTGACTTTGATCCAAAGATCAAGTAAAGTTTCAACCTTTAAGTGTTTTCACCAAAGCGAAACATGTCTTTTACCTTAACCTTAGTTTATCTAAGTGATTAAGTGATTTAAAAGTGAAACAAAGAAGTGTTTTCATGAAAAGTTAAACATAGTTTCATAAGGTATTTCCTTTATCTTAGAACAAAGACAATGTTCTTTTTTTTTTAAACATAATGGAGACCTTTTATCCTTAAGTTGATTTAAATGGATTATAGTTAAGGAAGTTAGATGAGATTACATTTTCGTTCCATTAACTTAGGACATGAATTACACTAAGTTAGTAAGGAAAAACCCTTTTCAAATTAGTAAAGGTACTCTGCTTTAAGCAAGTACAAAGTTCTTTCAAATCAATATGTTTTCAAATCGAAAAGGTTTTGGTAAACCAAAGAGAGTTTTCAACTCTTAATCGTAAAGTTTTACATGTGAAAACCTAAGTTAAAGTAATTAACTTAGAGTTGAAGACAAGGGATAATTAAGTATTGTATGTGGTGGAATAAGACCATATACTATACCATTGATGACTTAATGCATTGATGACTTCATAAGACTTAAGTGAATCAACACTTATTTCATTGATTGAAAATCAAGAAGTAATATCTTAGAAAGGCTCAAAGACTTATCTAAGAGATGTGATTCATATGACATAAACACAAACATGAAACGTTTTGGGTTTTGAGACAAATAGTTCGATGACGGACTGGTGATTTGGATCAAGTTCATTCGTTCGATTGTTTCATTCTTGCAATGATCGAGACGAGAGGGACCCTGAGACTGTGCAGGTATGGGATTGTATAGTTGAAGGAAGGCTTATAAGAATTGATTGGTACTACCTATACCAACAAGATTCATCTTCTTTTTGGAAGCCCAGAACGTAACAACTCCATAATATCTTTGAGATGTGATTCATAAGACATAAACACAAACATGAAACGTTTTGGGTTTTGAGACAAATAGTTCGATGATGGACCGGTGATTTGGATCAAGGTTAGTCGTTCGATTGTTTCAGTCTTGGAATGATCGGGACGAGAGAGACTCGGAGGCTGTGCAGGTATGGGACTGTATAGTTGAAGGAATCCTGAGGCTGTGCAGGTATGGGACTGTATAGTTGAAGGAAGACTTATAAGAATTGATTGGTACTACCTATACCAACAAGATTGGTCTTCTTTTTGGAAGCCCAGAACGTAAGAACTCCATAGTTAAGCGTGCTTGACTTGGAGTGATTGTGGAATGGGTGACCTTCTAGGAAGTTTCCTAGAAAGCGTGTGTGAGTGGGGACAAAACACGCTGAAAAGACCCATGTTATGTACATTGCACTGCATTGCATGGTTGTTGATGATTACATTTACTGTTGTACATCATTATTCTACTTTCGAAGATGTCTTATGCTGCTAATTGATTAATATATATATTGCAATTTAATATGATATATTGTAATTTATGGTATGCATATTGAGCATGTGATTACTTGGTATATCACCCTGTGTTACTTCTGCTATTATGCTGTGTTGATACTACATGTTCATATGTTGTTTTGTGCGCCGTGCATGTAGTTATCGCATTTAAATCCATATATTGGTTACTCACCCTTGCCTGTACATATTGGACACCCTGTTGTGTTTTTGGATATGTGTATAGATACTTCTCAATGATCATTTGGGTCACTTCAGGACCCTGTAGCTTAGGTTTCTCGATGCCGACGACGAAGATGTGTAGACTGTCGATGACGAGGCCCACTCTCATTGGTATGATGTATACTAGGTAGTAGGCTCTATTGTCCGTAGAGTTCTTTTATCAAACCAACTCTTAGGATTTTAATATATAATGTTGAGAAAGTCGGTATATTTGGTTTAGAGAAGCTTTGTACAGCTGGAGACTTCAGAATGAAAATAATTTTAGTCAGGTTTATATGTGGTGATGAAATGATTTATGAATAAACCCAGTTATGTGTGTTATCAAGAATGATGTAATTTTATTATTGTGATGTGTGTAACACTTTTTGAAGTATTATGCCGAAAACGTTTTACACCCAAGTTTTCCAACTTAAAGTAAATTATCCTTTTTCTGAAAGCAACCAGCAATTCTCTTTTAAATTTTAACTCCGCATTTGTTCTTTATGTAATGCCCAAGGGTGGTGTTAAAACTACGAACACTGCTCTGAAGAGGAAGATGAATCTTATCACTAGTACCGTAATGGAACAGCACCTCTACGTAGTCCACGCGAACAAATCACCTTTGGAGAAAGCTTCGTGCTAGCCAACTCTAGGGGAAAGGGGCGCGCCTACCAAGGAGGTGGTGTGATGGGCACTAGGTTATGCGCAGCCATCCCTAGACGCTTAAGTGACGTGCACAACCTTATAAGCTGTCACCCACTTACCCTAATCCCAATGGGCTTGTACGCTATAGGCCCAATCTATAATTAATATTATTAAATCATATTTAATAAATTAATTCATTTTTCGACTATTTGCTCTATGCGTGTGACCCTATAGGTTCTCAATAAATTGGCAATAATATTAAATCACATTTAATATTATAAACAACGAGTGACATCTAGCAATACATCATTGTTACCCAGTTAGTGAGAATATCGGTGATATGATATATACCTTACGGTAACCAAAATAACCGTGTAGTAAATGTCCCTTCGTCCATATGTCTTAATTGAACACAAGGCATAAATGTGTCATCCTTGTTAAGTTCTATTATTTATTTCTCAATTCCCGAGTAGACGTGTAATTACAAATGGGCCCAATATCTCATAATGGCCCAATTTAGCATGGCCATGCACTTTCACGTCTCACTCTATTGAGAGGCCCATGACATTACTCCTGTTATGTAGGAGGGACGAATCCTGTCTACATCACTCACATCCCTCAACATGATTCATTGTAGGCCTAACAACTATCTATGATCATCCTGTTACGAATGACGTTGGGTAGCATTAAAGCCAACAACTCCTCATGTAGGAATCGTAGTGACTTCAAGTCGAAGGACTACTTCACTTTGGTTACCATGAGAAGCGCTCATGACACTTACATAACTATTATGCAGCGTTCTCATAGTGGGTCAATCTAGTATAAATATTACTCTAATATTTATACCTATGTGAAGACTTGATATCTCATATCCATGACCCGTGAGATGCGGTCATCAGTCTACCCACATAATAGTCTCGATGTATTATTGTCGTCCTAATTAACAATAATACTTGAGTACGAATACTTTAAGAATAGTATTTTAATGTTCAGTAAGGTCTCATGATCAAGTCATGCACTTGATGTTCTATTAAACTGAAATAACTATTCTAAGGACTTTACTTCGTTTAAACAATTAATAGTATAAACTGAAATGCCTCATATATAAATATATGTAAATCAAAGTCATGATACAAATGTAAATCTCAAAGAGAACTAATGGCCTCTAGGGCTTGCACCAACAATGATGCCACCTGGAAGTTGTAGGTTAAGATGAGGGAACGATTTTCGCCTCTCTTTTAAGGTAAATTTTGAGGACGAAAATTCTTTTTGGAGGGTAGCGTTGTAACATCCCAAAAATCCTATGTCTGTCTTTTAATTGTTTGTGTGAATAACTTGACTGGGAACACAATTTGATTAATTATAAGCATAATAATAGTTAATAATTGAAAATTCATATTTGAGTTGCAATTATGAGCTTAATAATCATAAAATGTTGTTTTGAATCCAGTGTCCTGTTTTGAGTCGGAACCGATAAAAATATTATTATTTTAATCGGGACCGCTTTACCTTGGGATGCATGCCAAGGCCGAGGAAGTTGTTCTGGCCCAGAGCCGGGAGTAGTTCATGACTGCTTTTCACGCTTCACGAGACGTTGTCACCTTTTTGTCAACCATCCATCACCTTTTCATTCTTTTTAACCAATGGATTAAATTCTTATGACTCTTGGTTAATAACCTATCAACCTTACCTTTTATGGAGAAAACTAATTAACCTATTTATGGTTAATCTCTACTACTTTGCATGAGAGCTCAACAACAAACCTCCACTTGAAATCACAACCCTCCATTTTCGTACACCTAAATTACCTACTTTTGCTAAGCTAATTGTCTGAATTTGTTACCCAAATTGGACACAAGGCACACGGCCAAGTGGTGTTATAACTACTAAACCACTTTCATTTTATTAAAAACAAGATCAGACACTCCTTGTTCAACACATAGAATTTCTCTATTTTCTCTCTTGCCTTCTCTTCCACGGTTTTCGTCTCAAAGTTATTAACCAAAATTTTTTTCAAGAAACAAAAATCATACCCTTGTTCGTCTCAATCTTCTAAACACCTTTCCTTCTTAGAGTTTGTCATTTGGAGCAACTTGGTTCTTGACCTTCAAGAACATCATCTTGATCTTCAAAGTGTTCTTCATAAAGTAAGTTCTAAACTTTATTTCCTCCTCATTTCCTTTCATCAAAACATGAAACAACTTCTTTAAGTTCATGCTTTTGCAAAACAAGTTTCAAAACCTTGTTGTTTTGTGCTCCATAGGTTCGGCCACCTTGAGCTTCTTGGTGTTGGAGTTGTCTCATTCACAAAAGGATCTTCATTAAGGTAATGGGGGAGTGAACCACATCACACCACATTGGTGGTTGCGAAAATGATTTATGGGTTTGGTTTAGGGTTTTGCTACTTTATCTATTTGGTTCTCTATGAGAACAATGTTGTAATATTTATTTGTGGCTTGATTTGTGTTCATTGATGTGTTTGAATGGTTTAAAATAACTTTTATGAGTGGGAAAACCCTAACCTAGGGTTCCTTGGAGAAAAATTATTGTTATGTTTTTGGCTCTGCTAGGGTTTGCTCTTTCTTGAGCGTCAAGCTCTCTCTTTTGCTATGGAATCCCGACCACATCTATCTTGTGATGTTTTGTTCCCTAAATTGGCTTACAAACCCCCTAGCCTTACTTTCCTCCCTTCTCCAGATCCTAACCTGAAAGCAAGAAACCAATCTAGAACCTTTGCTCAGGCTTTGAGCAATTTATGCTCGGTTCCCTTGAGTTAATTGCCACAGCCTTGCATCAAGGGGGCTGAAGTTTCAATCAAGATCCTCGAAACTGAGTACTTGGCTAGCCTTGAAAGCTGCAAAAACCATCTTCATGGTAGAATACTTTTATCCAAAGGTAATTCTCCTTTGAAAATCAATGACTTGCGTGGCAAGTTACAGAATCTGTGTTCTCAAATCGGTCCATGGCATTTAATTTCATTGGGTAGGGGCTTCTATGAATTTTCCTTCTCATCTCTTGAAGACCTTCGAAGTGTTTTGGCTGTTGGTTTGTGGAATTTAGGCGTTGAAAGCCTAAGAATCTTCTCTTGGACGAAAGATTTTAATCCTTATGCATTGAAGCAGACTCATGTTCAAGTTTGGGTTAGATTTTATGGAGTTTCTCAAGAGTATTAGCGCCCAAAGATTCTCTTTACCATTGCTGGTGGAATAGGTGTCCCAATTTGTTTAGATGAAGCTACAAGCAAGAAGTCATTCGGACACTTTGCAAGGGTCTTGATTGATCTTGACCTTAATGTGAAGCTAAGATCACAAATCCTCGTTGAAAGGAAGTGTTTTGCATTTTTCACTTATGTGGAGTATGAAAAACTCCCTGATTTTTGTCCCTTCTGTCAAGTCATTGGACACTCCATATCCAATTGTTACAAAAATATTGAAAAAGTTGACAATAAACCTGAAAAGGAGGTAGTTAAGTTCAGAAAGATTTATGTTCCTAAAGTTGAAAATAATCTGCCTAAGGATCTTCAGGTTCATAGTCCTTCTACTGAGGGTGATAATGTCAATGCTATTCCCGACGATGAATCAAATCAACCTGTGCATCAGAATAATGAATTGTTGGATAAGCATCATGATTTTTCTCACCAAGTTGGTGTTGGTGTAGGGAGTAATCCTGGCATGATGGATCCTATGTATGGTCCTGATTTCGTGGTGCAAGCCATTCCAAATTAAGCTATTGATAGAAGGCCTGATCTAAAAGATGCAAATGATCATGAAATCAGGACTGATTCTCTAAATCATGATGATGATGTTGATTCTATTGAGACAGTCTATGATGAGACTATGCTTTTGGTGGATAGGGAGAATGATAAAAAAAATTAGATAAAGAAAGTGTGCCTAAAACCCACATCTCCTCTCTTGGAAAAAGAATTAGTTCACCTAAGGATGTTGATTTGTCAGCTAACACTATAGGAACTATTAGTGGCAGAAATGTCCAAACTCCATTTTTCAATGTTCAGTGTTCAGGTCCAGAAGGATATTGCTATTGTTGGGAAGTTCTGGCAGTCCAAAGATGATGGTGATGTGAAACATCATAGTGCAGAGGATAGCATTGATGTAGGCAACACTGTGCCAGATATGGCTGCTAATTATTTAGCTGATGATGGTTTTACAAAGGTCGTTTCTAAGCCACAGATTACAAAGCAAAAGAAGATGCAGAATGCAAACAACAACCGAGCTCCAGTCAGAAACACAAGGTCCAAAGAAGGCCTCCTTAATTTGTCCAAATGAAAGTTCTTTTTTGGAATACTAGAGGTATTGCTAACCTTGATACTAGGTTAGTACTGAAAAATATGATCCTCAAAAATTTTCCAGACATCATTTTAATTGTTGAGCCTTGGATGGAATTAAGAGCCTTGGATGGAATTAAATAACTTTCCTAGAACTTTTTGGTCCAACCTGAATCTGAAAGTGTTTGCTTTAAATGATAGAGGCTCTCTTTGTCCTAACTTGTGGTGCATTTGTAATGCTTCTCTTAATCCTAATGTCATTGTTGTTGCTGATCAGCATGTCACATTTTCTATTGCATATGAGAATCAGTTGTTGTTCTTTTCTGCTATATATGCTGCTACCACATACGTTTCTAGGAGAATTCTTTAGCAGGAGTTAACAGCTTTAAAACAGTCTATAGATGGCCCTTGGTGCTATATAGGAGACTTCAATGCTGTTGTTGGAGCTCATGAGCAGAGAGGGAGAAGGTTGCCTTCTTCAATTTAAATCATGGTCTGATGCATGTGATCTTCATCATTTGCTAACAACTGGTGCTGAATACACTTGGTCTAATAAGAGGAGGGCTTTTGCTCGTACAGAGAGGAGATTGGACAGGGTTATTTGTAATGAGGATTGGCTTTCATTCTGGAATTTTTCAGCTTGCTGCACTCTTCCTCAATCCAAGTCAGATCATTTTCCTATCCTGCTTAACCTGCAAAAACAGTTAAATACTTTCAGCTCTTCCTTCAAGTTCATGAAAATGTGGTCTACACATGATGACTATCATAATATTATAGCTGAAACCTGGAATCAAGATGTGGTTGGCTGCCCAATGTTTATTTTATTTCAGAAGTTGAAGAAGTTAAAAACAGTTTTAAAAACCTGGAATAAAGAGGTTTTTGGTGACTTCATAAGAAGGTTGATTCTGCAATCCAGAACCTTAAAGCTATACAGGATTTAATCACTAATGATGGCTACACTGATGATCTATATGCTCAAGAGCAGGCTGCTCAATATGATCTTAACAAAGCCCTTCATTCTCAGGAGATGTTTTGGATGGAGAAAGCCAGAATCAGCTGGCACACCAGTGGTGACAGAAATTCAGCTTTGTCCAAAGAATAGCAAAAGTCAGGCATGTATCCAAAAGAATTTCCACGTTGAAAGCAAGCGATGAGATTCTGGAGAGTAAGGAGGATATTGGGAATCATATTCTGAACTACTACAAAGATCTTTTTTGCATCAGACAACTCTTGTATAGATGATGGCCTCATTGATGAGGTAGTTACTGATGATGTTTCTGCAGATGATAACAGGCTGTTAACTAGCTTGCCAACTTGGGATGAGGTTAGAAGATCTGTTTTTGATATGAATTCCAATGGTGCTCCTAGACATGATGGGTTTGGGGGTTTCTTTTATCAACACTATTAGGATATAGTTGGAAGGGATGTCTTCAATGCAGTCGCTCAATTCTTCAAGCAAGGATGGATGCTTCCTAACATGAATTCTAATGTGGTTGTGCTCATTCCAAAAACACCTAATGCTGATTCCATTGATAAATTTAGACCAACAGCTCTTGCAGTTGGGAATTTGCGTATTAAAAACGAAAAAGGTAGCGGAAAAATTCCCAATAAAAATGATCCATGCGAATGGTCATGACTCATGATGTAGTGTTTACCTCTTTTAGCGTAGCTTTACCGCGATCACTGTAAGGGAAGAACAGCCCTTCTCAATCGATCACGAACACTATGAACAACGCTATCACCAGTACCGCAATGAAGCACCACCTCTACGTAGTCCACGCGAACAAAACACCGCCGGAGAAAACGTCGTGCTAGCTGACGGCAAGGGTGAGGGGGCGTGCCTACCAAGGTGGTGTGACGGCCACTAGGTTATGCGCAGTAAGCTCTCCTTAGCGCTTAAGTGACGTGCACAGCTTATAAGCTGTCACCCACCTAACCTAACCTCATTGGGCTTGTACGCTATAGGCCCAATCTTATAATTAATATTATTAAATCATATTTAATAAATTAATTCATTCTTCGACTATTTGCTCTATGCGTGTGACCCCATAGGTTCTCAATAAATTGGCAATAATATTAAATCACATTGAATATTATAAACAATGAGCGGCATCTAGCAATACATCATTGTTACCCAATTAGTGAGAATATCGGTCATACGATATATACCTCACGGTAACCAAAATAACCGTATAGTAAATGTCCTTTCGTCCATATATCTTAATTGAACACAAGGCATAAGTGTGTCATCCTTGTTAAGTTCAATTATTTGTTTCTCAATTCCCGAGTAGACATGCAATCACAAATGGGCCTAATATCTCATATTGGCCCATTACAGCATGGCCATGCACTTTCACGTCTCACTCTATTGAGAGGCGCATGACATTACTCCTGTTATGTAGGAGGGACGAATCCTATCTACATCACTCACATCCCTCAACATGATTCATTGTAGGCCCAACAACTATCTTTATGATCATCCTGTTACGGATAACGTTGGGTAGCATTAAAGCCTACAACTCCTTATGTAGGAATCGTAGTGACTTCAAGTCGAAGGACTACTTCACTTTAGCTACCATGAGAAGCGCTCATGACCCTTACATAACTATTATGCAACGTTCTCATAGTGGGTCAATCCAGTATAAATATTACTCTAATATTTATACCTATGTGAAGACTTGATATCTCATATCCATGACCCGTGAGATGTGGTCATCAGTCTACCCACATAATAGTCTCGATGCATTATTGTTGTCCTAATTAACAATAATACTTGACTATGGATACTTTAAGAATAGTATTTAAAATGTTCAATAGGGTCTCACGATCAAGTCATGTACTTGATATTCTATTGAACTGAAATAACTATTCTAAAGACTTTACTTCGTTTAAACAATTAATAGTATAAACTGAAATACCTCATATATCGAATATATGTAAATCAAAGTCATGATACAAATGTAAATCTCAAAGAAGACTAATGGCCTCTAGGGCTTACACCAACAATCTACCACTAGCACTAGAGCTAATCAGGCATAAATCTAATACCCATTGACCTAGTGTGACCATCATGCTTCTGCTGAGCAAGAGGTTTCGTAAGTGGATCAGCAACGTTGTCAAGTGTTGGTACTCTGCATATCTTCACATCTCCTCTATCGATAATATCTCGAATGATATGGAAGCGCTTAAGTATATGTTTGGATCGCTGGTGAGATCTAGGTTCGTTGGCTTTTGCAATGGCTCCATTGTTGTCACAATAGAGATCAATGGGATCCACAATGCTAAGAACAATACCAAGTTCAGTAATGCACTTCTTGATCCAAACAGCCTCCTTTGCTGCATTGGAGGCAGCAATATACTCAGCTTCTGTGGTAGAATCAGCAACTGTCTCCTGCTTTGAACTCTTCCAACTCACAGCGCCACCATTCAGGCAAAACACAAAACCAGACTGCGATCTGGAATCATCCTTATCGGTTTGGAAGCTAGCATCGGTGTAACATTTTATAAAGAGATCTTCCTCACCTCCATAGATCAAGAATGTATCCTTAGTTTTTCTCAAGTATTTGAGGATATTCTTGACAGCAGTCCAGTGACTTTCATCGGGATCAGACTGGTACCTGCTCGTTATGCTTAAAGCATACAAGACGTCTGGTCGAGTACATAACATGGCATACCTGATAGATCCGATTGCAGATGCATACGGAATCTTATTCATGCGATCCCTCTCTTCATGATTGGAAGGCGATTGTGCCTTTGATGCAAACCAAGGATGGTCAACTTTGAAGAGAAGAACAAGCCAATTATGGAACAAGAAGAACCAAATTGAAATTTGTTGAAAAACTTTATTTGGGTTGGTGATGACCTCTCCGTCTTGTTTTGGCTGTATCTTGAGATCCAGATATCCGATGGATGCGTTCTTTGATGTGTTGGAAAGCTAAGATAATTATCTACAAATCATATTTCAAGCTTTTGGGCGAGATTCGGCTTATACCATGGTGAAAACCGGGATACAAGATTAGGACGAAATTCTGGACGGGATTTTTCTTGTATTTTGGGCTTTCTTTGTATTGGGCTTGTGTTTTGGAAAGATAGACTCCTTATGCATTACTTAGGAGAAGAGTAGGGTTAGCAGTCACCTTCTTAGAATAAAAATTCTATAAATAGGACTTGTATTACCTCATTTCATAAACCTTTGAATAAAATTTGAATTACTCATACTTGAGTTTTCTTGTGAGGCCATAGCCCTCTCATAGTTCTTGGATTAGAACTCTTGATTCTTATCAAGGATTGCTAATCGTTGTGGCGAATCCTCCTTTGGCTCATCAATTGTCCAATTCATTGGATCTTTGTGGCGCCTTCCTTATCATCTCTTCCCCTTTCCATTTTCTATTTTTCATTTGAGTATTGTTATCATTTACTTCTTTACTTTTATGAGTTGTTACCTTAGTGTTCTTAATTTTCGAATTCTTATTGTCCTCTTATTTCTTGAATAGCTTAGTCTTTCTCTTCACTTTTAATTCATCGAGTAGCATAGTTTCTTTCATTTTCTTATTGTTCACGTAAATAGCTCAAGGAAGATCCTAAAACTAGATGATTCCAACTTGGATCATATCATGTGGTATCTAGAGCTAGCTCCTTGAGCCATTTCTTTTTCCTAGTTACGCTATCCTTGTTTTTCTTTTCTTTTGTTCTTAAGTTTTGAGCCACTTGATCTTGATGAGCATCACTAAGAGTGTGCAAATTGTTATGTTGCACCTTGATTGAAAGGTCCTTCAAAGTGGATTCAAGTAAACCAAGTTATTTACAATTTCAAGTAGTGAACTAGACACTTTTATTGGGAAAATAAAATTCTGGGCAGCGTGCTCCCAATCTCCCATTGTGTTCATCATGTTCATACTTAGAAAGGCTATTTGATTTGCTCACTCCTTACCAAATTGGAATTGAGTGTTTCTTGCATTGGAATTATTTTTTTTATGGCCAATTAAAAAGTAAGGTCCCTAAGTTAAAATCAAAAGAGTCAATATACTTTGATTAGAATAAAATACAGGGACCTAAGCCCAAAAAAAAAAAAACGAAATAAAAAAAAAAAGGAGGCAATTTGGGGCAAATTGTGTAGGCCACAAAATAATTTCTAAAAAACTTTAGCCTTTCTCAAAGTTGGTTTACTTAGCTGCTGGACTTTAGCTTAATCAAGCTCAAAACTTTGTTTATGAACAAGTATTTGAGTCTTGTCACATCAACTTCCTTTTGAGTGTGCTTTCTTTCTTTAATTTTTTTTGCTTGTCTTCTTAAATTCTCTAGTTTTGTCATTGTAGTTTTCCTTTCTTCAAATTCTGAATTGGTTGGCTAAATTAGGATTCTTACACTTGTATTAGCATTTCATACATCAATTGAATCTTGCAAGTTCTTTTACAAGGACTTTTGGGAGGAATTTAAAAGAGAAAAGGCTAGAGTGAAAATTACATTTTGTGAGAAAAGCCAATAGAGAGATAAACACTTGTGAGGTATCATGGAAGAACCACTTGAAAGAGATTCCACACCCCCTTCACCTAGAACAGCCATTTTACAAGTTCAAATGGCGGATATCACTAGACAATTGGAGAGGTTAGGACAACAAGTCCAAGGACTCATAAGACCACCTCCCCAATCTGAACAAGAGTTTCCCTATGAGAGTGAGGGAGAAAGTGACTATAGGAGACCTAGAGGGGAACCAAGGAGGAGACCTAGAGAAGATAGGATGGAGGGAGTAAAAATTAAAATACCTACTTTCCATGGGAGAAATGACCCTGAAGCCTACTTAGAGTGGGAGATGAAGATTGAACAAATCTTCTCATGTCACAACTATAGTGAGGAAAAGAAGGTGAAGATAGCCTCTTTAGAATTCCTAGATTATGCTCTAGTATGGTGGGATCAATTGCAAAAGGAGAGAAGGAGGTATGACGAAGATCCCATAGATACTTGGAGGGTGATGAAGAGTGTGTGATGAGAAAAAGATTTGTACCTTCCCATTACCATAGAGACCTTCATAATAGGCTCCAAAAAGTATCCCAAGGGCCTAGGAGTGTTGATGAGTACTATAAGGAGTATGAAAGGAGACATAGAGAAAAAGAGAGAATCAGAGAATATGAGAAAAGAAGTAGATATTATGAGAAAGATGAAAAACCAAGTTGGAAGACGAAACAAAAAGAGGGCTCCTCTTCACATTTCAAAGAGGTAGAGAGTACTTATAGGAAATCATCCAACAATGTCCCTTCCACCCACACTTCTAAATCTAGAACTAGGGATATTTATTGCTACATGTGTACGAGAAGAGGACACACAAGTTCTCAATGTCCAAATGGGATGATAAAAGTTTGTAAGATTAAGGAGGAGATTCAAAGGGAGTTAAAAATCATAAGAAATCAAGAGACGAAAGACTTGAGAGAAAAGGAGAGCGTGAAAGAAGTGATTCCCAATTTTGAAGGCAAAATTCAAGAGAAAGAGGAAAAGATTGAGGGAAAACATGAGAGTGCATTTGAAAAGAAAGAAGAGAAAGAGAAAGAGGGAAAGGATTTGAGAGACAAAGAGAAAGATTTTGAGAGTGTTTTTGCAAAGAAATCTATGAGCTTTTTCTTAAGCTCTACCTCTAACCCATTGTTTAGTTTTGATGATTCACTTTTGAAGGAATTTGAAGAAGTGCATCCAAAGGAGGAATACAACGAATCCATTGAAGTTATATTTGAGCTTCCAAACACACAAGTCCCTCATGGTTTAAAGGATTTTGGTGGACCCTCCATGACCTTGACTACGAAGTTGAAAACTTTTAAGACCTATCAAGGTTCTAAAGGATTGCAAGAGGAAAAGGAAGTCATGGCATTCTACTACTCTACTTCCTTCTTCTAAGTTAGTTTGTGGCTTCAAGTGTTGGGATTCTTCTATTTTTGTTCCTTTGTCTTACATTTCTTCCCTAGGTCATAAAGAGAAGAAAGTGAATGAAGGAGAATTCTCTCAAGGAATGGTTAGCCTTCATGAAGAAGACAAGTTGGGCATGAAGTTTCAATTTGCAAAGCAACTTGATGGGGTGTTGAACCAATTTGCGAAGAAAGACAATAATAGGGAGGAGAAATCCTTGACTTATACTTCTCCTAGATTTTATGATTTGCTGAATTTGAAAGAACATGCTTCAATTCGTGATTTGCCAAATTTGCATGAACTTGTTTTAAAAAATTATGATAAATCTTTGAGATTTGGGTTTGTTGTTTTACCCATTAGCCTTGGTCGAATTCGAAAGTTTTCTATGAATGATGAAATTGTTTCTAATGTGGACATTACATATGATGGATTCTTTAAACTTGTTTTTGACCCTGGAGGTTGGTTTTGTAGGCACATGTAGAATAAGAGCTTGGTTTCATTCAATGGAAATCAAGTCTCCATAGAAATAGACTTTTTCTTAATGCAACTTTCAATAAAACTAATACAGTCCTTTTTTGTGTAGGTTTTGGAGCTATAAATTCGAGGTCGAATTCTCTTGAAGAGGGAGGGAATGATGCAAACCAAGGATGGTCAACTTTGAAGAGAAGAACAAGCCAATTATGGAACAAGAAGAACCAAATTAAAATTTGTTGAAAAACTTTATTTGGGTTGGTGATGACCTCTCCGTCTTGTTTTGGCTGTATCTTGAGATCCAGATATCCGATGGATGAGTTCTTTGATGCGTTGGAAAGCTAAGATAATTATCTACAAATAATATTTCAAGCTTTTGGGCAAGATTCGGCTTATACCATGGTGAAAACCGGGATACAAGATTAGGACGAAATTCTGGACGGGATTTTTCTTGTATTTTGGGCTTTCTTTGTATTGGGCTTGTGTTTTGGCAAGATAGACTCCTTATGCATTACTTAGGAGAAGATTAGGGTTAGCCGTCACCTTCTTAGAATAAAAATTCTATAAATAGGACTTGTATTACCTCATTTCATAAACCTTTGAATAAAATTTGAATTACTCATACTTGAGTTTTCTTGTGAGGCCATAGCCCTCTCATAGTTCTTGGATTAGAACTCTTGATTCTTATCAAGGATTGCTAATCCTTGTGGCGAATCCTCCTTTGGCTCATCAATTGTCCAATTCAATGGATCTTTGTGGCGCCTTCCTTATCATCTCTTCCACTTTCCATTTTCTATTTTTCATTTGAGTATTGTTATCATTTACTTCTTTACTTTTATGAGTTGTTACCTTAGTGTTCTTAATTTTCGAATTCTTATTGTCCTCTTATTTCTTGAATAGCTTAGTCTTTCTCTTCACTTTTAATTCATTGAGTAGCATAGTTTCTTTCATTTTCTTATTGTTCACGTAAATAGCTCAAGGAAGATCCTAAAACTAGATGATTCCAACTTGGATCATATCAGCCTTTGAAAGGCATATACCATGTGACATAGGCAAGAGTCCTTTCTTGGATTCATGCATGTTAAACCGTTTTAACACCTTGTCTATGTATGTACTCTAACTTAGGCCGAGCATTCTCAATGATCTATCTCTATAGATTTTGATACCTAACATATAGGTAGCCTCGCCTAGGTCTTTCATAGAGAAGCAATTCCCTAACCACGTTTTTACATTTTGTAAGGTAGGGATGTCATTTCCAATAAGTAGTATGTCATCCACATACAGTACTAGAAAGACAACAATGCTCCCACTAACCTTCTTGTAGACACAAGGTTCATCTTCATTTTTGATGAATCCAAACTGTCTTACAGCATCATCAAAACGAAGATTCCAGCTTCTGGAAGCTTGCTTCAATCCATAAATGGATCGTTGTAATTTGCACACCTTTCCAACATTCTCTAGAGTATCAAAACCCTCAGGTTGTGTCATGTACACATCCTCGAGTAGATTTCCATTAAGGAAAGCAGTCTTGACATCCATTTGCCAGATTTCATAATTCTGGTGTGCTGCTATAGCAAGCAAGATCCGAACGGATTTAAGCATTGCAACTGGTGAAAAGGTTTCATCATAGTCTATGCCATGAATTTGTTTGAAACCCTTAGCAACCAATCGTGCTTTATAGGTATGTACATTACCATCCATGTCAGTTTTCTTTTTGAAAACCCACTTGCACCCTATGGGTTTTACCCCTTCTGGTAGTTCAACCAAGTTCCAAACTTGATTAGTGTACATGGAATCCATTTCAGATCTCATGGCCTCTAGCCATTTCTCAGATTCTGAGCCAATGATGGCTTCCTGGTAAGTCACAGGCTCATCTTGATGCATGAGTAAAACATCACCTTGTTGAGTCATGAGAAATCCATATCTCTCAGGTTGGTGACGTATCCTGTTAGACCTACGTGAGTCTTGTGCTACTGGAGCAGATTGTTGTTCCACAACATCTTGCGCAGATTGCTCCTGTTTCATCATAGGTTCATTGCTATTTTGTGATTCTTGAACTTCTTCAAGTTCTATTTTCCTCCCACTGGTTCTTTGGAGATAAACTCCTTTTCTAGGAATACACCAGTCCTGGCAACAAACACTTTGCCTTCAGAAGGATTGTAAAAATAGTATCATTTGGTTTCCTTGGGATACCCCACAAATAATCACTTATCAGATTTGGGTTCAAGTTTATTAGAAATTTGCCGTTTCACATAAACCTTACAACCCCAAATCTTCATACAAGACATACTAGGTCGTCTGCCAGTCCATATCTCATATGGTGTCTTTTCAACCGTCTTAGATGGAACACGGTTAAGTGTAAAAGCTGCAGTTAATAAAGCATGTCCCCAGAAGGAGTTTGGAAGGTCTGCAAGACTCATCATGGATCGAACCATATCTAATAAGGTTTGATTCCTCCTTTCAGATACACCATTCCATTGTGAGTTGAGATAATATCCCACACTCTTTCAGATGATCATCAAACTCCAGGCTTAAATATTCACCACCTCGATCTGATCGAAGTGCTTTAATATTCTTGCTCAGTTGGTTTTGTACTTCATTCTTGAACTCCTTGAACTTTTCAAAGGTTTCGGATTAATGTTTCATTAGATACACAAATCCATATCTACTGAAGTCATCAGTAAAAGTGATGACGTATTGAAAACCACCTCATGTGTTTAGGGGTCCACATACATCACTATGTATAAGGCCCAAAAGATCACATGCCCTTTCATGATTACCAGTGAATGGGGTTTTAGTCATCTTTCCCAATAAACAAGACTCGCATATCTCATATGATTCATGATCAAAAGAGTCCAATAATCCATCTTTATGGAGTTTGGAAATGTGTTTCTCATTTATGTGGCCCAAGCCACAATGCCAAAGGTAAGACGGGTTCAACTCGTTTGGTTTGACCCTTTTGGTATTAACGTTATAGATAGGCATATGAAGATCAAGGACATACAGTCCATTATACATTTGTGCACTAGCATAGAAAATTTCATTTAAATAAATAGAACAACATTTGTCCTTTATTATAAAATGAAAACCACTCTTGTCCAAACAAGAAACAGAAATAATATTCCTGCTAATAGCAGGCACAAAATAACAGTTCTCCAACTGAATAATAAGCCCAGTAGGCAAAGTCAATACATAGGTTCCTATGGCTATAGCAGCAACTTTTGCTCCATTACCAACTCGTAGGTCAACTTCGCCTTTTGCCAATGGTCTACTCCTTTTTAGATCCTGCATATTTGTACAAATATGAGATCCACATCCAGTATCTAATACCCACGATGCAAAAGTAGATAAATTGACTTCTATAACATATATACCTGAGGTGGAAGTCTCACTTCCCTTTTTCTTGCTTTCTTCCAAGTATTTGGCACTTCCTTTTCCAATGCTTGGTCTGACCGCAGTGGAAGCAAGTGCCCTCTTTAGCAACTCCACCCATAGGCTTTAAGCCAGAAGTGCTAGGTTTGGACTTATGGAAGCCCTTGCCTTTGCCCTTATGCTTATCCATGGGTTTCTTATGCTGCTGCTTGCCCTTTCCAGCTTGGACCATCATGATGGCCTTCCCCTTTCCTTTATTAATATTTTGTTCAGCAGTTCTCAACATGCTCAACAATTCTGGCAATGGTTTGTCAAGATCAAGCATATTGTAGTTCATGACAAACTGACTATAGCTCTCAGGCAACGATTGCAAAACTACGTTAGTGGCCAACTCTTGGCCCAAGGAAAACCCAACCTTTCAAGATTCTCAATGTACCCAATTAATTGAAGTACATGAGGACTTACAGGGCTTCTCTCTGCCAGTTTAGAATTGAAAAGGGTTCTGGAAACCTCGAACCGCTCATGCCTTGCCTGCCCTTGATAGAGCATTTTGAGGTGCACGATCATATCGTACGCCTCAATGGTCTCATGTTGCTTTTGAAGCTCAGAGGTCATGGTGCATGAGGCGGCCGACGTCTAAGGCATCATCCTGATGCTTCTTATAAGCATCCTTATCAGCCTTAGAAGCATTAGCAGCCGGTGGCTCCTCAGGGATTTGTTCTTCAAGAACATACAACTTCTTTTCATGCCCGAGGACAATCCTCAGGTTTCTGTACCAGTCCAGGAAATTCGTTCCGGACAGCTTGTCCTTCTCAAGGACAGATCGCAGTGATAGGTTATTTGATGTGTGGTTTGCAGACATGGTTATCTACAACAGAAATATATAGAATATAAGTATCATGCATAAACATATTTAATAAGGTCTTTTATTAAATACGCCTCCCACTATTTTACTCAAATCAATGACCCTCACCATTGACTCGGAAAATCCCGTTGAAATATTTTCTAGTGGGACCAAGATCCATATTTCACTTCATCCTGAGTCAGCTTTGGCTGATCACCCAGAACTAGGCTATTTAGGTAGGAAACTCTTTTCAATTATATCTCATGTAATTCTTGGATCAGTTGGGTGAATAACTCTTATTCTAATCCATCTTATGGATTAATGCCCAACTCCATGCCTCTAAGCCCTTTTCAATCCTAATGAAGTTGGCTTAGTTAAGCCAGACCCAATGGTTGACAATTGGATATTACATTTATCCCATCGTGTCTTACTAGTATAGACAAAGGTATTCTGCTTTGGCAGACCTACGCTCAATCGATATTAGTCTTAACGAGTGTCATGCATCGGAAGGCACATTTAAACGCGACTTAATATTTTCTTTTGAGGGATTTATTTATAAATTTGATCTCACCATAAGTTAAACTGTTTAACCTACTATATACTAACATGCATCTTATACATATATAGCATATAACAAATGTGACATGGTTATGGCCCCTAACGCATTGATTCTCCCAAGCCAATGAGAGAATCTAATCTAAAACCCTAGTAGCGTACAAGCTTCACCAAGCATGATCACCTACCGAGTCGTCCTCTTTTGAAGTCGTCATCATGTCTCCACCATAACATTACAATTGAAAGAAACCTCTTTTACATTTGAGGGGAATAAGGTGAGAAAAGAATGTACATATGGAAATTAATAGAAATGCACAACACCCGGGCCGTATTTCAAAATAACCAAAGAAAGAAGAAAAAGGACTAAGGCCATAACCATTCACCATACACAACCAAATACATAATAAAAATTAATAATAAAATATTTATTATTATTTATTATTATTAATTATTATTTTTAAGTGATTTCAAAAACCACTCAAAACAACGCTTCTGATATCCTCATAATCGATTACCATAATCGATTACTGGTATTCTGACTTCTCAGAAAATGACTATTGTACTATCATGATCGATTACTGTACCACCATAATCGATTATTGTACTACCATAATCCGTCGCATAATCGATTACATAATCCATTATGTAATCGGTTATATGAACGTTCATGCAAACGCTTTGCATAATCGATTATATAATCGATTACATAATCGATTATTGTGGTTCTGACCAGAATTGCCTTGCTTCCACGACGATTAGGGATCAACACTTGAGCCCTCATAATTGATTACATAATCGATTATGACACGTCTGGATGTAAGGTGCGCATGACAGCAACACTTGCTATCGCCGCAAATCAAAACAAGGATTTTAGAAAATCGTTTTTCGCAAAACATTTTTACGATTTTCAAACATAACATGTTAAAGATCATATCTTTCAAAAACAAAACATGTTATAATAAATAAACACACAAGAGAATCATGGTTTCGCAAGCGGCTCTGATACCACTGTTGGGAATTTGCGTATTAAAAACGAAAAACGCAGCGGAAAAATTCCCAATAAAAAGGATCCATGCAAATGGTCATGACTCATGATGTTGTGTTTACCTCTTGTAGCGTAGCTTTACCGCCATCACTGCAAGGGAAGAACAATCCTTCTCAATCGATCACGAGCACGAGCACTACGAACAACGTTATCACCAGTACCGCAATGGAGCAGCACCGCTACGTAGTCCACGCGAACAAAACACCACCGGAGAAAACGTCGTGCTAGCTGACGGCAAGGGTGAGGGGGCACGCCTACCAAGGTGGTGTGACGGCCATTAGGTTATGCGCAGTAAGCTCTCCTTAGCGCTTAAGTGACGTGCACAGCTTATAAGCTATCACCCACTTAACCTAACCTCATTGGGCTTGTACGCTACAGGCCCAATCTTATAATTAATATTATTAAATCATATTTAATAAATTAATTCATTCTCCGATATTTGCTCTATGCGTGTGACCCTATAGGTTCTCAATAAATTGGCAATAATATTTAATCACATTTAATATTATAAACAATGAGTGGCATATAGCAATACATCATTGTTACCCAATTAGTGAGAATATCAGTGATACGATATATACCTTACAGTAACCAAAATAACCGTGTAGTAAATGTCCCTTCGTCCATATATCTTAATCGAACACAAGGCATAAGTGTGTCATCCTTGTTAAGTTCAATTATTTGTTTCTCAATTCCCGAGTAGATGTGTAATCACAAATGGGCCCAATATCTCATATTGGCCCATTACAGCATGGCCATGCACTTTCACGTCTCACTCTATTGAGAGGCGCATGACATTACTCCTGTTATGTAGGAGGGACGAATCCTATCTACATCACTCACATCCCTCAACATGATTCATTGTTGGCCCAATAACTATCTTTATGATCATCCTGTTACGGATAACGTTGGGTAGCATTAAAGCGTACAACTCCTCATGTAGGAATCGTAGCGACTTCAAGTCGAAGGACTACTTCACTTTGGTTACCATGAGAAGCACACATGACACTTACATAATTATTATGCAGCGTTTTCATAGTGGATTAATCCAGTATAAATATTACTCTAATATTTATACCTATGTGAAGACTTGATATCTCATATCCATGACCTGTAAGATGTGGTCATCAATCTACCCACATAATAGTCTCGATGTATTATTGTCGTCCTAATTAACAATAATACTTGACTACGGATACTTTAAGAATAGTATTTAAAATGTTCAATAGGGTCTCACGATCAAGTCATGTACTTGATGTTCTATTGAACTGAAATAACTATTCTTAGGACTTTACTTCGTTTAAACAATTAATAGTATAAACTGAAATGCCTCATATATCGAATATATGTAAATCAAAGTCATGATACAAATGTAAATCTCAAAAAAGACTAATGGCTTCTAGGGCTTACACCAACACTTGCCAAACTTCCAATTTAAGATAATTACAAAGATATAGTCTCTCCTAACCAAAGGCGGTTTATTAAAGGTAGACAGCTAACTGACTATGTATGTGCGGCCTCTGAAGCAGTTAACTTGGTGAATAGAAGATGTTTAGCAGGAAATGTCGCTTTAAAGATGGATATCACAAAAGCTTTGGATACAATAGATTGGAACTTCTTACTAAAGTCCTTATAGGCTTTTGGTTTTGATCTTGTTTTCTGCAATTGGATTAAATGCATCCTCCATTCTGCCAAAGTTTCAATTTTGGTTAATGGCCACTCAGTTGGATTCTTTTCTTGTAAAAGGGGGGTGAGGTAGGGGGACCCTCTTTCCCCTTTGTTGTTTTGCTTGGCTGAGGACATACTTAGTAGAGCAATCACTCTTTTAGTTGAGCAGGGTAAACTGAAGCCTATGTCTAGTCCTAGAGGCTATGCAGTGCCTACTCATGTGCTATATGCAGATGATCTTCTGGTTTTTTGTAAAAGGATTCAGAGGAATTTGGATAATCTTATGAATGTCTTTGATAGATACAGTGCGGCTTCTGGTCAACATATTAATAGAGAGAAGCCCAAGATTTTTAATGGCTCTATTGCAGCTAATAGATTTGGCAGCATCGTTGACAGCTTGGGATTTGGTGTTGGCCATTTGCCCTTTGTTTATCTTGGTGATATGATCATGGAAAGCTACCAAGAAGATTTCTCCACTAGTTTTAGGACTTTGTAATAGAATAGGAAAATATGTAATAAAAGTAGAACTTTGACTTTTTGTAGTTTGACTTTTATTAGGATTTTGACTTTTTGTACTTTGACTTTTTGGACCTTGACTTTTAATTAGGCCAAGATGAAGTCATCAAGGCCCACACTCCATGAAATAGGCGCTAGCTTCTCTTCAGCATTTTGGGAAACATATAAATACCCAAATGTAAGCCATTTGAATGATAATTGAAAGTTTAGAATTTTTCTCACATTGAGAATTTAGAGAGAGTTGAGAGAGAGAGTCTCCTCTTGAAGGTTCTAGAGTAGAACCTTGTGATTCTCATCAAGAGCTCCTTACTCTTGTGGCGGATCTTCCTTGAGCTTATCACTCCATCTAATCCATGGAGTTGTGGCGCTTTCTTCCATTTCCCTTCCCCTTCATCTTTTCCCTTTCTTTTTGAATTCAAGTTGCCTCACGCCTAAAGCCTTAGGCTTATCTTAGGATTTATGCATTTTAGCTTTATGTTGTTTAGGAATTGTGGATCCATGATTCTTGTGATTTGATGATCAAGCTTTGGCTTGAGGTGGAGCTAGTTCTCTCAATTTTCCTCAAGATCATCAAAAATGAACAAGTTTGGATTTCCCTCCAATTTTTAGTTTGAATTTTTCATTTCAATTTCGGATCAATTCTCCTAGAATGATCCTACATTCAATAGATCCACATTGGATCATATCATTTGGTATTTAGAGCTAGCCTCTAGGAGAGTTAGAAGCTTGAAAAAAAAATTCAAAAAAAAAATTTGGCGCTTCTTTTTCAAATTTTGGCGCCAATTTCAAAATTTGAAAATTCTAGATCTAGATCCTTTTGATCTTGATTTTGCGTTCTACTTATGTAGTTTGTTGTTATTTGTGTTGGAATTTTCGAGATCTACTTAGATTTGTGTTAGTTTTGTTAATTCTCTTGAATTTGAATTTTCTTGATGTTCATAAGTATTCTTCATTGTTCTTGAGATCCTTGGGATAATTGCTTGATAGATCTTAATGAATTTCAAAAGTGTTGATTAAATTGTTGATCAACCACTTGAATGAAAGATCTAAGCATCAAAATAGTGAATTCTAAATTTGTTTGTTGAAATTCAATTTGTTTCTTGCAAAAGCACTTTTAGAAGGCTCTTGATCTTACATTTGTGCTAATTGTTTAGTTTGGGCTGTTTGTGCTATTTCGAAAAGTCAGTGGCTGTTATAAAAAAAAATAGTTCAGAAATTATAGAAAAGGAAAAAGAGTCCAAATCTGAAAAATCCAAAGGACCAAAACGCAAATTTAAAAAAAAATTGGGGCAAAAGTGAAAATACTAAAAATTTCGAAAAAAAAAATTATTTGCAGAAAAAGACTTGCCACTATTCAGCCTTGAAACTTTGTGTTTGAGCCTACTTGAGCAAGAAAATTTCGAAAATCAAAGAACACATCAAGAAAAGTTCATTTTCAACTTCTTCTTTCTTCTTAATTCTTTCTTGTTCTACTTGTCTTCTTGCATTTCTATTTGAGTGTGCTAATTCTTGTTGAGCATTTTTAGTTTGTCTTTTAAACTTCTTAGTTTTGTCTTGTAGTTTTCTTTCTTTGAAATTCTTGTGAGTGAATTACTCTTGGTTTGATTTGTTTGCAAGTGTATTTGGCTTTATATCTTGGAATTGCTTGTTTCTACTTCAAGAGCCTTTGAGTGAGACTTTAGAGTGGAAAAAGGCAAGAGTGTACATTTGCTTAAAAGCCTATTTGTGTGATACACGAGTGAACATTCTAAGAGTGAAACACTTAGTTGAGTGGTGAGGTCCATTTTATTTCTTTGTTTTATTGTTGAAAAAAAAAATTGTAAACATGTCACAAACTAGAGGTGATGGTGAAGGTAGTACACCACCTTCCCCTAGAACCTTGGCCTATGATATGAAACTTCAAAGAATGACAAGGCATTTGGAAAGGCTTCTAGAAAGGCAAAATGATGAGGTTAATGAAAGACTTGAAGGCCTTGAAAGAGCTTCAAGAGGCACAAGAACTAGAAGTCCAAGACAAGAAAGTTCCTCTCATGCAAATTCATCACATGAAGACAATGAATATGAAGAGGATGGCCGAAGGAGAAGGAGGCATACGAGGAGGCATGGAGACTATGGTGAGGATAGAGTGAGGAGACAAAATGATAGACTTGAGGGAGTAAAAGTAAAAGTGCCAACATTTCAAGGTAAAAATGATCCCGAGTTGTATCTAGAGTGGGAGACAAAAATAGAGCAAATTTTTGCATGCCAACATTATAGTGAAGAGAAGAAGGTTAAGGTGGCATCCATAGAATTTGTAGACTATGCATTAATATGGTGGGATCAACTAATAAAGGAGAAAAGGAGGAATGGAGATGATCCAATTTCTACTTGGAGAGAAATGAAGGCCATTATGAGGAAGAGATTTGTTTCTTCACACTATCATAGGGAGCTCCATAACAAGCTTCAAAGGCTTAATCAAGGCAACAAAAGTGTGGACGAATACTATAAGGAGATGGAGGTTGCATTGATTAGGGCCAACATATTTGAAGAAAGAGAAGCAACTATGGCAAGGTTCCTAAATGGTTTGAATCAAGAGATCTTGGACATAGTTGAATTGCATCATTATGTTGAATTGGAAGATTTGGTGCATCAAGCAATCAAAGTTGAGCAATAATTGAAGAGAAGGAGATCCTACAAGAAGCCATTTTCTAACTATTCCTCAACAAGTTGGAAAGATTCTAAGAAGGAGGGAGACTCCTCCAATGCAATTGGAGCCGCGACCAACATGGGTAAAAATGGGACAAGGCCCAATTCTTCTAACTCTAAATCTCCTTCAGCTCCTACTCATTCTAATGCACGTAGATCTAGGGATATAAAGTGCTTTAAGTGCCTTGGAAGAGGACACATTGCATCCCAATGCCCCAACAAGAGAACCATGAACTCTAGGGGTAAAGAACTTGAAAATAGTGCATCATCATCATCTTACACTCGTGCATCTTCTACAAGTGAGAGTGAAAAAGATTGTGAGATAAAACCTATTGAGGGCGATTTACTCATGGTAAGAAGATTACTAGGAATGCATATTAATGAAAATGATGATAGCCAAAGGGAGAGCATTTTTCAAACAAGATGCATGATAGAAGGTAAAATTTGTGCATTGATCATTGATGGTGGTAGTTGCACCAATGTAGCTAGCACCATCTTGGTGACCAAACTTGGTCTTAAAACAATTCCTCATCCACAACCATATAAACTACAATGGCTAAATAATGATGGTGAATTAGTAGTGGATTAACAAGTCTTGTTAAATTTTTTCATTGGTCTTTACAATGATGAGGTTCTTTGTGATGTGGCTCCTATGGAGGTGAGTCATATTATACTTGGAAGGCCATGGCAATTTGATCGTAAAGTAATTCATGAAGGCCAAACTAACACGTTCTCTTTTGTACATAAAAACCACACCATTAAACTTGTGCCACTTTCTACAAAAGAAGTGTGTGAGGATAGAAAGAAAATGAAAATCAAAAGAGAGCAAGAGAGAAAAGCCTCCAAGGAAAAAGAAATAAAGAATGAGGTTAAGGTAAAAGAAGAGAGAAAGAAAGAGAGTTTACTCATAGTGAAAGAAAAGGTTGAGGAAGAGTTATTAGTAGACCAAACCCAAAAACTTACAAATAATTGTTTGTCTACTAATACTTCTCCCTTGCATCTTTGTGTAGACCCTCTTGTGCACATTAAGAATGTGGAAGCAAGGCCAAAGCCTCAAGGTCTCATTCCAAAGGTTCCCAACTCTCATGACACAAAACCAAAAGGACAACCCAAAAGCTTCAATGGCTTTCACAATCATTTGAACGGTTTATGGGAAAACATTCAAGGGGCTTTTGAAGAGATCATAACCCATTTTGCATGGGCAACTTGGGCCATTTTCAAAAAAGTGGTCTTTGACCCCGGTGGAAAAGTTGAAACAAAGGGAGTATCAAATTCCAATAATACTTGTTTGTTTTCAACTTCCATTAAAATAAAACTCATTTCTTGTATTGTGTTGTAGAACTCAAAGTCTTCAAATTCATGGACGAATTTCTTCAAGAAGGAGGGGTTGATATGATCATGGAAAGCTACCAAGAAGATTTCTCCACTAGTTTTAGGACTTTGTAATAGAATAGGAAAATATGTAATAAAAGTAGAACTTTGACTTTTTGTAGTTTGACTTTTATTAGGATTTTGACTTTTTGTACTTTGACTTTTTGGACCTTGACTTGTAATTAGGCCAAGATGAAGTCATCAAGGCCCACACTCCATGAAATAGGCGCTAGCTTCTCTTCATCATTTTGGGAAACATATAAATACCCAAATGTAAGCCATTTGAATGATAATTGAAAGTTTAGAATTTTTCTCACATTGAGAATTTAGAGAGAGTTGAGAGAGAGAGTCTCCTCTTGAAGGTTCTAGAGTAGAACCTTGTGATTCTCATCAAGAGCTCCTTACTCTTGTGGCGGATCTTCCTTGAGCTTATCACTCCATCTAATCCATGGAGTTGTGGCGCTTTCTTCCATTTCCCTTCCCCTTCATCTTTTCCCTTTCTGTGTTTTATCACATATGGAAATTGTTCAATGAATTCCACCCACTTTGCGTGGCGCTTGTTTAACTTCCCTTGTCCTTTTAAGTGCTTCAAGGACTCCTGATCACTATGTATCACGAATTCTTTAGGTAATAGGTAGTGTTGCCACACCTTGAGACTCCTTACTAGGGCATATAATTCTTTATCATAAGTAGAGTATTTCAAACTTGCCCCACTAAGTTTCTCACTAAAATAAGCAATGGGGTGGCCTTCTTGAAGCAAAACAGCCCCAATGCCTACATTAGAGGCATCACACTCTATTTCAAAGGACTTCACAAAATTTGGAAGCGCAAGGATTGGTGCATTTGTGAGTTTTTCTTTTAACAAGTTAAAAGCCTTTTCTTGTTCTTGACCCCATTTAAAACCAACATGCTTTTTAACCACTTCATTTAGGGGTGCGGCCAAAGTGCTAAAATCTTTGACAAATCTCCTATAGAAACTTGCCAATCCATGGAAGCTTCTTACTTCTCCCACGGTTTTGGGAGTTGGCCACTCTTTAATGGCTTTTATTTTCCCCTCATCAACTTGTACACCTTTGGAACTCACAACAAACCCAAGGAATACAACTTGATGAGTACAAAAAGAGCATTTCTCAAGATTAGCATACAATTGCTCTTTTCGTAGCACTTGCAAGACACTTCTAACATGTTCAATATGCACCTCAAGTGTCATGCTATAGATCAAAATGTCATCAAAATATACTACCACAAATTTGCCTAGAAAATCCCTTAAGACATGATTCATGAGCCTCATGAATGTGCTAGGTGCATTAGTTAGCCCAAAAGGCATGACTAGCCATTCATAAAGTCCATATTTTGTCTTAAAGGCGGTTTTCCATTCATCCCCCTCCCTAATCCTTATTTGATGATATCCACTCTTGAGATCTATTTTAGAAAAGTAGCATGAACCATGCAACTCATCTAATAAGTCATCAAGGCGAGGGATTGGATGCCTATATTTTATGGTAATGTTGTTGATGGATCTACAATCCGTGCACATTCTCCAAGTGCCATCTTTCTTTGGAACAAGGATGACGGGCATAGCACAAGGACTTAGAGATTCCCGTACCCATCCTTTTTCCAAGAGATCTTCTACTTGCTTTTGAATCTCTTGTGTTTCTTGTGGATTGCTTCTATAGGCCGACCTATTAGGTAGAGAAGCACTTGGAATTAAATCCATTTGGTGCTCAATCCCCCTCATAGGTGGTAGGCCGCAAGGAATATCTTTTGGAACACATATTCGTTTATGAGAGATTCAAAAGAAGTTGGCAAAGTTGTAGGTTGAGTTAATTTATTTTGAGTTAAGCAAGTTTCACGAAGATAGAGTAGGTATAGTGGTTGCCTTGCAAGATATGCTCTCTTCACCTCTCTTTCTTTTATGAACAAGCTCTCTTTTGTTCCATTTCCCTTCCCCTTCATCTTTTCCCTTTCTTTTTGAATTCAAGTTGCCTCACGCCTAAAGCCTTAGGCTTATCTTAGGATTTATGCATTTTAGCATTATGTTGTTTAGGAATTGTGGATCCATGATTCTTGTGATTTGATGATCAAGCTTTGGCTTGAGGTGGAGCTAGTTCTCTCAATTTTCCTCAAGATCATCAAAAATGAACAAGTTTGGATTTCCCTCCAATTTTTAGTTTGAATTTTTCATTTCAATTTCGGATCAATTCTCCTAGAACGATCCTACATTCAATAGATCCACATTGGATCATAACACTTGGTGTCCCTCTCTTTAAAGGCAAACCATGGAAGATTCATCTTCAACCTCTTGCTGATAAAATCAAGGCAAAGTTAGCAACTTGGAAAGGTGCTCTTCTCTCAATTATGGGGAGAGTTCATCTAGGTTGTTTCAAATGTGGGGGACCACATATGGCTCGAGACTGCAGAAGCCAAGTGCCCGGGAGGACCATGACTTGTTATACATGTGGAAGACAAGGACACATGGCCAGGGACTGCAGGTAAGGGATTGCACGACCGTCTGGTGTGACTGGATAGGCTGCGAGACCACAAGCCACATTAAGAGTGTTTGCCATGAGGGGATTTGAATCCTCTCGATGCCCAGATCTGATTCAAGGTAAGTGTTTAGTTTCAAGCAAGCTCTTATCTGTGTTGTTTGATTCGGGGGCTACTCATTCGTTTATTTATATGGAGTGCATGGATCATTTAGGATTACTAGTTTCATCTTTACCATATGACCTTACTGTTACCACACCTACTGGTGATTCATTGACTACCCTATTTGTATGGTTGAAATGCCCTATTACAATAGAAAATAGACATTTCATTGTTGACCTAGTCTATCTGCCTATGCAGCAGATTGATGTTATTTTAGGCATGGACTGGCTTTCGGCTAACCATATGATACTGGATTGTTCAAATAACACCCTTCGTTTCTCTGAGTTATCTGGATTGACGCTTGCTAATGAAAGTATTCCGAAGGGTGTACAATATGGAGAGTGCGTGGTGTTGTTGTCCTTGGAAGCGAAGGAACCTCCAAACGTGGAAGCCCTATCGATTGTGCGGGAATTTCCGGAAGTATTTTCAGATGATGTTCTAGGGTTACCACCGGAGAGGGAGATCGAGTTTGACCTATTTCGATAACACCTTATCGAATGTCTCCAGCAGAGTTGGCGGAGTTGAAGAAACAGTTGGATGAGATGTTAGGCAAGGAATTCATCAGACCTAGTGCGTCGCCATGGGGAGCTCCAATACTGTTCGTCAAGAAGAAGGACGGGAGTTCAAGGTTATGTGTGGACTATCGTCAGCTAAATAAAGTGACGATAAAGAACAAGTACCCGTTACCGAGGATAGATGATTTGATGGATCAGTTGAGGGGAGCAACTGTGTTTTCCAAGATCGATCTGCGATCTGGCTATCATCAAATCAGAGTAAGGAAGGAGGATATACTGAAGACGGCTTTTCTAAGTCGGTATGGGCATTACGAGTATTTGGTTATGCCATTCGGTGTGACTAGTGCTCCGGCCGTGTTCATGGACTATATGAACAGGATATTCCTACCATTCCTAGACAAGTTTGTTGTCGTGTTTATCGATGACATGTTTATTTACTCTCCGAGTAAAGAGGAACATCAAGAGCATCTTCGAGTGGTGCTGCAGGTGCTGAAGGATAGGCAGTTATATGCGAAGCTGTCTAAGTGTGAGTTTTGGTTGCAAGAAGTACAGTTCTTAGGACACGTGATCAACAAGGATGGAATAATGGTGGATCCTGCTAAGGTTGATGCGGTGATTAAGTGGGAAAGGCCGAAGTCTGTGAGCGAGGTTCACAGTTTTCTTGGTTTGGCGGGCTACTATAAGCGGTTTATCGAAGGATTCTTTAAGATTGCGTTGCCTATGATGCAATTAACGAGAAAAGGGAAGGCGTTTGAGTGGACGGAAGCTTGTGAGCAAAGTTTCTTAGAGCTAAAGCAGAGGTTGACCACGTCGCCGGTGTTGGTTTTGCCAGATCCGTTAGGACTTTTTGACGTGTATTGTGATGCGTCATATCAAGGATTGGGTTGTGTCCTCATGCAGGAAGGAAGAGTAGTGGCATATGCCTCCAGGCAGTTGAGAGTGCATGAACGGAATTACCGGACTCATGATCCAGAGTTACCTGCGATAGTGTTTGCATTGAAGATATAGAGACACTATTTGTATGGTGCTAAATTCAGCATATTTAGCAACCATAAGAGCCTAAAGTATTTGCTCGACCAAATGGAGTTGAACATGAGGCAGAGGAGGTGGATGGAATTCATAAAGGACTATGAATTTGATCTACAATACCATCCAAGCAAGGTGAATACCGTAGCGGATGCGCTCAGTAGGAAATCCCTACATGTATCTGCCATAATTGTAACATCCCAAAAACCCTATGCTTGTCTTTTAACTGTTTGTGTGAATAACTTGACTGAGAACACAATTCGATTAATCATAATCATAATAATAGTTGATGATTGGAAATTCATATTTGAATTTCAATTATGAGCTTAATAATCTAAGGTGTTGTTTTGAGCTCAGTGTGCTGTTTTAAGCCGGAACCGCTAAAAATATTATTATTTTAATCTAGACCGCTTTACCTTGGGATGCGTGTCAGGGCTAGGGAAGTAATCTGGCTCGGAGTCTAGAGAAGTTGATCTGGCCCGAAGTTGGGAGAAGTTATCCTGGCCCAGAGTCGGGCGTAGTTCATGACTGCTTTACACGTTTCACGAGACATTGTCAACCATCCATCACCTTTTCATTCCTTTAACCAATGGATTAGATTCTTATAACTCTTGGGTAATAACCTAGCATCTTTTCCTTTTATGGAGAAAGCAAATTAACCTATTTATGGTTAATCTCTACCTCTTTTAATATGAGATCAACAAGTATTACCTCTTTAATTCTTGGCCCTTGGATTACTTACATGATCACATCCATGTCATAACCAATTGAATTAATTTGGAGCACCTTTGTTCTTCACCTTCAAGAACACCAACCTTGTTCATCAAGAGTTCTTCACTAAGTAAGTCTCTAATCTTACTTTTCTCTTCATTTCCTTTGATTAAATCATGAAACAATATCTTCTAGTTCATGATTTTTGAGAAACAAGTTTCAAAACCTTGTTGTTTTGTTCCTAGTAGGTTCGGCCTCCTCTTTTGTTCTTGGTGCTTGGAGTTGTCTCATTCACAAAGGATCTTCAAGAGGTAATAGAGGAGTGAACCTCATCACACCACATTGGTGGCGGTGAAGATGGTTTATGGGTTTGGTTTGGGGAAAACCCTAAACCAAGGGTTTCCTACTTTATCTATTTGGTTCTCTATGAGAACAATGTTGTAATAATTATGTGTTGCTTGATTTGTGTTCATTGATGTGTTTGAATGGTTGGAAATAATTTTTATGTGAGGGAAAACACTAACTTAGAATTCCTTCATCTTTAGTTGAAAAGAGTTTATGAAAATATGATTTTTCGGATCTGACCTCGTGTGAGTCATTTCAGTTTTTCTCTCAACCTAGATCTTGGATTTCAAAACATGTTTTTGATCCTGAAACTAGACATCTTGGGCTTCATTTTGAGTACAAAGATTTGACCCTTGGAAACCTATTTCAATCTCAGCACAAATTTCTGCCTCGGATTCTGACTACCGTGGCTTGTTTCGTAAAACTATACTAACTCGGTTACTGTTTGTGAAAAATAGTTTTATATCCAAAAACTAGACATCCTAAGCTTTCATATGAGTCCTCATTTGCTCAAATCCAAGTTCGTTTTGGTCAATCAAATGTTTGTCACAAGTTGATGCTTGATATACTGAAATTTCTGTATACGGGTTTTGGTATTGATATTTGGAATTGTATGTTATGAGGTTGGTGTGACTATATGGGTTTGAGTGTTGGTGTTGAAAATCATTTTAGCATGGTGAAAAACTATTCCTAAGTTCAAGACCTAAGGATAGGATTTTTGAATGATGAACTTGTTCATGCATTTACTACTTGATGGAATGACTATATGTTGAGATGTTTTTCATGAGACTAGCATGTTGTTGGATGGCTTGTATTTTGTTGGAAAACACCATGTGAGGTGCGGCCTTGTTAGGATAGAAAGGGGAAGCCAAAGCTTCTATGTCCAAGTAATAGTGTAATGGACTTAAATGATTCCAAGAAGGCAAAGAAATTAAAAAGACCTACCTTACTTACATGGAGGCATTCGGCCATACCATAGTAATTAGGGCTAGGAACCTAAAATGTTGATGCTAAGAGGCTTAATGTGTTTATACTAAAGTATAAGGGGTATAGAAATTAAAAAGGTTTTCCATAGAATTCAAGTTTTGGTTCAAAAGAACCAAGTGTTGTAAATTAAGTATTTTGATTCCGTGTGAAAAGTATTTAAGGATATGAGGGTTTGATGTTGATCAACCACCCATTTTATCATGTTGTTTCAAGGAAAATATTTTCAAGAACAAAGAGTTTCTAAACGATTCATGTGGTTTCCAAAGGTTTTGGTTAGTAAACCTACTTTTAAGAGAAATGAGAATCCTTGTAAGTATTTTCTTTAAAACAATGAGTCTTTACACTACTATGATTAATTTTGGAATACTATCAAATAAAAGAGTTATGGTTTTCATTTGAAAATGAAAAGGTGATTTAAAGAAAAATGTGTTTCCCTTTTTACACTAAGTATTATTCAAAAGGAAGTTTTACGTTAATTTGGAAAAAGATGAGGTACTATGTATCTTGGGGCTTTGAACACCTTACGAGTATGTGTATAGAGTTTCAAAACTATGTTTGATAAAAAGGGATTTCATGAACCAGTTTACTACTAAGGAAAATATTTTGAAGATCTTACTATAGTAGCGTAATTATGTATTATCTTCAAAAAGGAAATTCAATGAGTTCCATAATGTACTCACAAAGATTTAGTAAAAGACATGCACTAACATCTAGTGGTCATGACAAAATCATGTTCCACGCCCTTGATGATTTAGGTCATCTAAGGAATCCATAACGTTTAAAGCACTAAGAGTTACTTATAGCAATTAAGTGATATTTCCTTTGGTAGACAGGTGAGAAGATTGATGAAGGGGATCCTTGTGGGCCCTATCCTCCATAATACATCAAGGTTATGAACTAACGTATCATAAGACATGAACATCGTGTTACGAACGACGAGGTGGTACGCGATTGTAAGGAATGGAACCAAGGATGGGCGACTGATGGCAAGTCGTGTGAAAGTGGGTCCTATAGGGGTGCCCTGTGGTTTATCAAGAGATAGACGTGGTGCTACAGTGATAGTGTAGTACGTATTTGTGTTGTGGCATTTCTTGACATGCATACGCATCTGTGCATGAGTTGGGCGTTGTGCCTGGGAGTTGAGCTTACACCTTTGTGCGGGTGCGATTGTCTGAGGTGTCAATCATGAGGATCTTGAGGACGTTGGGGGTTGGGGAAGACACATGTGGCCAAAGAGTAGCTCCTCTGTGTCGTGGATATCCATCGAAAAACACTGACGTCCTAACTGAAACACCGGGCAAGTCATGATTTGGGTAAAGAACGTCTGGCGTGAGCCGTAAAAGCGAATTCGCAATCTTGTTGAGATAGCACATGTTGGGCTGAGATAACGCAGACAATGTTCTCCCAGTCACTCACTCCAGTTATGTTTAGCTCCATGGAGTAGGGGTCAGAGTTTTACCCTTATACATTGTTATCCTATGTTGATGATGTCTTATGTTGTTGATTGGATAATATGAGATATTGAGATGTATGATATGCAAGACTAGTATTTTATTGTCTTGTGTGTCGTACCATTTTTGCTTCTACCATGTGTTGTGTTGATGAATGGGAATCTCACCTCATTACTTTGTATTGCATCGTTGTGTGCTTCTCTAGTTGTCTCCCGAGAAGGTCGTGTTACCGAGACTTCAACCGACGTTTTGGATGCACCTCTCTATTGAGCCTCCCAGTGGTTTTGGCGTTTGGATATCTATTCATGATGGGCTTCTAGCAAAGTACATGGGAAGAGCCACACCCACTATCCGCAAGGGTCGCGGAGGAAGAGTTCTTGACTGCTCAACAGCTTGTCTTCATGTCGTCTGCTGTCAAGGTTGTACTCGTAAGTGGAATACTAGATGGACTTTTCCACCGATGCGTTCAGTGCCTTCTCCCCCTATTAGGGATAGGCCGCTTGTTGGCAAAGTTGCTTCTAGGGCAATTTCTGCAATGTCTTCCATAGGAATTCCAGTGGTAGCCCCTGCTAGGATTCCTGTTAGGTCTCATTTGACGGGTCCTGGTTGGAAGGCGATAAGTGAGGAGATTAGGAGGGAGGTAATCTATCCATGCCTCCTATTCCTTTTGCTTGTCTCTCCATAATGGAGGAGTCAGAGGAAGCATTCAGCGGTTGATCCGAGGGGTGTTTCCCTGTGTAGTCTGTTGTCGGCCAGTGTAGGGTGTCAGAGTGTCAATACCTTTATTTTATCTTTTGTGGAGCTGCGTCTCCAAGTGTCTTGTGTTTAGGAGCTGCGTCTCCAATCCTTTATGTTGAGTCTATATCTTTCTACTTTGTTTCTGTAGACGGGTTGGGTTCTTATGTAAAGCCTTTATGAACTTCTGAAGTTAGATTGTGAAATGTTTTATTTACCTTACACGCATAAACGGTTACAAGCTTTTACAATTATGTCTTGTGAAAAGGAAAAACTTACCCCCTCTTTCTTATATGTTTTTAATAAACCCGTTTTCGGCCTTATAGCTTTTTAAAATTTTCGTAAATGTGATGCCCCTGGAAAGGGTGTTACAATGATGGTACGAGAGCTTGAGTTGTTAGAGCAGTTTAGGGATCTAAATCTAGACGTGGAAATCATCAAGGATAAAATGAATCTTGGGATGATCGAGATTACTAGCAATTTCTTGAATCTGCTTCGGAAAAGGCAAGCTAAGGATGAGTACCTGAAGAAGGTTAACTGGTTGATCGTGGAAGTTGAGACGTTTGAGTTTAAGAGAGGTTTGGATGGCCTCATCAGGTTTGGCGACAGAGTTTGTGTGCCTGAGGATAGTGAAGTTAAGAATATGATCCTGAAAGAAGCACACAAGAGTAAGTTGAGTTTTCACCCAGGGGCTACTAAGATGTATCAGGATCTGAAGAAGTTATTCTGGTGGCTAAGGATGAAGAAGGAAGTTACAGCTTATGTCCTATCCTGTTTGGTGTGTCAAAAGGCGAAGGTTGAATACCAGAAGTGTAACACCCAATTTTTTTTACACTATGCTTATATATGTTAATATTTGCTTGTATATGTTGTATATATGTTGTTTATGATTGTTCTTGATGTCGAAGTTCATAGTTGGGGTAGTTTAGCCTTAAGGAATGATCAATGCATTCAAGTCCAAGAAACCTATTTTACAGTTTTGTTCATATCTTGAGTTCTAGACATCCGATTGAGGCGATCTTGGATGCTTTGGAAAGCTTACAAGATTATCTACAAGTCTTATTTCAGGTTTTAAGGCCAAATTAGGCTTCTAAAGTTTCGTGTCGCGAAGGTACATTCGCCTCGCGAACCTGACAGCCAGATTATTGCAGCACTCTAGCTCGCCTCGCGAAAAGAGTCTCGCTTCACGAATCTGCGCGCAGCAAAAACATGTTTTTGGGCTTCTAATCAGCCCATAATGACCCTAACTCATATTTATACCATATGACTCGACCTAAACCTATTTGCTAACTTGAAATACTCTTAGAAACTGCCTCTTTCTCTCCAAACAAGGATTCCTAAACTCTTCCCAAGGATTCTTGAAGGAGACTTCACTTTTGTTAATCGTTCTTCGTCGCATTCGCTTGAGGAGCATCACTGCCATCACAATCCCTCTTCCTTGTTGCTGCTCTTGAACCTTTTGGGGCTGTGATCGTGAAATCAAGTGTCGTGAGATCGAGTGTTCATGAGACGCAATCTTTCCGGACCGTTTTATCTTCCTTTGTTCATTGTGAGCGTCATACCAAGTATGGGGGGGAAGAAATAGATCATGAGTATGTGGGTTTTGGGATAGGTTAAGATGAAGGGGTTAACCCATGACCCCTATATGTTTGTCTATATGCATTGTAAATGCCTATGTATATGCTATGTGTGTAATTATGTGTATGTTATGTATATGCCATGTACATGCCTATGTGAATATTGTATAAATATATATATGTTTATGGTTCTATGATTATGATTATGGGTGTTTGTCTTGATAATATGATTGAAATATTATGATGTGCGATGAATAGTATGATTATAGATACGATATGCATTGATGAGATTTTATGATGTGCATTGATAATGATGACTTGATGATGATGTGCGTTACAATAAAGAAAATAGGCTTAGTGAAAGAACATAGCTTAGGGACGTTCGGCACCCCATAATGAATGAGTTGTTATGAGAGGTGAGATTGATAATATTGGATTAGTTTTGGAAACCCATAGGGATGATTCTTGAGAGATGGGATGATAGGCATAGGGATAACTTAGAGAAATTTTTAAGATTCCCACATCTGTCATGATTCGCCTGGCGAATAGCCATTCGCGAGGCGAGACAGAGAGACCATTCGTGGTTTGACGTGATTCTCCTAGCGGATTGTAATCCGCGAGGCGAATGAGAGAACCAGATATTGGGGCTCTCGGGCTCGCCTCGCGAAACAGGATTCGCCTAGCGAATCTGAGAACCTGTTTAGGAGCTCTCGGGCTCGCCTCGCGAGCCATGATTCGCCTAACGAATCTGGGTTTCTCACCCAGATTCTTTTATGAAAGGAATAATGAATAGAGTAATGAGAAAAAGACTGTGAGATCACAATTCAAGGTTGATAATATAGAAAAGAACGTTAATACTAATAATGACGATATGATAATATTGGCAATGTTGATAAAGGCAATAACGATGGTTAGCGCCTAGTTGTTTGATGATCATCGTTGATTCTCATTGTTGATAGTCAATGTGATTGATTATGATGATAATATTGGTAATGTTGATAAAGGCAATAACGATGGTTAGCGCCTAGTTGATTGATGATCATCGTTGATGGTCATTGTTGATAATCAATGTGATTGATTATGACGGTGGATGATTGGACATGTATTTTCATGTTGTTAAGCATAGCATGCATCATACGTTGACGTTGATATGTTGGGTGGAAAGCAAACGATGAATCCCAATAGTGGAGGCCACGATGGGTGTTATCCCGGCCTTGCGGCTACGTTGGGTATGGAAGTTCCAGGTGACATGGGCTAGCTACCTATTGTCGGAGTGACCTAAAGAATAAGCTTGATTACCCTGACTAGCCACTATACGTTATCAGGATTAGTGAGAGTGTTCGGGGATGGCCCATGGTCTGGCATATCATCCATGTTGATAACCGGACATGTACTCCTAATCGTCTTTCCAGAGTTAGAGTTGTTGGTCACATGCATACGGAGTAGTGATGTTGCATTCGCATTAAGATGCATCCTTGATATATATTGATTATATCTGTGTTGATTGATGTATGTTGTATGCCATCTTAATTACTATTCCATTCCGTTTACATATATTCATGATTGTGTTTCTTACCCCTCTCTTTGTTATTCTTGTGCATATGTTGTGGTATATGCAGAGGAGGGTGAGCATGCTGACGAGGAGTGATCCTGAGGAGATCTCTCTCAGTAGTTAGGATTTATGATTTATGTTATTCGGTTTTATTCTGATGTATTATCGGTATATGTATACCAGCTCTGATATGTGACATCGGGACTCAGGTTATGTTTATTATTTATGTTTTTCGCAGTTTGATTTTTAAAGGATTTTCATTATTTCAGATTCCTATGTTTTACGTTATAGATGATGTGATGCACATTACCCTTGAGGATATGTATTTATTTTAATTGTTATATTTTTTTTAAAGACATGTATGATTTTATTCATGTTTTATTATATGCGAGGTAGTGGGTGTCACAAGAAGCCAACAGGATTGTTGTGATCATTGGATGTTCTGGAATTGAAATGGGACAGTATTGCAATAGATTTTGTTTCTGGGTTACCAAGGACTCAGAAGAGATGTGATGCAATTTGGGTCATCATAGATAGGTTGACGAAATGTGCTCATTTCTTGCCTATCAACCAGAACTATTCTCTAGAAAGATTAACTCAGATTTACATTAGGGAAGTGGTAAAACTGCATGGTGTGCCTTCGAGTATTATCTCAGACCGAGACCTGAGGTTCACTTCGAGGTTCTGGAAAAGCTTGAACGAAGCGTTGGGAACTATGTTAAGGTTGAGTTCTGCTTATCATCCTTAAACGGATGGTCAATCAGAACGGACGATTCAATCATTGGAAGATCTGCTAAGAGCATGAGTATTGGAACACACGAGAAGTTGGGACGAGTTTCTTCCTTTGATTGAGTTTACCAACAACAACAGTTATCATTCAAGTATAGGGATGGCGCCATATGAAGCCTTGTACGGGAGGAAGTGTAGGACTCCGTTGTGTTGGTTTGAGACTGGAGATAATCAGTTATTAGGCCCTGAGTTGGTACAACAGACGACGGAACAAGTTAAGTTGATCCGGGAAAAGATGAAAGCAGCAAGAGATAGGCATAAGAGCTATGCTGACAAGCGGAGGATACCTTTAGAATTCCATGAGGGCGATCATGTATTTATAAGAGTTACCCCAAGGACGGGTATTGGCAGGGCAATTCAATCCAGAAAGCTTACACCCAGATTCATAGGACCATTTCAAATTCTTCGCCGAATTGGTCCAGTAGCTTAACAAATAGCCTTACCACCTAACTTGTCGAGACTCCATGATGTTTTTCACGTCTCTCAACTTAGAAAGTACTACCCTGATCCATCACATGTGCTAGAGCCCGAATCAATCCAGCTAAGAGAGAACATTGAATATGAGGCTTTACCTGCTCAGATAGTGGATAGAAGGATCAAGGAGCTTCGTGGTAAACAGATTCCTTTGGTGAGAGTGGAATGGGACCCGGTGATCGGCGATTCAACGTGGGAAAGAGAGGTTCAGATGCGCCAACAGTACCCGTCGTTGTTTACAGGTATGAACGAGGAATTTCGGGGACAAAATTCTCTTTAAGGGGGGTGGTAATGTAACATCCCAGTTTTCGAAAACCTTAATTGAGATAGATGGCCTAGATTGAGTCTTTATATGATTGTTGATAATTATTATCATGGTTTCAAAGAGTGTTTAGAGAATAGGATTAAGGTAGGGATGAATTAGATGAGAGAAGGATGAAGGACAAAGGATCAAGAGCAGAACGCTCAAGCGTGGATCATGAGAACGCTCAAGCGTGCTAACGCTCTAGCGTGGAGAGTTTGGACGCTCAAGCGTGGACCTTCTGACCAGTTGACTAGCAGTGATGGGACATAAAGTGATACGTGTTGGTTACGAGTCACAGCTGGCATGGGATGGGCGGTGCCTTGGCAGTGAGCAAACGTCAACGCTCAAGCGTGGGAGAAGCCAACGCTTAAGCGCTGGAACGCTAAAGCGTGGATAATTCCAACTCTAAAGCGTGGGCAGTAGAATCTTTGCCTATATATACTTCATCATTTTCACCGAGGGCAAGGTTACAAAAACTTAACTTTTACAGAGAGAGCGTGAGAGAAGGTCCAGATACAGTTCCAAGCGTCAATTCAAGTTCGTGATTTGTTCGTTAGTCCGATTCCAGTTCCGATCATGTTTTCGTGATCAGCGCGACTCCTGCTCCAATTCTACCGATTTGCTTTTGTGATTCGATGAGGGTACCGAGGTTCCGTATCTACCTACATTGTACTTATACAATGTTCTCTTTTGGTTTAAGCTTCTTTTCACGGTTTTAACTTCGTATTAGGGTTAATGCTTGATATGAGCCCACTAAGGAACATGGACCAAGAAGCACTACAAAGACATGGTGGGCCTATGACAAGATCAAGAGCTAAGAAAGCCCAAAAAGTTCTAGGACAAATGGTGGTGCCCAAGTGCAAGTCATGAAGACTTGGAGCCCAAGTTGGTGACTTAGCTCATCTAATTAGAGGATCCATGAAGAGTGGGGCGTGCACCATGAAGAGAAGGCCCAATTAGTTGTTTTTATTTCAATTCAATAAGTGTAATGGGTTATGTGAGTGGATCCAATTTTGGTCGCTTTGTTAGTGGGCTACACTAGGAGAGTTGCATGATGGTCTAGTCCTTTTTCTTGCCCATGGTTTACACGAATTTTAGAGGGTCTTGGAGGAGGGAATCTTTGGCTTGCATGCTATAAGAAACTCCTCATTTAGTAGAGTGAATAAATTGTAAGTTATGGGTGTTACACTTTTAATTTGAAAAGCAAGTGTAACCACCCATAATTATGAGATGCTAGGCGTGATAATTAGGGGGTTTTTGGCTAACTTAAATTGTTGGTGGCTATTTAAGTTAGGTTTTAAGTTTGTCTTTAGTGTCATGAATCAAGCTAATAATGTGGGAGTTTAAGTTTGTCCTAGGATTCTATGTGTGGGGCGTAAAACTCAAATGGGGGCTGAATAGAATAGGTTGTAACTTATGCTAGGAGGCGTGAAGGGGCTGATTGAAATAGGCCACTTATTGTTGTCATCAATCCACCAATTAGTGGCATATTCATGATAGTTATTAGGGGGGTTATGGAATCTTATGATGACTTGTGTAAGCCAACTCTTGGCAGCCCCAATTCCTATATGTATGGGCCTTCTAAGATGAAAAAGACAACTTGGATGTTGAATTTGGATTAATTCCATTTGTGAGAATTGTTTCTCCTAGGTTCTTGGTTGAACCAAACTTAGTTCTTATCAAGAATCCAAGGTTCTTGTGGCGAACATCACTTGGCTTATCAAACCTTCTTGGTTTGTGGCGCCTACACCATCTCTTTCTTCACCATTTTCTTATTTTCTTCATTTTTATGTTGTTACAATCTTGTTCCTTAAGAAGAGCACAAAATTATCATGCTTTGAATTCAACCATAAGATCGTTAAAAGGCAACCACACCATTTGGTTGTCATCAAGTGGTATCAAAGCTTAGGCTTTGGTTGAAATTTTGTTTGTGTTCTTGATTCTATTTTTCTTCTTCATCTTCTACTCTTTCTTCTTTTCTTTCCAAAAACCAAAACAAAAGTTACTTTGATCTTTTCTTGAAGGGAAAATTCGCGGTTGTTGTGTATTGCTCCAAAAACAAAGTTTTCAAGAGTAATCAACAAGTTATAAAAAAAAAAAAAAAGAAATTCGTGTAAAAAAAAAAAAAAAAAGAGAAAGTTTCACTTGAGCAATTTGTGTCTTGAATATTATTCCCTTCTTCCATTGTTTCTTATTTGTAAACCTTTTCTTTTATAGCCTTTGTTCTTCGTTTTTCCTTGTTTTGATAAGTTTTGTGAGTTTTGTTACTTGAATTTTGGTATTTTTGTGTTTTGTGTTTGATTCCTCTAAGAACTAAAGGAGAACATTTGAGAGGAAAAAGGCAAGTGTGCAAATTTACATCTTTTATGGAAAAAGCCAAAAGAGTGAAGTTCATTTGTGTGACAAGTGAGGGAGTGTAGTGAGGAAACACAAATCATGGCACACAATGGAGATAGTCCACCACCTTCACCAAGGTCCGCGGTCATTCTTGCGCGAATGACTACTCAAATGCAAGCCCTTCAAAGGCAAATGGAGACAATGCAAGCCAACTATGATCAACAACTTGCCAACATTCAAAATGATGAGTCTAGTGGCAATGAAAGTGAAAGAGGAAGGCCTAGAGGAGGAAGACATAGAGGAGGAGGACATAGGGGAATGAGGCATGATGAAAGGCTTGAAGGGGTTAAAATCAAAGTTTCACCCTTTCTTGGGAAGAATGATCCGGAGGCTTACTTGGAGTGGGAGTTTAAAATAGAACAAGTTTTTTATTGTAATTCTTACAATGAAAGCAAGAAGGTGAAAGTAGCCGCCCTTGAGTTAAAAGAATATGCCCTTGTGTGGTGGGACCAATTACAAAAAGAAAGGAGGAGACATGGAGGAGCGGTCATAGACACTTGGGAGGAGATGAAATATGTCATGAGAAAGAGATTTGTCCCAAATCATTATCAAAGGGACATTCACAACAAATTGCATAGACTTACCCAAGGGAGCAAAAGTGTAGATGAATACTTCAAGGAGATGGAGTTGGCCTTACTTAGGTCCAATTTTCAAGAAAATAAGGAGGCTACCATAACAAGATTCTTCCATGGCTTGAATCAAGATATTCAAGACATAGTGGGATTACAAAATTATGTGGAGCTTGAGGATTTGGTACAACAAGCAATCAAGGTGGAGCAACAAATTAAGAGGAGGAAGTTCAAATATTCTTCTTCTTCTTCTTCTTCAAAATTTCCATCATCAAAATCTTCCTTATGTCCAAAGCAAGTTAGTGAGGATCAATTAAAAACGAGAGAAAAGAGAGAGCAGGAGAGAAAAGAAAAAGAGAGTGAAAAAGAAATTGAGAAAAAGAGTGAAGAAAAAATAAAAAAAATCATGAGAAAAAAGAAGTGAAAAAGCGAGTGGAAAAAGAGAGTAAAGAGAGTTTTCTTGCAACAAAAAGTGAGGTGAAAAGTGCATTGGTCTCAAGGCAGCCCCTATACATGCTCTATGGTAGGGAATTTTGTTTGAATGCTAATGCTCCTAATGAACTCTTTTTGCCTAGTGGTGTTGAAAATCTTTTGCAGGAATTTGGTGATGTGTTTCCAAAGGTTCCTCAAAAGGATGCTTGCAAGGCTATTTTGGGTCTTGAAGAAGTTGAATCAAGTGAAACGCTTATCGGTTTAACCCTTTGCATATTTAAGCCTTCCACTTCTTTAATTGATATATTTCTTGTTAAATTGTTTGGGAAGTGCTTTCCCCCTCTGCTTGCTAGATTTGCAAATTTGCATGTTAAAATGCCTAATTTGTGTTATCTACGTAAATCTAGTTTAAGTGTTGAAACCGTTAGGCATGATGTGTTTAAGACAAACTATTCTTCTACACTTGATTTGAGGATTAGGAGTCAAGACTTGAATGAATCCCTTGAGAAGTGTGTTGTTGTGCTTTCTAATGATCACTTGGTTCATGACAACAATTTGAAAGTTTGTGTTGAACTTCTAAGAGAAGGCTTGTTTGCTAACTTGGCCACTTACTCTTTTATCCAAAATAAAGTTAGCATTTTGAGGTTTGTTATGAGCACTAAAGGTTTGCATGTGGCATTAATTGATGGGTTCACTACTACACCCCTTCTTACTCTACCTATTCTTGTGAATTCTTCTAAGCTTCCATATGATGCTCCTAATGTGTTTGAGGGGCTTGTTTTGTCTCAAAAAGAGCCGTACTTTGTTTGTGATGAGGAGAATATTAATAAGGTTCAATTTGCCTTGGAGTCTTTGCAAAGACAAAGTACTTTCCTTTTTGTCACCAAGATCAAGCCTAGGATGGTACATTCGGTCATATATGTCAACTCATGGAGGTATAACTTTGTCCTTACCTTTAAAATTCCCTACCTTGGCTACGAATGTCTTGGGATGTTGGTTGTACAAGATGAACATGTTTGTCACCTACTTGCTACAATGGGTGATTTCTCTCAATTTCCATTTGACCCCGGTGGAAGGGTTGACATTGTTCTTCATGTAATTGATTTTTTTTTTCTTTTCTTCATGTAGGTTATGAAGGAGGTGAATTCGAGGTCGAATTCATTTAAAGAATGAGGGTATGATATGAGCCCACTAAGGAACATGGACCAAGAAGCACTACAAAGACTTGGTGGGCCTATGACAAGATCAAGAGCTAAGAAAGCCCAAAAAGTTCTAGGACAAATGGTGGTGCCCAAGTGCAAGTCATGAAGACTTGGAGCCCAAGTTGGTGACTTAGCTCATCTAATTAGAGGATCCATGAAGAGTGGGGCGTGCACCATGAAGAGAAGGCCCAATTAGTTGTTTTTATTTCAATTCAATAAGTGTAATGGGTTATGTGAGTGGATCCAATTTTGGTCGCTTTGTTAGTGGGCTACACTAGGAGAGTTGCATGATGGTCTAGTCCTTTTTCTTGCCCATGGTTTACACGAATTTTAGAGGGTCTTGGAGGAGGGAATCTTTGGCTTGCATGCTATAAGAAACTCCTCATTTAGTAGAGTGAATAAATTGTAAGTTATGGGTGTTACACTTTTAATTTGAAAAGCAAGTGTAACCACCCATAATTATGAGATGCTAGGCGTGATAATTAGGGGGTTTTTGGCTAACTTAAATTGTTGGTGGCTATTTAAGTTAGGTTTTAAGTTTGTCTTTAGTGTCATGAATCAAGCTAATAATGTGGGAGTTTAAGTTTGTCCTAGGATTCTATGTGTGGGGCGTAAAACTCAAATGGGGGCTGAATAGAATAGGTTGTAACTTATGCTAGGAGGCGTGAAGGGGCTGATTGAAATAGGCCACTTATTGTTGTCATCAATCCACCAATTAGTGGCATATTCATGATAGTTATTAGGGGGGTTATGGAATCTTATGATGACTTGTGTAAGCCAACTCTTGGCAGCCCCAATTCCTATATGTATGGGCCTTCTAAGATGAAAAAGACAACTTGGATGTTGAATTTGGATTAATTCCATTTGTGAGAATTGTTTCTCCTAGGTTCTTGGTTGAACCAAACTTAGTTCTTATCAAGAATCCAAGGTTCTTGTGGCGAACATCACTTGGCTTATCAAACCTTCTTGGTTTGTGGCGCCTACACCATCTCTTTCTTCACCATTTTCTTATTTTCTTCATTTTTATGTTGTTACAATCTTGTTCCTTAAGAAGAGCACAAAATTATCATGCTTTGAATTCAACCATAAGATCGTTAAAAGGCAACCACACCATTTGGTTGTCATCAAGTGGTATCAAAGCTTAGGCTTTGGTTGAAATTTTGTTTGTGTTCTTGATTCTATTTTTCTTCTTCATCTTCTACTCTTTCTTCTTTTCTTTCCAAAAACCAAAACAAAAGTTACTTTGATCTTTTCTTGAAGGGAAAATTCGCGGTTGTTGTGTATTGCTCCAAAAACAAAGTTTTCAAGAGTAATCAACAAGTTATAAAAAAAAAAAAAAAGAAATTCGTGTAAAAAAAAAAAAAAGAGAAAGTTTCACTTGAGCAATTTGTGTCTTGAATATTATTCCCTTCTTCCATTGTTTCTTATTTGTAAACCTTTTCTTTTATAGCCTTTGTTCTTCGTTTTTCCTTGTTTTGATAAGTTTTGTGAGTTTTGTTACTTGAATTTTGGTATTTTTGTGTTTTGTGTTTGATTCCTCTAAGAACTAAAGGAGAACATTTGAGAGGAAAAAGGCAAGTGTGCAAATTTACATCTTTTATGGAAAAAGCCAAAAGAGTGAAGTTCATTTGTGTGACAAGTGAGGGAGTGTAGTGAGGAAACACAAATCATGGCACACAATGGAGATAGTCCACCACCTTCACCAAGGTCCGCGGTCATTCTTGCGCGAATGACTACTCAAATGCAAGCCCTTCAAAGGCAAATGGAGACAATGCAAGCCAACTATGATCAACAACTTGCCAACATTCAAAATGATGAGTCTAGTGGCAATGAAAGTGAAAGAGGAAGGCCTAGAGGAGGAAGACATAGAGGAGGAGGACATAGGGGAATGAGGCATGATGAAAGGCTTGAAGGGGTTAAAATCAAAGTTTCACCCTTTCTTGGGAAGAATGATCCGGAGGCTTACTTGGAGTGGGAGTTTAAAATAGAACAAGTTTTTTATTGTAATTCTTACAATGAAAGCAAGAAGGTGAAAGTAGCCGCCCTTGAGTTAAAAGAATATGCCCTTGTGTGGTGGGACCAATTACAAAAAGAAAGGAGGAGACATGGAGGAGCGGTCATAGACACTTGGGAGGAGATGAAATATGTCATGAGAAAGAGATTTGTCCCAAATCATTATCAAAGGGACATTCACAACAAATTGCATAGACTTACCCAAGGGAGCAAAAGTGTAGATGAATACTTCAAGGAGATGGAGTTGGCCTTACTTAGGTCCAATTTTCAAGAAAATAAGGAGGCTACCATAACAAGATTCTTCCATGGCTTGAATCAAGATATTCAAGACATAGTGGGATTACAAAATTATGTGGAGCTTGAGGATTTGGTACAACAAGCAATCAAGGTGGAGCAACAAATTAAGAGGAGGAAGTTCAAATATTCTTCTTCTTCTTCTTCTTCAAAATTTCCATCATCAAAATCTTCCTTATGTCCAAAGCAAGTTAGTGAGGATCAATTAAAAACGAGAGAAAAGAGAGAGCAGGAGAGAAAAGAAAAAGAGAGTGAAAAAGAAATTGAGAAAAAGAGTGAAGAAAAAATAAAAAAAATCATGAGAAAAAAGAAGTGAAAAAGCGAGTGGAAAAAGAGAGTAAAGAGAGTTTTCTTGCAACAAAAAGTGAGGTGAAAAGTGCATTGGTCTCAAGGCAGCCCCTATACATGCTCTATGGTAGGGAATTTTGTTTGAATGCTAATGCTCCTAATGAACTCTTTTTGCCTAGTGGTGTTGAAAATCTTTTGCAGGAATTTGGTGATGTGTTTCCAAAGGTTCCTCAAAAGGATGCTTGCAAGGCTATTTTGGGTCTTGAAGAAGTTGAATCAAGTGAAACGCTTATCGGTTTAACCCTTTGCATATTTAAGCCTTCCACTTCTTTAATTGATATATTTCTTGTTAAATTGTTTGGGAAGTGCTTTCCCCCTCTGCTTGCTAGATTTGCAAATTTGCATGTTAAAATGCCTAATTTGTGTTATCTACGTAAATCTAGTTTAAGTGTTGAAACCGTTAGGCATGATGTGTTTAAGACAAACTATTCTTCTACACTTGATTTGAGGATTAGGAGTCAAGACTTGAATGAATCCCTTGAGAAGTGTGTTGTTGTGCTTTCTAATGATCACTTGGTTCATGACAACAATTTGAAAGTTTGTGTTGAACTTCTAAGAGAAGGCTTGTTTGCTAACTTGGCCACTTACTCTTTTATCCAAAATAAAGTTAGCATTTTGAGGTTTGTTATGAGCACTAAAGGTTTGCATGTGGCATTAATTGATGGGTTCACTACTACACCCCTTCTTACTCTACCTATTCTTGTGAATTCTTCTAAGCTTCCATATGATGCTCCTAATGTGTTTGAGGGGCTTGTTTTGTCTCAAAAAGAGCCGTACTTTGTTTGTGATGAGGAGAATATTAATAAGGTTCAATTTGCCTTGGAGTCTTTGCAAAGACAAAGTACTTTCCTTTTTGTCACCAAGATCAAGCCTAGGATGGTACATTCGGTCATATATGTCAACTCATGGAGGTATAACTTTGTCCTTACCTTTAAAATTCCCTACCTTGGCTACGAATGTCTTGGGATGTTGGTTGTACAAGATGAACATGTTTGTCACCTACTTGCTACAATGGGTGATTTCTCTCAATTTCCATTTGACCCCGGTGGAAGGGTTGACATTGTTCTTCATGTAATTGATTTTTTTTTTCTGTTCTTCATGTAGGTTATGAAGGAGGTGAATTCGAGGTCGAATTCATTTAAAGAATGAGGGTATGATATGAGCCCACTAAGGAACATGGACCAAGAAGCACTACAAAGACTTGGTGGGCCTATGACAAGATCAAGAGCTAAGAAAGCCCAAAAAGTTCTAGGACAAATGGTGGTGCCCAAGTGCAAGTCATGAAGACTTGGAGCCCAAGTTGGTGACTTAGCTCATCTAATTAGAGGATCCATGAAGAGTGGGGCGTGCACCATGAAGAGAAGGCCCAATTAGTTGTTTTTTATTTCAATTCAATAAGTGTAATGGGTTATGTGAGTGGATCCAATTTTGGTCACTTTGTTAGTGGGCTACACTAGGAGAGTTGCATGATGGTCTAGTCCTTTTTCTTGCCCATGGTTTACACGAATTTTAGAGGGTCTTGGAGGAGGGAATCTTTGGCTTGCATGCTATAAGAAACTCCTCATTTAGTAGAGTGAATAAATTGTAAGTTATGGGTGTTACACTTTTAATTTGAAAAGCAAGTGTAACCACCCATAATTATGAGATGCTAGGCGTGATAATTAGGGGGGTTTTGGCTAACTTAAATTGTTGGTGGCTATTTAAGTTAGGTTTTAAGTTTGTCTTTAGTGTCATGAATCAAGCTAATAATGTGGGAGTTTAAGTTTGTCCTAGGATTCTATGTGTGGGGCGTAAAACTCAAATGGGGGCTGAATAGAATAGGTTGTAACTTATGCTAGGAGGCGTGAAGGGGCTGATTGAAATAGGCCACTTATTGTTGTCATCAATCCACCAATTAGTGGCATATTCATGATAGTTATTAGGGGGGTTATGGAATCTTATGATGACTTGTGTAAGCCAACTCTTGGCAGCCCCAATTCCTATATGTATGGGCCTTCTAAGATGAAAAAGACAACTTGGATGTTGAATTTGGATTAATTCCATTTGTGAGAATTGTTTCTCCTAGGTTCTTGGTTGAACCAAACTTAGTTCTTATCAAGAATCCAAGGTTCTTGTGGCGAACATCACTTGGCTTATCAAACCTTCTTGGTTTGTGGCGCCTACACCATCTCTTTCTTCACCATTTTCTTATTTTCTTCATTTTTATGTTGTTACAATCTTGTTCCTTAAGAAGAGCACAAAATTATCATGCTTTGAATTCAACCATAAGATCGTTAAAAGGCAACCACACCATTTGGTTGTCATCAATGCTATATAGTCTACGTGTTATTTCCGTGATTAGGGCAAGTTTGAAAGTTGCATGCGGAACCCTTTTGGAGCAAGTGACCGCGGCTGTGAAGGCAAGGAGGGGAGCAAGGAGTGCTCGTTGTGTTCGTGATTATCACCACATTTGCTATCAGGTGGGGAGAAAGAGTTACACATGTCGGGGAGGCAAGAGAAGTCCATATAGTTGTTTCGTATGTTTTGTGTGCGTAAGGGAACCCTAAACCCTACGTGGGGTTGAGCCCTGGCAAAGTACCTAAACCCTAGGTTTAGTTTACTTTGGAATATCACCTTTATATTTTATACCCTAAGTTAGCAGATTTGTGATGCATGATAATATGTGCTATGTGTTGACATATGCGTACCTGCTATTTATGATATTTGATATTTAAAAGATATGCATGATGTGTTGATGATAATGGCATGTTGGTATGTATGCTGTTTACTGCTCTATGGAGCATGTTGATAATTGATGAGTTGTTGCATTATGTCTGGAAATGCGTGTATGTATGAGGTTCGGAGGTTTGGTATGATTAGAGCTTTGACCCCGTTGTGGACGTTTGAGCTGATAGTTAAGATTTGAGATCGTAGTTGGAGCTTGGAGCTTGTAAGGTTATGATGGGAGCTTGGAGCTCATATGGTTACCTTTGGAGCTTGGAGCTCATGTTGCTAAAAGCAAGTTTGCATGTGTTGTGATATCAGCTCAAGAGAGATGGATGACATGCATAGCATATGCATTTGATGCCAAGTGGCGAGCCGTATGCTGTAAGGCATACGAGGTTGGTGCACCGAGTGCGAGTGCGGAAAACGGAAGGGTAGGTCTGCGTGATCTTGGGGATATACTGGACACAGGTGTACCCACATGAGACCGGTATGGTAGCGCCTATCGTGTCGTGGCTGTCCTAGGCACGTCCTACTATCCCGACTGGACCCTGAGTCTTTCCAGTTGACGGTGGATCTTCCGAGGAGGCCCCGTTAACCCTTTTTGTATGGGACAGTTGAGCGGTGATGCACTCTTATGGGTCACGGCGAGCGGAACAAATTATCGGAACGAACCAACTTGTTGTCCGATAAGCGGACGAGATGTTGCCCTTAGTACGGTGTTTAGTACCGGGTGACAATGTAACACCCTGATTTTTCAAACTCTCTAATATTAATTAAACAGTATTTATGTGTTTGTATTTTATTGGAGGGTCTAGAGAGTGAATTAAAATAATCTGAGACCATAGTCACGCTCTACACTATCGTTGGGAGTTATGGTTAAATTTTCGGTTAAAAGTTATGGCGGAGCTCGGTCTGCGTTTTCACTGACAGTAAGATTTTACTGATCAGAAAACCTAATTTTGACTCATGAACGAAACAGTTAAGTTTTTTATTTTATTTCCAACGATATTGGTTATTTTGAAAATTTTCAAAATAAATAAGTCGTTATACGTTAGCCGGGCGTAAAACCTAAATCGCATAATTAACGAGCTAAAAACGGATTTACCGGGACCCGCTAACGGATAAACATAAAGTCACATCAAGCCACATAACATGGGAAGGCGTGCCATGTCATCATTACGTTCTAAAATATCTGGACGCGAAAAGACCAAAATGCCCTTGACCTTTTGTTTTAATTCCAATTCTGTCACTAGGCAAAATGACTCTTTTGCCCCTGGGAATTTATGAAATAACCCTTTTGACCCTGTGACTCACCAATGTCATCATTACATTTCTAGAAATATCTAGATATTTATAGGAGAAATGACAATTATGCCCCTCATCTTTTGTCAAATGACAATTTTGTCCCTAAGTGAAATTACCCTTTTGTCCCTAAATGAACAAAGTTTGGGCCTCTTTGCCCTTTAGATCTCACGCCCAAAAGGCCCATCATAAGCCATATTTACTTCATTTTCTCACAAACACTAAACCTTACTTGTGTTATGATCTTTAAAGATCAAAAGCTTGACTTTTGATTTTCTCTCAAATGTTCTTGGTGTACTTGAGTTGTTCTTCACTTTCTCTCCACTTTCCCATCAACCTAGAGGTAAACTCTCTTGACTCAAGTTAGTAAACTTGTTCCTTGCTTCATTGTCTTGACATCTATGTGTTTTGTTTCTCAAAGGAAACCATAAACACAACTTGAAGAGCTTGCTTGATTCTTTGCTCATTTTCATCATTCAAGGAGGTAAGATTACTCCCTTGATCCATGAGTTTCTTGTTCTTCATTCTTTTCTTGTTTTGAATCCATGATTCCATGAGTTTCAACTTCTAACTTCAAACTTCAAAAATCTCTAGAAAATCATAGAAAAATCCTTTGAATGTGAAATCAATTTCTATGATCTAGTTTCATCATTCTCTATCACTATCTAAGAGCATGTAATCAAATCACATGTCTAGCTATTTGTTTCTAGGAGTGGCCGAACCCACCCTTTTTGAAAAGCAAGAGTTTTGTTTCAAATTTTTGTATACGGTAACTTGATTTAGTGTTATGTGTAGTTGAGGATTATTGATCCAAGAGTTGATAAAATTCTAACATCCCTAGCCTAGTTTATTAAAGGGTGGCCGAAACCCCCATTTGGGGAAAACAAGAATCTTTGATTCAAGTTTGGGTGTAGAGACTTGTTTTGATGTTAGGAGTACCTATTGATCTTTCATCCAAGAGATAGAAAATTTTAGACATCTCTAACCAATTTTAAAGCAACATGGCCGAACCCTAGAGCAAGAAGAATAGGAAAATTTGTGTTGTGTAATATTGATGTTTGGATTGATTATGTGTATATAGTTGTGGTTGAGTAATCGGACGAGGAATCGGGAGAATTCGCGGGCCGATCAGACAACTTTTGCCCGGAGGAAAACTTCAAGAGGTAAAGGGAGTTGCCTAAGGGATTTTCGCGATAACTATTTGTTATTCGTGATTGATTTGTGTAGCTCTGTTTGAGCTTCGTTGTGATTGTAGTAATGTTCTATGCCTAGTATATGTTTGTGATGATGTATGCTTGGATGGAAAGTGTTTTCATGTATGTTGAAAATCATACTTTGATCTCTAGATCAAGTAAGGATTTTTATGTTTGATTATGATTGAATGATGCATGATTATTGTTCATCATTATATTGTGAGCTTTTGAGCTATTACCTGACAAGTTGGTGAAGCAAAATCTTTGCATCCCATGTAAGGGAGCATTCGGCCTTGACCTTAAGAAAAAGGAAGAACATGAGTTGTTCTTGAACATTCAATGTGTTTGGAAAGTTAGAAAATGTTTTGGTAACTTATACTTCAAAACAAAATAAGAAGTATACTTCAAAACAAAATAAGAAGTGATTTTGATCCAAAGATCAAATGGAGTTTTGACATTCAAGTGTTTTACTAAGGTGAAAATATCTTTTTACTTTAGTCCTAGTTTATCCAATTAACTAAGTGTTTTAAAAGAAAAATGATGAAAGGGATTTCATAGAAGAAAAATTAGTAGGAAGTTACCTTAGGTTTTAAAGGGATATCACCTTCATTTTAAAACTAAGTTAACATTCTATCTTCCAAGTATAAAAATACCTTGTCCTCAAGTTTGAATTAATTGAATCATAGTTTGAAAACTAAAATGAAATTCCCTTTTCTTTTACACTAACTTAAATCATGGTTTTACACTAAGTTAGTAAGAAAAACCCTTTTTAATTTAGTTAAGGTACTTTGCTTTAAGTAAGTAACCAAGTTACTTCAAATCAAATGAGTTTTAATTAGAAAGGTTTTGGTTTACAAAGTCTCAAATCGAGAGTTTTCAACTCAGGTCGTAAAGTTTTACGCATGGAAAACCTAAGTTAAGTAATTAACTTAGTACAAAAGAAAAGAGATAATTAAGTATACTATATGGTGGAACAAGACCATGCACTATACCATTGATGACTTAGTTCATCAATGACTCCATAAGACTTAAGTGAATCAATCCTTATTTCATTATTCGAAATCCAAGGAATTAATATCTTAGAAAGGATCGAAGACTTATCTAAGAGGATTCTCATTCCTTCTTCATAACACTTAGGACTTGAGATGTAATTCATAAGACACAAACACAAACATGAAACGTTTTGGGTTTTGAAAACAGTAGTTCGATGACTGACCGGTGATTCGGATCCAGGTCAATCTTTCAATTGTTTTAGTCTTATAATGACTCGATCCCGGAGGGATCACGAGATTTATCCAGTGGATAAAAGTTTTGCAATACAAAGACGCATATAGTTCCTAAAGAAGAGAACCTTAGTGAACCTTGAGGTTTATCCGGTGGATAGACATTGCTTTATCGCATCTGTCTTGTGTAAGCATTAGCATTTCATTGCATGAGTTGTAAGGCCTTGAGCCTAGGAGTTGAGCTTACACCTTGATGCGGGTTCGAATCTTACGGTGATGTTTTAAATAGTCTTGGAGGTATCAGGGTTGTAAAGGCTGACAGGTGACCAGTTGGTAGCTCTTTTGTGTCATGGCGAATCCGAGCAATATGTAACACCTTGATTTTCTTATTCTTTCTAATTAATTAGTATTTATGTAATTGTATTTTATTGGAGGGTCTAGAAAATGAAATAAATTAATTCGATACCATAATCACGCTCTACGCTATCGTAGGAAGCTATGGTTAAATTTTGGTCGAAAACTCAGACGGAGCCCGGTCCGCGTTTTTACACTGATAGTATGATTTTACTGCTCAGACAACCTAATTTTGACTCGTGAACGAAAAAATTAGGTTTTAAATAAAATTGCGAACAATATCGACGATTTTGAAAATTTTCAAAATATATAAGTTCTCACGACTTTCTTGGGCAAAATATTAAATCGCGTAAGTAACGGAGCTAAAAACGAATAAACATGAAGTCACATCGCCTAGGAAGGCGTGCCTGTGACTCACTACTGTCATCATTGCTTTTCCTAAAATATCTAGATATCTATGAAGTTAGAAAATATCTGAACGCGAAAAGACTAAAATGCCCCTGGTCTTTTTCCTAATGGACATCCATGTCCCTAAAATATCTAGAAAGTGCATCTCACCCACTCACTCTCTCTCCATAATTTCGAGCTTCTCTCACTCTCCTTTTCCTCTATCTTCTTCTTCTTCTTCTTCCTTTCTTTCTTCCTTTCTCCATTTTCCTCCATTTCCTTCAAGCTTCATCTCCATTTTCACTCGACTTCCACAAGGATTTGCAAGCAAATTTGTGAAGCAAAGTTGATCCTCTCATCGTCCTCTATCACCTAAGAGGTATAGATTTCACTCTTGAGCTCTCAATCTTCATTTTCTCTATTAAAATTCATGAGTTCAAGTTTTAAGATCCGAACTTCAAAAATCTCTAGAAAATTGTAGAAAAATCCTTTTAATGCCAAACCAATTTCTATGATCTAGTTTCATCCCCTACTATCATAATCCAAGAGCATGAAATCAAATAAGCTCTCTGGCCTATTTATCTTTAAAGGGCCGAACCTAGGTCCAAAATTGGGGGAAAATGGGTTTTGTTCAATTTGTGTGAAATGATTCTTGATTTCACCTATTTCATTCCTTAATCATGCAATCCAAGTGATTAGGAAGCCAAATCAAACTTTCACCTATTTTTAGAGGTGATGGCCGAAACCCTATTTTGTTAGTTTAAGGGGTTTTGGTTCAAATCTTTGATAATTGATCATGGATTATGTCTTAGGTATGCTAATGGATCATTGATCCAAGAGTTGGTAGAATTTCAACATCCCTAGCCTATTTAATGAAATAGGGGCAGAACCTTGGTCATTTGGACTAAAGGGTTTTTAATTTAACTATATTGATTTTTGGTTGTGGCAAGCTTTAAATAATATATATTGATATGCGTAGGGCGACCCAAACCCTACTAGAGGTCGTTTGACCAATAGGTTGATATTTACTGTATGTCGAGGATATATGCTCCGTGATGGGATGTTTATTATAATATATGTGACATTTATGTTATGCCTATTATACGTTTATGATTAAATATTATTTATCTGTGAATTGATATTACTGTTGAATCCGTTCTGGTTGTTATTTATGTACTGTGGTGACTGCTGATGTCTGAGTAGAGCTAGGCAATGATTTCTGATAAGTTGGGAGATGAATGTGTGGTGACAAAGTCGAGGATATATATATGTCGTATTGCTCAACCTAGAAATACAGTTGATTTGTTGATGTTGTGATATAAAGTCGATACCCGGTTAAGCCGGAGGAAAGTTGGTTGTGATTGTTTATAAGTCGTGGTTGAGGCACTAAGTGTTGATTCTGAGATGAGTCGGTGAGATTCATGTTGCATAGTCGTTGTTCATCACTGTGTTGGCATACGGACGATTCCGATCTTACCTGCGGGGAGATGATCGTACTGATTAGTTTGGCGTAGGGGCAATTCCGATCTTACTTGCATGGAGATGAACGTACCCATTAGTCGAATTGTAGGCGGATGGACGAATGTCTCGACCTAGCTAGCGGGCGGGGGGATATGTCGTTACCGAAAGTTGAGTTGTTAACGGACGGGCGAATGTTTCGACCTAGCCTGCGGGCGGGGGAACATGTCGTTACCGTAAGTTGCGCTATTAACGGACGAATATTCCGACCTGGCCTGCGAGCGGGGGAATGTGTCGTATCCATGAGACGAGTTGGGCCTGCGGGCTTTTGACCGAACCCTGCCTTATGGGGGGTGGCATAGTGATGATTGAGACACCTTGATCTGTTGGGGATGTCGTGTCGTGATCGCGTCCATGTAGTCGTTAGTTGCATGAGTGTGAGAGACAGTAGTTAAGAGAAAATTATTCGGGAGTTGTATGATTGTCACTATTGTTGTAACACCCCCCTTGGGTATTACATGAAGTCAGAAAACTCGGGTGTAAAAAGTTTTCGGCACAATAATTCAGAAAGTGATATACACATCACAATAATAAAATCACACCATTCTTGACAATACACATAACTGGGTCTATTCACAAACCTTAAACCATCACATAAAAGTTTTCTTGAAATTGTCTTTCATACAGAAGTTCCAAACTATACAGAGGTTTTCAAAACCACATACACCAACTTTCTCAACATTATACATTAAAAATCCTAAGAGCTGGTTTGATAAAAAGAACTCTACGGATAATAGAGTCTACTACCTAGTATGCATCATACCACTGAGACTGGGTCTCGTCGTCGATAGTCCACACATCTTCGTCTTCGGCATCGAGAAACACAAGCTATAGGGTCCTGAAGTGACCCAAAAGACCATTGAGAAGTATCTGTACACGTATCCAAAAACACAACATGGTGTCCAACATGTACAGGCAAAGGTGAGTAACCAATATATGGATTTAAACGCGATAACTACATGCACGACACACAAAACAGCATATGAACATATGTAGTATCAACACAGCATAACAACAGAAGTAACACAAGGCAACACACTAGGTAACAACATATCCAACATGCATACTATAAATCGCAATATATCATATTTATCAATTAACAGCATAACACCTCTTGAAAGCAAAATGGTGATGTACACTAGGCAAATGTAATCATCAACAACCATATGCCACAAGGGTAAAACTCTGACCCCTACTCCATGGAGCTAACAAACAGTCGGAGAGAGTGAATGGGAGGACATATTCCGGTTATTGCCAGCCATGAGCAAGATGCTACAACATTCGTAACGTGCACGTGTCTGGCTTTACGGGAACACTCTCGACCAAACATGAAAAGTACGACATCTAGTAGAGGATATCAGTGTATTGCTCGGATTCGCCACGACACAGAAGAGCTACCAACTGGTCACATGTCAGCCCTTCCAACCCTGATACCTCCAAAAAGACCATTGAAGATCGTCACCGTAAGATTCGCACCCGCATCAAGGTGTAAGCTCAACTCCTAGGCTCAAGGCCTTACAACTATGCAAATGAAATGCCAAGGCTTACACAAAGCAGATGCAATAAAGCAATGTCTATCCATTGGATAAACCTCAAGGTTCTCTTTCTTAGGAACTATACATGTCTTTGTATTTATAAAACATGTATCTAAAATATTTATCCATCGGATAATTATCTTGTGATTCCTTTGGAATGATCCAGGCTGCTTCCGGAATTGCCGACTGTCCCCACAAACCAACACAAGTCTTTTCAGCATGCTTTGTCCTCACTCACACGCTTTCTAGAAAACTTCCCAGAAGGTCACCCATCTCACAATTACTCCAAGTCAAGCACGCTTAACTTTGGAGTTCTTATATTCTAGGCTTCCGAAAAGAAGACGGATCTTGTTGGTATAGGTAGTACCAATCAATTCTCATAAGCTTTCCTTCAACTATACAGTCCCATACCTGCATAGCCTCAGGATTCCTTTAACCGTACAGTCCCATACCTGCACAGCCTCAGGGTCCCTCTCGTCCCAATTATTACAAGACTGAAACAATCGAACGACTGTTTCAAAACCCAAAACGTTTCTTGTTTGTGTTTGTGTCTTATGAATCACATCTCAAACCCTAAGTATTATGAAGAAGGATTGAGAATCCTCTTAGATAAGTCTTTGATCCTTTCTAAGATATTACTCCTTGATTTTCAATCAATGAAATAAATGTTGATTCATTTAAGTCATATGAAGTCATTGATGCATTAAGTCATCAATGGTATAGTACATGGTCTTGTTCCACCACATACCATACTTAATTATCCCTTGTCTTCAACTCTAAGTTAATTACTTAACTTAGGTTTTCACGCGTAAAACTTTACGATTAAGAGTTAAAAACTCTTTTGGTAACAAAAACTGTTCTCATTTGAAATCTCATTGGATTTGAAATACGTTGCACTTGGCTCAAGCAAAGTACCTCAACTATTTTTGAAAAGAGTTCTTCGGTACTTAACTTAGTGTAAAACCATGGTCTAAGTTAATGGAAAGGAAATGTAATCTCATCTAACTTCCTTAACTATGATTCATTTAATCAACTTAAGGATAAAAGTTCTCCATTATGTTTGAAAAAGAACTTTGTCTTAGTTTTAAGATGAACTTCGTCTTCGTTTTAAGATAAAGGAAATGCCTTATGAAACTATATTTAACTTCTCATGAAAACACTTCTTTATTTTACTTTTAAATCACTTGATCACTTAGATAAACTAAGGTTAAAGTAAAAGACATGTTTCACTTTGGTGAAGACACTTAAAAGTTGAAACTTTACTTAATCTTTGGATCAAATCACTTATTGTTTTCCTTTGAAACATAAGTTATATTAAAACAATTTCTTACTTTAAGAATTTTAAATGTTCAAGAACAACAAGTGTTCTTCCTTTTTCTTTGGTCATGGCCAAATGCTCCCTCAATGGGATGTGAAGATTTTGCTTCACCTATTTGACAAGTTATAGCTCAAAAGCTCACAATATAATGATGAACAATAATCATGCATCATTCAATCATAATCAAGCATAAAAATCTACTTGATCTAGAGATCAAAGTATGGTTTTCAACATGCATGAAAACATTTTCCATCCAAGCATACATCATCATCAACATATGCTAAAACATAGTAAAGCATACTAAAGCATAGATCATTATTACAATCACAACGAAGCTCCAACAAAGCTACACAAATCAATCACGGATAACATATAGTTATCGTAAAATCCCTCAAGCAAACTCCCCTTACCCGTTGTAGTTATCCTCCGAGCTATCCTCCGATCAAAAGTCGTCCGATCGGCTCGCGAATCCCCCCGATTCCTCGTCCGATCAACCAATCACAACTACATACACATAATCAATCCAAACATCAATATTACATAACACAAATCTTCCTATTCCTACCTATATAGGATTCGGCCATGGAGCTATAAAAAATAGCTAGGGATGTCCAAAAATTCCTATCTCTTGGATTCCATCCTTACTAGGTGTGCTAAGGCTAGATCAAAGCCTATTACTCCAAAACTTGAACCAAAATCCCATCCACCAACACATGGAGGTTTCGGCCAAGAAAACCCATATGAGCTAGCAAGCTCATTTGGTTTCCAACTCTTGGATCCATGATCCTCAAGTACACACAACACTAGATTAAGTCTTATTACTCAAAACTTGAGTCAAAAACTCATCCTTTCTTACCATGAAGATTTCGGCCACTTTAAGAAGATATGGCTAGAAAAATTATTTGATTTCATGCCTTTGGATAATGAAAGAGAATGATGAAACTAGATCATAGAAATTGATTTGGTATCAAAAGGATTTTTCTACACTTTTTTATGAATTTTCAAAGTTTATGGATCAAAGTTGGATCTTCATGAATCAAGAGATTCAAGAGATGAAATAGAGAGATTAAGATAGCTAGGATGGAGTTAATACCTCCTAGATTCAAAGTCTTGAAGAGAAACAACTTGATTTCACCAAAAACTTTCAAGTTTCAAGATCAAAAATGAAGAAAAATGTGAAGAACTCTATGAACTTGGAAGAACAAGTGAGAGAAGATGAAGAACAAGAGAGAGAAAGAGTGATGGCCGAAATGGCCAAGAGAGAGAAAGAGAGAAATATATATTTTGATGTCATGGCAAACTTGTAAATAACCAAAAGGGTAATTTGGTAATTCCTTAAAAGACTAGGGGCGTAAATGTCATTTCCCCTATAAATATCTAGATATTTCTAGAAAGGTAATGATGACATGGTGAGTCACAGGGTCAGAATGGTTATTCCATAAATTCTCAGGGGCAAAACGGCCTTTTCATTCAAGGGCAAATGGTAATTATGAAAAGGGTCAAGGGCATTTTAGTCATTTCACGTCCAGATATTTTCTAAATGTAATCATTACACTGATGAGTCATAGCACACCATGTGACTTCAATCTTATCCGTAGCGGGTCATTGAAATCTCGTATTCAACTCTATTCTTCACCCGATTTAGGTTTTCGCCCAAGAAAGTCATATGACGACTTATTTATTTTGAATATTTTCAAAATAACCAATATTGTTGGAAATAAAATATAAAACCTAACTGTTTCGTTCACGAGTCGAAATTAGGTCTTGATAGTAGAAAAAGACTACTATTCATGAAAAACATAGACCGGGCTCCGTTTGAGCTTTCGCCCAAAACTTAACCATGGCTTCCTATGGTTGTGTAAGGCATGCCTATGTTCTCAGAATATTTTATTTCGTTCTCTAAACCCTCCTATAAAATACAATCGTTTAAATACTAAAGAATTGTGACATGTGAAAATTAGGGCGTTACAATTGTGATTTTGAGTGTTGTTATCTATATACATTATTTTATATAGATGTTTTTCCCAGTTATGGCATATTACTGTTTCTTATCCCCTATATTTTCTATGTCGTATTTTCTTTATTTTCGACTATACGAGGAGACCCGGACGAGGAATTTCCAGAGCAGATTGATGGCATCCCGGTTGAACTTGATGCTGGCGGGAGAGCCTCGGATCCCAATGCTGGGGGACCTTGAGCTACTCTATGCAGAGGACGACCATCTCTGGGAGACTGAGTCATCTGTATTTTTATTTCCGCTGCTATGCTTTTAGTTTTTATTTGCCGCGTACTCTGAAATCTTTTATATTTGGTATCAATTGTTGTAGGCTCTATTGAAGGAGCCAGTACCCTTATGTCTGTATAAACTATCATGGTATTAGTGTGTTGTATGATTTAAATATTTTCACAATTTTGTACTATCATGCTACGCTATAACGCTAATAATTATAAGTGGGGTTACCAATGGGACCTCCGAGAAAGGGGTTGTCTCACAATACACTGATATCCTCGACTAAATGCTGTACTTTTCATGTTTGGTGCAGAGTGTTTTTGTAAAGCCAGATACGTGCACGTTACGAATGTTGTAGCATCTTGTCCATGGCTGGCGTACACGGAACATGTCCTCCCATTCACTGTCTACGGCGATTTGTTAGCTCCATGGAGTGGGGGTCAAAGTTTACCCTTGTGGCATATGGCATTGAGTCATGTACATCGCATTGCATTGCATGGTTGTTGATGATTACATTTACTTATTGTACATCACTATTCTGCTTTCAAAGATGTCTTATGCTGCTACTTGATTAATATGATATATTGCGATTTATGGTATGCATGTTGGACATGTTGTTACTTGGTGTGTCCTCCTGTGTTACTTCTGCTATTGTGCTGTGTTGATGCTACATATGTTCATATGTTGTTTTGTGTGTCATGCATGTAGTTATCGTGTTTAAATCCATATATTGGTCACTTATCCTTGCCTGTACATGTTGGACACCCTGTTGTGTTTTTGGATACGTGTACAGATGCTTCTCAACGGTCATTTGGGTCACTTCGGGACCCTGTAGCTTGCGTTTCTCGATGCCGACGACGAAGATGTGTGGACTGTTGATGGCGAGGTCCAGTGTTATTGGTACGATGTATACTAGGTAGTAGGCTCTATTGTCCATAGAGTTCTTTTATCAAACCAGCTCTTAGGATTTTCAATGTTTAAATTGAGAAAGTCGGTATATGTGGTTTTGGAAACCTCTATAAAGTTTGGAACTTCTATATGAAAAACAATTTTAGGAAAGCTTATATGTGATGGTAAAATGGTTTATGAATAAACCCAGTTTATGTGTGTTGTCTAGTATAATGTGATTTTATTATATTGAAAACTTTTACACCCGAGTATTCTGACTTAAAGTAAATTATCCTTTTTTCGAAAGCAACCAACAATTCTCTTTTAAATTTAACTCCGCACGTGTTCAATATGTAATGCCCAAGGGGGGTGTTACAGCCGACATGCATTGAAAGACTTTGTGTACATCTAGCTAAGGAACGACCGTAGTACCGTGATATTGAGAGATGGTTGTGTTTGCTATATGTTCTGCATTGCATCATCCTTGTCATTGATGTGCTGCATATCTTATCTCCCTATTCTTCTTTGTATGTGTATGTTCGGTTTTGCGAATAGACAACGAGTTAGCGGAGGACCAGGACGGACCCGAGACTTCACCCGTTTATCATGGGGGCACCGCGGATGTCGGTGCTAGGGGACATTGAGATAGTCTACCATGATGGGATGGCAGGTGGACCCCTCGATCTTTTTAGCCGTCTACACCGGACCTGTCGGCTTGATCTTCCAGAGCGGCACACCACCGTATGTGGACATCATAGGACCTTATCGCGTGTACCAGTTTCTTCCCTTCCCTCGGATGTGGCACCCACCGAGGCAGAGAGAGCGAGACTACTTGTGGGTGGCACCCCAGTCCTCTGTAGTATCCAGCAGGAGAGGCTTCGTCCATAGAGGTCAGCGCAGGCGTACAGAGCGGTACCTGAGGGTAGCTAAGAGGCGTAGGATTGTTGTGACGAGTTCCTCATCCGAGTATGAGCCTATGCAGGTTTATAGGCGCACTCATGGAGAGGGACATGGTAGCTCAGGGCATCCTCACCACTGAGAGTGAGAGCCAGCTAGTGCGTATCTAGGATTATGTGTAAAGGCTTTTGATGTACTTTGAGAGTGGGCTGAGGAGAGTGCTAGTGAGCTTAAGAGTTTCCTTTTTTTGGAGGTCCTTGGATGTACCTTGTTTATGTTTTCAGTTTCTGTATGTACTTGGTCTGTATCTATATAGCCTTACTGATGGAGCCACCATGTATACTTTAGTACTACTTGTATATACGCATGCTCTGGTTTATCCTGCTACGTTTACTCTGATGTCGAGCGCTTTTATATTAAATGCAAATTATCGTTGGTTTTAATAAGAGCGTAATCGTTAAGTTATATTTAACAATATAAGTGAGTTCTAATATAATGGGATTTCCTCGAGTGGAACTTGGGGACGTCACACATAACAAAAAGGGTTTCTACTAATATAAGATTCACCACAACTCTAGTGATGAAATTAGCTACCCATAGATGCAACACCCTTTCCTGAGTGTCACATTCCCGAACGTTTATAAGGCCGAAAATATTTATTAATGCGGAAAATACGGTTTTCTGTTTTTTTTTCTTTTCACAAAGATGTAATGGGATTAGTAAAGGTAGATAATACTAATAAATGAACTTAGGTTCACCATGCATTTCTAGAACATATATACTGTATTATAAAAACAGAAACAGAAAACGGAAACATCAATAATACTGTATACAGACATAAGTCTAATGTATAACTGATAATAAGAAATACAATAAGTACTAGGAGTCGTAGCTCCCAAAAGGTACTACAAAACTGACATAGTCTGGCCGACAACAAAACTAAAACAACAAAAGAGTCCGCCTCCGGGCTCAAGGAAACTACTGAACTGAACCATCGTCACGTCCATCTGTTCAAGTAGCACAGTAAGTACCAGCAGAAAACATACAGATATGGGTGAGATTCCCGTTCATCAACACAACAAAACAGCAGTAGTAAAAACGGGACGACTCACCAGGTAACAGCGTACCCAACATGCTTACAAAAATTCTCAATATAAATCATGTTAAACAGTTAACAACATAATATCATGTTAAAGAGTTAACAACATAACGTAAGGCATTCTTAAACAGTACAGTGATGTATAACAATAAATGCAAACATCAATAGTCATGCAATGCAGTGCAATGTATATGACTCAATGCCAATGTCACTGGGTAATACTCTGACCCCTACTCCATGGAGCTAACAAAACGTCGAAGAGAGTGAATGAGAGGACATGTTCTGGTTTCTGCCAGCCATGAGCAAGATGCTACAACATTCGTAACGTGCACGTATCTGGCTTTACGGAAACACTCTCGACCAAACATGAAAAGTACGGCATCTAGTAGAGGATATCAGTGATTGCTCGGATTAGCCACGACATAGAAGAACTACCAACTGGTCACATGTAAGCCCTTCCAACCCCGATACCTCCAAAAAGACCATTGAAGATCGTCACCGTAAGATTCGCACCCGCATCAAGGTGTAAGCTCAACTCAAGCAATGTCTACCCCCGGGTAAACCTCGAGGTCCACTAAGGTTCTTTTCCTTAGGAACTATACGCGTCTTTTGAAAAACAAAACCTTTATCCACCGAATAAATCTCATGATCCCTCCGGGATAGAGTCATCACAAGACTGAAACAATTGAACGACTGATCGGGATCCGAATCACCGGTCCGTCATCGAACTAATGTTTCAAAACCCAAAACGTTTCATGTTTGTGTTTATGTCTTATGAAGTCATTGATGTACTAAGTCATCAATGGTATAGTATATGGTTTTGTTCCACCACATACCATACTAAATTAACCCTTGTCTTTAACTCTAAGTTAATTACTTAATTTAGGTTTTTATACGTAAAACTTTACGAGTTGAGTTAAAAACTCCTTTGTAAACCAAAACAATTTCTCAATTGAAAACTCATTTGATTTGAAACAACTTTTGAACCACTTACTCTATTTTTAGCATTTTCCGAAACATGAAATTCGCTTAGCGGAATTCCATTCGCTTAGAGAAATTGAGGCAGTGATACCTCCTTGGAAACTCCTCTGCATCGCTCGGTGAAACATAATTTACGTAGCGAAATTTGTTGTATTGGCTTAGCGAAGATTTATTCGCTTAGCGAAAGTGAGGCAGTGATGCCCAACTTGGAATTCCTCTGTTTTCGCTTAGCGAAGGTAAATTCGCTTAGCGAAATTTGCCTTGAAATAAGACATTACCCTTGTTAAAGGAAAGCCTTATGTAACTATATTGATTCTCATGAAAACATTCATTAATTCACTTTTAAATCATTTGATTAACTAGATGAACTAATGATAAGATAGATGGCATGTTCCACTTTGGTGAAAACACTTTGACATTGAAACTTTGTTTGATCTTTGGATCAAAATCACTTATGGTTTTTCTTTGAAACATAAGCCACTAAAGCACTTTTCTTACTTGAAAACTTAATTGTTCAAGAACTACTCATACTCTTCCTTTTCTCAAGGTCATGGACAAAAGCCTATTAGGAACAAATGTGAAAGTTTGCTTCACTAACTAACCAAATTATGGCTCACAAAATTTACACAATTATGATAAACAATAACACACATCATTGCATCATAATTAAGCACAAAAGTCCATACTTGATCTAGTGATCAAAGTAGGTTTTTCAACATGCAAGAAATTATTTTCTCACCTAGACAACATCATCATAAAACCCATGATAAGGCATATAAGCATAAACTACAAATATTACACATTGTTCTCCAAGAGAACTAAACTGATTGGTGAACCCAAACCAAAGGGTTTCACCCACACATAAACTAAACAACCATCTTCACCACCCCCATTTTGGTGTGATGAGGTTCACCCCCCATACCTGTTGAAGAGCAGATATCCGGATCAAAGTCGGTTGATCGGTTTGTGAACCTCCTAACAATCGTCAACAACTACAACAACATAACAATCAAACATTAAACAACAATCAAAACAAAACTTCAACAATTCTACCTAAGGGTTTAGCCACTCTAAAGAAAATAAAGCTGGGAATTGATTTTGGTTTTCCATTTCATGGATTCAAAGGCAATAGGAAAGCTAAAGATGAAATCAAGTGTTAGAAATCAAAAATTGATGAAAAATACTATTCATCATCATCACATAGGGTTCGGCCATATTGTACTTTTTGAGCTATGATGAGAATTGAATCATAAGCTCTTGGGTTTAGGTAGAGAATGATGAGGTGAGTTCAAAGAAATTGGTCTCACATCAAAAGGATTTTTCTACAATTTCCTATGGATTTTCAAACTTTTGGATCTAAGAAATGATTTTCATGAAAATGAAGTTTGATCTTGAAATAAAGAGAGATTCAAGAAGCTAAGAGATCATAGAAGTGATCTTACCTTAAAATGAAGGAAGATTGCTGAAGGAATCAAGTGATTCTAACAAGTGATTCAAGCTTTTCAAGAAGAAAATGGAGTTTCTCTCAAGAACAACTATGGAGTTCTAAAGGGTGAGGGACTGTGCGAAAATGAGGGCTGGAGGGGCTGAGTTCAGCCTCTTAAAAGCTCACTTAAAGGGCAAAACGGTCATTTGCCAAAAGGGTAAAATGGTAAAAGTGTAAAAGACTAACGTTAGGGGCATTTTAGTCATTTTGCGTCCAGATATTTCCGAACGTCATGACGACTCTGGCATACTCTCCCAGGTGTCCTGGGATGATATGGTATCAAGATTATCCGTTGGCGAGTCCCGATAAATCCATATGTGGCTTCGTTCGTCACCCAATTGAGGATTTCGCTCGAACGGAGGTCAGGAAGTGATTTTTCTGAAATTTTTGTGAAATTTAACAAAAACGTAGAGAATCGAATTCTAAGACTTACTGTCTTGTTCACGGGCCCATCTGAGGTCTCTTGATCAGTAAAATCATACTATTAGTGTAAAAACGCAGACCGGACTCCGTTTGAGTTCTCGACTCAAAACTTAATCGTAGCTTCCTACGATATCGTCAAGCATGAATATGGTCTCGGAATATTTTATTTCCATTCCTAAGACCTCGAATAAAATAAAAACGTTAAAATATTGAAGAATCAGAAAACGTGAAAATCGGGGCGTTACAATGGACATGGATAAAACCAAAATCAACATGGGGAGAGATGCATCATGAACAATTAAAAAGAAGAAGAACAGAAGCCTCCAACTTAACCCCTAAGCGCAAATCATACTCCAGAAATCTAAACCAAAAAGAAAACAAATTACTAAAAGCTAAAAAGTGATGAATGATAAGTGATAAAAGCTACAACTAAAAACTAATAACTCACGATGGGAGTGGTACTGAGGGACTCTATTTATAGGAAAAATAGGAGAAAAACCCAAATATTTGCTGTCAGCGCCGCATGCACGACCGTGCGTCCTTCATACGAGGCCGTGCTTGATTCAGTACAGGCATACAAAGTTTGTAAAACAGCATCAAATACTGCACGGGACTGAGCACGGCCGTGCTTTGTGTCATGTACGACAGTGCATATTGTATAGCCTTGTAGATCTTTTCGTAAGCTTTCCAACGCCACAAAGAACGCCTCAATCGGACATCCAAAACTCAAGTTATGATAAAAAAAAGGTGACGAGAGATATATGAAGACTGTACAGTCGTACTTCGACTGCTAAAAAATTATTTGAATCTTTTTCCATAAATTGCGCTGGATTTGGTGAGCAAATATGTATGTACGACCGTGCTAAGTGGAAGCACGACCGTGTTTCGAGCTTCAGTCTTCAAAATCTCCTCTTTTTAGCACAAAATCTCCTAAAATCCTTTAATTGTCCATCAAATAGCCTTAAACGTTAATTCTGTAAAAACTTAGACAAAATGATGAAATACAATAATAAGTATCATAAATGCATCAAAATATAATCCAATTACCTATTATAAAATATACAGAATTGAGGCTTATCATCGTATAAAAAATAATATTCTTAAGTTAATAATTGAAAGCCATTATTAATTTCTTCAAAACACAACTGAATAAACAGCAAAATTTCCATCAATAATTCTCGCGGGACCCCTCCAGGTAATAATGCTCGCGCCTCTCTGATCTTATTAGTATGATACCCCTATGGTAAATTTACATCATTTAGGTAACCCAATCAGATGATAAGAATTATTTGACTTTATCCACTCATATAATTTATTTAATTGAGGTAACGCATTCTGGTTGGGTAGGTTAACTTTTATCCCAAAATTATTGGGATACCAGAGAAGATACCTTTTTATTTTGATAAATTATCAGGTACTCCAAGGGTAACTTTACCCTACCTAGGTGATCTAATCAGATGGTGAGAATCATTTGACTTGACTTATTAACATGACCGATTTAAATGAGGTGACGTATTCTGATCAGGCAGGATAACTTTTATCTTAAAATTATTGAAAGTACCAAAAAAACACCTTTTATTTTTCTTATATTTTTTTTTTCTTTCTGTTCTTTTGTTTTTCTGTTCGAGAAAATCAACCATTCTTTTCTTCTTTATCCAATTAATTTGTATTTACGATTCTACCGTTGCTATCGGTGCCTTATTATTAGAATGCGTTTGTTTAAAATTATTTAATGATTAAAATTATTTTTTTAAGTTAAAAATTATTTTTAATAATTTTAATTATATTTGTTTAAAATATTTTAGAAAATCATTTTTAAAAAATTAATTTTTAAAATGGAAAGTTATTTCATTTAATTTCTAACTAAAATATGATTTTATAAAAGATAAAAGATATGTTTGTTATATATTATACAAAAATAATTTTTTTTTATATAATTTCTAAATTATTTTATATCAAAATCTTTTTTTTTTTTTTTTTTTTTTTTTGTTTTGTTGTAAGAACGTCACCCTTATTCCCTCATGTTCGTGGCTTTCTATTTTTAAGGTTTTAACAACACACTGTAAAAAAAAACATTAAAAAAAAAATCGACAACGAACGTGTACCCGACGGGTTCAGCTACTTTCTTTCTCTTTCTTCTTTCCCTTTCTCCCTCCTTCTGCTCTCTCTCTCCGAAGCAAATTGAAATTGGCATCATCGCCAAACAGACACTCGCTGACACACGTTGAAATCGGTCTGATGTATCGAGTTGACAACTTTTTTACCCGCATTCATGCATTCTTCTCTCTCCCTTTAATTTCTACCCTTTACTTTTCCCTCTGATTTTGTGCTCTTCTCTTCTTTGTTATGAAGTTACTCGCTCCTTGTTCCATTGCATTCTCACTCCTCGCTCTCTATTCTCTGTTTTTATGGAATACACATTTTTCAGGTCCTCTTTCCATGCCCCTCGTCCGTTTTTGTGGTATAGAATTGTGTGAATGCATGTGGAGAATTATGGTTTTATTTTTGTTGGCTGAATTTGAAGCAGGTGCTAGTGGGAAACTTAGAGAAGATCTTGGTGATAAGAACGGCTTAAAGGGTGTTCCTGCGCTTGATGGAGAAAGGTGATGACGGGCGCTGCATTTTTCCTCTTACAAGTTTGCAAATTGGGTATGTTCTCTTTTTTTTCTTTTCCAATGATGTATCTTTAAGGAGAATGGATCTCAGTTGGTTTTTCTTGTCACGTGGTAAACCAATTGTAAAAGATATAAAGATATAAAATAAGTTCCACAAATCTTGAGGAGCCCACTAAGAAAAGTCTTTTTGTGTCTATGTCTCTTCTTTACTTGATCACTTGACAAGATAAACCAATTGAGAGGATCCATTGCCACGGTTAAGGTGTGTTGAATTTTTTATGCCGTTTTGAAATTGATGGTGGATTGAGTTTTGCTTATTTTCCGGTGAAAGGTTTGAATTTTATTCGATGATGCATAATGGGTATTTTTTCGATTCCAATGTCGTGCGTCTTATTTATAAAATTGAGTTTTTGTTTGAAGTTCATTGATGCTAAGTCATCGCCAACACTTGCAACTGGCATTGCTTTCAGTTACAGTATTGTAACAATAGGTTAGCAGTATTTATTTTTGTATTTCTGCATTTCTCATTCTGATCCAATGTATCTTTGTTATGTATTTTGCAGAGACTTGCAATCTTATTTTGCAGATCTTAGCCTTTTCCTCGCCAATGATAGTAAAAAAATGTATATTTTGGTTGACAACAGACCATGGTTGAGAGACCTTGGTTCACGGGGAGCACACATTTGGCAATTGATGGTTACCAAGGTTGCTAAACACACCATAAGTAGTTGAATTGATTTTCATGTAATTTTGTCCTAGAATGAAAGTTATTTTGGTTTATTTGCAGTCAAGGTTATCTCCTTTTGCATACACCAAAGCTCGAAGAGAGAGAAAGGAGGGACAGGCAGTTTGCTCTCAATCAAGCACAAGTAAACCAAAGAAATTTAAAAGATGGTTCTCGTTGATTGAAGCAGTGATGTTATCAAGAAAGAGAGTTTTACTTCCTGTGAAAAACCTGAGGAATTCTTTGCAATTAAGCAGTGAATTGCATAGGACTCTGTATGGATTTATTGTCTTTGAAGTTGCTTGGACCAGTGTTCGTGGTATCAACTACTTTAATGAGCTTCAAGTATCGCATCTCTCCGACGTGCTCCATGTTATTTTCTTGGTTTACTTTCTATAACATCGTTTATTAAGTTGTTTTGTTTGCTTTTGCAGACTGACACCTCTCTGGTTATAGAAGCTAAACTTATGAAAAGATGGGAATTTGACAGTATAGCTCAAGCAGCAAGCTGTATGTCTTCATGGTTCTCAGGAACACTATCTGAACAGCTGCTTTTGAAAGAGCACTTCGATTGTGCTTCAGGTAGTAACACGGATTCTCATCGTTACTTTCATGCGGGAGTGTGCATGACACATCCGAATTTAGAATAGCCTTGATAATAAGCATCTATTTGTCTATATCATGTGTATCTCATGCGAGAGCAGAACTATACATATTTATGGAGCAGTACATGCATCTCCCTCTGTCCCCCCCCACACACATCTGATATACAATTGCTATATGAATTTTATTTATTTATTTTTGGTATCATAGGCCCTTTGATTTGGAGAGACATTGCAATCTTCCGAGTGTCATAAGGAATAGGAGATAAAGGGACAGAGTGACCTTATCCCCACTTAAACCCCCCTTTAACGGCCTAACCATCCAATTTTCTTTTCCCCGTTTATTTTTTTTGGTTTCGGCCGGGGGGGGGGATGGAATAGAGAGATTTATATTTTAAAACTTTTAAATATATCATTTATCTTCTGTTCTATATGCACAGCGAGAGTCACCCAGGGGCTATATTGGATTTCTTATGATCCTTGCCATTCCAGTTCCACCCTTTTCATTCTTTTAATAACCATTTCATTTCATCTCTCAAATTTCTGAAGATAACCTAATTGTAGAGTTTACTATATCTTTACATGATGGCAACTAAAAGACGCAGTGATTCTGTAATTTCTGAACCAACATGAATATTCAATGATCTTTTCTTCTTTATCTGCAATTGTAACAGGGGAGATATTTTATGATGCTAGTGAAGATTTTTCTAGGACTGTATTCATTGATGATGATGATAACACCTGCACTGATATTGTATCTGTTGCGGGTAGTTTGGGTACCAGTATTGGTGTGTATTCTGGTGATACTGATGAGACAAAAGGCGTGCTACACACACCTCCTCCTCCTTCTGGACCTAATAAAAGAAGAAAGCTAATGAATTCCTCTAGTGGTGGAATTGAGGTTGATAGCTATTTGGGAGCTGAAATTCATGAATCATTGAATTGTTCTCAGAACTCTAGCTGTGTCTCTGATGATACAGTTGAAACCACTCAGTATAGCGATGTTCTACTATTGTTTAAGTTTAATGATCATGACCTTCCATTTAAATTAAGGGAAGTTATAATATCTGATCTGCGATTGCTTACTTTATTAGAGGCTGGCCTTCCGTCTTGGGTCATCTTCCTTCAGTCATATCCAGTTTTATGCAATCTATATCGTCCATGGATGTGCCCGCTTGCAAGACTTCTATATGTTTTGATATCATTTGTCACTGTCCTCATTGGATTCTACGATTTATACAAAAATGTTCCAGTTCTTAAGGCAACTGCATCTCGTTTATGTGGGCCTCTTTTTGATTGGATTGAAACTTGGGAGATGGTTTCAAGGGTCAAATACTTAGGGACAATGCTGTTTCTACATAACTTCCAGAAGGCAGTTAGGTGGTTTCTTGCCTTTACACATACCACACGTTCCTTTTTTTCAGTTCTTGTTCAACCTCTTGCAGAGTCACTGGTAGAGATTTTTGGATTTCTTCTCCCAAGCTTGAATTTTTTGTTCGAATTAGTAGAAAGCATCTTTTCTGTCATTTGGTTCGGGATTGAGACTTCTTGCAATCTAGTGGGAGATGTAATGGAGCTGCTATTTTTACCATTGTGGTTTGTCCTCAGTGTAGTTTGGAGCATTGGTAGGTTATCATGTGTTTTTTGACTTCTGGTACTGTCTGTTATTTCTTAAATTTATCCTTGTTTTGCTAACATAAATTGTCATATGATATACTAGTTCTTCTACTAATGACGTGTTTTCTGCAATTCACTGCAGCTACAAGTATCTTATATCCTTTATTTTGGATTCTCTGGGAAATACTATATGCTCCGGTTCGTCTAGTCCTTGCGATATCCAGTTTTGTGACTTTCATATGTTCGTGCATTTGTAATATACTTGGAGACACGTGGCAGTTTGTTAGTAGCATTTTCCAGTTGGCATCATCTTCCGAGGCAACAGTCAGCACCTATGAAGTTTCCATGTGGCGCTCTCTCTGGAATGACCTTTTTTCCCAGGTTGTAAGATGATATATCATTGAATTTTGGGTTGCAGGTGATTTCATAAAAATCATTTATCCTCATTGATAGATTTTTTATGTTTCCTTTTCCAGATTTTCCGTGCTCTCAAGAGTATACTGTATGGGTTTGTTGCCTTTTTCACAGCCTGCAATAGGCATCGACTAAGGTATGCTTATATTCCGTTTACATTGAAAGAGAATGAAATTGTTGAAAAATTTAGGTTTAGTGTTAGCTAATAATGTGAATAAAGGGGAAAATGAGTAACAAGCGTACTCTAATAATATTATGGATAAGAGGAAAATATGATACAAAACACTAACCAAATTCCCTTTTTATACTAATATTAGAATGGTACTCCTTGTTAAATAAGGAAACAAATCATGAAATAATAAATAAGAAATGAATCCTAAAAAATCTTCTAAGAAACAATAAAGATATTATACGATACTTTTCTGATAATCTAATACTACCACTCAAGCTTTAGATTGTTACAATTAAATGCACCGTAGAAAGTAAAAAAAAAAAAAATCTAAAAAATAATAAATAGTTTTCAAGGGAGCAATGAAGGGCAATCAAGGTCGCAATGAAGGCACAAAGCAAGAGAAATAATCCGCAATGAAGGGAACTTCTGTGGTGGCGAAGACGGACCAACAATGAAGGCGGCTACTGATATGGAGAAGATAGACCAGCAATGAAGGTTGATCGGCTGTTGCTGCAATGGAGGTAGGACAGAGAGAAGGACACCACATTAAAGATATTAGATTTGGGCCTAACTCAACCCCAAAAGCTAGCTCAAGAGGTGAGGATTGCCCAAGCTTTATAAGCTTTTATGAGGCTCTATCTCTAGTCAATGTGGGACTTGGGTTTTTCCCAATACACCCCTTCACGCCCAGCACTATTGGGCTTGGTGCGTGAATAATATGGTAGGCGGCCCTTTTATGGATCTAGGATAGGCTTTGATACCATATTATTCACGCACCAAGCCCAATAGTGCTGGGCGTGAGGGGGTGTATTGGGAAAAACCCAAGTCCCACATTGACTAGAGATAGAGCCTCATAAAAGCTTATAAAGCTTGGGCAATCCTCACCTCTTGAGCTAGCTTTTGGGGTTGAGTTAGGCCCAAATCTAATATGGTATCAGAGCTCCCGATTTTGGGAGTCTCTTTTTCTTTTTGTTCCGCTACCTCAGCCTTCATTGCTGATTTTTCTTAGGTACCTTGCCTTCATTGCGGGGCTTGTCCCTTCATTACTCTGATTTTATTCTCAGTCAGAGCCTTCATTGCTCTGTATTTCTGAATGCTGTTCCAACCACCAAAAAGAACGTTGACCGCCGACATCCGCCGTTGACTGCCACATTTCAGACCAGCAACCATACCAGAAGAACCGCAGCTCTGAGATCGGCCAGAACCCAGAAGATCGCGGCAAAAAACCACCGCACGCGCCCTCACGCGCCGCCACACGCGCCTCCGCATTCTAGCGCGTGAAGCACATGCGCCTCCTTCCAATCACCGCCCGCGCGCTTCGTTCTGACCGGAGGCATCTTCTGAACCTGTTTTGGGGGTCGGTTTTCTTATCGGACCTCTCCTTTTGGGTCCCTGTACAGTTCTACTTGGTGGATGTCTCGGTTCTTTTTTACCAGTGAAGAAATTGTGAACCCCTTCAGGTATTTGTCTCAACAGTATGGAGAAATCATCAGGTAATTGTAGTGTGTTGTGTTCAGGTATGTTTTCACCTTCATTTGGATCCAATGTCTCAAATATACATTCTCCCATCTTCTGGATTTTAGACTCTGGAGCCACTGACCATATGACACCCTCACCTAACCATTTTTCCACATATTCTCCATGTTCCAGTAATAAGAAAATTGCCACTGCTGATGGCACTCTTATAACTGTTGCTGGCATAGGGAGCATTGACATTAATTCATCCATCACCTTAAAAAATGTCCTTCATGTTCCAAAACTGTCCACCAACCTTGTTTCTATACAGAAACTTACTAAAGACTTATCCTGTAAAGTGATTTTTCACAGTGATTGTTGTCTTCTTCAAGACAAGGAATCGGGGAGGACAATTGGACGTGCTAGAGAAGGGAATGACCTTTATTACCTTGAAGACCACTTGTCTCAATCATTCATGTCAGAGTCTGTTCTTTCAAAAAGGGAAAAGATTTTGCTTTTCCACTATCGGTTAGGACATCCCTCTTTTGAAACCATCAAATTTATGTTTCCATCTTTGTTTTTTGGATTAAGTATCGAGAGTTTTCACTGTGATGTGTGTGAGATTGCAAAACACAAGCGTATACCTTTTCCATTAAGTAACAAAAGAAGCTCATTTCCTTTTTATCTTGTTCATTCTGATGTTTGGGGTCCATCTTCTGTTCCAAATGTTTCTGGAACTAGATGGTTTGTGACTTTTATTGATGATTGTACTCGGGTTACTTGGATTTTCCTTCTTAAACACAAGTCTGAAGTGAGCAATGTTTTTCAAACCTTCTTCTCAATGATTAAAAATCAGTTTGGTGTGACCTTAAAAAGACTTAGGTTTGATAATGGCAAGGAGTATTTTAATCATGACATTACTCTATTCTGCCAAAAAGAGGGAATAATCCATGAGTCTTCTTGTGTCAAAACACCACAACAAAATGGGATTGCAGAAAGGAAAAATAGGCATCTTTTAGATCAAACTCGGGCACTGTTGTTTCACAAAAATGTTCCAAAATTTTTTTGGGGGGAAGCAGTTCTTACAGCAATATATCTCATCAATCGGTTACCCTCTAAAGTCTTGGGGTTTAAAAGTCCTATGGATGTTCTTTCCTCCTTTTTTCCCAATGTGCCCAATTCTAATAATCTTACACCAAGAGTCTTTGGGTGTGTCTCATTTGTCCATGTTCATAGTCAAGATAGGGGGAAACTTGATCCTAGAGCTCTAAAATGTGTTTTTGTTGGGTATTCCCCTACTCAAAAAGGATATAAGTGTTACCATCCACCCTCCAAAAAACTCTTTGTGTCTCGAGATATAACCTTTCAGGAAAAACAAGCTTATTTCACTCAACCTTATCTTCAGGAGGAGGATCTAAGAGAAGATAAAGAAATTCATCTTGAAACTCTTGTTTTGCCTAGCCTTGAGTTAAATATCCCATCCTCATCAGCTGAAACAGAACCTGCAGCTGAAACTGAACCTACAGTTGAAGCTGAAGCTGCATCTGAACATGAACCTGAAGTTGATGTACGATGGGGAAAAAATCGGGTGTTCCTAAGGAAGCAAAAGGTCATTCCTGAATCGACACATGTTCAAGAGTCCGACCCAACTCCTCAGGTAACAAATTCTGATTCCATCACTTTATAAGATAATGAAATAGTTGAAAATGATCTTAACCTTCCAATTGCTCACAGAAAAGGAATCAGAAAATGTACCGAAAAACCATTATACCCTCTTGCAAACTACCTTTCCTTTCAAAAATTCTCACCTACCCACAAGACTTTTCTTGTAAACCTAAACAATACCTTCATTCCCACTAGTGTTTTTGAGGCATTATCTGATAAAAGGTGGAAACAGGCCATGGATACAGAATTGGAGGCATTGGAGAAAAATAAAACATGGGAATTGGTTACTTTACCGGAAGGAAAGAAACCAGTTGGTTGCAAGTGGGTGTGTACTGTAAAGTATAATGCCGATGGTTCAATTGAGAGGTACAAAGCAAGGTTGGTAGCCAAAGGTTTCACACAAACCTATGGAATTGATTATTCAGAGACATTTGCCCCTGTTGCAAAGATGAATACAGTTCGAGTAATATTATCTCTTGCAGCCAATTATGGCTGGGAATTGCAGCAATTTGATGTGAAAAATGCTTTCTTGCATGGGGAGCTTGAGGAGGAGATTTATATGGAGGTACCACCAGGATATGGGAAAAATATTAGTGGCAATACTGTTTGCAGCCTAAAAAAGGCGTTATACGGGTTGAAACAATCACCTCGAGCATGGTTTGGAAGATTCACTAAGGTTATGACAACCTTAGGATACAAACAAAGTCAAGGAGATCATACATTGTTCATCAAACACTCAACTTCAGGGGGAGTAACCGTGTTGCTAGTCTATGTGGATGATATCATTGTCACTGGAGATGATTGGAAAGAACAACAAGTCTTGAGTCAACATCTAGCGAAGGAATTTGAGATAAAAACTCTTGGGAGACTAAAATACTTTCTGGGAATTGAGGTGGCTCACTCCAAGATCGACATTTTCATATCTCAACAAAAATATATCACAGATTTGCTCAAAGAGACAGGAAAGACAGCTTGTAAACCTGTAAGTACTCCCATAGAACCGAACCTTAAATTGGGTAATGAAGAAGATAGTGCAGTGGTGGATAAAGAGATGTACCAGCGTTTGGTTGGTAAATTAATTTATTTGTCTCACACAAGGCCAGATATTGCATTTGCTGTAAGTTTGGTTAGTCAATTTATGCATTCCCAAGAGAAGTTCATTTGCAGGCAGCTCATAGAATCCTGCAGTACCTTAAAGGAACTCCAGGGAGAGCAATTCTATATAGAAGGAATGGGAATGCAATTCTTGAAGCCTACACTGATGCCGATTATGCAGGATCAGTAACCGATAGAAGGTCCACTACTGGATATTGTACTTTTCTTGGAGGAAATTTAGTGACATGGAGGAGCAAAAAACAGAATGTTGTGGCCCGTTCTAGTGCTGAAGCTGAGTTCCGAGCTATGGCTCAAGGTATTTGTGAGCTACTTTGGCTCAAAATAATTTTAGAAGACTTAAAGATCAAATGGGAAGGTTCTATGAAGCTATACTGTGATAACAAGTCAGCAATCAGCATTGCTCATAATCCTGTTCAGCATGATCGAACAAAACACATTGAGGTGGATAGGCATTTTATCAAAGAGAAGCTTGATTCTGGTCTAATTTGTACCCCATTTGTACCTTCACAAGGCCAACTTGCAGACATTCTTACCAAAGGACTGTGCAATGCAGATTTTGAGAGAATTGTTTGCAAGCTGGGAATAGAAAACACATATTCTCCAGCTTGAGGGGGAGTGTTGGAAATAACATTATTAGTTAATGGCTTCTCTTCCCTAAGAGTTAGATTCATTGTATAGAAGTGGAATAGATGCACCGTCCACATTAATAGTTTTACATTGTAAATTGTATTTAGAATGTTAGTTCCTATGTAAATCACATGTATAAATAAATCTTCTGCTGAGTGCTTTACTCAAGCAAATACATTCAGAAATATTGTGTCCCTTTGTCTACTTGACTTCTCCTTTTTTTCACAAAAGACTTGTTGCCGCGATGGTTGCTATGAAAGCAGGTTGGGCGGCAGCAAGAAAAACAATAGCAATAAAGGCTAGCTATTGCAACAACGAAAAAAGGCAGCCACAATGAAGGCAAATTACTGCTTCAGTGGGAGAAATAAGCAAACATGGCAGAACACAGTCGTAGAGAACATCCACGTAAGTGTGGAGAACAAAGGCCAGAGGGGCTGGGCCTGACCGGAGAGATAGCAATGAGGCAACCGAATGCCGGAGGTGCCCAAAAAGTGAGAGCCGCAATGAATGCGAGCTGTTGGTGGGTAGGTGAAGGGTGCTATTTGGCCAAGGTGAAGGCAAATCTGGGTAGAGGAGGAGTCGATAGTTACTACGCAAAAAAGAACTGCTGAAAAGGAGGCCGGACACGCCACATGCGCGGATGGAATGATGATGCGTGGGGCAGATCACTGAGGGGAGTGGCAACGCCTGAGGACGCTTCTCTGGTTTGTTGGCTGTGAAACTTCGAGGACCAACCAATTTGGGTTAAGGCGACTTTGATGGTGGGGTCGCCTTTCAAAGAGGTTGTCGGACATCTGCGGACGACGGTGAACAACAATGGACGGCGTTGGGCGACGATGGTGGATAGCTAGTGAGCGCAATTAAGGCGCAAAACAAAGATGGGACCAGCTGCCATAAAGGCGGAGGCTGCAAAGAAGGCAGTGACTGTTTTGGTGATAAATGAGTGTTGAGAATTTCAGGTGTGAGTAAGATGTGGACAAAGAAGTATCAAGGCTATATAAATGGAGAAGAGTCATAGACTCATTGCCTTAAGGTTTTCAGTCAACATGTGGTGTTAGGCTCACTTATGTGGTTCTTCACTTAGCCCATGGAAGAATTTTGCAGTCCGTGGAATAGGATCTCTTGGTGCTTCGCGCTACCCATATGCTAATGGTATCAGAGCCGATGGTTCAGCTGGGACGTGTATTGAAGAAAAAGCGGTTGTTGGTGGATTCATGTGAAGATCCCGTGTGCCGAAAGTCTTCCTAGCAATATGGAGGCTAGGCAGCGTATTCCGTTGTAGATGATGGACAACAACGTTACAAGCATAAATAAGAGCATGTGAGGCCCAATTTGGGTGTGGGTTGGGCAATAACATCATCAAATACTCGAAAGGCTTCTGTTCAAGGGGGGTGACCCTAAGTGAAGGATTTATACTTTAGGGGGATATTGTTGGGAATTCCAAGTGTGAGTGAGATGTGGATGAAGAAGTCCAACAATGGAAAGAACTTGACAAGTTGAAGGCTATGTAAGTTTAGCAAACCCATGGACTCATTGCTTTAAGGTTTTGGGTTAAGATGTGGTGTCAAGCCCACTTATATGTTTCTTCACTTAGCCCATGGAAAAATTTCGCATCCCATGGAATAAGATCTCCCGATGCTTCGCGCTACTATTATCGTAACAAGAAGGGGGAAGGCTGGTATCAAAAGGTTTGGTGGTCGTAGCGTGATTTGAGTGAAGAGTTTCGAATGTTAGGGAACTCAATAGTGGAATGGTGACAGGACAGGTCATGGAGGATGGTAACTCTTTAATACCATGTTAAAAAATTTAGGTCTAGTGTTAGGGAATAAAGTGAAGAGAGGGGAAAAGGAGTAAGAACCATACTCTAATAATATTATTGATACGATAGAAATGTGATATAAAACCATAACCAAATTCCCTTTTTATACTAAAATTACAATCGTATTCTTAGTCAAATAAGGAAACAAATCATGAAATAATGAATAAGATAAATTCTAAAAATCTTCTAAGATACTCTAAAATATTCTAACATAAAACAAAGATATTATAAGATACTTTTCTGATTATTAATAAGATGAAAATATGATATAAATCACTATCCAAATTCCTTTTCTATACTAATATTAGAATTTTACTCCTAATTAAATAAGGAAACAAATTATAAATTATAAATAAGAAATGAATCTTAGGAGATTATCAAGGATATTCTAAAATATTCTGTTAGACCCCCAGTGGAGAAGGTTTACTAGAGGAAGAGATTCAAGAAGCCTAAGGTAGTGTTGCAAGTCACTCAGCAGGAGCAACCAGAGCAACCACTCGATCAACACCTAAGTCAGCTAAGTATACTTTAGTCATATACTTAGTCTTACCTTAGGGACTATTGTAACTAATAGTAGGTTAGCATGTATAGAAGCTTAACCTGATTAGATGAAATAAATAAATAGGGGGAGTGGAGGGAAAAGTGGTTATTTGTTTAGTTGATGGTTGGTTGGGAGAGGTCAAGCTCTCTAACATCTTGACAATGGTGTTCTCTTTGTAATCTCTCTCTCTCTCTCTCTCTCTCTCCGTAACTCGTTTCCCTTTGATTGGGAACATTTCCCCGGAGGTTCTTCATTCAATACGAGCAGTATTAAGTAGAATTGTCTTAGTTTTCTTTGAAGACATATTGGTGTATAGTAAGAGTGAAGAAGAACATAAAAGACACCTCCAAGCTGCGTTAGCTCTCTTGAAAGAACAACTATTTGCCAATAAGAAAAAGTGTAATTTTGGGAAGAAACATGTAGAGTATTTGGGATATGTAATATCAACTCAAGGGGTAGCAGCCGACCCTAGAAAGCTGGCAGTGATGATGCAGTGGCCAGTTCCAAAAGATTTGAAAGCCTTGAGAGGATTTTTGGGACTAACAGGATATTATAGAAGGTCTGTAAAGAATTATGGCCAGGTGGCTCGACCCCTAACCCAATTGTTGAAGAAAGATAGCTTCCACTAGAACCAGGAAGCTGAAGCAGCATTTGAAGAATTGAAGAAAGCTATGGCAGAGTTACCAATTTGGACAGTTCCAGATTTCAATAAACCCTTTTCCATTGAGACTGATGCATCTAATAAAGGTTTGGGAGCTGTTTTGTTACAAGAAGGAAGGCCTGTGGCTTTTATAAGCCAAACTTTATCAGATAGAGGGCAGAGGAAACCAGTGTACAAGAGGGAATTGATGGCCATAGCCATGGCAGTCCAAAAATGGAGGCATTATTTGCTGGGTAGGCACTTTGTGATACTAACAGACCAGAAAAGCCTTAAATTTTTGACAGATCAAATGGTTTTGGGAGAGGAACAGTGCAAGTGGACCTCCAAACTCATGGGACTGGATTTTGAAATACAATATAGGCCTGGAACAGAAAATAGAGTGGCAGATGCACTCTCTAGGAGGATGACATATGTTGCTATCTCCATGGTTCAGTTTGCAGACTTGGAGAGCTGGGAAGAAGAGTTGCAGCAGGATCCTAAGCTGCAGGCATTGATTTAGGATTTAATCCAGGACCCTCTATCTCACCCTGGATACACTTTTCAGAATGGAAAATTGCACTACAAAGGCAAGTTGGTATTGCCTAGAACCTCTACTAGAATTCCAGTCTTGCTACAAGAGTTTCATAGCTTTGCTGTATGAGGCCATTCAGGATTTTTCAGATCCTACAAGAGAATTGCTTCTCTGGTTTATTGGGAGGGTATGAGAACTGATATACAGAAGTTTGTGGCCACTTGTGACATTTGTCCACAGAACAAGCACCAAACATTATCTCCAGCTGGGTTACTTCAACCATTGCCTATTCCTTCTCAAGTGTGGACTGATGTTTCAATGGATTTCATTGAGGGGCTTCCAAAGGTGCAAGGGAAAGACACCATCTTAGTGGTGGTTGATAGATTCACTAAATATGCCCACTTTATTCCCCTAAGTCATCCTTTTACTGCCAAGGATCATGTGGCTGAAGTGTTCTTAAGAGATATAGTTAAGCTCCATGGGTTCCCATCTACCACTGTCTCGGATAGGGACAAGATTTTTCTCAGCCATTCCTGGACTGAGTTGTTTAAATTGGCTAGCACTAAGTTGAAGTTTAGCTCAGCTTATCATCCCCAATCCGATGGCCAAACTTGAGGTTGTCAATAGGTGTTTGGAGACCTATTTGAGGTGTTTAACAGGGACCAAACCGAAACAATGGCCAAAATGGCTTAGTTGGGCTGAGTTTTGGTTCAACACTAATTACAATAGTTTAACCAAACTCACTCCCTTCAAGGCCTTATATGGGAGAGACCCCCCACACTTACACAAAGGCACGACTATTCCCTCTGTGGTAGAAGAAGTGAATGTGATGACTGCTGAAAGGGACCAGATCCTACATGATCTTAAGTCCAATATGATCAAAGCCCAAAACCAGATGAAGATTTATGCAGACAAGTCAAGAAAGGAAGTTAATTTTGATGTGGATGACTAGGTATATTTGAAACTTCAACCCTATAGATTGAAGTCCTTTGCTCGAAAAATCAATGAAAAACTAAGTCCCAGGTTTTATAGCCCATTCCAGATTACAAGAAAAATAGGAGCGGTAGCCTATCAGCTAAATCTTCCACCTGAAAGCCGAATTCACCCAGTTTTCCATGTCTCCCTATTGAAGAAGGCCATCTCAGCTTCAGCAACTCCTCAACCTCTCCCTTAAATGCTCTCTGACTCACTGGAATTACAGGTACAGCCAGCTGTTGTGTCAGCCATCAGAAATAGCTCCTCGGGTGTTGCTGAAATCTTAGTACAGTGGAAGGATCTCCCTGAATTTGAGGCCACTTGGGAACCATTTGATGTCATCCTAGAGTAGTTTCCCTCTTTTCACCCTGAGGACAAGGTGAAACTTTTGGGGGGAGTATTGTTAGACCCCCAGTGGAGAAGGTTTACAAGAGGAAGAGATTCAAGAAGCCTAAGGTAGTGTTGCAAGTCACTCAGCAGGAGCAACCAAAGCAACCACTCGATCAGCAGCTAAGTCAGCTAAGTATACTTTAGTCATATACTTAGTCTTACCTTAGGGACTATTGTAACTAATAATAGGTTAGCATGTATAGAAGCCTAACCTGATTAGATGAAATAAATAAAGAGTTTAATTGTTATGCACTGACAGTGTAAAACATTTTTACACAGACAATTTTTTTAAGGTAGTTAGGATAAAAGTCAATTTTTTTACTGATGTGGCAACTTATGATTGGATGTCTGTATAAAAATGCTTTAAACTATCAGTGTATAACAATTAAACTCATAAATAAATAGGGGGAGTGGAGGGAAAAGTGGTTATTTTGTTAGTTGATGGTTGGTTGGGAGAGATCAAGCTCTCTGACATCTTGACAATGGTGTTCTCTCTGTAATCTCTCTCTCTCTCTCTATAACTCGTTTCCCTCTGATTGGGAACATTTCCCCGGAGGTTCTTGATTCAATACAAGCGGTATTCAGTAGAATTGTGTTAGTCCTTTACCAGTTTCTATCATATTCTATGATATAAAACAAGATATTAGCAAATATTTCTCAGATTTTCTATGCTAAAGCTTTCTAAGCTTTAAGCTTGTCACATGAAAACAATGCATTCCCCCTCAAAAAGAAAAAAATAAAGCATAAAAATTGAGCTCCACAAAAACAATGGTAAGGAAGGCAACTCAAGGATTAAAGGAACTTGTTTGAAACACACGAAAGGGGTTGAATTGTGTTTCTTAAGGTTTTGAAAACTTTTCGTAAAGAGTTGGACCCAATGAAGGATAATTATAATAGAGAGCGTGAGAGCTTTAAGCTTGGACGCATGCTAAAAACGTTTTCGTAGCAGTGAACGTTTAAGAAAACAATTTCAATCCCCAACGTTAGTTATAATCAAATTAAAGACAAGAGTAAGGGAGAGAAGATAATACAAGATATTTATCCTGATTCACTCTTAACCCAAGAGCTACGTCCAGTTCCCTCTATGTGAGAGCTTTATTATCCACTATAACAAAACCCTTGTTACAACAAGTATTCGACACCTCTTTAGGCACAAGTATTCAACACCTCTTCAGGCAAAAAACAAGTATTTTTTTACAACCAAGCCTCTTCAGACTCAACCAAGTTTGGTTTGAAAAGAGTTTAAGATGAATCTAATTCACTATGTGTGAGGATGTAAAACTTAAGATCAAACTCAGAAAAAGCAACAAAATTTAGTTCCAATCAAACTCAGACTCTTATAGATCTTTGTTCACCTAATTTAGTTCTTTTGTTAGCATCAAAATTTTAAGGAGTTATGGACTATAACCACTTTGGTTCCAACAATCTCTCCTTTTTCGATGATGACAAATATATACTAAATTTGATTGAAAAAAGATTTTTCTAGAGAGCTAGAAGGCTCCCCCTAAGAAAAAGCTTCTATCAAGTATAGCAATTCTTGGCATTCAGAATATCGGAGCATATTGAATGTATTAGAATATAAAACAGAGTATAAGCAAACAACAGTCAATATGCAAAGCAAATAAGTGCAAATAAATGAAGTGCAAATAAACAAATTCTAAACAAATTCCCTTTCCTTTCTCCCCCTTTTTGTCATCAGACAAAAGGTGAAGTAGGAACATCATTGACTTAAAAAAAATTAAAACAAAATTTTTAAGAAGGAGGAGGTGGAGGGGGATCAGAAGGTTTGTGGAAGAAGTTCTGCATCATAGCAGCTATCTGAGCCAACAAGACATCGTTGTTAGCTTGGATGGACTTCTGAACAAATTCTTGAACTTTTGGAGGGATGGTTGATATAGGACTTTCAGCAGTGGCCGTTGTTGCTTCAGCATTGACATTTCCCGGAACGATACTTAAAGTCGTGGACGGTGAGGAATCAACCGGTTGGATGATCGAAATAGGTTGAGGCTGAGAGCTTGGTCGATCAGAGACAAGATGCTAAGACTCTCCTATTTGCTCTTGAATAGCAGCGAGTTCAATCTCCTCAGGCTCTTGAATGGGTTCTTGAGCAGGCTCGTGAACCAGTTCTTGAACGGGTGGTTCAATGTAGGGAATGTCATTGCGTTCTTCAATGTTGGTGCAGTACTGAGGAATCCCAAAGATATCGTCCAGAATCATAAAAGTAACATCAGTGATTCTATACGTTCCATGGACAGTGGGGATCTCTGACTTTTCTTCCTTAGACTGTCCAGAGGTTGAAGCTTTAGCAGTGCATTTCCAGACATGTGTTTCCCAGAAGATGGTAGCATCTTTATCATTGCATTCCCAAGCATTCTTCTTTGAGAGGCTTGCATAGACAACACCGTCTTTTCGTTTCCTCTTCCAGAACATAGGATGAAAGGAAATGGGGAAGGGTTTGGCTATCTTGGACCTTCTCTTTCGTGCATCCTTGTCCTTGTTCATATCCAACATTAGGATACGAGGACAAATTCTTGGAGGAACAACTCCCAAACTTGTAGTTGCGGTCTTCTTCCAGAAGCTTTTGGGGAGGTTATGAGTAATTTTCTCTTCTTTGGACATCACAAGCTCTTTCTTGCAGGCATAGAAGGGTAAGAAATCCCTGATGTCCGAGTACTCGTTCCAGGCTGAAGGATGACTAGGGATGAACTTGACATCTCTATCTAGAATGAATTTAGGTAGTCCAAAGGTTCGTGACCTTAGCTCCTCAGTGGTCTGCCAACCTCTTTTTTGCTCATGAGGTGGAATGACATGACGTCCTACGTTGTAGTGGCACCATCTGAAGGCTTTATCCATAATGAGGTTTGGATAAATCTTTTTTGGTGGAAATCTCTTTTGTTCCAAATGGACTAACAGTGGTCCATTGAAAGTGAAGAGTTCACTGAGGAGGGCTTTACCGGACGGTTGGAAAAGATGGGGGATGTACTAGCTGATGGGGGTTGGAAGTGTTTGAGGTTCATACTCATATTCAGGGAAGGGGTAGTGGGTCGAGGTTTTGGATGGAGGGTAGGATGTCTCATGTACTTAACTTGCCATTTTCTGATAGTATCAGCAGGAATTCTATGATGGGTCTGGGATCAATATATGGGAAGGTTTGGCGTGGATATCTGATGGAGGGTTAGATTGCACCATAGGGTTTGAAGGGTTGATTTCCCCAAGGTGTAGACTAGTCCTGACGTTCGAAGTGTGAGGGTGAGGGTTGTGAGGTTATGTCAAGGTGTTGTTTGGGTGAGGAGTCATTTGGTGAGAGTGAGTGACGAGGTGAGTTTTGTGGTAATGGATGATGTGTGTTTTCTGGTGAATGGTGGGGGGATGGTTGTGGTAAGGTTTGAGTTTGGGGAAGGGGTGAAGATCCCAGTGACTTTCTAAAATCAGCCACAACTCTTTCAATCACAGCGGGTTGATCAACTATAGGAGTAACAACTGAACCAGAAGGAGTCAAAAGTTCAGTATTACCTATGGACGCAGGAGCAGAGCTCTTTGTTCTTGTAGACCTAGGCCTCTTCAAAGGTAACTTCGGCCTTGAAGCATCAAATGAAGCTTGGTGCTTCTGTCCCTTGATCACCTTAGCAATTGGTTGATCATCATCGTCCTTTTCTTCTTTGACTGTCTGGAGAACCAGCTTCCTCTTTCTTTTAGGTTGGACGGTAGGAGCAGAAGGTTGATTAGACGATTTGGCTTCAGTAGAAGGACGAGCTTGCTTAGCTTTGTGTCCAGTGAGCAATGGACGATCATCAGATTGATCTTCAGTCTTACTCTCCTTTGCCTTCAAGAAATCTGGCACCGTGTCCAGCTTCATCTTCATCAAGCTTAGTTTACCAAACAAGGGTTGAACCAGACGTTTAATCCCATGAACTCCGAAGTACTTCAACTTCCTTTCTAAGGAGAGTTTTGTCAAGTCATTGTAAACCAAGTGCTTCTCGAAGATTTGAGAGTAGTGTAGCATAAGGAATGACTGTGTTTTTGCCAGACCCCTGAATGTTGGGTTTGACGCACCCAAATAGAAGATGGGGAAGGTTAACTTGCCTATCTAGCAGCAAGTGAACAAGACAGAACTGATGTGCTTTTGAGACAGAGTCCTTCGAGCCTGCTTTGTGAATGAGGAAATTGGCTGTGAAAATTAAACTCTTCTTCCCACGTAGCATCTTCAATTGATTTCCCTTTCCACTGTACAAGGAGTTGGCTAACAGTTTCACCCTTCTCTGTAAAGTTGCGAGTTGCCAAAATAGTGGCTAGTTCCTGGGAGATGTTGCTGTCACTCTCCAGATCAATAGGGAGAACATCCTCCACCCGGTAATTTCCAATAGCTTTCTTTAACAAAGAGACATGAATAACCGGGTGAATGCGAGTAGACTCCGATAGTTTCAGCTCATAGGCCACTGCTCCCATCTTCTCCACAACTTGAAAAGGACCGTAGTAACGTGGGGACAATTTGGGACAGATTCTGGATCCCATGGTTAGTTGACCATGAGGTCTAAGCTTCAAGAAAACCCATTCTCCAACCTCAAAGCTGCGTGCAGTCCGCTTCATGCTTGGACCTTCACAGTGTGTTGAGCTCTGTTTAAGTGATATTTCAGCTGCCTCAAGACCTCATCCCTGTCCAGCAAATCCCTCCTAACAGCCTCTACCTTTGTTTCACCTGGTAGAAAACGATGCAACACTGGTGGAGGCCTCCCATAAACTGCCTCAAAAGGGGTAGTGCTAGTAGAAGCATGGAATGTTGTAATATACCAATACTTGGCCCATGGAAGCCATTGGACCCAAGACTTAGGTTGGTCCGCTATAAAGCAACGGAGAAATGTTTCCAAATACCTGTTAACTACCTCCGTTTGGCCGTCGGTTTGGGGGTGGTATGCCGTGCTCATCTTGAGGTGGGTGCCCTGCATTTTGAAAAGTTCGCGCCAAAAATTGCTTACAAAAATAGGATCTCGATCACTCAAAATGGAGAGGGGACTCCATGCAACTTCACCACTTCCTTGGTGAAGGTTTCAGCAACCACCCTAGCTGTATAGGGGTGTTTGAGGGGAATAAAGTACGCCACCAAAATAGCTTCGAAGCTCTTAGATTTGGGAAGCCCGGTAATGAAATCCATAGAGATTTCTTCCCAAATTAGTTCTGGGACTGCTAGAGGTTGTAGTAACCCTCCAGGTGATGCAGCTAAGTACTTTTGGCGTTGGCACACATCACATGCTTGCACAAACTGCTGGACACGGCCTTTCATCCCACACCACAAATTGGCAGCAACACGCCTATAGGTGCGATAGAAACCCGAATGACCACCTTGAGGAGAGGCATGAAATTCATTGAGTAGAGTGGGAATCCATGGAGAAGTATCAGAGATAACCAAACGCCCCTCATATAATAGAACTCCATTGGTGTAAGTGAAACCCGGTTTAGTAGGAAGGTTCTGTTGAAGTGCCTCAATAATTTCCACGAGCTTAGGATCTTTGTTTACCTCCTCCAATAACTGGTACCCCTCGGGCCAATTGGGATAGTGAACCATGGTTCCAAACTCCACGTCACCATACATTCGGGACAAGGCGTCCGCTCCTTTATTCTCTAAACCCGGCTTATAAGGATGTCAAATTGGTACTTGAGGAGCTTGGCAGCCCAATTCTGCTGATCTACTGTAGTAATTTGTTGCAATAGGAGTTGGTGGAGGCTCTTTTGATCAGTACATACCGTGAACTTGCGACCTAGGAGATAAGGACGCCAATGCTGGATGGAGAGAGTTACTGCCATAAGTTCTTTCTCGTACGCAGACTTGGTCATATTTCTTTCTCCAAGAGCCTTGCTAAAGTAGGCAATGGGTCTGCCTTGTTGCATTAGAATGGCCCCTAACCCATGCCTGGATGCATCACTTTCAATGACAAACTCTTTGGTGAAATCCGGAAGAGCTAGAACAGGACCAGTAGTCATTTTCTGCTTTAGTGAATCGAACGCTGCTTGTGCCTTAGGTGTCCAGTTAAAACTGTCCTTCTTTGTGAGGGCCGTTAGAGGTTTAGCAACCTTGCCGTAGTCCTTGATAAATTTCCGATAGTAGTCGATGAGCCCAAGGAAACCCCTCACTCTCTTTACATTTGTCGGAATTGGCCACTGCAACACATTTCTGTCTTTATTCGGATCCATGGCCACACCCTCCTTAGAAATAATGTGTCCCAAATAATCAATAGACTTTTGAGCAAAGGAACATTTCTTGCGATTAGCTACTAGTTGCTGCTGTTGGAGAACTGCCAGTACCTCTCCCAAGTGTTTCAAATGAGTCTCCCAAGTAGAGCTGTACACTAAGATGTCGTCAAAGAACACAAGCACAAATTTCCTTAACATAGCTCTAAAATGGCATTCATGAGCACTTGGAAAGTAGAAGGAGCATTCATTAGCCCTAAAGGCATCACTGAATATTTGTAGTGACCCTCATGAGTTCTAAAAGCAGTTTTGTGAATATCTTCCTCTCTAAATCTAACTTGGTGGTTGCCCGATTTAAGGTCCAATTTAGAAAAGAATTGAGCTCCATAAAGCTTATCCAATAATTCATCTATCACAGGTATTGGGAATTTATTGGGGACTGTTACCTTATTTAGAGCACAGTAATCCACACACATTCGCCACGAATCATCCTTCTTCTTTACGAAAATTACCGGGCTAGAGAAAGCGCTCTGACTTTGTCGTATCATTCCTGATTCCAGCATCTCTTGGACTTGTTTCTCAATCTCATTCTTGTGGTGATGTGGATAACGATAAGGTCTCACATTAACTGGCCCTTTTCCCGCCAAAAGAATAATTGCATGCTCCTCGGCCCTTTTGGGAGGCAGCCCTGTAGGTTCCCTGAAAACTCCCACATATCGGTCTAATAATGTCTGCAACACCTTTCCTTGTGCCTCTGTAATCTGATTCGTTGTCCTCTCTTGCCCAGTTACTGCTGTTAAATGCATCTCAGAAGTGAAAAACTGCCCCTCAATTAGTTTAAGTGGTCTCCTAAAATAGCTCTGTAAGGCGTCTTGGTGTTGTGTAGAGTTCCCCTCTCCTTTCAACTCTATCCATTGGCCATTCATTTGGAATTTCATCTTTTGTTTTCCCCAATCAATCCACATTGCTCCGAGAGAAGCCAACCAAGAAATTCCTAACACCATGTCAATCCCTTCCAAGTCAAGGAGTAGTGCATCAATTTTCACTGTAGTGTCTTTCAACTCCACTTCCATACCAGAACATTTCCCTTGTACAATAGCCTTGTATCCATCTCCCAGTTTAATGCGCATGGGTTTGGTCTTCTCCACCACCCATCCCATGGTTGTTACTAGGTTTCTTGATACAAAATTGTGGGTTGCACCTCTGTCAACCAACAAAAGTGTTAGAAAGCATATTTAACACATGCTTAATATGTAAATAGCAAGTGCTAAGAATTAGGGATGCAGTTACTAATTAGGGATTTGATTTTATTCTTTTGTATTTATGACTGATTCTCTTGTACCCTAATATGTGATTATAAATAACATACATGTGTGGACATACAACACACAACATTCAGATATACTGTTCTTACGTGGTATTAGTAGTTTAGGTTTTTTTTTTTTTTCCCATCCTCAGAGGTTCTCCTTCTCGGGTGAACAGTACCCGCGCTACTGTGTTCCTTTCCCCGTGCCACCGCGCTCTTTTTCTCCGCTGTGCCTCCACCTCCTGCTCCAGCATCCTCCGGCGACCACCGTGACCATGGTTGTCAAACTCGCGAGTTGACTCGTAGAATCGTCCGAGTCTATGTTTCTACGTAGGCAAAACTGGTTAATTCGCAGGTAGAATCAGTTTTAGAGCAAACTCGGTCAAACTCGGTTTGACTCGGTCAAATTCGCTCGAAATCGCGAGTCTAGGTGTGAGTCATATTGTTTTTTAAAAATTTCCATAGCTCAGTGTTTCAGGAGATCTGAGCGCGTAGATGGATGCGCACGAAAGAGATGATCGGAGCGGCACGCGACAGTGTGTTAGAGCGGCCCTTGACTCGCACTCTCTCTGGAGGCGCTAGGGTTTGTCAGAGGAATAAGAAGAGATGGGGAAGAAGAAGGCAGGTCCGTAGATGTGTGGCAGCTAGGGGAGAAATGGGAGATTGATGGCTGCTAGGGTTATTAAGCAAGGAAAGAAGAGATGGGTAATGGGCCAAAATAACTTTTGGGGCCCGAATTAATGGTAGCCTGGAGCAACAAAAAAAAAAAAGAAGGTAAAAGGGTTTCAACTTGAAGTCTTGTGAATTCTCAGAGTGGGAGTAGGCCTTCTTACGTGGAGGTCATATTTTAAGCTGTTATTTTTATGGTTTTCTTTCAATTTTTTAAAACTAAAGTACTTGTAAAATATTTTGCATTTTTATATAAATAAATTTAGATATTATATTTTATATATACAACTCAAATAATTATAAGTTTAGTCATACTTCATTATTGTGGAGTTTGAATATTTTGTATTTCAATTTAGATATTATAGTTTGAATATTTTGAATATCTTGTAAAATATTATATTTGTATTTTTTGAATTTATGAATGATTTGGTCATACTTTATTATTGTGGAGTTTGAATGTTGAATAATTGTTGTGTGATGACAACCAAATTAGTGGGTTGCCTTGTTGATGATCTTAGGTTGAATTATCAAGCACAATTGATGAGACTTCCATAGAAACTTAAGAAAAAAATGTAGTATTCAATTCAAGAAAGGTAGAAACAAGAAAATGGATGGAGATGAGAATGGGGGAGAGGCGCCACAAATCCAAGGGGATTTGACAAGCCTAGTGAAGATCGCCACAAAAGTCTTGGACTCTTGATAAGATCAAGGGGGTGGCTCAATCAAGAACTTAAGAGAGACAAAACCCTCACAATTGGATTCAATCCAAAATCAACTTCTTAGTTTTCATTCCTCTTCATAAAATTCGAATACATATAGGCTTGAGGGAGTTGCATGAAGATGCAACCAAGGGTCACCATGAAGTGAATTAAACTCCCTCTCATAAAAGTAGCAAATATGCATTAAGATTAATAAAAAGAACTAACCATCCACTAAGTGGCTATTAAACTTAACTTTTCATCTTTCTAAGGAGTTACCTAGCCATGCAAGCCAAAGGTTATCCTCCTTTGTGCTCACGAATTTCGTGCTCCCCTCCTAATGGGTCTTAGCCCAACTTAGTGTAACCCACTTATCATAGAAATCAAAGTAAATCACCCAAAAATCGGGTCCACTCATAGTTTATTACACTTTTATTCAATTAGAAATAAAACTAGTAAATGGGCTTTGAAGAAGCTATGAGACACGCCCCTCATCATTATATATCTTCAAGTTGGATGAGACAAGTAACCTATTTGGGCTCCATTTGATTTAGTCTTGACTTTGGGCTTGCTTCCATGAAGATTGTTATCATTTGATTTAGAACTTCTTGGGCTTTCTTGATCCTTGCCCTTGTCATAGGTCCACCAGATTCTTGTAGTGCTCCTTGGTCCAAGCTCCTTCTTTGGGCTCATATCATCCCCTCCTTCTTTAAGTGAATTCGACCTCGAATTGGAGTCTTCATCACCTACATCAAAAGGAAACAAATCAACCACATTAAAAGTAGCACTAACACTATGCTCACCTTGTAGGGCTATTTTATATGCATTATCATTAATCTTGGACAGCCCTTGATATGGACCATCTCCTCTTGGTTGAAGCTTGGATTTCCTTTGTGAAGGAAACCTCTCTTTTGTCATTTGCACCCAAACCCAATCACCGGGTTCAAATACCATCTTCCTTCTCCCTTTGTTGGCTTGTCTCCCATAACTTTGGGTCTTCTTCTCACTTTGAGCCTTCACTTGCTTGTGTATTTCTTTCTTCTTTTGAGGATTACTCCTATAGTCTGGCCTATTGGGTAATGATGCACCCGGAATGAGATCAATATGGTGTTCAATCCCTCTTAAAGGAGGTAGGCCATGTGGCACTTCCTTTGGAATCACATCACCAAATTCCTGTAAAAGAGTTTCAACACCACTAGGCAAAGAGAGTTCATTAGCAGCATTAGCATTCAAATGATATTCTTTGCAATAAAGCATGTAAGGGGGCTGCCTAGAAATCAAAGCCTTCTTCACCTCACTTGTTGTTGCCAAATAACTCTCTTTCTTCGCACTATTCTTCTCACTCTTTTTCTCATTTTTTCTCTTTTCTTTTTGATCCTTTTTCATTCGGCTATCACTCTTGTTTTCACTCTTTTTTTCTTTTTCCTCTTGCATTCTTCTCTCTCTCAATTTAAGTTGATCCTCACTTCTCTTGGAGACAAGGGTGTAAGAGTGACCTTGCGGTCTTGGTGCATAAAAGAGAACTTGTTTGTACTTCCGTCATGGTTGGCCTTTTTATCAAATTGCCAAGGTCTCCCAAGCAACATATGACTTGCCTCCATAGGTACCACATCACAGAAAACATTATCATGATACTTTCCAATGGAGAAACAAACTTCAACTTGCTTGTTCACGGTCATCTCACCAACCTCACTAAGCCATTGGAGCTTATATGGCCGTGGGTGTGGTTTAGTCACAAGATTCAATTCAGAAACCATTCTAGCACTAGCAACATTAGCACAACTCCCACCATCAATAATTAAAGAACATACCTTCCCTTGGATTATGCACCTTGTACGGAAGATATTTTCTCTTTGGCTTTCATCATGCTCTTTGATTTGGCTCCCCAAAAGTCTCCTCACCATGAGCAAATCTCCTTCCGGAACTATTTCTCCCTCACTTTCTTCTTCACTAGAGGCCTCGGATTGTGTTACAACTTCATCATTTCTCAATATCATCACTTTTTTAGTTGGACATTGAGATGCAATATGTCCATGACCCAAACATTTGAAGCATTTTACATCACGGTTTCTAGGGGTGGAAGAGGCTTCCATAGGTTTCTTTTCATGTGTACTAGTCACGGCCTCCTTGGAAGTTGAGGTGCCCTCCTTCTTTGATTTGTCCTTCCAACTTGAAGATGAAAACTTAGAAGAGGAAGAAGAAGAAAATTTGAACTTCTTCCGCTTGAGTTGTTGTTCCACCTTGATAGCTTGTTGGACCAAATCCTCAATCTCCACATAGTTTTGAAGCTCCACTATGTCTTGAATCTCTTCATTTAAACCATGTAAGAACCGAGCCATAGTAGCCTCCCTCTCTTCAATAATGTTGGACCTAATCAAGGCCAACTCCATCTCTTTGTGGTACTCATCAACACTCTTGGATCCTTGGGTCAATCTTTGCAATTTGTTGTCTAGATCTCTATGGTAATGGGATGGCACGTATCTTCTCCTCATGACTTGTTTCATTTCGGCCCAAGTGTCAATTGGCTTCTCTTATACCATCTTCTTTCTTTTTGCATTTGATACCACCAAACAAGTGCATAGTCTTTAAATTCAAGAGCGGCTACCTTCACTCTCTTCCTTTCATTGTAGTTGTTGCAATCAAACACTTGCTCCATCTTCATCTCCCACTCCAAGTAGGCTTCGGGATCATTCTTCCCATGGAAGGTAGGAACTTTGATCTTGACTTCTTCAATTCTATCCTCTCTATCACGCCTCCTTCCTCTATGTCCTCCTCCTCTAGGTCTTTCTCTTTCACTTTCATATCCACTTGACTCATCACGGGTTTGAAGGATGGCAAGTCGTCTATCATAATTTGCTTGCATTGCCTCCATTTGCCTTGTAAGGGTTGCCTTGTAAGGGTGCGGATTTGATTAGTCATCCTAGCTTGGAGAATTGCGGACCTTGGAGAAAGAGGTGGGCTATCATCTGCCATCACTAAATATAACAAGAATTTTAAACTTCTCACCACACTCCCTCACGTGTTTCACTCAAAATTGTGATACACTCAATTAGGCTTTTTCCACACAATATGTAATTTTGCACTCTTGCCTTTTTCCTCTCAATATGTCCTTTTATAGTTCTTAAAGGAGTCAACCTCCAATCCACACAAAAATGTCCAAATCCAAATAGCAATATTCAACAAGACTTATCAAGAACAAAGGAAAAGCAAGACAAGGAAAAGCTTTCACAAGAATACAAACAAGAATGAAGGGAAACTTTGTCATGAACACAATTTGGCCAAATAAGATTTTTTTTTTTTCCTATTCTTTCTATGTTTTTTTTTGCGCTGGTTTCTTTTTTTTTTCTTTTTTTTTTTTTTTTTTTTTTTTTTTACACTTCCATTAAGAGAAAAGCACTTGCAAACTTGTTTTGGGGCAGAAACATAAAAGCAACGAAAATTCCCTTCAAAACAGAATCAAAGTAATATTTGGATAGAAAAGAAGAAAGGTTGAAGATGAAGAACAAGAAGAAAATTGAAGAACAAAACACAAAAATAAGTCAACCAAACCTGAGCTTTGATATCACTTGATGACAACCAAATTAGTGGGTTGCTTTGTTGATGATCTTAGGTTGAATTATCAAGCATAATTGATGAGACTTCCATAGAAACTTAAGAAAACATGTAGTATGCAATTCAAGAAAGAAAGAAACAAGAAAATGGATGGAGATGAGAATGGGGGAGAGGCGCCACAAATCCAAGGGGATTTGATAAGCCTAGTGAAGATCGCCACAAAAGTCTTGGACTCTTGATAAGATCAAGGGGGTGGCTCAATCAAGAACCTAAGAGAGAAAAAATCCTGACAATTGGATTCAATCCAAAATCAACTTCTTAGTTTTCATTCCTCTTCATAAAATTCGAATACATATAGGCTTGAGGGAGTTGCATGAAGATGCAACCAAGGGTCACCATGAAGTGAATTAAACTCCCCCTCATAAAAGTAGCAAATATGCATTAAGATTAATAAAAAGAACTAACACTAAGTGGCTATTAAACTTAACTCTTCATCTTTCTAAGGAGTTACCTAGCCATGCAAGCCAAAGGTTATCCTCCTTTGTGCTCATGAATTTCATGCTCCCCTCCTAATGGGTCTTAGCCCAACTTAGTGTAACCCACTTATCATAGAAATCAAAGTAAATCACCCAAAAATCGGGTCCACTCATAGTTTATTACACTTTTATTCAACTAGAAATAAAACTAGTAAATGGGCTTTGAAGAAGCTATGAGACACACCCCTCATCATCATATATCTTCAAGTTGGATGAGACAAGTAACCCATTTGGGCTCCATTTGATTTAGTCTTGACTTTGGGCTTGCGTCCATGAAGATTATTATCATTTGATTTAGAATTTCTTGGGCTTTCTTGATCCTTGCCCTTGTCATAGGTCCACCAGATTCTTGTAGTGCTCCTTGGTCCAAGCTCCTTCTTTGGGCTCATATCATTGTGTTACATTGTTTTATGTTATGTATATATGCTATTTATAAGGTGCTTTTAATATTAGGTAGACTCTTACGAGTCTGCGAGTCTACCTACGCTCCACGAGTCTACGTAGACTCGCGAGTCTGACAACCTTGACCGTGATGGAAGCCCACCCCCACCCGCCACCGCACGCGCCTTCACGTGCGGCCTCTCTCCGGCACGTGCGTCTCATGCGCCGTCAACAGATCTGGTTTTTGGCTGCTTTCCGACGTGACCCACTCTCTGACGACCCCTCCGTCGCCCTTCCCTCACTTCGGCGACCCTCTCCAGCCCTGTTTCACCTCTTTTTCTCATGGCCCCTGATAGGACCCCTGGGCCTGATACGGACACTGTCCTCACTCCAAAGAGGCCTATTATGTGGAGAGTATATTCTAGAAGGAAGAAAATGGGGCCAGGGAGAGAGAATGAGCAAGTTAGTTAGTGAGCTGGCCAAATATTCCATGTGATACGGTTAGAGAGGAATATGTGTGAGAGAGTAGGATGGGGGTGGGGCATTCATGCATATTGTAATTGGTTGTTAAGAGAATTATTCTCTGGAGGAGCCTTAGGCTTTGGATAGTAACCATCTCTGTTTATGAGAGCTATTGAACTCTTTTTCTCAGGCTCACTAAGCTAATACTCTGCTTCATTCCCAATTCTTTTACTGTTATATTGTGTTTTGTTGTTGTTTCTATCATTGGTCCGACCTGCCGGATCTTCGAGCGGAGCCAGCGAGAGTACTGATTTTCCATGCCACCAAAGATGACCGATCGAGTCGATGCGTTGGAGGCGAGAATGTCGGCGCTGGAAGAGTCTTTCAGCCAGACCATGGTGGAATTCCGTCAGTCGATGTTGGCGGAATTTGCCAAATTACGGAGCACTCGCCAAGAGGAACCACATTCTGAGTCTTATAGTGAAGATTCTGTGTCTGAGTTCAAAATGGCCGTTAAGAAGGTGGAGCTATCGTCTTTTGACGGCGAGGATCCCGTGGGGTGGATCACGCGAGCGGAGACATATTTCGAAGTGCAAGGTTCGACGGAGGAAGTGAAGGTGCGGTTGGCGAAGGTGAGTATGGAAGGTGCTACCATCCACTGGTTTAACTTGCTGCGTGAAACAGAGGATGATCTCACATGGTCGAAACTGAAGCGTGCCTTGATCGAGAGGTATGGGGGACGACAATGTGACAATCCGTTTGAGGAATTGAAGGATTTGCAGCAGAAGGGTAGTGTGGATGAATACATTACAGAATTTGAATTTATCTCGTCACAAGTGGGGCAAATGCCGGAGGAGCAATACCTGGGGTATTTCATGGGAGGACTCCGGTCGGAGCTCCGATTGCGAGTTAGAACTTTTAATCCGCGCAATCGGGTTCAGGCGATGAAGATGGCACGGGATATTGAGGCAGAGTTGCGTGGGTCTCTGGCTATCCGAGGTGGTGGCGGTGTGAATATGAGACCGTGGCGAGGAGGACGAGAGATGGATGGGCCGAATGGGAAAGGTGGTCTTGGGTTGGGCCATAACTCGGGCCCAAATAGAGGCAATGGGGGGTCCGGTCCAGCTATTGCAACCTTGGGGAAACCGGGGCAATCTAATTCGGGTTCTGGGCCGAATTCAAACCTGAATTCTTATACACAAGTGAACCCTAACTCTGTGCGGCCAAACAGGGAGGAAGGGCGACGAGGGCACACCGGAGATTGCAGCCGAGGTATCAAACACCTTCCTTATTCGGAATTGATGGATCGACGAGCCTGAGGGTTGTGTTTTCGATGTGGGGAACACTACCATCCCCTTCATCAATGCGCAGAAAAGCAACTGCGATTGGTGGTGTTGGGTGACGACGAGACGGTGAACGAAGAAGGGGAGGTAATCGCGGTGGAGATGACGGAAGACGAAGTGGAAGAGACCCTGGAGTGTAACTCCATGGGGCTGTTTGGCGTGACTGAGACGGGTAGGGAAGGAAGGGTGAAGGGAGTGTCGGTCTTGATCTTGATTGATAGTGGAGCTAGCCACTGTTTTATTTCTCCTAGAGTTGCTGCTGCTTTGGAGCTGCCAGTTGAACATAGCAGATTGATGGGGGTAAAATTGGGAGACGGACACCAAGTTACCACGATGGGGAAGTGCAGGGAATTGGAGGTGCAGACGGGTGAATTCACCACCTTGGTGGATGCTTATGTGTTGGAGCTGGGAGATTTGGATATGATATTAGGGGTGGCTTGGCTAAAACAGTTTGGAAAGGTAACCTTTGATTGGGAGGACATGCTTGTTAGCTTTAAATGGAAGGGAGAATTGGTTCAGTTACAGGGCCATTGTCCAACAGTGGTGCATCCAAAAAAAGAGAAAAGGATTGCAACACAAGTTAGTTCCTTACATAGCATGCTAGAGGGTGAAGTTGGGGAGGTTGAGTTTGAGGACAAGAAGGGTCTACCGGTGCATCAGCAGAGGGAACTTCAGCAGCTGTTGGGGCAATTTTTTGAAGTTTTTAGGGAGACAACGGGCCTACCACCTAAGAGGGACACGGTGCATGTGATCGAGTTGCAAAAGGATGCTGGACCTGTGAGTGTGCGACCTTACCGATACCCCTACCACCACAAGGATGAGATTGAGAAACAAGTCCAAGACATGTTGAAGCAAGGTATAATCCGACACAGCGCTAGTGCTTTTTCAAGTCCGGTAATTTTAGTTAAAAAGAAGGACGCTACTTGGCGAATGTGTGTGGATTATAGAGAGTTGAATAAGGTCACCATCTCGGATAAGTACCCCATTCCGGTTGTGGAAGAGTTATTGGATGAGTTGCATGGAGCTAAGTACTTCTCTAAGTTGGATTTGAAGTCGGGTTACCATCAAATAAGGGTGAAGGAGGAAGATGTGCACAAGACGGCTTTTCGAACGCATGAGGGGCACTATGAATTCTTAGTCATGCCGTTTGGGCTAACAAATGCCCCGGCCACTTTCCAATCCACAATGAACCAAGTATTCAAGCCTTATCTTAGAAAGTTTGTGTTGGCCTTCTTTGACGATATATTGGTATATAGTCAAGGATGGGAGGAACACGTGAAGCATTTGTCCCAAGTCTTAAAGGTGTTACAAGACAATAAATTTGTGGCAAACAAGAAGAAGTGTACATTTGGAAGTAAACAAGTGGAATACCTAGGACACATCATTTCGGAAAAAGGGGTAACAGTTGATCCGACAAAGATCAAAAGTATTGTGGAGTGGCCAATTCCTCTTAATGTGAAGGGTGTTAGAGGATTTTTGGGTTTAACGGGCTATTATAGAAAGTTCATTGCGGGGTATGGAAAAATAGCAAAACCCTTGACAGAATTGACAAAGGAGGGTTTTAAATGGGGCCCGGAGGCTCTCCAAGCCTTTGAAGAGCTAAAGACAGTAATGACAAATTCACCGATGTTGGTGTTACCGGATTTTTCCCTACCATTTGAAATAGAGTGTGATGCTTCCGGAAGGGGAGTAGGGGCAGTTTTAACGCAAAGGAAGAGGCCCATAGCATATTTCAGCAAGGCTTTGTCAAAGAATAATTTGGTTAAATCAGCGTATGAGAAAGAGTTGATGGCACTTGTCTTGGCGGTGCAACACTGGCGGCCCTACTTATTGGGGAGGAGTTTTGTGGTTTATTCGGATCAAAAAAGCCTTAAACATCTTCTCCAACAGAGAATTACCACGGCTGATCAACAAAATTGGATAGCTAAGCTCCTAGGCTATCATTTTGAGGTCATTTACAAACCTGGACCCGAAAACAAAGCTGTGGACTCCTTGTCAAGAATGTTTGAGGAAGGAGAGTTGAAGGGAATTACTTCTTTCCCCATTTGGTTACAGGGGCAGCAGGTACAGCAAGAAGTAAAGGAGGATGATCAGCTGAAACATGTGATAGAAGACTTGCAGAAAGAGCCTAATTCCAGGCCCGGTTTCAGCTTAAAACAGGGGGTACTGTTGTACCAAAACAGATTGGTTTTGCCTTCAAAATCTTCCTGTATACCCCTATTATTAGAGGAATTTCATGCTTCTCCAGCAGGGTGTCACTCCGGGTTTTTGAGGACTTATATTGGCTCGTGTTAGGAACTAAGAATTAATAAAGAGAATATAGGAAATCTGTATAGTATTATTGATGGAATCAAGCTTGTAGCAGTGTAATACAGAGCTTGAGGAAGAAGAAAATGGAAATACAAGATAGTATACGCAATTAGAGAGTGCCTAGTCTCTCCCAAGTCCCAACCCAATTCCAGCCTAACTATTTCTGCCCTCCCTTTCTCCACTTATACCTCACTCACAATACATCAGCACATGCACGTGCACCCCCCACTATCTCTCTCTGCCAGCTAGGCAGAATTAGTTACTCTTTTCCCTCCCCTTTGCTCTGATCAGGTGCTTGCACCTTATACACATTAGAGATATTAATGGGCTTAGTAATATTGGGCCTTGGTTCTAGGTCCCTATCAACACTCCCCTCCTCAAGACACACCTTGTCCTCAAGGTGAAGGTACAAGAAGCAGCCAGCAAAAGGTCTTCCTTCCAGGATCCCACTGCTGGAAATACAAGGACCAAATTATGCCGAAAGCATAGTAATTTCTACTCGGATCCCATTGCTTGAAGTGTGTTGGCTGGAAACCCCATTTCTTGACCCCGACCTTGATTTTGGAGCTAACCCTCAACCAACCTTGCCTCAACAAAGCATTTGTTCCTCTCCTCTCCTCCCTTTCAAATTTTGCAATATCCAGCTTCTGGTAAATAGCAATATCTTCATGATTCAAAGATAAAGCTGCACATTGCTTTTTGGTGTTGTTTCCCTTCCTGCTTGAGTGACTTATCCCGTGAAGAACTCCACCAGGGTCCCATTCCTTGAAGCACGACAACCAAGCCATGGATAAAGTATAAGCAGTAGCCCTGTTATTAGCTTCAGTAGTGGCCTGAAGGCCAACCATCTTTCTCCCCCATAGCACCTGTAACCCCCCATCAATTGGGCAACACACCTGGTCATGCACAAGGACAATGGCAGCATGTTCCACTTGGTTAAAAACCTCATGAATTACCAGATCCTCTATTAAAACAACATCCTGAACCTTAGTAGAGGCGTCAAGAATACTAGTAATCATAACATCTCCTAAGGTCCCCATAGAAGCCTTCAACGTTCCACATGCGGCAAAATCAAATCCACCCCCAAAAATACACATATCCTTCCCAGTTTTTGAAACTGACTTGTGAAGAAAAATTATAGATTTATGCTGTACGAAAACCTTTGATATCATATAAGGGCACCATAGAACAATAAAGAATGCAGGCACTGTTGTCATATCAAACACCATATGTATTTTTGTCTCTCTTGTGCAATTAATTGGGTGGAGAAGGGTAAGAGTTGCATTAACTTGATCAAGAAACCTATTGGATGCCTCCTCTAAGGTGTCTAGTAGCCTCAATGCATCAACATAACACAGTTCTCCAGTAACAGTTGATACCCTTCTCCAAAGGCAAACAATATAATTGTACCTGTTTACAAGCTCGTGCTCCTCATTTATCCCAATTATCTTTGTCACAAAGGGTGCAGCCAAAGCCAACTCCACCCATAGCGTCTTACCTTTTGCATGGTCAATTTGGTCACTGTCATATTCCCAATATGGGTGTGAACGCTCCCCCACGTTTTTGAACTTGGCCACAAGCCAAAATCTGAGATTTGGATCATAGACACGTGAAGGAGGGAGCAAGTTTCCTTTGTCTAGTGTAAAACAGCACCTTCTCTTCAGAAGTTCAGCACCAGTGCACGGCTTGAACTCCCCCTCCTTTGGCTGCCATTCTGTTTTCGTTTCTCTGATGGCTTTGTGCCTAACAAGGGCTTCAACAGCAATATCCGCCCTAGTGGGCCGTATGCAAATGAAGTTAGGCCCAGTTTCTAACCTTATAGTTTCTGAATGTTTTTTTCTATTCCTATGAGAAACCTCTTCCTCTTTTGACTCCAAAACTCTAACCCTCCACTTAACTTGTTGGGCCTGGTCCATTAGGGTTAAAAAATGACCCATTCTTTGTAATCTCATCTTTACGCTTCCCATCATCTGTTTCTCATTCCCACTTTTGATGTCAACCGCTAGGGGTAGTGGAGACTCGACCAGTGATGACCCAACCACTGCCACCGCCATCGCCACCGCCACCGCCAATGACCCTTCCCCCTCCGTTGATGCCTCCATATCCGGCGGCTCAGGCGGCGGTACACGCTCACCACCGATCATCGCCGCCTTCAAACTACATTGACTACCGCCCTCATAGAGTCCATCATCGTCGTTGCTGGAACTGCTACCACCCACACTGTGGTTGTCGTCGCTTCTACTGCGGCCATCACCTATTCCTTGAAACTCGTCATCAGCGACCCATTTTTTTGACAACTCAAGTTCCTCCTCCCTTGCATGGCGGCAATTTGATAGCTCGGATACTACCTCCGACCTCGGTTCAAGATTTTTTTCTGTGTGGGTCGACCTACACCCAACAATTCCTTCTCCACAATCGCCACCGCTTTAGCATCCAAAACCTCCATTCTTGCAATTTCCAGCATCTCCATTGCCTTGTCAATGTTGGTTTTTGTCTCATGTTTTGGTTCACAGTGCTCTATTTCTCCCACACCGCTCTGGTTCTCCATCTTCCTGCCTTCGTCTTTGCTTCTGTTTTCTGGTTCCACCGATTCCAGGTCCTCGTCCCCACCTCGAATTGGCAGAATGTCCCTATACTCCAGCTTAAAACTTCCACTCGCTCGACTTCCATGGCGTTCCTTTTCCGTATAGCGACTGGCAGGATGTCGTCGACGAGATCGTCCTCTGCTTTTCCCTTTAAGAAGTTGCTTGATTTGATTCAGCTGGGTTTGACTTTCGTTCCTCCATTCCATCAAGCATCTCTCCAAATTCTCCACTCTAGACTCCATTGTAGTGCGTGTGAAGACCATCAAAAGCTCCAGGAATCGTGAGATCTGATACCAATGTTAGGAACTAAGAATTAATAAAGAGAATATAGGAAATCTGTATAGTATTATTGATGGAATCAAGCTTGTAGCAGTGTAATACAGAGCTTGAGGAAGAAGAAAATGGAAATACAAGATAGTATACGAAATTAGAGAGTGCCTAGTCTCTCCCACGTCCCAACCCAATTCCAGCCTAACTATTTCTGCCCTCCCTTTCTCCACTTATACCTCACTCACAATACATTAGCACATGCACATGCACCCCCCACTATCTCTCTCTGCCAGCTAGGCAGAATTAGTTACTCTTTTCCCTCCCCTTTGCTCTGATCAGGTGCTTGCACCTTATACACATTAGAGATATTAATGGGCTTAGTAATATTGGGCCTTGGTTCTAGGTCCCTATCAACACTCCCCTCCTCAAGACACACCTTGTCCTCAAGGTGAAGGTACAAGAAGCAGCTAGCAAAAGGTCTTCCTTCCAGGATCCCACTGCTGGAAATACAAGGACCAAATTATGCCGAAAGCATAGTAATTTCTACCCGGATCCCATTGCTTGAAGTGTGTTGGCTGGAAACCCCATTTCTTGACCCCGACCTTGATTTTGGAGCTAACCCTCAACCAATCTTGCCTCAACAAAGCATTTGCTATTTACTAGAAGCTGGATATTGCAAAATTTGAAAGGGAGGAGAGGAGAGGAACAAATGCTTTGTTGAGGCAAGATTGGTTGAGGGTTAGCTCCAAAATCAAGGTCGGGGTCAAGAAATGGGGTTTCCAGCCAACACACTTCAAGCAATGGGATCCGGGTAGAAATTACTATGCTTTCGGCATAATTTGGTCCTTGTATTTCCAGCAGTGGGATCCTGGAAGGAAGACCTTTTGCTAGCTGCTTCTTGTACCTTCATCTTGAGGACAAGGTGTGTCTTGAGGAGGGGAGTGTTGATAGGGACCTAGAACCAAGGCCCAATATTACTAAGCCCATTAATATCTCTAATGTGTATAAGGTGCAAGCACCTGATCAGAGCAAAGGGGAGGGAAAAGAGTAACTAATTCTGCCTAGCTGGCAGAGAGAGATAGTGGGGGGTGCATGTGCATGTGCTGATGTATTGTGAGTGAGGTATAAGTGGAGAAAGGGAGGGCAGAAATAGCTAGGCTGGAATTGGGTTGGGACTTGGGAGAGACTAGGCACTCTCTAATTGCGTATACTATCTTGTATTTCCATTTTCTTCTTCCTCAAGCTCTGTATTACACTGCTACAAGCTTGATTCCATCAATAATACTATACAGATTTCCTATATTCTCTTTATTAATTCTTAGTTCCTAACAGCTCGGAATGAAGAAATCGGTGCAGGATTTTGTGAGACATTGTGATGTGTGCCAGCGGCAAAAATATTCAGCTTCGTCACCCGCGGGGCTGTTGCAACCCCTTCCAATTCCGGGTCAGATTTGGGAAGATATCTCCCTTGATTTTATAACTGGCCTTCTGAAATCTAAGGGATTCGAGGCAATTTTTGTGGTGGTGGATAGATTATCCAAGTATGGTCACTTCATACCCTTGAAGCATCCTTACACAGCCAAGAAAGTAGCTGAAGTATTCACTAAAGAAATAGTTCGCTTGCATGGAGTGCCTCAATCCATCGTAAGTGATCAGGACCTTTTGTTCATCAGTTTATTTTGGAAGGAATTGTTTAGATTGCAAGGTATAGTTTTAAAGTTGAGTTCCTCCTATCATCCCGAGACCGACGGCCAGACAGAAGTAGTTAATAGATGTCTTGAAGCGTATTTACGTTGCTTTGCTTCAGAACAGCCCAAGAATTGGTCCTATTGGGTGTCATGGGCTGAGTTATGGTATAATTCTACATTTCATGTTTCAACTGGCACAACTCCTTTTGAGGTGGTTTATGGGAGAAAACCACCTCCCTTGGTTCGGTATTCACAAGGGGAAACAAGAGTAGAGGCCGTCGCAGCTGATTTAGTGGATAGAGATGAGGCTTTGAGACAGTTGAAACACCATTTACTTCGGGCTCAACAGCAAATGAAAAAATATGCACATAAGAAGAGAAGAGATATGTCATTCGAGGTGGGGGAGTGGGTATTCTTGAAGTTGAGACCCCATAGACAACACACTGTGGCAAGAAGGATCAATCAAAAGTTGGCTCCAAGGTATTTTGGACCCTACCTAATTCTGGAAAAAGTGGGGGCTGTATCTTATAAATTAAAACTGCCTGAGTCCGTGCGAGTTCATCCGGTGTTCCACATTTCCCAATTGAAGAAGGCCATCGGAGACTACAATGCAGAACTCGAATTGCCTGAGGGGTTAGAAGCAGTGTTATCGAAAATCGGTTATGGTGGCGCCATGGCGGAAAGCGGTGGCGGAAAATGGACAAACCGCCACAGAGAAGGCGTGGCGTGGCGGGTTTCGTATGGCGGTCCATGGCGGCCGAATAGCGGTGGCGGTCCACGGCGGCAAGGCGGAAATGGCGGCTGAGATCCTATTTTTTGGGGGGTATTTTCGCGGGTCTGGGTCGTGCGACCCGACTCAATTCGCAGCCCATTTGGGGTTACAAACCCTAAAGGCGTCTCTCTTTCATCCCTCGATCCCTCTCTTCTCTTGCCCATCGACCCCTTTCTTCTCTCATCTCTCAAACCGGTTTCTGTCCATAATTTTGTCCGGCGACCATCAACCTCTCCGGCGACCAACAACCGGTGATTATCTCTGTCCGGCGACCAGCTCTGTCCGGCAGCCATCTCTGTCCAACAAGCTGTTCGACCAGCAATCTAAGATGGAGAAGAGAGAAGAAGAAATGTTGGCGGTGCTGACTATGTGAAGAGGAAGGGCGCTGGTGGCTGTGAGCTAAAGAAGATAGAAAGTTAACCCTAGTATGAAATTGGACAAAATAAGAGTGGGCTGCTGCTTATATGGGCCTATGTTTAAATTCCAATAGAATTAATGTGTGTGTGTGTATATATATATATATATATATATATATATGAAATTAATGTCCATAATCAATCATAAGATACATAATCAATAATTCAAAATAATATATAACATTTTTCATACATTTACTGTTATTTGCATTTTGAAATCTTGAACTTAATGGTAATTAACCTTACTAGTTGCCTTTGATAGGTAACTTATACGATATTTTTTATTAAATTAGTTTATGGTTCTTGATATATGTTGTTAGTGTTTTGGATTTTATATTTTTTCTGCATTTTTTTGTTATGTATATATATATTTATAATTATAATATTTTTATGTTGTTCGCCATATCATCCGCCATATGGCCGCATCGCCATCCGCCATTTGTATGGCGGATTTTTGGCTTTCCGTCATGAACCGCCATCCGCCATCGATAACACTGGTTAGAAGTAGAAGTTGATGAGCTGGAAGAACCAGAGGCTCTGCTGGCTTCTAGAGAAGTTAGGGAGGGAGATCAGATTGTGAAACAGTGGCTAGTTAAGTGGAAGGGCAGGGCTAGTGAAGACACTACTTGGGAAGATGAGATGTTACTCAAAAGTCAGTTTCCCCATGTCAGCCTTGAGGACAAGGCTGTTACTGCAGGGGGCAGTGATAGGACCCCTGGGCCTGATACGGACACTGTCCTCACTCCAAAGAGGCCTATTATGTGGAGAGTATATTCTAGAAGGAAGAAAGTGGGGCCAGGGAGAGAGAATGAGCAAGTTAGTTAGTGAGCTGGCCAAATATTCCATGTGATACGGTTAGAGAGGAATATGTGTGAGAGAGTAGGATGGGGGTGGGGCATTCATGCGTATTGTAATCGGTTGTTAGGAGAATTATTCTTTGGAGGAGCCCTAGGCTCTGGATAGTAACCGTCTCTGTTTATGAGAGCTATTGAACTCTTTTTCTCAGGCTCACTAAGCTAATACTCTGCTTCATTCCCAATTCTTTTACTGTTATATTGTGTTTTATTGTTGTTTCTATCAGCCCCCAATGATTCCTCTTCCGATTCAAGTGTTGCAGTAACATTTACCAATGTTCCATTCATCCCGTGTGAAAAATTAACGGGCACTGCCAACTACAGCACCTGGGCTGCTGATATCCAGTTGTGGTTTCAAGGGCAAGGTCGTGAAGACCACTTGACCAAACAAGCAAAGGATATTCCAGACAAGGAACAAGCCCGATGGAAGCAAATCGATGCCTCTTTGTGCAGTGTTCTCTTGTTTTCTATTGCCCCCAAACTCCAACCGCAATACCAGGCCTTTACTACCTGCTATGATGTTTGGACAAAGGTCAAGAAAGTCTATTCTAATGATGTTCATCGCCTCTACAGTGTTGTTCTCAACTTGATTTATGTAAAGTTGGAAAACCTGGATATGCAGACATATCTCGTTAAGCTTGATCATTTAATTGCTGATTTTGAGAAACTAGCAGCTCATGCTGAGCAACGCAGCAAGTTTTTCATGGTTCTTGCACTTGCCGGTCTACCTCCTGAACTTGACTCGGTACGTAATCAAATACTATCGGGTTCCACTGTTCCCTCCTATGACCTGGTTAGTGAACAATTGCTGCTTCTCTCAACTCCTCATGCTCTAGGCCACTCCTCCATTCCTCGTACTGATTCCTCCGCTCTTGTCTCCCACTCTCATCAACGTGGTAGACGGAGTGGAGGCCGTGGTGGTGGCTATCGTCGTTCTCGATGCACTTATTGCAACCGCTATGGCCATATTGAAGCTGAATGCCGCACCAAGGCTATGGAATAGTCCAAGCATGCTAATGTTGCTCATGTCACTGCCCCAAACATTGCTGAGGAAGTTACTATTTCTGCTGCTGATTACAATGATTTTCTCCAATACAAGGCAGCCCAACAGCCCATCTCACTTGCCGCCGCCGTTGCTCAGTCTGGTAATCCTATAGCCTGTCTCTCAGTCCTCCTCTCTTGGACCGTGGACACTTGACTCCGGTGCTTCCGATCATATGACTGGTAACAAATCCCTTTTCTCTAAACTGTCTTACTTGGACTCTTTGCCCAGTGTCACCTTAGCTGATGGCTCTCAAATAAAAGTTAAAGGCATTGGTCAAACGCATCCCCTTCCTAACCTTTCCTTAGATTCTGTGCTTTATGTTCCTGGTTGTCCTTTTAATCTAGTATCAATTAGCAAACTCACTCGCACTCTTGATTACTCTATCCTTTTTGTTAATAACTCAGTTTATGTCCAGGATTGGCGTACGGGACGGACGATTGGAGCAAAACATGACTCTCAAGGATTATATCAACTTTCGCCGCCGGTTGCTTGTGTCTCCGCTGCTTCTCAAACCCTTGAACATCAACGCTTGGGTCACCCTAGTCTTAATAAAATGCGTCTCATGGTTCCAAGTTTTTCTAAAGTTTCATTTTTTGAATGTCAGTCGTGTCAGTTAGGAAAACATACTCGTCACACTTATAGCTAGCGAGTCAATAAAAGTGTTGCGTCACCTTTTGCTTTGGTTCATTCTGATATTTGGGGTCCTAGTCGTGTTTGCTCAACCTTAGGCTATTATTATTTTGTCACTTTCATTGATGATTTTTCCCGGTGTACTTGGTTATTTTTAATGAAAAATCCTTTTGATGTTTTTAATATATTTCAAGGTTTCTGTACTGAAGTTCAAAATCAATATGGTTCTTCCATTAAAATTTTGCGCACTGATAATTCTTGTGAATATTTGTCCTCCCAGTTTCAATCCTTTTTGACTTCACAGGGAATTATTCATCAAATATCATGTGCTCAGACACCACAATAGAACGGTGTTGCCGAAAGAAAAAATCGGCACTTGGTTGAAACAGCTCGTACCCTCCTCCTCCACCATAATGTTCCTCTTCGCTTCTGGGGTGATGTGCTTCTCGCGGCTTGCTATCTTATCAACCGCATACCTTCTTCTGTCCTTCAAAATCAGGTTCCTTACTCTTTCGTGTATCCACAACAAGAACTCTATCCTATTCCTCTACGTGTCTTTGGGTGCACCTGTTTTGTCCATGATCTCACTCCAGGTAAAGACAAACTCTCAGCCAAATCTCTCAAATGTATTTTTCTTGGTTACTCATGTTTGCAGAAGGGCTATCGTTGTTTTGTTCACAACTTCAACGATATCTTGTCTCTGCTGATGTCACCTTTTTTGAGACTATCCCATTCTTCTCCACTTCCGCCGTACTTGATGTCAACTTCACTAAGGACCTTCCGGATGTTCCACCAGTTGTTCCGGCACCTATTGTTGTTCCCACTCCACCTCCTTTGCGTACCTACCAGCGGCGGACACAAGTTTCAGCAGTGCCTCCTTCCAGTGATCCACCAGCCTCATCTCCTGCTCCAAGCGCCCCTCCATCTACGCCTCCTGCACCTGAACTTCCCATTGCATTACGAAAAGGTATTCAGTCCTCTCGCAATCCTAATCCTATCTATGCTTGTACTTTAAATTATGACCGTTTATCTCCTTCCTATGTTTCCTTTGTTTCTGCTTTGGATTCTATGTCTATTCCTACGTCTACAGGTGAAGCCATGGTTGATCCCAACTGGCGCAAGGCAATGTTGGAAGAGATGGCAGCGTTGCATTCCAATGGCACTTGGGAGATTGTTTCCTTGCCTCCTGACAAGACTAACATGGGCTGTCGTTGGGTCTATACAGTGAAAATTGGACCCAATGGTCATATTAATCGTTTCAAAGCTCGTTTGGTGACTAAAGGTTATACACAGATTTTTGGTCTAGATTACAGGGATACATTTTCCCCTGTGGCCAATATCACTTCTATTCGTCTTTTTCTAGCCATGGCTGCCATTCGTCATTGACCTCTTCACCAGCTAGATATTAAAAATGCCTTCTTGCATGGTGAGTTGCAAGAAGAAGTTTATATGGACTAGCCCCCAGGTCTTACTGTTTCTGGTGACTCTCGCCTTGTTCGTCGGCTTCGCCGTTCTCTCTATGGATTAAAGCAGTCTCCTCGTGCCTGGTTTTGACGCTTTAGCTCCGTCCTAATACAGTTTGGCATGACCCGGTGTGAGGCTGACCACTCTGTTATCTCTATCCATTCTCCTTCTGGTCGGCGCATCTATCTTGTTGTCTATGTCGATGACATCGTCATTACTGGTGATGACACAGATGGCATACAACGGCTCAAAGCACACCTCTTCAAACAATTTCAGACAAAAGACTTGGGTCCTCTCAAATACTTTTTAGGGATTGAGGTTGCCCAGTCCACTTCAGGAATTTCAATTAACCAACGGAAGTATGCTCTGGATATTCTTACTAAGACCGGTATGCTTGATTGTTGTCCTGTTGATACTCCCATGGATCCCAATGTCAAGCTTCTTCCGGGTCAGGGGGAGCCATTGAAAGACCCAGAAAGATATCGACGTCTTATGGGCAGACTCAGCTATCTCACAGTCACTAGACCTGATATCACCTTTGCAGCTAGTGTGGTAAGCCAGTTCCTGAATGCCCCTTGTGATAGCCATTGGGATGCTGTCATATGTATTCTTCGGTACATCAAAAATGCACCAGGACGAGGACTATCATATGAAGATAAAGGCAATGCCAAAATCACTTGTTACTCTGATGCTGACCGAGCAGGATCACCATCAGATAGGAGGTCCACTTTTGGATATTGCGTTCTTATTGAAGGAAATATGATTTCATGGAGGAGCAAGAAGCAGAACATATTTGCCAGATCCAATGCGGAAGCTGAATACCGTGCTAGGGCAGCAGCTGCATGTGAGCTTACATGGCTTAGGCAACTACTCCAACAACTAAAATTGGGAGATATCCAAGAGACGAAACTTATCTGTGACAATCAAGTTGCACTTCACATTGCATCAAATCCGGTCTTCCATGAACGAACCAAACACATAGAAATAGATTGTCACTTTGTAAGAGAGAAGGTGCTTTCAGGGGAAATCACAACTGATTTTGTCAACTCTAGTGACCAGTTGGCTGACATGTTCACTAACTCCCTCAGAGGCTCTCTGTGTTGACTACATTTGTAACAAGCTTGGCTCATATGACATATATGCTACAAGCTTGAAGGGGAGTGTTAGAAAGCATATTTAACACATGCTTAATATGTAAATAGCAAGTGCTAAGAATTAGGGATGCAATTACTAATTAGGGATTTGATTTTATTCTTTTGTATTTATAACTGATTCTCTTGTACCCTAATATGTGATTATAAATAACATACATGTGTGGACATACAACACACAACATTCAGATATACTGTTCTTACAAAAAGAATAGGTACCCCACCAGTTGTCCCCTTCAATATCAGTGTTTGAGGCTGATGGTCCTTTCCCAAGGTCGTCACGCTACACTCACCTTCCACCTCCACTACGTCATCTTCACCCGAGATAAGCGCATTTGCTTCGCCCTCATCACTTTCTTCCTCCTCTAGCATCAGAATTCACAGCTGTCAGGACATTGGTGGCGAGGGTGGTAAGGTCCCCCACATTTGAAGTACAGCCCCTTCTGCCTTCTCTCAGTGATTTCTTCATAGGATAAATGCCTCACCCCCCTATCTCGTGACATTGCCCCTCTTCTATCCTGCCTTGGGTCCGTTTTGGGCCCTGGCCTAACAAAACCCTTGTCATTGTTGTCCTTTCCTCCCTTGACATAGACCCAATCACTCCCACTGGATCGGGTTGGGTTAGTAGCACCAGATACATGATTTGGGTTGGATTTGTAGTTGGATCCAGACCCAACATGTCCTCTGCTGCCTGATAGGCGTTGCCCAATCCATCCACCCTTTCTTTCTTGCAACTCCCTTTCCTACTGCTTGTGTCAAGTTCATCAACTTTGAACGAGAAATTGGACCCAGTGTTCTCAGACTCCTCACCTTCCCCCTTATCCCCTCCTTCAAGCCATGGATGAAATATCCAAAGTATTGCTCATCTGGAAGACGTGTTATCTGTGCAATCTGACGCTCAAATTCTTGGATATACTCATTGATGCTTCCTTCTTGTTGCAACGCCGAGAGCTGCTCGAACACACTTCCATCGCCTATTCCGCCATACCGTTCCAACAGTTCTTCTTTGAGCTGATCCCAAGTGAGCTCCATTTCTTCATCAAGGATAGATTTGAAGAAATGAATGGTGGGACCTTCCATACATAACTGGGCTAAACTGACCCGCACCTCTGGGCTCGTCTCTTGTACTTGGAAATACACTTCGGCCCGCGTAATCCACCCAGCTGGGTCCTCGCCGGTGAACATGGGGAGCTTGACTTTCTTCATCGACTGTCGGAACTCATCCAACGAATCCCCTTGGAGTTTCTTGATGCCCGATGTTTCAATATGACTCGATCCCACTCCATTGGTGATTTTCTGGAATGATTTCCCCGAGCTTCCCGTCTCCTTGCCTTGAGATAGCAAGGCAATTATTGAAGGACTTAAAAGAATAATTTGGACTAAAGGATTTGTGAAATGCTTGAGTATTTTTGCACTCAGCTCATCTACTATTTATATACACTTGTAGGAGTAAATACAATTTACATTTACAAGGAGATTAATAATATTTCTACTTCCTAGGTGCATGTATAACATTCCCTAGATGCATGACTAACTATGTACATGAATTTGAATATAATTGCTACAACTCCCAATATTAATGCTACTAATTCCAACACTCCCCCTCAAGCTGGAGCATACAAATCAAATGCTCCAAGCTTGGAACAAATATATTGAATTCTTGGCCCCCTTAAAGACTTTGTGAAAATGTCTGCTAGTTGGTCATTAGAACTAACAGATTCAGTGATAACTTCCTTAGAAAGAACTTTCTCTCGAACAAAATGACAATCAATCTCAATGTGTTTAGTTCTTTCATGAAACACTGGATTAGAAGCTATGTGAAGAGCTGCCTGATTATCACAACATAGTTTCATCTGTTTGGTGTCTCCGAACTTCAACTCCTGAAGAAGTTGTTTAATCCAAATGAGTTCCCAAGTGGCTGTGGCCATATCTCTATATTCCGCTTCTGCGCTCGACCGTGCAATAACATTTTGCTTTTTGCTCTTCCAAGAGACAACATTCCCTCCAATAGAAACACAATACCCTGAAGTGGAACGTTTGTCAATTGGTGATCCTGCCCAATCTGCATCACAGTATCCAACTATTTGAGTGTTTCCTTTGTCTTCATAGAGTAGCCCTTCTCCCGGTGATTTTTTAATATACCTCAGAATTCATATCACTGCATCCCAATGGTCAGTATGAGGAGATTGCATGAACTGACTTACTACTCCAACTGCAAAGGAAATGTCTGGTCTAGTAATAGTGAGGTAGATAAGTTTTCCAACCAATCTACGATACCTTTCCGGATCTGAATAAGGCTCCCCCTGACTAGGTAGTAATTTTTGATTTGGATCCATAGGGCTATCAATGGGCCGACAAGCCAACATACCAGTTTCTTTAAGTATGTCTAGGGCATACTTTCTTTGTGAGATTGTGATTCCATTACTTGATTGAGCAACTTCAATGCCAAGGAAATATTTTAACTTTCCCAAATCCTTGGTTTGAAAATGGCTGAAGAGATGTTCCTTAAGTTGAGAGATTCTTTCATGATCATCTCCTGTGATGACTATATCATCCACATAAACCACCAAGTAAACACATTTATTTGAAGAAGTATGACAATAGAAGACTAAATGATCCGCTTCACTCCGTTTTAGTCCAAAAGCCTGTACAACAGAACTGAATTTCCCAAACCAAGCTCGTGGAGATTGTTTAAGTCCATAGAGAGATCGTCGTAGTTTGCAAACCAACCCAGATTCCCCCTGAGCAACAAAACCAGGTGGTTGCTCCATGTAAATCTCTTCTTCGAGTTCTCCATGAAGAAATGCATTTTTGATGTCCAGTTGATATAATGGCCAATGATAGATGGCAGCCATGGCAAGAAACAATCGAACAGAAGTAATTTTTGCCACCGGGGAAAAGGTATCTCCATAGTCAAGACCATAAATCTGGGTATAACCTTTAGCCACGAGACGAGCTTTGAGACGATCAATCTGGCCGTCTGGGCCAACTTTAATAGCATACACCCAACGACAACCAACAGGTTTCTTGCCAGACGGAAGTGGAACCAACTCCCAAGTACCACTGTGCTCAAGTGCCTGCATTTCATCAATCATGGCTAGTCGCCATTCTGGATGAGCAAGTGCCTCATGAACATGTTTAGGGATGGAAACAGAAGATAAGGTTGACACAAAAGAATAATAAGAGGGAGAAAGACGATGATAACTTAAAAAGTTGTAAATAGGATGAGGATTCCGGGTTGACCGAGTACCTTTTCGAAGAGCAATAGGTAAACCAAGATTTTCTTCGGGAAGGTCCGTGATAGGAGTGGTGGTTGGAGTAGGACATGATTCATCGCGTCTTTCAGGGTCCTCCAATGCTGTATTAGGAGCTCGCGGACGACGCCGATATATGATGAGAGGCGCCTGAGATGGTTCCGGCTGGGAATTACTAGGAGCAACTTCGGTGGAACCCATAGGAGAGATTGGTTCCTCCAGACAAGGAGATAGATCAAGTAAGGGAACTGGAAATACCTCATGAACAGCTTTAGACTCGACCATGGAGGAGGAGAAATATAGTGTCCTCAAAGAACGTCACATCTGCTGATACATAGTAACGATTGTGGATTGGAGAGTAACATCGGTATCTTTTTTGCAATCTAGAATATCCCAGGAAAACACATTTGATGGCTCGAGCAGACAACTTGTCCAAACCTGGAGAAAGATCATGAACAAAACAGACACATCCAAAAACACGAGGAGCAACATGAAACAAAGGTTCTTTAGGAAATAAGATTGAGTGAGGAACTTTATTATTAAGGGAGGAAGAAGGCATTCGATTTATCAAAAAACAAGCAGTTAAAACTGCATCACCCCAATGACGGACAGGTACATTTGCATGAAGTAACAATGTCCGAGCAGTGTCAACAAGGTGTCTATTCTTCCTTTCTGCTATTCCATTCTGTTGGGGGGTATGAGGACAAGTTGATTGATGAAGAATACCCTGTGAAGACAAAAAAGAAGAAAGATTGGAAGAAAAGTATTCTTTTGCATTGTCACTTCTAAGAACCTTAATCATCTTGCCAAATTGAGTTTTAATTTCATTGAGAAAAGAAGTGAAGATGGAAAATAATTCAGATCGTTCTTTCATTAGAAAAACCCAAGTACATCGAGAAAACTCATCAATAAAAGTGACAAAATATCTAAAACCCATTGATGACACACGACTTGGACCCCATATATCAGAATGAATAACAAAAAAAGGTGAATCAACACGACCTTCAATCTGCCTAGGAAAAGAAGAACGAACATGCTTTCCTAATTGACATGACTCACAGGTGAGAGTTTTTATTTTGTCAAGACTAGGAACCATTTGCTTTAATTTAAATAAGCTTGGATGTCCCAAACGTTCATGAAGAAGATTTGGTGAGTCCGCAGCAATACAAGCCAAAGAAGGAGTTGATTGGAGGTAGTAAAGACCACGTGATTCATGTCCTCTGCCAATCATCCGACCCGTACCACGTTCCTGTATAACAAAAGAATCAACATTAAAGGTCACTGAAAAATTAAGGGAACGAGTAAGCTGACTAAGAGATATTAAATTAAAAGGACAACCAGGTATAAACAAAACAGAGTTTAAGGACATGGTAGAAGTAGGTGAGACATGACCGATTCCTTTGGCTGCAACCTTAGAACCATCCGCCAAAGTAATGAAATGAGGGAATTTAGGTGGAGAAATAGAGGAAAATAAAGAACTATTACCAGCAATATGATCAGAGACACCTGAATCAATTACCCATGAATTTTGATTACCGGATTGAGAGATGCAAGCGGTAGAGTTATGAGCACCAGCAGCAGTGGAGGATTGGGATTGCTTGGCTGCTTTCAATTGGAGATATTCTTGATAATCTTCTTCTGAAAATTTTATCTCTGCTTTTTCAGACTTACAGAGATTCACAGATTTTCCGGGAAATCCATGAAGAGAGTAACAAGTATCTTGAGTATGACCCATTCTTTTGCAATATGAACATTGAGGACGGCCACCTCTTCCACCACGCTCTCCACGACCCCCTCGTCCTCCCCGGTTAGACACCATTGCAGAAGATTCAATAGTCTCATTTGAATTCCCACTTGTTTTTGGGGAAGGAACTCGAAGGAGTCGAGTGACCAAATTCTCCATTGAGGGAATTTCTTGGCCAGTCAGAATCTGATCACGAACATGCTCAAAATCCGGATGCATTCCCCGGAGAACCAGCACCATGTACAAATTATCGAGCTTAGTTTTCATACCTTCAAGAGTGTCGGATTCCAAAGACATTTTTAACGTCTCAACTGCAGCTTGAGCCTTAGAAACATACGAGATCATGTCATGATCGGACTGTTTGAGAGTTGCCAACTTTTGTGCAGCATCATACAACTGTTGAATGTCATTAGCAAAGACATCATGAGCCTTTTTCCAGAAAGTATTACAAGTTTTGAAGGCTCTAAAGTTTGTTAGGATGCTAGGTTCAACAGATTGCCACAACAAAGCACAAAGTTGATAATCAAGTTTCTTCGACCGATCCTTTTTGTCTTCTGGAATCTTATCCAATGATTTCTCCAAATGTTCATGATATCCTTGACCAAGAAACCAAAGTTCCACGGAGGCAGACCATGTTAAATAATTCTTACCATTTAGCTTCTCCGAAGTGATTGTTGGAGTTCCAGAAATAGAGAAAGCCGGACCACCATTTGCTGTCTTCTCAGAAGTCATCTTAACAGCTGAAAAGTAAGGGAACACAGAGCAAACAGCAGTACAGTGACAAGAACAACAAAAAAACAGAGGAGACTAAGAGACCCACTTCTCCCAACAACCAAAAAAGTGGATTTTGACCAGCTAGAACAACAGAGAACAGTGTTGCGAACGGTTCTGGGCGGTCGCGGCGATTTTCCGGCGTGGGGAAGGTGGCGCGTGAGGTACACGTGCCGACAAGGTGAAGCGCGTATGGAGGCGCGTGAGGGCGCGTGGGCTGTTTTCCGGCGACGAAACTTCGGGATATGGCCGGTCGGTGACTTATGGTAGGCTTTCCGGCGACGGTGGACAGTGGGTAGCCGGCGACAGTGACTTTAGGCTTTGAACGGTGGCTGTTTGGGTAACTAGGCGAGAGAGTTCTGCTGGACCAGAGTCAGAACCTTCAAGGAGAGGATAAACCTGCTCTTGATACCATATTAAAGGACTTAAAAGAATAATTTGGACTAAAGGATTTGTGAAATGCTTGAGTATTTTTGCACTCAGCTGATCTACTATTTATATACACTTGTAGGAGTAAATACAATTTACATTTACAAGGAGATTAATAATATTTCTACTTCCTAGGTGCATGTATAACATTCCCTAGATGCATGACTAACTATGTACATGAATTTGAATATAATTGCTACAACTCCCAATATTAATGCTACTAATTCCAACAGCAATCAACCTCTCATGATTCTCCTCTGTTCGCACTTTTATTTCTGCGAGAGTTACCTTGAGGTTCGCCATCTCGTTCTCCAGTGCTGCTACCTTCGACTCCATTGCACCTCCTTGATTATTTTTCTTCTTCGGTGGCATTCACTGCCCAGTCTCCTTAAAGCGCCGATCCACTTCCGGATCTGGCAGGTCGGACCAGTTTGATGCAAACCAGAGAAAAGAATAGCCGAAAAAGTAGAGAGTAGTAGTAGCTAAAAAGGGAATATGGGATGTATTACTTACTGAATAAAGGAAATGCAGAGGAATGGCTAATTCCTGCTGCCCAAGAGCCAAGCTCCTTCAGAGAAAACAGAAAAGCTCTCTGCCTCTAACCAACTAATGATTTCCAAAAGTGCCTTTTTTCTCTCTCCCCGCACTCTTTATAACCGAAAACCCCTTTACAACATTCACTCCCCATTTCTCTCGGCCACGTTGGTCTTCCCATCTTGCCCCTTCTTATTTCTCCTCTCATAAACTCTCCTTATCTTGGGTTTGGGCCTTTGCTGGACTAACAATTCATTAGGCCCATTCCCCGTACTAACATTCCTATCATATTGCAATACTATTTTTGCATTGGTATATGCTGAAATTCAGCATTTATGATAGTGTGTCGAAGTTTATAAGATCGTTATATTGTCTAGAACGGAATGTCACTTTTTCATGGGATGACCCTCCTTGTGGTTTGAATCATAAAGCTCTGTGACTAGATGTTGGATTTGATCTGGAAACTTGTGTGTTTCAAATGCAAATAATTATTCTGAACATATTTCATTCTGTACAGTCTTCTAATCAAGCAAATATGATCTGTCGCTAACCTTAATTTGGTATGATCATTTGCAGCATCTATAATCATCTACAGGAGTTTATCCGAAGATTGTATCGCCAGTGCGAAAGATCACAGCAAGCAGATTTAAGTGACAGTAGAAAAACTTGTCTGACACTGAATCTTGTGAGAACTCTCAAATTCATGAATTTTTTAAACCTGGCTTCACATTATGCCGATCTGTTAAATTTCCTGAACTTCACTTGTGTAAGATGCTGTTTATTGGGAAAAACTTACGCTAATTCTTGTACAAAATGAACTTCGAAATTTTTCGAAATCATTGGTCCATGTTGATGTGATATTTAGTTTTGAGGAAAGGTAATGAAGAAAAAACTTTTTAACTGAAATAAAATGGGATTATTTTAAGATGCTTCTGGGAAATGTAGTTGCTTCTACTCAAGTTACAACCTTGCTCCATATTACTTATATGTTTATGATAAAGAAATTAAAGTAAGATCTCTATTTTTGGCCATTCAAAATGAGAAGTCTGTACTGTTTCTTCTATTGTGTGCAATTGTGCAAATATGATGGCATTATTTGGGACTTTAATGTTACTTTGTTGTTCTGGAATAAGCTATCATTGAAGGCATTTATTAATCCTTAAGCTCATTTCTTGACTTCAATTTCCAGGCAGAAGAAAAGAAGAAAGTATAATTATATCAAGTCCTTTCAGAGACCGTCCTCTATCACCAAACATCCTTGACAATCCTGACATAAACTCGCAACGCAGAAACAACGGGTTCCCATGTATCATTGCATCTTCAACAAACTCGATACGATTACCTATAGGAATTTTTAAAATTGTTTATTTTTTCAAAACAAAATTTGCACCTTTTCTGCTCTGACTAGATCCGAAAGTGTCTTTGTTGTCAATATGTATATATGTGCAGCAAACTTGTAAATTTAGTCAGTTACTAATTTCCTTATATGTGTATTCAAAGTTGAATGTTTTTAAAATACATAAATTTTGTACAGTTTAGAGCCAGAAGTTTGACTATCTATTGTTTATTTGCCATTTATTTATTTAAATGTCAGGAGAAGGGGTGTGTGGTTAGTGAGACACCGCCTTATGCCACATTAGAAAAGAAACCTGACCTATCCTATAGCTGATCCACTGTCACTACTAACATGTATGTTTGTATAGTATAGTAATATCACACGGAATGAAAAAAAAAAAAAAAAAAAAGAGTTAAATGGAAGGCCGAGCCTCCTACCTACTCTTCTATGGTTGGCTTTGCCACCTATTTATTTATTGAACTTATGATTATTAACTGGTTGGTATACCTCTTAATTGGGTAAGAATCATTTAGCATATATTTAATTTATCTTGTTTGAGCTGTAGCTGTAAGTCCTCGCTGTGGTTAAAAGAGGCAGTAAGTCTAATTTGCCCATGCTGAAGCAAGATAAGTAAAATATGATGCTCAGATTGCTTTTGTTTAAGCTTAAGGTATAGCCTTGGTTAAGAATAATAAGTTCATATGCTTTTGTAAATGTTTGTATATCTTATGAAGAAAATATTCAGAAGGATTTGATTTGGATCTATACTATTATCTTCTATGGAACCAAAGGAAGGCAAAGATACCAGAAACATAAAAATATGTTGTCTCGCTCCTTTTCTAAGCTTTCTTTCCGCTCCTCCCAACCTTCTTCTTCATCTCTTCAGGAATCCGAGATTCCTAACAATCCCAACAGTATCTTCAACGAAGAAATCTGCTTTGAAAATATCAATCAAGATATTGATAATTGGGAAATTCCAAAAATTTTCACAAAAGAACTCTACAAGCCAGAAGGCAGATTCTTCTTGCATTCTGACTATGTCATCAAGACAGTAGAGAAAAACATTCCAATCAACCCAGAGAGTGAAGAATTTCATCTTCTCTCTATGGACACAATCAAAAGTCACAAACAAAAATATAGGTATCTACACATTGGATGTGTTCAGGTAGCTGTAAAACCATTAATCCGAGAAGGATTAAACGCTTCAATCTTAATGTGCTTAAGAGATATTAGGCATAACAAATTTGAGGATTCGCTCTTAGGAACAATAGAAACTAGCCTAAGTCATGGTCCGATTTACTTCAATTGTTATCCAAATAGAACGTTAAGTTTACAAGATAGGAATATTTTGGATTCTTTGTTCTTAAACATCAAAATATGTGGGTTAGACATGAAACATGGATCTATCCCAGCGGCTTTACTGTACAGGATTCAATACAAAGTAATGAATTCTTGTAACTCTAAAGTCCTCAAAACAAAAACAACTGGAGAAACAACTTTGTTTCTCACTAATGTCACAAATGCCAATATAATTGTGCCCAAAACAATCCTCTGGAAAGATGTAGTCTTACCAGAGAGATGGATTCTGGATAGAGCTATCCCAGCTCTGCCCAGAGAATCTTCAAACTTTAATCAAATTGTGCAATCTCAATCAGGACAAGTAGAATTAGTCTTTAATAGGCGAAATTCTTTTAGTTCTTTTAGAACACCAAGCATTAGATCTGAAGTTTTCAGGTCTGTACCTTCAAGGCAATCATTCTCTACCTTATCACAATCATCAAATCCATTCATTAACTTACAGGGTCTAGATACCTCATCAGGTATCCCTAGACCAATTTACCAGACTGAAGATGACGATGGAAAATCAATTCAGTCTCTAACATACTCTTCTCTTAATGCGTCTTATCATGACGAATTATGAGAACCATTTTGATAAGGAATCCCTAAGAAAGAATTTTTACTCTGAGGAATGGAAACCTCAAAGAGAGTGGTTCTTTAAGCATTACAAGGGAACACAAAGAAAAAATATTCAAGATGAATATTACACCTTTCTTAACAATGTTAAGAAAAACATTCAATTCTTTGACTGGTTTCATGTTTATCTGGTCAAAAACAATATTGATTATCCTTGGAAAATAACATTGACTGAGGATAAGTCAACGAATGTCATTACTGTTTGGCATTTGAAAAATGGTGGGTTAGTTAAAGCGGAACTACCCCCCAATACAGCTTTCCAACTCCCAGGGATCAAGGATCCTAAGGATGAAACAATTCCAATCATAGCTGCACCCTTCAAAACTAAAGATGTCGCTAAACCAGTTTCACCTCATGACATCAAAAAATTAATGGAACAAGCCAATTATACCAATAAGTATCTTCAAGTTTTAGGTACTAGGGTTAAGTCTGAAGTTTCTAGTTTACCATCCTCTTCGGGAACCAAAATTGAAGTAGAAAAACAACCCTTGGATAAACCCTTATTCAAACCCTTCAAGGTTACAAAGAAGTTTAAAGATAGCTTTAAACTTCTTCGTGATCCAGAAATCAAAACTGAACCCAAGATAGATCCTATCAACAAGGTTGATAAGGGATTACAAAATATTGTGGTACCAGATTCTCCACAAGATTCTGGCCCTCAAACCCAAAATCCATATGGGCTAAGAAGTAAAGGTCCGACTGGCCCAACCGGTCCAACCATTAATGTCATTGATGAAACTAGCTCAGATAGGGAATCTGTGGCTTCTTCATCTAAAACAAAAGAGGAACCCCCTTTCAATATCAATCCGGTTTTCTCCAAACCTTGGAAGAAATCCACAAAGCTTTATTATCCTAGAGCAACTCCCCCAGATTTGCTCTTAGAAGAAAAACCTCCAACCTTCAAAAGCTTCAATGCCAATAATATCTATGAATGGAACATAGATGGTTTACCAGAATACCAAATCATGACCACATTGCAACATATGACAATGATGGCCACAGCTTACCAAGCTGCCAATGATGCTTCTGAGGAAGTAATCTGTAATATCCTCGTAGCAGGATTTACTGGCCAATTGAAAGGATGGTGGGATCATTCTTTCACTGATGAGCAGAAAGAAGAAGTCTTTACTGCTATCAAAACTGAACCTGATGGAACACCAATCACAAGTGATGGTGAATCCATACCTGATGCGGTTAACACCTTAATCTTTTCCATTGCTGAACATTTCATCAGAAATACCTCAGTATGGAAAAACAAAACAACTGATTTATTAGCCAATCTCAAATGTAGATCCTTATCAGATTTTAGGTGGTATAGAGATACTTTCCTAGCTAGGGTTTACACCAGAGAAAATTGTCAGGATCGTCTCTGGAAAGAAAAATTTGTAACAGGTCTTCCTACTGCCTTAGGAGACATTGTTAGGGATGAGCTTGCAGCTCATGCCCCTGAGGGTAAAATCCATTATGATAAGTTAACCTATGGCCAACTCATTGCAGTTATCCAAAAAATAGGTACACGACTTTGTCAAGAAGATAGAGTTCGTAATCAATTTCAAAAAGAAAAGGCAGCAAAGAAGGATTTAGGTTCATTCTGCCAACAATTTGGAATGCCCCCTTGTCCAAAAGACAAACCAAAATCCTCTCATAAACACCATCAATCTCATCACCAAACCAACAAGGTCCATAAACCAAAGTATACCAAGTATACTAGGTACAAAAGGAACACTCCTCCAAGAAAACTCAAGCAAGAGTTTAAATCCAAACCTGCAATTGACATTGCAATCCCAAAGAAATCAACCATTTGCTATAGTTGTGGTAAACCAGGACATATTAGCAAATATTGTAGGCTTAAAAAGAAAATTAAAGCCTTAAATCTTGAACCAATAGTTGAGGAACAACTGAACAATCTCCTTATAGAATCAGATGATTCAGATGGATCAAATGGTGATTCTTCTGAAGATCTCAATCAAATTTTAGAAGATGATGTCGGAAGCCAAGGTTCTGAATCTTCTAATGAAATTAATGTCTTAACTAAGGATCAAGATCTCCTTTTTGAAGTCATTAATGCCATTCTTGACCAAGATGAAAGGAAACGATACTTTGAAAGGTTCCCTGCTTCTATGAGGCCGGGACCTAAGGCTAAAGGAAAAGCCATCATCAAAGATCAATTTGATTTCAAACAAATTCTCAAACGTTTAGATGCTAAACAACAAAAACCTGTCAGAATCCAAGATCTCCAGGAAGAGATCAAGAATCTGAAACATGAAATCAAAGAGATAAATCAAGAACAAGCTGTTCATAAGCTTATCTTATCTCAACTAGATAACCAATCCTCCGTACCTCCATCAGATGATGAAGGCCAACATCAACCCAATTACGATAAAAGTGTTAGTTATCATTTGGAAAATGAAGAACTTAACACTGAGAAAGATCAAGAGTTTTTGAATCTTATCAATCAATTAAGAATTCAAAAGTTTTATATTAAGATTAGAATTATCATAGATGATTTTATTCTTAATACTACAGTGCTATTTGATACTGGTGCTGATTCCAATTGTATTTTAGAAGGATTAATTCCTACTAAATATTTCGAGAAAACATCCGAAAGATTGAGTACTGCAAATGGCTCAAAACTTAGGATTAATTTCAAACTATCCAAAGCCATAATTGAGAATCATGGTCTTAAAGTAGAAACCCCGTTTTTACTTGTTAAAGATCTAAAAAACGAAGTGATTTTAGGAACACCGTTCATAAGGTCACTTTTCCCTTTAGCAATCACAAATGAAGGAATTTTTACTCAACATCTGGGTAGGATCTCTTGCATTCTGACTATGTCATCAAGACAGTAGAGAAAAACATTCCAATCAACCCAGAGAGTGAAGAATTATATATATATATATATATATATATATATATATATATAAACACACGTATATAGAGTTAGGATTTGTTGACATCAGATGTAAGTCTTTTGACTTATACCAAATTTGGATCGTTAAAATGAAATAATCTAATGGCCAGAAATATTCCGATAAAAAAATTAAAAAATTAAAAAACTTAAAATATAGTCACGTGCCTAGGTTTTTTTTCCCCTTCCCTTGCTTTCCCTCACCATCCCTTTTTTGGGTCGATATTTATTAGGAACTTCGCATAGCAGTGGACCAAACCATGTCGTCATCGGATCACGGCTTATCGGAGCAACCTAGACAGGCCGGAATCGTCGAACAACAAAGGTGTCACTATTGAATTATTTTTCTCTGTTTTAGGATTTGTTTTCTGTTAGGCCTTGCAACAGAGGCAAGCTAGGCTTTATTCTCCTTCTTACCCTCACCAAAATAGGTAAAATAGATGCCTTTTTTCTTTCTCCTCCTTTCCCTCACCAACCTTTTCCTCTCTGTTTTAGGTTTTGTTCTCTTTTAGGAGGTTCAATAGAGGCTGCTATTCAGCAGAGGTACCAATGAGTTCTAGTCATCGTGTAAGTAACATGGACTGAGATTATATTACCACTTGATTGATTGTCGCCCAAATTAGCATGGATTGGTCTAGCATGAATTGTCGCACAACAGAGGTGCCACTGCTAAACACTTGATTGATCGTCGCCCACATTTTCTATCAGTAAATTGGCATTGTTTCTTTCCCACGATGGTTTATCCATAAATTTGTCGGTGGTTTTGGGCATTTGTACCAATATGACTTAATAGTTTTAGTGATATTTAATTCTATTAATCATTTTTCTTATTTATTTTTTATATCCTTCAGGTGTATATAATATTAGACTGAGAATTTTATATTGTTACATGGATGTAGAGTGCTTTGAACACTCTATTGGGAAGGGTATAGAAGATCATGATATAGTTGATCTTGTGTCTAATGACTTAGAAACCACTTTATAAAACTCCAAGTCACACAAGGCTATTGTTGATGAGCATCCTAATATTCTTCCTTCTGTTGGAATGGAATTTGACTTCCTTCAGCAACTTCGCAGAGTATATCGTGTACAATCAAGCTAGTTTATTATCTGATCTTGCAGCCAAATATGAGAAGTTATACATGTTCATATCATCTGAAATGGAGCAAACATACAAAAGAGCTTTAATAATGGATAATGAAATGCACATTGAAAATGGCACAATTGCTCTAGAGGCACGTTGTCAGGATTCGCTATGTGAACAAGTGTATCCCTTGAATTAAATATTGGAGATCCTGTAACGCCCTTCGTTACGTTAGTAACCAAGTTAAAACCATTTAAATAAAAGATAGTGAAATATTTTTTTTTCATAATATAATACTTAATGTAACAATAATAATTCCAAAATAGCCTTTACATTAATAAATCCTCAAACTGAAATAACATGAATAAACTCAAATCTCTTAAAACAAGGCGCCTACTAAAACCTCAACGTGTAAAACGGAAAAAAAACCAAGATCTAGCCACAAACGGCTCCAGTACATCATAATACTGACCAAAGCAATAAATGATACTAAGAAGGAATCTCAAGTCTTCAAGCCTCCTTGGTCTCAGGAATATCGTTCTCGTGCCCTGAAAATAATACTACTAATGAGATGAGAATCCCATTGAATAAAAACAGTTATAAAATAATTTCACAAACAATGTTATTCTCAGCTGGCACAGTTATCAGAAAAACAACCATGACACTTGGTATTTTCGAAAATAATATAATTTTTCTATAATATCAATAATATAAATATTCAGAGCAACACTTCGCATTATTCAATTATCAACAATTAACATTTAACTCATGAACTTATTTTACCAATCATAAGCACACAATAATGGCGTCCCATTGCCCACCCCTACTCATGAGGAGTGTTTCGACCTCAGCTGCAATGATGAAGTTACCAAGTTAATACCCCTGCAATGGTGGTATTTTTCGACATCTCTGCTATGGTGATGTTTCTCATTTCAATACCCCTACAATGGTGGTATTTTTGACATCCCTGTTGTGGTGATGTTTCTCATTTCAATACACAATGGTGGTATTTTTCGACATACTTGTTGTGGTGATGTTTCTCATTTTAATACCCCTATAATGGTGGTATTTTTCGACATCCCTGATGTGGTGATGTTTCTCTTTTCGATACCCCTACAATGTTGTTATTGTCAACATCCCTACAATGGTTATGTTTTTTACAAGGTCAATACCCCTATAATGGTGGTATTTCCTCAACCCTTAATACCCCTGCTGTGGTAGTATTAAGTGCATATCAAGCAGTCAATAATCAACAATCAAATTATCATGCCATAACAACACATAGGCATACAAAAATTCATTCATATCTCATGACAAATACATCACATAAAAAGCATGCCAACTCAATCATCAAAGACCACACAATTCACAATATATAGACATTCATTCATGGCATTCATATCATTAAAAACTCTAATTTTACATTAATTTCGTTTTTCATGAAAACCCCCAATTTAGAAAATAGGATTTGGCCAAACATGCACTTGTTCATTGCTATTTCTTCATGAAAAAATTAGATAGTTCAAACCCCTTTTTCTAGAAATCATTTGCATTATGGATGGGTAAGAAAATGTCGTTTTCACTCACCTCTTGAAGACCTCCAAGAATCTCCGAGCGTCTCCCACGAACACGCCAAGAAAATCTTCAAAGATATCCTATTTCTCCTCCCTCTTAGGCTGCTTCTTCACCAACTTCACCCTCTCCAAGATGTAATGCCCTTCGTTACATTAGTAACCCAATTAATATTTAAACAAAATATGGAGAAATAAAAATTTCTCTTAAAATATTACTCAATAAATACTCAGTGTACTAATATTAATAATAATATCAAAATAATGTTTACATCCTTAAATCCATAACATACTGGAATAACATAGTTAGTTCAAAAGCCTCAAAATCGGGCGTCTAATATAACTCTCATAAATAAATAAAAATGTAGCCGTAACATAGGTTCTCATGACATAAGCCATAACATACTAACCAAACTATAAATTAAAGAACAGATCTTCAAGCCTCTGTATGCTCAACGGTGTCATCCTCAGGCTCTGAAAACAACACTACTAATGAGATTTATAATCCCAGTGAATAAAAATACAGTTAAAAATATTTTCGCAAAAACATTGTACTCAACCGGTGTGGCAACCGAAAAAACAATTCATGGTACCCGCTATTTTTCAAAATAATAGCATTATAAAATAATAATAATAATATAAATTATTATTGACAATAATCAGTCATCATCATCGCATCACAAATCAAGTATGTCAAAATCTCATATATCAAATAATTCCAATAAACCGCATTTGTCATATGACTTTCAAACATCACTCAACAATGGCATCATATTGCCTACCTCTACTCAAGAAAGGTATTTCGATGTCACCTTTTTATTGGTGACATTACTCATTTTTTGATAACAACCATGTGCAATGACGGTATTGCTCATTTTTCGATATCCCAATATATGATGATGTTGCTTTCGATACCCTATCAACTGACGGTATTGCATAATTTCAACATTCTAATATAATGGCGTGTTACTTTCGATACCCCTTTCATAGGCGGTATTTCTCAAACGTTATGTCACATGCATAATGATCAATTAAACATGCCGAATCAAATATATATCATCACATAACTCAAGTAAAGCATATCAATTAACCAATACACATACCAATCACACATCTTAAATCATCATTCTCAAGGAAAAATGCTCAATTTAATAAACTTTATTTTTAATCGAAAACCCCCAAATCAATTTAGCGTTCTTGAACCCTACCATAGAAAAACCCAATTTTTCCAAATCAATCTTCCAAATTCATTATTGGTTTTAAAACCCAAAACCCCAAATCCATGTACCATGAAAGAGTAAGAAAAAAGTATTTTTACTCACCTCTTGAAGACCTCCAAAAGCTCCAAATATTATTTAAAACAAATCCTACCATTTCACTAACAATCCTAATCTCCTCTTGCTAACGTTCTTGAATCAGTGCTATTCTTTTTCTCTATTCGTTGCTCGGTTTCCTGGCTTCTTTTGCTGTCAGCGGCGCTGGTGAGATGGGTTTCAAAACCAATCTCGTTTTCTATTTTATAATATCTCCGACCCTAATAGATTTTTATTATGAAACTAACTCCATTCTTCTAATCATGAAGTTTGCTACACGTGAGTTGCACTGGAGCCTATTTGACCAAAGCCAAAATTATAATTGAATGATGAAGTGCAACTTCTTTCCTCGTGGGCCTCACGCTTCTTTTTCTTATAATTTTAAATATTATTTTCTTTTAAATATTGCATATTTGTAATAACTAAATATTTTCATCAAACTTTTATATTAATAATTTTTTACACTAAACCTTATAATAGTTTAATCTTTTTATTAAATTAATTATATTGAAATTTTAGGATGTTACACAAGATCTTGATTCCACAAAGATAGCAAGATAGAGTTCTTAGACTATTATTAGGGTTTGTAGCCGCACTAGGAGTGTTAGGATTGGTTTATATATGGTTACCCACGTTTTCCTCTTTTAAAAACTCTCTTCCTCGCGTACTGACATTAAGCACGGGCGTGCTCTTATCCAGCACGGCCATGCTCCTTTATAAGAGCAAGGGCGAGCTCAGATAAGCAAGGGTGTGCTCATCAGTGTCAAAACTCGCATGTTTTCCGACATGGTCGTGCTCCCCCTTGAGCACGGGCGTGCTCCCCTTAAACACCATTTTCCGACACGGGCGTGCTAGCATTGAGCACGGTGTGGCTCAGACCGTGCTTTTCCAGTGCGGACGTGCTCAACGTCAGCATGGGCGTGCCGAACATGAGCAAGGGCGTGCTCATGCTACTGTGACAGATTTTCAACTTAGAGCTTCTCCTTTTATTATTTTGATCATTATACTATCCTTAAGGCTCAAAATCATCAATTCTAAGCCTCCCAAACACTCTATTAATTTTATTTTCTAAAAATAACGTCTCTTATGCATCTATTTAATTCTTGGGATGTTACATTTTCTCCCCCTTTTAAGAATTTCGTCCTCGAAATTAACCTCACACATCTATATGAAACAAAATAAAGTTAATGTACCTTCAACGACGAGGTCTGGGTATTGGCGCATCAAATCCTCTTCCAGTTCCCAAGTAGCCTCTTCCGGAGTCAACCCTTCCCACACCACTTTCACCAATGCAATCGTCTTGGTCCTCAAGGTCTTAGTACTCTTGTTGATAATCCATACAGGCCTGAGCTTAAAGATTAAATTATTCTTCAATTGTATTGACTCAGGAGCTATTATATAAGATACATCGGGTGCATATTTTCTGAGTTGAGAAACATGGAAAACATCATGAAGGTTTGATAATAAAGGTGGAAGAGCCAATTGGTAAGCAACAAGCCGACTCTTTTTAGAATTTGGAAGGGACCAATGAATCGAGGGTTTAGTTTTCTAATTTTCATGGATCTTCCCACCCCAGTCTTAAGAGTGACTCTCAAGAATACATGTTCCTCTTCTTGGAATTCTAGAGGCTTTCTCCTCTTGTCAGCATTGCTCTTCTGCCTAGTTTGCGTAGTGCACATCCTCTCCCTAATCATCCCGATCCTAACGGTGGTTTCCTGAACCAAGTCAGATCCTAACAAGGTCTTTTCTCCTACATCACACTAACACAAAAGGGATCTACACTTTATTCCATAAAGAGCTTCATAGGGTGCCATGTCTATGCTAGTGTGATAACTATTGTTATACACAAACTCTATGAGAGGTCAAAACTTATACCAACTTCCACCTTCATCTAAACCACACACTTGAAGCATGTCCTCAAGGGTCTGAATGGTCTTCTCCGACTGACCATCCATCTGGGGGTGATAGGTTGTGCTAAAACTCAACTTAGAACCAAAGCCTTGCTGGAATGCTCTCCAAAATCTAGTTGTAAACCTCAGGTCTCTATCTGACACTATAGAGGTGGGTATACCTTGAAGCTTGATTATCTCATTGATGTATAAGTCTGCCAACTTATCCAAGCTATAGGTTGCCTTAATGGGCAAAAAGTGGGTAGACTTGGTCAACCTATCCACGACTACCCATATGGCATCTAAACTAAAACGAATCCTAGGTAACCCCATCACAAAATCCATAGATATTCTCTCAGAAATTTCTAAAGGTTGCAACAAACTTGAAGGTTTTTGGTGCTCTATCTTAATCTTTTGGCATACTAAACACTTAGATACAAAGCTGGCCACATCCTTTTTCATCCTTGACCACCAATACATCTTTTTAAGGTCCTGGTACATCTTAGTTATTCCTGGATGTATGGTGATTATGTGCTTCTTCTAACACTCTTTCCCTGACCCTCCTTAGGAACAACGATCCTACCTTTAAACATTACTATGCCATCAGCAGACAACTCATAACCCTCTTGTCTCAACAAAGATTACAATTCATGGTCTAAAAGTTGTCCAGCCTAATCTCCTCCCTAAGGCCACTATGGATCTCCAACTTGTTCAACTTCAAACTTAAACCATTCAGAGATACCTCCGAATTCATATCTCTAAACTCCTCTAAAAGACCCATCTCCTGCACCATTAAGTTAGACATGTGTATGGATTTTCTACTAAGGGCATCAGCCAATACGTTAGCCTTCCCTGGATGGCACTTCAGCTCAAAATCATAATCCTTAAGAAACTCCATCCACCTTCTCTGCCTCATATTCAACTTTTTTTGGTCACAAAAACCTCAAACTTAGCACCATACAAATAGTGCCTTCAAATCTTAAGGGTGAAAACTACTACTGCCAACTCATGGTCATGTGTAGGATAATTCATCTCATGGGTCCTAAGCTGCCTAGATGCATAAACCACTACCTGTAACACCTTGCTTTTTCACTTCTATGTACATATGTGTTAATACTTGCTTATAGATGTTTGCATATGTTGTTTTTGCTTGTTTTTGGTGCATAAGTTCATAGTTGTAATAGTTCAGCCTTTAGAATAATCGATACATCTGATGACAACCAAATGGTGTGGTTGCCTTTTGAAGATCGTTTGGTTGAATTAAAAAAGACTTAATTTCGTGTTCTTCTTAAGGAATGAATTGTAGCAACATAAAAGTGAAGAAAACAAGAAAACGATGAAGAAAGAAATGATGAGGCGCCACAAACCAAAAAGGTTTGATAAGCCAAGTGATGTTCGCCACAAGAATCTTGGATTCTTGATAAGAACTAAGCTTGGTTCAACCAAAAACTATGAGAACAATACTCTCACAAATGGAATTAATCCAAATTCAACATCCAAGTTGTCTTATTCCATGTTTCTAGGTGCATACATATAGTAGTGGAAGGCATGAAGATGCCATCAAAAGGTCACCATAAAGTGACTTGACCCCACCCTAACATATAATAATTCCTACTAAAAACTAATTGAAAGAAAAGAACCATAACCACCAAATAAAGACTCACTAATGTGTGGTTATTAACTCCATAACCACCATATAATGACTCTCCAATAAGTGGCCAAACATTCCATAACCTCCCAAGGAGTTACTAAGGCATGCAAGCCAAAAGTTAACCTCCTTTCTTATCATAAAATTCGACCCCACCATCCTACAATAGCCAAATAACATATTGAAATAAAAACTAAATACAAGCCTAAAACAAAATGGATCAAATCCATCCGGAATTTCGTGCATAATTTCTAGCCCTATTTTCTTGATGATAAAGATCGAATTAGGTCTTGATTATAGAAATAAAACTTATAGAAAATTCTTTTATCTTCCTAACGCCACCAAGAACACTGAAATCGGATTATCAGAGAACAAGTTACAATCAAAACGAGGCATAAGGTCACTTGGACTTGAATGGTTTGACCTCCTCTGGTTGCAAACTTGAATTGCCCCCTCTTGGCTCATATCAACATCCGAGTCTAAATAACCTGTTTCACGGTTTTGGCCATATCTTGAGTTCTAGACATCCGATCGAGGTGATCTTGGATGCGTTGGAAAGATTAGAGAATTATCTACAAGTCTTATTCAGGTGTCGAGGCTAAAAACACGTTTTCTGAAAGGGAAATCGATTTCCAGGTGAAGAAATCGATTTCCAGAAAGTGGAAATCGATTGTTTAAAGGGAAAATTCGATTTCTTTGATAAGAAAATCGATTTGGCCAATGGAAAATCGATTTCCATGGTTGTGGAATCGATTCCCATGCGTGTCAGAGCTTGTGAACGCGTTTTGGTTACCGGACTATGCTGTGTACGGCCCATTCATCCTAAAACGTCCCTAACAGTTATATATACATAGCGTATGACCTAAACCTAGTATCCACACCCTATTGTACACACTTTTTGCCTCTTCTCATCCCTAAGAGCTCTAATTGATCTCTTTCTCTAGAAAACCCAAAGGACGAATCCTACTTTGGTGTTCTTCGTCAAGAACATGCCATTGTTTGGCTAGTCTATCCCTGCTGCTAGAGTTAATCTCCTAAGTTAGAAACCAAGGTGAGTTTCTAATCCTAGATTTGTTTTCCCTTTCAATCCTTAACTTAAAGATCGACTCTACTTTCCAGTGTTGCGATCGTGATCAAGTGCTGAACCCGTAAGAAGGAACCGTAGCAGAACTTGGCTCTGTTCTCTTTCCCTTAGGCTGTGAATCGTCATACCAGGTATGGGGGGAGAAAATTGGTCATGAATATGTGGGTTTTGGGATAGGTTAAGATGACCCCTGTGTATGCCTGCGTATGCCTATGAATGTTGTTATGTTGTTTTCTGGCTATATGAGTATTGATTAATGAATAATCTGATGTTATAATATGTTTATAACTATGAGTACATGATTTATATGATTGATGATGAATTGAGGATGATGAACATGTAGTTTATGCCATGATGTGGTGTTTTGTTAATCCTATACTATAACAACATAGTTATGGGGAGAAACTAAATAGGCGATGTGAGATTGATGATCAAGGATTAGTTTGAGAATCCTTAGGTTATGATTTATGAGTGTTGGACTAAGCAAATTAGTGATTAATAGCTCAGGCTCGAATGATATGTTAATTAGAGAACGTAGACGGGTCTGATAGCGGAGGAAACCCGCTGCTGTATGATCTGAAACCCAGAAATCGATTTCCAGCACATGGAAATCGATTTGACTCGACCAAGAATCGATTTCCAAGGTGTGGGAATCGATTTGGCCTTGTAGAAATCGATTCCTAGAATCGATTTTCCTTGTTCACAATCGATTGGGGAAATCGATTTGAACATGTTGAAATCGATTTCCAGAGATTGGAAATCGATTTGAAGACTTAAGAAATCGATTCCAGAGAATGGAAATCGATTCTCACGTGCCCAGGAGCAGTTTTGACCCCTTATGCTTGATGGATAGTGTTATGTAGGCTTGTTATAATCTTAATAAGATATGAATTGTGGTTTAGATATTAAGATTAGGTTATGATTTTAAGATATGAATTGTGGTTTAGATATTAAGATTAAGTTATAATCTTAAATAAATATATGACTTGAGGTGTAAATATTAAGGTTAAGTTATAATCTTAATAAAATATGGATTGAGGGTTTAGATAATAAGATTAAATATAATGCTTCATAAAGGTATTATTAAGTAAGACTTAAAGAACAATTAGTAAGACGACGATGTTATTGGTAACGACGCACTGTTACTGATGTTGTTGGTTAAATCACTTTTGATGCTTATTGGTCAAGTTTGATGTTGATAAATCATCTTTGATGCTTGTTGGTCAAAGTTGATAGCCATGTAATGGCATGATGGTGGATGGCTGGACATGTGTTTGCATGTTGTTGAGCATAGCATGCATCATACGTTGACGTTGATATGTTGGGTGGAAAGCAAACGATGAATCGCGATAGTGGAGGCCACGATGGGTGTTATCTCGGCCTTGCGGGTACATTGGGTAGGGAAATTCCAGGTGACATGGGCTAGCTACCTATTGTCGGAGTGACCTAAAGGATAAGTTGAGTACCCTGACTAGCCACTATACGTTATCAGAATTAGTGAGAGTGTTCGGGGATGGCCCATGGTCTGGCATATCATCCACGTTGATAACCGGACATGTACTCCTAATCGTCTTTGTGGAGTTAGAGTTGTTGGTCACATGCATACGGAGTAGTGATGTTGCATTCGTATTGACATGCATCTTTGGTATATATATATATATATATATATATATATATATATATATATATATATATATATATATATATAATGATTATACATGTGTTGGTTGATGTATGTTGTATGTCATCTTGATTACTATTCCATTCCGTTTACATATATTTATGATCGTATTTCTCACCCCTACCTTTTGTTGTTCTTGTGCATATGATGTTGCATGTGCAGAGGAGGGTGAGCATGCTGACGAGGAGTGATCCCATGGAGATCTCTCTTAGTAACAGTAGTTAGGATTTATGTTCAGTTGTTTAGTTTATTCCGATGTATTATCGGTATATGTATACCAACTCTGATATGTGACATCGGGATTTGGGATATGTTTATTATTTATGTTTTCCGCAGTTTGTTTTTAAAGGATTTTGATTATTTCAGATTCCTACGTTTGAGTTATAGATGATGTGATGCACATTACCCTTGAGGAAACGTTTTTTTTATTTTCATTATTACATTTTTTAAAGACATGTATGATTTTATTTATATTTTATTCTGTGTGGGGTATTGACCATTCTTAGAAGTGTCGCAATAAACGACGAAGCCCACTGAAGGGTTCAGAATGATCAAGACTGGTGATGACACCAACCTCTTCTTAAGTTCTTGGAAGTTCTCCTCACACTCACTGTCCCCTCAAAAAGATCTCCCTTTCCTAGTCAACTTGGTCAAAGGTAAAGCTAGTATAGAGAAACCTTCTATAAACTTCCTATAGTACCCTTCCAGTCCTAGAAAACTTCTCACTTCAGTCGCTCATTTAGGTTGTTCCCAATCTAACATCACATCAACCTTAGAAGAGTCAACTGCTACCCCCTTCTTAGAGATGGGATGACCCAAAAACTTCACCTCGTCCAACCAAAACTCACACTCCTCTGGTTTGGCATACAGGTGCTCATCCCTCAAGATCTGCAATACTAACCTCAAGTGCCCCTCGTGGTCTTCTGGAATTTTAGAATATATAAGAATATCATCCATGAACACCACCACAAAGCTATCCAAAAACGGCTTGAAAATCTGATTCATGTAATCCATGAAAACGGCCGGGGCATTGGTCACATCAAATGGCATCACTACATACTCATAGTGTCTGTACCTAGTCCTAAAGGCTGTCTTAGGAATATCCTCGCCTTTCACTCTAATCTGATGGTACCCAGATCTCAAGTTTATCTTAGAGAAAACTACTGCTCCTCTCAATTGGTCTAACAGGCCATCTATTATAGGCAAAGGGTATTTATTCTTGATGGTTACCTTGTTCAACTGCCTATAGTCAATGCACAACCTCATACTGCCGTCCTTCTTTTTGACCAGGAGCACTGGCGCTCCCCAAGGTGACACACTAGGCCTCATGAACCCCTTTTCTAACAATTCTTATAACTATTTCTTAAGCTCGCTTAGCTCTAGGGGTGCCATTCTATAGGGTGCTAAAGAAATAGGTCCACTCCCAGGTACTAGATCTATATTAAACTCAACCTCCCTAGTTGGCGGTAGGATAGAGACTTCCTTAGGAAAAACATCCTGGTATTCACATACTACGGGTATTGTCGCTATTTCACTCTCAGCCTCTATCTTAGCAGAAAAGAGAAGTATGTATCCTTGAGCTCCCTCAACTAAAATTATGGCAAGATACAGCAGATCCAACAGATTTGGTTACACAAGGATCAATGGTCATAGGCTGTGTAGCAATAGATATGGTTTTATCAGAACAGTTTATAAGAGCATGGTTAGAGGGCAACCAATCCATACCAAGGATGACATATAGGCCCGACATAGGCAAGCATATAAGATTAATAGAATAAGACACATCTTGATATACTAAGGGGCAATTCAAGCAGGCAATGGAGGTAACAAGTTTATCCTCCGCAGGGGTAGAAACACATAAATCAAAGGGCAATTTAGAAATAGATAGGGACAAATTTTTCACACAGTCTAAGGATATGAATGAATGTGTAGCTCCAGAATCAAACAATATATTGATTTTTCTTTCTTTAATTAAACCCATACCTTGAATCAAACCATCCGACTCCTTCACTTACTCCCCTTGGAGTGTAAAGACTCTTCCCTGGTTCTGTGGCCTCGGTTGGGATTGGCCTTCGCTTTTACAAACTCTAGCAAAGTGCCCCACCTTGCCGCACTTATGACAGGCGTTCTGAACTGCAGGGCATGTACGGTCTCCATGATTCCATCCAGATCTAAAGCATCCGGTGCCTTTGTCACCATGAGTCCCCTGGACTTGCTTCCGTTTGCTGATCAATGGCACAGGTCACAAATTCTTCTAAAATTTGCTATCCCTACTCTAAAACTTCTTTCCTTCAAAAACAGTCTTCTCCTTGGGCTTCTCCATCACTAGACCCTGCAACTTCTGCTCTACTACCCGACACTTATTCACTAAGGTTGGGTAGTCCCTGATCTCAAGTATACTGATGGAAATTTGAAGTTCTGGTTTCAATCCTTGCTCAAACTTTATGGCTTTCCAATCATTCTGAGGATTCTCTCTCAGGTACCGCGAGAACCTTGCCAAGCTCTCAAACTTGGCCACATACTCAGCTATAGTCATGTCTCCCAGGCGGAGCTGTAAGAACTCCGCCTCCTTCTGAATGTGGACACTGTGGGGGAAGTTGTGACACCCGCTACCCCGCATACGATAAATATAGAAATATATCATATAAATAAAATCCATAAATTAAAACCAAAGGGTAACAAGTGTAACATCCCGGTTGTTCTGTAACTCTAATCGAGTGAGTTAATCTCAATTGGGGCTTTGGATGATTGTGTGAAATATTATGTGTTAGTTTTAGACCTAGTTTGAAGATTAGGAATAGGCTTGAACAAGGTTGGAGGTGTCTAAAGCGTTAAACGAGTAACTGTGGAAGCCAGAAGTTTGGAAGACTTTTCCCAGCTGAGCTACACGCTCGAGTGTAGGAAGGTAGCATGCCTCAGCGTGACAATGCTCAAGCGTTGTTAACGTTGGACGCTCAAGCGTTTTGAGTGCGTTTGCCAGTTGGTATGCTTTTGACATGTGTGCTACACGTGTCAGGCCAGGGTCAAGGCGGAACGGACAAGGTTCCACGCTTAAGCGTGGAGGGGACCTCACACTCAAGCGTGCAGGTTTTCCACGCTAAAGCGTGCACAACGGCTCAAGTTAGTGGAGTTTCATTTCTCTCCCTTATTTGCACAAAAATTCCTTGAAGTCTCCAGAATTCTCTGCAACTTGAGAGAAAGGGAGCTGTGTTCTAGAGTGAGAAAGCTTGAGGTTGAAGGCGATCGAAGTACCGGAACGCGATTCCGACTACACAGTTGTGATCGCGGCGAAGTAATCTTCGACTTTGACGGATTGGTTTCTCGATTCGTTCAAGGTAAACTCGAGTTCCTAACACATGTTCTTCTTGTTCTTGATGTTCTTCGAGTCTTTGCCTTTTCCTTTGATTTTTGATCTTGCCCCTAGGCCTAACACTGTTGTATTTGTGTTGTGCTCGCAATTAGGGCAAGGTTCGTGCTCGCGATTGCCCGAGTTTTGGAGGTGGAATCACGCCTATTCTTGGAGTTGCCATGGAAGGGGGCTGCGAGCTCAAGCTTGGAGGAGTGAGCCGGTGATCGCGTGGGTTTGCGTGACAATTGTTTAGGTGGGGAGAAAGAGTACTGCTACCGTCGGGAAGGCAAGAGTAGTGTAGGATGTTTTTATGCTATGTGTAGGGAAGCCCTAACCCTACTAGTGGTTGAGCCCCGATAAAGTACCTAAACCCTAGGTTTAGCTTACTTTGGGCTATTGCCGTTAAGTTGGAAACCCTGGGCTAGTAAACTGTTGATTAAGGATGTTTGACTTCGTATGACTGTATGCTGCTGATTGCTGTTGCTATCTGTCTAAGTGCCTATATGCTACTTGGTATGTGATATGCTGCTATGTGCTGTTGTTAGTATCATTATTGTTGTTATTATGCAGTATGCTATAACGTTGAAAGTTGTGGCGGAATGCCGTAGAGCTAAGTTTAGTTGTGTGCTGTGTTGTTGTCGGATTGATACCGTGGATGGTGTCGTTGCTGTAATGCTAACTTGTTGAGGCTGTGGACATGTTTGTTTGAGTTGTGGCTCGTGGACTGTGGCGTCAAGGATGTGGCCGTGTGGATGCAGTGGCATCGTGTTGTTTCTGATTGAGAGCTTAGGCGTGAGATCCAGTATCAAGTTCATGGAGGATGTTTGCCGCATATCATCATCAGCTGCCAAGTGGCGAGGCCGTGTGACAGGTAGTATGGGCTGCCAGTGTCATACGAGGTTAGTTGTACCTGAGTGCGGGTACAGAGAGTAGATGGGGCGGTCAAGTGAGTGACCTTGGGGATATTGTCGGTCTCGAGAATAGTTTACAGTGACGGATGAGGTAGTCCCTATCCTATCGTGACGCTCGATCCAGTCCAGTTTGCCCAACTAATCCTAGAGCTTTCAATTTGTTCCAGGCTAACGTTCCGAGGCGACCGAGATACCTCGGTTCCGGTGTGGAAGGGGTATGCACTCTTATTGGTCACGGTGAGCGGTTCGGTTTCTTGGACAAGCTAACTCCGTTCCAACACAGAACCTATTCCGGTGTGGAACCGTTCCAATGGGAACAACTTTGAGCGTTTTCGGCCGACATGCTGCATGGGATTAGTATCCCGGTCGAGAGGATTGATCTGAGTGTGAGACTCATGGAGATGGATGCTTGTTGCATGTGTTGTCTTGAGAGATGTGTGTTGGAATGCAGTAACTATGATATTTGTGATACCTGCTGTATGCTACTTGCTATATGTGTTTACTGCATTACTGTTGTTTTCCGACATTATAAAGCGTTGTATTTCTTATCTCCCTACTGCTGTTTTTGTTGTTCTATATTGGGTTCGTATGAAGACGACGAGCCAACCGAGGAGCAGGATGGACCCGAGACTTCACCCGTTCATCACGTGGGCACCGCGGATGCCGGTTCTAGGCGATATTGAGATCGTGTACCATGATGAGAGGGGATGGCGGGTAGACACCCCTCTACCTTTTTGGTGGTTTACACAGGACCCGTCAGTCTAATTTTTTGGAGCGGCACACCTCCATACGTGGATATCATTGGACCCTATCCCGTGTACTAGTTTCTTCCTTTTTCAAGGTTATGGTAACCTCCGAGGCAGAGGGAGCGAAATTGCACGTGGGTGGCACCCCAGTCTTCAGTTGTGACCAGCAGGAGAGGTTATGTCTACCGAGGCCAGCGCAGGAGGACCGAGCAGTATTTGAGGACCTACCGCAGGCGTAGGATTATGGTGTCCAGTTCTTTGTTAGAGTACGAGCCTATAGTGTGATACAAGCGTACTCATGGCAAGGGTCAGGGTAGCTCAGGGCATCCTCACCACTGATGGTGAGAGCCTGCCAGTGCGTCCTAGGCAGTGAGCTGAGAGCTTTTCATGTACCTTTTTGAGAGGGGATGGGGGTTGCTGGCGCGCTTCGAGAGTTTTCTTATGCCTTTTGATGCATTTTTGGTTTTATTTTGACAGCATGTATATGTATGTACAGTGCCCTACCGATGGGGTTAAGTTATGTATGACATTGTATAGTTATGTTTATATTGCGCTTTTTACTCTAATAGCTTTTCTATGCTTGCCGTTATTGTTTGTTTACTTCCGCAACGCTGTTTGTATACCACGCAATCGCTTTATATGAGGCTAGGCATTGATAATAATAATAGGAGTTTGGGATTAATGGGATTATCCTTCGCACAAGAGAAGGGTCGTCTCATTTTGGTGGTATCAGAGAAGTTTGATTCTAAATCGGACTGTGAAGGTAAGTGTACTGGCTTTGACGGTTGATAACCGAGTTGTATCAACTATGTCAGGTTTTTGGGTAGAGTGTCTGATGCGCTAGTTATCGAAGGGTGATAACTGTTTTCATTCATGAGGTATATAATATATTTAACTGTTAAGTGCATTATATGTCTTATGAATTGGAACTGATAGCTCCTTTTTACAGGAAGCTAGATGGCACGATGAAGAGGTGGAAGGTCGGCGCCGAACAAACGTGACGGTAATAACAACAACAACGGTGACCACTCAGGGACAGGAAGTGGTGGTGACACTTCGGAAGGAATGCGGGCCATGAGGGACTTGGCTACCATAATGATGCAACAAACCCAACAGACTGCCCAGTATATGCAGAGGCAGGAAGAGAGAGAAGCTAGACAGGACCAACTACACACCGTGAGGGGAAATAAGATGGTGGATACCGGTCTCAATGCTTTTATGAAGGGAAATCCTCCTCAATTTCACGAAGAGTATAACCCTGAAGCTGCAGAAATGTGGTTGCAAGAGATGGAGAAGGTGTTCATGGCCACACACTGCAGAGAGGACAGAAAGGTTACATATGCTGCCTTCATGTTAGTAGGAGCGGCAGAAGCTTGGTGGAGAACCAAGGCCAGACTGATAAAGGTCGGAGGAAGGATGTTAACATGGCAACTATTTCGGGAGTGCTTCCTGGAGAAGTATTTTCTGAGAAGCATCAGACAAGAAAAAGAGAAGGAATTCCTGAGTCTGAAACAGGAACAACTGTCGGTGGGTGAGTACGCGATGAGGTTTGAGGCGCTACTTAAGTTCTCTCAATTCTATCAAATCCACCCGGATGAAGAATGGGTCCTCAGAAGGTTTGAGGATGGTTTGAGACCTGAGTTGAAGCGAGCAATGCTACCTCTAAGTGTTAGTTTTTTCCCGAGTTGGTGGAGAAGTGTACAGTGGTTGAAGGTCATGACCGAGCAGGAACTGTCGCGCAACAAAAGACAAGCGGTGGACCTGTTCAGAGCAGTCAGAGGGGCAGAAGTGGCAGATTCCAATGGAGGACGAGACCGTATGATCGCCCAGCTCAGTTTAACATTAACCATGGAGGGAGCAACTCCAGTCAAGGACAGCAGGAGACCAAGACCTGTTTTCGGTGCGGAGGACCGCATCTGGTCAAGAACTGTCCAAGGACCCAACACATCAAGTGTTTCAACTGCAACCAGATGGGTCACTATGCGTTAAACTGTAGGCCCGGAGTTGGCAGAAGGACTGAGTTTCAATAGAGTGGTAGGGCTCAGAGTGGCAGAGCTAGATCAGTTGTGGCAGGTCAGCAGAGCAGGCCACAGACGACCGGAAGGGTGTTTGCCGTGAGAGGTTCTGAAGCCTCCCAAAGTCCTGATCTGATCCAAGGTAAATGCTTGGTCTCCGGTAAGCTTTCGTCGTGATGAAGATCATGCTATCATGCAAGTTAGGCCTCAAACAAGGAGCAAGACTAAAGCCTTGAAGATGCAAGAAGAACTCAAGCAAGAAGAACTTGAGAAAGAAATCGGATTGATCATGCACTTCAAGCCACCACTAGAAGATGATCCAAGCACTATGAACATTTTCTTAATTGAGCTAGTGGAGTAGACATTAGTTTAGTTTAATTAATCTAGCTTAGTCATTGGTTTGGCCTTGTGCCCTTTTACCCCATGATTATGTAATAATTGCTAGACTTTTATGCTTTTGTAATAATGATGCACTTAGACACCTCTATGGTACTTGCGCATTTAGGAACAATAGGTTTTTGGGATTAAATCCCCTAGGATAGCCGGGCACCTCTTCTAAAACAAGGAGGATCATGCATTTGGTCCAAATTATGGAATTAGGGAGTCTTAGGAATATTCTCCTAACATCAAGGAGGGATTATGAGCAAACATTAAAAATGCTCCAAGCCCACTCCCTAAGTGCACACGGCGCCTCCTTCTGGGATGGCTTAGGAAACCCTAGTTGTTCTCTTCTATAAATGCACCTCTTGTAATCACTTGAGAGGAACCTTTTGAATAAAATTTGAATTACTCATACTTGAGTTTTCTTGTGAGGCCATAGCCCTCTCATAGTTCTTGGATTAGAACTCTTGATTCTTATCAAGGATTGCTAATCCTTGTGGCGAATCCTCCTTTGGCTCATCAATTTTACAAATCAATGGATCTTTGTGGCGCCTTCCTTATCATCTCTTCCCCTTTCCATTTTCTATTTTTCATTTGAGTATTGTTATCATTTACGTCTTTACTTTTATGAGTTGTTACCTTAGTGTTTTTTTTTAATTTTCGAATTCTTATTGTCTTCTTATTGCTTGAATAGCTTAGTCTTTCTCTTCACTTTTAATTCATTGAATAGCATAGTATCTTTCATTTTCTTTATTGTTCACGCAAATAGCTCAAGGAAGATCCTAAAACTAAATGATTCCAACTTGGATCATATCATATAGTATCTAGAGCTAGCTCCTTGAGCCATTTCTTTTTCCTAGTTGCGCTATCCTTGTTTTTCTTTTCTTTTGTTCTTAAGTTTTGAGCCACTTGATCTTGATGAGCATCATTAAGAGTGTGCAAATTGTTATGTTGCACCTTGATTGAAAGGTCCTTCAAAGTGGATTCAAGTAAACCAAGTTATTTACAATTTCAAGTAGTGAACTAGACACTTTAATTGGGAAAATAAAATTTTGGCCAGTGTGCTCCCCAATCTCCCATTGTGTTCATCATGTTCATACTTAGAAAGGCTATTTGATTTGCTCACTCCTTACCAAATTGGAATTGAGTGTTTCTTGCATTGGAATTATTTTTTTTGGCCATTTAAAAAGTAAGGTCCCTAGGTTGAAATCAAAAGAGTCAATATACTTTGATTAGAATAAAATACAGGGACCTAAGCCCAAAAAAAAAAAAACGAAATATAAAAAAAAAAAGGAGGCAATTTGGGGCAAATTGCATAGGCCACAAAATAATCTCTAAAAACTTTAGCCTTTCTCAAAGTTGGTTTACTTAGCTGCTGGACTTTAGTTTAATCAAGCTCAAAACTTTGTTTATGAACAAGTATTTGAGACTTGTCATATCAACTTCCTTTTGAGTGTGCTTTCTTTCTTTAATTTTTTTTGCTTGTCTTCTTAAATTCTCTAGTTTTGTCATTGTAGTTTTCCTTTCTTCAAATTCTGAATTGGTTGGCTAAATTAGGATTCTTACACTTGTATTAGCATTTCATACATCAATTGAATCTTGCAAGTTCTTTTACAAGGACTTTTGAGAGGAATTTAAAAGAGAAAAGGCTAGAGTGAAAATTACATCTTGTGAGAAAAGCCAATAGAGAGATAAACATTTGTGAGGTATCATGGAAGAACCACTTGAAAGAGATTCCACACCCCCTTCACCTAGAACAGCCATTTTACAAGTTCAAATGGCGGATATTACTAGACAATTGGAGAGGTTAGGACAACAAGTCCAAGGACTCATAAGACCACCTCCCCAATCTGAACAAGAGTCTCCCTACGAGAGTGAGGGAGAAAGAGACTATAGGAGACCTAGAAGGGAACCAAGGAGGAGACCTAGAGAAGATAGGATGGAGGGAGTAAAAATTAAAATACCTACTTTCCATGGGAGAAATGACCCCGAAGCCTACTTAGAGTGGGAGATGAAGATTGAACAAATCTTCTCATGTCACAACTATAGTGAGGAAAAGACGGTGAAGATAGCCTCTTTAGAATTCCTAGATTATGCTCTAGTATGGTGGGATCAATTACAAAAGGAGAGAAGGAGGTATGACGAAGATCCCATAATTACTTGGAGGGTGATGAAGGGTGTGATGAGAAAAAGATTTGTACCTTCCCATTACCATAGAGACCTTCACAATTGGCTCCAAAAGCTATCCCAAGGGTCTAGGAGTGTTGATGAGTACTATAAGGAGATGGAAGTAGCTGTGATTAGGGCCAACGTAAAAGAAGATAGGGAGGCCGCTATGGCTTGGTTCCTACATGGCCTAAATCCAGAAATCCAAGATGTGGTTGAATTGCAAAGTTATGTGCAAATGGAAGACTTGGTCCACCAAGCTCTAAAGGTGGAACAACAACTTAAAAGAAAGAAACCCAAGTTTTCCTCCTCCAACTATCCTACTTCGAGTTGGAAGGACAAAGCCAAGAGGGAGGGAACCTTTTCCAAAGATAAGGAGGCCACGGCCGTTCCCCCCCACTCATGGTAAAAAGGATTTTGTACCTAAATTTGGTGATTCCACTCCTTCATCTTCTAATTCTACAAGGAGTAGAAACATCAAATGCTTCAAATGTTTGGGTAATGGCCATATTGCCTCCCAATGCCCAAACAAGAGAACAATGATTTTAAAAGAAAATGGCAACTTATCAAGTGAAGAATCTTCTCAAGAGGATGATAGTGACATTGAGGTCACTCCTCAAGAAGGTGATTTACTTATGGTAAGAAGACTTTTGGGAGTGCATTGGAAAGACAACAATACTCAAAGAGAAAAACATTTTTCACACAAGATGTTTGATTCAAAGCAAAGTTTGCTCTTTGATTATTGATGGGGGAAGTTGTACCAATGTTGCTAGTGAACGATTAATCAACAAACTTGGCCTAAAAACAATTCCTCACCCGAAGCCTTATAAACTTCAATGGTTGAGTGAAGATGGTGAGTTGTTGGTTAATCAACAAGTTTTGGTTAACTTCTCAATTGGAAAGTACAAGGATGATGTTTTATGTGATGTAGTTCCTATGGAGGCCGGCCATGTTCTACTTGGAAGGCCTTGGCAATATGATAGGAATGTGACTCACCATGGATTATCAAACAAATTTGTGTTTGAGCACAACAACCTTAAAATAACACTTGTTCCACTTTTCCCAAAGGAAGTTTGTGAGGACCAAGTCAAAATAAGGTTGAAAAGAGAGCAAGAAGTAAAAGAGAGTGTGCCACATAAAATTGAGAAAGAAAAGAGAGAAGAGCCGAGAGTGAGTAAAAAGGAAAAAGAAAGGAAAGTAGAGAGAAAAGTTGAGAGTTTATTCATGAAAATGAGTGAAGTAAGGAAGGCTTTCTTGGCAAGGAAGCCTATGTACATTTTATATTGCAATGAAAACACTTTGCAAACTCAACTTTCTTCTTCTATTCCTTCTTGCATTTCTAAACTCTTGGATGACTTTGGTGATGTCTTCCCCAATGACATACCCCACGGCCTACCTCCTTTGAGGGGAATTGAGCACCAAAATGGATTTAATCCCTAGTGCTTCTATTCCAAATAGGCCGGCCTATAGGGCAAATCCTCAAGAAACTAAAGAAATTGAAAAACAAGTTGAGGATTTGCTTGAAAAAGGTTGGGTGAGGGAAAGTTTAAGCCCATGTGCCATGCCGGTTATCCTAGTACCTAAAAAGGATGGTACTTGGAGGATGTGCACAGATTGTAGGGCAATCAATAACATCACAATAAAGTATAGACATCCCATCCCTAGACTTGATGACATGCTTGATGAATTGCATGGAGCCACACATTTTTCCAAAATTGACTTGAAAAGTGGCTACCATCAAATTAGAATCTGATGAGATCCCTCATGATAACACTCACCAAGCATCACCTAAAGAGGAAGAAGAGTACTCAAGCTTAAGGAACATAGATGGGCCTATGACAAGGTCAAGATTGAAGAAGGCCCAAAGTGCACTTGAAGTGAAAGTAGTCAACCTCATGGACATGAAGATCAACCTAGAGGAAGAACCAAGAATGGTGAACCTCTCACAACTTGAGGTCACGGCTACATAAACTAGTTTAGGAAACCATGTAATAAAAGTAGGACTTTTAGTACTTTGACTTTTCTAGTTTGACTTTTGCATCATGGACTTGTAAATGGGCCAAGATGGAGTCATCAAGGCCCATCCAAGTACGGAGAGGCGCGCTCATACCTTGCATAAGAGGAGCTTAGGCGCGCCTACACATAAGGAAGTTAGGAGCCATATAAATACCTCTTTGTACTCATTTTGAATGATAATTGGATGTTTAGAATTTTTCTCACATTGAGAATTTAGAGAGAGTTGAGAGAGAGAGTCTCCTCTTGAAGGTTCTAGAGTAGAACCTTGTGATTCTCATCAAGAGCTCCTTACTCTTGTGGCGGATCTTCCTTGAGCTTATCACTCCATCTAATCCATGGAGTTGTGGCGCTTTCTTCCATTTCCCTTCCCCTTCATCTTTTCCCTTTCTTTTTGAATTCAAGTTGCCTCACGCCTAAAGCCTTAGGCTTATCTTAGGATTTATGCATTTTAGCTTTATGTTGCTTAGGAATTGTGGATCCATGATTCTTGTGATTTGATGATCAAGCTTTGGCTTGAGGTGGAGCTAGTTCTCTCAATTTTCCTCAAGATCATAAAAAATGAACAAGTTTGGATTTCCCTCCAATTTTTAGTTTGAATTTTCATTTCAATTTCGGATCAATTCTCCTAGAACGATCCTACATTCACTAGATCAATCTTGGATCATAACATTTGGTATCAAAGCTAGCCTCTAGGAGAGTTAGAAGCTTGAAAAATTCAAAAAAAATTTTGGCGGTAATTTTTAAATTTTGGCGCCATTTTTCAAAATTTGAAAATTCTAGATCTAGATCCTTTTGATCTTGATTTTGTGTTCTAGTTGTGTTGTTTGTTGTTCTTATAATTTGAATTTTAGAATTCTACATATAATTGTGTTAGATTTGATCTATTCTTTTGAATTTGAATTTTCTTGATGTTCATAAGTGTTCTTCATATTTCTTAAGATCCTTGGGATAATTGCTTGATAGATCTTGATGAATTTCAAAAGTGTTGGTTAACTTGTTGATCAACCACTTGAATGAAAGATCTAAGCATCAAAATAGTGAATCCTAAATTTGTTTGTTGAAATTCAATTTGCTTCTTGCAAAAGCACTTTAGAAGGCTCTTGATCTTACATTTGTTCTAATTGTTTAGTTTGGGCTGTTTTAGTAATTTCGAAAAGTCAGTGGCTGTTCTTATTAAAAAAAATAGTCCAGAAATTATAGAAAAGGAAAAAGAGTCCAAATCTGAAAAAATCCAAAGGACCAAAACGCAAATTTAAAAAAAAATGGGGCAAAAGTGCAAATACTAAAAGTTTCGAAAAAAATTTTATTTGCAGAAAAAGACTTGCCACTATTCAGCCTAGAAACTTTGTGTGTGAGCCTACTTGAGCAAGAAAATTTAAAAAATCAAGAACACCTTAAGAAAAGTTCATTTTCAACTTCTTCTTTCTTCTTAATTCTTCTTGTTCTACTTGTCTTCTTGCATTTCTATTTGAGTGTGCTAATTCTTGTTGAGCATTTTTAGTTTGTCTTTTAAACTTCTTAGTTTTGTCTTGTAGTTTTCTTTCTTTGAAATTCTTGTGAGTGAATTACTCTTGGTTTGATTTGTTTACAAGTGTATTTGGCTTTATATCTTGGAATTGCTTGTTTCTACTTCAAGAGCCTTTGAGTGAGACTTTAGAGTGGAAAAAGGCAAGAGTGTGCATTTGCTAAAAAGCCTAATTGTGTGAAACACGAGTGAACATTACAAGAGTGAAAGACTTAGTTGAGTGGTGAGGTCCATTTTTATTTCTTTATTTCATTGTTGAAAAATTGTAAACATGTCACAAACTAGAGGTGATGGTGAAGGTAGTACACCACCTTCCCCTAGAACCTTGGCCTATGATATGAAACTTCAAAGAATGACACGGCATTTGGAAAGGCTTCTAGAAAGGCAAAATGATGTGGTTAATGAAAGACTTGAAGGCCTTGAAAGAGCTTCAAGAGGCACAAGAACTAGAAGTCCAAGACAAGAAAGTTCCTCTCATGCAAATTCATCACATGAAGACAATGAATATGAAGAGGATGGCCGAAGGAGAAGGAGGCATAGGAGGAGGCATGGAGACTATGGTGAGGATAGAGTGAGGAGACAAAATGATAGACTTGAGGGAGTAAAAGTAAAAGTGCCAACATTTCAAGGTAAAAATGATCCCGAGTTATATCTAGAGTGGGAGACAAAAATAGAGCAAATTTTTGAATGCCAACATTATAGTGAAGAGAAGAAGGTTAAGGTGGCATCCATAGAGTTTGTGGACTATGCATGAATATGGTGGGATCAACTAATCAAGGAGAAAAGGAGGAATGGAGATGATCCAATTTCTACTTGGAGAGAAATGAAGGCCATTATGAGGAAGAGATTTGTTTCTTCACACTATCATAGGGAGCTCCATAACAAGCTTCAAAGGCTTAATCAAGGCAACAAAAGTGTGGACGAATACTATAAGGAGATGGAGGTTGCATTGATTAGGGCCAACATATTTGAAGAAAGAGAAGCAACCATGGCAAGATTCCTCAATGGTTTGAATCAAGAAATCTTGGATATAGTTGAATTGCACCATTATGTTGAATTAGAAGATTTGGTGCATCAAGCAATCAAAGTTGAGCAACAATTGAAGAGAAAGAGATCCTACAAGAAGCCATTTAACAACTATTCCTCATCAAGTTGGAAGGACAAGTCTAAGAAGGAGGGAACCACATTCAAGACCAATGAAGGTTCGGGTCTTAATGTCTTCAAAGGTAAAAATGTATCAAGTCCTACTTCAATTCCATCAACTTCTAAGAATAGAGATATTAAATGTTTTAAATGCTTGGGTAGGGGTCATATAGCTTCTCAATGTCCAAATAAAAGGACCATGGTAATGAAAGAGGGAGGGTATGAAACATGTAATTCTTCTCCTTCTTCCCCTATGTCCACTAGTGAAAGTGAAGAAGAGAGTGAAGTGAAAGCATTAGAAGGGGATTTACTCATGGTTAGGAGGTTGCTTGGGGTTCAATTAAAAGAGAAGGATGATAGCCAAAGAGAGAACATCTTCCACACAAGATGCACTATCCAAGACAAGCTTTGCTCATTGATAATTGATGGTGGATCTTGTACTAATGTTGCAAGCACAAGACTAGGGAAAAAACTTGGGTTGAAGACTACTTTGCATCCACGGCCTTACAAGCTTCAATGGTTAAGTGAAGAGGGTGAATTGTTAGTCAACAAGCAAGTAATGTTGAGCTTCTCCATTGGGAAGTATGAAGATGAAGTTCTTTGTGATGTGGTTCCCATGGAAGCGGGGCATATCCTACTTGGAAGACCATGGCAATTTGATAGGAATGTGGTGCATGATGGTCATTCCAACAAATTTACTTTTGTACATAGAAATAGGAAAGTTACTCTTGTACCTCTTTCACCAAGAGAAGTGTGTGAGGATCAAGTGAAATTAAGAGTGAAAAGAGAGCAAGAGAGAAAAGCCACAAAGGAAAAAGAAATTGAGTGTGAAAAAGAATCAAAGAAAAATGGAAAAGGACATAAGAGAGAAAAGCAAGAGGTTGAGGTAAGAGAAGAGAGAACAAAAGAGAGCTTGTTCATAAAAGAAAGAGAGGTGAAGAGAGCATATCTTGCAAGGCAACCACTATACCTACTCTATCTTCGTGAAACTTGCTTAACTCAAAATAAATTAACTCAACCTACAACTTTGCCAACTTCTTTTGAATCTCTCAAACGAATATGTGGATGTATTTCCAAAAGATATTCCTTGCGGCCTACCACCTATGAGGCGGATTGAGCACCAAATGGACTAAATAAGGAAGAGATTCAATCTTTGTTGTGGTGGACCGATTCTCAAAAATGGGCCATTTCATCCCTTGTCATAAAAGTGATGATGCATGCCACATAGCCAACCTTTTCTTCAAAGAAATTGTTAGGCTACATGGGGTGCCTAAGAGCATAGTCTCGGATAGGGATACAAAGTTCTTGAGCCATTTTTGGAGAACTCTATGGAATAAATTGGGAACATAATTGCTCTTTTCCACCACTTGTCATCCCCAAACGGATGGGCAAACGGAGGTTATGAATCGAACATTGTCAACCCTTCTTAGAGCAATCATTAAAAAGAATTTGAAAACTTGGGAGGAGTGTTTACCATTTGTTGAATTTGCTTATAATTGAGTTACACACTCCACCACACTTTGCTCACCATTTGAAGTGGTATACGGGTTCAATCCCCTAACTCCACTTGACCTACTTCCCTTGCCCAATGCGTCTAACTTAATGCATAAAGATGGCAAAACAAAAGCTGAATTTGTTCAAAATCTGCATGAAAAAGTCAAGGCCCAAATTGAAAAGCGTTTAGAACAAAATGCCAAATTTGCAAATAAGGGAAGGAAACATGTTGTCTTTCAACCCGGGGATTGGGTATGGGTTCATTTGAGAAAAGAAAGATTTCCCTCAAAAAGGAAATCCAAATTAAACCCAAGGGGGGTGGACCATTTCAAGTCTTGGAGCGAATTAATGATAATGCATATAAAATAGACTAGCCGGGTGATTACAATGTGAGTGCCACTTTCAATGTTAGTGACTTGAGTTTATTTGATGTAGGTGACCAAGAACTAAATTCGGGGTCGAATTCACTCCAAGAAGGAGGGGATGATGAGATCCCTCATGACAACACTCACCAAGCATCACCTAAAGAGGAAGAAGAGGACTCAAGCTTAAGGAACATAGTTGGGCCTATGACAAGGTCAAGATTGAAGAAGGCCCAAAGTGCACTTGAAGTGAAAGTAGTCAACCTCATGGACATGAAGATCAACCTAGAGGAAGAACCAAGAATGGTGAACCTCTCACAACTTGAGGTCACGGATACATAAACTAGTTTAGGAAACCATGTAATAAAAGTAGGACTTTTAGTACTTTGACTTTTCTAGTTTGACTTTTGCATCATGGACTTGTAAATGGGCCAAGATGGAGTCATCAAGGCCCATCCAAGTAGGGAGAGGCGCGCTCATACCTTGCATAAGAGGAGCTTAGGCGCGCCTACACATAAGGAAGTTAGGAGCCATATAAATACCTCTTTGTACTCATTTTGAATGATAATTGGATGTTTAGAATTTTTCTCACATTGAGAATTTAGAGAGAGTTGAGAGAGAGAGTCTCCTCTTGAAGGTTCTAGAGTAGAACCTTGTGATTCTCATCAAGAGCTCCTTACTCCTGTGGCGGATCTTCCTTGAGCTTATCACTCCATCTAATCCATGGAGTTGTGGCGCTTTCTTCCATTTCCCTTCCCCTTCATCTTTTCCCTTTCTTTTTGAATTCAAGTTGCCTCACGCCTAAAGCCTTAGGCTTATCTTAGGATTTATGCATTTTAGCTTTATGTTGCTTAGGAATTGTGGATCCATGATTCTTGTGATTTGATGATCAAGCTTTGGCTTGAGGTGGAGCTAGTTCTCTCAATTTTCCTCAAGATCATCAAAAATGAACAAGTTTGGATTTCCCTCCAATTTTTAGTTTGAATTTTCATTTCAATTTCGGATCAATTCTCCTAGAACGATCCTACATTCACTAGATCCATCTTGGATCATAACAGAATCAAGGAAGGGGATGAATGGAAAACGGCTTTAAAAACCAAGTTTGGACTCTATGAATGGTTAGTGATGCCATTTGGGCTCACAAATGCCCCAAGTACATTTATGAGGCTCATGAACCATGTCTTGAGAAACTTTCTTGGAAAATTTGTTGTTGTCTACTTTGATGACATTCTAGTGTATAGCAAGTGTCTAGAGGATCACATCACTCATTTGCAAACTGTTTTGAAAACTTTAAGGCATGAAAAGTTGTATGCCAACTTAGAAAAATGCACATTTTGCCAAAGTGAAGTGGTGTTCCTAGGCTTTGTTGTAAGTGCTAGTGGGGTCAAAGTGGATCAAGAGAAAGTTAAGGCAATTAGTGAGTGGCCAACACCCAAAACCGTGAGTGAAATAAGAAGTTTTCATGGGTTGGCTGGTTTTTATAGACGGTTTGTGAAGGATTTTAGCACCTTGGCTGCCCCTCTCAATGATCTTGTCAAAAAGAATGTCCCATTCAAATGGGGAGAGGCCCAAGAAAATGCTTTCCAAACCCTCAAGCATAGACTCACTAATGCACCCATCCTTGCTTTGCCTAACTTTCAAAATAGTTTTGAAATTGAGTGTGATGCTTCAAACATTGGCATAGGGGTTGTTTTATTGCAAAATGGACACCCCATTGCATATTTTAGTGAAAAACTCAATGGAGCTGTTTTGAATTACTCCACTTATGACAAGGAATTGTATGCACTTGTTAGAGCTTTACGAACTTGGCAACATTACTTATTACCTAAGGACTTCGTCATTCATAGTGATCATGAGTCCTTAAAACATTTGAAAGGCCAAAGTAAACTCAACAAGAGGCATGCTAAGTGGGTAGAGTTCATTGAGTAATTCCCCTATGTGATTAAACACAAGCAAGGGAAAGCTAATGTTGTGGCCGATGCTCTCTCAAGAAGACATGCATTGATGGCCACACTTGAAACAAAATTGCTTGGCTTTGATCACATTAAGGACTTGTATGAAAAGGATGAGGACTTCTCTCAAATGTTTGTGGCATGCGAAAATATGTCCCAAAATGGATACTATAGGCATAATGGTTATTTGTTTAAAGAAAAGAGACTTTGTGTGCCTAGAGGATCCATGAGGGAACTGCTTGTGAGAGAAGCCCACTTGGGTGGATTGATGGGTCACTTTGGAGTGCAAAAGACATTAGACATTTTACATGAGCACTTCTTTTGGCCTAAAATGAAATATGATGTGCATAAGCTTTGCTCCACTTGTATTGTTTGCAAAAGAGCCAAGTCAAAGCTTATGCCTCATGGTCTCTACACTCCTCTTCCTATTCCCTCTTCTCCTTGGGAAGACTTATCCATGGACTTCATTGTTGGATTACCTAGGACCAAGAGGGGAAAGGATTCTATTTTTGTGGTAGTGGATAGATTTTCTAAAATGGCTCATTTCATTCCATGCCACAAGGTAGATGATGCTTGTGAAGTGGCCGAATTGTTCTTTAAAGAGGTTGTGAGACTCCATGGCATTCCAAAAAGCATTGTCTCAGATAGAGACACCAAATTTTTAAGCCATTTTTGGAGGACCCTTTGGGGTAAACTTGGTACTAAACTCCTCTTTTCAATAACTTGTCAGCCTCAAACGGATGGACAAACGGAAGTAGTGAATAGGACTCTTGGCACCCTCCTTAGAACCATTCTTAACAAATATATTAAGTCTTGGGAGGACCATTTGCCTTATGTTGAATTTGCATACAACCGAAGTCCTCATTCTAGTTGATATGATCCAAGTTTGAATCACTGAAATTGAGGATCTATCCAAGAGTTTGTTCTTAGTTCTTATGTTAAAAAGATGAAAAGAATTGGGGAAGAAGAAGGTGCGGTTGTCACCCGAATATGATTAACAAAACGAAACAACTAAAAAAAGGAAATAACTAAACAAGAAACTTAACCAAACAAAGAATTAAAGTGCAACAACTAAAAACAGAATGTAAATGGCGCAAATGTAAAGAAGAACATAAAATAAATTAACAAAATGGAAGAGGAGGAAGATGAAAGGGAAGGCGCCACAATATTCCAATGGATTTGGAAGATTGATAAGCCAAGGAGGATTCGCCACAAAGAGATAGAACTCTTTGATAAGAATCAAGTAAGTTCTAATCCAAGAACTTGAAGAGGAGGAGCCAATGCTCAACTCACAAAAATACCCAAATAGGATAAATTCTAATTTCATTCAAAGTTATCTAAATGAGGTCATACAAGTCCTATTTATAGAAGCTAAGGAACATTCTAGGTTAAGGTGGCTGAGTAATTTCGTGGCCCATATAGCCCAAAATATAATTAAAGACCAAAACCAATTACAAGCCTAAAAATGCCTAATTAAGTCAAATCCGTCCAGAACAGCGTTCCCAACTTCTAGTCCGGTTTTCATCATGATAGAGTCCGAATCAGGTTTTGAACTTCAAATGAAACTTGTAGATAGTTCTCTTATCTTTCCAACACATCAAGAATCACATCAATCGGATATCTAGAACGCAAGATATGACCAAAACCGTGAAGAAGGTTTTCTTTGGACTTGAATGGATTAAGTCAAACTCGTCCAGAACAGCGTTCCCAACTTCTAGTCCGATTTTCGTCATGATAGAGGCCGAATGAGGTCTTTATGCTTGAGATAATATTTATAGATAATTCAGTGATATTTCCAACGCATTAAATATCACTGCATTCGGATATCCATAACTCAAGATATACCCAAAACATTAAAGAGGGTCACTTGGACTTAAAGAGTTTGAATTGGACTTGAATGGATTGACCTCCTCTTGTTGCAAAGTTCACTTGCCCCTCCTTTGCCTCCATCATTCCCCCCTTCTTAGAGGAAATTCGACCTCGAATTTATTATCTCCATACCTACATCAAGAGAAAGAACTAAGTTTAGGGAAACTGAAAGTAAATCAAACATTGGATTTCCTTGAGTAGGAATCCTTTTATTTTTTTAATGTACACACTCCCAATCCTCCGGGGTCAAACACCAATTTAAAGAACTCATCACATGTGGCAAAATATGTTAGGAAATTTTTCATTATGCTCATACAACACCTTAAGATTGGTGAGGTCTAGAAATTGAAGTTCAAGGCGAGTACGAAAGTTATACCTTTGAGAATTTTTATTGACCATCATATTTACCTCTCTAGGCTTGGGCATGATGACATTTGAGAGTATTGCATCCTTTTTGGAATGCTTCAAATTATTCTCATAGGTGGAATATTCAGTCCTTTTTGAAGTAAAACAGCCCCCATGATCACATTAGATGCATCACATTCAATTCGAAAGGACTTTGCAAGAACAGGTAAAGCAAGAATGAATGCACTAGTGAGCCTATCAAACAAGTCCACATGCAATTCTTGAGAACTTATATTAAACCCAAGAAGGCTAACATGATTTGTGCAAGATGAATTTTTATCAAAATGAACATAAAAATTCCGTACCCTCATATCATGATACCCACTTTTCAAATCAAACTTAGAAAGATGGTAATAGTCATGCAATTCATTAAGCAAGTAATCAAACCTATTTAATGTAGGAAAGTAGCAAGACCCATGCAATTTACCAAGCATGTTATCAAATATACGGGTAGAATGTTCATGATTTTGGGGAGCCATGCAAGTAAGCAAACCGTGGGGTGTTTCGTTTGGACACACTTCTTCAAGTGCATTGGTTGTCTTGTAAGCTTCCTTTGAAGGCACATACTCAATTCTCTCATTTTCTTTTGCCTCTTTTTCTTTAGCATCACTCTCTTTTGCTTTCACCTCCCTCTCAAGTTTTCTCTCAACATAGACCTCACTCTCTTGTTCTAATTTCTCTCCCTCTTTCTTTTCTTCATCTCTTTTCAATCTCAAATTTGTCTCTTGAATTTTGTCTTGAGACATTTTCTTCCAATATGCTTCAAAATTATCAATCTTTCTTTTCAATCTCTCCTCTTTTCTCTCAATATTTTTTTCACTCTTTTCCTTCCCATTTGGGCATTGATAATCCAAATGCCCCCATCCAAAACACACTAGGCACCTCATATCTCTACTTCTAAGTTTAAGAGTTGGAGTAGAAGGAACATTACAATATATTTTGTGCCTTTTTCTTTTGAGTTGTTACTCGACCTTCATGGATTGGTGCACTAAGTCATCAAGCTCCACATAGTGTTTAAGCCCAACAATGTCTTGGATGTCTTGGTTTAGGCCATGGAGAAACCGAGCCATTATTGCCTTTCTTCCTTCATCAATATTGGCTCTAATCAAGGTCATCTCCATTTCTTTGTAATACTCATCCACACTCTTAGTGCCTTGTGTTAACTTTTGCAATTGGTTGCAAAGATCCCTTTGATAGTGGCATGAAACATGTCTCTTCCTTATCACGGCTTTCATCTCCCTCCAATTAGCAATAGGTTGCTCATCATATCTCCTCCTTTCCTTTTGGAATTGATCCCACCATATCAAGGCATAATCAACAAACCCAAGAGATGCTATCTTCATCTTCTTTTGTTCACTATAGTGGTGACAAGAGAAGATTCGTTCTATTTTCATCTCCCATTCTAAGTAGGCTTCGGGATCATTTCTTCCTTGGAAAGTAGGTATTTTCACTCCCTCAATCCTATCTAAAGGGCTCACCATTTTCCTCACTAAGTGTTTCACTCAAATTGGCTTTTTCCACACCATTGGTTTGTTTTGCACTCTTGCCTTTTCTCACTAAAAGTCCTCTTTCAATACCCTTGGAAAAGAACTATACTAATTCAAGAATGTAAACAAGTACCAAATCTTTGTGAAAAAATCCAAACTAGCAATCAATCAAGAAGTTCAAGAAAAGAAAACTACTAAGACAAAACTTAGAAATTTAAAGACAAGCAAGAAAAGCTAAAAAGGAAAGAAAGCACACTCTAATGGAGAAGTAAGAAGACAAAGACTCAAGAACTAGTGTTTAGGAATAGAATTTGAGCCAAAAATATGTCCAAAACATCAAGTAATATCAATTTTAAGGCTATAAACACTTAGAATAGGGGTTTTGTGGCCTAATTTGAATTCTGCCAATTTTTTTTTTTTTTTTACTTTTTATAATTGCAGATTGGTCCCTTTGTATTTTTCTTATTTTTTTTTTTGGGATCCTTACTTTTGCAAAATAACTTTGGCCACAAAATTTTTCTGAAAATTACAGAAAAGAACGCCCCAAACAGAATTTAAGTGAATCACAAAGATCAAATAGCCTTTTGAAACATGAACATGATGAACAAGGGGTTGTTCTTGGGAAGTGTGCCTAGAAATTAAATTCCCCCAAATTGATGTCTAGTTCATGCTTTAAGCTTAAAATTGATTGGTATACTTGATTCCATTTTTAAAGACCTTTCAATCAAGGTGTAGATTAACACTCTAACACCAATTCTTGAAATTCATAAAGATCAAAGTGGCTCAAACTCCAAGAACAAGATGAAGAATTCAAAAAAATTCAAAAATCTAAAACATGGAATATGAGGAAAGGAAGCAACTTGAGCTATGAAACATCTTTTGGATGCTATGAATTACAAACCCCAATGGTCTAACAACTCATTACAACACCACAAATGATCAAAATTGATGATCAAAATATGGGGTTGGGCATGGGTTTCAAGGTTAAAAAAAATAGCTCAAAAATTGCAAAAATTTCAACACAATCCAACTAGCAAAACCCAAACTAAAAACGAAATTAAGCTCAAGGAAGCTAGCTCTAGATACCACATGATATGATCCAAGTTTGAATCACCGAAATTGAGGATCTATCCAAGAGCTTGTTCTTAGTTCTTATGTTAAAAAGATGAAAAGAATTTGGGAAGAAGAAGGTGCGGTTGTCACCCGAATATGATTAACAAAACGAAACAACTAAAAAAAGGAAATAACTAAACAAGAAACTTAACCAAACAAAGAATTAAATTGCAACAACTAAAAACAGAATGTGCCAATGGATTTGGAAGATTGATAAGCCAAGGAGGATTCGCCACAAAGAGATAGAACTCTTTGATAAGAATCAAGCAAGTTCTAATCCAAGAACTTGAAGAGGAGGAGCCAATGCTCAACTCACAAAAATACCCAAATAGGATAAATTCTAATTTCATTCAAAGTTATCTAAATGAGGTCATACAAGTCCTATTTATAGAAGCTAAGGAATATTCTAGGTTAAGGTGGCTGAGTAATTTCATGGCCCATATAGCCCAAAATATAATTAAAGACCAAAACCAATTACAAGCCTAAAAATGCCTAATTAAGTCAAATCCGTCTAGAACAGCGTTCCCAACTTCTAGTCCAGTTTTCATCATGATAGAGTCCGAATCAGGTTTTGAACTTCAAATGAAACTTGTAGCTAGTTCTCGTATCTTTCCAACGCATTAAGAATCACATCAATCGAATATCTAGAACGCAAGATATGACCAAAACCGTGAAGAAGGTTTTCTTTGGACTTGAATGGATTAAGTCAAACTCGTCCAGAACAGCGTTCCCAACTTCTAGTCCGATTTTCATCATGATAGAGGCCGAATGAGGTCTTTATGCTTGAGATAATATTTATAGATAATTCAGTGATATTTCCAACGCATTAAATATCACTGCATTCGGATATCCATAACTCAAGATATACCCAAAACATTAAAGAGGGTCACTTGGACTTAAAGAGTTTGAATTGGACTTGAATGGATTGACCTCCTCTTGTTGCAAAGTTCACTTGCCCCTCCTTTGCCTCCATCACTACTACTCAATCTTCTCCTTTTGAGGTTGTTTATGGGTTTAATCCTTTGACCCCTCTAGACTTGCTTCCTTTGCCTAACACCTCCTCTTTAGTCCATAAGGATGGAGTTACTAAGGCCAAATTTGTTAAGAAAATGCATGCTAAGGTTAAATCCCAAATTGAACATAAAATGGAACAATATGCTAGGCAAGCCAACAAGCATAGAAAGAAAGTGATTTTCAACCCGGGTGACTTGGTTTGGATCCACTTTCGAAAGGAGCGATTCCCATCACAAAGAAAATCCAAACTCCTTCCAAGGGGGGATGGACCATTCAAAGTGTTGGAACGAATCAATGATAATGCTTACAAAGTTGACTTGCCCGGTGAATTTGGTGTTAGTGCAACTTTCAATGTTAGTGACTTATCTCCCTTTGATGTAGATGATGATGAGATTCCAAATTTGAGGACAAATTCTTTTGAAGAGGGAGGGGATGATGAAGATCATGCTATCATGCAAGTTGGGCCTCAAACAAGGAGCAAGACTAAAGCCTTGAAGATGCAAGAAGAACTCAAGCAAGAAGAACTTGAGAAAGAAATCGGATTGATCATGCACTTCAAGCCACCACTAGAAGATGATCCAAGCACTATGAACATTTTCTTAATTGAGCTAGTGGAGTAGACATTAGTTTAGTTTAATTAATCTAGCTTAGTCATTGGTTTGGCCTTGTGCCCTTTTACCCCATGATTATGTAATAATTGCTAGACTTTTATGCTTTTGTAATAATGATGCACTTAGACACCTCTATGGTACTTGTGCATTTAGGAACAATAGGTTTTTGGGATTAAATCCCCTAGGATAGCCGTGCACCTTTTCTAAAACAAGGAGGATCATGCATTTGGTCCAAATTATGGAATTAGGGAGTCTTAGGAATATTCTCCTAACATCAAGGAGGGATTATGAGCAAACATTAAAAATGCTCCAAGCCCACTCCCTAAGTGCACACGGCGCCTCCTTCTTGGATGGCTTAGGAAACCCTAGTTGTTCTCTTCTATAATTACACCTCTTGTAATCACTTGAGAGGAACCTTTTGAATAAAATTTGAATTACTCATACTTGAGTTTTCTTGTGAGGCCATAGTCCTCTCATAGTTCTTGGATACTCTTGATTCTTATCAAGGATTGCTAATCCTTGTGGCGAATCCTCCTTTGGCTCATCAATTTTCCAAATCAATGGATCTTTGTGGCGCCTTCCTTATCATCTCTTCCCCTTTCCATTTTCTATTTTTCATTTGAGTATTGTTATCATTTACTTCTTTACTTTTATGAGTTGTTACCTTAGTGTTTTTTTTTAATTTTCGAATTCTTATTGTCTTCTTATTGCTTGAATAGCTTAGTCTTTCTCTTCACTTTTAATTCATTGAATAGCATAGTGTCTTTCATTTTCTTTATTGTTCACGCAAATAGCTCAAGGAAGATCCTAAAACTAAATGATTCCAACTTGGATCATATCACGTTGGTTTTATTTGATTTGGGGGCTACACATTCCTTCATATCAGTAGAGTGCATGGATCATTTAGGGTTGCCTGCTTTTATATTACCCTATGACTTGACTGTTTCAACACCTACTGGTGATTCTTCAACTACCCTATCTGTATGCAACACCCTTTCCCGAGTGTCACATTCCCGAACGTTTATAAGGCCGAAAATATTTATTAATGCGGAAAATACGGTTTTCTTCTTCTTTTTTTTTCTTTTCGCAAGATGTAATGGGATTAGTAAAGATGAGTAATACTAATAAATGAACTTAGGTTCACCATGCATTTCTAGAACATACTGTGTTAAAAATACAGAAACAGAAATAACAACATTACTATATACAGACATAAGTCTAATGTATGACTGACATAAAAAATACAATAAGTACTAGGAGTCGTAGCTTCCAAAAGGTACTACAAAAAAAAATTGACATAGTCTGGTCGACAACAAAACTAAAACAGCAAAAGAGTCCACCTCCGAACTCAAAGGGACTGCTGAACCGAACCATCGTCGCGTCCATCTGTTCAAGCAGTAACAGCAAGTACCAGCAGAAAACATACAGATATGGGTGAGATTCCCGTTCATCAACACAACAAAACAGAATTAGTAAAAACGGGACGACTCACCGGGTAACAACGTACCTAACATGCTTACAAGAATTCTCAATATAAATCATGTTAAACAGTTAACAGCATATATAAGGCATTCTTAAACAATACAACGATGTATAACAGTAAATGTAAACATCAACAGCCATGCAATGCAGTGCAATGTATATGACTCAATGCCAATGTCACTGGGTACTACTCTGACCCCTACTCCATGGAGCTAACAAAACGTCGGAGAGAGTGAATGGGAGGACATGTTCCAGTTTCTGCCAGCTATGAGCAAGATGCTACAACATTCGTAACGTGCACGTATCTGGCTTTACGGAAACACTCTCGACCAAACATGAAAAGTATGGCATCTAGTAGAGGATATCAGTGTATTGCACGGATTCGCCACGACACAGAAGAATCACCAACTGGTCACATGTCAGCCCTTCCAACCCTGATACCTCCAAAAAGACCATTGAAGATCGTCACCGTAAGATTCGCACCCGCATCAAGGTGTAAGATCAACTCCTAGGCTCAAGGCCTTCCAACTATGCACATGAAATGCCAATGCTTACACAAAGCAGATGCAATAAAGCAATGTCTATCCATTGGATAAACCTCAAGGTTCACTAAGGTTCTCTTTCCTAGGAACTACACACGTCTTTGTTTTATAAAACAGTTATCCATCGGATAAATCATTTATCCATCGAATAAATATATCGTGATTCCTTTGGAATGATCCAGACTGCTTTCAGAATCACCGACTGTCCCCACAAACCAACACAAGTCTTTTCAGCGTGTTTTGTCCTCACTCACACGCTTTCTAGGAAACTTCCCAGAAGGTCACCCATCCCATAATTACTCTAAGTCAAGCACGCTTAACTATATAAAGTTCTTATGTTCTAGGCTCCCGAAAAGAAGATAAATCTTGTTGGTATGAGTAGTACCAATCAATTCTTATATGCCTTCCCTCAACTATACAGTCCCATACCTGCATAGCCTCAGGATTCCTTCCACTGTACAGTCCCATACCTGCACAGTCTCAGGATCTCTCTCATTCCGGTTATCACAAGACTGAAACAATTGAACGATTGACCTGGATCCGAATCACCGGTCCGTCATCGAACTACTGTTTCAAAACCCAAAACATTTCATGTTTGTGTTTACGTCTTATGAATTATGTCTCAAGTCCTAAACATATGAATAAGGATTGAGAATCCTCTTAGATAAGTCTTTGAGCCTTTCTAAGATATTACTCCTTGATTTTCAATTAAAGAAAATGAGTGTTGATCCACTTAAGTCTTATGAAATCATTGATGTACTAAGTCATCAATGGTATAGTACATGGTCTTGCTCTACCACTTACTATACTTAATTAACCATTGTCTTCAACTCTAAGTTAATTACTTAACTTAGGTTTTTCACGCGTAAAACTTTACGATTGGGTTAAAAACTCCTTTGTAAACCAAAATAGCTTCTCAATTGAAAACTCATTTGATTTATAACAACTTTTTGAACCACTTACTCTATTTTTAGCATTTTCTGAAACATGAAATTCGCTTAGCGGAATTACATTCGCTTAGCGAAATTGAGGCAGTGATACCTCATTTGAAACTCCTCTGCATTGCTCGGCGAAACATAATTCGCTTAGCGAAATTCGCTGTATTCGCTTAGCGAATCTTAATTCTCTTAGGGAAATTGGAGGCGGTTACACCTCTTTTGAAACTCCTCTGGATCGCTTAGTGAAACATAATTCGCGTAGCGAAATTCGCTGGATTCGCTTAGCGAATATTAATTCGCTTAGCGAAAGTGAGGCAATGATGCCCAACTTAGAATTCCTCTGTTTTCGCTTAGCGAAGGTAAATTCGCTTAGCGAAATTTGCCTTGAAACAAGACATTACCCTTGTTAAAGGAAAACCTTATGGAACCATTTTGATTCTCTTCATGAAAAACACTTCTTGTCTCATTTTTAAGTCAATTGATTAACTAGATGAACTAAGGATAAGGGATAAAACATGTTTCACTTTGGTGAAAACACTTTGAGATTTAATTCCATTTGATCTTTAAATCAAAGTCACTTAGGGTTTTTCTTTGAAAAACATAAGTTATTAAAACACTTCTTTACTTTACTTCAAAACTTTGATTTGATTTGTCCAAGAACTACTCATACTCTTCCTTTTCTCAAGGTCATGGCCAAAAGCCAACTATGCACCAATGTGAAGATTTACTTCACCAAACTAACCAAGTTATGGCTCACAAAACTTACACAATTATGATAACAGTAAACATACATCATTGCATCATAATCAAGCACAAAAGTCCATACTTGATCTAGTGATCAAAGTAGGTTTTTCAACATGCAATAAATTATTTTCTCACCTAGACAACATCATCATAAATCACATGATAAGGCATATAAGCATAAACTACAAATATTACACATGGTTCTCCAAGAGAACCAAACTAATTGGTGAACCCAAACCAAAGGGCTTCACCCACACATAAACTAAACAACCATCTTGACCACCACCATTTTGGTGTGATGAGTTTCACCCCCATAATTGTTGAAGAGCAGATATCCGGATCAAAGTCGGTTGATCGGTTTGTGAACCTCCTGACAAATGTCAACAACTACAACAATCAAACATTAAACAACAATAAAAAAAAAACTCAACAATTCTACCTAAGGGTTTCGACCACCCTAAAGAAAATAAAGTTAGGAATTTATCTTGGTTTTCCATTTCATGGATTCAAAGGCAATAGGAAAGCTAAGGATGAAATCAAGTGTTAGAAATCAAAAATTGATGGAAAACACTATTCATCATCATCAAAAGGGTTCGGCCATATTGTGCTTTTTGAGCTATGATGAGAGTTGAATCATAAGCTCTTGGGTTTAGGTAGAGAATGATGAAGTGAGTTCAAAGAAATTAGTTTCACATCAAAAGGATTTTTCTGCCAATTCCTATGGATTTTCAAAGTTTTGGATCTAAGAAATGATTTTCATGAAAATGAAGTTTGATCTTGAAATAAAGAGAGATTCAAGAAGCTAGGAGATCATAGAAGTGATCTTACCTTAAAATGAAGGAAGATTGCTCAAGGAATCAAGTGATTCCAACAAGAAACCAAGCTTTTTCAAGAACAACAATGGTGTTTTCTCTCTAGAGTTGAAGATGGTGTTCTTGAGTTATTTGGGAGGGCTATTGTGCGTGAATGAGGGGCTGGAAGGGCTGAGTTCAGCCTTTAAAAAGCTCACTTAAGGGCAAAATGGTCATTTGCCAAAAGGGTAAAATGGTAAAAGTGCAAAAGACTAAGGTTAGGGGCATTTTGGTAATTTTGCGTCTAGATTTTTCCGATCGTCATGACGACTCTGGCATACTCTCCCAAGTGTCCTGGGAGATATCAAGATTATCCGTTGGCGCGTCTCGGTAAGTCCATATGTGGCTCCGTTCGTCACCCGATTGAGGATTCCCCTCGAACGGAGTTCAGGAAGTGATTTTTGTGAAATTTATCCAAAACGTAAAGAATCGAATTCTAAGACTTACTGTCTCGTTCACGGGTCCATTTGAGGTCTCCTGAGCAGTAAAATCACACTGTCAGTGTAAAAACGCAGACCGGACTCCATTTGAGTTTTCGACTCAAAACTTAATCGTAGCTTCCTACGATATCGTCGAGCATGACTATAGTATCGGAATATTTTATTTCCTTTTCTAAGACCTCGAATAAAATAAAGACGTTAAAATACTGAAGAATTAGAAAACGTGAAAATCGGGGCGTTACACTGTATGCCGTAAATGTCCTGTTACGGTAGAGAACCGTCATTTTCTTATCGACCTTATCTGCTTGCCTATGCAACAGATAGATGTAATCCTAGGCATGGACTGGCTTTCGGTCAGCCATGTAATATTAGATTGTTCAAACAAAACTCTCAGTTTTTCCGAGCAATCTGGATTGATGCCTGCCGACGAGAGTACTCCGACGGGTGGACGATCAAACGAGTATGTGGTGTTGTTCTATTTGGAAGTAAAGGAGACTCCTAGTGTTGAAGCTTTACCTGTCGTGCGAGAGTTTCTAGAAGTGTTTCCCGATGATGTTCCTGGATTACCACCAGAGAGAGAGGTGGAGTTTGCCATAGACCCGGTACCAGGAACTGGACCTATATGAATAGCGCCGCATCGGATGTCTCCAGTTCAGCTAATGGAACTGAAGAAACAATTGGACGAGATGCTAGGCAAAGAATTCATCGGACCTAGTGCATCTCCATGGGGAGCGCCGGTACTGTTTGTGAAGAAGAAGGATGGAAGCTCGAGGCTGTGCGTAGACTATCGTCAGCTAAACAAAGTGACGATAAAGAACAAGTATCCGTTACCATAGATAGATGATTTGAAGGATTAGCTGAAAGGAGCAGTTGTGTTTTCTAAGATTGATCTGCGATCTAGATACCATCAAATCCGGTTTAAGAAGGAGGATGTGCTAAAGACTACTTTTCGAAGTTGGTATGGTCACTACGAGTACTTGGTTATGCCGTTTGGTGTGACTAATGCTCTAGCTGTGTTCATGGACTATATGAACAGGATCTTCCGACCGTTCCTTGACAAGTTTGTTGTTGTGTTTATCGACGACATCCTTGTATACTCCTCGAGTTGAGAGGAACACCAAGAGCATCTAAGGGCGGTGTTGCAAGTGCTAAAGGACCGGCAGTTGTATGCTAAACTGTCGAAGTGTGAGTTCTGGTTAGAGGAAGTTCAGTTTTTAGGCTATGTGATCAGTAAGGATGGAATCACAGTGGATCCTGCGAAGGTTGAGGCCGTAGTGAGTTGGGAAAGCCCTAAGTCCGTAAGCTAGGTGAGAAGTTTTCTTGGTTTAGCGGGCTACTACCGAAGGTTTATCGAGGGATTCTCTAAGATTGCGTTACCTATGACGCAGTTAACGAGAAAAGGGAAGACGTTTGAGTGGTCAGAGGCTTGCGAGCAGAGTTTCCAGGAGCTGAAAAGAAGACTAACCACTTAACTTTAACTAATAAGCATCAAAGTGATTTATCATCATCAAGCTTGACTAATAAGCATCAAGAATGATTTAACCAACAACATTGATAACAGTAAATCGTTACCAATAATGTCATTGTCTCATTAAATAATCTCTTTATTAAGTCTTCATTATTATACCTTACCTTATCATTATCCTAGTTTATTAACTATCCCCAAGGTCATGTTTTATAATCTCTTATGTCATACTTTTATCCCAAAGGGTTATTAAATCTCTTTTTACTTAAAACTGTGAAGTTTTCTTAATTTTGACAGTGGCACAGCCTGAGCACGGGCGTGCTGGCCAACTGGCATGGGCGTACTGTACGAGAGCACGGGCGTGCTAAACAACATCACTTTTCTCGATTTTATGACACGGGCGTGCTGCTGAGAGCACGGTCGTGCTAGCTTTACTGGGCATAGAGCACCGGCATGCTGATATTGAGCACAGGTGTGCTCAACGCTGTAACAACGTTCTCAGTTCTGGGAAACTTAGTGATTTTTTTTTCTAGATTTGAACACTCCAAATCAATCCTAAGGTTCTTGACTAATCCATTGGAATTAATCTCACCTCTCATCGACATCTTTATGTTTTATGCACATTAATTAGGGTAATCCTAGTTTTAGGCTTAGCGCTAACATCCCTATGTCTTTTATTAACATAGTTTTAACAGTGGTTTCCATCATACCAATTCATACAATCATGGCTTATCAACAACATCATAAACATCATGCCAAAGTCATGTAAATCAATTAAACAATTAACATCATGTATAAATAACGATAACAACTTCATACAGCAACTAAGGCATATAGCACACAAATAGGGTCATGGGTTAACCCTCATCTTCCACTACCCTAGAACCTATATGTTCATACTAATCCCTTCTCCCCATACCTGGCATGACGATTCTAGCCTATGAGCCAACAAGAACGCAGTCCACACTTGACTCCTCCAAACGGGTTGAACAGGTTCAGCGAGCTTTGACCAAGAGTGCCAAGGCAAAAGGATAAGTTAATTCCCCAAACAAGAAAAAGGAAAGGGAATAATTAACACAAGGGTTACAAACATACAAACATACCTTGATTAGATCCTTAGGGAACTAATCTGCTAGTTGCCGTTCACAGCACTGGCACACGAACAACGAAGTCTGGTTTGGTAGGGAGAAAACGGTTCAACACTAAACTCAAGGATTCAAAGAAAAGGATGAACAAGGTTGGTTACCTTACCTCAAAGTAACACTAAGCTAGCGGCTTATCTCTAATCGCAACGAAAAACACCACAAGGTTGTGTCCTTGACGAAGATTGGAGAACGCTCAAGGATTCAATGGGAACCCAAGATAGAGGTCAAAGACGACTGTTTCTAACTCTAGGAATGACGGCTATGAGTTTTAGGTCGAGCAAAAGAGGTATAAAAAGGAGTGGGGCGAAATGGGTCGATCTAAAGCCCAAAACATGTTTCTGTTGGGCACGTAGAGCACGAGCAAGCTGACCAACTGGCACGGGCATGCTGCACGAGAGAACGGGTGTGCTGTCCTATCAGGATCACTGATTTGGCTCGTTCTAAGGTTACTACCCTAAAACACGTCTTTAAACATCTAACGCAAGTATAACAACACATAGCATACATATAATAAACATATACAAGCATAGAGGTGAAAAGAAGGGTGTTACAAAAGTATTTTTCTAAGAATACCTCTTTGAACCTGCCCCAATTTATAGGAACTTCTTGAGCTAACAAGCCTTTTCTAGCACAACTCCACTAGAGTTCAGCTTCTGACTCCAACATAAAGGTAGCAAAGTCCACCTTCTGTGCGTCGTTGCATCTCATCACTCTGAAGATTTTCTCCAGCTTCTAAAGCTACCCCTCAGCCTCTAGAGGATCTGAACTGCCACGAAAGGACGGTGGATCATTTTTCCGAAACTCTGATAAGCCCACATACTGAGGATCTTGAGCAGCAACCGCTCCAGCGTTGTTATGAAGGTTACCGTTATTCCTCATCTGACGGAGTGTCTCCGTTTGCTCTTGCATGACTCTGGTCATTTCGGCCAAAGCTGTCGCAAGTGCACCATCAACGTTAGCCCCACGCCTATTAGTAGCCGTAAATCTGCACACCACCAATCAATCTATAGGTTGATCAGGTCCTATATCTCAGAGAATAGCATGCAACATATATAACTCTAACAAGCAATCCTATGCGCCCATATTTTGATTTATTTTTTTTTTAAACAACCCAATATCACAGTCCAATTTAGGATTGAGCTGCTCTGATACCAAAAATGTAACGGCCTTCGTTACATTAGTAACCAAGTTAAAACCATTTAAATAAAACATAGTGAAATAACTTTTATTTTCATAATATAATACTTAATGTAACAATAATAATTCCAAAATAGTCTTTACATCAATGAAACTGAAATAACATGAATAAACACAAATCTCTTAAAACAAGGCGCCTACTAAAACCCCAACATGTAAAATGGGAAAAAAACTAAGGTCTAGCCACAAATGTAATATCCCAAAATTCTTATAGCTGTCTTTTAGCTGTTTGTATGAATAACTTGATTGAGAACACAACCTGATTAATAATAATCGAAAAAATAGTTAATAATTAGAAATTCATATTTGAATTTCAATTATGAGCTTAATGATCATGAGATATTGTTTTGAGCCAATTATGTTGTTTTGAGTCACTCACTGATAATATATAGTTGTCAAAACACTGGTTGGACATGGATGGAATTCGTAGAGAAGTCCGAGGGTATTTTGGTCATTTCGCAATGAATCTTAGATATTATCTAAGAAGCCATCATGACAAATGGTGAGTCATAGGGCAAAGATGTGTGTAACACCTCGATTTTTCAAACTCTCTAATGCTAATTAAACAGTATTTATGAGTTTGTATTTTATTGGAGGGTCTAGAGTGTGACACCCGCTACCCCGCATACGATAAAATAAAATAAAGCATGCAAGTTAAATAAAATTTTAACATAAAAGGTAGTAAGTACCACATGATTCGAAAACATTTTAAACATAAAACAACTGCAGAAAAACGTTAACATAAACATAACCCGAAACCCGATGTCACATAATCAGAGTTGGTATACATATACCGATAATACATCGGAATAAAAACTAAACAACTGCACGTAAAACCTAACTACTACTACTAAGAGAGATCTCCACGGGATCACTCCTCATCAGCATGCTCACCCTCCTCTGCACATGCAACATCATATGCACAAGAACAACAAAAGATGGGGGTGAGAAATACGATCATAAATATATGTAAACGGAATGGAATAGTAATTAAGATGACATACAACATACATCAATCAACACATGTATAATCAATATATATATCAAAGATGCATGTCAATGCGAATGCAACATCACTACTCCGTATGCATGTGGCCAACAACTCTAACTCTGGAAAGACGATTAGGAGTACATGTCCGGTTATCAACGTGGATGATATGCCAGACCATGGGCCATCCCCAAACACTCTCACTAATCCTGATAAGGTATAGTGGCTAGTCAGGGTACTCAAGCTTATCCTTTAGGTCACTCCGACAATAGGTAGCTAGCCCATGTCACCTGGAATTTCCCTACCCAATGTACCCGCAACGCCGGGATAACACCCATCGTGGCCTCCACTATCGGGATTCATCGTTTGCTTTCCACCCAACATATCACCGTCAACGTATGATGCATGCTATGCTCAACAACATGCAAACACATGTCCAACCATCCACCATCATACCATTACATGGCTATCAACTTTGATCAATAAGCATCAAAGATGATTTATCAACATCAAACTTGACCAGTAAGCATCAAGAATGATTTAACCAACAACATCGGTAACAGTGCGTCATTACCAATAACATCATCATTTTACTAACTGTTCTCTTTGTTAAGTCTTAACTTAACATTACCTTTATTAAACATTATACTTGATCTTATTATCTAAACCCCCAATCCATATTTTATTAAGATTATAACTTAACCTTAATATTTATACCTCAAGTCATATATTTATTAAGATTATAACTTAATCTTAATATCTAAACCACAATTCATATCCTATTAAAATCATAACTTAATCTTAATATCTAAACCACAATTCATATCTTATTAAGATTATAATAAGCCTACATAACACTATCCATCAAGCATAAGGGGTCAAAACTGCTCCTGGGAACGTGAGAATCGATTTCCAATTCTCTGGAATCGATTTCTCAAGTCTTCAAATCGATTTCCAATCTCTGGAAATCGATTTCAACATGTTCAAATCGATTTCCACACCTTGGAAATCGATTCTTGGTCGATTCAAATCTATTTCCATGTGCTGGAAATCGATTTCTGGGCATCAAATCATACAGTAGCGGGTTTTCTCCGCTATCCGACCAGTTTACGTTCTCTAATTAACATATCATTCGAGCCTAAGCTATTTATCACCAATTTGATTAGTCCAACACTCATAAATCATAACCTAAGGGTTCTCAAACTAATCCTTGGTCATCAATCTCATTGCCTATTTATTTTCTCCCTATAACTATGTTCTGATAGCATAAGGTTAACAAAACACTATATCATGGCTTAAACAGCATGCTCATCCTCAACAATTCAACAACAATCATATAAATCATGTACTCGTAGTTATAAACATGTTATAACATCAGATTATTCATCAATCAATACTCATATAGTCAAAAAACAGCATAACAACATTCATAGGCATACGCAGGCATACACAGGGGTCATGGGTTAACCCCTTCATCTTAACCTATCCCAAAACCCACATATTCATGACCAAATTTTCTCCCCGCCATACCTGATATGACGATTCATAGCCTAAGGGAAAGAGAACAGAGTCAAGTTCTGCTACGGTTCCTTCTTACGGGTTCAGCACTTGATCACGATCGCAACACTGGAAGCAGAGTCGATCTTTAAGTTAAGGATTGAAAGGGAAAACAAATCTAGGATTAGAAACTCACCTTGGTTCCTAACTTAGGAGATTAACTCTAGTAGCAGGGATAGACTAGCCAAACAACGGCATGTTCTTGACGAAGAACACCAAAGCAGGATTCGTCCTTTGGGTTTTCTAGAGCAAGAGATCAATTAGAGCTCTTAGGGATGAGAAGAGGCAAAAAGTGTGTACAATAGGGTGTGGATACTAGGTTTAGGTCATACGCTATGTATATATAGCTGTTAGGGACGTTTTAGGACGAATGGGCCGTACACAGCATAGCCCGGTAACCCAGACGCGTACATAAGCTCTGACACGCATGGGAATCGATTTCACAACCATGGAAATCGATTTTCCATTGGCCAAATCGATTTTCTTATCAAAGAAAATCGATTTTGCCCTTTAAACAATCGATTTCCACTTTATGGAAATCGATTTCTTCACCTGGAAATCGATTTCCAAAATCGATTTCCCTTTCATAAAACATGTTTTTGGCCTTGACACCTGAATAAGACTTGTAGATAATCCTCTAAGCTTTCCAACGCATCCTAGAGATCTCGATTGGATGTCTAGAACTTAAGATAAGGCCAAAAGCGTGAAACAGGTTATTTAGACTCGGATGGATTGATTATTCTAAAGTCTGAACTATTACAACTGTGGACTTATGCACCAAAAACAAGCAAAAATAACATATGCAAACATCTATAAGCAAGCATTAACATATATAAACATAGAAGTGAAAAAGCATGGTGTTACATAGAGAGGGAAATAAAATAATCTGAGACCATATTCATGCTCAACGCTATCTTCACCTGGAAATCGATTTCCCAAATCAATTTCCCTTTCATAAAACGTGTTTTTGGCCTCGACACCTGAATAAGACTTGTAGATAGTCCTCTAAGCTTTCCAACGCATCCTAGATCATCTCGATCGGATGTCTAGAACTCAAAATAAGGCCAAAACCGTGAAACAGGTTATTTAGACTCGGATGGATTGATTATTCTAAAGTCTGAACTATTACAACTGTGGACTTATGCACCAAAAACAAGCAAAAACAACATATGCAAACATCTATAAGGAAGTATTAACATATATAAACATAGAAGTGAAAAAGCAGGGTGTTACAATTCCACCCCCTTATAAACAATTTCGTCCTCGAAATTTCTACTCACCTTGCGTAAAAAGATGTGGGTATGACTCCTTCATCTTGCCCTCCAACTCCCACGTAGCACTTTCTTCTGTAGCTCCACTCCAAATGACCTTGACTAAGGGAATTTCCTTCCCTCTCAGCTGCTTGACCCTTCGATCTTCAACCCGAAGTGGTAACACTTCAAAGGTCAAGTTATGATTTAGTGGAATAACATCGGGTACTATCACATGGCTTGGATCATGAACATACTTTCGAAGTTGAGACACATGAAACACATTATGAAGGTTTGACAAGAACGGGGGTAAAGCTATTTGGTAGGCGACTTCACCGACTCTTTTTAGAATTTGGTAAGGGCCAATGAATCTAGGAGTAAGTTTCCGCGCCTTCATTACTCTGCCAACCCTAGTTGTTGGAGTAACTCGGAAAAACACATGATCCCCCTCCTGGAATTCGAGAGTTTTTCTTCTCTTATCATGGTAACTCTTTTGCCTACTCTGTGCCACTCTCATCTTATCTTGTATCATCCTCACTTTCTCTGTAGTCTCTTGAACTACCTCATGTCCTAACACAACATTCTCTCCAAGCTCATTCTAACACAAGGGTGTCCTACACCTCCTCCCATACAAAGCCTCATAAGGTGCCATCCCAATACTAGAATGGAAGCTATTGTTGTAGGTGAACTCTATAAGGGGTAAAAACTTATCCCAGCTACCCGACTGCTCTAGCACACACGCCCTCAACAAGTCCTCTAGGGATTGGATTGTTCTCTCAGACTGACCATCGGTCTGTGGGTGATAAGCTGAACTCAATCTAAGCTTAGTTCCTAAGCCCTCATGCAAACTATTCCAAAATCTAGAGGTAAATCTAGGATCTCTGTCTGAAACTATGCTAGAGGGTACACCATGCAATCTAACTATTTCCCTGATATACAACCCAGTCAACTTCTCTAATGGATATTCCATGTTCATAGGGATGAAGTGGGCAGATTTGGTTAACCTGTCCACAACAATCCATATGGCATCACAACCAGCTGGAGTCCTAGGGATCCAGACACAAAATCCATAGAGATACTATCCCACTTCCACTCAGGAATACTCAAAGGTTGCAACTTACCTGAAGGTTTCTTGATGTGAATCTAGAATGGACACCCTTGACAAGAATTATGAAGCCCGAAATGAAAAAGGAAGAACAAAATTGATATTTGCAGAAATTCTTATTTTTATTGAAAATTACTTGTCTCTCTTGTTTTGGATGAATCAGGAGCTACAGATGTCCAAATGATGTGTTTCTTGATCCATTAGAAGGATAACAAAATTTTCTACAAATTATATTTCACGCTTCTCTACCAAATTCGGCATCTATCATGGCGGAAAATGGGCTGGAAGTTGAAGACGAAATTCTGGACGGATTTGGTTTTGATTTTTATTAGTCTTTTGGTTTCCATAACTTACATGAGTTTTTTTAGCTTCCTTAGAGGAGGAATATTTTGGCTTGCATGCCAAAAGTAACTCCTTGTAGTTATGACTCATCTTTATTAGTTGGTTTTTATTGGGAAGGTTATGTTTTTAGGCAGCCACTTATTGTTGTCATCATTTCATCAATTAGTGGCATATTCATGATAGTTATTAAGAGGGTTATGGAATCTTATGATGACTTGTGTAAGCCAACTCTTGGCAGCCCCAATTCCTATATGTATGAGCCTAATATGATGAGAAATACAACTTGGATGTTGAATTTGGATTAATTCCATTTGTGAGAGTATTGTTCTCATAGTTCTTGGTTGAACCAAGCTTAGTTCTTATCAAGAATCCAAGATTCTTGTGGCGAACATCACTTGGCTTATCAAACCTTTTTGGTTTGTGGCGCCTCATCATTTCTTTCTTCACCATTTTCTTGTTTTCTTCACTTTTATGTTGCTACAATTTGTTCCTTAAGAAGAACACGAAATTAAGTCTTTTTTAATTCAACCAAACGATCTTCAAAAGGCAACCACACCATTTGGTTGTCATCAAGTGGTATCAAAGCCTAGGCTTTGGTTGAATTTATTTGAGTCTCCAACATGGAAGTCAAAAAAAAGAAGGATCTTTTCTCCACAAAATGTTATGTGAATGATGAGATATGTAGCTTGACGATTGATAGGAAAAGTTACATCAACATGGCCAGCACAACCTTGGTGGAGAAGTTGTCACTTCATGTTCTGAAGCATCCGCAACCATATTCACTCAATAGTCTCGAGGATCCAGAATTTAGTGATATGGGTAGCATGATTGTGAACAAACAAGTACTAGTATCATTCAAGGTTGATGGATATGAAGATGAGGTGCTTTGTGATGTGGTGCCTTCAAAAACGAGACACTTGTCACTTGGACGTCCATGGAAGATTCAACAGAAAGCAAAGCGTGACTGCAACACCAACAAGTACTCTTTTATGCACCAAAACCGAAAGGTCACTCTTGTTCCTTTGCCTCCAAGAGAAGTTAGTGAGGATCAACTTAAGATGAGAGAAAAAGAGAAAGCCTTGAGTGAAAAGGAGAAATTGAAAGAAAAGATTGAAGAGAGTGAGGTGAATGAAAAAGAGAGTAGTGCAAGTGATGACAACCAAATGGTGTGGTTGCCTTTTGAAGATCGTTTGGTTGAATTAAAAAAGACTTAATTTCGTGTTCTTCTTAAGGAACAAATTGTAGCAACATAAAAGTGAAGAAAACAAGAAAATGGTGAAGAAAGAAATGATGAGGCGCCACAAACCAAAAAGGTTTGATAAGCCAAGTGATGTTCGCCACAAGAATCTTGGATTCTTGATAAGAACTAAGCTTGGTTCAACCAAGAACTATGAGAACAATACTCTCACAAATGGAATTAATCCAAATTCAACATCCAAGTTGTATTTCTCATCATATTAGGCTCATACATATAGGAATTGGGGCTGCCAAGAGTTGGCTTACACAAGTCATCATAAGATTCCATAACCCCCTTAATAACTATCACGAATATGCCACTAATTGATGAAATGATGACAACAATAAGTGGCTGCCTAAAAACATAACCTTTCCAATAAAAACCAACTAATAAAGATGAGTCATAACTACAAGGTGATGTGGTCATGAATTCATTAAGCATGTGGAAAGAAGCATATTCGGATCCGGTTCAAGTTTCCTTTGATCCGGTTCAATAATTTGATGAAGATGCTTTGAGTCCATCTTGAAGACAACACAATGGAAAGCCCAATTCACATGACAAGAAGCATTCATGGGTTGATTAGTGGACTATTAATTATTAGTGAGTTTATTAGATAATAATTAAGTCCAATTTTTATCATTTTACTTTTAATTTTCGTACTATTTTTTAGGCTGAATTTTATGATGACCTTTTGCATCCTCCTAGCCTCTCTAAATGCTTCCTAGTAGTGCTCTAAGTCATTATAGTGGCTAGTGGGGATTTATCATCATGTTTATGCTTACTTTCTAGGTAAATGCGTGGTAGTGGGAATTTATTCCTAGTATCTCAAGAGTTTAAGCTTAGCCTATAAATAGGGAACTCATGTACTACTCAAATGAGTTTTGGATAATGAAATTTGAAGAGTTTTCTCTATTGTGAGAGCTTCCCTTGGGTTCTTGGGTAAAAGAACTAAATCCGATCTTATCAAGACAACTTGTGGCGATCAAACACATGACTTATCACTCACCTTCTCACCTACATCTTGAGTGTGGCATCAATATCCATTCCTTTTCCTGAAACTTCAAGGCGGTCCGGATCAGGATCATATCATTTGGTATCAGAGCTTAGGTTTCTTGAAATTCAGGTTCTATCTTCCTTTGTTTTTTTTCTTTTTTTGTTCTATAAAAAAAACGAAAATAAAAAAAAATTTATTTTGTGGTTGTATGTCATGGAAGTTAAGAAAAAGAAGAGTATTGTCTATACTTTGTGCTGTGTGAAAGATAAGATATACAAGTTGGACATTGATAGAAAGTATTGGATCAATATGGCCAGTACAATCATGGTGGAGAAGTTGGGACTTCCTCTTTTCAAGCATCCTCACCCTTATAGACTTGAAAGTCTCGAGGATCTAGAATTTAAAAACATGGGTGCTGTGATGGTGACCAAACAAGTACTAGTGTCGATTAAATTTGAGGGAAATGAAGATGAGGTACTATGTGATGTGGTGCCTACAAAAACAAGGCACTTGCTACTTGGGCTCCATGGAGGCATCAACGACAAGCAAGTCGTGTTGAAGAGAAAGAAAAAAGTGTGGTCCAAGAGAAAAAGAAAGATGAGATTGAGAAAGAAAAACAAGAGAGTATGGTCCATGAAAAAAAGAAAGATGAGTTTGAGAAAGATGAAAATTTTCAAGAGGAGGAAAGATTCCGTTTTGATGAAAAAGAAAGTGGTGAACAAAAAGCAGAAATATTTTTACATAACCCACATTCTTTTGTTGCAGGTACAGATTTGAGGTCAAATCCATTTCAAGAGGAGGGAATGATACAAAAATTGATGGTTTCAACACATCAAAGGCAGATTTTGTTCCAGTTCCCATTGTTCTAGTCCCAAGACCTCACTTGAAATATTTTTGTGATCCTAATGTTGGTAAATTATTTACTGATTCTGATCTTAAAAATTATGATGAGGTGAATGACATTCACATTGAGGAAGCAAGACTAGTCTTTGATCCAGGAAATTTGTGGTCGCATTCATACAAAAAGAGGTATCTGAAGTCCCAGTTTTTATTTGAAGAATATTATGAAGATTTGAGGACAAATCCTATTGAAGAAGGGGAGAATGATGTGGTCATGAATTCATTAAGCATGTGGAAAGAAGCATATTCGGATCCGGTTCAAGTTTCCTTTGATCCGGTTCAATAATTTGATGAAGATGCTTTGAGTCCATCTTGAAGACAACACAATGGAAAGCCCAATTCACATGACAAGAAGCATTCATGGGTTGATTAGTGGACTATTAATTATTAGTAGGTTTATTAGATAATAATTAAGTCCAATTTTTATCATTTTACTTTTAATTTTCGTACTATTTTTTAGGCTGAATTTTATGATGACCTTTTGCATCCTCCTAGCCTCTCTAAATGCTTCCTAGTAGTGCTCTAAGTCATTATAGTGGCTAGTGGGGATTTATCATCATGTTTATGCTTACTTTCTAGGTAGTAGTGGGAATTTATTCCTAATATCTCAAGAGTTTAAGCTTAGCCTATAAATAGGGAACTCATGTACTACTCAAATGAGTTTTGGATAATGAAATTTGAAGAGTTTTCTCTATTGTGAGAGCTTCCCCAAGTTCTTGGGTAAAAGAACTAAATCTGATCTTATCAAGACAACTTGTGGCGATCAAACACATGACTTATCACTCACCTTCTCACCTACATTTTGAGTGCGGCATCAATATCCATTCCTTTTCCTGAAACTTCAAGGCGGTCCGGATCAGGATCATATCACAAGGAGTTACTTTTGGCATGCAAGCCAAAATATTCCTCCTCTAAGGAAGCTAAAAAAACTCATGTAACTTATGGAAACCAAAAGACTAATAAAAATCAAAACCAAATCCGTCCAGAATTTCGTCTTCAACTTCCAGCCCATTTTCCGCCATGATAGATGCCGAATTTGGTAGAGAAGCGTGAAATATAATTTGTAGAAAATTTTGTTATCCTTCTAATGCATCAAGAAACACATCATTTGGACATCTGTAGCTCCTGATTCATCCAAAACAAGAGAGGCAAGTAATTTTCAATAAAAATAAGAATTTCTGCAAATAGCAATTTTGTTCTTCCTTTTTCATTTCGGGCTTCATAATTCTTGTCAAGGGTGTCCATTCTAGATTCACATCATTCCCTCCCTCTTGAAGAGAATTCGACCTCGAATTTCTAGCTCCAATACCTCCAGGGTCGAAAATAAGAAAGAACTCATCACATGTTACTTCCACATTAGAGAAATTTTGAAGTTTGTTGGAAGGATTTGCTTGCTCCTCTTTTCTTTTGGTTTCCAAGGCATAATTATCTTTACC